>CM033355.1:26179984-27557484 GCA_019395295.1 Osmanthus fragrans | reverse complement strand
GTTATCATTTATTTAATATGGGCTAGTTATTTGTGTTGGAATTATGGCATTAACTTAACCTAGTTTTGATTAATTTTGATATTTGCTATTTAATGTTAAGTTCTTTATTTTCATGTATTTCTACTATTGTTATTCTTGCATTCTCATTTGCGTGGCCAATAAATGATTGTGTTTAGTGATTTGTACGTCGTTCGAGAGAACATTGTGCATGTTAGACCAAATAGTAGAAACTCTAAGTTTGTGTAGAGGATAAAGATATATCACTAACTCTAAGTGACCCATTAAGCTATTTTTACAAAGATTTTATGCGGTTGTTTGGTTTTAATCGATACAGAGATATAGTAGGTTAAACCAATCAATTTTGATTAATTTCACTCGAGAGAGATAATTAACTAAAATTGAAAGATCGGATCTAACTTCCTAATTAAGTGATTTGTTAATTGGCTTGTAGAGAAATTAATTTAAGTGAGGTTTAAGTGAAACCACGAATCTCAACCACGTTTTTACTCCAAAGTTTTCAAGTAATTTTATGTTCTTTTATTTTGTAAATTTTTAGTTTTTTTTATTATACAAAATCGTAATTTTAATTGTGTGTTTGTTTCTTTTTATTGTTATAATTAAATTAATTAGACTTGTGCAATCTAAAGTAAACATTCCTCGAGAAATCGAACATCCGGGCTCAAAATGTCCACTTTATTATTTGAATGCAACTCGTGCACTTGCGGCATGCATTTTTAGCGAACAATAAACATTTCATTAATATAGGAATTTGCCAATTCTTGTTGATGGAGTCTACTCTATGGAGTTAAAATTTTGTATATATTGGAAAGAATTGTCCTCTTTATTTATTTATTTTTATCACAAGAGCATATATAATCTATGTTATGTGAAATGTATAAATATTATGCTGGAAAAAAATCAAGGCAGTTATATTTTCCAAAGTTCTTTTTCAAGAAATATTTCAATAACAATTCAAATTATATATAAAATTATTTGGACACCAATACAAGTGTTCTCTCATTTAGTTCTAGTTCATCAATATCTAGAGCGATAAATGTTAGTGATACAAATCTTGAAATTCCCTCTGAATTAGTTAAGTATAATTAGGTTTATGTGCGTGAACGTTCGTAATGTGTTACAACCAAAAGAATTACATGAATTTAGTCTTTTTATCATGGTGAAGGTGAAAGGCAACATCAAATTGTGTCAAAAATTGCACGTAATCTACTAACACCTTCGATGTCTACGGTGGCATTGGATGCTGTATTTAGTTTAGGTAATCGAGTTTTATCAGACGAATAATCAAATCTAAAAGAAGATATATTGGAGACTTTAATATGCTTGAAGTACTGAGAATGTGCGAAATACGTATTGAAGAACGTGTTGACAGTATAATGGCCGAAGAGTTTACAACAAATTCAAGCATAAGGATATTGTAGGTTTTTAAATTGAATAGTTTAAAAAAATAAGTATTTTTTAAATTTATTTATTTTAAGAAAAATTGTACACAAAATATTTTATTCATGTACAATTTTAATTCCGCCTATGTAGATTGTAGTCGGTCTTAAGCCTGGAAAAATGAGGAGGGTTGTAATTTTTATTTAATTTATAATTTATATAAATGGTCTAATTTTAAATTCTTTGAAAAATGTTAGAATTGTCACGGCTTAAAAAAAGAAAAGAAAACCCAAGCTGGCTCAACTAGCTAAGGCCTAAGTCGAAAGTTCGAGTCGAGCCTAGATTTTTTTGTCGAGTAAAAGTTTAACTCGACTCGAATAAAAAAAAAAGCTTGGTCCATTTTTACCGAGCCGAAGCCAAGCTTCGAGTTTCGGTTTGGAGCTTAGCTCGGCTCGTTGACAACCTTGTACATTAGTAATATAGTCATCAACCCACTGTACTCCAAGAACGATTGAAAAACATAATCAATAATTACAATTCTATGTAGCTCTTTCATTATGTGCTTGAAGTTCTGCTACATAAAACTTATTGAATACAAGAAACTACAATGCAAAATCAACCTATGGTGAAAACAATTACAATTTCAACATACAAGAGTGAAGTTACGTAGAATTGATTTCAATTCTTGATTGTATTGAGTTAATGCCCTTTTGCTTATAGACAGGGACGGATCTAGGGAAAAATTTAGCACGGACTAATACGGGAAGAAAAAAAAAAATTTAGTAGTTAAGTTGGAGGGTCGGGCTGTAGCCCAGCCCCACCCAATCTTAAATCCGCCCCCTGCTTATAGAACTACTTCATTCTATAAAGAAAAGTGTTCACTTTGTTTTTTAAAAGAAAGAGTTGCTAGACAACCCCTCATTCATTCTAGACTTTTTGGCTATAATTAGAATACGTGGAATTTGTATTGTTATCATTTGGGAGCTTGACATTAAGAGTCCGTTTGATAAAAATATGAAATTTGGATGGAAAGAAAATGAATTACAGGGAATTGAATTGCCTAAAATTTGTTTTACTGAGAATTATAATTAAAGGTATTTGATTGGTATAATTTTCCACCTGAAAAATATAATAATTTTGATGTTCGTTTGACTTTATTTTTCATGAAATTTGTCAATTGAAGGAATAAATTTTCTAACCATTGGGGACAAAATTTGTTTAGATTGCAAAAATAAATAAATAAATAAAATTATTTGACTTTGTTTTACATGAAATTTGTCAATTAAAGGTAGGACTGGGCAAAAATTTCGAACTAAACTGAACCGAACCGAACCGAATCGAATCGAGCGATTCTTCGTAAGTGAAATACCCGAACGAGTATCTGAATCGAGAACTGACGGGTTCTGTTCGGTTCAGTTCTTGGTTCTAGACGCAGAACCGAAAAACCAAATAAAAACCAATTTTTTAAAATTTTTTATATATGGAATAAATCAATTTTTTTTAAAATAAATTAGCAAATATAAAGTTTGCATTGAAAAGACTGAATTCTATGAGGGCATTGAGACAGGCAATATAATATATATTATATTTTTTCTTATTAAATCTTATTGGTTGAATAATTTTTAGTTTATTTATATTTGTTAATTGTGATTTTTCAATTTTTCTTGTTGAATTTCTTAGTATCTAATATGTCAAGTCAAGCAATTGATGGTTAAATAAAATAGTTGATAAGTACTACTGTATTAACAATACTTTAAAATATTTTATCTCTATGAGTTTATAACTTCTAATTTATATGGATGACCGATGTTTTAGTATTACTAATTTACTATATACTTTTTGTTATTTGTATACATTGATAAATTAATTTTATTGGACAATTTGTTATTTATATGTTATTAAATTGGAATACGTTAATTTGTAAAAATTAATATTGAACATGTCAAATTGTAGTGTTGTTATAAATGTTAAAAAATTTAATTATCGTATGGAAACGAACAGAACTGAATTCGAACCGTTTCAAAATTATATTTAGATCCGACGATTCTGTTTACTAGCTACCCGAAAATTTTCGGTTCGATTCAGTTCTCTTCACAACTGAACTACATCAAACCGTGCACATGCCTAATTAAATGGATAAATTTTTTATACTTCATCTTAGAATTTATTTCTATTGCCAAATAAAAAGAAAAGTGAAATTTCAATTCCTACCAAAGTGGTGGGAAAATGAATTCCTTGAAATGAAGGAAAATTTCAAAAGTTGAAAAACGTTTTCCATAAAAAATTTTGGCCAATCAAACAAGTCAAAAGTGGAAGTTAAAATTCAAATTTCAACTTTCAAGAAAAATAATGTGTTATCAAACGGAGCCTAATAGTTATGCATTGATTAATTGGTAAATTTATATAGGAAAAAAAAATTAATTTGATTTAATTAATATAATTTTTTTTTTTAAAAATTAGAAAGATTCGATTATTTAATTATTGATCTAAAATCGACAACCAAACCAAATCTGTCGATTCTCGATTCTGCTATTCATTCTAGTTATTAATTTAATAATAATCGAATCGAACTACTTGATTCTATTCGGGTCAAGTTCAGTTCACAAATTTTGTCTCACCCTACTATTGAATGAGTTTTTGCCATTTTAAAATTGAATTTTGCTATTTATACAATCGAATAGTTGACAACACCCCTACATGGGAGGGGACCCACTATTTTTTTATTCTTCGTGGGTTCCTCCAATGTGAGAGATTGTCAACCGATATTATCAATTTAAGTTGTACACATGCCCTTGTTTGAAGAGTTAATTGTTTCAACAGTTACTGAACTTTGCAATGTGTCACGTTTTACTAATCGAACTTTGAGTTGCACACAAATACTCACTGAACTTTGAACAATTGCACTTCATTACTCACCGTCTTAATTCATTCGACATGGTTTGCCTGCATGGAGGATGTTTTCGACATTTGTTAGTTAAATGACACCAATTCAGCGTTAAATCAGTCATGTCATTAATTCTCAAACTCCGAAACACGCCTTACCCATTTTTAACACAATTTAATATTCACGGCGTGTACTGAAATCGACCTTCCAACCTTTCAAATTTCAACCGTCGTAGAGAGACTAAAGTTTCATCTCATGCTATCAGTGTTAAAAATTGTCATTTAACTGCCAAATGTCGAAAACGTCCTCCGCGCAGGCAAATCATGTAAAATGAATTAAGACGGTGAGTAACGGAGTGCAATTGTTCAAAGTTCAATGAGAATTTGTGTGCAACTCAAAGTTCGATTACTGGAACGTGACACATTGCAAAATTCAGTGACTGTTGAAACAATTAACTCCTTGTTTGAACCCATTTTTGGACCAAAAAAATGTATTTTGAATAGTATTTTGTTGGAAATTGTGTGGTTAAAAAGTAAGAATTTTTTTTTTTGATTTACGTATAATATTATTTTATAAGAGAATGTGTGATTGAAAATGAGTTTTAAGAAAAATAAATTTTTGAAAGAATAGAGCAAACATAGGCATAACAGGGCTCTTTAAAATTACTCATTTGGGTCGCTTTCTCGATTTTGATATTTGGGTTACGTGCCAATAAGCTAAAAAATGCTAAAAAATAAGTAAATGTCATCGCGAGATAAGATGGGAGGAGAGGCCCCTCCGCCGCCGTTACCGTCACCAGTAGATCAGACAGTAGAGAAGCCATGGCATTCTTACATATCGGAGGATCTGCCCCGTACCGTCCAGCAGTCCACGGACTCCGCCATTCGCTCTGCCCGCTCACTCCAGCAATCATCTTCAACACATCTCCGCACGATCCAAGTATGCACCACCCTTCCCTTATTCCTATCTACACATATTTTATTGTGATTTATTTTCAACAAGCGTATACCTTTCGTCTTCGTTCTGTAATTTGCAGGATTTTATCCCACAAATAAGATCCCGTTACAAAACTCACGAAGAAGCTTTCTTTCACAAAGCTAAAGGTGCTTGTCTGTGCCTTAACTCTCATTATGTGATTTTCTTTATTTGTTAATTTTCTTACCATGTTCCAATTCCAATTTTGTATCAGATGAATTGAATAGAGCAAGAGAACACCCAGCTGTGGCCGGTGGAGTTGCTGTTACAGCTGCGCTCCTCCTTATGCGTGGTACGTGGGATCTCCACTCCTTTCTTTCATCTTGAAGGGAAAGAGATAGTGACGCTGTCTTGATTAGGCATACAAATACCTCTAATTAGATATAATGATAATATACGTTTACAGTTGTATTGATTGTGGGACGAATTATATTTGAAGATCTGTTATGACAATTTTTTTTAGCTTCATTGGATATTCTTTTTAATGAGGACTAATTTATATCTAAGTTATTGTTAGGTGGACATTTTGACCATTTAATCCTAACATGAACTTGTCACTTAGATAAAGTTTGGTTGAGCTTATATATAACATAAACTTTCTGTTCTTTGTCTAGACAAATTCGGAGTGCTTGTAAGCAACTTCTGTTTTCTTAAATTAAGGAAAAAAATACTTATTTTGCTAGTAGGGTGTGTACTAGCCAAATAGATATTTTTTCCCCTACTTTGAGCAAGGAAAAGAGTAACATGCCACCTTACTCCAACAAAATCACTATCGTTATTCTCAATTTCTTCCCTTTCCTTAACTTCTAAAGTATGAACAAAATTACAAAAGAGATGCATAAGCGACTGAGAGGATGAAGCAGTCTTGTGAAGCTTCCCCATCGTCTGAATCTTCATGTCACCAATTCCAATATTGCCAATTGGACATCACATTGTTGGAGTGTGAGTGTGAGAGTGAGAGACAATGCCATATTCATGTATGTTGAGGTGGCAGAGTTTGTTGTTGTGCCATCTTTGGTGACAGATAAGGAGAGGCAATGAGTTTTGTCATAAAACCTCTCACACCATTTCCATTGTCCTTTTAGATCCTTTTGAAGTGGAAAAGAGATTCTGAAAATTATTTGCAGTAACGGAATTTGAAATCTAAATTTTGAGAGCTAGAGAATTGCACCCTAATAATATTTCTCTTATTCAAAGGAGATTTCTGGACTCATCAAAGATAGTATCTCTTCTATGTGATTATTTATTTATGATATGTAATAGATTAAAGGTTATTTAAAAAATATCTATTAAATAAAATAATTAAAACTTTAATAGAAGCAGAGTATCTGTTTTGATATATGATACTTTTACCCTCCTTATAAGTAACTTGCGAAAATAAAATTACTCATGACTATAGTTTATCCGTATTTATTTATTAAAAAAGTGATAATAGATAGCCAGGCACGCTCTTAACCTTGATACGACTCCTTTAACGTCACGGTACAATTTTGCTTCTGAATCCCTGCTCAAGTTTCCTTTTATATTGTCTCGTGTTAGTGGCCTTGACCTTTTCGTTCACTACATTCAAGACAGCTGGAAACTCTTGACTAGTTGAAGTTACTATACCATGACCAATGTCATAGGTTAAGCTAGAAATCTTAAAAAGAAGCAAAAGAAGGTATAGCTGGGGAGAATAGGGAAAGTATGACCATAATGTAAAAGGCTTCATCGGGTGCCGAGGCATTTTATTTTCTTGAAGTGAGACATAAGCCTCAAGATAAACCAATATAATATTTAAAATTGATATTAAAATACACAAAAGACCTTTATAATAAATAATATAGCATCTTAGAAAATCCATAATATAATAAGAAATTTAGAAGTTCAACTAGCACACAAATACAAAATAAATTGATAAAGTATCATATAATAAGTATAATAAGTTCTCAAGTTAATAAACAACAAAATTATAGTAGGATTTTTAAGGGAATCATCAATTAGGGCTGAAGAAAACTCCCGTCCCGAATTGAACCGGACCGAAATCGAACCGAACAGAATAGTTCTTCTTACGTTCCGAATGGGTATCTGAATCGAGAACCAATGAGTTTGGTTCTCGGTTCTCGATTCTAGATCAAGAACCAATGAGTTTGGTTCTTGATTCTAGATCAAAAATCAAAGAATTGAATAAAAATTGAATCTCCCTAGTTATTTAATTTATTTATTTTAAATAAGTTAAATTATTTATATTTTATAAATAATTTTGCTAACTAATTAATTTAGCTAAAACCCAAAAATATGGTTTTCCTATTTCTAATTTTCAGTCCAAATCCAATTTAATCAAATTGACCTAAGTTTTATCCAAATCTATTATTCTACCATAGTGTCGCTTCCGCCGTTATGGGAGAAATCAAATTGAAGCTCGACTACGCATCTCTTAATTATTATGAGCTCGCTATCCTTTTCTACTAGCTATCATGTGTTCTCTCCTTCCCTTCCCTTCCCTTCCGTGTGTAAAATGAAAATTAAAAACTTGTGAAACATCCTAGATTACGAAGAAATAGCCCAAAAATTCTAAGGCCAATAACAAAATGTTCAGAGAACACAAGACAAATGGGCAAACATTGTAGTCCCCTTGAGGCTTAGCCTTAAAGCGTTTTGTGAAAGCTTCACGCGAAGCTGGATTCAAGGCGTTAGCCTCAAATAGCTTTATTAAACAATGAGTATGCCCAACCTAAATTTATATGTCAGTGTATCACAGATTCACAATTCAGTTACCATTCATGTATATAATTACATTTCTTTCTTACGTTGTAAATATAGAATATGGGCTGTAATTAGGGAAGGATGTTTTGGCTGTTATTAGGGAAATGCTATAATTAAGAGATTTGATAGAAGATATTTAGGCTGTAATTAGGGAAACAATTCAGAAGAAACTCTCAATTGAGAGCCATCGTGACAAAACTGACATGGTATCAAAGCTACCTCTGATTCTACAATTCTCTTAGTCAATTTCTACGTTTTTTGGTTCTAGTCCAGAATTAATCTGACCAATTTTTGGAGTTTTGGTCAATAATCTTACCGATTTAATCTGGATTTTGAATTTGTTGTTCATGA
Source organism: Osmanthus fragrans (assembly GCA_019395295.1). NCBI lineage: Eukaryota > Viridiplantae > Streptophyta > Magnoliopsida > Lamiales > Oleaceae > Osmanthus > Osmanthus fragrans. The sequence goes on along the minus strand of CM033355.1, from coordinate 27,549,131 downwards.
TTCTATACTCTTCTGATTTCGGGTCATCATTTGGAGATAAGTAGCAGTCTGGTCGGTTAATTTTTCGACAGCCCTGTTCCTTAGTTTGGTCTGCAGTAATCGGCGATGTCACGAGCAGATTGCAGAGAAAGCTTCATTTTGAGAGAAGGAAGACTTGGGCTGCAGTTCGAGGTTTTGTAAAGTTTCTTTTGGGCTGTTACTATTTCAGCCTGTTGTTGGGCTGCTATTTTGGGCTTTTTATTATTGTTGTTGGGCTGTTAAGTCTTTTTGATATTTCAGCCTGTTGTTGGGCTGATATTTTGGCTATTATTGTTGCTTTAGACTATTGTTAGTTGTTGGGCTACTGTATAGTTATAACTTGATTTAATTGGCTACTCTTAGCAGTTAGGAACCATAGTGGGCTCTTGGGCTGCTATTGTTTAATCAAATAATCTGCTGTTTTATTTTTGGGCTTGTGTTTATAATGTTGACGGAAAAAACTATCGTTTTAATGGTAAAAAATTACTCCACATTGGAGTTTCAATTGGAATTGGAGATTGCACTATACAGCCTAAGGTAGTCTTCCAATTGACCTATTTTATGCTGGATTCCTTAATTTTTGAAGTGAATACTCTGGCATAATTCATTTCAAGGCTCCTAAAGAAGCTTTAGCCATCCTTAAAGATATTCAAGCAAAAAATCAAAGCGGTCAATTTCTTATAAAGCTCCGACCGGAGCTTGAAACCATAATTGCTAGCTTACTCAACTGCAATCTAGTTCCGTCATTGGATATCTACCTTGGAGAATTGTTACGTGAAGAACCGCGTCTTGCTACACAACTTGGAATGATCACAATCGAGTGTGTCCTCAAAGGTTATTAATGTTTGCGTATGTTGCCGAGGGACGAGGAAATCCAAATCTCAGTCACAATGCTAGACTTGCAAGGAGTTTGGCCATATTGCCAAGCATTGTAGCAAGAAATTCTGCAATTATTGCAAGAAGGGGCACATCATTAAGGACTGTTGCTTGCTGCCTCAGATATGCCAGGCTCAAGCTTTTCAATCTAATGTTCAATTGACCCCAGCTAGTGGTCAAAGCTCTGTAAGCAGTTCATCTACTCTCCCACTCGAGATGGTGCAATAAATGAATAAGATGATTATATTTGCCTTCTCTGTCTTGTGACTGCAAGGTAAGCGAAACTTTCTTCTTCTTAGTTGGTTGATTCTGCTGCTTCATATGACTGAAAATACGATAGTTTACTTAATGTTCGAAAGTATGAAGGTAAGCAATACATAGAGATAGTCAATGGTAGTACGTTACCAATAACTGCAGTTGGGAATTTGGGGCCTTCATTTAACATCGTGTTTATATCTCCCGATTTATCTATAAGTTTGATTTCTGTTGAACAATTAGTGGATAATAATTGTGACATGGGCATGATGGTTGTCTTGTGTCCAATCAAGCTTCGAGGAAGGTGATCATGAAAGGCCCTAAAGTTGGACATTTGTTTCCTCTCCAGTTTTCCATTGCTAGTACTATTTCTTTTGCTTATATTGCTGTAGCTCATAACTCTAATGCCTGGCATAAGGAATTGGGACATCTCATAGTGTTTTGCCTTATCTTGTGAAACATGGTCATTTGGGTAATAAAGATTCAATTTCTCTATCTTCTGATTGTGCTACATGTAAATTAAGTAAAAGAAAAATTTACCTTTTCCTGATCATGGTAGTTGTGATTCCGCTTGCTTTGAGATTATTCATACTGATGTGTGGGATGTCAGCCCTATTCTTTCACATGCTGAGTACAAGTATTTTGTGACGTTCGTTGATGATTATAGTTGTTTTACTTGGATCTATTTTCTCCGTTCCAAAGCTAAAGTCTTCTCAATCTTTCAGACCTTTGTTGCTTATGTTGAGACTCAATTTTTCACTAACTTTAAAATATTACGTTCTGAATCTGGGAGAATATTTGTCCAAAGATTTTCAAAACTTTCTCTTAACAATAGGAATTCTCTCTTAACGCTATTGTTCTTATACTTCCCAATAGAATGGTGTTGCAGAATGTAAGAATCTTCATGTTCTGGATGTTCTTCGTACCTTACTAATTGAATCTTCTGTGCTTTCTGAGTTTTGGGTTGAAGTTTTATCTACGGCTGTATATTTGATTAATCGTTTGCCTTCTCGAACTTTGAACTATGACTCTCCTTACTGTCATTCATTTAGTGACATTCGTGACTATCATTCTTTACACTTGGTTGTGTCTGTTTTGTTCATTTTCCATCTACTGAACATCACAAACTTACGGCCCAAGCTACATAGTGTGCTTTCATGGGATACAATCCCACATATTAGGGGTTTGTATGTTAAGATGCGAATGCTAATAAGCTGTGTGTCTCTCAAAATGCAGTTTTCTTGAAAACCAATAATTTTTTCACTCTTGTATCACTCTTGACTCCGTTGGTGTCATTCTTCCTGCTTTTGACGTTGAGTCCCGTCATATTGAACATTTTAAACTAGGAATTGTTTATCAAAGACGTTCCCTACTGCTTTCACTGCATGATCCTAAACTAATGCTTGGTCCCGAACTAGCTCCTAGTCATCTAGAGCCTGAACTTCAACGCTCTAATTGTGTCACTCGTCCTCCAAATAAGTATGGTTTCTCACATTCCGCACTTTAGGCTACTATTGATACTAATTCTGTTCCAAAATCTTACTCTCAGGCTGTTAGTCAAGCATGTTGAAAGCAAGACTCTTCACGATAATTATATTTTGGACATTGTTCATGGTTTAGATAGGGTGAAAGTTATTGGATGTAAATGGGTTTACACAAAGAAGCTATACGCTAATGGTTCCATAGAACAACATAAGATACGTCTTGTAGCACTTGGCAACAGATACGAATATAGCCTTTACTATGAGAGGACTTTTGCACCAGTGACTAAGATTACTATAGTACGCACTATCATTGCCATCGCTGCATCCTAAGGATAGTCTCTATGACAGATGGATATCAAGAATGTTTTTCTACATGAGGATCTCAAAGAAGTATACATGACTCCTTCTCGCGGCCTGTTCACCCATTCCTCCTCTGAGGTCTGCCGTTTGAAACAATCACTATATAGGTTAAAGTAGGTAGCTCGAGCATGGTTTAAGAATTTTCTCAATATTTTGCTTGATTTTACTTTTTTTTTTTCAGAGTTTGTTTTTATTTAATCTCTTTTTCTTGGAAAGATTACTACTGAGATTGTGGTTCTTCTGGTTTATGTGGATGATATTGTCATTATAGGTTTTGATCTACAGACAATTGAGGAGGTACAACATCTTCGAAATTCCTTTCACATGAAAGATCTTGGTCCATTACGATCTTTTCTCAGTCTTGAAGTACACAATAATTCTATAGGCACGTTGTTGCATTAACACAAATATATACAAGAGATTATTAGTTTCGCTGGGTTTCAATAAAGTAACCTGGTTCACACAACCATGAAGGTAAATTTGAAGCTTTGCTAAACAGAGGAAGAACTTTTAGTTGATCCTTAGCTTTATCAACAATTGGCAGGGAATTTGAATTATTTGACAATTACAGGTCTGATATCTCTTTTGCAGTCTAGTGAGTTAGTTTATGTAGGCCCCTCGACATTCTTACCTTGCTGCTGTGCAACGTATTCTTCGTTACTGATGTTGATTAGGTTGGCTGTGCAAATACTCGATGTTTGGTTATTGGTTGGTGCATGTTTCTCGACTATGCTCTAATCTTTTGGAAGGGTAAACAGTGATTTCATGTCTCAAAATCTTCCATCGAGTCTAAATATCAAGCTATGTCCTCCACCTACTCGAAGTTTGTGTAGCTTTGGGGCTTGTCGGGCGAACTTGGTTTTCCACATCTTACTTCCATTCCCCTTTATGCTCTGTTCAGATTGATCCTAATCCGGTATTTCATGGCCGAACCAAGCATATTAAAGTTGATTGTCACTCCATTCGAGAAGCATTTGATCAACAAGTGATTACACTCCCTCACATATCTTCAGTTCTTCAGACCGTTTGACATATTCACCAAAGCTCTCTGTCGCCTTCGACATCAGTTCATGATTGACAAATTGATACTTTTTGATCAATCAACATCATATTGAGGGGCTTGTCAGTGTATCACAAATCAGTCACCATATCATGTATATAATTACATTTATTTCTTATGTTTTGGCTGTAATTAGGGAAGTGTTGTTAATTAAGAGATTTGATAGAAGATATTTATGTTGTAATTAGGGAAACAATTCCTATTTAGGCCCTGTTTGATTCCCATTTTGAAAGAAATAATGCATTTTGAATAGTGGATTGATGGAGAATATGTGGTTAAAAAATAAGGAAAAGTTTTTTGGGTTTGCGTGTAATATTATTTTATTGAAAAATGTTTGGTTGAAAAGAAGGGAGAGAAAAATAAATTTTGGAAAAAATGAGAAATAAACAGGGGCTTAATGAGAAGAAACTCTCAATTGAGAGGCATCGAGACAAAACTAACATTATAGAATTAGGTGGCAACGATGAAACCTTCAAAATAAATTAGAAAAAATGACTGTATGAAAAGCAAATTACAAAAGTTAGGGGAACATGCCTTCTCTTCACCCCTTGGTTGTGTCATTCGTTATTTTATATATAGAGAGAACTCACACTAGCTAGTTATGCCTGTTGTTTTGCAGGCCCCAGAAGGTTTATGTTCCGACATACACTGGGCCGACTTCGAAGTGAGGAGGTATACTAATATCTCAATCATCAGAAAATTTTCTCTTTATATATGCAGACAAGATGAAACTAGTATCTCATTTTTGTGTTAGCTTTCATAATCCCAAGTGTTCTCAATACCTGAGTGATTGTTTAAATCCTGGATATTCATATGGTTACAACTGTGGGCAGGCACAATTCATTAGAGCAGAAAAGAATGTCGAAGAGTTGAGGCTTTCTGTTGACTTAATGAAGAAGGAGAGCAGAAAACTTCTTGAAAGAGCATCTCTTGCTGAAAAGGATATGAAACGTGGCCATTCCGACCTAATGTAAAAAATGGTTCTAAGCAGTTTGGTGCATATGTAGCTAAGATTTCATCATTTTCTATTCTGACATTGAAACAATTCATAGGAGCGCTGGAACTCAATTTCGAAATCTTGCAAGATCAGTTTACAAAGCAGAAGCTGGAGCTGCTGGTAACAATTAACCCCCCCCCCCCCCCCCCCCCCTCAAAACAAAATCATTCTCATCTGTTTTTCTTGTTATTGAGGCTGATCCTTGACTCTGGCTGGTCCTAGAATTCTTCTCCGCCTTGGCATTTCTTTTGCCACGATTTGTTCTATTAGTCCAGGAGAAGCTGTTTTTTGTCATTGAGCTCCTTATTTTTAATTGCATATAACTTAAATTATCTAGAAAGAAAACAGATATAATGTGGCGTAGCTGTGTTTTTCCTTGTTTGACACAGAAGAATAATACCCTTAAAATGCTATTTAAATATGTTGGGCTGAAAGGTGGAAACAATCTGAACTATATGTTCAATTTCTTGCTTGTTCTTTGAATGCTGTTTGCCCTGAACTGAGGGCAGGATGGCCATTGGCTGCTTTTATTGCCAGCACTCTAGACTGTTAAATATCAAGTTTTGGATAGATTTCAAAGATTTGACCTTTATTTTTTTTACACAAATATTTATGTTGCATGCTTTGCTTAGATTTGATGGATCTGCTGCGAGAGACTCCTGGAAGGGAGGCTCTAAAACTACGAGCAGATGTGAGTCCCTCAGAATCCTTTCATTCTTGTTCTGTGCTTTGGGTGATTGCATTAACAGGAAGGATCTAACTTTTAGATATGTAATGTTTATGCCAGGTTGCTTCTATGGTATCATACCTCCGCCAACAAAGGACATTGATAGATAAAAAGATGTTGAAGATTTCAGAATTAGGTATTCCTGTGTGAGAGATTCTGACTATGGTAACGTTGTTGACATGGATTCCATATTGTCTTTCACTTTGATCCCATCAAAAGTTGGAGGGATGCTTTCAACTTTTTATTTTGGCAGCAGCTTCACTCTTGGTGATTCATAAGGAACGAAGGGCTACGTGACTGTTATCTTGTTATTTTGCATCTATGTCTGAAACAAAATTTCTTATACTATTGACCGAAGGGCATATTGTGTGGAATTTACAACAATGTTCTCTAAAATGTTGTCTGTTCGCGTCACAGTTTAGATGAATCTCACACCGAGTATTTTACTGCAAAAACTAAATAAATAAAATAAAAAAAAAAAAATTGTTATTAAACATGAAAATAAGTGCAATGATAAATATATGTACACAATTGATAAGTGTAGTGTCTGATTGGTTAACCAAAAAAAGATACTTTTAAGAAAAACTTGACCAATCCTTTCTTTTAAATTTCATTCATGATAGCAGCGTTATAAGCAAGTTGTGAATAATTCAATTTCTAAAAGAAAAAATAAATTATAATTTTATTAAGTCATTATCTAATTTTAAAATCATATGGTAAAGGGATACGAAGAAGGAAATATGAAATTAGGGGTGGGTAAAGTAGTAATGAATTATGGATTTTGCTCCATTCAATTCATTTACAGTCCTACCTTTTTGTATGCTCGTAATATTTATTTAGTGTTTTAAAATTTAAAAGTGATGTTATAACATCAAAAAAAGCTAAAAATCAATATTGAAGTTCTTTTCTTTTCTTTTGCCTCCCTTTTAAACAAAAAAAATTGGACCAACATTGAATTTCCTGTATCTTTTTCAAGTATTAGGACCCTTGGGTACACTAGCTTTCTTCTTAGTCTTGTGATACACCAGCTTGGTTGTTGAGGGGACGGGTGAATATTGAGGAGCACAAGAATAATTTACTCCGAAATAATGTTATATAGTCTCCGTGGTGTTAAACATGTGACGATATAGCTGTTGGAAAACTTCAATCGAAGGAAGAGATAAACAACTTTAAATCAACAACAAATCTTGTAAAATCAAACTTGAAGAAATGCCCAAATACGTAATCGTTGTCCTCAAACAATATTTGCCCATTCTCCGGTAAATTGGGATGCTAAAAGGTCTTCCGGTAAATGATTTGAAGGATTAATCAAGTCTTGTTGTAGAAATACCAAAGCACAAGTATTTCCACCCAAAACTCAAGAACTCAATAAGAAAAACCAAGAGAATGTGAGTAGATGTATAGATATAATCTTGATTGTAGAGATTATAATAAAAGTATATGTTAATCAATTGTTTTCAATTGAATTCACTAAGAACATGGCTCCTCTATATATATAGACCTCAGTATTGTACACGAATTGGTGCCAAAAATATGTTGAAAGGGCACCAAAATCAAGTGACAAATGGTAGGAAACCGTTCTCCAACGGTCACAAGGTTTGTACTTTGTGACCGCATAGTACAAAACTATGCAGTCGCATAGTTATACTCGGACAGGAAGATGAAGCTTCTGTCTATTTCTATGCGGCCGCATAGGATTTGTTCTATGCGGTCGCATAGAACAAAATCCGGTATTTTAGTTCCATTTCTTTCTTCTTTCTATTTTGTTGGTTTTGAACAATCAATTTCTCAACAATCCCCCACTTGTTCAAAATTAACAAGTCTCACATTCAATCGTAAACGATACTCATGCCTAAGGATTAGATATCTTTCGATTTGAATCTAACCATAGTGTAATTCTAACAAGGTAAAGTCGAAATCAAAGGTAGCGTGAAGCTTTGAACCAGTTATTCCATGTGACAAAATCGGTAAGAGCACACACACAAATACCATGTGTTCTCAAGTTTCTCAAACTCACTTAGCGCTTTTATGGTCTTGCGCTCATCCTTTTCAACAAACTTTTAAGAGAGTAACTCTAGCTCTCTATTGAGACGGCACCACCTTGAAATTCGTCTAGGTGAAATTCTTCCAGCATCTTTGTTACTTTTAGAGATGCTTGTGCTCTTAGCACTGAATTTCATTAAGAGCTTGAAGCTCAACCCTCACTTCAGTAACAACCAACATTATTTAACTAGGATAAGGTTATCATGGATTTGAATAATGCTGAAACTATCCGCATATCAAATGACTTGTTGTTACCCTTTGAACCCGTAGATTACCTTTTGAGTAATGACAGGTAAGGTTGCTATCATTGGTGAATCTTTCTATTTTAAGAGTTTCAACCACATCCTACTCGATGTAGATGTTACTAAATCTCGATTTAGAGGTTTAGCTAGAGGATCCGCTAGATTCTCGATAGACTTAACATAATTTAGGAAAATTATTTCATCTTTGATTAATTTTCTTATGTAGTCCTGTCTAAGACTCATATGTCTAGACTTTCCGTTGTATACCTCATTGTATGCTTTTGCTAATGTGGCTTGACTATCACACATGATAGATATTGAAGATGTATTCTTCGGTTCCAAAGGTATCTCATAAAAGAGATCCTTAAGTCACTCAGATTCTTTCCCGGTATCCGATAATGCTACGAATTCGGATTCCATGGTCGAGTGCGTTATACATGTCTGTTTCTTTGATTTCCAAGAAACGGCTCCTCCTCCAAGAGTGAACACCCAACTGGAAGTGGATTTATTCTCACCCGTGCTAGATATCCAACTAGCATCGGTAAATCCTTCCAAGACAGCCGAGAATTTAGTATATTGTAGGCTTAAGCCCTTGGTCTTCTTTAAATACCCAAGAACTCTTCCAATGGTCATTGCCTGGATTACTAGTAAACCTACTTAGTTTACTAATTGCGAATGCTACGTCTGGTCTTGTGCATTGAACTGCATACATAAGACTTCCAATAACACTTGCGTATTCCAATTGAGCAATTGCCCTTCCATCATTCTTTACAAGTTTTGAACTTGGATCAATTGGGGTACTTGCTTTATTTATGTTCAAATGTTTGAACTTGTTTATCACATTCACAATATAATGTGATTGACTTAGATGGTAACCCCCACTAGTTTTCGTGACTTTGATACCCAAAATGATATCCACTTGTCCAAGATCCTTCATCTTGAATGTGGAAGATAGAAACTTATTTGTTTCTTTTATTCCATCCATGTGATTACTCATAATCAACATGTCATCACATACTTTTGAATATAAACATTTATCTACGCTATTATGTTTAAAACCAAACGAAATTATAGCTAAGTCAAATTTCTCATGCCACTTTTTAGGTGCCTGTTTTAAACCGTATAACGATTTTACTAACTTGCACACTTTATGTTCATTTCCGGGTAGAGCAAAACCTTCAGGTTGCTCCATATAAACCTCCTCATCGAGATCCTCATTCAAGAATGCCGTCTTGACATCCATTTGGTGAACATACAAGTCGTGTATCGAAGCTAGTGCAAATAATATCCTTATCGATGTTATTTTAGCTACCGGTACATATGTATCAAAATAATCTATTCCTTCTCTTTGTCGATATCCTTTAGCTACTAATCTAGCTTTAAAAGGTGTTTAGAGAATCATCAACATTGTATTTTCTCATGAATACCCATTTACATCCAATAGGTTTGAATCCGGGTGGTAAATCGACAAGTTCCCAAGTATTATTTGACATTATTGAATCCATTTAATCTTTGATTGCATCTTTCCAAAACATGCTATCCCGAGAAGTCATAACTTCTCTATAAGTTTTAGGATCGGTTTCAACATGTAGAACAAATGGAATTGTTCTTACTACATTCAATTCATTTCCTTCTACTAAGTAAAAAGAAATGAGTTGAGAATCAATTTCATCCGGTCCCAAAAACTTCTCAATTCGAGTTCTTTTGCTTCTTCATGGCTCACTTAACTCATCAACACCTTTAGTAGATGTTTCATCTTGTGTTCCACTTGAACTAGGGATATCTAAAAGATTTTTCCTCAATTCATTATCCGAAGATAGCGAATCCTCAAAGAACTCTACATCACTTGATTCAATAATCACATTGGTCTCCAAGTTTAATAATCTGTATGATTTGCTATTGCTAACATATCCAACAAAGACACATTTAATGCCTCTTGGACCCAACTTGGTCCTAATAGGGTTTGTGTTCTTACAATAAGCAAGACACCCCCACACTTTGAAGTATCCAATATTAGGTTTTCTTCATTTCCAAGATTCATAAGGAGAAACCTTGGTTTGTTTAGAATGAATTCTATTTAATATCCTACATGCACTTAACAAGGCCTCACCCCACACAAATTAAATGACAACTTAGCATAGGTAAGCATGACATTTATCATTTCAACTAAAGTTCTATTTTTTCTTTCAACCAAACCATTTTATTCCGTTGTTCTAAGTGCCGAACATTGGTGAATTATGTCATATTGTTCACAAAAAAATGTTGAAATCACTAGAAAAGTATTCACCACCTCTATCACTTAAAGTTTTTATTTTCTTGTTTAGGTGATTTTCAACCTCATTCTTATATACTTTAAATATATCAAAGACTTCACTTTTATGTTTCATTAAGTAATCATAGGTGTATCTAGTACAATCATCAATAAAGGTAATAAAATACTTATTTCCACCTCTAGTTAACATGCCATTTAATTCAAAAATATCCGTATGAATTAACTCTAAGATACTAGATGTCATTTTTACACTTTGATAAGGTTTTTTAATCATTTTTGCTTCTACACAAGTTTTGCATTTAAAAACATCATTTTCATCATATAAAATTAAATCACATTTCATCATACGTTTCATAGTACTTTTTTCAATATGTCCTAATCTAGCATGCCATAATGAAAATAAATCAACAACATAAGTAAAGTTATTTTTATTCTCATTCAAATTGTCAACGGTACATAATTTGACCATTCCTTCACTAGAATAGTCTTTTCCAACAAATTTCTCATTTAGGGATAATACAAGTTTTCCAGATTCATACACACTTTTGATACCCGATTTTCCTAAGAGATTTCCACTAACCAAATTTTTAGTCATGTCGGGAACATGTAGTACATAGGTTAAGGTAATGGTCTTGTCGGAAGTGAAAATGATATCCACACTTCCCTTTCCAATCACTTTAGATCGAACCTCGTTACCCATTTGAATCTCTTGATCTCCATCAACTTCATGATATGTCTTGAAAGAAGATTTATCATATGATACATGTATTGTAGCATAAGTATCATACCACCATCCGGGAACATTTCCCTTGATTGCATTGATTTCACAAATGGTGGCCACAATTCTATCTTCTTTGATGGAGTTCACTTTGCCCTCGATGTTGTTTTGTTTTCGGTGTCTACAATCTTTTGCATAGTGACCAGATTTGCTACACACAAAACAATCTCCTTTTGTCTTCTTCTTGAACTTGTTGTAGTTCGTTGAAGGCTTCCTTTTGTTGGATTTTATTGGCGGTTCAGTTTTCTCAATTGCATTTGCTTTGGAAGTGTCTTCATAAGAGTTTTCACTCTTATCACGCATTCTTGACTCTTCTTCAATGCGCAAAGTGAAGCTAAGAAAAGTGGATCTAATTTCTATCCATTGATATAAATCAATGGCCAGCAATTGCCCAACAGAAAACCATAATTCGGGTGGCATGTAATGGACCAATAGCAACTTAAATGATTAATTGGGCTGGACTCTATCAAACCTTAAACTGGGTTTTGGAGGCCCACATCTTACAATCTTCACCTTGGTACTCAAAACCCATATATTCTCTCGGTTGCGAATTGTACATGAAATGTTGTTCATCATCATCGCCCACTACCTGCAAGAAAAATTAACCCGTGTCAATATGTAACAAAGATAAGCACAATTTAAATTTTCCTACAGGTAGAATTTTTGTCCCCACATCTGAGAGATTCCTATCAGTATGAATCTTAACAAGTTTAACTTCATCTTGAGACAATTTCTCAAGAGTAAAATGATACTTCACCTCAATATGTTTTGATCTTTCATGATAAACATGATTTTTACAAAGCAGTAAAATACTTTGACTATCAGTAAACATAATAGGTGTATTATGCATGAAGTTCAATTCTTTTAAGATTCCTTTTAACCAAATACATTCCTTAACAGTTTCAGTTATGACGACGTATTCTGCTTCAGTACTAGACAAGGTAACTAAAGGCTGTAATTGTGATTTCCATGTTATGCAGTTATCACCTTGGGTAAAGAAGTATGTTGTAGTTGATTTCCTACTATCTTTATCACCAGCAAAGTCAGCATCAACATAGCCTTTAGGAGTTAACTTTTCAGATCTTTTCTCATACACTAAGCCTAGATTTAAAGTCCCAACCAAATACCTCAATAACCATTTCATTCCAATCCAGTGTGGTTTGCCAGAATTGTACATAAATCTATTTGGGAGATTGATGGAAAAATCAAGATCAAGTCTAGTAGTAATCATAGAAAACATGACAAAACCTATAGCATTAGCATAAGGTACATTTTCCATCTCTTTCAATTCAGACTCAGATTTAGGCAAATGAGCATGTGATAAATTCATATGACTAGCAAGAGGCACGTTCACAATTTTACTGTCTTTCATTCCAAATTTTGTTACAACTTTGTTCAAGTAAACTTCTTGTGAAATAGTTAACCTATCCTTAGCCACATCCCTTGTTATCACCATCCCGAGAATCTTTCTAGCAATCCCTAAATCTTTCATGTCAAATTCAGATTTTAAAAGATCTTTCAATTTATTAATTTGAGACTTGCTAGGTCCAGCTAAAAGCATATAATCAACATAAAGCAACAAGTAAACTTCACAACCGCTCTTTATGTCATTAAAATACAAGCAAACATCAAATTCATTTCTTTTAAACCCTATCTTTAGCACATAAGCATCAAATCTATTGTACCATTGTCTTGGGCTCTGTTTCAACCCGTACAAAGATTTCTCTAATTTGCAAACATAATCAGTTTTTCCTTTAGCCACAAAACCTTATGGTTGGCTCATGAAGATATCCTCTTCCAACTCCCCATGTAAAAAAGCAGTCTTTACATCTAGTTGTTCAAGCTCCCAATTTAATTGCACCACAAGAGACAACATCAATCTGATTGTCTTGTACTTAATCAAGGGTGAAAATATTTCATTATAATCCACACCATCCTTTTGAGTATAACCCTTTGCCACTAACCTCTCCTTAAATCTCATAGAATCATTAGGGCTCAAACCCTCTTTTAACTTGTAAATCCACTTACATGGAACCAATTTTTGATCTTTAGGTTTCTTAACGAGTTTCCAGGTTTTGTTATCACTCAAAGATTTCATTTCTTCCTGCATAGCTTTTAACCAATTTTCAGAACATTTTCCATTAACGGCTTCTTCATAACTAGCAGGTTCTATCTGTTCAAGGGCTTCACCTGAAACTAAGGTAAAATCAGTCAAGTTTAGGGATACATATCTAGGATTTGGCTTGATCTGCCTCCTCCCCCTATCCCTAGTAAGTTGATAATCTTGATTAGGTGGCTGATCATTAAAATGTTCAACTTCAACTGGTTTTATGTAATCTTGAAGTTCAGTCACCTCTTTAGGTTCAGTTTCAGTTTCATTTTCAGGTTCACGATATATAGGGTTATTATCGTCATTCCCAGGTGTAGGTGAATTAAGCATAGTCAGCTTCACCGCAGTCTGAACACTCTTCTCAGTTTCAGATTTGTTAGCTTCATCAGTTTTCTGTTTTAGACATGGCATCTCAGATTCATTAAAGACTACATTTCTTCTATTAATAATCTTAATGCCTTGAACCCCTAAAACCTATAACATATAGCCCTTCACACTCTCGGGATATCCTAACATCACATACTTTACAGCCCTCGACTTAAGTTTCCCTTCAGATTGATATGCATATGCAACACATCCAAACACCCTTAAGTGATCTAGATTTGGAGGCTCTCCCGTCGACAACTTATGTGGGGTCTTAAACTTTATACTGCTGGATGGAGACCTATTAATCAGATAAGCTGCAGTATTTGCAGCTTTAGCCCAAAAACCTTTCGCAAGGCCAGACCTAATTAACATGCACCTAACATTGTTCATTATGGTCCTGTTCATTCTCTCAGCGACCCCATTCTGTTCAGGTGTGTATTTAACTGTTCTGTGTCTTGTTATTTCTTTCTGTTGATAGAAGTTGTCAAATTCGAAATTACAGAATTCAAGCCCATTATCAATTCTCAATGTTTTAAGTTTTTTATCTAACTGATTCTCAACGGATTTCAGCCAAATTCTGAATTTTTCAAAATTTTCCCGATTTACCTTTCAAAGGATAAATCCAAACTTTTCTTGAGTAATCATCCATTAAGGACAAGAAGTACTGAGTTCACATCAAATAAAACATCTTTGACTACAATTCTTTCTTCTGATGATGAAAATAAATTTTCTCATGTGCAGTTGCAGTCTCTGGATATATCTGGATCCAAAAACTCAGACCCAGCACCTGTGGACCTTTTCAAGGTAGCAATTTGGATCATTTACTTCGTATTTGGAATCATTGGTTAAGGTCTAACAGTATCATGATGGTGCTACTATTTTTACAAGTTAGAAGATATCATTTGAAGCATCTCAATTGTTTTTTTTTGTATTCTTCTATGGATAGGTGACACGCGAAAATGTGTTCGACTTATAGTACCGCATGTATACGGTTCGTTTCAAGTAATAAAGTGGATTTTTAAGTCCAAGTATCGTTCCCATAGAGATTTAATAGTTTGACTGTATTTAATTCGACCTTAACCGAAACTAAAGACTTTATTTGAGTTTTTGTAACTAAAATTGCAATAAAACTAGTAATCTACTTGTGCAAAAGTGAATGAATTAACTAAATAAATGCAAAGTTCACTACGTGCAATAATATAACTAAATGCAAAGTTGAGATAATAATCAAATAAAATGAGTACTAGGTTCGCGAATCCCCATGCAACGATCTATTTCAACCTTAGTTCTACATTTGACAACACGTTTGAATTATGATGAATCAATGTTCTTATTTTATTCAAGACTCTCTTTCAATTAAGTTTGAACCTATTTTCATATACAACACCGACTATATCTCTATGACGGGAGCAAATATACATAAATGCATAAATATTTATGAATACTTAGAGATTCATGTAAAGTATAGCGGTATATTTCTATCCCCTATCGGACCCTACGATAATTTATACCTTGTCTAATCTATTTTTCCTCTTTCGAATGGATAAAAATAAATAACCACAAATCATACAATCACATGCATAATAATTGTAAATTCAAATTAATGTATATAAACCATTCATCAATCCAAAAACGCTTTTTAACGTTAAATATATAAAACTAGGAATTAAAATATCAAATCACATGGTTCATCGTTCCCTTAGCACTTTAAATCTAGTCTAGCATGATAAAACTAAGAAAACTAAGAAAAGAAAGAAATTCAATTGAAGAAGACATCACCATTTCAATTCTAGAGGTAAATCTTGAATCTTGAAGTAATCTCCCCGTTCTTCGCCTTCTTCTTGCACTTCAATATGTCCCAAGTAGTAGAATAATGTGTCACCCCCGTTTCTGATCGTGTTTAGGGTTAAAAAGGGGTCCTAAATTGGTTTCCATAAGAGGTTGAATCAAATAAGAAAACTAAATTTCTCGCCAAAAAATTGTACCAAGCGATCGCTTGGCTTTGAAGTTTGGCCTCCTAAATTTCCTGGAGGTAACTGAGCGACCACTTGGAGTGAAGACTTCCAAGTTTCTTCGTTTTGGTCCCCAAATTTCATTCTCTCATGTCTTTGTCTCTTTTTATCTTTTTCCTTCCTCAATCATCCCACGACTTCACCGATTTGCACTTAGTCCATCTCCATGCTCAATTCGATCTTCGATACAACTTTTAGAAAGTTGCAATTTGGTCCCTGAATTTTGATTTTCTTCCGTTTTAGCCTTTCTTCGCTTGTTTTCGCATACTTTTCGTTCCATCCATCATGTAGCCCTACAGACACAAATTGTACCAAATTAAGCCATAATTCAACATATATGTTCACAATTAACCATATTTTGTGGCATAAATAAGTGTGTAAAACGCACTTATCAATATGCCTCTTTTTCAAAATCCAGCTTCTCTGTGGCCTTCCCCTACGTGTCTCCACCAGAGGAGAATGTGGCAATGGAAAGCTCTTTGATTTCAGAATTTTTAGATGCTTGCCATCATAATTTAAGGATCAGTTATGTTGCTTTTCTGGAGTCGTGTTCTGTGGAGGGTGAAAATTTTGACGAACTTGCAGATGCTCGTTCAGTTCATGTAAATTTCAACAATGTCGCCATTGATTTTGTTGCATTAAGAATAATTGGTCATATGAAATCATGTGCATTATATTACTTTGATAGGACTACCTGCAATCTAAAACGGATAAGAAATCCAATGGGGGAACAAATATGATGTGTTTTGCCATGGAGGTTCCCGTTCTATGCCAGATTCTGATCAGCCTCATTCTGAGTGTATGTTATGAAACACCTTTGCCACAAGGGATCATAATCTTTTTCTAGTTTGAAAGCTGTCCATGAGCTTAACTGCTATTGGGGCCTTGAGAGTTTTTGTCAACTATGCAGGCCAAATTCTCTCTGAACTTCTCAATTCTGTGGAGCAGTTGGGTGCAAAATACACGGCTCTATGTCTCAGATCCATTTAGGTCTATTCAATACCCTTCACACCGGGGGCTAGAAAGATTTATTGCTGAAAGTACCTATGGAAATGGATCGTCGAATTCAACAGTCAGTCTGTGATAGAGTTTGCCAGATTAAGTCGTCTCTTCTGGAGGGCATTCTAGTGGTAATTTGAGTCTAGCTTATATTGAGAACATGAGGCCTGAAATTCATGATATGGAGCTATTTCTTATTATTCTTATTTATCTGTTTATTAATTGCTATTATTATCAGTTAGCATTATTAATTTATCAGGTGATGCACGTATACTTTCGTGTTATGGTTACAATTCTCAAATTTTAATCTATTTGTAATGTTTCAGGGGATTGTTTTGCTAATAATTTTGATATCGGGCCTTTGCTGTATCAGTATGATGGGAATTGATACTCCAACAAGGTTTGAGACCCCTCATGATTCTCTCTCTCTCTCTCTCTCTCTCTCTCTCTCGGTGTGGTTATTTGTACTAAACAAGTGTAATATTCAGCAATAAAATTGGTAGTTTGTGCTTGCGGGCCATTGAATTGTGATATTATTCAATGACGGATGAATTTATTTGTTTTCATCTTTGGTAGATGTTCTTCTCCCACATTTCTTTGTTGCTCCTCTGAATGAAAAATAATATTAATTATTTTCCCTCCATGTTTTCTACTTCCATTTATCTATTTTGCTTTAGATATGATTTGTAATTCATCAGGAAAGTAGTTTTGAGCGACTAAATACACCACAAACATCTTCTCACGGAAGGGAATAGTTCAACTTTAGAACCACCGAACTCGACTTACAAGTTCCACTTAAATCTCAAATCAAAGTTGATTAGTTGTCATTTTCATTCCATCATTTTCTAACATGTTGAGGGCGCGAAACCTTGTGCACCTTCTTTTGAGTGAGCTTTAACAATTATATCATCATTCAAAATTGAAATCAAATTTAGAAGTGAACGACATGATATATCAATATGAATACTAATAAGAGAAAAATGAATTACAATTCAGCTTAATAATTCATAAAAGATTAAAATTTAATTGAAAATTTAACACTTATATAGTAAGGGATTTTAGAATCTATTTTTAGTATTTTTGACGAAAAAAATATATGATTGATTTGCGAACAAAAGTGTACGACAAGGAAGAGTCTATAGGAGATGAGAGTAATTGTAGGAAAGGAAAGAAAGATGTTCAATAAAAATGTGAGGAAATGCGAAAACAAATGAAATTGGTTGAAGAATTGGCCGCAGATAATTCATTCTTCATTGTATATAAAGCCACTGTTTAGGGAAGAAGACATCTCCCTCTTCTTCTCGGCAGATTATTCTTTTAACAAAAAAGGGGGGGCTGATTACTGGCAGCAGAGTGTAAAGCCAAGCCATGGGGAGGATGACCTTTGTGGCATTATTCCTCTGCCTCTCAGCTGGGGCTTTAACGGTTCATGCTGAGGATCCCTATCATTTCTTTGAATGGAATGTCACCTATGGTACCATTGCCCCATTGGGTGTTCCCAAACAAGGCATCCTCATCAATGGCCAATTCCCAGGTCCTAAGATCAACTGCACTTCCAACAACAACATTGTTGTCAATGTCTTTAACAATCTTGACGAGCCATTCCTCCTTACCTGGAACGGTATACAGCACAGGAAGAACTCCTGGCAAGATGGCACCCTCGGTACCATGTGCCCCATCTTGCCTGGTAAGAACTTCACCTATCATTTCCAAGTCAAGGACCAGATTGGAAGCTTCTACTACTTCCCCACCACAGGATTGCACAAGGCATCTGGTGCCATCGGTGGCCTTCAAGTCCACAGTCGAGATCTCATCCCGGTTCCATTTGACAACCCTGCAGATGAGTACTTCCTCCTCTTGGGCGATTGGTACAACAAGGGCCACAAGAGCTTGAAGAAGCAATTGGACAGTGGGCGCTCCATTGGCAGGCCTGATGGCATCCACATCAATGGCAAGTTTGGAAAGGTCGGTGACAAGGCCTCCGAGCCCCTTTACACCATGGAGTCTGGTAAGACTTACAGGTACAGAGTCTGCAATGTTGGAATGAGGACCTCCGTCAACTTCAGACTCCAAGGACACACCTTGAAGCTCGTTGAGATGGAGGGTTCTCACACCGTGCAAAACATCTACGACTCCTTGGATCTCCATGTTGGACAATGTCTCTCAGTCTTGGTTACTGCTAACCAAGTACCCAAGGACTACTACTTTGTGGTTTCTAGTAGGTTTGCACAGCATCCACTCAGCTCCGTGGCCATCATTGGCTATGTCAACGGAAATGGTCCAGCATCTCCTGAGCTCCCACCTTCACCCCCTGACAATACAAAAGGCATTGCTTGGTCTATGAACCAGTTCCGTTCATTCAGGTGGAACCTGACAGCCAGTGCTGCTCGTCCCAACCCCCAAGGCTCTTACCACTATGGCCAGATCAACATCACCCGCACCATCAAGCTTGCAAACTCTCGATCATATGTTGATGGTAAACTTCGCTTTGGCCTCAATGGCGTCTCCCATGTGGACTCCGAGACTCCACTCAAGTTGGCAGAGTACTTTGGAGCATCCGATAAGTTATTCAAGTATGATATCATCAAGGATGAGCCCCCACAAGACAACACCAAGGTGATTTTGGCCCCCAACGTGCTCAATGCCACCTTCAGGAATTTCGTGGAGATCATATTTGAGAACCATGAGAGGACTATCCAGACTTATCACCTTGATGGTTACTCCTTTTTCGCAGTGGCTATCGAGCCAGGAAGGTGGAGCCCTGAGAAGAGGAAGAACTACAACCTCCTCGACGCAGTGAGCAGGCACAACATTCAAGTATACCCCAACTCATGGGCAGCAGTCATGACAACACTGGATAATGCTGGAATGTGGAGCTTGAGGTCAGAAATGTGGGAGAGAGTATACTTGGGACAGCAACTCTACTTTAGTGTTCTCTCCCCTGCCCGTTCCCTGAGGGATGAATACAACCTTCCTGACAACACACCGTTGTGCGGTATTGTCCGTGGTTTGCAATTGCCCCCTCCATACACTGCTTGAACGTAATGTAATATGCTTAATAGTAGTACTTCAGCACTATAAATGTCTCTTGACGCAGAGTTAATAATTCATTTGACAAAAGAAGAGTGAACGATGCGTTGTGTCAAGAAGAAGGAATGTTAGTAGAGGGTAGGAACAGCACAGCCTGGTTGTTATATGCCCTTTAAATATATATGGCTTTTCAAAGTTTTGTTTCCTTGTTAAATCTGTTTATTTAATTTTGTTGTTTTTATTCATCTTCTGAGATAATTTTTCTCCATCGGAATTAACTGTTTGCGTATTTAATTTTCTCGTTCACTTCTTGCAAATCTCTTATTTCTGTTTTCATGTTAACACTCCAACACAGTAGAAAGGAGAGGTTGAACTAATATCCCTCTCTAATTTACATAGTACCAGGGTATCAACTGCAATAAATTAGTTTTATGTTAAATAACCAAAAGATCATTTGGTCGTGGGTGTGATACTATTTTATTCACAACGGAGATTGTGGTATTATTTTGTTTTCTAGTTCAAAGTCATAAAGAAATGGATGATACTAAACGTACATTAGGATCAGGGACGAATCCAGGGCTCGAGTTCAGCTAGAGTGTACCGCAAACTTTGAACGTTTACTGTCAACAGTCAACGTCTGTGATAGCGGTATTGTTTATTAATATTTAATTAAATAATATTCAAAAAATCGTACGGACTAGAATTAGAACTAAATACACCACTAGAACTAGAACTAGGTACTTTTATTTCGCATGAAAAAATCGTTTTATAATCTATAAAATGTTCTAATTTATTTTTCAATCAAATATGTAATATATATTAAAAAAATGTCAATATTCAGTTTATAATTCAAGTTAATTAAGCAAATATTATTATATTAAGAAAGTTGAAATTATTTATGTGTTTTTATCAATTTTATGTACTTATGTGATTTTACTTTTCTGCAATCGATTTTTTATGAAAAAAAGTGGAACCTTCTGTTAGTTAAATAAGTTTTGCTGAAAGGCTCCTTATGACATTAAAGTCAATTTTTTTTACAAATTCATTCGTCATTAATTGACAAAACTCTCAAATAAATTAATTAGAGAATAAAAAAAAGGGAACAAATTACCAATTAAAATGTTTTTATTTGCATAAAAATCGATAAAATGAAGATATATTATTTTTATTTCATTGAGTGTCACAAATCAATGTTTTCCATGATGGTAAAGCTATTAATATCATTTAGCTAATGTAACTAGTTCGAATCCACTTTGCACTTTTTTTGGTAAAAATTGTTTACAAAAATTACATAAAATATTGCTAGTGGAAGGTTTCGAACCCCAGACCTGTGGTTTAATTGAGGAAGCACCAACCAATTGAGCTACCAATGATAATTGTAAATAAAATGAAATATTATATATATAATATAAATTTTTTATCTATAAAAAAAAATAATAATTCTTCTCAGCGAATCCAGGTAGAGCGACCACTCTAGCTCGCCAGCACCTAGATCCGCCCCTGTCCATAACGATATTCATTCCTTTCACATGAAGAGAGACCCACTTCAAATAAAATATAAGTTATCCGAAGTGGGTCCCCCTTCATGTGAGGGGGTGAACATCGTTATGGACACTACATTATGTACAAGCAGTATATTCCAAAAATAATTATGTTTTTGGCTGTTGTGTCTGTGGAACATCCAGATGACTCTGGACTATGATAATCAATTTATCTCTATAGTAAACGACTAGCGTTTTTGTTTCCTATTCTAGCCATTGCAGGGAACATTAGTTTTATTTTTTTATTTTTTTGCCTTCGTTTGAGACCAATTAACAAGGCAATCTCATCCGACTAAATTCTATTTGGAACAAGTTTATTACTTGAGAACATTTATATGCAAGGCTGACCCAAAGATTTTGTGTCCTATGTAATATTTTATAATGTTATCCTTCTCAAGTAATTAAAAAATATATTAAAAAAATATTTCAATAATATTATCGATTGCAAAAATATAACATTTAAATAGTTATTTACTTTTTTACATGTCCTAAATAAAAAAAGTATAAGTAAAGCTCAAAAGCATTTCTCAAACTTCATCAAAATTCATGTCTTCAACAAATAACCATCCAGGTTAGTAACCTCTTCGTGCAATTCAATATGAGAAAACCTTGAAATCAAAAATAGCAAATATCACGTGTAAACCTTGAAATGCAACTAATCATGTAAAAATATTTTTTTCTCGCATTCCTAGAAGCTAACTCACCAATTAAACTTTCATAATCAATATGTTTTAGCAAATCTTGTTCATCAGATATCAAAGCTAGCCTATTTAATCGTTCTTGTAACATGGTTGATCGCAAATAAGATTTTAATGACTTCAATTTAAAAAATAAATAAATAAAACTCTTTCGATAGATGTAAAAATAACATGAATTTTCAATAGTATTCTATAAGCAATAAATGTATCTGAAAAACATTCCAACGTTTTCAAATAAGTAAAAAAGACTGATGGTAGAGTTTATTATCTTCTCTATTTAAGTGTTCTACATGGGTTGAAGGGTAGGATAGAAGGAAATGACGAAAATGGATATGGAATTTGTTACTCCTCGTATATAAAGCTCCCAGTAGAAGCCACGTGGAGGCAGTACATGCAAACATTTGGTAGTCAACCGAGTCAAAATAGGAAAAGGACAAGAGTTGCTCTACAACCGAAGCACTATCTCCATCCGGGGTCCCTTGGCTGAAGCATCTCCTCCTTCGTTCGAACCCCTGTACATCCAAAGTCCCATCAACTCTGTGCATCCGATCCGAAGTCCCCTCATCAACGTCCGAAGCACTCACGGTCTTTAAAGTTAATCTGAAGAGTATCTTTAGAATTGATTGATGTAATCTTTATTAATGAATCTCAGAAGTGTCAGCATAGGATTATAGGGTGACTGACCCCTTGTCAATGTGTTTAATGTATATCAGAGAGTGATGTGAGGCTTCTGGTGTTGAGATGAAGCCACGTGGTTCTGATCCAACGATGATCACGTCAGCTTCCTTTCTATAAATAACACAACTTTGTAACATTATACTGGATGATTCTGGAAAAAGATTTACACAAACTTTGTATGCTCAATATCATACTTAATTTCATCCTTTTCTCATTTGATACAAAATTACTTTAGTTTGGATTATTTCTACCTTGGTGGAATTGTCTGTGATTGTTTATTTGTTTGCAATCATTTTTCATCTTTGACGCCCAAACGTTTTTGTCTCGTGTCGAAGAGCATCTCTCACGTCCATTGTTGTCACAACCCTCAGATCGAGTCTTCGATCAAAACGTGCAGAAATTTGCTCGCGTTGACACGAGTGGACCCGATATCTGTTGTCCACGTTGCCATAACAAAAAACTGGGTCAACAAGATTAGCTATTCACTCTTCACTTTAATCATTACAATTTTGGGTTACTTATTTTTCTTGTTGGGTTGATAATTGGTTAATGGAGCTAATTGGACATTTCGAATTGGGCTAGTAAATTAGAAAGTTAATTTATTTAATTTTTTCAAAGGCGTGATAATATAAAATTAGAAAATAAATGATTTCTTTCAATAGTATTTTAAATTAAAAAAATATTATCGTAATATATATTTTTTACTCTTTCTTCATAAATATTGTGCTGTTTAACTTAACATAATAATAAAATTTAAAATTTTTAAATTAATAAAACATTACAAATACAATATTGTACATATACATACATACATACATATATATATATATATATATATATATATATATATAGACACACACACACACACACACACACATATATAACAAAAACAAATTGGTGCCCCTACAATACTAATATCCTGTACGGTCGCTCAACTCACGCACCCTCAAAACTTATATGTGAAATAATATCCAGCAAAGAAAAAAATGAATATATAACTCTCGAATAATCTCTGGATGGCTCTAGATATGGTGTGAAAAAGGTTTTTGGCTCAACTTCTTTTACCTTATATTCTGAAAGAAACAGGGGAGAAGGCGACATTAGCTAAAAATATCATTATTACCAAAGAAATTGTGAACGTGCACTCTATATTTTTATGATACTATGATAGGATTTGGCGAAAGATGAGCATGGTTCACTACAAGCCATTTTTTTTCACATTACCACGTTGTATAATGTAGACTTCCATAGCAAAATATTGCAGTTGAAGATGTTTCACCCACTGTAGAATACTACTGTAAATGAGAGAAATATTCATAGGCATCCTCACTGTCGACAGGGTAAAGTGAAGAAGATGAGATCTGTTATGCCTCGCCACACGTGGCTCTACATGGCCAACCCATCGAGGCCATTTGGTCGATTATCGGACCAGTTGACCCATTCAAATCGGAGAACCACCTTCACTGAAGCCTTATGCATGAGTGACGAAGCCCTGAATCTAAGTTCGAGGCTCATTTAAGTAAAGATGCTAAGGTAAAGAAAGTCAACAAAGTAAAATCGAAGCTTAACCACAGCAAGTGACGACCCATACATGACGATCCTGAGTTTATGTTTGAAATCATTTTTGAATGATTGATAGGACCATTGTAATGAGTGAAATGTTAAGTCTTGTCAGTTTAGACGATATAGTGGTTGTTCTTTGTAAAAGCATTAAATGTACCACAAGCTAGAAAGTTCAAATTAATGCCTAGGATTGTATAATTTGGCTAAAGAGATGAGACCACCTTGATCTTCATCTAATGGACACTATTTCATTTGTAATATTATCAATACATTATCCACGTATCATTTGAAGACTAATGCAACTAATTACACTTAAAGCAACTATATATCTTCTCTCTTGTTGAATATACACTTGCTTTGATAGAGTTAGGATTACTTTGTTTTCTTTGAGTTGTTTGTGATTGGTTATTATCATACAATCATCCCTAAAAATATTATCAGGGCACAGACATATTCGTCTCATGTGATAAACACGTCAAAGTCAAGAATATTGTCGACTAGTAGCCTGTCTAAACGTGTTGAGATTTGTTCTTGAAAAATGACGAGAGGAAGCCCCAAAGGTTGGAAAATTTTAACAAAAATGATTAAAGAATGATGAGTTCGAATCACGATGTTCCTCGCAAGATGTGACGAAAAACACCAACGAAACCACACCAACAGCTGCCCCAACGGGTCGGTGCCAACCCTACCACCATCATAGATAGCTACCCATGACAACTAATATGAGAAACACCCATCAACCAGAATATGGCTATGCAAGAGCTTTTGATGCAAATGCAAGGCTAGGGGGTCACCCAATCCCTTATTTCGCACCTCACGAACAATATCCACATGAGGATGAGGTACAGAGCAAAAGGGCCACATCCTCTAGGCATGTCAAATGAGGTAGTCCCTTTGAAAGAGAAGTGAGAATTGATATGTCCTCCAACTATGCTTCTGGCCAACCCATCGAGGCTCCATTTGACATAGAAGACAATTTTCCTCCAGAATATAGACCGAAACGCAGGCCTCAGAGGTCCGACAGTGTGTTTTACAGAATTAGCCTCACTGAGCAGAGGTACATGCAGCCTCAACAACCCCCAGTACCTAGAAATAGGCCACAGCTCCCACCTCCTATGACTTGACAATCAGAGGAACGGCAAGAGCATGCCCCTTCTCCCGTGTTGGCCTACCAAGAGATAGGTGTCAAAAGAGGGAGGAGACGACGAAGATCCAAGCAAGCCCATCTCTTCCATCGCTTAGACATCAGGCTGATGAGGACAATGATTCCGATGAACCCTAGCGATCTTGTGATCTTGACGACGATGATGAAAATTTACCTTTTTCACAAGAAGTGAGAAATGTCCATCTGTCGAGCCATTACATGATGCTAAAAATACAAAAGTACGACAGGAGAGGTGACCCGGCTAATCACTTGAATAGTTATAAAACTCGCGTGAGCCTGAGAGGCGTCACCCCTGCTGTGAAATACAGAGCTTTCTCGATGGACCCCTAGGATCCCACTAGGATGTAGGTAGGAAAAGGTTTACTACCAGAAACTAAAGAACAAACAAAGGAATTCCTACCTATAAACCTTGATGTCTTTGTATGGAGGCATGAGGATATGGTGGGTATTGATCCCAAGGTCAACTGCCATTACCTAAAAATTGATAACACGGCTGCCTCTCATAGACAAAAGAGAAGGGTCATCAACCTAGAAAGATATGAGGCTCTAACAAAAGAAGTGTAAAAATTGATTCAGAATGGCTTCATCAGAGAGGCCATCTACCCGAAATGGGTTTTGAACCAGATTTTGGTAAAGAAACATAATGGAAAGTGGGGGGTATGTATTAACTTCACATATCTTAATAGGGCTTTCCCTAAGGATAGTTTTCCCCTCTCGAGAATAGACCAATCGGTAGATTCTACTGTTGGACATGAATTGTTAAGGTTCATGGATGCCTATTCGGGTTATAACCAAATTCTCATATACCCCATCGATGAGGAAAGTACCTCTTCATCATCGATAGAGGTCTTTATTGCTACACGATGATACCCTTTGGGTTGAAAAATGTCTAGGCCACCTACCACAGGTTTGTCAATAAAATGTTTTCCATTTTCATTAACAAAAAAACAATGAAGGTCTATGTGGACGACATTCTTGTCAAAAGCTTAAAGGCAGTTGATCATATGGTACATCTGAACGAAACTTTTCAAATCCTACGGATGTACATGATGAGATTGAACTCCTTAAATGTGCGTTCGATGTTGCCTTCGGTAAGTTTCTCTGGTGCATGGTCAACCAAATAGGCATAGAAGCAAATCTTGAGAAAATCCAAACCTTAATTGAGATGAGGTCCCCTCAAAAGCAAATGAGGAACAAAGCATAACAGAGTGTGTAGCTAGGGGTGACAATGGGTCAAGCCGGCTCGGCTCGTTGTCTTACGAGCTCTACTCGTGCTCGGGCTCGGCTTGTGAGAAAAAGGTTGAGCTCGGCTCGGCCCACGAGCTTGTGGCTCGTGGGTCGGGACGAGTCGAGTAGGGGCTCGGCTCATGAGCCCGACTTATGGCCCTTTTTTATACACGTTTTCTAAATATTTTTTAAAATATACATTTTCGTCTACCTATTTTTAAATTATTTGACGAGTCACGAACCGAGCCGGTTGGCTCGTCTAACATTTCCTATACTCGGCTCGTAGCTCGTTTTAGACAAGCCGAGCCCACGAGCTACTCGACTCAATTGCCACCCCTATGTATAGCAGCTCTAAGCCGCTTCATTTCAAAGGCCACCGACAAATGCTTCTGTTTCTACGAGTCCCTGAAGGGGAGAAATAAGTTCAAATGGATGGGAAAGTATGAAGATGCCTTCCAGGTGCTGAAAAGGTGCCTAAGGCAGGTCCCATCCTCTCAAAACCCAAGCTTGGGGAGGATCTACAACTTTACTTGGCTGTCTCCAATGAGGTCATTAGTGCAGTCCTTATCAGAGAAGAATGTACCACCCATTTGCAAGTCTATTACATTATCAAGGTACTTCTAGCGCCTAAAACCCGCTACCCCGATATGGAAAAGCTAGCATTAGCATTGATCACAACTTCCAGAAAGTTGAGACCCTACTTCCAAACCCACACTATACATATGTAAACCAACTTCCCATTTAGGTAAGTGTTTCAGAAGCATGATGCCTCGAAGAGGTTGTTGAAATGGCAGTAGAGCTCAACGATTTTGGTATCCTCTTCAAGATGAAAGTTGCCATCAAATGCCAGGCCCTAGTGGACTTTGTGGCAGAATTTGCCAACGTCCCTGAAATGGAAGAGACAATGGAACCACCGAGCTCCCTACGTAGAACATGTTTGTTGATAGTTCAGCTAGAGAACGGGCTTGGGAGCTGGAGTGGTCCTAGTAAGCCCTGAACATCATAAATTGAATTGTACGATGAGGTTCAGGTTCAAGGCCACAAACAATGAGTACGAGACACTACTTACAGGCCATAGACAGGCTAAGGAAATGCAAGTAAAGAGGTTGTTCATTAATAGCAACTCCCAACTAATCGTTAGCCAAATCAATGGTAACTCCACAGCCACGGACAAAAGCATGACTGTGTACCTTAAATTGGTGATGGACCTATTCTCATCCTTTGAAAAATTTGAGCTAGCTCAAATCCCATGCGTTGAAAACATCTATGATGATGCCCTATCTAAGTTTGCCAGTAGCAAAGATTCTGAGCTACTAACAATTGTGCCCATAGAGCATCTCGCGGACCCTTCCATATCAGTGGAAAATGAAGTGATATGGGTAGAGGGAATTCCCACCTGGATGCAGCCTATTGTGGTTTATCTCAAAGACCAAGTCTTCCCTGATGACAAAGAAGAGACCCACAAGGTTAGAACGAGGTCCAACCATTTTATATTCTTGGATGATGTACTTTAAAAATAGGATTTTCCTCCCCCTCCTTCGATGTGTTGAAGGGAAAGAAGCTACTTACATACTCTCAATTGAGACTGACAACATATCAAAGGAAGATGACCCGTTATTATAATGCAAAAGTCAAGAAGAGTCCTTCCTGATAAATGACCTAGTTCTTCGAATGGTGTTTTTATCTTCCAAAGAGCTCGGGGTAGGCACATTGGCTCATAACTAGAAAGGTCCATATTGCATCAAGGAGGAGCTTCGACCTGACACTTATTGAATAGAAGACATGGATGGAAAGGTACAGCCTTGTCCATGGAATATTGAGCATCTGAGAGTATATTATCAATTAATGTACTAAGTGGTTGGAAGATCTTACCCAACATTTGCAAAAAAACTCTTGGATATGAATGAATAAAGTTGTTTCATTTAAAAACATCTAAAACGGAAGCTTAAGTAGTTATGCATGAGCGCCTCGGAGAAGAGGATCGAATCCCCAAATAGATTACGACATTTGTTCTCCGAGGTGTACATCACATGCCTCACCTTGACAAAACTAAACGTCAAGAGAGAAACCCTTACATAGTTGAACCATCCAGCATGTAGGGAAGTGTGGGCACCTTAGAGAGAAGAGGATCGAATCCCAAAAAGGATTACTTCATTTGTTCTCCGAGGCGTGCATCACATGTCTCACCTTGATGAAGCTAAACATCAAGGGAGAAGCCCTTACATGGTTAAACCATCCACCATGTAGGGAAGCATGGGCGCCTCAAAGAAGATGATCGGATCCCAAAAGAGAATACCTCATTTGTTCTCCGAGGCATGCATCACATGCCTCACATTAACGAAACTGAATGTCAAGGGAAAAGCCTTTACGTGAAGTGTTTTCTAAACTAGTCAAGTTTGAAATGTTTTGATTTGAATTCCATGTGTTTTCAAGATTTTTCCAAGTTTTCAAGATTATTCAAGTTCAAGAGGTTTTAAATGTTACAATGAATTAGATGATTGAACCAGTTAAATCATGTACTTTGTTAAGGCCATACTCGATGAAGAAAAACATAAGACACTGAAGTGTAAAAACTTTCTTTTTATTACATAATGAAATATTTACAAGAGGGGACGTGGTTACATTACAAAAGAAAATTGAAAACAAAAAATTTACACTAATCAAGAGGTGACTGAGGTCCCAACGCCTCAGTAGTAGGCGTTTCAGTAGTTGGCGTTTCTTGACCTGAAGTTTCATCTTCGAAAGCATCATTTTCCTTCTTAACTGCGTCCTCAGCTAAGGTCTGAGGCACCTCATCTAAAAACTCTACCCTTAGTTCAGCAGCGTTGAGTTATGGGTAAAGCTCATATGCCCTTTCTACCACCTTGGGATAGGCAAACCTCCTCCAGTAGACGTCGAAACGCTGATACTCCTCTATAAGATGGAAGTTGGTAATGTAGCTTTTCACCGCCTCCTCACCCACCAATTGAACCTGAGCCTTGGCTCTATCAGCCTCTTGTACGTAATGATTTATTTGGCCTTCATAGAATTGATTAGAATACTTGAGCCTTGCAAGTTCTAGATTAGCCTTCTCCAAGGCCTCTATCGTAAGTTTCTGATGACTGTTTGAGGTTTCCACCTTCTTTATTAAGGAAGCAACCTCGCACGGGGACTCATGAACTTCTTTCTTCAGAGCTTCGATATCGACAAAGACAATTCAAACTTTGCTTAGTCCTCATCTCGTCGGACCCTTATCACCTCAGCCTCGACCTTTATTTTCTTTATTTCTTCTGTAAAGGTTAGCTTGTCAACTAAAGCTCTATTGCTAGTTTGAATGTCAGCCAACACCTCTTGATACTCAAAAGCGACCCCAAAAGCCCTGGCACTTTAGCTAACCAAGGTCGCTGTTAGGGCCACTGCATCACATGTGGAATGTAGGACTGCCAGCTCTCAGTCCAAAATTTCTAGAAGTACGCGGTGGCACCTCGGACCTCTTAAGGCAGCATATCCATAATGTCAAGGGCAATCTCCTCATCTTACCCTGTCAAAAATCTTTCAAACTTTCCCGGAGTCCTCACCGCTTGGGCCATTTTCGGGGCCTCCGAGGCCAACTTTGCTCCTCTTTTGACCTCATCATTGGTCTTCTTCACCATTTCAACATTCACAACCTTTATTGAAACCTCCAATAGCTTTAGGGAAGAGCAGTTTGTTTGGCACCATGGACTACAGTGTTGCCAAATTTCACCGAGGTTTAGCCACTACTGTGAGATAGCTTTCTCTTCTTCTGGGGCTCCTCTGATTTTCCCTTTCCCTTATCTCCATTCTCCTTGGCCCTATTAGCCTTAGGAGCACATCCTTGCTACCCTTCTCGATGCAGTTTTTGCTGAGGCGCTCTAATTTGCTCCTAAGATGCTTGGTGCCCCCAGGAAAATGCTTCATAGCCCTGTGCCAACGGTCAAAGTGGACTTTAGGATTGAGGTCATGTCAGAAGTAGGATACTTCTTCTTTTCAAAATTGTCTACAAATAGAAAAAACAAAGGTTAGAAGCAGTCAAAAGAGCTTGAAATTGTCTATACACAATGCTCCAGAGGCCTTTGGATGCCATCAGTTCGAAGTACAAGAAATATTTGCTTCGGTCTATCAAATGATAAAAATGGTGCAGTTTTAGAAATTGTTCATAGATGTCCACAATAACATCCCACTCCGCCTCGTGTAGTCCAAAGCATGATCCCGAATCTACAAAAATAGGCAATATCAGTTGAAGTAATTGAAAGGACAGACAAGATATAAAAGAAGACACTCTCATACTTCGGAGTACTGAATTGGTATGGTGCAAACTGGGGTTGTGTCTTCCTCAACCAGTTGCCACCTCTTCCTTACCCAAAACAATAATTCATTCCACCCCTTAATGGAGAAAGGAAGACCCGCTACAAGAGGAGCGTGGGCTCCCCAAGGGATTATGTAGTATCATCTCTTCGACTCATCTTTCCCAAGTATTCAGGGTTGGAAAAGTGTTTGGAAGGTATGTCCTCACCGAGAGAGACTTCCTTTTAGAAAAAGTAGGCCCCAACCAACTGACTCTACCCGTTTAACAGAACTTGGGTTGGAGCTAACATGAAACAACTTAGTACCACACTAAAGAAGGGGTGCAAGGGTAGACGTATTTCTGCTTTAAACGGGAATTCACTCGCTACCACACAACCCGGCCTCGAATAGCAACACGTTCGTAGGCCTCAGGCACTTGGAGTTTTATGTAATCTAGGATACTATATTTTTCCCTAAGTTCGACTAGTTTTAGGGTTTTAGGTTATAACAGCTGGAATTTTGGTAGCCCCTACCCAGTCTCGTAGTCTATGGGACCCTCACTCATGGACTAATAACCCCTTTCAGCCCCCTAGGCAAAGCCTATTCTCTGAACCTTGCAACCATAACCCTACTACTACTAGCACTCGACCCTGAAACCATTGAAGATAATAGGAAACAATGGATGCAACGACGAAGAAAGAATCTAACAAAATTGTTACCTAGATGAAAGGAGGATCTAAAAACAAACATTCACCAGAAAAATGAAGGTTGTCAAAAAATTCGAGTGTTGGGAGAATTTGGATGATTTTTTGTAAAAGTAAAGGTATAACGATGACAGCTTTTTATTTTTATACCAAAGTGAGAATGAGCCCCAGCCGTTGGATCAAGATCCATTTGACCTAAGCCATCTAATTTTTAACTAAATTTGAGGCGTTGAATTCAAATGGTTCTTCTTACAAACGCCTTAGATTGATGCGTGTCTCCCTCGTACGAGCCTCGACACGTCACGCTTCAAATGTAGCACCATGGACATCATTGTGCATTTAATGTAACGACCATACGTGTATTGGAAGTCCTAAAATTCTGGCTATCTTTTCTTGGTAATATGCAAAAATATCAAATCATTGGAACCATTATCGAGGTCAACATCCTCCAAACAAAGGAGTCTCGGTAGTTCAACATCATCGTGCCTCGGTTTAAAATAAATTTCAACATCCTCCAAACAAAAAAGTCTCAACAGTTTAGCATCATCCTGCCTTGACTCAAAATAAATTCAAGTTACCTTCAAACAAAGGAGCATCGACAGCTCAGCATCTTCCTGCCTCGGTTCAAAATAAATTTAAACTATCTCCAAACAATGGAGTCTCGACAGTTCAGCATCATCTTGCCTCGGTTCAAAATAAATTTTAGTTATCTTCAAAATAAAAAGAGCCTCGACAGTTCAGTGATATCATGCCTCGGTCCTAACAAATTTCAGGTATTTTTCGTAATACGAAGAATATGGCTAACTACCAACTCCAATAATGATATAAATATCTATACTTGAACTTAGGGGACATTGTGTTGTCAATTTTTTTTTTTTTTCCAAAAAAAAGGAAAAATAAAATATTGTCCACTTAACACAGAAGTCCATGAATGATATGAATAACTATACATGGACTTGGAGGACTATTGTTACGTCTCGCCACACATGGCTCCACGTGGCCAACCCATCGAGACTTTGGTTGATTATCAGACCAGCCAACTCATTCAAATTGGAGAACCACCTCCACCGAAACCTTATGCATGAGCGACGAAGCCTTGAAACTAAGTTCAAGGCTCATTTAAGTAAAGATGTTGAGGTGAGAAAGGTCAACAAAGTAAAATCGAATTCCAACACAGTAAGTGACAACTCATACGTGAAGTTCCTGAGTTTATGTATGAAATCATTTTGTAATGATTTATGGGACTGTTGTAATAAGTAAAATGTAAAGTCTTGTCAGTTTAGACAATATGGTGGTCGTTCTTTGTAAGAGCATTAAATGCACCACATGTTAGGAAGTTCAAATTGATGCCTAAGATTGTATGCTTCAGCTAAGGAGATGAGGCCACGTGGATATTCATCCAATGGACACCATTTCATTTGTAATACTATAAATACCTCATCCATCTATAATTTGAAGATTAATGCAATTCAATACACTTAAAGCTACTATTTGTCTTCTCTTTTGCTGAATATACACTTGCTTTGATAGAATTAGGATTACTTTGTTTTCTTTGAGTTGTTTGTGATTGGTTATTATCATGCAATCATCCCAAAAATATTGCCGAGGCCCAAACATATTCGTCTCGTGTGATAAAGATTCTCCTACGTTCAAAGTCCAGAATATTGTCGACTAGTAGCCCGTCCGCCCTAACAAAAAACGTGGTCAATAAGATCAATCTTGTTCTTTGTGTCTAAAGATCAAATAGCACGTCTATTTAGAGCTAGAGTGATTCACCAATTCACTATTGCAGTCTGCAAAATGTTAACTAAGGGAGGAAGATAAGTATAATTCAGATTTTAGTTAATATATTTAGAAATATTTTATCTGCTAGGATTATTATTAAAAGATCAGATTTTCTTGCTTGGTTTATGGTCTTTCCCGTATTCTGAAAAATAATAGTGCTATAGATACAGGCTCAAAAATAGGGTAAAAATCATGGTGGACACGTGTCGAAACATGATTGGACACTTTGAAAAAAAAAAGTCAACCAATTTCTATCAAATCGATCTGTCTCTAATTTCCTTTTTTTTTTAGCCTGTTTGACTGACATTATCCTGAAAAAATATCCAATAGTTAACTTTTTTCCATTTTTCATCGGAAAAAGTATCTAATATTTTAATTTCTCCATTTTTCATCACTTCAGAATTATATGAACTCAGCTTTGTTAAATGAATGATTTGACCAGTACCAGACATTTTTTTGTGACAAACGCAATAACATTCTTTGGTTCACTGGTCAAAGCCTAATCTTGTATCCAGGGGTGAATCCAGGGGGTGGCGAGTTAGAGCGGTCGCTCTAGTTGGATTCGCCGGAATGTTTACTTCCGGGAAGGAAAATTACAGTTACAAACTCACAGAGCAAGCCAACAATGGAGGAAGATGATGGTGGTGGGGCTGGTCTGATTTTTTATTTTTTGGTTTAATTTGTGGCTACTAGGCTTATCAATTAAAAAAACCAATTCCATGGCCCAATTTGGAGTCATGGACGGTCCAATTTGCCACACAGATGAAGTCACAACCGGCAAACTGGTTGCAAGTCTGCAAACCCTTTGGCTCTGGCCTTTGGGACAATTTGGGCGAAATTGTGTGATTGGGTCACTGGAGAGGATAGCGACGCAGCTGGATTCGCCCGTGTGAGACTACGACTGTGAGCAGGGACTGCAACTGTGAGTAGGGACTGCGACGGTGTGAGTCTGTGACTTTGAGGCTTTGCCATTTTGGTATCAAGGTGTTCGACGTCTACTGTGTTTGCAGTGCTTGTGGCTGTGTTGGAAACTTGGAGTGCCCACTGCGACACCAACGCTAACTGTCGGACTGTACATTGTCGGTAAGTGTTGCTAACTTGCTAACTTTCTGTTCAGTTTATGTTAGTACATAAAATTTGATATTATTAACAATTTAAAGAAAAGAATTTTAGTTTCTATACTGAAACTATCGAGTATTGTTTAATCAGAAATTTAGAATAATTTTGGAATTTTTTGGGGTATTTTAAGTTAGTTTAATGGAAGTGGGTTGAAATTTGGGGATGGAGATGATTAAAGAAAATGAGGGAGCTTTTGCTGGGTATTGTCGTATTGGGGGAAGAAAATTGGAAGAAGAGAAAGCAAGGTGGAGTGAAACCTATCAACAATCCATTCACACCAAATTGATGATATTTTAACTTGTGAAAAGTATCAAAGGTTGCGAGAGTGCGAGTTTGGACCTCCACGGTTGTGAGAGTATGATTGTTGAATCAAATGTTGTGAGAGTACGATCGTTGAATCAATGATCAACAGTTGACTTTCGCTCTAGCTGAACTTCGGACCTGGATTCACCCTTGCTTGTATCCATGTAAATTTTTAGTTTCTAGTTTATTTCCAAGTTTTCTGAACCTTATCGGACAAAACATGGTCCAGAAATCAGATGGAAAACCTGTCAAACAGAAACAGGGCCAAGAAATCACGATTTCGACATCAAAGATGATGAGAATATGATCTGCAGGAGCTACAAAATGTTGACTGTATATATAAAGCCTAACCTTGAATCGTATATATGGCACAATCTTATTTACGTTTTTTGTCTTGTTACAAAGAAAAAGGCTTAGTTGCGTACTCAGTTCCAGTGGAGTTGAGCAAACGTGTTAGTGATGCACTATGAATGCTTAGCGCGCGAGTTTCTTCTTTCAGATTACTCATTCTTCATTAACTGCTAATCTCTTATGTTCCAAGTGGCGGAATTTCCAGGTTTATTCGCACAAAGAAAAATTAAATAAGCAATTCGAGTAACTATATAAATAAAAAATGCCGAAGTGACTCACTCATCTTCAACCATTAATAAAGAAAACGTCACACAAACACGAATACACAATCTGTTTTTTAAAATACTACAATCTGGTATCTAATATATTACCATATACAATGGCAAGACTACTAAACATCTATGGCCCTGATGGAGATGTTGAGGATGAACTTCCACTGCTAGATTGGGAAGTGGAAGAGGAAAATAAAGAGCTAAAAGGCCATGGAATGGGTACCGAAAACCGTCTTCCCTCTTCATTTCTTTCATCCCCGCCACCACCATTAAGGTTACCATTGTTGTTATTGGCATTGATAATATTACTGTTATTTCTTGACCCTGCTGAATCAACCTTAGATTCATCAGACGGTAACTGATATCTACAGACGGGACAAGAGCTGTGAAGCTCGAGCCACGGCAGAATACACCCAGTATGGAACTTGTGCTTACAAGGCATCTCTTTTGCTTCTGCCCCTACCTCAAATTCTTCCAAACAAACAGAACACTGCAATGTCTCCTCAATTTTAGTAGTAGGCAATGCTTCAACAGCTTCTTTCTTAGCAGGTGGTGTACCATACCTATTCGAATCATTCTCTGCCAAACGCTGCAGCAATAATTCTAAACCAGGACCTATGTAATAATCACCCAGCGAGCCAATTGGTGCACGATTCAGGGAATCGTTATTGGAATCGTGAGAACCTTGAACAACAATAGTTTGGTTAAATGGATTGATCAAAATCACACTCTCTCCATCCCTAATATCATCTCTATCTGTGTCTCTTTGATCCCTCTCAGAATTTCCCAACTCAGATATCATTCTATTTCGAATGCCATGAAGGAGCTGGAGAACGGCAGCTGAGCTTCTCCTCCTTGTTAGGGAATCTAATTCAGGATCCAGCTCCATATCCCCCTGACGTTGACTGTTGTTATTATCGATGCCATCTTCATAGTCATCATCCTCAAACTCCATCCGCCTGAATTGACTGCGATGGCGGCGAAGAGGATTACTCATCATACCAAGCAGGATTGGAGCCCAGAGGGAGGTACGGTCAGAATCAGGCCCTCCATGTCCAAAATCATCATTTCCTGGGGCATTGGTAGATGCCATTTCTTCAATGAATCCACTTTGACAAATCGGGCATTTTATTGTCTCGATATCCACTACAGGATTCACCGTCTGTGAACACACATGACACCAGTATCTTGATGCCTCTGCTTCGTCCATTTTCTTATCTACAACAAACAACATTCTTACGTCAGAAACTACACATTCAGTGATGTCAATGGCTAAATGAAGCTCATTGGAAAGTCTCCACCTTTACACATCTTAAAATGGAAAAATACTTGGAAATAAAAAAGATCTATAATTTCTGAACCATTAACAAAAGACATGATCAATCTGAAAAGAATAATAAAGAAATGATCAGAAGCCATGTAATCGATCTTACCCTTCCTTGTTAAGAGCGAGAAAAACAGAATAATCAAGAATTTGTTGGCAGAACAGAATGGAATACAGGGTTGTGGATCCTGAAAAGGGTGGTGAAGAATGAATTATTGTGGTTTAAATACTGTCAAGGGAAAAATGGATAGATGAGGAATATTAAAAACGAGGTAAATAAAACAGAAGGATCTGGAAGGTTAAGCTCCACTAGAATTTTCCCCGCCATTTATGCCCAGAAACTGTCTCTTTCTCTTTCAAGACAGTAAGAAGGCAGACGCCCCACAATTTTTACCAATAAATTCCAGAAAAATTCAAAGATGAGGAAGTCAAAAATCTAAATTCAAAGATGAGATTAGAGAACGAGTCGATTCTGAGTCGAATTCTTTTCTTTATTCCATTATTTGGAATCTGTGGAGATGATGGCCCACCCATCTTCTTCCACAGTTTTCTTTGACAATAATTAAATGTTGAATTCTATCTGGTGGTTGCAAACGTTCAAGTGAAAACCGCGTGAATTATATGGAAAACCACTAAGGGTCCGTTTGATTGCAGGGTGGAAAATGGATGGAAAAGGAATTGGATTCCAGGGACTTGAATTGCCTGGAATTGTTTTACCGGGAATTGAATTAAAGGTGTTTGATTGGTATAATTTTCCACCTTTCTATCATAATACGTTTGGCTTTGTTTTTCATGCAAATTGTCAATTAAATGGATAAATTTTTTTACCATTAGTAACAAAATATGTTTAGATTGCCAAAAAAAAATTAAAAAATAATTTTTTATTTTTTATTTTTACGTTTGACTTTGTTTTGTATGAAATTTGTCAATTAAAGGGATAATTTTTTTTACACTTTATCTTAGAATTTATTTCTATTGCTTAAAAAAAAAAAAAAAAAAAAAAAAAAAAGGTGGAAACCAATTCCCACCTATATAGCAAGTCATTGAATTCCACGGAATCACGCTTCAAGTGGTTGTACCTTAGAATTGGGTGGAAACCAATTCCATGGAAAATAAACGCTATCAAACAGCGCAAAAGTGGAAGTTGAAATCGAATTCCAACTTCCTGGGAAAATAAAGCACTATCAAACACACCTTAAGGGTGTGTTTGATAGGTTCATTTGCCATGGAACTAGGAAAAAATTTTCCTAGTTCCTACTTTTTGGCCGTTTGATAAGGTTCATTTGCCATGGAAAATATTTGCTAGGTACAAGTTGTTGATGCACAAAAGTTAGAAAATATTTTTCCACAAAAATGGTGGAAAAATATTTTCCAGCTTGTTGACCAAATTTTTTTTTTTTTTTATAGCAATTGGAACACATTCCAAAGTCAATGGTAAAAAAATTTGTCAGGTGAAAAATTATACCAATCAAACACCTTTACTTCTTAAACAAATTCCAGGCAAATCACTTCCCTGCCAAACATTTTATTTGCCACCCATTTTCCACCTTTCTATCAAACACACCCTTAATTTAAAAATGTTTTAATAGGTCATATCAAATTTTATATTTAAAGGAGAACTATGCTATGCTTAAAGAAAGATTTTTCACATAATATTTACATAATACACACAATAGGTGGGGTTCAATTTTTTTTTTTTTTTTTTTTTTTTTGTAATATTTAATTCATGTGAGGCCCATAACTATTGTGAGTATCTGTAAAAATTTCATCTGTACATATGTAGTTTTCCTTTAAAGGATTACATAGATCAATTGCCACCTAACTTAATATTTAGTGTTATCATGGTCTCCCAATTTAATTTAATTTCATCAGGGTCATCCAATTTCATATAATATTTTACTTTGATCACCTAATTTCATATAACATTTCATCATGGTCACACAATTTTTTTTTTACGATTTTCACTAATTTAAAAAGGGGTAAACGGTAACTTTTTATTAAGTGATCATGATGACACCAAATATAAAATTGGATGGTCATTGATGAATTTAAACATATATCTAAATCACTCATACCTTATAGATTAATCAAAGTTGAAACCACGTGGATTATATCAAAATTACTAATTTAAAAATATTTTGATGGCACATTGTGTTTAAATCTCATTTTTCTTAAATCTTATATTTAGAACACTCACACCTTACAGGTTAACCAAAGAGATCACTAAGTGAGTTATACAATTTAGGGCATCTCCAATGAGGAGCCAAATTTGGTGTAAAAGTGTAAAACTCTCTCCAGTCAGACCCTAAATATAGTGCAAAATTTGGTGTAATGAATAGTGTTAATTCATTTACATCAAATTTTAGAATTTTCAATAACCCTATTTTGCCATTCTTTTCTCTGAAGTATCATTACAGCATTTCATTACCATTATTAAAGTTTTTTCTTGAAATGTAAATGTACAATCATCCAAT
Source organism: Osmanthus fragrans (assembly GCA_019395295.1). Classification (NCBI taxonomy): domain Eukaryota; kingdom Viridiplantae; phylum Streptophyta; class Magnoliopsida; order Lamiales; family Oleaceae; genus Osmanthus; species Osmanthus fragrans. The sequence goes on along the minus strand of CM033355.1, from coordinate 27,510,014 downwards.
GCAGATAGATTAATGTCCCAACTCAAAAATTGATTTCATGTGAGCCTAACTAATCCTCACTATCACAAGAGGAAAGACCAACTAGAATCTTAATTATTTTTGGTAGTACATCAACCAGCAAGGGTGGGACAAGGTGGAAGTGAATAAGTAACAAACGAGGAAAGATATTTAAACCCGCCAACTTGAAGCACCTTGGGATGAATTAGGCGAAGAATTAATGCTAGTCAAAACTGAAAATTTTACCCTAATTCTTAGCAGAAGTTATTTGAATCCAAAGTTGTGAAGAACTAATACTAATCAAAACTGTAAAATTTACCCTAATTCTTAGTTTAAGTTATTTGAATCCAAAGCTGAAATACAATTTAATCGGATGAGAGTGTCCTCGTTAATTGGTCTCAAACAGTAAAACACACTAATGCTCCATGCAATGGCTAGAATAGGAAACAAACACGTGATTTTTTTATCTAAAATATGAAGTGAACTCGTGCACTTTTCAGTCTGTGTTTTATAGACAAATGGATTTCACGGGAAAACAACTATACATGCTATTTGTTTAGTATAGAGATACATAGATTAACATCGTTCAGAACATATATTTTGTTAAAGAAGATATCATCAGATTATTCCAAGTACAAATCATGGTTTTAAGGCAAAATCGGAGATAATACTACAATGTTTGTTGTCAAAGAAATCGACTTCACAACAGATTCACCTATTCAAAATAAGCATCATGTTAGGATTATGGGTGTTTAAACTACCAAAATGCATTCCATTACATCAACATCCAATGCATAAACTAAGAACATGAAAACTGAAAATGGAAGCTCCAACAATGGTCGAAAATCTGGAGCTTCTTATTCCTTGCTTATGGTTGATTTGTAGGCTCAGGAACAGCTTCCACGCAATGCAAATCACCCCACCAAGGGATAGCTAGAAGAACCGGCAAAGAACCCTCAAAACCGACCCTAAACTCTCAAGAAACACCACCTATACTTAGCCCTATTTCATGCCTAAGTATCAATGTATTCTACCACCAAAACTCACCTCAAACTCACCTCTTCACTCAATGAACAAGGTACAAAAACGAGAGAGAGAGATGGGGAAGAAAGAGAGAGTTGTAGAAGAAGGTATGGCCTTTGTTTTCTTGCCCTTGCTTGCCCACCTGAGAGAGAGATAGTTGGTAGGATATATAGATTTCAAATGTGTAGAGTAGTAATGCTTCTCCAACAAGCTAACCAAAAAATCTATCAAATGATCCCAACCACCCAATTTGATCTAAGGGCTCTCAATAATAACATGAGGTTAAGAGAACCATTAATATATTCTCACATTCTTCACCTTGGTTCTCATAACACACTCTCTTGGTTGCGAATTTGCACATGGAAGAACTGTTCATCATCATCGCCCACTACCTGCAAGAAAATTAACCCGTATCAATATGTAACAAAGATAAGCATAATTTAAATTTACCTGCAGGTAGAATTTTAGTTCCCACATCAGAGGGATTCCTGTCAGTATGAATCTTAACAAGTTTAACTTCATTTTGAGACAATTTCTCACGAATAAAATGATACTTCACCTCAATATGTTTAGATCTTTCATGATAAACAGGATTTTTACAAAGCAATAAAGCACTTTGACTATCAGTAAACATAACAGGTATATCATGCATGAAGTTCAATTCTTTTAAGATTCCTTTTAACCAAGTACATTCCTTAACCGCCTCGGTTATGGCAACATACTCTGCCTCAGTACTTGATAAAGTAACTAAAGGCTGCAACTGTGACTTCCATGTTATACAATTGTCACCTAGGGTAAAGAAGTATGCTGTAGTTGATTTCCTACTGTCTTTATCACCAGCAAAGTCAGCATCAACATAGCCTTTTAAAGTTAACCCCTCAGATCTTTTCTCATACACAAGACCTAGATTTAATGTACCAACAATGTACCTTAACAACCATTTCAAACCTGCCCAATGGGGCTTTCCGAGGTTGGACATAAATCTGCTCAAAAAACTTATAGCATATGCTAAGTCAGGTCTTGTTGTTATCATAGAGAACATAATGGAACCTATAGCATTGGAGTAGGGTATGTTCCTCATTTCTCTAAATTCCTCCTCAATTTTAGGAGACTGTGCACTAGAAAGATTCATGTGAGCTGCTAAGGGAACGTTCACAGATTTTGATCCATTCATACCAAATTTAGTTATCACTTTGTTCAGATAGGCTTCTTGGGAAACAACAAGTCTATTTTCAGCTCTATCTCTCTTTATAACCATCCCCAAAATCTTCTTAGCACTCCCCAAATCTTTCATATCGAATTCTGATTTTAAAAGGTTCTTCATCTTAGTGATTTCTGTCTTACTTGAACTTGCTAGAAGCATGTCATCTACATACAGCAACAAGTAGACCTCACAGCCCTCCTTACTATCATTATAGTACAGGCATGCATCATATTCACTCCTTTTAAAACCTATCTTCAGTACATAGGTATCGAACCTAATGTACCACTGTCTAGGGCTTTGTTTAAGCCCATACAGAGATCTTTCTAATTTGCACACAGTTTATTTTACCCTTCACCTCAAAACCTTGAGGCTGACCCATGTAAATATCCTCTTCCAATTTTCCATGAAGGAAGGCAGTCTTAACATCTAGTTGTTCCAGTTCCCAGTTGAAATGAGCAACCAATGCAAGAATCAGTCTAATTGTTTTGTACTTTATCACAGGAGAGAATATCTCATTGTAATCAACCCCCTCTTTTTGAGTAAACCCCTTCGCCACTAGTCTGGCCTTATACCTAGGAGGATCACTAGGATTATTTCCTTCTTTCAATTTGTAAATCCACTTACATTGAACTATCCTATGATCCTTAGGTCTATTAACCAACTTCCAAGTTTTATTCTCCATTAAAGATCCCATCTCTTCCTGCATAGCTTTAAGCCAATTTTCAGAACATTTTCCATTCACGGCTTCTTCAAAACTATCAGGTTCTATCTGGTCAAGGGCTTCACCTGAAACTAAGGCAAAATCAGTCATGTTTAGGGATTCATATCTAGGATTTGGCCTGATCTGCCTCCTCCCCCTATCCCTAGTAAGCTGATAATCTTGATTAGGTGGCTGATCATTAAAATGTCCAACTTCAACAGGTTCAATGTTTTCTTGAAGTTCAGTCACCCCTTCAGTTTCAGTTTCAATTACATTTTCATTTTCAGGTTCTTGATGTATAGGGTCATTAGCCTCATTCCCAGGTGTAGGTGAATCAAGCTTAGTAAACTTCACCTCAGTTTCAGTTTTGTTGGTTTCATCAATCATCTGTTTTAGACAAGGCATCTCAGATTCATTAAAGACTACATTCCTGCTGTTAATAATCTTAATACCTCTTCCAATTTTCCATGAAGGAAGGCAGTCTTAACATCTAGTTGTTCCAGTTCCCAGTTGAAATGAGCAACCAATGCAAGAATCAGTCTAATTGTTTTGTACTTTATCACAGGAGAGAATATCTCATTGTAATCAACCCCCTCTTTTTGAGTAAACCCCTTCGCCACTAGTCTGGCCTTATACCTAGGAGGATCACTAGGATTATTTCCTTCTTTCAATTTGTAAATCCACTTACATTGAACTATCCTATGATCCTTAGGTCTATTAACCAACTTCCAAGTTTTATTCTCCATTAAAGATCCCATCTCTTCCTGCATAGCTTTAAACCAATTTTCAGAACATTTTCCATTCATGGCTTCTTCAAAACTATCAGGTTCTATCTGGTCAAGGGCTTCACCTGAAACTAAGGCAAAATCAGTCATATTTAGGGATTCATATCTAGGATTTGGCCTGATCTGCCTCCTCCCCCTATCCCTAGTAAGCTGATAATCTTGATTAGGTGGCTGATCATTAAAATGTCCAACTTCAACAGGTTCAATGTTTTCTTGAAGTTCAATCACCCCTTCAGTTTCAGTTTCAATTACATTTTCATTTTCAGGTTCTTGATGTATAGGGTCATTAGCCTCATTCCCAGGTGTAGGTGAATCAAGCTTAGTAAGCTTCACCTCAGTCTGAATACTCTTCTCAGTTTCAGTTTTGTTGGTTTCATCAATTTTCTGTTTTAGACAAGGCATCTCAGATTCATTAAAGACTACATTCCTGCTGTTAATAATCTTAATACCTTGAACCCCTAAAACCCATAGCTTATAGCCCTTCACACCCTCGGGATACCCTAACATCACACACTTGACCGCTCTCGGCTCAAGTTTTCCTTCAGATTGGTGTGCAAATGCAGCACATCCAAACACCCTTAAATGTTCCAGATTTGGAGGCCCTCCCGTCCACAACTCCTGTGGGGTCTTAAACCCTATACTGCTGGACGGAGACCTATTAATCAAGTAAGCTGCAGTACTTGCAGCTTCAGCCCAAAAGCCTTTCGCAAGGCCAGAGCTAATCAACATACACCTAACTTTGTTCATTATGGTCCTGTTCATTCTCTCAGCGACCCCATTCTGTTCAGGTGTGTATCTAACAGTTCTGTGTCTTGTTATGCCTTTCTACTTACAGAAGTTATCAAATTCAAAATTACAGAATTCAAGCCCGTTATCAGTTCTCAAAGTTTTAAGCTTCTTTTCTAGCTTATTTTCCACAGACTTTAACCAAATTCTGAATTTTTCAAAGGTTTCCGACTTAACCTTCAAAGGGTAAATCCAAACCTTTCTTGAATAATCATCCACCAAGGACAAGAAGTACTTGCTCCCACCAAATGTGGAGTGCTTCTCCGGACCCCGTAAATCAGCATGGACATAGTCCAATGGTCCGCTGGTCCTATGAGAGCTAGCTTCAAAGCTCACCTTATGGGACTTACCCAAAACACATGTTTCACAGAAATCCATTGCTTCAATATCATCCTTTCCAAGCAATTTCTGATTATTTAAAGCTTTTAGCCCTTTAAACCCAATATGACCCATTCTGTTATGCCAAAGTTCAGTCTTGTCTTTACTCACAGTAAGAAGACTAGAATCAAGTGGTATTTCAGTTCTACCCTCCAGATAGTACAACCCATTCATTTTAGGTCCTTTCATAACTATGAGAGAACCCCTCATAATTTTCAAAATTTTGTTACAAGACTTGAAGGTATATCCCTCATCTTCAAGAGAACCTAAGGAAATGAGGTTCCTCTTTAAATTAGGAACATATCTTACATTTCTAAACTGCGTGACGGCCCCATCGTACATCCTGATGGCTATGTCACCAACTCCAACCACATTTTGAGAATTATTGTCCCCCATGTAGACCTTCCTAGGTTCAGTCTCTTTATAGTTATCGAACCAAGACCTCTCAGGGCACATATGAAAAGTGCACCCTGTGTCTAGGATCCAATTTTTATCAAATTCTTCCTCAGACACATTAAGAACATGCAAACTGTCAAATTCAGACACAATGGCAGCATTATCTTGATCAGTATTATTTGGGTCTCTTTGTTTCCTTTTCCACTCAAAGCAGTCTTTCTTGAAATGTCCCAACTTTCCACAGTGATAACATTTCTTACCGCTCTTATCTTTGGATTTGGATCTCATTTTGGATTTCCCTCTCCCCTTCTTGTTATGGAAGTTAAATTCTTTCTTTTCAGATCTTCACGAGAATGAGTTCTATTGTCTCTTTTTAATTCAAGTTCTCTTGATTTTAAAGCATCTATGACAATAGCTTGAGTGAGAGTGTCCCTACCATATCTTATGGCATTTTTCATTTCTCTGTAAGATTCGGGTAAAGAGTTTAGCAATATGACAGCTAAATCCTCATCGGCAAATTTTTTATCATTATGAGCCAGACTCTTAACAATTATGCTAAAGTCACTCAAATTCCCCTCGACATCCTTCCCGGGATCCATCTTAAAACTAAACAGCTTTTCCAACAGATATATCTTGTTAGGTAAAGTTTTAGTCAATAATAAGGCATCTAGTTTAGTCCACAAAGTTCTAGCAGTTTTGGCATTATCAACTTGTCTTACAATGTTATCAGATAAATGCAAAATTATAGAACTGTAAGCAATTTCATTCATGTCTTCAATTTCATGTGGTTTAGCCTTTAACTCATCAGAAAATGTAGCAGGATCATCAAGAGCTTTAGCAACTCTCTGTTGGACCAAAATAGCCCTCATTTTCTGTTTCCAAATCGAGTAATCCCCCTTTCCATCGAATTGCGATAATTCGACCCTCGAACCTATTACAGATTCTGTAAAAGAGTGGCCTGTACTCGTGGACATAACAGACAAGGTTTTGAAAAAATCTTTTCCAGATGATCAAATAATATACAAATGCAAAGTTAAAAAAGCCAACGTTCAGGAATGAAGCACAACGATGAAACATGTATAATGCAATTAAATATGCTTCAGGTCACGAATTAATTACAAGAATTCAATCAACGGAATTCACAAATAAGCAACCAAGCAATCATGCATAAATCGATAAAATATAACAAACCTATCCTAACGGAGAGTTTAGAATAATCTTACCAAATTACTGTTGAAAAACAGTAAATATACCAAAGTTTCACAACCGAACCGTCGAAGACGTCAAGCCAGGGGCAAAATGGTCCAACGTTTTCTGTATAACCTGAAACACAAAACTAAACACATCAATACGTTCAGGACATCAAAATAAGTATTCTGCCTGAAGAGACCGTCGCCGAAAAACCTCCCACACGCTCCACGCGCCGTCGCCGGAAAATGGGTCCGCCGCCGGATTTTCACGCGCCACCTAGGAATGTTCTCCTCGGCCTGCTGAGCACCCCGGTGGTCTCGGAATTTCCAAATTCCTTCTGGTTTGACGGAAAATCGCGTTTGAAGTTTCTGTTTTTCACCAAATTTTTGGACTGCTTCACCTCCGATTTTCTGGTTCGTTTTCAGGCGATTTCTGCTCGTTTTCTGGTCCCTTTTTGGCTTCACAAACACCCCAACCAAGCTCTGATACTAGTTTGTTAGGATTATGGGTGTTTAAACTACCAAAATGCATGCCATTACATCAACATCCAATGCATAAACCAAGAACATGAAAACTGAAAATGGAAGCTCCAACAATGGCCGAAAATCTGGAGCTTCTTCTTCCTTGCTTATGGTTGATTTGTAGGCTCAGGAACAGCTTCCACGCAATGCAAATCACCCCACCAAGGGATAGCTAGAAGAACCGGCAAAGAACCCTCAAAACCGACCCTAAACTCTCAAGAAACACCACCTATACTTAGCCCTATTTCATGCCTAAGTATCAATGTATTCTACCACCAAAGCTCACCTCAAACTCACCTCTTCACTCAATGAACAAGGTACAAAAACGAGAGAGAGAGATGGGGAAGAAAGAGAGAGTTGTAGAAGAAGGTATGGCCTTTGTTTTCTTGCCCTTGCTTGCCCACCTGAGAGAGAGATAGTTGGTAGGATATATAGATTTCAAATGTGTAGAGTAGTAATGCTTCTCCAACAAGCTAACCAAAAAATCTATCAAATGATCCCAACCACCCAATTTGATCTAAGGGCTCTCAATAATAACATGAGGTTAAGAGAACCATTAATATATTCTCACACATCACATCCACGATTAAATGACCTTTCGTTATTTAGCATAAAATTAATTTTATTGAGGGGGATACCCTCTTCATATGTAAATATACAAAGAGAAAGGGAAGTATATAGTTCAACGTCTTCTTTTTTTTACTGTGTTGGAAGGTTAACATGAAAGCATAGAATTAAAAGATTTGCAACAAGTGAACGAAAAAGCTAACTACACAAATAAATAATTCCAGTGGAGAAAAATGATATCATAAGATGAATAAAAACAACACATTTATTTATAGTGAACAGGTTTAACAAGGAAACAAAACTTCGAAGAGGTATATATATATTTAAAGGGCATATTAACAACCAAGCTGAATTGTTCCTACCCTCTACTTGATATTACATTACGTTCAAGCAGTGTAAGGAAGGGGCAATGGCAAACCGAGGACAATACCGCACAATGGTGTGTTGTCAGGAAGGTTGTATTCATCCCTCAGGGAACGGGCAGAGGAGAGAACACTGAAGTAGAGTTGCTGTCCAAACTATACTCTCTAGTCTCTCCCACATTTCCGACCTTAAGCTCCACATTCCAGCATTGTCCTGTGTTGTCATAATTGCTGACCATGAGTTGGGGTATACTTGAATGAGTTGGGGTATACTTGAATGTTGTGCTGCTCACTGCGTCAAGGAGGTTATAGTTCTTCCTCTTCTCAGGGCTCCACTGTTCATCAAATTCTGCAAGCATATGAGTTCGTTGTACAAGTAATAATTGTGATGAGAGAGTTATCGTCCCACGGGGAATAAAATTTAATTCTAGTATATTTGATATATTTAAATTCGTCTTCATATTCGTAACCAAAAGAAGATTTGTGAAGTTGTAACCAAACTTGGAAAATCTATGAAATCTTGGTTTAGAAATCAAATGTGTGAACGTATTGAATTTCTGACTCCACTGATCAATTCTTAATTCTAATTCTCAACTAGTGATAATTTTCTCAATTCATGCAATTGTGACAATCGATAATTCCACATTTATTTATTATTCTTTTTCAAAACATAACAAACATATGATTACCACGAGACGATCATATGACTAGTCCGAATTCATATGGTAAACACGCATTAATATTTAGAATTATCATACATAATCGCACATACCACAAATATTATTCCTAATATTTATTATCCGTGAGTTTCAATAACAATGTTCTACCTACCGTGAGTTTTTCAATACTACGAATAAGCAACTTTATTGTCATAATGGTGCGCAAACATTAAAATAATATAATCATGCATATTAATGGAATCACAATACAAGAATTAATATAAAAACACAAAGTCTTGAATTAAAACTAAGAATCAACCAGTTTTGTCATCCATCCAATACAAAAGATTTAGCCTAGCATGTTCATGTAGAAATTACAAAGAAAATAAAAGAAAGATATCACCCGATTCATTACTGACGAAGAAGATCTAGAAATCTTCAATTTATGCCTTCAATTTGGATCCGGCGATGAATTATTCTTCTTTTTCAATGTAAAATTCAATCTATTTTGCTCAAAAATCGGCTTTTCAATCCTCCAAAATAGGTTCTTGTGTATTCTCCCTATTCTTGTTCAGCCATCCTCCCTTTTTTTCTCCCCAAAATTCGTTCATTTTGTTTCCATAAGAGGTTAGATTGAAAACGGAGTCTGGGCCATTCGGCACAAAATTTGCCCTACGCGCGAGCACCATACATTTTACCACACACGTGCCACTATAAGGTTTTGTTCTCGGTAATAAAAATTGAGGTCTTGTGCGCGCGCCACTTTAAGCCCGTGCGCGAGCGCGTGCTAAAATATTTTCAACTGTTTTACTTTGATCCCTGAATTTCAGTTTTCGTTCATCTTAACTCTTTTTCAATGCCTTCTTGCTCCTTTAGCTTCTAATTTTATCTAATTGTATCCACATCTTCTCCAGTCATCGATATAGGGTTCGACTCAACTACTAGCATTTTGCACTTTAGTCCCCAAGCTTTGGATTCAATCCCTTTTACCATTTTTTTGCTCCTTTTGTCCACTTCTATCACTTTTCATTGAGGTGCACCTAACCAACGAAATATATACATAATTAAGCCTTGATTCATTTAAAATAACAATAATTGCTCTAGTTTAACGACTCATATAAGTGTAATAAATACACTTATCATCCACTTTCCTGACTCGATGGCCACGGCAAAGAAGGATTAACCATCAAGGTGATGTGTGGATAGTCCTCTCATAGTTCTCAAATATGATCTCCACGAAATTCCTGAAGGTGGCATTGAGCACGTTGGGGGCCAAAATCACCTTGATGTTGTCTTTTGGGGGCTCATCCTTGATGATATCATACCTGAATAACTTGCAGATGCTCCAAAGTACTTTGCCAACTTGAGTGGAGTCTCAGAGTCCACATGGGAGATGTCGTTGAGGCCAAAGCGAAGTTTTCCATTGATGTACGATCGAGAGTTTGCTAGCTTGATGGTGCGGGTGATGTTGATCTGGCCATAGTGGTAAGAGCCTTGAGGGTTGGGATGAGCAGCACTGGCTGTCAGGTTCCACCTGAATGAACGGAACTGGTTGATAGACCAAGCAATGTCTTTTGTATTATCAGGGGGTGAAGGTGGAAGCTCAAGAGATGCTGGACCATTTTCGTTGACATAGCGAATGATGGCCACGGAGCTGAGTGGATGCTGTGCAAACCTACTAGAAACCACAAAGTAGTAGTCCTTAGGTACTAGGTTAGCAGTAACCAAGACTGAGAGACGTTGTCCAACATGGAGATCCAAGGAGTCGTAGACGTTTTGCATGATGTGAGAACCCTCCATCTAGACGAGCTTCAAGGTGTGTCCTTAGAATCTGAAGTTAACGGAGGTCCTCATTCCAACATTGTAGACTATGTATCTGTAAGTCTTGCCAGACTCCATGGTACAAAGGGGCTCGGAGGCCTTGTCACGGACCTTTCCAGACTTGTCATTGATGTGGATGCCCATGGAGCGCCCACTGTCCAATTGCTTCTTCAAGCTTTTGTGGCCCTTGTTGTACCAACCGCCCAAGAAGAGGAAGTACTCATCTGTAGGGTTGTCAAATGGAACCAAGATAAGATCTCGACTGTGGATATGAAGGCCACTGATGGCACCAGATACCTTGTGCAAACCTGTGGTGGGAAAGTAGTAGAAGCTTCCAATCTGGTCCTTGACTTGGAAATGATAGGTGAAGTTCTTACCAGGCAAGATGGGGCACATGGTACTGAGGGTGCTATCATGCCAGGAGTTCTTCCTGTGCTGTACACCGTTCCAGGTAAGGAGGAATGGCTCGTCAAGATTGTCAAAGACATTGACAACTATGTCGTTGTTGGAAGTGCAGTTGATCTTAAGACCTGGGAATTGGCCATGGTTCAAGATGCCTTGTTGGGGAACACCCAATGGGGCAATGGTACCATCGGTGACATTCCATTCAAAGAAATGATAAGGATCCTCAGCCTGAACCGTTAAAGCCCAAGCTGAGAGGCAGGGGAATAATGGCACAAAGGTTATCATCCCCATGGCTTGGCTTTACACACTGCTGCCTGCAATCACCTTTTTTTTTTAAGGATAATCTGCCATAAATAAGAGGAAGATGTCTTCTTACAGAGCTTCAAGGGTGTATTTGATTGCAAGTATGAAATTTACATGAAAAGAAAATAAATTCTAAGCAATTCAATTGTCTAGAACTTATTTGTATGAAAATTAGTAATTAAATGTGTTTGATTGATTTAGTTTTCAACCTAGAAAATATTATACTCGTTCATTTTTTATTTGTGGGTAGATGACAGAGAGTGTATAGATGAGAGAGAGAGAGAGAGAGAGAGAGAGATAAAAAAAATGAATTACCTAAAAAATAAAAATCACCTCACCCTAAAGAAAATATTTTTCTTGTTTTTGAGAAAATTATGGTCACGTGGCCAAAAGTTGAAAAATATATTTCATGAAAAAAATTTGTCAATCAAACACCCCCCCCAAATAGGAATTTTGGTGAAGAAATAACATTTTTTATAGAAAATAAAACCAATCAAACACACTCGAAATGCCTCCAAATTCTTCCCCAAATAGTGGCCTTATATACAATGAAGAATGAATTAAATGTGGTCAATTCTTCCACCTATTTCCTTTTCTTTTTTTTTTCCTCATTTCCTCTCATATTTATTGAATATCTTTCTTTCTTTTCCTTTCCTACAATTACTCTCATTTCCTATAGACTCTCTTTGTCCAACACCTTCGTTTGCAAATCAATCATAAAAGATACAGTACTATAAACCACTCAAATTGGAGATTCTCACTATTCAATATGGAGAAGCCAAGTGTAGAATGATTGGAACAAAAACAACCAGCTTTCCTTTTGATATAGAAGTAGCCATGCAAAGTACTATGATTATGAGGAACAAAACCCTTAAGAAATTCATATGCAAAAACTGGAGGACAAGTCTATCAGTCGCCGTTGTAACTCATAGCTGGGAACTACTCAGGGCTTTGGAGAAACAGCCTCACCAGGTTCTGATCCTCCCACATGACACCACGAGATATCTTCTCTGTGGCATGATTCTCATTATTCAATATGGAGAAGCCAAGTGTAGAATGATTGGAACAAAAACAACCAGCTTTCCTTGTGATATAGAAGTAGCCATGCAAAGTACTAAAGCGCATCCTATGATTATGAGGAACAATACCCTTAAGAAATTCATATGCAATTACTGGAGGGCAAGTCTATCAGTTGCCATTGTAACTCATTGCTGGGAACTACTCAGGGCTTTGGAGCTCGATGGCTTGGAGAAACAGCCTCACCAGGCTCTGATCCCCACACATGACACCACGAGATATCTTCTCTCTGTCATGAGAGAGAGTTCCCTATAAAGGTGGGATACTTGCATTGCAATACCATATACAACTGCTTGATCAATCTTGCTGTCACTGCTCCCTACCTTGTGTGATACTCAAAAGTTTTCTTTGCTTAGAATAGAGGTTTTACGAAAGTTGACAAGTCACAGATACTGCTTTGCAGTTTTTGTATAACTTTATATTTTCTCATAGTGTTTATGTCATATGATCTACATCTATGCATGACTAAAAAGAAAATTAGTAGAAAGGTACTCTAAATATCTTATACAAATAGTTCAACCATCAGAAAACGACAGATGTTTATATGAATTAAAGGGTTTGATGGTAGATATAAATAACTATCATTGTTAAAAAATAAGCTCATCCCATATATGAATGCAAGATAACATGGGATACCAAATTTGTTTCTTACTAGAGCCCTGAAACTCATCATTTATTGTATAAAGTCAGCAAAACTAGTCTGAACATGATTGATGTATCTCATACTTAATTATTCTTGCCTAAACTAAGCTAAAGAAAACGAAATGACAAGCCTGTTTACTTTTTGATTCTTCGAATTTTCTTAGGCCCCCAAACCTCCAATCTGCCAGCAGGGCACCCACACGGTGATCGAAATATCAACACAGTCCTTCCATTGAGTGGCGCCATCCTCTTCAATTCCGCCTCCAGTTCCTTCCGATCCTGTCCCAATTCCAGCTGCTTCACCCCATTATCTGTGTCACAAGCATCAGTAACAGGCAAATACTTGACACATTCCTCTGATTCCAACTGAATATCGTATTCAACTGCTCTTCGTAAACCCTTGCAATGTGGACTCTCACATTTCCTCGACCTCATATCAATAATTTCCCAAACAGCACCGATGAATATGACTCCAAGCAGCAAAAATATCAAGCCCATGAAATATGCCACTGGTGCATTCTCTATCGCGTCAATAATTAGATCAAAAAGTAAGGGCAGACCATCATAAAAGACCAGTTTAAAGCAGGGAACAATCAAGAATCCCAAGGATCCGATTGCTATTAGAAGCATAATCACTTCCAGGACAGCGAATGGAGAGCGCCTGCAAAATTGATGAGAGAGAGGGTTTAGCGAACTACTAAAATCATGGTGATGCCTTTTGGTGCGAGAAACGCTCAATGAATTGGAATTGAAGCCATTCTTGTGCTGCTCAAAAGCTCTGCAAAACTCGATCAAGTTCCGGCAATCAACCATCGGAAGCCTCATCTTGATTTGTATTTTTTTTTTTTTTTTTTTTTTTTTTTAAATCTGAGACTGACCGAGCTAATAAAGATCGGCAGGCAGAAACAACTAGATTGCAATAACCTGGAAATAATAAAATGGAAGAAAAATCTGATTTAGTGAATCTGATTTGCAAAATGGATGAACTGAATCAGATGAGCAAAACGAGTGAATCGAAATGAGTTGACGGTTGCTAACCTACTGTATATTACATAACACGATAGTCAAATACAGACTCGCAAGAGTTGAGGGACTTATTTTGAGAATTGACACTCCAGATTTATTTATTTTTTAATTAGTGAATGAATCATACAAATGTCCTTGATTGGTTGGTACAAATTTTTTTTAAATTCATTAAAATTAATTTTAATTATATATATTTTTACTCAATGACTTTTTCATATTTTTTAACTTCATATTCCTAAAAAGATATAATTTTTCATAAAAAAAAAATTTATTATTCAGATATATAACATAATGATAGAAAAATATTCTTATTTTATTTATAGGCGAGCTTGACAAGAAAGTAATAAACTCTTCCTCTTGGTCTGAGGTTTATTTTCAAAAAATATATATCAAATAAACTCAAAATATTATATCATGTTATAAAAAGAGAGAGAGAGAGAGAGAGAGAGCAAAAAAAAAAAAATATATATATATATATATATATATATATATAGATAAGAATCAAAACTCAAGTGTATATTATTAAGAACCAATGTCCTGTATTTATGGGGTCCAAAATAAAAATTACAATTGGAATGAAATAAATTTTCTAAATTAGATAAGATTTATCTATATATCATGTAACACTTATTTGTACAACAATTGCCTCGTTAAAAATCTTGTTTGATAAAAAATCAATAGGAGAAAAAATTAAACGAAAAAAAAAGTATTGTTATTTTGGAGTATTAAAAATAAATGTTGCCTCATTAAAATCTTGTTAGAAAAATCCTATAAGATAAAACATAAGCGAAGGAAAAATAGTATAGCTATTCCCCCTGATGTTGATTATTGAAAATCTTTGAGTCAACGCATTCCAATTTCTTGAACCAATTTCTTAAGTAGATGTCGATAGTTCTTTTGTGAATAAATCGATTACATTGTCACTTGAGCGAATTTGTTGAATATCGATATCGTTATTCTTCTGAAACTCATTTGTATGAAAGAATTTTGGAGAAATATGATTCGTCATGTCACCTCTGATATAGTCTCATTTGAGTTGTGCAATACAAGCATCATTGTCTTCATACAAAAATGTTGGATTATCTTTTGTTAAAGTTAACCTATATAATGCTTGGATATGATGGGTCATGTTCCTCAACCATACACATTCTCGGTATGATTCATGGATTGCAATAATTTCAAAAATGATTTGAGGATATTGCTATCAAGGATTACTTCACAGATCTCCATGATATAATCGTTTCTCCACATGTAAATACATGTCCTGCTTGTGATTTTGTTTTATGTGGGTCAGAGAGATAACCTGCATATGTTTATCCCATTAAAACGGATCTCGACTTTTGAGAGTAAAATAATTTCAAATCAATCGTAACCTTTAGGTAACAAAAAATATGTTTAACATCATTCCAATGTCTTTAATTTGGTGTAGAGCTATATCTTGCAAGGAGATTTACAGAAGAAGCTATGTCAAGTCGAGTGCAGTTTGCAAAATAAGTTAATGCTCCAATTGCACTAAGGTATGGTACTTTAGGACCAAGAATTTTTTCCCCGTCTTCAAGTGGACGAAATGAATCATTTTTCACATCAAGTGATCGAACAACCATATGTGATACCAATTGATGCGCATTATCCATATAAAATCGTTTTAAAACTTTTTCTATATATGTTGATTGATGAACAAATAATTCTTCTGGGAAGTGTTCAATCTACAACTTGAGACAAAATTTAGTTTTTCCCAAATCTTTCATCTCAAATTCATTTTTCAAATAATCAGTAGTTTTGTTAAGCTCTTCAGGAGTTTCAATTAAATTTAAATAATCAACATAAACTGCCACAATTACAAATCCAACATTTGTTTTCTTTATGAAAATACATGGGCAGACATCGTCATTTTTATAACGCTCATTCAACAAATATTCAGTAAAGCGATTATACCACATGCTTCCAGATTGTTTCAATCCAGATAATATTTTTTGCAATTTAATTGAGAACATGGTTCTTGAGCATGAAATATTTTTTCCTAGCACTTTAAGTCCTTCAATGACTTTTATATATATATGTCATTATCAACTGAACTATACAAATTGGCAGTTACTACATCCATAAGACGCATGTCAAGTTTTTGTGGTACGATCAAACTAATTAGGAATCTAAAAGTGATGATGTCTATTACGGAAGAATATTTTTTGATGTGACCCAAGAGTCGAGCCCGACAAAGACGAGTTCAGGACGAAACCCGTTGATTATTGAAGGAGGACCGATAACGCGATCGAGGGTAAAACAAGTAAATCAAGCGATGGGGCTACTTGTGCAATCAACAGTGGACGACGTCATGATCTACGCAAGAAAAGAAACAAGTTTCATGATGGGATCGAAATCCAAAAATATCTTGGATCAACACGATACAAACGACTGAAGACGGGGTGGAATCGCATAACCATGCAACAGCACGGCACAGCACTAAGTGCCATGCGGTCGCCCAGCAATATACCGAGAGTTGTAAGGTAGAGATTTTTACTTCCTTGCGACCGCATGGGTTTCTACCTTGCGGTCGCATAGTACAAAACAACGACCGACTTTTCTTTTTTCCTTTTTCTTTTTTTTGGGCAAGAATCCTATTTCCATATAATTCTATTTTGAATTATATTTTGTAATATCTTAGACCTTAATTCCGTTTTTATTATGTTTTAGAGAGTTAGTATAAATACTTTTCATATTTCATTGTATTGGGAAATTTTGACAATTTGAGAATTAATAGAGAGGCAATTATTGTGCTTTCAAATCCTTGTTCTACTTTGAACAAATTGAACTTATCAAGATTATTCCTGTTGCGTTCAACATCGGGTGCGAAACACGGGTTGTGTAATCAAGATGTCAATAAATCTTCATACTAATTGGTTGTTTGATTCATCGTTCTTGATTCAAATTTAAAATTGGGTTATCTTTGGATTTTCTTGGGATCATCAATCTTATTGTTGGGTTGCATAGTCGACGTCACTACGTGGTTCTCATCATGTTTCATCCTAATCAATTCCTGATTTTTATGAGAAACTTTGAGCTACTAGTCAGACTTTGTATTTTGTAATTTCATTATTTTTATTTCTCTTTCGTACAAAAACTCATATGTATCATACATGGATTACATTTTCAAGTGTTCGAACTACATGTCCAAACACCTTTCGTTTCTCTAAGGAATTTGATTATGCCTGCTTGGCTTCTTTTCATTTTGGTCAATTATTTATATTATGATAATCTTTAACTAACTGTGGCTTAAGATCCTCATTTCGTATAATAGTAAGAGTCATATTAAAGGTGAAAATATTGTCTACAACAATATTATTTTGTTCTCATAATTTATGAAATAACATAAAATTTATTGAAATCTCATTATTTTCGGACACTTGCGATTTTTTAGGAACCATATTTTCAATATTTGATTGATCAATCTTTTTTATTGTTCTTCCAAAAATTTTAGTTGATTTTTCTCTTGTACTTTTGTTTTCGAGATACAGAGTCTTTTGAATCAACTGGTCGACCACGCTTCTGTCGTATTTGAGATTCATTTGTTACAACAAATTGTCCTTCAGTGACATCAATTTTTATTGGAATATTTTCTACTCAAATATATGACTTTGTCACTTTTCTTATGTCAACAAATATATCAAGTAATTGATTTGCAACTCTCTGCAAATGAATGATTTTTTTAACCTATTAATTCTTTCTCCTAATGTTGAGAGAATTGTCCAATCAAAATTGACAATAATTAAATTGCGTTATAAATAATCACCCATATGAAATAAAAGGTTCAAACTACGCATTTATTTTCATCATTCTTTATTTTCCATTTCAGTGCATTGTTGTGGATCAATTTTACATACATTGCACTATCAAAATAAATAGATTGAAAAATTAGGCTCTGACGGTTGGCCAATTATAATATGAAAAACTATGGTGTTGACATGGTACATAATAGAATTCCCTAAAAAAAAATGGGAAGTACTTTGTTCTCAATTAATTTGAGGTGTTTAACAAACTCTAGTGTTAAATCATTTATCATTATCTCAACTAACACTTATTAAAATGTTGATATTTATGTCCACTAGTATTAACAAGACACAGTCTTGATTATATAATTTTAAAATTATGTTCACAATTTAAAATTTGAGCAGTAATTTCACAAATTTCAGGTTGCGAATACCATGCAATCATTTAGTATATGAATCAAATCTATTAAATACAAACAATTTTTAGATGTTCAACATGGAGGATGATGGTCTCCCATTTATCATCATAATTAATTTTCAGAAATACAGGGAATTCAATCCCTATTTTAGCTAGTGATGGTTAAATGAAAAAAATTTCAAAAAAAATAATAAGAACGGTGCTACATGGCCAGGAGATTTGGTGAACAAACGATGTCCGACCCCTCACATAGGGTGGGGCCCACACAATATTATATTCATGCGGGTCTCATGCACAGTGAGGGGGTCGGTCATCGATCCCCTGGCCATTGTGCTTTTTCTAAATAATAAACATCATATAAGATTTTATTGGATTGAAGAATTTTTTTGTCCTTCATTGAATATACATTTGAAATTTTAATTTCATATCATTATTATTCCAATGATGATCCAATTGGTGATGTCAAACAATAAAGTCAAATTGAACTTCAAGTTAAATATAAGATATAATTCAATTATTTAATTTTAAAAAAATCATATATCATTCAAGCAGTTAAACTAATCAATGTTCTCATGACATTAGTTGTATGTTTTCTTTCAGGGATAAATATGAATTCAAAATAATATATTTTTCGAAAATGTGCTATTTCGAGAGCACATTATCTTTACTTGCTGCATCTTCAAGATAAATATGTTAATATTCTTCTGAAATATTGAAAATTATAATTTATACTATTCAGGAGCGGTAAATTAATATTCTTCTTGAATATTAATAATATAGGAAATTAGATTCCTTTAAAAATTACAATCCAGTATTGAGTTGTTTAATTTGTGTTTCTTCAGAAACACAATGAGGTATATATTATTCGGAATGTTTGTTATTTCGAGAACATATTATATTTTTTATTGATTTTTCAAAAAAAAAAAAAAATCAAAATTATTTTGGAATATTGAAAATTATAATATTACACTCTTGGGGGAGAAAATAATATATTATTATTTAGAATAATAAATTATGTAAGAATTTACTTTTGAGGAGTAAAAACATAATTTATATTAGATCGTATTTATCATACTCTTTCGGTGAAAATAAATTTTAACTATAACATTAATATGTAAATACGTATGCAGAAGAATAGATACGTAAAGAAATTGAGTAATTTAATTTGTAATTTTATATAGAAATCAATCAATATTCTTCTAGAATATTGAAATTGTAATATCATGCTCTTCTGGAGCAAATAATATTATTTTTGAATATCAGTATAATGTTGTGCTACTTCACGAGAAACGAAATATTTGTAATAGTCGGATCTACAAACAACATTCTTTTGGATTATTGAAATCGGAGTGTTTTGCTCTTTAGGAGCAATAACATATTATTGTTTGAAATAATAAATTTTATAAGAATTTACTCTTCAGGAGTAAAAACATAATTTATATTAGATTTTATTTAATTATGCTCTTCAGGAGCAAGTAAAATCAAACTAGAACGTTAATATTAGTGAGCTACTTCAAGAATAATAATAATATGATAAATTATGAATTTAAAGTCTATAGAAGAACTAAAAAAATTAATCAATTTATACTACAATAAATTTTTCGAATAAGAGTATATAATGCACACGTTAAATACATTAGATAATCACATATAAATTTGTCTAGTATAATGTTATCGTGCAACTTCTATAATGATGGATATGTTTGTGTGCCTATAATAATAATGTATTATGATAATCAAATTGATAGTGTACCTGTTAATGTATTAATCAATTGTAAGTGTTTGTTGAACAGTAGTTAAAGTACATCATATGGTGAGCAAATTGTAGTTTCCAATCGAGTTGAAATCAGCTTCAGAAACTTGGAGGTGCAAATGTGATGGCAAGCTAATGAAGGACATTCCAGTTGGTTCTTGTGAAAGTGCTGCAAATAACTGTTGGCTACTACCAGAAACTTGGAGGCGCAGAAAAAAATACGTGCCATGAACGGACATAAATTGTCTTACCAACAGTAAATCATTTATAGGACTTGACTACTTTAATTTGTGCTTTAACCTAAAAGGAAAATTCGTACTGATAACATATTATAAAAAAAAAAAAAAAAAAAAAAAAAAGAGAATGCAAGAGTCAAAACTCAAGTTTATGTTATTAAGAACCAATGACCTATATATTTATAGGGTTCAAAATAAGAGTTACAATTGGAATGAAATAGATCTTTTAAACTAGATAAAATTTATCTATATATTATGATAACACTAAATAATCATCAATAATTTATACATTATTTTACAACATATTATTATTAATAACTGAAAAAAAAAAAAAAAAAACATAAGAAAAAATAGCAGACTGTAGTAAATAGTAATAGTAATACTATGTATAACTTCCAAAAAATAAATAAAATAGTATATACATAAATGTTTAATGTACACTTTAAAATGTGAAAGAGTAGTTGATCCCATAAAATATGTAAATCATCATAGGAAACTATATGTTATCCAAAAAAGCAACAATTCACCACAATTACTGATAGTGTTGAAAATCCAATAGAACTATCAAAATTATGCTCCAAGTTGGAGTTTTACAATATTGACGGCATTTGGGGCGAGAGACATATGAGAGTGGGGTATCAATGGTTGGATCTTCATATCATGGAAATGTTTAAGTAGAGTGGTTAATCACGAAGAATTGGAATATCCGTGGTGGAAATATGCAAGATGGATCATACGATAAGGTTAAGTTCAAGGGGCGTTACCTTTTTACTTTCTACTGGTAATGCATTAGATCACTAAAATGTATACGCCATTGGGGCCCTTGACCTTCGACAAACCACTAGACCTCCATGCTTAAACCCTTCGAACAGTGATATCTCCACTATGAATTCTTCCCAAGTTTCATTCTAGATATAAATTTATGATGTCCCTATCACATTTGAGAGCAAGGAGCTGATGTGCGGTGGTTGGAGTGCTCATCGATCTGGATAGCTCGTTAAAGTTTAATGGACTTCCATATCATATTAAAACTTAGGTCCTGTTTAATACACTTTTATTTTCCTAGGAAGTTGGAAAATAAATTTCAACTTCCACTTTTGACTTGTTGATAGCCATTTTTTCTAAGGAATTCCTTTTCCATGAATAGCCTATTTTCCTTCTTTTTGTTGAATTTTCATTCACACATTTTTGGTGGGAATTTGTTTTCCAAATTTTATTTTTATTTTTATTTTTAATTTTTGCAATCCAAACAAATTATATCACTAACTGTAAAAAAAAGTTATCCCTTTAATTGACAATTTTCATGGAAAACAAAGTCAAATGAATGATTTTCGATTTTTAAATTTTTTATATCCTCAATTGTAACAATTTTTATCCATTTAATGGACAATTTTTATGAAAAATAAAACCAAAAAAATATCAAAAGATCCAAAATTTCAAAATTGTTCTGTGAAAATTTTTACCAATCAAACACAATTAATTAATAATTCTCAATAAAACAAATTCTAGACAATTCAATTCCTTACAATTCATTTTCTTTCCACCCAAATTTCATCTTTCAATCAAACAAACCATTAAGATTTTCATCTTAAAATGTTAACATTGTTAAGATGAGTACGTAGTTTAAATGTCTTATATGCCAGTTTATATTTTTTTTTTTCTTTTTTGAATGTGAAATTTATCCATTAACATGTCCATGTAAATGGTGGCTCATTTCATGTGCTCGTTTGAATTTTAATCAGATTGAACTGCTCATTGGAACTTAATCGTCTTTCATACTATATTAAATTTTGAAATCCATCTTAAAATGTCAATATTGATAAAAGAATAGTTCAAACTCTTATATGTTGATTAATTGTCTTATATTTATTCTATATGAAATTTATTTCTTAACACCTGAAGCCATGTGATAAGACTATAGACATGGGCCTTAAGTTGTGTATACAATTGGATCCAATTATGTAGATGTATGGGGGAGAGACCTTAGGCTTGATATTTGGCCTATCACAAGTCGCCCAAAAAACTCCGTATAGAATAAATGGAAATATGAAGAATTTTCGATGCAGTTTCTACAATGTAGAATTGATGAGCACCATGAATTGCCTAACTTGCAACATCCACGAAAAGGAGACTCCTGCACATTTTTTACGCTATGTAAATTGATATAGCTATTCCTCTAACCTAGGTCTGAGGCTAGGTTATGTGGTGAATGAGAAAATAATTTAAATGTTAAACTTGGGTTATATCATTGCTTCTTGGTGGATTGTCGGGGACGAAGTGGGGGTCTTACATTGTTGTAGTAGGACAAGTAGGAAGTTGTGATAAGTTCCTACTCAAAAAGAACATAATGATGTAATTGTGAGTCAATCGAATGTATGGTTTATTGTTACACTTACTTCTATGGTAACCCAATCATTCATCAAATGATTGTAATACTAAGCTCAAATGCTTCAAACATTCATCAAATGACAATCTAAACACCGAAAAGTCATCTATGAAGACTTTTAATAATTTCTCTACCATGACAAAAAAGATTGACATCATACAATGCTGAAAGGTATCGGAAGCATGGTACAAACCGAATGGGATCCTACAAGAAGCAAAAAGTACCATAAGGATATGTAAAAGTGGTCTTCTCTTGATCATTGAGCACTATTGGAATCTAATTATTTCCAGCGTATCCGTCAAGAAAACAGTAGTAAGAATGCCCTACCAATCTTTCTAACATCTAATCGATAAATGGGAAGAAAAAGTGGTCCTTTCGAGTAGCAGTGTTAAATTTGCAATAATCAATGCAAATTCTCTATCCTGTAACAGTCTTGGTGGAAATTAATTCATTCTTTTCATTCCGCAACATCGTAATACCACGATTCTTCGGTACCACCTAAACTAGATTGATCCATGTACAGTTTGATATTGGGTAAATAATACTAGCATCTAGAAGTTTCAATACCTCACCCCTGACCACTTCTTACATGTTTGGATTTAGCCTCCACGTCTACACTTGGTTGAAAATTCTTCGCCATGAGAATATCGTGCTTACTCAGTGAATGGCTGATCCCTTTAATGTTTGCAATGGAGCATCCAATAGTTGTCTTATTATCTCTGAGTACCCAAAGTAGTCTTTCTTCTTCCACCTTGCTGATGGAATTTGAAATAATTGCTGGGAGTGTAGAGGACTCTCCCAAATAAGCATGTTGAAAATGAGATGGTAGTTGTTTGAGTTCTAACTTAGGAGATTGACAAATAGATGGTAGTGGCTTTGTAGGACCAGTTCCCAAATCCTCAAAATGGCGTTTACGCTTGATGGTATGTTGGTCTCCAGAAACCTTGCACAAGCATCAATCCCAAGAGAATCAGTGTGAGTAGATTGAGAATGTACAATGCATGCCTCATATGCATCTGACGAATTATGTGGCAAAAATGTGTCTTGGACCACCTTTTCAATCACATCTATCTAAAAGCAGCAGTTGGACTCAGAAGGAAATTTCATGGCTTTGAAGACATTGAAAGAAATCTGTTCCTCAACAAGCCTCAAAATTGGTTGGCCCTTCTAAACATCAATAAGAGCATTTCCTATAACTAAGAACGGTTGGCCAATATGAGTGGAACATCATTATCTTCCTCCACGTCAAGAATGAGAAAATCAACTGAGAAGATGAATTTTCCACTTTAACAAGTACTTCTTCAATGATCTCTCTTGGATGAGTAAGGGATTGATCAGCTAGCTATAGAGTTATTGTGGTTGTTTTAGCTTCTCTCAATCCAAGTTTCCTGAAAACAGAAAGCGTTATCAAATTAATACTTGCACCTAAATTGCTTAAAGCTTTACAAAAATAACAATCTCCAATGGAGTAAGGTATAGTAAAACTCCCTAAATCTTTTAACTTTGGAGATTACTGTTTCTGAATTATGGTGCTACACTCCTCAGTCAACATCATCGTTTCATGTTCCTCTAGCTTGCATTTGTTGGATATGATGTCCTTCAAGAACTTAGCGTAGATAGGCATTTGAATGAGTACATCAGCAAACAGAATGTTGATGTGGAGTTTCTTGAAGACCTTAGGAAATTTTGTGTATTGTCGATCTAGTTTGTACTTTTTTCAGCCTCTAGGAGAATGAAATAGGATTCTCATAAGGATTGATAGGAGTGATTGCCTTAACCTGTAGTGTATATGAACTCTCTTTGGTAGATGCTTCTGTTTTTCATTCAGTCTGTTCCACAGGCTTCTCATCTGAAAAAAGTATTGCTTCCTTACTCGCAACCCGCCTCTTGACATGTATTTTCGATAATTGTGTCTCACTTCTAGTTGTAATTGCTTTGGCGTCTTCCTTGGGGTTGATTTCCGTATTACTGGGTAAAGTACCTGGTGCTCTGCCAGTCATGGAAAGTGTCATATATCTCATTTGAGTCTCCAAGTTTTTAATAGAGGCATTCTGATCTAGGAGAGTTGTTTTTGTCTTCCTCATGAACCGATTATCAGCTTTCATTTATTGATTTGTCTTTTCCATATATTTCCCGAACATCTCCTCCAGCTGAGACTTTTTTCGCTTGCTACTGAAACTGACCTTGTGATCTATTCTGGTCGTGATTACCCTTTGGGTGCTTCATCCAACCTGGATTGTAGGTGTCTAGATGTGGATTATTTTGTTGACTTTGTCTCCATTGTGAAAAATCCACTTGTTCCATTCCTTGTACTAGAATTGGGCAATCTGGTGTATTATGATCTGCCCCACACTCCTTACAACTTGGCTTTTTAACATGGTGATATGATCAGGGATGCACCACAAATGATTAAGAATTCGAAGTGTGTTGGGGAGAGGCTAGAGACAAATTTGAGACTTAAAATAGTTGATAAAGTCGGTCATTTACTTGTTCGAGCCAAAGAATCCAAAGGAATCAAGAGCCTAGAAGTCACCACTACGCGACTGCATAGTCGAGTGGAGTGGAGTGTGCGGTCGCACAGCCACCAACCGAAAGGCAGCAGGAAGAATTCAGGGTAACCATGCGATCACATGGATTAACACCATGCGACCGCATGGAACAAATGCGGAATGAATTTCTTTCCTTTTTTGCGAGATTGTTTAATTTGGCTAAAACACTTATTTTTAGTAGTTTTTTATTCTAAGACTCTTAAATTCCGTTTTTAATTATTTCCTAGAGTTTCCATATAAATAGGATTTATTTTCGTTGTAAATAACAAGACTTTTATTATGATGAATTGAAATTTTCTCTATGTTGGTTCTTGAATGAACTTTTCAACTTATCTAATATATTGTTATATTTATGGCGTTCAACCCTTAGAACTTATCAAAGGATTAGACAACTTTTGTGGCGTTCGCAAATCGAGGTTCGTGTTTCCGCACATCAACATGTTTAAGGTTTAAAATACCTTAGGTTCTTGGTTCGTGAGGCTCGAATTGAGATTCTATCGTCTACAATCTGAATTTAGATTTTTTTTTCGACGTTTTCAAACTAATTCTGCGAGTTCCATGCAATTCCCCTACCTTGGATCTCATCAAGTGGTATCAGAGCTCAGGCTCCAGATTCAGGTTATCTTTTCTTTTTTTTTTTTAATTTGTTTTGAGTATTTTGTTATTTGTTCTTCGTATTCTTTGAGTCAGAAATAATTTTTGAGTTTTGATCCAATTTTTTTTTTAAAAAAGTCAGTTGTTTTTCGGGCTATTTAAGAGTCCAAATCAGTTTTCGTTTGTTTCGCTGGACTTGTAGTCGAATCCTGAGTTAAAAAAATCGGAATTAAAAAATATATATTATAAATTTTGAGAATTTTCAGCAGTTTTCAATTTTCGATTTTTAAGTAAAAAAATTAATTAAGCATGAATGGTGATTGTTGACATATTTTTCAATCTTGATGTTTTGTGAGTAGTACGGTATGTAGTCTGACTATTAATAGAAATTAAATATCAAACTTGGTTAGTATCACGATGGTTGAAAAATTGATGTTACATTTACAACACCCTAGTCCTTATAGGATGACTTGGTTGAAGGAGTGTGGGAAGGTAGAAGTGATTAAGCAGGTTCGAATGATTTTTACTCTTGGGAGATATAGTGATGAGGTTTGGTGTGATATAGTATCATTGAAATCTTTTCATATTTTGTTTGGAAGATCTTGGAGGAATGAGAGGAATGTTGTTTATGATAAAGGGAGGAACAGGTATAGGTTTCTTCGGAATGGGGAAAAGATCACTATGATTTGCTTAACATTAGAACAATCCATTACAGACCAATGGAAGGTGAGAGGTGAGGTAGAAAGAAAAAAGCAAGAGAGGAAGATGACCACACCGAAAGAGAACACCGAGGTTAAATTGAGAGATGAGAGTTGAGATGGAGGAAGGTGATTTGAAAAATGCAATTGATATTGGAGAGGTGATTAAAAGAAATGAGGCTCCACAAGAGAGAAAGGAAATGAAAGTGAAAATGAGAGTGGAGAGGTGGCAAATGGAAAAGAAGAGTCACAAGAGGGAAAGAGTGAAGAAAAGTTAGATGTGGGGTTGCAAGAAGATAAAAGTGAAGTTGAGAAAACTTTAATGAGAACTAACAATCCCCTCCCTAGTTTTGCTATTTCCGTTTTGTAGGATGTTGGAGACTTGGTCCATGAAGGCAAATATGTTGCCTACCCCAATTTGAAAATGTCTTTATTACAGAAGGTCGACTTTGTGATCCATGAAGAGGTAAAGAAGCCGCCATGAAAGGAATTTATATGCAGTGGATTGAATTATCAAGGTGAAGTGAAGGGAGAGATGAGTCCATTTGCAGTGACATTGTTACAATCACCTAAGCATGGTAAGACATGGAGGAAGCACGATTACTCAGTATTTGGAGCATCTCACACTTTCAGAAGGAAGCCGTTGATACGAGCACACTTTGATCTATGTGATGGTTGTTGGATGTTCATACGAAAGAAGCGAGAAATAATTCAAAAGAGGTCCAAACTGCATCCTAGAGGTAATGGGTCATTACATGTTCTTGCCATGATCGGAAATAAAGGTTACAACTTGGGTTCGGATTCAATGTCGAATCCTTTCGAAGAGTGAGGGGATGATATGATACAGGATGCGCTACAAATGATCAAGAATTCGAAGCGTATTGGGGAGAGGCTAGAGACAAATTCGAGACTTAAAAAAGTTGATAAAGCCAATCATTTACTTGTTCGAGCCAAGGAATCCAAATGAATGAAGAGGCTGGAAGTCACCACTATGCGACCGCATAGTGGAGTGAAGTATGCAGTCGCACAGCCACCAACCGATAGGCAGTAGGAAGAATTCAGGGTAACCATGCGATCGCATGGAACAAATGCGGAATGAATTTCTTTCCTTTTTCCGAGATTGTTTAGTTTGGCTAAAACACTTATTTTTGGTAGTTTTACATTCTAGGACTCTTAAATTCCGTTTTTAATTATTTCCTAGGGTTTCCATATAAATATGATTTATTTTCATCGTAAACAACAAGACTTTTATTATGATCAATTGAGATTTTCTCTCTGTTGATTCTTGAATGAACTTTTCGAACTTATCAAATATATTGTTATATTTGTGTCGTTCAACCCTTAGAACTTATTAAAGAATTAGACAACATTTGTGACGTTCGTAAATCGAGGTTCGTTCTTCAGCACATCAACGGGTTTAATGTTTAACATTTCTTGGTTCGTGAGGCTCAGGTCGAGATCCTATCGTTTACAACTTGAATTTGGGCTTTCTTGACATTTTCAAACTAATTTCGCGAGTTCCATGCGATTCCCCCACCCGATATCTCATCACATGGGCTGCGTTAGTTGTCTGTGATATGCTCTCTACCTTATGAAATAGGGAATTTATTTTCGCAGACTAAGTTGAGTAAGCATCGACCTCGTATACATTTGGCGCTTTCTTTTGAACAACTCGCACAGAATTCTACCTAGCTGAAGTAGTAGCCATTGCCTCAAATAATTTCAAAGCTCTGTCAATTGATTTTGTAGATAAAAAGTCGTTAGATGAAGAATCCACCATGTTTTTAAAAGATGGATAAAGTCCTGCATAGAAATATTAGACTTGGAGTCCTTTGATGATACCTTGATGAGGACACTTCCAAAGCATGTTCTTGAACCTGCTTCAAACTTCATCAAATGATTTGGATTCACCTTGATGGAAGAGAGATACATCATATTTCAATTTTGTTATCTTGGCTGGTGGGAAGAATTTTGTGCAGAGTTTGAGCTAAGTCATTCTACATGTTGATACTGGTATTGGGTTAGAATCCAACCATTCAAATGCTTTATCTCGCAAAGTATGTGAGAACTGCCTTAATCTGATAGCTTCATTTGAAATACCTTGATATTGAAAATGTTGACACATCTCCAAGAATCGAGAGACATGTGTATGTGGATTTTCTTGAGCTTTGCCATAAAACTAATGTCATTCTGAAATAAATCTATGTTGGTTTTCTGCTGGAAGTTAAGCCATCCAATCGGAGGGTAGACACTGTTGGATTGATTCTGAATGATCTGTGGGGGTCATGAAATGCCCAACAAGCATGTCTCTCTATTAATGACCTCCTCCCCAATCATATGAACCACTGCGTTATTTTGTTCATTAGCCATTTGTACTTTCAATTTATCGTCTTTTTGTTGTACTACTCTTGCTTCCACTAGCCTATGATGAAAATTGCATTCAATTTTCAAATTGACTATAATTAGTTCTCCATCAATCGACCTTCACATATAAGATCTAGAGGAAGAACAATAGTAGCACTTAAATAACTAATATAGAAATAAACTAATAAAAAATATAAAATGTTCGAATTAGTGTCAAGATAAATAAAATCAAACTAGAACCTAATCCCCGACAATGACGTCAAAAACTTGATCATGAAAATATCTTTCAATTTAAAATCACTGCAAGTGGATGGTTTGTTAACAAGTAATAAAGTGAATTTGAGTCCAATTTTCGTCTCACTAAGATTGATTTAGTTTGATTTTAATTATTGCGACCTTATCTGAAATAATAGTAATGTGAGGTGTTTTTTTGTTTGTGACAAAATTATAACTAAAATAATCTACTTATGCAATTATGCATAAATTAACTAAGCTAAATGTAAAATATGATAAAAACAAATTGATGTGTTTTAATGAATGACAAGCACACTAGAATCGCGAATTTTCATGCAATAATTTTTTTTAACCTTAGTTCTACACTTTGACAACAAGATTGAAATTTAAAGAATCAATATTCCTATTTTATTCAACAGCTTTCTCGAGTAATGTTAAACCTACTCTCATGTATGATCCGATTATATTTTTATGACGGATGCGAACATACAAGAGTATGAATTTTTATGGACACTTAATGATTCACATAAAGCATAGCGATATATTTTCTATATCCTATCGGACCATATGATGATTTACATTATGTTGAGCCTATTTCCCTTTTTTGAATGCATAAAATAAACCATCAAATTCGTACAATTATCGTGCACAATAATTGTAGATAAAATATATTCAAATAATTCAAAATCAAAAACGTGTTTTCAATGTCAAATATGTAAAACTGAAGTCCAAACACTCATATTACACGGTTCATCGTTCTCCTATCACCAAAAAAAAAAAAATCTAGCATAACATGTTATGATGAAGAAAACAATAATTATATAGAGTAGACAACCCAAATTATAAATCTTGATTGGATCTTAACGTTGGGTAATCTCTCCTCTTGTTTCCTCATAATTTTCTATGTTCTCTTATGTGTTGTAATGCGTGGTAAACTCCTTCTAGATGGCTCTAGGTTTTTAAAAGACATCTACAATATTGTTTCCATAAGAGTTTGATTTAAATAAGTAAATCAGAAATTTTCCTCCGAAAATATACTATGCTATATCATAGTACAATCGCATGTTATATAGCATAGTTCATGCAATTTCAACCCTGGAATTCCCTGAAGCTGCCCATGCGACCGCATAAGATAAGCAGGAGGGACTCGCAGATCTTCCAAACGTAGAGCACTCGAAACAAATGAAAAGGAAACGAAAGATGAAACATAAATCATGGATCAACTAAGCCATGCCATAATACCTTTCAAATCCTCCTAGCCATTATCCTACTGCAATAATTCTTGTTAAGAAGAACACCCATGTTGTGGCAATTCCACCCAGAAGGTAATGGGTTACTCCTACAGCACGTCCTTGTATAATGCTCAAGGCTCTCGATTCGGTCAATGTCCTTGGCTGGAATTTTTCAAGGCAGGTCCTTGGCTGGAATTTTTCAAGGCAGGTCTCAACTCTCTCTCAGGATGGACACCATATGATCTTTATACTGTCAAAACATTGAATGTACTCAATGGCAGCATTGTTCTGATGTCTAACCTTATCATTCTAGAGCTCAATGACAATGATCCGACCGATGAGTTCCCTCGTGATATTGGATTATTTTTCGATTTGAAACAACTTTTGCTTCCCACAGACCACCTAAATGGTTCTTTGCCCCCCCTCTTTGACAGATTGCATCAACCTCAGAGCGCTGCTTTTATGAAATAATCTATTTGATGGAGAAATTTCAATTGATTTCTCTAAATTCCCGTAACTTCCAAGTCATCGATTCAGTAACAATAGCTTTGTCGGAAGAATTCCAGAACCCATGTCTTTGCAAGTCCGTGACTGCACTCCGATTGGATATAATAGCTAGAGAATGAAGTTTCAACTTGCATCATTATCACACTTCTTTACCCATCCAATGTTAAGGATACTCATCTTACAGTTCTCTTCATGTCAGGTCACAGGTGCTTCTACAACGAACTGATGCTAGATGATTACAGCCTATTACATCCAATCTGCAAATACTTACTCTTGGAGGATGCCAGCTTGTAGGTCAAGTGCCTTCTCAAAGTCCTAAATCTCTAATACAATCTAATCTCAGGCACAATTCCAACTTGCTTAGGGAATAAGCCAGACCTCTTCGGCTTCAACCTCACACAAAAAACCACCTGTCATGAGAGCTTCCACGAGAAATTGGTAACTCGCTGCTCTGATTACAGATGATACTGATTCCGATTTGGGTTATTTAGCATTGCACTCTTTATACGACAGTCTCCAATATAATTGTCTTTTTTTTAACTTGCCTAGAGGAATAAAACTTGGAAATAAAAATCTCAGTGGCAATATCCCCGTAGAAATAGGCCAGCTGAAGCTTCATGTGTTGGAACTCAATGATAACAACTTCAATGGAAGCATTCCCGATCAATTGTCCCACCTTACTAATTTAGAGAAATTGGATATAACATTTTTCTGGCGAGATTCCACAATCACTAGCCAAACTCCATTTCTTGTCTTCGTTCAGCATTGCGAACTATGATCTACAAGGCCAAATACCAAGGGGCGGGCATTTTGATACATTCCTTGCCACTACTTGGGGGAATCCTAAACTTTGTGGTTAAATTCTACAAAGAAGCTGCCCAGTAATTACACTAGTTGAAAAAACGCCTGAGGAAGAGTCTGAAGGTGTGTATATTATTAAAAAAAAAAAAAAGCAGCATAAATAAATTACAGGGTAGAATATAAACTTTTCTAGAGTCCAAAAGTAATTTTTGCGATGCTTGAGCCTTCATTCCCCACATTGTAAACCAGAAGCATAAGCACAACAAGAAGAAGAATACACAAACATTTTATATATAATTAACATGCATGACTCCCTTGAATTGTTTCCACCAACATTGGCATTATTCTGGTAGAAAAAGAAACCTCGTTCTGTCATTTTATAATGGCTATGCTTTAGGAAAGCTACACAGTCATGACACAAGTTGGTATGATATCCATACAAGAGTTTGTAACTTTGTGCTTCAGTATGGTAGTGTCCAATTGGTGAGGGAGAACTGTATATTTCTAATCTAAGACAAGCTCTTTGTAATCGTAAAATTGTGACCTCAGATTACAAGAGTACAGAGGAGAGACCAGTATTACTTTTTCCTGCCAAACTCGTTATGGAGGTAACTTTGAATCTCTTCAGTCTACGGTCGCCTTGCTCACCACAAAATAACCAGTGGTATCAATAGCAAATTAGCAAAGGCTCAACACAATTTTATTATGCAACACGACGATCTAACTGACACATAACAAGGGCTACATACACATTTAAGGAGAAGCATCCCTTGGGATGAGACAATCGATGAAAATCAAATATTTAAACCACACTGGCTAGAATGTCATTAATTCTTTACAGCATTAAATGCACAGATCCACACATGATTTTTTCCAATAGTGTGTGCTGGTGAACTGGGTTGCTCTTGTCGTAGCTAGAGCTGTAACAATGAAAGCATAAACATGGATGGAGTACATAGAATCCTTTTTGTTCACATTTCTGAAGAAGCAAAAATGCCAACACACTAATAATTTACTGTAGATTTGATTGCATCCAGTATCTGTTAGGCAAGAAAGGGTCATCAATCTGCTAGCACTAATGGGACAGTTTTCGCAAATGAGCAACAATAGATGACTAACCTTATTCTTGGTAGGCAGATAGAATGGTTCAAAAACAAGAGGAAAAGGAGTATCGAGGCCACACACTCTGGCTACTGGAGCTTCTAGCTACAAAACAATTAAAATCAAGCACTTTAGATAAGTTATGATGCACCAGCACGGACACGTGTGTCCGACACGATACGTGTCAGATACGTCGACACATGATTTTTCAAAAAAAATACTGACACGACAAGTCATCGACACGTTGATTAAATTCTTTAAAAATCTTCATTTATATGGTATAAATTTAGTTTTATACTTGTTATTGATTTTTCTTGTTGAAATTTTTTAAATATAAGTACTTATTTGTTATTTACTAATAATTTTGAGTTAAAAATATACAATAGTTATAGTAAAAAAGAAAAATGATTATTGTAGAGTGTCCGGAGAGCGTCGGTATCAACACGAGTCCGACACGTGTCGCATGTTACCTTAGTTAGAGTGTCCGTGCTACAGAGTTAGATAAGCAACCTAAAAGATCAACAAGAGTTTCTTGAGAATAGAAAACTAAAAAGGAATCAACAACTCAGGTACTTCCACCTGTCTAAAAGTTGAATAACTTATATCAGACTATTAATATGCGATATGAATCAATAGGAACAGTGAGGTCAAAATGGTTGACATGAGGGAAGAGGTGTTTTGTGTGACAACAGCTGTAGCTATCCTTCTCTAGGCTTATACTGCAACCGGAGGGAACATTAAGAGGGCAAGATTGAACTATGGAGCACAAGAATGCTTGTATGGCAGAGGCCAAGCACTGTAATTGCAGCCCCTGCAACTAATACAAGGTTGATGTGACAGTGATATGGTAGGCCATCTGGGTGTGCACTGCCAGTACTACCCCGTGAGAATTGCTCTTCTGGAGTGATTATGAATAGCTAGCAGTAATGGTTATGAAAAGCTATTTCTTTCTGACTAGTCAACTATCTGGATTTTTATGGTAATTTCACTTGTGTCATCTAATATGTCAATCAATCTTCATTGTAATGTTATATCAAAATTGTTAAAATTTTCTTCATTCTATTGGATCTGCCAGATATGCAAGACTCAGCTGTAATTTGCTGCTACGTTCAAAAAATAATAAGTTCAATTTGTCTTTTACAGTTCATTTTGAAAAAAGATTGCTGAATATTCAATAGCAGGTTAGTCCTGTTTGCTCCCACGATTATTTATTTACCTTGCATCGAATGAGCTAATAACTATCTCAAATTTATCTGTTCATCTTATTCATCCTTTCTTTGCCTCTAAAATGTTCTTGTAGAGAAATATAAGATGCATTGGTATGAATTTTTATTAACTGGAGACTAGATAATGAATATCAATGACCCACCAAAAATGTCAAGTTCTATTATAACTAAAATCGTGAATAGCTTCGAACAAGACGGACCTTTCATGTACCAACAGTTCATATATCAAATAATTTCCAACAAAGCTAGATAACTCCAAAAAGCCTTCACTTTGAACCAAAAAGTTAGACATAAATGGAAGGCTTGAGACGAGCAATGCAGCATATATGGCACTAGTCTGAAATTAAACAGTCCTATGCATCACTTTTTACAATTACCTATTTATCTCGTCCATCATTTTGCCTAAAAATGAATAGTGTTAAAATGCACTCCAGTGGATACAAGAAGTCATTGTTTACCCTAACAAGAAGGAATTCTAACCAAACAATTTTACCTATAAACAGGTGAAGGGTAGGTGGTGCGTGGCAAGAAAGTGATTTCTCTCTGAAATGTAACATAATACTGATTAAATCACCTCAGTTAATTGTTAGTTTATGGGTCCCCTCTGGCATTGGGGGTAAGGTGATTTCAGATAGGTTGCGAGGATATAAATGGCTGTTGACTTTTTCACTTTAGTTTGGTTTTACATTTTTCCAATGACTTTTTTTAGTGAGTGTGAAATATGAGAACATATAGAGCAATTTCTGGCATATTAAATATGGAGCTCACTATATCTAAATGTGCAGGTTAAAATACGATGATTAGGAAATCAAGGTAATATCTGTAGATCTCTGGTGAAACCTGTGTCCTGATTGGCCACTGATTCAATCAATTGATAAGAATAATCAAGGAAAAGAAAAAGCAGTTTTAAAACAAAGAACAAGGATCAATATCAGCCGATGAGTACCCTCAGAAAGCAACGTTCTGTGATAGAGGCAGAAATTTCAGCACCAAATCCACCCGTTATTGGAGCTTCATGACTGACCTAGGAACAAGAAGAATCAAATACATCAAGGATTAGAGCCACTTTCATTGTAGAACATATTTTGTGTTGAGTAATAATACTCACCAGAAGCCGTCCTGTTTTATTAACAGAGGACTCTATTTTTTCCTTGTCCCATGGTATTAGAGTTTTTAGGTCAATTAGTTCACAAGAGATCCCGTCCTACAAAATCATGATGCAATTCAGGATAAGGTAATAAGATATTATATTTTAAGGCCCCGTTTGATACACATTTTTTGTAAAATGAGAATGAAAAATATAACCGTTATGGATCCCACACAAGAGATGTAAAGTCAAATATGGTGATTGGATGTGATGGATAACGGTCATATTTTTCATTTTTATGGTGAAAAAAATGGGAACCAAACGGGGGCTAAAGATCTCATTTTCACAAGGAAATATGGATAAAATGAATTTTTTATTCAACATTGAGTGCTGGAGGTAATTCCGTTTTTACATAATTTTGAATAAAAACTGATAGAAAAATAAATAAATAAAATTCTTGAACAGGTACCAATTTCCAACAGTCACCAAGCACATTTCTAACAGCTTTGAAGTGGAGTGAAGTGGTAAAGCTTCTCTACTAACTTACTAAGACACATAACAAAATAATGAAAATTAAGCATCTATGGATAGTTTAGCATGGAGAATTATCAACCTTTTCAGCTTCAACACATGCCTGTTCCATAACTGATAGCTGAGCGCCCCAGCCAACAAGAGTTATATCACTACCTTTCTCGTATCACCTGAAATTTGAGTGTGCAATATATTTATATGTAGAATTATTTATTAACTAAGAAAGAAATAGCATACCTCAGCCTCTGATAATGGCAACATGTAGTCATTATCCGGAACCTCTTCCACAGCCAGACGGTAAAGCCACTGAGAGCAATTGTAGGCATGCTTAATGATAAACTTATGTTGATGATCTTATGCCAATTTAAAGTAAGAAACAGATGAATACCTTTGGTTCAAAAAACACAACTGGATTTGGGTCACGGATAGAAGATAATAACAACCCTTTTGCCTGTTGGGGACTTCGTGGGATAACCACCTATAAACAAGAAAATTAGATGTAAGTCCAGAAATAATCGTGCACAATAAGCATGTGTCTGGTAGCCAAAAAGAAATGCAATTTAAGATGTAAAGAAACTGTCATTGACACGCTACACTTAGTCAGAATGCTTGCTTATTGGGGATGGGGGGCATAGCAGCTCAAAATCATTAACTTCACAAGACATCCTACATCATTATTTCCACTTCTTCAGTAAGATTCATAAAGGGAAATTTTGGTTTGTACGGAAACCATTTGATTAGTCAGTGTACGTAAGATTCTACTGTTATATGCTTAGACCATTATTCATAAAGGAATTTTTTTTTTTTTTTTTTATTTTCACAGAAACAAAAGGACTAGTGTACAGCAAATGCTTTTTTTTTCTTTTTAAAAAAAAAATAATAAATAAACGACATCATGTTGTTCTTTTTCACTTTTCTCTATTTTCTCACTCTATGATCTTCTGCTAGAATAAATAGATATTCAACTGCACATTGTGTAAGAAAATACATGCGTGAGTCATAGCAAAATTCATACAAGATTCAATAAGATATACACCTTAATACCAGGGACATGACAGAAAAAAGCTTCAGGGGATTGTGAATGGTAATGTCCTCCATGGCCCACAGCTCCATAAGGTGCTCTAATTGTCAAACCTGAGAAAAATGAGCATGTTAGAACATGAAAAGAAAAGATAAAAACACAGTAGAAAATCCAGTGTAGAAGCCCCCATAAATACCTCCACAGTTAAATTGATTGCCACTCCGGTATCTGAACTTGGCAGCCTCATTGACAATCTAAGATTATAATAGACATTTGTCAAACAAATGTAAGTTTGTGGATGTGGAAATGCAAAAGGATAAGACACGAACCTGATCAAAAGCAGGAAAAATATAATCTGCAAACTGAATTTCAGCTATCGCTCGATTCCCCTGTAATTTGAGACAGCACAAAAGTAGCGGTAGTTCTAAATACATGGTAATTATAAATAAAAAATTGGGGTTTAAGGTTTTGGTTTGGAAGCTTGAACACAATAAATCCAGTGCCCACCATTGCTGCCAGACCAATTGCAAATCCAACAATGCCCTGCTAGTACAATTCATATCACTAAATAAACTTTCTTCGAAATACATGTCTAACTGAAAAATGCATACTAAATAGAATTTGGCAAAGTAAAACCTGCTTCCTTTAGTCTATTAATAAGTAACAAATGCATACCATATCATATTAATGGTGCATCTGTTTCCATATTCTCGAGGAGATTTTACTGCCTTCCATTTGGAATCACACACAAAATAAAATGTTTTTGACTTGCATAACTAATAATTACCTGCTCGCAAAGAGGAGTATTGAAAACTCGCTGTTTGCCAAATCGATCGGATAATCCAGTTGTGCAACGAAAAACTCCTCCAAAACCAACATCTTCTCCAAATACATAAGCACTAAAGAAACATTGTACAAATAAGCAAAGGAACAAGTTGACCTCCAAATACATAAAGCACTAAAGAAATATTATACAAATAAGCAAAGGAACAAGTTGACCGCAGGTCGATCCAGCAATTTGAAATTACTGAGTTAAACTAACAAGGCTTGCCTTTCTGAAGTTCTGTATATTTCACATAATTTTAACTTTTAATTCTACACCAACATAAAACTCCAGAGGCAGTGAAAATTTCATCTATATCAGCTCGAAACCAAATATATAAAAATAAATCCGTTTTGTGCACGATGACAAGAGACAAGACAGGCGTACCGCGAGTCAGTTTCTAAGGCAATGTGAAGGGCTTGATTGATGGCAGAGAAGAGATTTATGGACTTGTTCCCGGCTCCTTCAGAATGGGGACTCACCCGTTCCTCGTTGATCATAACCGTGGACAATCCCCTCAACATTGTCCCTCCGTTACTACTTCTACCACTAATACTTTGAAATGTTGATAAAATTAACCCCAAATTTCTACATCTCCTCAAGCTGCTTGCCATAGATATCCAACAGTAACAGGTCACAATCAGACTGAGTTGACTATGACGGCAGACGGCAGTGTATATATTTTAAGTGAAGAAAAGGTAGAGGAGAGGGGGAGGAGGAGGGGGGGGGGGGGGGGGGGGGGGTTGAGTTGGGATGATAACGATAATGATGAAATTTTTATCTGTAATTAGAATAAAACATCCCTATATTAAGAGTGTGTTTGATAGGCATTATTTGAGAAAAATACATTTTGAAATAGTGATATGATGAAAAATAGAATAGAATTCCCTATAATCAAACGGGGCCTAATTATACCTACATTTTTCAGGGTATTTTTGTCTTAAAAATTTTTCCTCTCTTCCCCCATTTGAATCCATTTTTTCCTCTGTTTAAACATTTTAAAAAATAACATTTAACTCGTGGATTCAAGTCAATTTATAATGATTGGAGATAAGAGAAAATGTTTATAACTTAAAATAATCATGGCTTCATTTAGGGTCCGTTTGATAAAAAACATGGAATTTGGTTGGAAAGAAAACGAATTGCAGGTAATTGAATTGCCTAGAATTTTGTTTTAAAGGGAATTGTAATTAATGGTGTTTGATTGGTATAATTTTTTACCTGACAAATTTTTACGTTTGACTTTGTTTTTTTATACAAAAATTGTTAATTAAATGGATAAATTTTTTTTTACCATTGACTTTAGAATGTGTTCCAATTGGTTAAAAAAAAAAAAAAATGTTGGTTGGTCAAAAAGCTGGAATTCATTTTCCCACCAAAGTGGTGGGAAAATTTTGTGCATCAACAACTGGCTTCAAAACGTTTTCCCTAGAAAAAAATGCCAATCAAACAATGAAAAAACTAGAAATGAAAAACCAATTCCACTTTCCCTAGGGTCAATCAAACGCACCCTTAGGGTTTTTTTGGCAACTGCAGAGCTCTAATGGCTGCGGCCAAGTCTCCTGTCTCCATTGCTAAAGCTACCAAAACCACTACCACTGCCAAAATCAATTTGCCCATGTGTCATCGAAGGAGGTACTCAAATTACTTCTTATTTTTATTGAATGAAAATCGATGAAAATGATATTTTGCACAATAAAAAATTAAGATTGAAAAAAAAATCAAAAAATGAAATGTATGATCGTTTTTTACAATAATAGTTAAAGGTATAGACGTTTTGCATTAATTACCCAAATTTGTAATCACATATTACGTGGAATTGATAGTGTAAAATTATTTTATTGAAAGAATGCGTGTTTTAAAATGAAATTTAAAAAAATAAAATTTAAGAACAATTATTATTGAACTTATGTTTGGTAAAAATTAAAATCAATTTTTTAGCAAAATTTGATAAAAGTTGATAAAATGTGTGATTAAAAAATAGTAAATCCTATAAAATATGTAGTTGAAATTAATTATTGATTTTGACTTTAAAAAATTTAATCAATACCAAACGGGGGACTATTAGTAGCTTAATTTAATTAATTTAAAAACAAAGAAACATACTCTTTAAAAACAAAGAGTCTCTCGAAAATATTCAAACTCCATGATCAACTTGTACTCATTTATTAGCTTCCCCGCCTAACTCCTATATCATGTAATGTTATCTATCATATGTCACGATCAATCTATCCTCATTTATTAACTAATGAGCAGTGCTATATAATATCAAGAATACTTAATACGATCCACAAATAATTAATATAAAAAATTACAATTACAATTAAACACTATAGATCTTAAACCTCATTGTCGGTTGCTATATTATATACCATGTATTAGATTTAGTTATCATTATTCCTATTCAATCAAATTATGCCATATTTTGAGTAATTTTATTCATCACTATTCTAGATAGAAGTAGAAATCATGCTCCACAATTAGTGATCATAAAATAAGTACAACAGAACACCGATTTTGGGCTTTTTTATTATTATTAATCAAACCACTCATAAGGCGGATTTTAATCAAACAGAAAAAGTCTCAAGGGTATGGCGTGCAAGAGAGGCACCGCCCCTAATGACCCATCAGTGATAATTAAAAAGTCGAAAGTGCCCATTACTAACTTTTAATACAAATTATATAGTTTTAACATTATTCATATTAACACTACCTCCTCTGCTATTACTTTATTTATTGTCTAGATAAACTGATATAAAAAGAAAATGCATGAAAGTATTGCAGTTCAATGCTTCGCAACCTAGATTCTAGCTCTCTTTTATAGGTGGTAGGTACGAAGTTAGATCTTGATTTACTAGTTGGATCATGCTATTCTATCACTTTGATTGACCCATTGGATGATCTCGGTCACACCACTCCCCTCACATGAGGGATAAAAATATTAAATTTAATCAGGTGGGACCCGATTCCATGTGAGAGAAGTGATGGGGTCGATATCATCTAAAAGGTCAATCAAAGTGGCCAAGTAAAATAATCATTTACTAGTTAGGTTGGATATCAAACTTGTAAAATAAGGGTCATTTCCCAACAGAAGAAAAAGGCGAGAACGGCACAATGCAAAAAATAAAATTAAAAAGCCCTAAACCCCAACCACGTAGGGACATGAAAACCTTTTAGCAGCACAGAAACAAACCCATCAAGAGGAAAAATGTGGCTTCAAGCTTTCCATATTTTTACAGAAGTTGTTCAAAGCCTTGTCACCCTTTGAGAATGAATTCTAAGAGCTCCCACTTACAAGTCAACAAATTTTTCATTCAGTAAATACCCACTGAAAAAGACGGGAGCATTGATCAAGAACCAGGACAATCCAATCTGAACTTAATATTCATTAGTCGTACCCATTCCCACATGGATCATCCCTGTGCATATCAGAAGCTTGCAACCCCATTAGCTACAATTTTCTCCTCAAACTGCAACACGTCGTACAGGCTTCAGCAACTGCCCAGACTTGGATAAATAACAATTTTTTAATGGGCTCCCATCCCCGTTAAACAACTGATGTCGAGGCAACTTCTAATGACTTCTAAGATTTAAGATCCCCATTTTTACCTTGTTTTCCTTGCTCTTCTCTTCGCTGAGTTTTGTTCGTTGAAAACTCGCAAGCGTACGGATTCGTTGTACAAGTAATAATTGTGATGAGAGAGTTATCGTCCCACAGGAAATAAGGTTTAATTCTAGTGTACTTGATATATTTCAATTCGTAATTGTAACCAAGAGAAGATTTGATGGCTCTTGAGATAAATAGGTTTGATAAAAAAATCATTCAAAAACATTTCCAAAAACAGAATAAGGAAACTGGAACTTTTCCCAGGTTTTAACCATGCGTGCGCATGGTTTTATATGCGCGTACGCACAATGCACTCCAAAAGGTTTCAGTCGAGCAATTTTAGCACTGTGCGTACGCACGACCTGCAGGCGTGTGCGTACGCATGGTACAAATTTTGGGGACCAACTTGGCAAATTGGTCCCTAAACTTTTTCATGTACGTGTTTTGATCATTTTCCAAAATTTCTCATCTTGTTGACTTCTAATCAATTCCAATTGACTTTTGGCATTCCCAAATTATCATTGAGCACTCCGACTCAGCTTTTGAAGTATTTCATTTCAGTCCCTGAACTTTGCATTTGACGCGAATGAGTTCTTTTTCCCGCT
The DNA here is from genome assembly GCA_019395295.1 of Osmanthus fragrans. Lineage (NCBI taxonomy): Eukaryota > Viridiplantae > Streptophyta > Magnoliopsida > Lamiales > Oleaceae > Osmanthus > Osmanthus fragrans. The sequence continues at coordinate 27,468,634 of CM033355.1, read as the reverse complement.
CATTTTCCTTGTTTCTGCATCTTTCGTTGATTGTTACCTATAGACAATATATAGATAGGATTAAGCCATGTTTCATCAAGTTTGGCAACAATTAATCAATTTTAAGTGCTCAAATGAGTGTGTAAAGTACATTTATCAAGTTTTCCTTCCCATTGATGTGCCTGTTAATCAAAATAGACAAACCATAGGTCACTACATAGAATCAAGAATAATGTCTGATGTGGTCGTTATTTATAACCCGAGGGTGGCACATGTCGAGGAGTGTAACTTCCTCATCGAGTACTGGGGAGTTCTGGGGTTACTTCGTCCTCGATCATGGTATCTACTCGAACTCCCTACACCCTGGAAAACACCTGGACATCCTCATTCCGATTTCCATTCATAAGGAAAGTTAACTCTACCATGGACTCTCCAAACCACTAGAATCCTACCAAAAACTAAACACTACTCCACCACAACTCCGAAAAATATGGTAACAACCCCAAGGATTCGGGTGTTTGAGTCCTGCAATAAGAGTACTTCTTCCCCTCTATATATACAGCCCATCAATCCATTATTCAGGTACCTAATATACATTATTTTTCAATTTATAGCTTTACGCATATATTCTCTTACTAACTTAAGCATCGGAGGGACAACGAGGACACACCTCGATGCTTTTGTTTCAAGTGCTGGAAGATCACGTTCGTGCTCGTCATCAATCGTCAAGCTCGGAATTGTCCAAGTACGATTTTTGGTAGCATCAATGTCCATCCCAAAAACAAGCACGATCGTATTCCATAATAGAACTAGGACAATGGCCCAAAAATTCATTAAATCAACCAAGTAGAAAAAACCAAATCATGTTGTATAGTACTTGCTTCAGAAACTGATGTTGCTTGGCTTTTTTATCCTGAATTCTTTTCTGCCAATCCTCATAGAAATCAAAATCATCCAAGATTCTTTGTTTGCTGGCATGATCTTTAAATAGTTTGAGCATCTAGAGACCCTGCTCCAGTTTAACCCATAAAAAGAGATTATTGGGGTTTGGTAATGAAAAAGGGATCCTCCAAGTATTCCTTCCAATAAAATAAAGAAGAATTGGATCATAAACTGTAATATCAACTTTGACAATAAAAAGGGCAGAGCATATTTGCTTCAACAAGTTGTTGGGTACATCCAGGGACGGATCCAGCACCCGGCCAACTCGCGTGGTCGCGCGTGCTGGATCCGCCAGAATCTGTGCTTGCTACAACTGAACTATGGAGGCTGGAGCTGGCGTCTAGTGAGGGAAGAAGGCGCCAAGGAAAAAGAAGACACGTTTGGGCTTGGGCCAAAACAATTTTTTTTTTTAATTGTGTTTTGGGCCGCTTTTAATTCATGAATTAAAAAAGGTCCAATTTAAAAATAAGCCCACTTATATATCCCAATCCAATTACATACCTAATACCCAAATGACCAAATTCCAAATCCAATTCCTAAATTCATTCGTGATTCAGTGAGTGGGAGTGGAAAATTAGGGGTTGGGGCTTGGGAATGGACTGGCGAGGCGACTGGCGAGTGGAGTGAGTGGGGATTGCGCCTGCGGGACTGGGGACGGAGGAAAATTGGAGGTCTGGACTCTAGAGAAGTAACGGCAACTGCTAGTTGGAGAGGAGATTGGAGAGGAGGGAGACGACTGACGAGGACGGAGGACGAGCTACGGCTTCCTGCTGCCGGAGTGCGACTGCGGACTGCTCATTGTCACGCCTGCCGAAGTGCACTGCCGTCTGCAGGTAATGTTATCCAGTTTTAATTCCTTTTTTTTTAATTATGGATTATGGCTTATGAATTAGTGGGAAACTGAATTATGGTTTATGATTTATGAATTATGGATTGTTTTATGAATTAGGGTTTTCTTAATTATAGTTTATGAATTAGGGTTTTATTTATGAATTATGGTTTATGATTTATGAATTATTGTTTATGAATTAGGGTTTATGAATTAGGGTTTTATAAATTAGGGTTTTCTGAATTATAGTTCATAAATTATGGTTTTATTTATGAATTTATGAATTATGATTCATATTTTATAATTCATGATTTTTTACTTTTTATTTGTGGTTTGAGAATTGGGAATCGGGGTTTAGGAATTTAGGTTTAGCAAATTAGGGAATTGGGAATTTGAATAATTTTTAATATTATTTAATCAAATTTAAATAAATGATCGGCCGGACCGGGCTACTACGATCGTTGACTGTCGAGGGTCAACAGTCAAAGTCAACCCGCCCTAGCTGAACCATCGTCCTGGATTCGCCGCTGGGTACATCCTTCACAGTGTACCACTTGACAGGGGAACAACCTATCCACTTGTCCTGTTGCCAGTACTCAACATTCTTATTGAAATCAATAGGCCCAATCATCTCCAATACACCAACAAATTGCCCACTAGTATTCACCTAGACATAAAGATAGAACATAGGAATATAAAAATAAATAAATATGATGAGATCAAGCAAGCTATAACTAGTAAAATCTAGAAACTTACTGAGAAGAAAAGGAAAATGGGGCAGTCTCCAGACTTTTGCTAAGCATCCTAGTCTGCTAAGTCCAGCTTCTTGTTACCGTTAGGTGTGCTAGCCCAGATATTATATTTGATACTCTTGTGGACATCGTCCTCACTATATGACTTGATTATATAAAACTTTGCATCAGCATATTTATCACGGAAATCTGGTCGATTGTATTGGTTATGGTCTGGAGTTGAACTTTTCTTTTTCTCGCAATCCGCCACTCCATTTAATGGGATGTTTTACCCTCTAATGACCAGGGCCACTGGTGTAAAACCCTTCTGGTTCTTGGAGCTTTTGCCTCTTGGTCCTCTGTTCAACTCATTTAAATTTTAAACTATTTATACTCTCATTACTGTAATTGTAGAACACATTCCCTCTTTCCGTGGGTCTGTTCTTTCCATCAACAGCCATGATAATGTGTTCGTAAATGATATCCATTAGATCCGTAAGCTAGACTGGATCTATAAGCATTGTTATACTGACCATACACTTTGTTTGGATACATTCTATTAGCACAACCATTAGCTGGATTCATATGTGATATAGGCATTGGATGGTGCAAACCCTGGAATGACACAATGGAAATTTAAACTACAGTTGTTCAATCAATGGCGATTGTTATCCCATTAAAATGAGATAATTGTTCGAAGGACACGTGGAGGCCTCATAGGAAGACACCTGGAAAAAGAAAGAAGGGTCCAAAATTCGCCTTGTCCAAAGTCCCTCACCAGAAGGACGTCGTCAACTAAAGCATAACGTCTTGCCGAAATTATTTTGCCAAGGCCGAAGTCCTTTCAATAGCGTAGAACGTAGATGAGTTATTTTTGACACATGGTTTGGAGTATGTTTAAAACTTGACAACAATTTGGCACTTCTTGATGAGGTTGATCTCCCTTGGAGTCAGCTCGAAGCGTTCAACCACGTCTGCAAAAATGCTTCAAACTGTTAGAATCAGGCACTCAAGATATACTAGCTTGGGAGAAAACAAACAAAATACACTTAAGATGTTTGTCACTCACTAGCTTCGGAGTATGAAATGGGAACTTTGACATGGGGAATTGTATCACCCTCTACCTCTTGCCACTTCCTCCTCACCCAAAACCAGGATTCTTTCCACCCTGATAAGTGTGGATTTTTCACACATATTTGGGTCGTTAAATTTAGATATTTGTGAGTTTTCATTAACATTTTGCTGCCTAATATAGTTTTATTCTATATTTATAGGTATTTCAATGCTAAATCCCAATTTGGAGAAGAAAACAGAAGAAGAAAATATCATAAGTGCAAAAATAGGACTTGGGTTTCGATTTAAAAAAAAAAGTTACTGTAGCGTCGCGGCGCCAAGCGTTCAGGCGCTAAAGTGCGCCTGCGACTGAACAGGTGGTGCCGCAGCGCCATTTTAGCAGCGCTGCGCACGTGATTAGGGCTTGTTTGGCTCACTTAAATTGTTTGGGACCCTTTTTGCAATTAAAAATCACGATTTTGGGTGATTTATGAGGGTTTTGTGAGCCACTTTTGATTCATTATTTCACTCTCCCTTCGTCACTCTCAAGAACCCTAAGTTGGGAGAAAATCCCCTTTCTTCTTTCTTCCTTTTTCTTTTGATTTCTATGGAAATTTTGAGAAAGCTTGAAGCTCAACAATGGTGGAATAGTTTGGAGAAGAAGACCCATTGATTTTGAAGATTTCTCAACCATTCTCATTATCAATAAATTTTTCTTTCTTTAATCTATTTTTCATTTATGGGTTGTAAGTTTTTATTGGCTATTTGTAATTACTTTATGGATAGCTAAACCTAAAAGTGATTGGGGGTAATTTTTGACCCGAGAAATGAGATTCCAATGGTTTTGTGCTATATAGTTCTTTTGATTAATGTGATGAATCCATTGAGTTTATTGTTTATATTGTTTTTCTCGATTGTTTAGGAGCGCTACTAGATGATTGGGTTGTTTCGATATTTGCTAATTTGGGATTTTTAGTCCGTAATTGCTAATTTGACCAAACTAATTTGACCAAACCCTAGTAGCAACTATATTTTGATGGATTATGTGAAATTTTCTATTAAATGTAGGTGGATTATCGCTTAAGTTAGCAAACCGAGCTTGTGTGTTTGTACTTAATTCAATTCAACTATCTTGTTTAAATGCTTTCGTTAAATTTAATCTAGCGATCTTATCCTAGGTTGTTTGATGATTAGGGTTGGGTAAAGAGCTTATTTTATTCAACTATAATCTAAGGAGAGTTTGAGGTAATCGAGCTTGTAATTATTCTCGAATTGTTGTTAATCATTTGAACGAAAATTTTTTATAAAATTGGATTGGAAAATCATTCTCGCGGTAAAGAATTATCCCCCGATCACGCTCTATCTTCCGTTGACCTTTCACCTTCGTTATTTAATTTTTATTGCATTTCAAGCATTTCGTCATTTCTATTTGTAGTTTGTTGTGTTCTTTGTTTAACAAATCAAAAAACCCTCCTCCCCATTTACATGCTTTCGCCGTTCATTTTATTTTGTGCAATTAACATAGTTGAACCAATCCTCTGCGGGTAATGACCCTTACTTGCATTGTACTACTTGAACGACATTTTTAGTGGAGTAAGGAATATATTTTTGTCGCCCCCTTTTGTGGCGATCAAATTTTGGCGCCGTGTCGCCGGAGATTGTTTATCAACTAGTTAATTGTTTTTATTTTTCTTTTTGTTGCTTCTTTCTTATTTTTGCTTTTCTTGTTCTTTAGGTTGTAAATGAGCAAAAAGCAAGCATCACATTACAATCTAAGATCAAGAAAAGAGGTCGACACTTTGGGAAGTGAAGAAAATGACTCTCCAACCGAACTTCTAAGGAATTTGGGTATTGATTCGTCTAGTGAATCCGAACATATTGAGCCCGAAATGGCGGATGCAAACCGGACATTAAAGGAACTTGCCGCTCCAACGGTAGTTCAACAACCTTTATGCATCCAATATCCTCCAATTGAAGGGGGATTTGAGCTTAAATCCGGGATGATCCATCTTCTTCCCACATTCCATGGGTTTGTCGGAGAGGACCCCAACAAGCATTTAAAAGAATTTCATGTTGTTTGCTCAAGCATGAAGTCGACGGGAGTATCGGAAGAGCAAGTGAAATTGCGAGCATTCCCTTTTTCTCTTGCGGACACTGCTAAGGAATGACTCTAGTATCTACCTTTCGGAGTCATCACCACATGGAATGAGATGCAAAAGCTCTTCTTAGAGAGGTATTTTTCGGCTTCAAAGGCTACAAATATTAGGAAGGAGATATGTAGCATTCGGCAATCACAAGGGGAGAATCTATATGAATTTTGGGAAAGGTTCAAAAGGCTTTGTGCTAGTTGCCCAAACCACCAAATAAGTGAGCAACTTCTTTTGCAATATTTTTATGAAGGCTTGCTTCCGATGGAAAGAAGTATGATTGATGCGGCGAGTGGTGGAGCTTTAATGGATAAAACTCCAACGGTTGCTAGAGAATTGATAGCCAACATGGCCGCTAACTCTCAACAATTCGGGAGTAGAATGGATGTGCCGGTTAAACAAGTGAATGAAATGGGTGCCACTTCTCAAATTGAAAGGAAATTATCCGATCTTACATCCCTTGTGTAACAAATGGCACGCGGGTCAATGCAACAAGCTAATGTGTGCGGGATTTGTTCTATTGCGGGTCACCACACCGATACATGCCCGACTCTACAAGAAGGGACCGCGGAACAAGCAAATGCCATTGGAAGATTCCCAATGCAACAAAGGCAAAGATATGACCCCTATTCAAACACATATAATCCCGGGTTGAGAGATCATCCCAATCTTAATTATGGAGGAAATCACTTCATAGCTTCGCAAGCTCAATTTAATCCTCCCCCGGGATTCAATCAACAAAGGCCACCACAACAATTTCAACCTCGCCAACAAGCACCGCCTCCAAGTTCAAGTATGTCTTTCGAAGACATGGTTAAGTCTCTTGCCTCAAGCTCTATACAATTCCAACAAGAGACTACAACCTCAATAAAAAAACTTGGAGACACAAATGAGTCAATTGGCTAGTTCAATGAGCAAGATGGAAGCTCAAGGATCGGGAAAACTCCCCTCTCAAGCTATCAACCCGGGAGAAAATGCCAACGCCGTGACACTTAGAAGTGGAAAAATTTTAGAGGAGGCACCAAGGAAAATGAATGTTCATGTTGAGGAGCCAAAGCGAAAGGAGGACTTATCAAGTGAGAAAGTGGAAAATGTCTCTCCAACCTCGGGATCCAAGGTAACTCCTAAAGACCCCATTTCTACTTATGTTCCCGTTCCCCCATTTTCTAGTAGATTTGCTAAATCTAAAAAAGATGAACATGAGAAGGAAATTCTAGAGACTTTTCGTAAGGTGCAAGTAAACATACCACTTTTAGATGCCATTTATCAAGTGCCACGTTATGCTAAATTTCTCAAAGAATTATGCACTAATAAACGCAAGTTAAAAGGCAATGACATGGTAAGTGTAGGAGAAAATGTCTCGGCGGTCTTACAAAGAAAACTCCCACCAAAATGCAAAGATCCGGGAAGTTTTACCATCCCATGTATAATTGGCAACAATAGGGTTGAAAAAGCCATGCTAGATTTAGGAGCATCCATAAATGTCATGCCATACTCTATTTATGCTTCACTAAATCTAGGCACTGATAAGTGCGATTTTCGCACTCATTTAGACCATTAAACTTAGATAGTTGTTAGTTTTCATTTATTAGTTTTTGATTATTTTTGTTACTTTTGTTCCTTAGGTGATTGCCCGGGTTGTTGGATGATTTGGAAGGATTTCAAGTGTGAATTGAGCCAAAAGAATTGAAGATAAAATACTCCAAGATTTGGCAACCAAGTTCATCAATTGGGAGGAAGAAATGGTGGTTTGAAGGGTGATGAAATCAAGTTTGGCAAAAATCAGGAAGAAAATGAAAATGGCACAGAAATGCGCATAGGCCTGCAAGGTGTGCGTACGCACACTTGCCAAATTCAACTACTGAAGCTTAAATTTTTACACTATGCGTACGCACGTCCAGGCCTATGCGTATGCATAGGCAAAATCTGGAGGATTTCCCGGGTCGCGCTAAAACGTGATTTTTAATTTCTTTCTCGACCCATTTCTACCCGACCCGTCTCCTATCTTCCACCCAACATAAATACATCACTTGGGGCTCATTTCTAGGGCATCAATTGGAGAGGGGGAGCTGCCCAAAACCATGCCAGAAGTTGGGAACTCCATTCTTGCAAACATTGAGGAACTTTGGGGAAGAAGAAGAAGGAGCTAAATTGCTATCGATCTCATCTTTCCATCTCTTATTCAATAAGCTTCTCTTCACTTTATCTTCATTTTCTTTTAATGGGTTGTATGATTTTATTGGCTATTTGTGCTATTGTTGAATATCTCATGTGTAGCTAAAACCTAATGTGATTTGGGGGTTATTTTGGAACCCTAGAAATGATAATTTAATCGATTTGTGTTTTATTGTGTTCTAGATATTAATGTGGTTAATTCATTGTGCGTATAATATTTATTGTTATTCTCGATTATTTAGCGGGCCAACTAGATGATTGGGTTGTTTACAATTTATGCTATTTTGGGATTTATAGTCCGTAATTGCTATTTATTCCAAAACCTAGTGGCAACTACATTTCAATTGATTATGTGGAATTTTCGATTGTATGTTTGTGGATTAACACTTAAGTTAGTGAACCGAGCTTTTGAGTTTGCGCTTAATTCAATTCGTCTCTTTCGCCGTAATGCTTTCGTTGAATTAATTCTAGCGAGCTTATCCTAGGTTATTTAATGAATAGGGTTGGGTAACGATGCTTATCTTATTCAACTAAAAATTAAGAAGAGATTGAGGTAATTGCGCTTGTGATTATTCTCGAATTGTTGTTAATCTTTTGAGCGAAAATCATTTGCTAGAATCGATTAGAAAATCATTCTAGCGGCGAAGAAATATCCCTCGATCACACTCTCCCCATTTGATCATTTTATTTATTTTGTAATTCTTGTCTTTCTTTATTTTGCATTTATCGCTTCCTTAGTTTAGTTAACAACCAACCCCCATTTACTTATTTGTGAATTTTTACTTTCTTATTGCAATTGGCGTAATTGAAAACAATCCTCTGCGGGAATGACTCTTGCTTACCATATTGCTACTTGAACGACAAATTTTAGAAAAGTAAGGAATAAATATTTTTGACGCCCCTTTGGTGGCGATCAAATTTTGGCGCCGTGTCGCCGGGGATTGTTCTTTCAATTTTGTTAATTGTAATATTTTCTTTTTATTTATGTTTTATTTATTTTTGTGTTTCTTCTTTGTGACTTAGGTTGTGATTGAGCGAAACGAACACATCAAGAACACCACAACCTAGGAGCAAGAGAAGAGGTTGGTTATTGAAGTTTGTGAGATGGAGGCAACTTCTCAACTTGATCGTCAATTGGCCGACCTTGCATCTCTTGTACAACAAGTGGCTCATGGGAATAGCCAACAAAGCGCCTTTGAACGAGCGGATATCATTGGGGGCTATCAAATGCAACCGAGACAAGGGTATGATCCATATGCCTACATGTATAATTATAGATTTAGTGATCACCCTAGTCTCGGTTATGAAGAAAATTATTTCACATCTCCATAAGCACAATATCATCCACATGGTTTCTATCAACAAGATCAACCTCAAGCTTCTAGTATGTCTCTTGAGGATATGGTTAAATCTTTGGCATCAAACACGGTGCAATTGCAACAACACACGATGAAAATCCAACAAAAGACTATGCAATTTCAACAAGACCAAGAGCAATACTTCCAACCTAGTCAACAAACTCAAACTTCAAGTGCTAGAATGTCTTTAGAGGAAATGGTTAAGTCTTTGGCTTCGAGCAATCAACAAGCTCCAACTCAAAGCTCGAATATGTCCCTTGAAGAAATGGTTATGTCTTTGGCCTCAAACAATATGAAAATCCAACAAGAGACGATACAATTTCAACAAGAGGCATTTCAACAAGAAACAAGGACCTCAATCATGAATTTGGAGACACAAATTAGTGAGTTGGCTAGCATGGCGGAGAAAATGGAGGCTCAAAGATTGAAAGAACTTCATTCTCAAGCACTTAACCCGAAGGAGGAAAATGTTAGTGTTGAGACACTAAGAAGAGAGAAGAGTTGGGATGATGCACAAATGAAGATGGAAGATCTTGATGAGGAACCAACACAAGAAGAAAAAACTTAGCTTGTGAGAGTATTGTGGAACCCATGGCATCTCTTAAGCCCTTACCGAGCAATTCACCAAGGTATGATTTCTCATATATTACTATTCCAATTTCTAATGAGAAAATTCTACCTTTGGTGATGCAGGCTCCCACTTTTGAGTTCATACTTTTCCCCGACCACTTGAAGTATAAAGAGTTGCAAGAAAGGAAAACATTACCGGAGATAATTGCAAGGAATCTCACAACACTCCACAACCAACTTAGGGGAGTACTTGAACCCCTTGCCCTTACTCTTTCATGTTTTATTCTCAAAGGATATGTACAAATTAAATTTTTGTGTGATGATTTATGCTTGTTTGGTTAGATAGCCTTGCCGGCTTTGTTTTTGGTTATTACATTGCTTTGATTTATGGAGTGTGGACATGAATGCTATATGTTGTTTATTTTCATCCACTTATTCCATCTTTGACACTTTATGGAGCACTTGCGTCATGAAATTCATCACATGCACTTGTTGGTGGCACTTGAGATTGTTATGAACTTAAATGACCACATTGTTGATGATAATAATTCTTTGATTACTCTACCTATAAAAGAATAAGTTTGGGGGTGGTTGAGCCGGTGAAGGAAATTGTTTAGAAGTGTATTAATTTCTTGCCCAAAAGAATTGATTTTATAGAGTTCTCTTGAACTTCAAATGAAAGTTAGATGTTGTTTCTATCCCAATCGAAAAGAAAAAAAAAAATTTGTAGGAAAAAGTTGCCCACCTTAAGGAGTGTGAGTCAACGTTGAGTAATCTGGCCCTATGCATCTCCAATGTGTAGGAGACGATCTACCAATAAAGAAAGCTACCCTTAGGGACCGGAGCGTGAACTACCTACATTGAAAAAAAAAAGTGAAGCAAAAGAAAATGGATGCTATATCATTTGTGCTATTGATTGAATGATTGGTGAATTTTGCGTTAATTGCCTAATGAATATTTGTAGTTTAAACACTCAAGGTTTTATGGTAAATTAATACATGACATGCAAGAAGAATCTACATCATTATCGCCGCCTTTGCTTTTGGGAAGGCCATTTATGAGAACGGCGAGGACAAAGATTGATGTACATGACGGAACTTTAACAATGGAGTTCGATGGTGAGATTATCCGCTTCAATATCTTTGAAGCGATGAGGTATCCTAGTGACGTTCATTCTTGCTTTTCAATTGATCATGTGGATTCCTTAGTGCAAAAACTTTTTGACTTATCAAGTGAAGATGCATTGAATACCACTTTGAGTAAAAGCATTGATGTTGATGATCTCAGTAAATTGAGTAAGAATGTACAAATATGTGAGAACATTGTTGAGATGGTGGCATCACTTGAAACGCTTCCAAGTGTCCCACCAAGGTATAATCTTTCTTATATTACTCTTCCGATTTTTGAAGAAAAAATTCTACCTTCGGTGATGCAGGCCCCCGCTTTGGAACTCAAGCCTCTCCCCGAGCATTTAAAGTATGTCTACTTGGGAGAAAGGGAAACCTTGCCGGTAATCATTGCTAAGAACCTCATAAGGCTCCAAGAAAAAAAACTCATCCGGATACTCAAAGAGCACAAGTTGGCTATTGGTTGGACAATAGCCGATATCAAAGGGATAAGCCCATCCATGTGCATGCACCGTATATTGCTAGAGGATGGAGCAAAGACTTCAAGGGAACCTCAACACCGCTTGAATCCCCCTATGATGGAAGTGGTAAAGAAGGAAATTCTAAAATTGCTAGATGTTGGTATAATTTTTCATATCTCCGATAGCAAGTGGGTAAGCCCGGTTCAAGTGGTTCCAAAGAAGTCCGGAATCACGGTGGTAGCTAATGAGGAGAATGAGCTTGTACCAACCCGGGTCCAAACGGGTTGGAAGGTTTGTATTGACTATAGGAAGCTTAATTGTGCAACCCGAAAAGACCATTTCCCCTTACCCTTTATTGATCAAATGTTGGAAAGGTTGGCGGGCCATTCTCACTATTGTTTTCTTGATGGTTATTCAAGTTATAACCAAATTGTAATTGCTCCGGAGGATCAAGAGAAAACAACATTCACTTGCCCATTTGGAACATTTGCCTATCATCGCATGCCCTTTGGTCTTTGCAATGCTCCGGCGACATTTCAACGATGCATGATAAGTATATTTTCTGATTATATTGAAAGCATTATTGAAGTGTTTATGGATGATTTAGTGTGTATGGTAATACCTTTGATAATTGCTTGCAAAATCTCACACTTGTGCTTAAGAGATGTATGGATGCTAACCTAGTACTTAATTGGGAAAAATGTCATTTTATGGTCGATCAAGGGATAGTACTAGGTCATGCCATTTCATCTAAGGGGATAGAAGTAGATAAATCGAAAATTGATCTAATTCGTTCTCTAACCCCTCCAACTAGTGTGAGGGAGATTCGATCATTTCTTGGTCATGCAGGATTCTATCGGAGATTTATCAAGGACTTTTCAAAGTGTGCTAGACCACTGTGTAGGTTATTGCAAAAAGAGGTGCCATTTCACTTTGATAAAGATTGCAAGAAGGCATTTGAAAGTTTGAAGGAACTCTTGACGTCGGCACCTATCATCCAACCACCAAATTGGAGTAAACCATTCGAGTTGATGTGCGACGCAAGTGATTTTGCATTGGGGGCAGTTTTAGGACAATGAGATGGGAGGACACCACATGTTGTCTATTATGCATCGAGAACTTTGAATGACGCCCAACTCAATTACTCTACCACTGAAAAAGAGCTTTTAGCAGTTATTTTTGCCTTAGAAAAATTTCGCTCATATCTTATTGGCACTAAAGTAACTATCTTTTCTGATCATGCAGCTCTGAGGTATTTACTCACCGAGAAGGATGCAAAGCCGAGGCTCATTCGATGGATACTCCTCTTACAAGAGTTCGACCTTGAGATCAAAGACAAGAAGGGGAGTGAAAATTCTGTAGCCGACCATCTTAGTCGCCTTATTCATGAAAAAGAGACACTACCATTGCAAGAAAGCTTCCCTAACGAATAATTGCTCCAAGTCTCAGACACACATCCTTGGTTTGCAGACATCGTCAATTACTTAGTTACAAAGAAGATTCCAAGTGACTTGACCGATGCTCAAAGGCAAAAGCTCAAGAAAAATGTCAAGTACTTTGTGTGGGACGAGCCATATTTGTGGAAGCATTGCTCGGATCAATTGATAAGAAGGTGCATACCTGAAAATGAATTTCACTCTATTCTTTCATTTTGTCATTCCTATGCATGTGGCGTACATTTTGGTGCCAAAAGGACGGCTCTCAAGGTGCTTGAGAGCGGATTCTATTGGCCTACCCTTTTTAAGGATGCTTTCCTTTTTTGTAAAACATGCGATAGATGTCAAAGGGTTGGTACGTTGGGAGCCCGAAATCAAATGCCACAAACCCCTATTCTTGTTGTTGAAATTTTTGATGTTTGGGGCATTGATTTTATGTGACCTTTCCCTTTATTATATGGTAATCTTTTCATTATTCTTGCCGTTGATTATGTGTCGAAATGGGTGGAAGCAAGGGCCACTCGAACTAACGATTCTAAAGTGGTTGTAGATTTTGTCAAGTCTAACATTTTTGCAAGGTTTGGAACACCTCGAGCTATTATTAGTGATGGGGGACTTCATTTTTGCAACCGCTCTTTTTGGGCCCTGCTTAAGAAATACAACATCACGCATAAGGTATTCACACCCTACCATCCGCAAACAAGTGGGCAAGTAGAAGTGTCAAATAGGGAGATCAAATCCATTCTCGAGAAAACCGTGAATCCAAATAGAAAAGATTGGAGTCTTCGCCTCAACGATGCATTGTGGGCTTATAGAACGGCATACAAAACCCCGATCGGCATGTCTCCTTTTCGGTTGGTTTATGAAAAGCCTTGTCATCTATCGGTTGAACTTGAGCACAAGGCATTTTAGGCAATCAAGCAAGTTAACATGGATCTTGGAGGCACGGGGGATCAACGAAAACTTCAACTCAATGAGCTCGAGGAAATTCGGAACGATGCTTATGAGAGCTCGAGGATTTACAAAGAAAAGACTAAAGCATACCATGATAAAATGATTTCAAGGAAGAACTTTGTTGTTGGGCAAAAAGTTCTTCTCTTCCATTTACGCCTTAAGCTTTTTCCAGGTAAACTTCGTTCTAGATGCGTTGACCCTTTTGTTGTTACTAATATATTTCCTCATGGCACAGTTGAAATCAAAAGCCTCCAAACTGAGAAAGAGTTTAAGGTGAATGGGCATCGGTTGAAGCCATATTTTGAACCATTCATACCGCAAGACATAGAGGAAATGCAACTAGAAGATCCAATTGAAAAACCTTGAAGAAGAAAAGTCTAGCTAAAGACTATAAACAAGCACTGGATGGGAGGCAACCCATTGTTATTCTTTTTGACATCCTTTTGTGATCACATCTTTTTGTTTTTGATTATTTTTGTTTCCCATGTGACAGTTCCTCATGGCGCCGGATCAAAACTTTGAACTCCATTGAATGACAATGAGCCACAATCATTCGCACAACCATCGCCGTCAAAACCAAATTTAGGGGAGTACTTGTTCATTTTGCTCTTTATATTTCATGCTTTTACATTGAGGACAATGTACAGTTTAAGTTTGGGGAGTGATGTGGTGTGTGCTCGTGCTTGTGATATGTGCTAAAATTGTGTGTTTTGTGATTGTTTGTGGAGTTGGATAGTTTTGCTAGCTTGGTTTCGAGTATCGCATCACACGGATTTATGAAGTGTGAACATGAATGTTATTTGTTATTTATCATCCACTTATGCCATGTTGGACTCCTAATTAAGCACTTATGTCATGAAATTCATTGCACGCACTTGTTGGTTACACTTAAGGTTGATAGGAGGTTAAATGACCATGTTGATGAAAAATTCTTCAATCACTACCTATGAAAGTATAAGTTTGGGGGTGATTGAACTGGTGAAGGAGATTGTTTAGAAGTGTATTTATTCCCTACTCAAATGATGGATTTTGTGGGGGTATTTTCGAACTTCATTGGTGTGTTGGTTGTTGTGCTAGTTCTTGTGAAAAAAAAAATCTGTAGGAAAAAGTTGCCTACCTTAAGGAGTGTGAGTGAACATTGAGTAATCCGGCCCTATGCATTACAATGTGTGGGAGACGATCTACCAATGAAGAAGGCTACCCTTAGGGACCAGTGCGTGAACTACCTACATTGAAAAAATGAAGCAAAAAGAACAGGAATATAAAAAAAAAAAAAATCCGTTGTTGTTGTTGAGAAATTGATGATTGGGCGTTATTTACCTAATGGAAGTTCGTGATTTTTGGCACTAAAATTTTTTGGGAATAAATACATGACTAGGTGGTCAATTTTACCGGTTCGATCCAACCAAGCTTGAGCGGGAAAGATTGAGTGATTTGAGAACAACCTTAAGCTTGATGCTATTGGGTTAGAGAGAAAATATCAAGTTTGGGGAGTGCATCCCACGAGCGAGAAAGGGAAAATATGACCATTGAGGGTCGGGATTACCACCAACTTGTGCATTGCGATGAATTGGAATGACTACACACACACGAGTCAAGCAAGATATGAGTTTAAAAAGCATTTTGTGGTAGTATTTTTGTAAACATTTCATAAGTTATGTGTGATGTCTAATGGAGTGTTGGTCATTATATTTTTATCTTTTGGTTTTTATTGGTGTGTTTGCATGTTTGTATTGCATTGTTCGAGGACTAACAAAGGTTTAAGTTTGGGGGTGTGATGAGTGTGAATTTTTCACACTTATTTGGGCCGTTAAATTTAGATATTTGTGAGTTTTCATTAACATTTTGCTACCTAATATAGTTTTATTCTATTTTTGTAGGTATTTCAATGCTAAATCTCAATTTGGAGAAGAAAACGGAAGAAGAAATGAAGAAAAGATCATAAGTGTAAAAAGAGGACTTGGGTTTCAATTTAAAAAAAAAAAGTTACTGTAGCGCCGCGGCGTCACTGTAGCAGTGACACACCCAAAAGGGGGTCAAAATAAATTTCTTACTTCGCTAAAACAAACGTCGTTCGATAGTACAATAGCAAGCAAGGGTCATTACCCGCAGAGGATTGGTTCAATTACGTTAATTGCACAAAATAAAATAAACGGCGAAAGCACATAAATGGGGGGGTTTGATTTGTAAAGCAAAGAAACAATAAAATGGAAATGACGAAAGACTTGAAATGCAATAAAAATTAAATAACCAAGGCGATTAATCGACAAAAGAGAGAGTGTGATCGGGGGATATTTCTTCACCGCAAGAATGACTTTTCAATACATTTTCACAAAAGATTTTCGTTCCAATGGTTAACAACAATTCGAGAATAATCAAAGGTTCGACTACCTCAAACTCCCCTTAATCTTGGTTGAATAAGAAAAGCTTCGTTACCCAACCCTATTTATCAAACAACCTACGAAAAGCTCGCAAGATTTAATTTAATAAACGCATTAACACAAGAGAGTCCAATTGAATTAAGCGCAAACTCGAAAACCCGGTTTACTCACTTAAGCGATAATCCATACATATAATTAATTGAATAGCGATTACGTACTACCGTCAATCAAAATATGCTTGCCACTAAGTTATGAAATAAAAATCAATTACGGACTTTAAATCCCACAATGACGAATATTGAAATAACCCAATCACTTAGTTGCGCCGCTAATTAATCGAGAAGAACAATATGAACAATAAGCACAATGGATAAATCACATTAACCACAAGAATTTTCAAGCACAAAATTATTGGAACTTCATTCAAGGGTTAGAAAATCACCCCCAATCACATCTAGGTTTAGCCACTCATAATGTTATTACAAATAGCTAACAAAATCATGAAATACATTGAGGAAAATGAAGTTAAAGGAAAAAGAAGGCTTATTGATAAAGAGATTTATGGTGGAAATCTTCAATGCCAAGAGTCTCCTTCTTCTTCTTCAAGCTCCTTCAATGGCCAGATTTTCGCACCAGAAAATGCACCTAGATTCTGCCTCCTTGTGGTCGACTTCCAGCCTCTGAAACGTGCCCTAGAAGTGGTCTTAATGTTCTATTTATATTGCAAGGAAGATTGGAGAAGAGGTGGGAAGAGAATGGGCCGCAACCGGGTCATAAAAATTCAAATTTCTCGCACCCGGATTTGGGCGCCATGGAGTGAAGGCACCACGCCCTGGCGTGGCTTCTCTTGCTGGTTTTGGACCTTCATCCGGGCGCTATGGCGTGTGAGAGTCACGCCATGGCGTGAGCTGCTCTGTCCATCTTCCTGTTCTTCCGGTGGCGCCATGGCGTGAGCTGCTCTGTCCATCTTCCTGTTCTTCCGGTGGCGCCATGGCGTGAAGGAGTCACGCCATGGCGTGAGCTGCTCCGTCCATCTTCCTGCTGCAGCCAGAATTTTGTCCTTCTCATGGCCTTGCCTTCCTCTTCAACCCCTCCAGCTAAAATTCCTTAAACCACAGGTGAATATCTTGCTTTCCAAGCCAAGGAATTCTCGCACTTAATTTCTTTTGCCACTTATTTTCAGTTTCAATGACGCCAACTTCGTTTTCTCATTCATATCCAGATTTTTTTTGTGTCCAGCTTCAGCACTTCTGGTTTTTTAACCCATTTCACCACCTTAAGCCATATTTCTTTATACAAAAAGTGAAGGTCTAGCTCGCCGAACTTGGGGATTCTCGCACTTCCATTCTTTTAGCTCGTTTCTCGCACAAATTCCTTCCAATACTTCAATTAACTCGGGTTTCGCCTATGAAATAAAAATTGAACAATTTAAGCGCTAAATCACAAACTAAAACCAATAAACATCCAAAATTAAAGGTTCATTTACGTGCGAATCCCGCACTTATCAAGCAGAGCCGCGGCGCCAAGCGTTCAAGCGCTAAAGTGCGCCTGCGACTGAACAAGTGGCGTCGCAGCGCCATTTTAGCAGCGCCGCGGCACCGCGCACATGATTAGGGCCTATTTGGCTCACTTAAATTGTTTGGGACCTTTTTTGCAATTAAAAATCACGACTTTGGGTGATTTATGAGGGTTTTGTGAGCCACTTTTGATTCATTATTTCACTCTCCCTTCTTCACTCTCAAGAACCCTAAGTTGGGAGAAAAACCCCTTTCTTCTTTCTTCCTTTTTCTTTTGATTTCTTTGGAAATTTTGGGGAAGCTTGGAGCTCAACAATGGTGGAATAGCTTGGAGAAGAAGACCATTGATTTTGAAGATTTCTCAACCATTCTCATTATCAATAAGATTTTCTTTCTTTAATCTATTTTCCATTTATGGGTTGTAAGTTTTTATTGGCTATTTGTAATTACTTTATGGATAGCTAAACCTAAATGTGATTGGGGGTAATTTTTGACCCGAGAAATGAGATTCCAATGGTTTTGTGCTATATAGTTCTTTTGATTAATGTGATGAATCCATTGAGTTTATTGTTTATATTGTTTTTCTCGATTGTTTAGGAGCGCTACTAGATGATTGGGTTGTTTCGATATTTGCTAATTTGGGATTTTTAGTCCGTAATTGCTAATTTGACCAAATCCTAGTAGCAATTATATTTTGATAGATTATGTGGAATTTTCTATTAAATGTAGGTGGATTATCGCTTAAGTTAACAAACCGAGCTTGTGTGTTTGTACTTAATTCAATTCAACAACTCTCTTGTTTAAATGCTTTCGTTAAATTTAATCTAGCGATCTTATCCTAGGTTGTTTGATGATTAGGGTTGGGTAAAGAACTTATTTTATTCAACTATAATCTAAGGAGAGTTTGAGGTAATCGAGCTTGTGATTATTCTCGAATTGTTGTCAATCATTTGAATGAAAATCTTTTGTAAAATTGGATTGGAAAATCATTCTCGCGGTAAAGAATTATCCCCCGATCACGCTCTCTCTTTCGTTGACCTTTCACCTTCGTTATTTAATTTTTATTGCATTTCAAGCATTTCGTCATTTCTATTTGTAGTTTGTTGTGTTCTTTGTTTAACAAATCAAACCCCCCCCCCCCCCCATTTACATGCTTTCACCGTTCATTTTATTTTGTGCAATTAACGTAGTTGAACCAATCCTCTGCGGGTAAAGACCCTTACTTGCATTATACTACTTGAACGACATTTTTAGTGGAGTAAGTAAAACCCCACAAGTTGGGCCCATGCGTTAGGGACGAGCTGGGTAGGAGCAACTCCGTATAGCCTAAGGACCGCTTGGAAAAAAGGATGAAGAGGTAGACGAAGTTCGGCTTTAAGGAGATGCTCACTAATGGCTACGCAGCCCGACCTGGGGTAGCAAGCTCGTTCTTCTAGGGACGGGGTAAAAAGCTCTATGTCACAAGGGATACAGAACTTCTCCCTAAGTTGAACTAGGCGAGTAGAGTCTTGGTTTGATTTAATTTTGGAAGCCCTCCACATACTGTTCGAACCGGTCCCCTGGGCAGGTAAAACAGTTTGTTTGGCCATAACCAGATCTCTAGGTTCTGAGGTCCTAATCATGTTTACACCCTATTCTTTCGCAATCTCAACAGCGTCTACCCTACCAGAGGTTGAGGTCATGTATCAAAAGAAAATGAAGAAAATTAAACCCTTTACTCGAATACTTACGAAGAAGAAAACCACCGGTGAAGAATGGTAGAAGCAATGCTGAAGAATGAGAATGAAGAAAGGAGGATGCAAAGGAACTCAAATGCACTGATCACGCGAGAAATAAGAAGTAAAAGATTTCTCTGCCTTCGTTCCGCCTTTTATAGGCATAAGGGACGAACCTCCACCGTTGGATGTTGGTATGGGTCATCCAATCGTTCAAATAATGGCTTCAATCCGAACTATCCGCTACTTCAAACGCTTGAACTTCTACGGCTCTGATGGTCTCGTGCCTCACACGCGCTTCAATGCACAGGCGAAACTGCTGGCGTGCCAAGCAACACTCATCATTGCACATTAATAGCAAAGATGGTTGCATGTATTGAGAATTGCACCGCCGCAGCAGTCCTTTGGATGCGTACACAAGGACGGCTAGTCATTATAACATACATCGAACCTGTTAGTATTCATTACCAAAAGCCTCTTACATTCAGCCGATGTCTGACCTCTCACCCCAGCTTCCACAACTTCAGTATGATTCACTTCGGTTTATAGGGGCTTCGATCGTGATACTTCTGCCATAGCAAGGAAAGTAATGCAAAGCCTCCAACCTAAAACCTCTTCCGTCCCATTTGAAACTTAGACCGTGCCTGGGACGACCTCGTGATTGAGAAACTCGCTAGTCAAAACAGAAATGTCTTCTGGACCTCACCTTCAACATTAATCGACTTAACTTCCCATCATTCCTTTTTATTTCAAAGTCTATGCATTTACATAAATGACAATACATAGACTTGGGGGACTATTGTTATCCCATTAAAATGAGATAATTGTTTGAAGGACACGTAGAGGCCCTATAGGAAGGCACCTGGAAAAAGACAGAAGGGTCCAAAATTCGCCTTGTCTGAAATCCCTCGCCAGAAGGACGTCGTTAACTAGAAGCATGACGTCTTGCCCAAGTTATTCTGCCAAGGCCGAAGTCCCTTCAATAGCTTAGAACCTCTCCAGCCGAAGCCCCCTCAACCGCCTAACGCTTCTCCAGCCGAAGTCCCCGGAAGAAACAAATCTGAAGAATATCTTTGAGAAGTGATTGATGTGACGACTCACTTTAAGCCACCTTACTTGATGTCAGTCGAGGAGAATAGGGTGGCGAGACACTCATTATTGTAGTTAATGTTATGAATGAGTGATATGATATTTAACACGATAAGATGAAACCACGTGGATTTGATCCGACGATAGGCAGTTCGGCCGTTTGGCTATAAATAGCAATTCTTGTGATTTTATTAAGGAGGTTGAGCTTGATATTGGAGGAGGCAAAAAACCGGAACTTTTTACAAAGGAACCATTACAAAATCCACATTTTGAGTTAGATATTGCTTCAATCTTACAACATTATTTAAGGTAGAACCGATATCATCTATAAGCAGTTATTTACACGACACGATAATCATCCGTTGGTATTCCGACTCGTCTTTTTATACTCAGATTTTGATCATCAACTCCGGTCAACTTGCCGGAACTCACACGTGTCACGAGTCCGATACTGACATTTGTTGACAACATTTTTGGGGTCAACAGCTATAACCTTAGTTAGATTCAAAATAGAAATATGTGCAAGAGTGTGCATAACGATCCAATGGCGTGTAATGTCAGCATCATTTGTTTACATAAAAATGAACAAACAGATACAGAACTGGATCGATGCAACAGAATTTTTTCCAGCAAACTAGAGAACATCAAATCAAAGTTAAGTATGACATAAATACCATTTGGTGAGGCCGATGATTCTGATTCCTCGAGAAAGAATTGCCATTTACATTGGAAATGGATGAAGTAGTCACTGCCCTTGGCTGTCCATATGGAAAAAAAATGGGCCATCTAACCATGGAATAGGAGATTGAAAACCATCAAATCCAAATCTTGGATCCTCATAGCATGAATCCCTCCAGACAAAGCACCCCTTGCTGAGAATTATGAAACAAACAAAAATAAAATGAAATTCCAATTCAGAAGGCTAGGGAAAAACTATAACATGGATTCTAAATCATCTTAAGGACAAACTTACCCTCATAATAATAAGGGTAACCTTTTGGGAGACATAGTCGGATCCATAATATCTGGCATTGTAGGCATCACTGACCGATCATTTAACTGACTCTGAATGTTGGTAACAAAATCTTTAGAAGACTGTATGCAACATCAAAATTAAATATTACAAAGACAGATCTTTTAAAAGTCCTTAGAACAAATGTTATCTAAGAATAATAATCTACACAATAGGGATATTATCTTTTTTGGTATGCTCTAGAATTTCAATAGTCTTCGTCTGAGTACCCAGAGACAACTTCTGCAGCTTCTATAGAAAAGATAAAAGTAAAGGAACGCGTCTTTTCAAATCCCAGCAGTGATGTATATTGCTAACTTAGTCACTTAGATGCAGTAATAATAACCATAAAATCCATGCTAAGACAATCACATCATATCAAAGAAATAGTAATCCCGGCTATTTATCCACTACAAGCAATCAGAGCTCAACTACAGTTCCAAATCGAAAACCAAGAAATTAGAATACCTAAAAATCTTCAATGAAAGAATGTCAGAAGAATGCATAGAAATTAACTACCGAGGTAGAAAATTCATCTGACAGATAGTACACTTACATTCTCCTTTACATTAATCCTTTACATTAATTTTTACGCTCTTCCACGTGACTTAATGGGTACTCGATTACCTTCTATAAAAATGATATGTCCGACTGTTAGGAAATGTAGCCCAATCAATCCCTTGAGACAATCTTGAAACAACCACAAGTTTATGACAATTCAAGAAAATTGAACAAAGAAGCAATTTTGGGGAAGATTGATTTCAAATAGAATGAAGAACAGTGATTTGATTACTTGTACAAGCCATAAGTTAATCAATCAAGAAAGAAAAATAGTTTTTATATCAACCAAGGAAGAACAACCTCTTACCTTAGGAAAAATCTCAAAAAAGCTCTCAATTTTCTCTCAAAACTCGGACATGAAGAAAGGGAGAAACTTGGGCATATAAAGGTATCGGGGCGCTGCGGTGCCACTACTTCAGTTGGTGGCACCGCGGCGCCACCCTGTTATTCCACAATCTCCACCTCGTCCATCATTTGATAGACCTCAAATTTTGGACGAATAATAATAATCTCCACTCGGCTGCACCATACAAACCATGGTTGCCTACGTACCCAAAACTCGGGATCAAGCCTCCGTAGTTCACCTCCGCCTTCACATACACTCCACCTCATTCCAACCCCGCCCCGAAGGGCCATGCCCTCTTGGGCATATCAACACGAGCTAATATGAAGCAAGTCCAAGCAATGTTGGAACTTGCTACCCGTTACCACTTTGGTTAACATGTCTGCTGGGTTCTCATTTGTATGTACCTTCAGAAGAGAAATATCACCTTCCTCTATGACATCCCGCACAAAATGATACCTGACATCAATATGCTTGGTACGAGCATGATGAACCTGATTCTTAGCCAAGTGAATCGCACTCTGGCTATCACACCACAAGTCCACACAATCCTGCTCAATCCCCAAATCATCTAGAAGACCCCACAGCCACAATGCTTCCTTCACTCCCTCTACCATAGCCATATACTCGACCTCTGTAGTAGAAAGTGCCACTGTAGCCTGTAACATCGATCGCCAACTAACTGGAGCACCGTGTATACAGAACACATAACCAGTAGTAGACCGTCGTCTATCTAGATCACCTGCATAATCTGAGTCCACAAACCCACTAATATGACAAGTATCTCCATCAAAACACAAACCCGTATCCGCGGTACCTTTCAAGTACCTCAGTATCCACTTCACAGCTTCCCAATGTATCTTCCCCGGATTCGCCATGAACCTACTAACCACACTGACTGTCTGTGAAATATCAGGACTAGTACACACCATGGCATATATCAAACTGCCAACTGCACTAGCATAAGGTACACGATCCATGCGTACCTTCTCATCTGCTGTAGTGGGAATTATTTACCAGAGAGCCTAAAATGTGGAGCCAATGGAGTCACCACTGACTTAGCACCTTGCAACCCGAACCTAGCAATAACCCGCTCAATGTAGCCTTTCTAACTTAAGAGCATTCACCGGTTCGACCTCTCTCTTCTAATCTCCATACCCAGTATTTTCCTAGCAGCTCCCATGTCCTTCATCTCAAACTCTTTACCAAGTTGAGATTTCAACCTATCTATCTCCACCATGCTTTTCGAATCGATAAGCATGTCATCCACATACAAGAGGAGATAGATATAATTACCTCCACGAAGTTTCCGAATATAAACACAACAGTCATACTCACTTCTGGAGAAACCCTGCTTTAGCATGAAGGAGTCAAATTGCTTGTACCACTGTCGAGGAGATTGCTTCAATCCATATAGTGATTTTCTCAAGCGACATACCTGACGTTCCTTATTCTCAACCTTGTAGCCCTCAGGTTGATGCATATAGATTTCCTCATCCAAGTCCCCGTGTAAGAAGGCCGTTTTGACATCGAGTTGTTCAAGCTCAAAATCACTATGAGCAACAATACTAAATAGCACCCGAATGGAAGTATGTTTGACCACCGGAGAAAAGATCTCATTGTAGTCGACTCCCTCTCTTTGTGCAAACCCCTTAGCTGCTAGCCTTACCTTGAACCTTGTACCACCGAGCTTGGAAGGATCCTCTTTCTTTTTGTACAACCACTTGCAACCAATAGCTTTCTTACCTATAGGTAATGGGACAATCTCTCATGTTTGGTTCTTATGAAGTGATTCCATCTCTTCTTCCATCGCGCCCAACCAACTTTCACTATTGCTATTAAGAATAGCTTCCTTGAAAGTGGCAGGCTCATCATCCTCCACCGAGAGTACATACTCAACCAAATTTGTCTGCCCATAGTGCCTCAAAGGCTCATCTGAGACCAACTTCAAAACTTGCTTGTATTTACGCCGTAGCCTAGAGGAAGCCAAGTTATCAACAAGTTGTTGTTGTTGCTGTGCCTGTTCATTCTCTTACTGAACCGCCTCATGTTCAAACTCATCATCTCTCTCATCTTGAGTGTTTGCATGATGCTCCTCTTGAACCTGACTAGGACCATATTTATCTTTAGGTTCTATTTCAACAACTTGAGACTTTGAAGTCTCAACTTCATCACAATTGGGCACTGTAGCTTTCAACGAAGCTATCATGGAGTTCTCATCAAAGGTAACATCTCTGCTGATTATGAACATAGAATTTTCTACACACCATAGGCGATAGCCTTTTACACCCGCTCCATAGCCCAAGAATATTGCCTTCTTAGCTCTCACATCAAGCTTTCCCTCGTTGACGTGGTAGTAGGCTGTGCTACCAAATATTCTGAGTTTATCATAATCTGCATTCTCTCCTGTCAATACCCTGAAAGGTACATCTCCATCTAACTTAGAATGTGGAGACCGGTTCACTAGGTAACAAGCATTAGCCACCGACTCTGCCCACCATTCTCTGCCCAAACCAGCATAGGATCGCATACACATTGATTTCTCTCGAAATGTGCGATTCAGTCTTTCTGCGACCCCATTCTGTTGCGGTGTATTCCTAACTGTCCAGTGTCTCGCAATGCCTTCCTTATCACAGAACTCCTTGAAGGCACCATCTGTATACTCTGTACCGTTATCAGATCGCAGTGTCTTCAATTTCTTTCCTGTTCTGTTTTCAACCATTGCCTTCCACTTCTTGAAAGTGTCGAATACCTCATTCTTATGCTTTAAAAAATAAATCCAAGCATATCTAGAATAATCATCGACAAATATAACAAAGTACCTGGAACCGCCTTTGGAAGTGACAGAAGTCGGACCCCAAACATCTGTATGCACATAGTCTAGTATCCCTCTGCTTCTATGTTTGCTTGACTGGAACTGAACCCGGTGTGCTTTCCCATACACACAATGCTCACAAAAGTCCACGCAAGGCTTCTTCAAGTTCTTCAGCAAACCTTCCTTATTGAGCAGATATAGACCATTTTCTGACATATGCCCAAGCCGCCTATGCCATAGCTGAGTGCACTCACATGGGTCTCCACCACTCCCACTAGTTCCAACTGTCACATCTTCTGTAACTGTAGTACCCTGAAGGACATAGAGATTGCCTTCACGAATACCCTTCATCACAATCAAAGAACCTCGAACAACCTTCTTTACTTCATTCCATGTCACAATCTTGCAACCACCGGAGTCTAAAGCACCAACAGAAATAAGGTTCTTCCACAATTCAGGAACATGCCTAACATCCATCAAAGTTCTAACCACTCCATCATGCATCTTGATTCTAACCGAACCAAGCCCCTCCGTTTTACAAGAATGGTTATTACTCATCAATACGGTTCCACCATCAGTGCTTCTATAGGTAGTAAACCACTTCCTATTTGGACACATATGGTAAGAGCATCCAGAGTCAAGAATCCACTTATCGGAGGATTCTTCATCGCAAGAGATGGTGTAGCATTCATCGCTTTCCCCTCCTTCCGAGGCATAGCTAACCTCCTGTTTCACTTGCACCCTTCCGTTGTTCTTGTTGTTCTTATTGTTCTTCTTCCAACCCACTCTTTTGTTGGTACAATTTGCCTTGAAGTGCCCGAGCTCGCCACATTTGAAGCAAGCCTTTTCTGAAAGAGGTCTAGAACTGGATCTAGATTTTTCACCATTGCCTCTTGCTCGTTCATTGCTCCTCCCTCTCACAAACAACCCTTGAGTTTGCTTCTTGTTACCAATGGTAGACATGCCACTAGTTGCAATCTTTCGAAGATCATCCGCTAGAAGTGACGTTCTAGTATCCTCCATCACAAGTTTATCACCCACAAGCATCAATGTTTGCACTAGATTCTCATAGGACTTTGGCAAAGAGAGAAGAAGTAGGAGTGCTTGATCCTCATCATCAACTTTCACATCAATGTCCTTCAAGTCCGATATGCACCTATCAAACTTGTTGACATACTCCCGGATTGGTGTACCTTCATCCATCTTGCAAGTATATAATTTGGACTTCAAGTAGATCCGATTAGTTAGAGTCTTCGTCATGAAGTTTGTCTCCAACTTCGTCCACACTTCCGCCGTCGTTTCCTCACCATCTACCAAGAAAGCAACATCTCTTTCAAGGCATAGGATGATCGACGCCCGTGCTTCGAGATCAAGCTCCTCCCAATCCTTGTCCGACATATCTTTGTGCTTCTTCTCCTTGCCCCCCAAAGCCTTGTGCAATTTTTGAGAAATTAGCACATTCTTCATTTGCATCCTCCAATATAAAAAATCATTTTTTCCATTTAATTTTTCGATATCATACTTCCCAACCTTCACCGTTCCACTAGTAGACATGATCTATCCACTTGTTTCGATGAAATTCGACAATCAAGTTAACTCATGAAATTTCACAAACACCTTGTGTGCACAAAATGACTCAAGCCTACCTTCCTCAAATCGAAGCTTGACCACCTTGATTTGATATGTAGCTTTGATACCAAATTGTTAGGAAATGTAGCACAATCAATCCCTTGAGACAATCTTGAAGCAACCACAAGTTTATGACAATTCAAGAAAATTGAACAAAGAAGCAATTTTGGGGAAGAATGATTTCCAATAGAATGAAGAACAATGGTTTGATTACTTGTACAAGCCACAAGTTAATCAATCAAGAAAGAAAAATAGTTTTTATATCAACCAAGGAAGAACAACCTCTTACCTTGTGAAAAATCTCAAAAAAGCTCTTAATTTTCTCTCAAAACTCGGACATGAAGAAAGGGGGGAAACTTGGGCATATAAAGGTATCGGGGCGCCGCGGCGCCACTACTTCAGTTGGCGCCACCCTGTTATCCCACACCGACTAATCAATTAAAGATATTTAGATTTTATGAGCAAAGCTTCACAGCCAATTTGTCCCCCAATGGCCGTAAAGTCGCGGTCAATGGATTTCGTGATATCACCTTCAAAAGCTCTCGACGTGGAAATGCATACAACTTGAGCAGAAAACTTGAATTAAATCATTTTTTATCATCAAATAAAAGCTATTGGATTCAATAATCATAGAAAGCGTTCTCATCACACTCAAGTTGGGTACTAATTAGTGTCGATCATTCATTCATCACACACATATGTAGTTGTATAATGGTGGGGAACTGCGCTACTTAATTGAAAGGTAGCTATATGCAGTTCAAAGTAAACATATACGCAAGCAAAACAAATTACAAGCTTTTATTTATCAAAATATGCATATAAGACTTGTGGTTCCAACTTAAAATATTGATCTTGTTAAAAGGAATAGCACTAGCCTTTATACACTGACGTTCCCTTCACACTTGTGATGTGTGCTCATTATTGAAGCAATTTTGATAGGAGAAAAGAGCTCTCCTATCATACTATTACAGTATAATTTCACAAAGGATGAGCTTATTTCCATTACTTGGGATACACTAATCTGTTTGAAAAGAACTTAGAAATGACTTATAACACGAACGGACTCTATAAAGATTGTTTAGTACTTTATTACATTCAATAGAAAAAGGAAAAGGCTAGAGGTTATCCCTCAAATCCAGATCAGATGGAAATTTTATTGTTAGCGAAAAATGTAGCAAGAATCAGAAAGCCTCAACCTCTCGAGCAGTAGTAGCAGTGGTGTTGAGCTGAACAACCAGAGGACTTCTAACATAATGAAAGCCATCAGACCATGTTATAGAACCAAAAATCATATCGCCCTCGAGATGCCTTTACCGGTTTAAGTGTAACAAAGTACGTATTTTCTTCCTTGAAAGGTGAGAATATCAAGATTCTGGGCCAAACCTCAACCTTCACCCCATTGGGATTTACAGTACTCGCAAAGTATATGGCTGTCTTCTTATGTCCAACATTCCGAACAGTCCTTTTGATCGTAGTTTCCCACTGGAGATTGGGTACACTAATGGACGGGTAATTTATGTTGGTATTTGGTTCATATCTTTCTGAGCAGCTGGCACGTGGGCAGATGACCATAGCTTTAATCTGATCCTCTGTATAACCACTGTTACAGAGAAAAACAATGTAGTCTCTAGTGTTCATGTCATAGATTAGTCCTGGATCAATTGCTTTCAATGGGTTTACATGGCCGGCTCCAACGTCAAATGGATCGCTAGCCTTTGTTGATGCACCAACTTGCATACTGTCACCAGTTATGTCTGTTTGGTATGCTGCATAAAGCCAAGAAATTAGTCAAGAAAATTTTCTTGTGAGGAATTGTTATCTTTTTATCGAATTATTTACCGGTAGTGATGAGAGCAGATCTAATCGCAGCAGGAGACCAGTCTGGATGTGCAGATTTGATGAGGGCAATAATACCAGTTACATGAGGGCATGACATTGATGTCCCTGACTGAAAATTCCAATCCACCGACCGTGTGTCTGTTGAAAAAACAGTGGGAGAAATGTTTGGAGGCCATGCTGCTAATATGTTGATCCCCGGCGCACTTATGTCTGGCTATGTTTCCATGAAAAAGTTAAATTAGACGAAGATTTTGTGAAAGAAGTAGCACTAATTTTAGGGTACCTTAAGAAAATCAGGGGAAATAGAGCTTGGTCCTCTAGAAGAAAAATCTGAAACTATTGGTGCTGGTGGACTTCTGATGGCGGTTGCACTCGGTAATATCTCTACGATAGGGTGTCTTCAAGTTGCACTCATGTTAGACGATTGAATGACAATAAGTTAACCAAAGAGATTCTAAATTTTGTGCAGATAAATTACTGACTTGTCTGATAGAGCAAGATAGTGGTCTATTCGAGTCCCTTGGATAAAATCAATGCGTACAACAGGAACGATGCTAGCTGCAGCAATTGGCCTAGTCAATGGCTGAACAAATATCAACCCCACCGCATTGGCTCGTCTTACAGCTACCTCTGCATCTTCGCTCATCACCTGTCCAGAGAAGCACAGGATTACCTTACCTGCGGCCGACCTGTTCCTCGAATTCCCCGAATGGCAAACCCTGAATAAATACGTCAAACTAGTTGCTTATAATTAGCATGCAAAAAATTAATTGAAGAAGAAGAGGGGGAGATGCCACCAACCCTCCATAAAAGTAACTCTTAGCTGCTGCCAGTTGTCCTGTTACTTTTTTGGCTATCAAACCTTCACCCTGCAAATTAATATAATATAAATGGAAGACTAATAATGAGTTGATTAAATCACTTACTAGTTAGTAATTATTAAAATGTGTTATTAATAAAGGCCATGTGATTGTCTAAAATGTCAAGTATTTATATAAGATCAATAAAATTTATCCCAAAATAGTCACCCAATAAGTATAGCCAAACTTTACTTTTGTTTCAATTTAGACACATTGCCTAGCAGATTATAAAAAAGAAAAAATGTAAACTATAAGCAAAATAAACTCGACTCCCAATCTTGTCGTTTCAATTATGTCACTAGCATCTCAATACAGATTGTACCATTCAAATATGACTCGTGATCCCAATATCACACGAGCTTGTAGCTAGTCATGAAGACATTATTATATTAATTGAAAATGCGTGTGAAATTTCGAAATGAAAGTTTATCCAATATATTATTTTAATTTTATCTTTCATATAGATCTTCTTAATGTATTTGAGGAAGATTTCAGGACCTATATTTTAACCAAGATTTCATAACCCATAACTCAAAAATCAATTTGTGAAACACATTCGCACAACTAGACGTACCAAAAAATCTAGACCATTTAGAATATTAAATTAGCAAATGTAAGCTAGCTATGACAGATTTTCTATTAAGTAATATGTTTGAGGCCCCGTATTGAAATAAACTTGAAGTTGAGGGACTAATTTGAAATTAGAAAAATGTATATTTATGGAAAAATATTGGGGCTCAAACAAGGGCATATATCTGATTATAAATGTAGCCAATTTACTTGCTACATTTTTCCTAACCAACATGAATTGTATTCCTTTTTGCAGAGTTGCTTTCTAATGAAAGTTGGTTTAAAAACAAAATTAACTTGGTTTAAAAACAAAATTAACTTGGTAAATTACCATGAAAGAGATGACGTCATCCAACATTATCTTGGTCGGAAAACGTCTGTCAATAGTGGAGGCGGCTACACAGATGCTCCATGGATTCACATTTCCGACAAGAGATGGATCAGGGCCGTTGTTACCTGCTGAAAATACTACAGGAACACCCAATTGCATGGCATGAAACGAACCAATACCGGAACTGGACTTAAAAAATGGCAACAATGGCGGCCTTGGACCAAAAGAAGCCGATATGATGTGCACTCCATCGTGCAATGCCTCATCAAAAGCTGCTAATATGTCTTCTTCAGTGCACCTTCCGTCAAAATTTCTGTTCCAGCATATTTTGTACACAGCTAGACGAGCCCTGGGGGATCCTCCCCGTGCAATGCCCTGCGCGAAACCAAATAAACTTGCATCCCTAGCTCTCGAACCGACAGCCGTGGAAGCAGTGTGAGTTCCATGACCAAGGGAATCTCGAGCTGATCGATATTCTTGGTTTCCTGTTTTGTTTATCGGTCCATATTGTCTCTCGAACCCTGCCAGATAATAACGGGCTCCAATCAGCTTCCTGTTACAGTGCTTTTCTGGATTGAATTTCTCTCCAGGCATGCATTTGCCCTTCCAGATATTAGTTACAGGTCCAATGCCAGGTTCCTCTTTAAAACTAGCAGACTCTGGCCAGATACCTTACCATTCAAAAGAAAGAAATTAATTTTCTGAAAGACAGCCATTGCAGGATCAGGATGTGAAGGCTATTCTGCTAATGTATACTTGTAAGTCCCCGAATCAAGATACTAGAAATTTTACTTACTAATTGTGCATTGATCATGTTGATTAAATTGTGATACACATGCAGCTTTACATAATATTAATTGTGTATTGAAATCGAAGATTTCCCCTTGTTTTGGTTATAGCTTACTGCATTAAGTCACGTGACAGGGGGAGATACCTGTGTCGAAGACTCCAACAATTATGTTGTCACCATAAGCTAGCTGCGATGGAGTTCCTTGGCTGTAGTCCACTGAAAGACCCATAAAATCCCAGCTTCTCGTGGTGTCCAACTGGACTGTCTTGCTTCTAAACACCGATATCACTCCCTTTATATCTGCATTTAATTTTTCCGAGTTGATGAAAACTCTATAATTAAGGTTATAACTATGTACTATGTTTTTTATGTAGGAGCATTGTTTGTAGAGAGAAATTAATAGTTAATAAGCTCACTACTAGCTAAGATGGTTGCTTGGCTTGAATTAAGAGTTGCAGCGAAACCCGAGAAACTGTGCTTGTAGCTGTAGAGCATGGCTTGCTTTGCATCTTCTTTGCTACATAAATAATTAAATTTAGGAAAAATATGTCAGATTCCATGCTTTAAGCGGGGAAACAAGCAAAGGCATGGTACCATTCAGAAGAAATGTGAGTGGTAGATGACACCTTTGGAAGACACTAGAGAGAACCTCAACATGATACTGATACGTAAGAAGATGATCTCGGTTTTGGTTGTGCCCAAAATAGACAATGTAAACCTGTGAGTAACATGAACAAAAAGAAAAAATAAATGATATTGATCTTACTAGAGTGGAACAACATAGCTGAAGCACTGAAGTTACATGGGAAGTGGATATTGAGTGAATTAAATAAAGGGAAAGTAAGAGAGACAGGCCCCCAAAACGCTGTAAAACATTAGACATTGCCTCAATGAAAAACCACATGGAAGGTTGGGATTAAATAGCAAGCAAAGGGTTGAATTTTGATTCCTATGTAAAGAGGGTTGTCATGAGAAAGAATGGTTTTGTAGTGCTTGCCCAAAAGGGTTTTTAAAGCTGCAGGAAAAAATGACAATCCTCCAGTATTTTTTTGGTAGAGGGGAAAATATTTTTTGCATATCTCTATCATTTTTCTACGTATACTAATATGTCTAGTATCATACCGGTCTATTCTAAGTGAACAACACCTGAAAAAAAAAAAAACCTTTATCAATCTAAATCATAGAGACTATGAATACCCTAAAGGGAAGCACATGTGACTGTCATCATTCATCACAGGAAAGAATGGCACAAAAACCCTTTTAGCCATCTTTTGCTGATGATTTTGATTATGCAAATTAATGCAATACTGTATTATCTTATTAATAATCAATGACAATAGGCAGTTTCGTTGGAAGGAAACATATCTTCAGGTTAATGATTTTCTTTTCTAAGTGAAAGATAAATATTTCACTTTCTGAATAAAAGCATTAATTCAACAGCCAGAACACTTGTGGAACATGTAAAGAGGGCAAAAACAATTGAAATTGCATTCGGAGGACTAAAAATTTTAAGATATTTGACTGAGCCTTTTTCATCTTTGTTCGGTGGTACTTAACAATTACAATACTGAATATTCGGCCAAAATCTAGTGCATCAGATTGAAATTTTCACTCTAGTTTAACAAGCACATCTAGAAACAGCATACACTATAGTTTAGGGCATTGCAATTTTGTGACTTTACTATCTGCCATCAAACACTTAATAGGTATGGGCTTCACTCATGAGAATTGTCCAGCCCAACACATTTAATAAGCAGAGTACGCATCCCTTGTGCACGAGGTCCTAAGCTACATAAGCTTCTTGTTGATTTTGATAAACAAGACTTCAATGAATGAATGCATAGCCATTAACATTTCTTTCTATTTTATATTCAATTAGTGGAAAAAATTTCGTGCCAATAATCATAAAATATGTATTGCAACAGAACTACACATCTAACAGATGCAGGAATGCATTTATGTTAGATAAATAACAAATATAGGACAAATTTTTTTGAGCAAAATATACTTGTATGTTCATAAGAGGTTTGCATACCAATAGAAATCATTACCTAGTTAGCTAGATTTTTTCTCAACATTGAGTAAAATAAGCTCATTGTATTGATTGCAGGATTATGATGAAAGTTTTAGGCTTGCACGGCACGCTGATTTTCACCTTCCAAGATGAACATGCTCTGTCATGGCAGTCTATGATTATGCATCATGATCTAATTTAGATTTGATTGCAGTAGTGCTATGAGTTTGGTTATATATGAGCAATAATTTTGACTGAAATCTTAAGGTTCATCTATTTACACTCAAGTTGAGCTCATGTATGTAGAAGGTAGAATGTAGTGCAATAAGTAAATTGAGGAAGATTTCAGAAATTATAACCACATCTAAGCATTTTTTTTTAAATAGATATATGTAGAATCGTGTTGGCTTCAATATGCACCAACTTGAGAGCCAATTATAAGTATTGGAGAGAGACATATAATTGATTACTCTTTAAAATTTATAAAAACACTAGTAAGGGATTTAATGGTGATACATTTGGTAAACTGAAAAAAACTGTGCTGTCTGGCCTGATTTTAAGAATCTTTTTGTGTTCAAATTTCCTGCTCGGGATAGAGCATCTGTGTGGTGGCTACGTTGGTAACCAGTAGAGGAATACGAATTATTGTTTCTTTCTTTGCTTCTTCGAATTTTGACACATACTGTTTGTTAACTCATTGATAAAATGGCACGGCAGACAGTAGATGGAATGATTGATACAAAAAAGACTCACCTCCAATCAAAACTATTCTAAGCCAGTTTCAGTTGCTTTACTCCGCTTTTCTCGAAGAGGTAGCCTGAGATTGGGATAACAGTGTAGCCTATGCCTCTTGCATACTTTAACTCCTCGCTATAGTACACTCCAATAAATTCCCTGGATCTTCCATAAAGTATAACAAGTATATTGTGCTGGTAAATGAAGGTGAAAGAAAGAATATGTTTGTTCTAACTGTAAAATTAAAGCATTCTGTAGAAGGTAAATGTCATCGAACACTATGTACAATGACCTCAGTTACCCTTTTATGAATTGGTGTACAACATTCAACAGATCTGTTTAAGTTGAAAACCTGCATAATATAGAAGCATGCTTGAACTGCCAAATATGAAGTTAAACTACAGTAGTACTGCACAAGCTAAATTATCTGTTTTTACTAAATTACCGCCATATCCATTAGATGCAGGTCATGACAAATGATTGATTGCCAATTTTATTAGGAAAAAGAGACTATTAATTGAAATCCCTTCAAATAGCAAATGCTATAGCTGTTTTCTCTACTAATATCTGCATGCGACGAACAATATTCGTTATGATTGCTTGTACTGCTGCGTTTCTTTAGCAGTTTTCATGCTTCATCAGGAACTGTGATAAGTAAGAAAAAGTAGGACTATCTTGACTTGATGATAAGGGGAGGGCAGTTAATATGAGTCTTTTTTTTTTTTTTCTTCTTTTTGGGGGGGGGGGGGGGGGGGTGGTGGGGGGTGGGGGGGGGTGTGGGCTGTGGTGTGGGCTGTGGGTAAGAGGAGGTCTGAAAGGAATACATGAATAATCACGATGGTTACCTGCTTCCTCGTTTTAAAATATATTAAAATGAAACTAGTTTTAGTCAAATTAATAGATTTTTCTCTTACATCGTCATTTGGAACCTAACTCTTGCAAGATTTTCAAACACAAACGTGAGTGCTCGCCCACTTGGAAGTGATCACTCCAAGAATTTCAAACAAGATGGAAACATACAAAAGAGAAGCCCACTACAAACATTTCTCTCACATAAATTCCTCCAATTGTATTCAAAGTAGTTCCAAACACTAGTCAGATAAATTAGAATATGAACTCTGAGCTCAGCTTCCACCATATCTCTCGGTTTATATCTCCATATTGGGATAAGTCGAAGGATTAAAAAATCCTGTGTGTGTTGAGAGAGAGAGAGAGAGAGAGAGAGATGCAAAAGCAATGTATCAATGAATTGTTGAAATAAAATATCTCAAGGCGCACTAAAAGAGAAATAGTATATAAAGAGTTCTTCAAGTAAACTTTTCACTTTCACTGTCATATTTTCTATGGTGATTGAGTGAATATTGAGTTAATCACTCAATATATTTAAGTAAAATACTTGTTCTGAAGCATATAAATTAAGTCAACAAATAATTATTGTTGATCAGCATCAAACTAACAACTGGTAGGTTCATCCAATATAGTATGAAAACCAAAAATAGCTGCACAAGCACTAGTCTTTGTATCCCACTATCCATTTTGATTACAGCCACTTTAAATTGTAGGCATTCATTGTACCTAATTGACTAATTTTAGAAAGAGTGATCCTTTCATTATAAACCAAAATGTACTGTACTATAACGCATATTTTAGTTGAGTATATTCATTTTAGTCCGCAAGAAGTTGCTAATCAGATCTCCCTCAAGCTATAAAAATGACCATTCTGCGTTATTTTGTTTAAATTGTTGTCTACACGCATACAACCAAAAATATCATACAGAAATAAAATAAATGAAAATGACTATAATTAGGAATGCCCTAACATCTTCCCAGTGATATATATAGAATTTAATAGAAATAGTAGAGTGACATACGAAAGTTAGATATACATGTGGGTAGTGGTGTGGTATTTAGTACATTTACAATGGAGGAAGATTTATGTAGAAATTTTTCAATATTATACATAATACATATTTTTTACAACTGGCGCAGGCAAAGGGAAACTGCGCATGTTAAGGAAAAGGGGATTTGGAGAATGATAGAAAAGGATTGGCAAAGGCGCCAGGAGGGTGTCCAATAACAGGAAATTGAAAATAAAGCGCACTAAAACAATCATTTAACTCTGCCAAAGGCAACCAAGAAAGCCCCCACTATACTAGTGCACCCCATCATTTCATTTGCAAACACTACGACTCCTAAAACTCGTTTAACATTGTGAGTGTTCACTTTTCTTTTATTTTTCCTTATTATCTTTTGGGTGAAGGAGTGGTTGTGTTAACTTTCTATTTTGTTTTGTTTTAGAGTATAATTTACGAGATAAATGGTTTGATGGGTTGTCGTAGTTATTGAGAAAGTAGGCTGTTTGATTGTTTCTGCATAATGGGGAATTGCTGGTGTAGATGGGAACCTTCAATATACAGAGTATCATCCAATGCAAAGTCCGGTGAGTGAATATCGTAGAAAAAAGATTTTTAAAAAAATGGCCAAAAAGCGGCTAAATATCGAAACTATTAGGGCTTGGGCTATTAATTTAGACTTTGCTTTTACATATAAGTTTCTTTTCTGTTTGGATTTGGATATTCTCTCAAGTAAATAATTTATTTATCTACAAGTTGAAGATACTGAAGTTGGAATCCTATAATATTCATGAATCTTTCTGTGTGAAATTAATTACCTGTTTGATTTTCCTAAAAATCAGATTTTTTGTAGATTTTGATAAAACTTAGATGAAATGTGTAGTTGAAATTTTGATAAAAATTGTGCATCCCATGAAATGTTTGGTTAAAAATGAGTTCTAAAAAGTGAGGCCAAACAGGGCTAAGTAAGTTTGTAGCTGTTATGTTGTTATCCCCTTTGTGTGACCTAATTAGGATTTTTTAATGGATATCATATCTGAAATTTGGTTTTGCCACCAAGTTGGGAAGACAAAGGACAAACTTTGATATATTTGATGTAGACTTCTTTTTCTGTCATAGTAAACGATTGACTCAAGTGTAGAAATTTTTCTCTTTTCATCATTAATATTTGATTTCCATGTGGCACTAGTTCATATTGATGATTAGTTTGGCTGTAATAGTAGAGACTCTGGCTGTTTTCATGTAAATGTAAGTGATGTAGAACACTAAGATAGAGTGAGAAAGAGAGAACAAGAACTTGGAATTTGGAGAGATGCGTATATAGATAGAACAAATTCAATATCACTGCTATATATGCGTAAAATTTCTAGCAAGACTATAAACATCAAAACAACAAATTGGGGAGTCTCCAAAAAAAAATGTAATATTTACTTTCTACTTTTACACCTAGATTAAGTGTGTGTTTCTGGCACGTGATCTCTCACATTAGTGTAATCTCATAGATAAGTTGATCTAAACTTTTCCAAGTGTAGTATTTTATTTTTATCATTATTTTTGTAATATTTTACATCATCCTGTTTTAGAGTCTCCGAAGGATCTAAGTCCATCAGAAAAGGCAAGGAAAGACGACACTAAGCTACCATCAAATCCTGAGGAAGTGGAACATCTGCGTCGTAGTACAGCAGCTAATCCACTGATTGCTTTTACATTTGATGAGCTAAAGGCCATCACTGGAAACTTCAGACAAGATTACATGTTAGGTGGAGGAGGATTTGGAAATGTATACAAAGGACACATTTCCAAAGATTTAAGGGAAGGGGTCCTGTCAATTACGGTTGCTGTCAAGGTTCATGATGGAGATAACAGTTATCAAGGTCACAGGGAGTGGCTGGTAAATGGTGGAATGTCCACTTTGACATGCTTGCATTTTCTTTATCCTAATAGATTTCTTGATCCTTTCTGCTGAGTTTTTTTGTGGTTTTTTAGGCTGAGGTAATCTTTTTGGGGCAGCTTTCTCATCCAAATTTAGTGAAATTGATTGGATATTGCTGTGAAGATGAACATCGTGTTCTAATATACGAGTATATGTCTCGAGGGAGCGTTGAAAACAATCTATTTTCAAGTAAGTATTGATTGTTCACTTCACAATGTTAAACCAAGATGTATTTCTGTTTAAATTAGTGATTTATGTATTTGAAGTAATTATGAAAAATTTTCCTTTAAGATAGGCGGGTAAGATAGTTCAGTGGCATTGTGAGCCTACACCATATTTATTTTTTGCGTTTAATAGTACCTCTATGACATCATTCCCCATTAAAAACCATGTTATGATGCATGTTTATAATTTTTTCAGGGACAGTGCTGTCCATGACTCAATAGGGTCATGACCAAAAACTGACACGTAGTTTACATCATAATACTACTACTTTGACATAATGCTACTTTCACTGAGCGCCCCCCCCCCCCCCCCCCAGATCATAAAAGTTTTGCTTTAAATTCCCAAGACCACCCCACCAGGAAAAAAGATGAGCTAGTATTTGCTGTTCTTACTCTCACTGACCTTTCTATACTTGAACTTCGGGAGAGCTTTTAGGAAACCGTTGTTTTCTTATCCTTTATTCTGGAAGAGAGGCAACACACCAACATCCAGAGCACTCGAGAATATTTGAGAGGCATGTAATGTACCTCATTAACGGACTCTGTTGCAATTTCAATAGAAAGGCCTCAGACTATTTAATATGGTCTATATGCTTTTATTTATATTTTGGGAGAAGCGTATGATGTGTTATTTCAAGAACTGCCAAACATGGTAACTTGATTAAATATTTTACTTTTTCATTAAATTTTTTGGTCCACTGTATTAAAAATTGGTAAGCAACCGTTATAAAGAGTATTGTGTTAAATATACTCAATGATAATCAATAAGACTCGATGCCCCCTTAATGTGAGAGGTTCTTTCATTAGATAGAATCAAAATAACAACTAAATATGGTAAAAGTAATCTATTTATATTTGGTACAATTATAATAATAACATAGCCGTAATCTATGACAATCTTCGTAATCTTATTTAACCTTATTAACATCCCCCTCAAATTGATGTTGGTAAAAGCATCAATTTGCAATCATGAATTGGTGACGGTAACAATACTTGTGTCCACGAAGAAGAAATCCAAATCAAAGTAATCATCTACGTAAATTAGTGACGACGAGAGACAAAGAACAACAATTAGCGCAGAAGCAACGAAGAACTACTCCAAAGCCAATCCAAGAACACTCCAGAGAGCTCACACCCCCAGAAGAATTTCTAAAAGAAATTCACGATGTGTGCCGACACACACAATGTGTTGATGTGTTCTATCTGTTGGGAGAACTCAGTCAAACACATAATTCGTGTTCCGACAAAAGTTCTAACGCTAATACACCGGCTAAGATTCCAGCAATATATCGCTGGCCAAGATGCTGTAGTTGGGAGAAATCCCACAAAACAGCTTACACCAAAAAATTCAAAAATGATCCTCCTCTGAGAATCCAAAACCACACAAGGATGATCCTCCTCCGAGAATCCCAAAACTCTAGCTCGTCACTCGAGCTACCAAAACATAAATATCTGCACGCCCATGTCTCATCCATATGACCCATCAACAAGATCACCAAGTTTCTTATTGGAAGCAAATCAAGCCGCTTACACAAAATTAACCCACAAAGAGAAATCACAATTTATAATTCAATTGCTCATAACTCAAGCATCCATTAAAGTCTCATTTCCTCCTTAACCAAAAACTCTTTTTTTCAAAAAAAAAACCCAAAATAACAAGCCCATAATTCCCTACGTTGCTGGACAATGTCTGTTTAGCACACCTTCAATCTCATTATTAAACCTAAACACAGCCTTGCTCAAAACTCCAAAAAAAAAAAAAAAAAAAAAAAAAAAAAAAAAAAAACCTATTCACCAAACCCACATCCAGATCCATTAACCACTTAATTCCACTATTTTGCAGCCCACAATAGTTAAAAATAAGTAGAAATTACATGCCAACCGGTCTTTGAAGACCACATTTCATAACCCAGGCCCATTTGTTGTTTGTGCAATTTTCAGGTTTCAAAATTAATTTATAAGCTAACCCTTACCCTATCTCCTTTACCCCCACTTCATTTCCCCCAAAATCTTCTCTTTCTCTCTACCTCATCCATTTTCATTTCTTCAAATGGGAGCTCCGGCCAGAGATCTTCATGATGGCAACTGTGCGCGACGGTGTGTTGCTCTCAGTTCAGCCGCACATGATGCTGCCAGAGCTGCACTCCCATAGTGCCGCGTGTTGTCGCTGCCCTTGTGCCTCGACTCACGACGCCTCGTGGCGATTGACACCGCACTCCCAACACCCGCTTTTCCGATGCGGTGCGGTGACATCCACTCCCAAGACCTCCGATGCTGGTAATCCAGAAATACTGTGATTTTTTTTGGTGGCGACGGGGGTGGATCTAGTGTTGGTGGTCTGGTGGTAGCGGTGGTGGTTTTGTAGTTGAAAATCGTTGTTTGTTGGTGTTTGTGGTTGTGAGGTGGTGTGATTTTGAAGTTAAAAATGGAAGTTTGTTTGAGACGGTGATGGTGGTGATAAAGTGGCGTTGCTGCCACACCCAGTTCACCACCAGAAGTGAAATGGCTGGTGGCGATGGGTGCTTAGGTTGTGTCAGTGTGTTGCTGGCGGTAGGACTATATTGGTGATGTTTATTTGGATGGTCATGGTGGCGCGGACGATGATGTTCGACGGTGGCTGAGACGGTGTAGAAGTGATGATTCTGAGATGCCGTCGCTGCCCCCTGCTCTGAGATCGACGCCGCTGCAGGTGACCACCACCACTGCC
The DNA here is from genome assembly GCA_019395295.1 of Osmanthus fragrans. Taxonomy (NCBI): domain Eukaryota; kingdom Viridiplantae; phylum Streptophyta; class Magnoliopsida; order Lamiales; family Oleaceae; genus Osmanthus; species Osmanthus fragrans. The sequence continues at coordinate 27,427,954 of CM033355.1, read as the reverse complement.
AAAAGTCACTTTTTCGATGCGGTGGAGAGATCAGGAATGTGGTGGTGGCAGTGTGTAGGAGGTGGTGATGGTAGATCTGAGGATGGATGGTGGTTGCTGGGTTTGATGGCGATTTGTGGTGAAGGTGGCGGTGTGTGGTGGCTATTTTGTGGTGGTGCGGGGAGGTGGCGATGGTGATGGGCTCTGTCAGTGGGTGGTTGTAATGGTGTTGTGGACGTCGTCTCCACCACAGACGCTGCTCGAGAGGCCTGCTAAATGGTTTGAAATCTGCTAAATGGTGTTGGGCGTGATTTGTGATCCAAGTGGTGTTGTGCGCAGTGCTTGGTGGCTGTGGTGGTGGGGGTGGTGCAGTGGCAGGGGTTTGGTTGACTTTGACGGTGGCAGGGGACGGTGGTGATGGTGGTGGGGCGTCTGTGACCAACAACTAGGCGTCTGTGACCAACTATTTGGCTCATCTGTGACTAAATATTAGGTGTACGTGACTAAAATTAATCTGTGACCAACAAACTGTGACTTACGTGACCATGTGACTTATAAATTGAATAATATGTGACGTCGAAAATAATGTGACTTACAAAAATTTTTATCTGTGACCACGAAAAATCTGTGACTAATTAATTTGACGATATGTGACCTATAATTATGAATCTGTGACTATTAATCACAATCTGTGACTTTATTATATTTAATTAATAAATATATTTAATTAATTAATTATATATATCTGATTTTTGAATTTTTAAACTTTGTACCTGATTTTTGAATTGGAGTAAACTTGACACCTTAAATATGAATTTTTTTCCTAAAAAATAATAATAAAGCAAGCCCACTGCCCACTACCTAATAGCCCAACGGTCAATACTTAACAAATCAAGCCCCAAATTAGGCCCAAAACACTAAACCATTAATCTAAATCTGCAACCCAACCCAAAAATCATTCTTCATCACTGCACTACGGTTGTTCTCTCGCATTCAGCCACCACCACCCTTAAATCGCCGTCTGAAAAGATCACCACCAGTCCACCACGAACTCAATCGAGCCCTTTTCAAATTTCTGCAATTTGTCGGTGCATCAACACCCAACCAACAATGCCCATCGACCAACCACAACAATAAAAATGAAAAAAGAAACAAACTTTAGCAATTCAGATCCAAAATCGAACTCAATCCAAGGAAATCTCTACACACCACCATCGGTAATCTCCTGCTGCAAATCCTTTGGGTCCTTCCCATCAACCGTACACCCAACGGAGTCTCCTTTACAGTGCTAGACAAATCTTTCGCCATAGACCTCGGACTCATAACCTTAGCAATCTCAATAACATCATCTAGCGTAATGTTTACGTTGTGCTTGATGTTCTTTGTCTTCTCGCGGTCACGCTCGGCTCTCTTTCAGGGCCTTTATAACTAGAGCAGCAGCGGAGGGGATAACTGTGGCCTTGGGTTGGCGATTCTAGATGGTGAGCTTAACTGTGACGTGGAACACCAACGATAAACCCAGTTGAGCTGAACTGAAAATAAAATTTAATTGAAGAATCAAATCCAACTAAAAACAAGAGTAATTGATAGCTACGAGTGGTCTCACACCTACCACACCATTACATAGAAAACTATTAAGAGGACTGGACGGGCAGCGCTTTTTTTGCTCCTCCCATCATGAGAAAACCGAATCAAGAAAAACGAGAGAAAATTCTAAGCAATTGTCTCTAATATCATATCAAATATACTCAATGATAATCAATAAAACTCGATGCCCCTTGATGTGAGAGGTTCTGTCATTATATAGATATCCATTTATCGACATCTTAATATTATCTTCTTCAGGATGTATTGTAGGATCACTTTGGTCAAATTGATCGTACATTGATGAAAAGCATTATACATATTGTATTTGTTTAGTGAGATTACTTCCGAGTTGATGAGAACCTTATACATATTACATCCATAAGATCTTTCGAATTTCCGAACCAGCCTCCTATTCTTGTTTTTGTTTTTTCCCTAGTATTATTTATGTTTAGATGCTTCTTGCAGGGGTCTTGCTTCCCCTTCCATGGTCTATTAGAATAAAGATAGCATTTGGAGCGGCAAAAGGACTTGCTTTTCTGCATGAAGCTGAGAAACCTGTCATCTACCGGGATTTCAAGACTTCTAACATTTTACTGGACCAGGTTTGTTGTTGAAAAACCTCTCTTTTTAGATATGTTTTTGAAATGTATTGGTTAGTTAATTTCAACAGAAATGTGTGTTGATGAGAATGTAAAAAGGTAAAAAAGTCATAGATTATGCTAAATGAAGCCACTCTGAAATAAGCTAGTGTATAGCCAGGTAATAACTTGGTTTACAAAGACAGCATGGAGTCTTTTATTCAGCAAGTCACGCTTTTCAACTGAAAGCACCAACTTCCTCAGTGGGGTTCAGCAGCATAAAAAACAGTGTTCACAGAGTGCCTCCGCTATATACATGCTTCTGATAGTAACGATGAAATTTCAAGATTGGCAGAATAATAGCATTTAGGTGCTTCATATATGGATCGATTTAAATTAACTCATCTTATTGGCTCATGCTTATGATTGTGTTTGTAACATGTACTCTTTAAACAGGACTACAATGTAAAACTCTCTGATTTTGGTCTAGCTAAGGATGGACCAGTTGGGGACAAATCCCACGTTTCTACTCGCATAATGGGAACCTACGGATATGCTGCACCAGAATATATAATGACAGGTATTTATGTATATCACTGTCCTCAGGAATGCAGACAATTAGTTTGAAATGTTTGCTGATAAAAGAGGTCAATATATTCTTAGTACCATATGCTACTCAATTCAACTTATATAACTCTCAATTGCATAGGCCATTTGAGTCCTAGAAGTGATGTATATAGCTTCGGTGTGGTTCTACTTGAGCTTCTGACAGGAAGAAAATCTCTGGATAAATCCAGACGAGCTCGTGAACAGAATCTTACAGATTGGGCTATCCCTCTCATTAAAGAAAAGAAGAAATTGCTTGATATTGTGGACCCAAGACTGGAAGGTGATTATCCCATAAAAGGTGTTCAAAAGGCAGCCATGCTTGCTTACCATTGCTTAAATCGAAATCCAAAAGCAAGACCACTAATGAGAGACATAGTAGATTCCTTAGAGCCTCTTCTGGTCCATGATTTTGAGAAGTCTACTTTCCCTGTTACAAGGGAGATCTCCAACTCATCAATTTAGGTGATGCACAGTGATTTAGAAATATTGCTTGTTTTCCAAAGCTTCTTCGGCTTTAGTGTATAGACTGTTTCTGTATAATGAATATGATTCATGTGTTTTTTGTTGAGAACAAAAGGAGATGTTTATACTTTATATACGTACTTGTTTCTTGTGAGCTATGCATGTATATTATTGTTAGTAGGAAAGAGGGCATGGGCCTCATTACACAATGGGATCCATGACCATGATACAAAGTTTTGCGATTTTCCAAAATCTAAAATGTACCAATTTGAGGTGTAGAAATTTTGTTGGGTATCAGAATAGTTTTGATACTTCTCATTATACCAATTTGAAGGGATTTCACTTCACGCAAAGCAAGCAAAGGTAATAATTTCAGGATTATCAGCATTCAACAGAAACTGCGAATTAAACATCTTCAAGTTAAGATGAATCTCTAAGATATTGATTGAAGAGAAGGAATAATTTGCTGCTCATATGTTGTTCAAAAAAGATAGATGTAGCAATTACTTAAAATGTGCCACTCTAAAGGAAAAAGGCTCCTGCAAATGTATAATGTTTTGTTACTGGATACATTGTTGGACTACAAGGAGGATTATACATCTCAATACACCATATCAATCAAAACAGTGAAAAAAAAAAATAGTGACAATTATTTGAGTGAAAGCCATAACCAAAAAGAGAGACAAAACTGCAGTTTATCATCATTCAAAATTATTTTAGGAATGATTGATGTAACATTTGTATTAATAAGTGTCATATTTGTCAGCCTAGGAACGTAGGGCGGCTAACCTCTTGTCAATGTAAGTTGTCAATATAATTAAGAAGAAATTGCATTGGGTGATACTTTTTTCTTTTGCATTTACAAAAATGTCATTTTTTTGTAGTGTTAACAATAATGTCATTTTGGCATGTATTTGTACATTTTTGCCCATGTTCATAAATTTAAATACCTTTCATGTATTTCAATAAAAGTGATTTGACTACTTCAATAAAAGTGATTTGACCAGATGAAATATTGTACAAATTCGACAGTTTGACTACTTCACATTAAAGTGATTTGACTATTCCAACAATTTCAAAATGTCGGGTTTCGATAGTTCAAATGTCGTTCTCGACATTTTCGAAATGTCTAGTTCGACATTTCAACTGTCGAGACTTGCCGAAAAAGATGACACATTGTCCAGTCATCGAAAAGCTTGAAAACATGATACAATGTCCAGTACCTTGAAAGAATGTGTTAGAAATATTAATGGTCATAATTAATTCTCAACTGCAACATCTTACCAAAAATTAATAACTCAATGTACTTCATTAATTATAGTTCATTATGGAATTCTTCACATTTGCCAAAATGATATTGTTAAAATTTTCTTTTTAAAAAATATTTCAAATATCAAGCACTCATCATCAATAGTAGTTTCAAAAGTTTCAAAAAAATGTGATCATATTGTATTTAACATTTAATAAATAGTAAGCTATAAAAAAAATTATAAACACTTTTTATGAACTAACATCTCAAAATGAATGAGACATCAATAGCTTGATCAATGAATGAAAAAAGATGTAGAAAAAATTAAAGTTTGTTAATGGGGAAGGAAAATATTTGAGGAGTTAACATAAAATTTCTTTGGAGGATTTTTGTATTAACAAAATTCATATTTAACAATATAATAGACAAATATCTAATATTTATAATATAAAAATTCAATCATCACATCAAACATTAATGGTAATGAAAGTTAGTCTTAATGAGCATTAAATAGCATTCAATGCTCCTAGAATTGTGAGTTTAAGGGTAATATGGACTATTCACACCCAAAAAGTGACATTTTTTTATCAAATCATGTGTCAATGAAATTTTTTTGTGCATTTTCAAAAACAATAACATTTTTGAAAATTTCCCTATAATTAATGAGTAACAGAGACATCAATTAATTAATAACAATTTTTGTAACATTGTAAGGGATGGGAATATATATATATATATATATATATATATATATATATATATATATATATACCATCTCTATATGCTTATTATCACATTTTTCCTCTCTTGATATTAATTTGCTTAAGTTTGGATTGCATATACTTGGGATAATTGTTCGTGATTGTGTCCGTTCACAATCATATCGTCGATGCTCAAACAGTTACATCTCGCGTCCGGAGCATCTCATACGTTCACAATCGACGTCGACTCTTTGACCAAATCTCCAGTCCAAATGTGTTGGAATTTGCTCACGTAGACACGAGTAAGCTCTAACATCAGTTGGTGCATTTTTGGGGGGTCAACAGTGGCAATTGCACGAGGAAAATCATTAAAAAGGTAAGAGCGAAAACCAAATGGGCACCAAACAAGAGGAAAAGGACAGACCAAAAGAGCATTGAATGATTATGTTTTGTTGTTGTTGGTAAGTTGTTTGGTCTATTTTTATTACGCGGATGTGAATATGTTGTGATCATCTAAGTCATTCATGTCTATATCTATAGCCAATTCTTGATGCTATTACTGTTATCATCTATTTCTTATCTTCATGTTTACTATGATCTTCTGTCATAATTTTATAAGGAAAAGAACACAAAAAAAGAGAAGATTGCAGTTTGATCAATTCATGGCTGCATTAATATGCACTTGTCTCAAATGCCTGTCTTCCACTGGTATGTTTATGTTTTGCCTCAGTGCATCAGTGACTAAACACAGTGTTTTCGATCAAGATTTCTGTTTTAAGAAATGGGTATTTTTATTTTTGGCTTCAATTTCTGTATATGGAGCTTTTGGTTTTCTGTTCATTTAGTTTCAATATATCTGTTTTGCAGATAATGGTTCACATTGTGAAAATCTTTACTCCAAGTTTTGTTTATGGAGTATTGGTAATGGTACGAGGGATATTGCTATATTTGACGAAGAAAGCTTCTGGCACTTTCTGTTTACTAAATGGAAAGGTTGTTTTTAATGAAATCGAGAACTACTTGGGGAGGTTCCAAGGGTAACTTAACATAAATCTGAAATATGAGGAAATTGTGATCGTTAATTGGCAAAAGGATTCATAAAGGGTGGCATTGGGTGAGATTACAGCCTTGGAAAATATGGCGATCCTGTGCAATAATAGAAAGCCAAGTGTGAGTTCAAATGAAAAAAATAGTGTATCTGTCAATGGAATTCAGTAATTCACTAACGCAAGGTCCAGATAGAACAACCATATCTACCTCATGAAAATGCCGGCATCTGCATCTGCAGAATTGAGCTTCAAAGATGGAACAAGAGTTGAATCTGCACATCCACATTGAGGGCAACTGTTCAGCTTTTGGAAACCAGTACTCATTATTGAACGGCGATCACACAAAAGCCCTAAGAATAATTCTTCAAACGTGGAATCTCACTATCTCAGCTTATCAAGATTGTCTGTATACCTTATCAAGTGACTTCTGTGGATCAATGCATATATTGGTGAAGCCAAAAGGCAGCATGACATTTATTGCCAGCATATTGGTAGTATGGTTCATGGGATGCAAGACCTTCAGTTAATCTCAAAGGTACCTACTCCGGTGGTAGAGTTTCCGGTAATTTCCAATCAGAATTACAATTTTGATGCTTCAAATTTACCTTCACATGCATCAACCACAAGTAAGCCAGCCTCGGTAAGTTTTATGGAAGACTTGTACAAGCAGCAAATTCACAATCAGCAGCTGGAATCTCAAAACCCAATTCAGGATAACCAAAGGATAACTAGAAGGCATAGTAACAGGCAGAATCTCTCTCTCTCTCTCTCTCTCTCTCTCTCTCTCTCTCTCTCTCTCTCTCTCTGTGATCAACAATATATTCCAAGGGTAATGAATTCAACTTGTATAAACCAATCCAATCATGCTGTTACTGCAATATCATACAATGCACTTCGAGTTTTAGATGAAACAGGGAAACCCTTTTTGACAAAATCTTAAAGATTGCACTCACGTAAGCCTACAATGCTAGGACTTTTGGAGGAAATGACTATCTTGTTAATATTAACCAAACACCAAAGCATTTTGCATAGTGATCATTTGGGTAGCAATTTCTTCACCAGGCATGTCAGGTTCCAGATACATTATCCAAGCTCAAAAGGATCATGCCCGGGACTCCATTGACCAAATAACTGGAAAGAATTGTTGTATGTCAAAGGACCAAAATAGAGATAGCTCTCATTCTCATTCTCCAGGTTGGTTTTTTCTGATGTTGCACAACCCCCGTTCCCAACTGATCATTTACAGGAGCTACTCTTTCCTGTTTTCCATGTATTCTATTATTACATTTAATTTTTCTAATTGTATCATTTTCCTGTGTCAAATTATCTACAACTTAAGAATAACTGTTGATATAGTTGTTTAATGCAGTGGAATAGATTAAAATAGGTACATATTTCTGATTTTGAAATGATTATTCAGTGTGTAATACATGAGACTTGCTAATTTTCTTCAATTATTGTGCTAAACTCTCGATTTCAAGTACAATAATGTATAAAATAGCTTTATTTTTTATGATCAGAAATTTATCATCTTAGGTCTTACCAGGATGAAGACTAACCGGAAGTCCTTTCTCTGGGGTGGGAGTCATTTCATATTCTATTTTCTCATCAGGAATAAGTAAATTCCACCTAAATCTCTTGACAATATTGTGTAGAAATATAAGTATTTCCAGCCGAGCAAACTCTTTCCCCAAGCACATCCGAGGTCCCCCTCCAAATGGAACATAAGAATATGGAACAGGTCCAGCTCCTTCAAATCGAGAAGGATCAAATTTTCGGTCGTCCGGAAAGAAACTAGGATCTGTATGTGTCAAAGGCGCATTCCAGTAGAACTGTAATAATAAAAGAAGACCATATTTGAGTTTCCCTTCGTTTCTTTCTATTCAATTCTTGTGAACAAACTGAGCAGCAAAATTTAGGGCTTGTTTGATACCCATTTTGTTGGAGAAAATGCATTTTTTGGGTTGATGTGATGGTGAATATGTGGTTGAAAAAGAAGGAAAAGTTATTAATGTGATGGAAAATATTATTTTATTGAAGAATGTGTGGTTGAAAATGAAAATAAAAATAAAAATGAAAATGAAAATGGGTACCAAACATGGGCTTAGTTATAATTAGAGAATGAGTACCTTCCATCCCTTGGGAATGTCATAACCTTCAAACTTCAAATCCGCCTTTGCTTCTCTAAAACCACCCATTACAGGTGGATACAGTCTAATAGCTTCACACGCTACATTCCACGAATACCTCATCTTCTGTATATCATCCCAATTCAGAAATTCCCCTTGGTCTTTCGATGATGCAATTTCCATTTGCTCTGCTTTCAAATTTCCATCAAACATCAATTTCTATAATGAAGCAAATTTGTATGATAAATTGATTGGGATGACAACGGTTCGATTTGGTTCGGCCAAAACCATCACCGAGCCATTAATTTTCTGGCTATACCATAACCTTACAATAATCATGTAAGTTGGTTCGGTTCAGTTCGGTTCGATTCGGGCCATTAAAAACCATAAAAATAAATTATTTTTTTAGAATTATTCTATTTTGCCCTCATGCTTGACCTCGACCCTACCACTCCCCTCATATGGGCACAAAAATATTAAATTTAATAAGATGGGACCCGACTCCCATACAAGGAAAGTGGTAAAGTGGTGGGACCGATCAAACATGAGGTCAAGCATGAGGACAAGATAGCATGATTGATTTTTTTATAGGTTTAATCGTCTACTTGAAAAAAAATAATTTATAAAAAAAAATCCATGAAAACTAAAAAATCCATTCAATTCATTTTACCGTGATTTTCGATTTGACAATTCCAATAAATTGATAAGTCGAAGCAAATAATTGGCTGACCTTTCAACACCTTTTCATAAATCTCAGGAAGTTCTGCAAGATACTTCATCAGGATAGTAAGTGCAGCGCTAGAAGTGTCGTAACCAGCAAACAGTAACAGTACGATATTATTTATGATGACTGATTCGGACATAAACTTTCCATTTTCATCCGGACTGGAAAGTAAATGTGACAAAATATCTTGTGAAGGTACAGCAGTCTTCTGTTCCAAGGCCAATCTTCTGTGTCTTACTAACATTCGGAGTTCCTTCTTAATAGCAATTGTTGCTTTCTTAGCATCATAGAATTTTGTTCCTGGGAAATTGATGGGCACTGAGATTACTCCCCTTACGAAAATATCAAATAAGGTAGCTAGCTTTTCGATCTCATTTTGGTCTTCAATGCTCATAAATAGACGACACGCCAGTTCAAAAGTGTATAATCTTACACTGGGATAAACTTTCACCTCCTCTTTACCTACACAGAAACGAAATTCAGTAAAATCCAAAGAATTAGAAAAATGACAAGATTGATAATTCATTGACACCTTGCCAATGAGTTTTGATATGCTGCTGAGTTACCAAATCCATAGTTCTAACATAAAGCTTTACGAAAGCATCAGGACTGAAAAAATACGAAACCATCTTTCTCATCTGCATAGCTTCATCCCCACCGATAGTTGATATGCATGGTCCGAGTAACTTGCTGACAGAGCTAGGCCACCAAGTGGTGACCAGCTTATTTGAATTAGTGAACAAGAACTTATTCCCTGCAGTCCCACACAACATAGCCATAGGCTCCCCAACTATTAAAGTCTTGAAGACATGAGAATTGTATTTTTCTATTCTGTGTTTCACAAATTTCTGTGGCCGTCCCTCCATTAAAGTGCTGAAGTATTCCATTGTTTCGCCCAGAAATGGCCATCCATAGCTGCCTGGAGGAAGATTTAAAGGCTTTTTGGCTTTGACTTTGTATCTGATTATGAATAGTAAGAAAGCTGTGAAGATGAAAAGCAAGGAGAGAAATGAGAAATCTTTTGTCATAACTGCAGAATTCTTCACAAAGAAAAACTCTTCTTCTACTTTTATTCAACTTCCGTTCTGCTATTCTTTGTTCCAAAGTCAAATTAAATACAGTGTCTGAAAAAAAATTATAATAATAATAAATCAAACCACCAGTTGGAATAAAAAATTCTGATTGTCGTGATAATAAAATAAAAAATACATTTTTTTTGTCGGCTGCCATTAATGTTGTAGTGCAAAAGTCATTGTCCCTCCGATTTAGTCAAGATACATAACTTATTCATTTGGACAAAGTTACAGCTATGAGAAGTTTAATTAATTAATACAGGCTTATTGTATTTATGATTTGATTACTGGATTCTTGATTTGATGCTCAAGGAAATACCAAATCTATGACTTACTAATCTTCACAAGGATTCAGGATCTTGTTACACGAATTTCGCGATTGATCGCGAGAATGACACTCTACACACACATGAGAGGGTGACTTTTTTTATTCACGTGAGGACTCACGCATTCATGTGAGGACGAGATCAAATAGGGGATCATCCATGCGGACTAAGTGACTTTATCCTTAGTTTACAACCTTGTAACTTCACAGCTGATTGATCCATACATAGACAGCGTGAGCATGTGATTATTAACTTTCCTTTTTATTCAAAAACTTACACTATTACTAGGAGTGTCAAACGGGTTTGTGTTTGAATGCCAATTGCCAAGTCAAATTATGAGTCTATATCTGTGCCTATAAAAGTAATTCTAATTTATGTAGCGACTTCGATTCAGGACTCGCAGACTTAGTATGTCCAATTTGTTAATTTTTAAATGCAACTATATAATAACTTTTATTTCTATTAAATTGGCTCATCTTTATGAGTCACTAGACTGACTTGTTCAACCTAACATAGTTCACTTTATTATGACTAGCCAACTTATCAATAGACTCAGATCACACATAATTATTTTGGTCAGGTGTCAGGATGGTTAACTTGTGCTAGGCATTTCACGTTCTGCCCCCACACGTGTTTCGATTGCCAGCCCCAAATGATTGTAATTTGTACTAGTAGCCCTTCCCAGTCCGTCGAGTCCCAGCAAGGGTCCCCCTAGACGGCATGCTTGCTTTGACACCAATTATAATAACCACTCATTAAACTATCATGTTTGCGGTCAATACTAAGAGTCCGTTTGACCTTCATTCTCATCTTATTCTCATTCTCAATTTTTTCTTTTTTTTATTTCATCCACATATTTTTCAAATAAAATAATATTACACACAAATCTAAAATTTTTCACCATTTTTCCACCACACATTCTTCCATCAATCACTATTCCAAAAATTCTATTCTCATTAAAATCAGAGTGTGTTTAATGTTGATTTTAATGAGAATAGAATTTTTGGAATAGTGATTGATGGAAGAAAGTGTGATGGAAAAATGATGAAAAGTTTTAGATTTGTGTGTAATATTATTTTATTTAAAAAATGTGTGGTTGAAATGAAGAAAGAGAAAAAATAAATGAGAATGAGAATGAAAAAAAAAAAAAAGAGCCAAACAGGCTCTCAACATCAAACACACTTTAAATCCACTAATTTCCACGGGGCCTAGAATCAGAAAATGGCTATTTTCCTCTTCAATTTCTGTATCCCATGTGGTCCGGTCCACACAACACAGCCACGGACTCCCACGCTAATTAAGTCTTGAGGATCGGAGTGTTGTACTTGGCCTTTAAAGGTCCGTTTGATACAGAGAATGAAATTTGGGGAAGAATTCACAAGTCAATTATATTTTTTACACCTATTCAATATTCAGGAACAAAAATTAAAAATACAAACATCAGGTATTTCTTTATTAATTAAAAATACTTTATTAATTAAATATAATATAATCACAGTTTTGTAATTAATAGTCACATATTCATAATTATAGGTTACAAATTTATTTACTGGTCACATATCGTCAAATTAATTGGTCACAAATTATTTCGTGATCACAAATCAAAAATATTGTAGGTCACATATTATTTTCGACAGCACAAATCATTGAATTTATAGGTCACATTTTATCTACGAATCACGTAAGTCACAATTTATTGATCACAGATTATTTTTAGTCACAGATCAGCTAAATAGTTGGTCACAGACGCTTAAATAGTTGGTCACAGCCGCCTAATTGTTGGTCACACCACCACAAAATTGCACACACCAACCACCGTCAACACCTCTACACACTGCACACACCAACCACTGTCAACACCACACCCACCTCCATAGCACCACCACTGAACCTCCACCGCCACCGCCACAGTGAAAAAAAACCACCAGACCAGATTGCTTCACCCAAACCCTCAACACCGCATAAATATGGAAATCACCCAAAACCACCGCCACCGCATCGTCGTTGGTTTGAGCGCACATCACAGTCACCGCCATCGCCACCCCTGCCAAACGCGTGCTCCAACACCAGACACCCCCCAACAAACGCGTGCTCCAACAGGACCAACACCAGACACCACATCCACCATAAATCAACCACCAACAGCCAACACTCCAAAAACCGCCAACACCTCACAGCGTCGTCGCCGTCGCCGCCTCCACCATTTTCAGCCATTACCACAGCTACCATTTCCAACAACAAATAAGATACAAACCAGATCCCTCCACCACCACTACGACCACCAGATCCGCCACCCAACACACACAACCATCGTAGCCTCACAGCCAATACTCCACAACCACCGGAGAAAGTCACCGTCGTCGCAGCTTCGACAACACAAGACGTCCCCATCTTGTACGCAAGAGTGGTCACGAGACGTCGCAACCGCACCAACACCCATCGTCCAATCGCACCACCACAATCGGCTTCCACATACAGAAATCAGTACACATCATCTGCTCGTGGCGACGCAGTTGCACTACCACCGACCAACGTCTCTACACAACGCAGCCCGATGACGTCGCGTCTTGTAGCTGTGACTATTGATTCCGATGCTCACAACGATGCTCAGATCTACGTGACGATTTCACAGTAGCCACGGCACTGATGCTCGTCGCGGCGAGGCTAACAGTGCTTAGATCTTGCAACCGCCGGTGTTGGTAGAGAGAAGGAAGGTAGAGAGAGACAATGGAGAGAAATGACGGACAAGAATGAAGAAGGGTTTATAATATCCAATTAATACCTGATTTTTTATTAAATAAACTTTGCACCTGGATTTTGAATTTGACATTTAAATTACCTGGTTTTATGTAATTCCCTCATGAAATTTGAGTGGAAAAAAAACGAATTGCACGAAATTGAATTGTCTAGAATTTATTTTGGAGGGAAATGTAATTAATGGTATTTATTGGTATAATTTTCACATAATCCGTTTGACTTTATTTTTCATGCAAATTGTTATTTGTTGGGATAAATTTTTTTACAATCTGTATTAAAATTTGTTTAAATTACCAAAAAGTAAAAAAATATTTTCATGAATTTTTTGTGTTCGTTTGCTTCGTTTTTCATGCAAATTGTCAATTAAATGGATAAATTTTTTTACCATTGAATTTAGAATATGTTTCTATTATCACAAAAAAAAAAAAAAAAAAAAAAAAAAAAAAAATCACCCAGCAAGGTAGCAAATAAATTTCCACCAAAATCATATGAAAATAAATTCCTACTTTTGTGCTTCAAGTATTGTACTTAGAAGTTTGTGTCAAACATTTTTCATGGTAAAAAATGTCAATCAAACACCACAAAAGAGTGGAAATGGAAAACAATTTTCATTTCTACCCAACTTTCCACCCTATCAAGCAGGGCCTAAGTGTTTCACAATGTTGGTATTTTACAATTTCGGTTAAAGCAGATTCAACATAAATAAAAGAACACAAGAATTTTTTGCCTATAGGCCCGGATGTTCACCCACAAAGGGTTAATCACCAACCTAAGTGGTTATCGCTCTAATCCACTAGAATGCCAAAAATACAAGCTCCAGATACTCAGGAATCATACGACTCAAAGTCCTCAGACCAATTTCTCATAGTTTTCTCCTCCTTTTTATAGATTACACAAAGTAACCAAGGATTACAGTTCACTAAAGAACACTAAAACCACAACCACACACCGTAATCAACACTAGAAATCACCCAAGAAATCTAGACACCAAGGATTACAGACGAAAATCAAAAGTTTTCTTACAGAAAGAAAAGAAAGAATCTATACAAAGAGCAAACCTTAGAAAAGTCTCGAATGCCTCAACCAAATGAATGAGATTGGTATATCAATAGTCACAATGCATCCAACGGTCCAGCCAACAACACGTGTCACAATCTCATCTATTTTACTTCAACAACTAAAGTCGTGTTTAAGTGAAATGCGAGCTATCACATATGGGCCAGACGGGTCACATTCCAGAATTGGGCCAAGTTACAATTTAAATAGGCTGCATCATAGGGCCAAAATGTTAGGCACCAAAAATATAACACAAAAATTTCTCTGACCTTGCACCCCTGCTTGCACGAAAATAATCTATTGTTTCACTAATGAATGGTAATCCAGAGCAGCTTAGGGGAAGATTTAAAGGCTTTTTGTTTGATTTGCCTTTGCTTTTGATGAAAATATTTAGAGTATGAAAGGAAATAAAAATCGTATGTGAAAAGGTTCCTAAACAAACCTTCGTGCTCTCCTGATGGCGTAGGGTGGTTATGTTATTCCGATTAACAAAAGTCACCTGTAAAATGAAGGCGGAGCTTTTCTCCCCTGTTGTACCTCCGGAGTAAGAATTAGAACCGGATTTAAGAAATATAGGTTTAGGAATTGAATGCGTAAGGAGAGCTCAGATAGTAAAAATTCACTAAATTATACATGACCTGCATTAAGGATATTTATAGGATGTTGGAGCCGCATAACCGCTGGGCGGTTGCAATGCCACGTGTCTCACATTGTGCTCCCACTTTCCCCACATTTTGAGAAGGTGGTCACTATCCATCCAGTTGTTGGTTGTCTTTATGATAACCGCTAGACGACATCTATTGAATTCGGTGATCTTTCGTGATCAAGTGTTATAGAGCGTCTCGCTGTGGTAAGCGTCCTAGTATGAATGTAGAGCTCTCGCGTGGGGTCGACGTCCTCATGTGATAGGTATGGGGGTCGACATAACGCCACGGTGTGGTAGAGTTGCGCAGCGCTTCATAGTATAGGGGTATCACATAGCTTTTCTTCACGTGATGGTATCGCGGGTGAGTTTGGTTCCATCCAACATCATTATGAAAGTTGTGAAAATCAAATGCAAGGTCAAATTCGGATTGGAGAAATATGATATATCTTGTGCCTTACCTTCTTGTAAATAACCTCTAAAATTTGTATTGAAGTTATGCCACAATCAAAGTTTATATATGGTGGTAGAGATTTTATAATTTGATATGGTATCACACGTCTTGACTTCAATTCTTGTCGTCACCAATTTATTAAAAAGTATACATGCATAAGGTTTAATGGAAAAATTGAATCCCACAAAGAGACGTGTTAAAGATAAGATTTATATGAAATAAATGTAGTCCTAACTCATAAATGTTGTTACTTCTCGTATATAAAGCTCTCAATGAAAATCACGTGGAGGCACTACGTGCGGACATCTGACAGTCAACCAAATAAAAATGAAGAAAAAACAAGAATTGCCTTGTGGCCGAGGCTACATCTCTATGACTCTAACAGGGTTCTTTTGTCGAGGGGCTTCCTCTCCTAGCTGAACCTCTTCACACCCGAAGCTCTATCTCTGATAGTTGAAGTGCTTGTTGTCTTTAAGACAGGTTTAAGGAGTATCTTTATGAATGATTGATATAACGTTTGTATTAATAATTGTCAAACTTGTCAACATAGGAATGTAGGGTGGCTAACCCGCTGTCAATGTAATTAATATCTAACAGAGTGATGTGAAACTTCGATTAATTATATGGAGCCACGTGGACTCGATCCAACGATGATCACTTTGCCTGAATGCTATAAATAACAACTCTTATAACATTATATTGGATTGGCAAAACATATATGCAAACTTTGTATGCTCAATATCATACTAAAACTCATCTCTTGTTTATTTGATACAAAAAAATTATTTAAGTTTGGATTATTCCTATTTCGGTGGAATTATTTGTAATTGTTTGTTTGTTTACAATCATCGTTCTTCTTCGTCAGTTTTCGAATGTTTTCGTCTCGTATCAAAGAGCATCTCCTACGTCCATTGTCGTCACAAGCATCCAACCAAATTTCCGGTCAAACGTGCTAAAATTTGTTCACGTATACATGAGTGGATCTCGACATTTGCTGGCGCATTTTTTAAGGTCAACAAATGTAATTGATACTTTTTGATCTCCAACATTTGTATCAAGGAGCATCTCCTAATCCTAGTATCTTACTATTGATTCTGGCCAAAATATGTTTAGTAAAAAGACAAAATTACCTTTAAACTCGCGTAAACAAAATGAATAAATAAATAAATAGGGCCATTTCAACTTATTTTTCCAAATCTTAAGGAGCTAGCGGCCCATTATTTTTCTTCTAATTTACTTGAAATTAAATTTTAAATTCACAGCAGGTTCTTTTTAGCTTTTATCTGCCCAAAGAGAACAAAAATCATATTTGCGTTTTATTAATATATCTACTGTGCCTTAATCATTATTAAAATATATTTAAAGTATCGTAAATAAATTTGAGTAGTTGGAGAATATCCTGCATCGAATAACAACTAAATTTAAAATAAATAATCCATCTTCTCCACATAAAATTTGGATACGAATATGTATTCATGATTCCGTCGTGTAACTTACTGCATTTTTTACTAATTTGAGAATACATTAATATATCGAGCATGACTGGTTACAATGAGGAAAGTTAATATCTTGAATTCTTACAAAATAGTCATTTTAATTCTCAATGAAGATTCTTGAATTTGAAACTGGCGAAAACTAATAGCCAGATCTTGATTTAAGAGGATGTCGGCGTAGGATCAGATGGCAAAACTGGAAGATTGGTTCTTCTTCCCAAACAGACACTTTCTACAATCCATTATCCTCCTCTCCTCATACTCGTTTCTGCTCAGTGCAGTGCTGCACCAACTAAAAGAGGCTGCTTAAGCAGAATCAAAGAATAACACAAAGACAATGGCTATTTTCCTCTTCATTCTCTGTATCCCATGTTTCACTGAGGAAAACAAATTTGGCATTTGAGACATAATTCCCCTATTCCTATAGAAATGGAGCTTCAAAGAACAATAGTGTAAAGTGATCAGAAAATGTTGATTCAACTATCTCAAGGACTAAAAAGGACTCTCTGTCTTTGGTTCATATAGGGAGGGATAGTTAGCATAAAATCAACAAATAGACTCCAAGTTTTCATATTGTCTTGACACTTAATAGCCTCACTGCACATACTAAACTACGATGATTTAGTACCTATCTAATCTAGACTTTTGAAAGATATTCTTAGCAGGAAAGTGTATCCAACAATCACCAAACAACCATTTGTATCCCATGTTTTATGTTAATTACAACATAAGATATCTTATTTTGTTTGTGATGTCTAAATTTCTTGCATGTTTCTGTATCTCTAACCATGGAAAATAGTTATGCTAGGAAACGTAAATGTAGTTCAAAGATCACATGTGAGCTGTAGAAATAAACAAACAAGGTAGGGTGGACATAAGCCTATTAAAATGGTTGAAGAAGGAGGCTCGGGGCACTACTTGGAAAAGCAAAGTGAAGATGATTGCTCTAGCTACCACTGTCTACTACATTTGGTTGGCTAGAAATAGTTTTATTTTTGAACAAATTGTGCAACATGTTGATAAGATTGTTATTAGAATTAAAACACACATATACAAAGCTATCTTTACTTTGTATCCGTATGTTTTAATTCGTTATGAGTCCTTAGCTTGTGGCTAGTTGATGTTGCTTCGAGGTCTTTGTTTTGATAGGGATTGCCCGTTGTTGTTGCTTGGGTTTTCATGTCCTTTGATAACACGGGTCCGCTCGGTGTAGTTGTATTTCGAACTTGGTTTTGATTGCTCGGGTATGCCCGCAGTATTTGTACATTGTACAGTATTTGATCTATAAATTTCACTTTTACCGATCAAAAAAAAAAAAAATAAATAAAAAAAAAAAAATAAACAAACAATTTCATACTCATGAAATTTAATTAGCATATTCAACTCCAACATGGCAGTGTTTCATGAATCATGATGTTTAAAGCAATGAAAAACAACCGAAAAATGAAATAAATTCAAAACATAATGTAGTCAGCATGTTCTGTTTTGAGTGGTCTTTCAACTCAAAAATGTATTGACCTATGGATCCAAATAAGGGTAAAATTAAATTAAATTAATATATTTGATGTCTGTGAATAACATCAATACAAATTTCATGCCTCTAGTCGGTTTCTCTGTGTGAAATTTGAATTCAGCTCTCTAAAGTTCTATAAAACTCTGCAATTCTCCTAGTATATTCTAGTGATGGTCTGTTCTCTAGTCTCACATCACTTGGTGGACTCCTAGGGCGGTGGCCTTTTTTAACTAGCAGTTTCCTTGACTGACTATGCTTTTTTCTAGCATCAATTAAAACCAAAGGTTGTGGCTGGAAGATGTCGATGTGGACCTAATGTGAAGAGGAACCTGATCGAGAAAAAAACCTCAGAGATGTGGCAATTGATGAAGGGAAAACTCCAAATATATACGACTCAAGTGCTAGAATCGTGGGAACATGAGCAAAGATAATGCCATTCATGAATGAATAGTCCAGCGGTTAGAATGAGGATCATAATTCTTTCTATCAAGCCTCAAGCTTGGAAGTTGTTGAAGAATCTCTTGAAGATGCAGCACCGACATTTCTAGAATGTACTGGGTCTTTCTCCATTCATCAGTTCAAGTGGGCTGAAAATTTCTGGACCCTATATTTATTCAATTCTTGAAGTAGGCAGGGAAGTGAACAATCTGGAGAATGCTACTGCAGCCAAGAGAAGAATGATCTAGAATATTGTTGTATAATTTATTCTCCACCGCCATTTTAGTTGAGCCTGCCACCGCCACATAAATGTATATATGTGTGTGTTGGCTGAATGTATGTATGCATGAGAGCAGTAAGAAAAAGTGAGAAAAACAAAGGAAGTGAGAACACAGAGAGAAAGCAAGGAGAAGAAGTTAGATAGTGAGTGGGAAGCGCGAGTGACAAAATAATTGTGAGGTGTTGTAAGTGTGACCATAGATAATTGGAGAGATGATAGTGTGTTGTGTCCCACATCAATTAATTTGTAAAATTGTTTTGTTTGTGAAATAATAAAATAAAATTTTGGGTTTAAATTCAACACCTCTTCCTTCTAATCGGGCTCACAAAAACCATAGTTTAAACATTGACAAATGCTGACACGTGTTTCAACCATCTCATCCGAATATCAATTGGTGATCAATGAGGGCAAACTAAACCTTTTATATCTTCCAACCATTATCATTAGAGTGACCCAACTCATGTGCTCAAGAACTCCTTGTTGCACCCCAACAATCCCTCCCTAAACATGACTCGCTTGTAACTTGAACCCCTTACCCTGGCTCCACTCTGTTAGGATTGGGTTTCAACCATCTCATCTGAAAATCAATTAGTTTTCAGTTGAGATGGTTGAAACGGATCCTAACACAAACTTTGAACGAAAGGTGCAACCTAATCATTATTGATCGGTAATATAATGTTGATGAGATTTGGTTGCAAGAACGTGCCAGATGATTGTAAAAAGTGAAGTTTCCATCACTAATTGAGAAGATACGTTAGTCTGTGGTGGAGAGACTCAAGAGGACATGCCTCTTCTAAGCTTGCAAACTCTACTTTTTAATGCTCAAAATGAAAAATGAGCTGCAGCTATTTCTGAAGAACAGATCTCCGCCAATTTTAGCTCCAAAAAATATTAGAAGTGTTACGGAAATTGCCACATTGCTTGGGAATGCCCAAAATCACAAAACTTTTACGAGGGAGAAGTTACTTATGCAGATTGTGGAGTTAATGTCAAATATTTTACATTCTGGTTACACTTTTCATGGTAAAGTTTGTGGTGTAATTATTGATGGGGTCAGTTATGGGAACGTGATTTCACGAAGTTGGCAGTAAAATTGTTGGAACAATTTTCACAAAAAAAATAAAAGAAATTGAAGGTCCATATTAGATATGGAGAAGTTGTCTTTCTGAAAAAGAAATTGAGGAAGAGTTCTGTCTCTTTTTAAAGAGGCACAAACAGATCCATAAAAGCTCTGCCTTTTCTATTGATCAAGAACACACAATGTAACACCTCCTCGGGCGAACCACCAAGTCAAGTCAAACACGACCACACTCCAACGCGCTTGAATCCCGAGGTGCAGGAATATGCGCCCCAATGTAGTTAATCCGAGTGGTACTGAGGTGGTAGTCATTCCACGCGTGCCAAAGTAGTTAATCCAAGCGGTACCGAGGCGGTAATCATTCCGTCCGAAGTGATCTTTCCAAAGTAGCACCAAGGCAGTATAGATCCAAGCCGACGCTCCAACCTAAGATACGTATCTTTTGATCAAGGATCTATGCAAAATAAAATCTTAATGATGATGTGACATCTCTGCAGCATGTCAACTCCAAGTCAGAAATATTAAATGCCCGCCCACCTAGGAAATTACGGATGGACACCTGCGAGTAAGGAGGGAGGTAAGTAACTTCATACTCCAAGTATATATTTTATCCTCCCCTTTATGATAAAAGGTCCAGCGTTCTTGCTGTCGGAACCAGTTGTGCAGTTTACCGTCAACTGACTTGATCGTTGGAGTGTATGTGATCTCTACCACCTTCACTAGGAATGGCCATATACTCCTGACTATTTGCGCCTAGTGTGCAGGGAAGAACACACGTAGAGTTGCTCTTCGTTGGCCACGTGGAAAGTCTATTTTCCGAGGTCAACACACAACATGCAAAAATGACTTTTCCCTTTCTTCCTCCACGTCCTGATTTAGTATAAAATATGATTGCTGCAGAAATTGTTATTTTCCTATTTGAGAAATCAAGTAAAAAGCCTTGTGACATTTTTTTTAGCTTAGTTTTGCTAGTACAAGGCATAAATATCAAGGAATTTAACTTCATTGTATCTCGGAAAAAGATTCACGTGAACCCAATTGTACACCATAATATGCGATTAGCGGTGTTGAATAATGCTTTAAGTGAAAATATAGCATTCCTTGAAATCCATCTCTATTATGTGATTGTGAAATCAGATATTTTTCCAAACAAAACTTCCAAATGAAGACGCAAAATAATCCACGTTTTTATAAGCTTACATGGTTTAATAAGAGTAAGTCAAGTAATCATAGTCTTCTTCAATTTTCAATTGGAAAGGAGGTATCTAAATGAAGTTATGTATGAGAATGAGATTGAGATTGTCCGTTAGATGAGTTATTTTTGACACATGGTTTGGAGTATGTTTAAAACTTGACAACAATTTGGCACTTCTTGTCATCCTCAAACTGGTGGGTAAACTGAAGGGGTCAATAGACTTTGGAAAAGCTTTTAATGATGATGGGAAAAATATTCATCAGTATGATGTGCTTATAAGTAGTTCAATAATTGCAGTCCATTTGGGGCCATCTATGACAAATCTCCAGTAGTCCCTTGAATTTAGTCTGACTAAAGTGATAAAGCACAGCAGATTAAGAAGATGGATACACAGATCCAGGAGCAAATTACCGAACAAAATGAGAGGTATTGCAATCAATGGTTGCTTGATAGGCTAATTAGAAGCCTCAATAAAATTCAAATCATATGCTCAAAACTATTGACTTTTGAACAATAAATGTCTTTCCTCAATCTCCATCTTCTTCACTTGTAAGACTGACACTCTGCAGTGATTCAAATAACAGATATTGCCCCAACTCCATTTGTGGTGCAACTTTAATATTGACAATACTAATACTTTTAATGGACCTTAAAAACCTCTTAAATTCTAATCGACGTCTTTCCTGAATCTGCCTCAGTTATGATTTAACACAAATAATCGAATAAAATCTAATAATATCTTCACAAAAAAAAATTACTCATTTTGTGCAATTCTACTTTAGGAACACATCAAATAGGCAAGTCAAAGTCATCAGAGAGAGAGATAGAGAGAGAGAGAAGGCACCTGGATTCAAACTCCTTGATCTCAGCAAGTTCTTTCCCTAAGTTATCTTTCCATTGAACATTTTTCTTTTCGATCTCGTTGGAGGCATCATGCCCAGAAGAGGGCTTTTTAATACAGCTCGTAGGTACATACTCAGCATCAAGCCTTCCATTTAAACCCAAATTTTTTACCTTAGTGGTTTCCACAGTTAACTTATTATCAGTGGCATCAGAAACAGTAAAATCTGTTGAGGGTACACGTGGGGTATTTTCCAATTTTAATGTCCCAGAAGTGTAAAGATGAGCAGCAGAGGGTTTGCAAAAGCAAATGAATGGACAGTTGATCTTGCAAAACAAAATCCTCATGAAAATGGTTTCCTTCATTAACAATTCATTTTTACTATGAGTTATCCACATCAAGCAAAACTTTGACTTGGAAAGACTAAAACTGGAGATTTTCAAGATAGATTATGCCGGAAGATGAATCTTCCCCAATGCTCACAATCCTAGATGGCATTATTTTAGAACTCTTTGCCACAAATTAAGATGACTGGAACTCCCCAATTTTGCAGTTAAGATAGGGAAAGAGAGATAAATAAATAAATAAATAAATAAAAATTGAGATCTTTATCCTATAAATAAAAATAAAAAATAAAAATAAAAACTGAAACTTTAAATGCTTAAAATTTTTTTAATGTTTTCACTAAAAGAAAAGAGCAAGATGCAAGTAATGTGCTATTTCAAGAGGGGAGAGTGAGTTTAAGAAAAGAAAAAGATTAATGCATTCACCTGAACTGGATGATGATGGAATAATGAAAGGCAGGAAGAAATCACAAAGAACACAATGCTTAGCTGGATTGTCCAGCTCGCCTATACATACAAAATAAAGGCATACTCAAATTCCCAAAACATTCTTCCATAATCTGTTTATGTTTATGTTTATGTTTATGTTTTTAATCTTATCCGCTACCTTTCCTCTCGTATAAATTTGTATTCTTGTACTCAAGAGTCAACCATTTCAAATTAAAGGTCCTTTTCTTGTACTCACATAAATAATGGGTGGATTTTAAAAAATGTCCTAGTGAAACCTTCAAAAAATTTTGAGTCCTAACTTACTTCAAATAAGTTTTTAAGGTCTCTTTTTTGTTAAAATGTCTAAATTATCCTTTTCTAATGTTGATATGTCTTAAATGTCATTTACATAAAATGACTATAATACCCTTTCTATAACATTTTTCAGGGAAAAGTGAATTACGAAAAACGACTCTAGTCGTTTTATGAGAAAAACATTTCATAAAAACCTCGGGTTGTGATTTGCATGGTCACGTCCAACTCACGGCAAGCGGAAAATTCATTTAGATCACGATCAAAAACTTTTTTTAAAAGAAAAATGACTCCAGTCATTTTAAACGACTATAGTCATTTTTTATTTACCACTTTCGAGTTTGAATGATATCTCACATTTCTATTATATGTAATAGTTTAACTTATTCAAAAATAATTGTAAGTCATGTACTTAAAATCGAACATGGTATTCTTGAACAATGTGCAGTGGAGCACGATAAACTGTATATAACGAACTTCATCTTCTACTACGTTTTTAAACGAAACAGATTGAAATCAAATACAGTTTAAAAGGTTACATGTTTGATTAGTCTCTTGTCTTATACATAAACTTACCGAAACCAATTGTAAGTCGTATGCTTAAATACTGATATAATATACTTGATCAATATGTAATGGAGTACAATGGTGAAGTTTTCCTTCCTATATATTTTTAAACGAAATATGTTGAAATCAAGCATATACCATTTAGAAGTTCGAAAGATATCTTGTCTTTCATTATTAATGATAGTTTAAACTTATTCAAAATCAATTGTAAATCATGTAATTAAAAATCGAATATGGTATACTTGAATTATGTGCAGTGAAGCACAATGAATTGTATAGAACGATGTTCATTTTCATATACTTCATTTTCTTATAGAACGATGTAATAAATGATATTCTTGAATAGTGTGTGCTGGAGTATGACGATGAAGTTCACCTTCCTATACGATTTTACACAAATATGTTAAAATCAAACACGGTCTAAAATGTTAGAAATTTGATTGGCACGTCTTTCATTCTAAATGATATTTTAACTTATCGAAATCAATTGTAAAATGTATACTTAAAATTGAATATGGTATATTTGAACTACGTATAGTTGAGCACGATGAGTTGTATATGACAAAGTTCGTCTTCCTTTATATTTTGAATGAAATAGGTTGAAATCAAACTCATTCTAAAAGGTTAGAAGTTCAATTGGCTCTTTCATTATACAAGATTATTTAACTTATCTAAAGCAATTGTAAGTCATATACTTAAAAATCGAATGCGGTATATTAGAATAGTGTATAGTGGAGCACGATCCCATATATTACAATGTATGCTCTATGTCGTGAGTTTTTGTCATAATTCATACCTAATTTGTATTTTATGAATGTTGGACATTTTTTTTCATGTCCTTCTATTTCATATAACAAATGATGAATGAAAAACAACTCATATCGTTTAAACGACTACAATTGTTTTCTCTTAAAATGACTACAGTCTTTTAAAACGTCCAGAGTCGTTTTCAATTATAACAAGAAAACAATTGCAGTTGTTTTTCAAATTCACATTTCATTTTTTTATTCTATACTAGTTTTTCTATACATTTTGTAAATGAAATATTTTGAAAGCAAATCAAACACAGTTTAAAATGTTATACATTATGATTTAACTAATATGATTACGTGATTGATTGGCATCTCGTCTTTCATTATACATGATGATTTAACTTATTCGTCTATCTATACATTTCTAAACAAAATAAATTCTCACATTATATTGCATTATACATTATTGTAAGTCGCATATTTAGAATCTAAATACGGTATACTTGAACATTGTTAGTGGAGTACGATGAATTGTATATAATAAAGTTCGTCTTGTTAATCATTTTTAACTAATAAGTCAAAATCAAACACGTCTACCTATACGTTTTTAAATGAAATAAATTATAAACAACTAAAGTCTTTTTAAAAAACTCCAGCTGTTTAGGAAAATAACTAGAGTCGTTTAAAAAGACTAGAGTCATTTTAGGAAAACGGCCATAGTCAATCTAAACGACTAGTCTTTTTTTACGAACGACTATAGTCATTTAAAAAGACCATAGCATGCAGTAAGAAATGGCTAATGAAAATAGTCTTTTCCCATAAACAATTACGATAAACAACCAATATTTTTGAAAAAATTCAACATTATCTCCCTTGTAATATAAACTAAATCAACCTAAAAATAAACTTTTATTCATAAAACAAAAAAAAAAAAAAAAAACCCCCACATTCACATAACTATAAAATTATATTTACACTCGTAACTCATAAACAGACAAATACATCAAAAGTCCTACAAATCATAATCAAGGGCAAAAATATCGAAATGACTCCAGTCTTTTTAAACGACTGATATCGTTTTTTTTTTTTAAACAAAGGCTTCAGTCTTTTAAATAACTAGAGTGGTTTTCCTAAAACGATTTCAGTCAATTAAAAAGACTGGAATTTTATTAAAACAACTAGAGTTAACGATCAATATTTTTGGAAAAAAAAAATCGACATCATCTCCTCAGTGAGGATAGATCAATCCACCTTATATAACAAAGCAACAACTTTCATCGCATTAAGAGCTTGAATGCTTCATTGGTGCTTTCTATTCATCCAAGACTGTTAGCATGAGAACAAAACTCATCTCCCTTATAGTGAGCCACTTGAATACCTCCTAACACATTTGCATCAGCTTCTTCCTATAGAGATAGTGAATTCGATCGATTAAGAAATAGTAGTAGCAAAAATGGTGTCATTAGTATAAGCAAGAAAATGATTCTAATAATGACGACAAGCTAGGAGATTATATTCCGACGTGGACTTAGAGCATCCAAGAATTTCATCAAATCTCTCGGTCCCTCGGGGAAAACAAATCGACAAACAAGTTCATTCTTAACATTTGATCAACCTACCATTTGAAAGAGATCCAAACTTAAGTCAACTTTTAAACTGATTACTTAACGAGTTTCATAATCAAGATATCTATGTAGAAGACAAAAGAAATTTACCTTTTCCGTCAAGGACCTAGTGACAACACAAAAAAGTATCAAAGATAGCCCAATCGTTTGGTTCTGTTTTACAAGTTTTAATGCGCTTTTAAGTTTACAAGGCATTTTGTTCTAATCCATGAGAATTGCTACTCTTCACTAGGCTGTGCTTGGTAATGTACGTACACCAAGATTTATCCTAAATTAAATTATTTGTTTCATCTAATATCCCTAATTACTCCGAAAAAGAAAGCTTATATCATTAATCATACACACCATACAGAATTCAATCCATCAAGGCAGGAGAAAGAAAAATCAAAATGTAAAAGATACTTAAAACCCTAGAAAACTAAAATTGCGTACACTTCCATAAAATCAATATTGGAAACCCATATTAGCTTCTTCAAATTTAAGAAAAACGATATAATTTACCTCAAAGTGAAAGGAAGCGACACAGAGATTTTTTAAGAGCACTTGTGATTTGGGCCTTTTTCTTCGCAAAATTGAATATCACTGTTCATTTGTTATTTGAGGAGTGAATTGTTGTATTTAAAATTCTACGATTTGATTTTGTGGATTTTAGCTTTTTGTTGAAAGAGGAAATGAGAAGAGAAGTAAGAATAAAAGTTGATTGAGGGGAAGAAATGGAATGGGAAGAGAGGTTAAAATGGGAAATAGCAATATTAATATTTTGTTCACATTTTTTTTAATGTAAATTGTGGTCAAAGGCTAAAATAAAGTTTCCAACGTGAACAAAAGGCTGTTTTCTACCATTCTCACTAAATAATGCTTAGTATCAAAAATAAATTGTCCTTTGGTACAAGGGCAAGGTATCCTGTTTAGAGGTCAAAAAGGAACAATTTGGTTTCTACTAATGGATTCGTATGATACCCAAACATTTTTATTTATTTTTAATTTTCATTTCATCTTCTAGAAAGTGAATTAGTCCTGTTTGAGCCCCTTTTTCAGGGAAATATGTTTTGAAATAATGATTTTTTCGAAAAAGTGTGGTTAGAAAATCAAAAGAATATAAATTTACATGTAAATTATTTTATGTGAAAACGTATGATTAAAAATTAATTTTGAAAAAATGAGGCAGTTAAATATGATTACAATTTTGCTATGCTACCATAAAGGGTCTGACGCCCTCATCGACAGCCCCCTTGCAATAGGGGACATGATTTTTTTGGTTTTTTTATCTACATGAGTCTCACTCTCATGGGAGTATAAGTCAATAAATGTGACAATTTTTTTCGAAATATTCTTGTGGTACATAATAGGGTACCGAATGGTGTCCATAATAGACATGACGGTCCATTATTGAGGGGGCGCCAGTGACCGCTATGTGTCTAGTATGGACATCATTCGGTACCCCTATTATGTACCAATAGCACGTTGATTTTTTCCCGACAAACCGAATTTCATGGAAAATATCACATCCGATGAATTCGAATTCTACTTTGATTGTTTGATACGAAAGTGGAAATGAAATTCGAATTCAATAATACGACCACTTTTAAGTTTATTTTTAACCAATTTCATAAAAAATAATTTTTTATAATTTAAGTGAATTTTTATTTTTCACTTCTCCCTAGGTTAACGGTGCCTGTGGAAGTGTGGCACATGATAAGAGTGACTGGGCCATCCCTGCTGGAATTATGAACCATATGACATGGTGATTGTTGTAAGCCAATAACAAAAAGGTTGTTTCGCGGGAGACCCAACTACGAAAGTAAAATAATATATATTAGGGGTTGGTGATAGTCATTTAAATTCTAAAATATTTGACTAAAAATTAAAGTTTGAGATATATTTTTTTATCTGAAATGTATTTACTAACTCATCATTTTGCTAAATTTCCATAATTAATAAAGGCGTTCGATGATATTTTAGTATTTATTGGTGTAACGTAAGATTTGATGATAATTTTTTTGTTCCAAAGTGATCAGTAGTGTAGCGATTAAAAACTTGAGTGATTATTATCGTAAAAATAACTTCGATGACCATTATTAACGTAACTGTCAAAACTTCAACGACAATTAAGGTAATTAATCCTTTGGGCTTAAAATCTTAGTTTTGGTTCATTCTTTTTTGTTTCAAAATCACTATACAAGTTCAAAATAGCATTAGATTTCTCAACAGAGGTGTGACGAGTGACCAAACTGAAACTATGAGTTTGGAATTTTAAAAAATAACTAAATTTGAGTGATTTCAAGTGTTTTTCATGATTGTTGAGACAGTTTTGCCCCCATCCCCCTTTCCACTCATAATTGCGCATGCCCAAACGTAATAATTATATATCTATCTTTGTTATAGTCAGCAAGACAGACTGTAAACTCGATCACTTTGGTTCCGTTGAACTGAACACAACCATAGAGACCATAATCATGATCAGTCGACCTTAATAATTACCATGAAGGTTGACAACCAGTAGTAATGCTTACGGAAAGGATTTTAGTCTATTGTTCCATCAAAAGCTATCTCCATTCGTTGATCCTGATAAATGCCTCGATTATGAGTGATTGGAGCAGACGAAGATGATGCCACCTCTAGCTCAAGTAAAATTTGGTTGGATTCACTGCACCATTTTCCTTGTATCCCAATATGAGCATCCAATTCACTCTGTCAGTAATACACATGATCAGGAACGATAGGAACAAGCTATGAGCAAAAACTACTCTTACTCTTTTACTTAACGCAAATCTTTGAATCATCCAAGTAATTATACATCAAGTGAATTGTTCATAATGTGGATCAACTTCGTGTAAAGACCATTAACTATCAGCTATGAGACAATGTTCCAAGAGATAATTTGATCCTCCCTCAATTAACTGCTGGAAAATTAGTTTCTGACTTGAGTTTTAGCACAGTAAAACTTTTTGCTCCAGCATGAAACTAATCAATAAGAATTGGGAAATTTGGCCAAATAACCCGGTTGGAAAATGAGTTTGGATATATGGCCTTTGACCAACATTGAAATAGAATTAAAAAAGTTAAAATGTTTTAATCTGTAAAATGACAAAGTTCTCCTTCAATTTATATCAAATTATTCACACAACTTCTTTCATTTCACCTTCTTCTTCTTTCTTCATTTTCTTTATGAAACCCTATTTCCCAAATTTGACTTCTAAAACCGTCTTCTTCACCTTAATTTTCAGTACATTTCAATATTATAAATAACTTTTTCTTTTATTCAAGTTTATTTCACTTACTTCATCTCTCTTTGGTACAAGCTAGTACCACACAAAAAAAAAAAAAAAAAACTGTTCCATTTTTTATTTTCCCTAATTAATTTTCTTGCTTCTCTTGAAGACCCACAAAAAACCTGAACATGGCTCGCGTAAGAATCCACGCATGTAACTCGATGCAGATATAGGGGCACCATCATGTTTAATGGGAGCCTGGGAATATTTATAGTAAGCAAATTAGAATCATTCTCTCTCACACTCTTTTTTCTCCTCGTGGTATGTTTGAATACTTGTGAAAGGGGTAAGATTAAGTATCAGCAGGTTACAATGCGGAGGAAATAAGATTGCTGCTATAATACTTCTAAAATATTTTGACGTCACATCAGTCTTTTGGTATCCTAAATTTTTACTTTGTTTTTATTGTTTGGAAAATACCTAACTGGTTAAGAGCATGTCTAGCAGTCAAACAAGGTTAGACGTGAAAAAAAAAGTAGAGAACTGGAACACAATAATGAGCTAAGATTAAAACCTTCATCCTGCTTGTAAAGATGTCGAAAGTTGGAAATAAAACTCGTTTAATATGCTTTCTCTAAACTTCTAAACTGTCTCTTCAAATATTTTGAAGTGAGATTGATAAAATGAGATAAAAGTTTAAATTATAGCAATTCTAATTTAGAACGTTCTGTAGTTGCCTTCGTAAAAAATCCTCCGAAACTCTGTTAAACAAAAGATTCAACATGAATGAACCATAATCATAAAAGTTCAAGCACAAAACTGTTTTGTGCTCGGTGGTGTGTGGCTTTTGTATGCTGAGAATACCTCGATTATGATTGCAAACTCATCTAAGCCTAAGATTCCTAATAGACTCACATTCCAATAATCGACTCTTTTTAAGTGCATAAATCATTTTCACCTTTCTGATTCAACAGTATATTTTTTTAATCCGTAGGAACTCAAAAATAAATTTTATAATTGAAAAACCTAATTTAACATTTATGTTTTTAAGCAAAACACCAGCACGGTTTCAATGGAAACCTAATTCACACTTTTTATCCTTATTCATTTAATAAAATTTCAATTAACTTACCACCATTGTCGGATTATGAAATTTTTGAAATTTATTTTTAAGTATATTGATTATTAAATTCAATTGCTCAACAAATCAAAAATCTATGTTCATCAAAGTTTATAGGAATAATAGTGTTCCGTCACTTTATTGAATAAAACAAGCATATTTCCCTCTTTATTATCATTTAATAGCTCAGACTTGACTTATAATTATTTTGTCCTTCATAAATTTAAATATATAAGTGCTGGGTATTCAAAAGTAAATAAAATTACAGTATTTCATAAAAGTTAAGAAGAAGATTTCAAAGGAGATGAATTTGCTGCCAGCCAGAGGTCAGCAGAAGAACCAAAACTAAGGCATCTCCAGCTAATATTTTCTTGAATCAAAACACTGGATCCGACGTGAACATCTGATCTGGTTGGTATTGCAACATCCTTCTATGATTATTGCACAGTTTTGAGGACAGGGAAAGCAATAACATCACGTATGCTGGCCGAGTTCGTCAGAAGCATTACTAGCCTGTCAATGCCAAGACCCTGAAAAACAAGTTTATCCGTCAGCCTTTCTTAGTAAATACATGTATTGAATGAAGGACTGTGCTGAGTAACACCATTTTTAGCTTATATGGCAAATATCTCAAGTTTGAATTCTAGAATTAATTTATTAAAAGAAGAAAGTTGATAAGCATACCATTCCTGATGCAGGAGGCATTCCATATTCTAGGGCTGTCAAAAAATCTTCATCAAGAGTCACGTCATAGGATTCATCAGCCATCTCATTCCCGTCCTCTGTGCTAGAGGTTTCTGAAACTATTTCTGCTTTCTTCTTGTTATGCTGCCTTACTTGTTCTTCCAACCGTTCTCTCTGCAACCATTTCAAATTAAGAATAAACTCCTACCAGTAATATCTGTGCTTTGTGATTTGCTTTTATTTCTAACAATTCTATGAAAAGAAGTGTCCAAGATTTGAATTGAAAAGGAAGATAGCAAACAGCATGAGTAGAAGAGTACAAGTCAACAATCTCTCTTCTTTACAAAGACAGTTTACGTTGCCATCATTTCCAAATAATACAGACGAATTTATCATAAAACACTAGTCATTTGCAAACATCAATGAGGAAGTAATCAAAATTCAAGGATAGAGGTGCATGGTAGTAGTATAATCAGCTCATTACAGTTTACAGCTCCACATAATACCTGGTCCAAAGGATCAGTCAATTCAGAGAAAGCGTTAGCCATCTCACGGCCGCATATGAAGAGTTCAAATCTCTCTGTCAAGCCTGCATGCCTGCAGTTAAGACACTATTATATTCCCTATTATTTTGTTGCAATTGCATATCCACCGATCAGTAAATAAACAGAAAGAGCTTCTGATTCTAGTGCTAGTATTCAAAACAAGTCAATCTTCTGCTGAAAATATTATGTTGTCACAATTTTGTGAAGGAAAATACATTGAAAGCACAGCATTTCATGTGAAGTGAGGCACCAAAATATATTTTGTAAAAGCAATATCACCTTCTGTGTGGTTTGGCTAGTGGAGATATTTCAATTGGATAGTCCAATACAAAGGTGGGCTGCATTAGCATTGGTTCTACAACTATTTCAAACACCTGGAAAACGAAGCAGAAGTAATCATTGAGTAGAATTTCATGAATAGAAGCGTAGGAAAGAACAAGAACGCTATTGAACTATTTTCACAACCAAACATATTTTCCAGCCAGCAAACCACTAGCAGGGTAAATAAATTACTTATCATAAATATTAGCAGGAAAATAAAGTTCAGATTCTAAGAAAAGTCACCCAGATCAACCTCATTAAGCAAATGGCCAACAGACGGGCAAGCCTCAATCAATTTTTTGTTTTGATTATCATTAATAATATCTGGTGTCTGCAGTGCAACTATTTTCGCGGCATTAAGATCATCTTGAAACTTGTTGAAATCAATCCCAGTTGCTTCTTTCACAAGATTATGCATTGTCTCCCTCCTCCAAGGTCTTTCTAAGCAGATCTCCACACCCTGCAAGGAAGATTTGTAGAATCCACGGCAAAGTTTTTTTAATTTCTTTTTCTACAAATACATAAATCCTAATGATAGTTGAAAAATGCACAGGTTTTATAACTAGAAGTCCTCTAATAAAACTATGAGAAGTTCAAGAACATGTTTTCTACATGATAAGAATGCAACTACTTTTGACATGGCCCACAATTGTTCTAAATTCCATTATAGGACAAATTATTGACAGGATAATAGCTCAAATGGTCACTGAACTTTACAAAAAGTCCACAAGGGGTTGCTGAACTTTAAAAATCACCACATTCATCACTAAATTTTGCATTTTGTAATCCTGTTAGTCACTGAGCTTACGGTCCGTCAAAAAATTGACGAAATGCTGATGTGGATCCATACATGGCTTAATGTGTCAGTTGCTGGGTGTCAAGTCTAATTCACACGTGATCTTTTTTTTAATTAAACCACGTTTTATACAAAAAGAAAAAAGAAAAATCTGCAAGGAAATCAACCCGTCTCTCTCTCAGATTTACATAAGAAAATCCCCAAACTCCCTCTTAAAATCAACCACAGTCACCACCACCGGCTGTCACCGGCACTATGAATCACCAACGTCACTGTAAACTGCCGGCTACACCACTCCTATCCCAACACCACCAATTGCATACTCAAACCTATATGTTGACTACATTTATCTCATTCGTTAATCAATTCATACTCTCTCTACAATTTCCTCAATGCCCTTATAACTTCTCATTAAATTTTGTGTATGTTGACCAGTTGGCATATATCCATAGATTCATGATATTCTACAAAAACATAACCAATACTAGTGCATATGAATATTCTTGTGGAATTCCATTTTAAATCCGTTAAGAATTGGATAGTTTTTGGAGATTATGGACCACCTCGACACCATAGAACGGAATCAGATCAACAAGATGTATCAAGATCTATTATTCTTGGTTTTGCATTGGCATATGATGAGCTAGAAAAACTTTTGTTTGATGAACTCTCACTAGAAAACACAAAAATGGGTGTTTGTTAAAATCGGTTGATGTAATTGTTAATCTTTTGTTGATGCACGGCAAAAGAGATCAATGCAAATGATAATCTTTTGTGCACTGTGAAAATGGGTTGCTGTCTAAGCTCCAAATCTCAGTCGAAAATGGAAGAACCAACGCCCTAAATTTGAATCAAAGGGCGGAGAGGAGCAAGAGCGCTGCCATTGCCAGTAAAAGAAGAATCTAAATCAAATGGGTTGATTTGATTTCGGTTTGGGGTGGGGGAGGGAGATTGGGGATTTTCTTCTCTAAATCTGTGAGAGACAGAGAAAGATTGTTTGATTTCCTTTCAGATTTTCCTTTTTTTAGCTATAAAAGTTGTTTTAATTAAAAAAAATCCACGTGTGCAACACTTATTTGACTTAGCACTCACCAACTGACACATCAAGCCACATATGCAGCCACATAGGTAACCACGTCAGCATTCCGTCAATTTTTGGATAGACCGTGAGCTTAGTAACTAACCGGGTTACAATATGCAAAGTTTAGTGATGAATGAGGTGATTTTTAAAGTTGAGTAACCCCTTGTGGACCTTTTGCAAAGTCCAGTGACCATTTAGACTATTATCCCTATTATTGACCGTGTTATGTGGCTGCATATTGTTAAAAATCCACGTGTGCAACACTTATTTGACTTAGCACTCACCAACTGACACGTCAAGCCACATATGCAGCCACATAGGTAACCACGTCAGCATTCCGTCAATTTTTGGATAGACCGTGAGCTTAGTAACTAACCGGGTTACAATATGCAAAGTTTAGTGATGAATGAGGTGATTTTTAAAGTTGAGTAACCCCTTGTGGACCTTTTGCAAAGTCCAGTGACCATTTAGGCTATTATCCCTATTATTGACAGTGTTATGATGGCAGCACACACTTCTATCTCCTCCTGATTTCTGACTCTTTCTTGTGTTTGCACAAGTGAGTGTATTGTTAAAATAGTTAATAAATAAACAATTAAAATGAGTGAGAAAACTTGAAATTAAACCATATTTAACCAATTTTTAGTCGAAAGAAATTGTTGTAGATATGTTTAGAAACAACTGTAATGGCATAATATGTTCCCTCGTCTAAAGAAAAGCATATTCACTTTACTACCCAGAGGAAAAAAATAAAGAAACGGGGTCAAATATAAAAAGAGCATTACCTGATAATCAAGGGTAAGTTTCTCATTAACTGCAAGAGCACATTGTGTTACAATCTCCTCTGTCATATTCATCATGCTTTCATAGTCTGAATATGCCTCATACATCTAGAGATCAAGCGAAGCCATTAATTGTTGGTGATAATGGAAATGAAGTTTAGCATACAGACATACTAGAATCTTGACATGCACTATTGCAGTGAACAAAAAGCACAGGGATGCTTCCAACACAAAAGACCAATTAAAACTGGAGGAACCTCCTCACCTCGACGGTGGTGAATTCAGGATTATGACGAGTTGAAATGCCTTCATTTCTGAATATCCGGCCTATCTCATATACTTTCTCAAAGCCTCCTACCTGTCATTTAAAATAAAATATCATATTTGTTACATGAACTTGCATGAAACAGCAAAGTGGTTTTAACAAAAGAAGCGAATACACAAAACAAACGAAAACTAGGCTTCGAATAATGGCTAAAAAAAGGGTTAGCATATTAACAAATATTGGCAACTGAGGTAGGAAGATCAAATAGCCAGAAAGCATGCAACTCTGGGTATGCATCCAAAACAAAACAAGGAACCGATAATTAAATAGCCAGAAAGCATGCAACATGAATTATTTGTTATTGAATAACAAAAGGAAGACAACTTGCACAAAATGGCAGGAGAAATAGAACTCACCAGCATTCTCTTCAAATGGAGTTCAGTTGCAATCCGCAGATAAAGATCTTGACCAAGAGAATTATGGTATGTAATGAATGGCCTAGCTTCTGCCCCACCAGCTGCTCCCTAGTTTAGGAAAACAATCAAAAACTAGAAAGGAACCCTCTATGGATGTGTTCATTATTCTTACTCATGTGCCAATTATTTTTCTCATGTTTTGGAGCAGGTAGGGGTGTGACTGTGAGGGGAAGGGAAAAATAGGAAAATGTACATAAGGTTGATCTATTCCTTAGACAAAACATATCATAGAGTTCTGAAAGACTTTCAGAATCTTCAGGAAAGTTGGATGTTTTACTTTTAAACAATAGTAGTTGCAAATTTTTTTTGGGAAGGATGTACAGGAGAAGAAAATTAGCAGTGGAGTACGATACTAAAGGGACTTCGGCTTGGCTGGCAGCAGAGAGTTAATAAAAACTTAAACATAATTATGAAGTTGTAAAAACGCAACCTAATGCCATTGCATGAATATTCTATTGTTGGCTCATATCAGAAATTAGATGTATCAGGATGAACAGATTTTTCCTCTTACCTGATGCAAATACTTGGTCTAATTTATCTTCCTATATTACGGTAGAAGGATACCACCCAATTATTTAATTCAAGCTTTAAAATTTAAAAAACATAACCCGGGATGAGCAAAAAAAAGAGTCTTGACAACCTGAAGAACTGGTGTTTCAACTTCAACAAAGCCTGCAGATTCAACTGTCTTGCGAATCTCTGATATAATCTACTGAAAATAAGTATAAATCAACACAAAAATTTGGTACTGAAGTATATAATGAACTGTAGATTACTTCAATAACAATAACAATAACAATAACAATAATAAGGGAAAACGAACCTTTGCTCTTTTCCTAAATGTGTCAGCCACCTCAGGATTTGCAATCATATCTACATACCTTTACAAACAGGAGAAAGTATGGATTAAGAAAGTGTCTAGAGTACTGATGTGGTGATATAATAATGAGTGGAAGTGAAAAACTTAAAGTTGTAGCAGCTAAATGCATGTGACATAAATCATGTGTAGGGTTGTTATTTATGTAAAAGCTTGCACCCTTAAGGTGCACTGTTTATACACAAAGTGAGAGAAGGACTTTATGTTATCTTTGTCCCCAACAATATGAGAGAAAAACTATTATGTAGGTGTTATATTACTTTGCAAGGAAATATGACAGAAAAAACTTACAACGAATAACCATTTACAGGAATGGATATTAAAAAAAATACTTTTGTAAAGATGATATCCAAAAAAGCCCGAATAGCTGGAGATATGCAAAAACTAGTCAATGTAGGTGAATCTATAGTTATATGCACCCAAGTGCGCATGTGTAGAGAAAGAGAGACAATCTCACCTTTGGCGATATCTCTTATCTATGTCTGTTAGGCCATGATACTTGTCCGGCAAAGGAAGCAAAGATTTTGTAAGGATTGAAAATGAATTCACACAAACAGATAATTCTCCTGGAAAAAGAAAGCAAAAAGATCTAATTAAAGGATACACAAATGTATTGCCCAATTTCTAGCGTTTACGTTCAGAATCAGTATGATGCAACTTATTTACAGGATTTATAAGATAGAAGCAAAGAACAGTTAAATAATACTTACCTTTCTCCGTGCGCTTGATTGAACCTCTTGCACCCAATATATCTCCTATATCAACAAATGTCTTCAACTGCTCAAACTGATCCCTTAGAAGCCTTTCCTTCTCACAGTAAAGCTAAAATCATACAAGGAAAAAAAAAATCAGAAAAGTTCTATACACAAACCACAACTTTCGCCACTCACGAACAAGATTCAGTTACATGAGCTGTACAAGTATAATGTCCAAAATCTAATTTATAAGGAAATATCCCCAATGATTGTGCACTAACAACTCATTTAGATCAACTCCCGTTGGACTTGGACACTATAGAAGCATATTTTATTTAGTAATGGAAGAAAGTAAAATAAGCAGAAGGCAGAATGCAGAAGGCAGTTCATGAACACATTAATATTCAAAGTTCTTCTTAGAAGTCATTTACACTGTCAATCCACCCCCTGACATCTGTGAAACATAGTTTGGGTCTAAGAAACTATGACTCAATTAGCGAACCATCTCATGGAATGATGAAATCATGCAGGCTGCAGCTACTGGAAAACATGGGGAAAGACTCCAATAGTCAAACCGAGGAAGCACACGTGTAAAAAAGATGTAAGAAAACCTGAATTGTCCCAGAGTCATCCCTCAAAGTCATGAAGGCTAGCTTTCCAAAAGCCCTGCGAGCCACAATTCTTCCGGCAATTGAGACATAATCACTCTCACTGTTTGATTCTTCACCATTTCCTAGATTCCTATAAATCTCTTGCAGCTGATTTGCAGTATGAGTGCGATCCCACTTATAAGCATATGGATCTAAGCCTTTGCTCCTCAACTCTTGCACCTATAGGTAAGAAAATCAGTTATGATGCATACATAATGTTCAAAGTTTCTTCATTTTCCAAGGATTTATTCAGGACAATAATCCATATATAGTTTTCAATAAGCTTTCGTCTTGCTTCAAAATTTTAATCATCCCAGACTTCCATGCCGTCTGCAATAGGAACAATCTTCTGAGAACAAAATTAGACTCCAATTAAAAACAATGAATTTGTGTTGTGCTAGTTGATAAACTAAAATCCCTCTCTAAGAATGTTGATTAGAACAGTCAGGCGTTATATGAGCATTTTTAAAAATAGTTTTAGAGTTCCTTTTCAGATGGCTCATTGTCAAATCCTTGTGAGACCTCATTCCCAGTCGACACTAAATTGCCGCTTCCATGTTATAGGATACATTAGCACATTTACATATTTCCTCAGTAAGTTGTTACCTTCTTGTCATTAGTCATATCAGCAAGTGGTTAACCTTGTAGTACCAACCTGTTAGCTCAAAATATCTTGAGAAGGGCTCATAAACCCAGGTCAGGCCTGAGTGAGTGTTAATGAACTTTATCCCACATCGACTATTGGTACAATGTTGACTGATTTGTTGTGGAACGGTTACTACTAGTCTAATCTAGCAAAAATTGGAAACCTCCACCCTTATATTTGAGCCTATTGCCATTAATAAACATATTGCCTTAATTTGTATCCTCCATTTCTAAATCTCTTTCACGAGATAACAAAATCCTGACCAAGATAAAAAATTTAGTCCTAATTGAAATCTTAGGTTCAACAACATTCGCATTGGTCTTGACTTTTGAGATTAAGAAAAGCAACGAAAACCCAAAGCAACATTGAAATTGAGTACTATCGGTAGTTTAAAAGCATTGGAAAAGAAAAAGTTTAAACCTTTCCGATACGGATAGCGCGAACAGACTCTCTGTCGGAGGTGGAATTGGTAGAGGAAGAGGAAGACCCGCGGTTGCGGCCGGATTGTCTGGGAGAGCCGCCACCGTTGGAAGAAGAAGAAGTAGAGCAGCATCGAATTACGAAGCATGGGCGAATATTACGAATAAGAAAAGGATTGTTTGCTTTGGAAGAAGCAAAGAGGAGTAGTTGCTTTAGCTTCAATGGCTGCAGCACCACCTCCATTTTTCCACTGCTTCATTTGTCTGCTGTTATCCAATCCCTACATTCATCACTGTGTTGGGCCGCTTATCATTTGTGGATAGAGGAAATTAGGCCCAATACAGTCAAAAGCTACAAAATTGAATGATACCATTTTAAAACTAATTGAACAGTTTAAAACATAATTAATCTATATCTATAATATATAATATATTAAATATCACATCAAAGCAAAATAATTTTTTGAAATATTTTAACCCATTACAATTTAATTATTACAATAATATCCATCTTTTCATTTTTCAATATATATTTAATTTACAAAATGAAATACTGCAAAATTTTTATCCATGCATGTATTCCACATATTTATTTAATACAAATTATTTAATATTCATTGTCACGTATATATTCATTGGTATTAATTCTAAATTAATTAATATTCACGTTAATCAATGTATCGTATTTACCATTCATCTTTTTTTCGTTGACGAGGGAACTCACAGCCGCTATTCTTCGGATATGTACTGGGTAAACTCTCGGACTGACGCAATAGCCTACAAACCACGTCAGTCTGTCAGGTTAACCACATTAGGCAAATTCAGTGCAACAGACTCGACCAAGAAAGTATTGGTAAGAGAAATCGAACTCGTGACCAAATGTTTTCGCACTCACCTACTCCATCAACTCAGTTACCCCCATGAAGGGTTGCCATTCATCTTTATTTATACATTTTAGTTGTAATTATAATACTCACATTTAATTGCATTTTACTATTTACTTACATGTATACTAATTAACATTTTATTTTCAAAGACTTGCAACGTCTCATATTTGATCAAAATGGTGAATGGGGGGGTCAAATATTACTTTCACTGTACTCATAAAGTGTTACAGTTGCACGTTCAACATTAACTAGTACGTCTAAAAGTCTCAAATCTCAAAACATAAAGAGAGAAACATCGTGGTGTTTCTTCAATCTTTTCCCATTTTTATTACAGTAACATGCAAAAAAGAACGGACATGGATGGTGGAGCTCAGCTAACGGACACCTTGATATCATGGGCGGCGCCACCACAGTATTCTTCCTATAAATATTACTCATTATTTTACATTATAAAAAAACTTTTATTCATATTATTTTGTGAGCAATTTTTGCTTTCAATTCCTTGTTTTTCATTTGACTAATTTCACGAACTTATCAAGAGTTATTTCTTGGGACATTCAAACAATCCGGGTGAGATTCTCGAATCTTGTAATCACGAGGTCAACATAATGTCGACGACTTTGTTGATTCTTTGATTCAATATTTTTTAGTCAAACTTAAAACTTTGATTATTGTGCTTGATTCAATCTCTTGTGGGTTTCGTAACTACTATTACTACTTGAGTTCGCATCAGTTGGTATCAAAATTTAGACTCTAAAAATCAATGTTATATACTTTGCCTCTTTTTTTCTTTAGGGGGCTTTCTCTTCGTGTTTCAATTTTGTATTTTGAGTTTTAAATTCGTTTTGTATTTTGTGTTTTGGGTGTCCATTTTGAAATTATTGAAAATTCGTTCTTTTTGTCGTTTTGAAAAAATATTTTACAACCCATGTTTTTTTAGTTTTGGTAGATTTGTGAAGAAAACAGCCAAAACGTAAAAAAAAATTGTTTTCTGTTTCTTTACAAAATTTCTAGCCGTTTTCAAAAATTCGTTTTCGAAAATGCGAAAGAGAACTCGTTTTCAATGTTTTGAAAAATCGAAAACAGAAAACGGCCCGAAAACAACAAAAAGAGAACGCCCCTTTAGTCTTTCGTTTTATTTTCTATTCATCTTCTCGTTCTTAGTCACTTAAATTTTTAATCCATAAAAGTTCCAAAAAAATTTCAAAAACTATTTTGTGCTCATTTAGCATCCAAATCAATTTCTGCTTTTCGTTGGTATCGTAGTTGCATTTTCGAGTACAAAAATTCGAATTTCAAAAAAAAAATTATTATTATTATTATTTATTCTGAAAATTGCCAGCATCACATAATTTCAATTTTTATAGTCACAAAGAATTACATTATATCAATCGTGTCCATCCCAAAATTCAAGAACAACTTTTTTGAACTAATATCGTTCACATTCAAATGTGTCAAATTCTATTTTGTTTCTTTCTTGAGTCCTCCAAATTACAAGTATCACTCACTTCCTAATTTGAACTTTTCGAGAATAAGACTTGGTTGGACCCGAACTAGTTCTTTAAAGTTGAACGAAAGCATAGAGTAGGAAAAGGCAAGAGTGGTGAGACTAGTAAAGGGAAAAAGTCAAATTTGAGTGATACACGAGTGAAAACACGTTACACATATATTACTTTAGATTTAGGATGTCTGACATAGACGATTCTACTTCAAGCAGGAACAACAAACAAGTTAACATGTCGAATGAGTTGATACGACAATTCGAAAGGTTGTTTGAAGATGTGGGGGACGTGTTGAATATGCAAGAGGCGTTGATGGAAAAGCAAGACGCATTGCTGCCAATTTATGTAAGGATCAATCTAGGGAAGTTTCAAATGAAAAGAGCCAAGGTAGGGGAGAGTTTAGGGTAAAAAATTGTGTAAAATATGAAGAGGGTAGTCATATTGATTAAGGGACTTTAGTGGATGCCGAGATAGGAAGAATGAGGGATAGAGTAGTTAGACAAGAAAGAAGGGTAGAAATCTTGTTGGGGATGGAGTTGACGGAAGATGAGCAACATAAAAATGACAATTTCTTCATTCAAAGGAATGAGTGATCCGGAAGTATACTTGGAGTGGGAAAAAAAGATTGAACTGATATTTGATTGCTACAATTACTCGGAGGAAAAGAAGGTAAATATTACAAAACTTGAATTTATCGATTATGTTATTACGTGGTGAAATCAAGTAGTGACGACTAGGAAGAGGAATCATGATAGGCCTATTAACATGGGAAGAATTGAAGGCTATCATGAGGAAGAGGTTCATGTCTAGTCATTACTATATGGAGCTTCATCAAAAACTACAAAGCTTCTACCAAGGTTCCAGGAGTGTGGAGGATTTTCATAAGGAGATGAAGATTGCTATTATTAGGGCGAATGTGGAGGAGGACAGAGAGGCCTCCATGGCCCGATTTTTGAATGGTTTGAATAGGAAAATAGCAAACGTAGTAGAATTGCAACATTATGTATAACTGGAGAACATACTACATGTGGCTATGAAGTTGGAAAGACGATTGAAGAGGAAGAGGATAGCTAGGTATCTATTGGGATCTTCGAGTTTTAACTCTTCATGGAAGTCGAAGTGGGATGATCATAGAGGTGATGAGGCTATTTCGAGTACCAAGATCAAACCACCAAGGGGAAATGAGGATGTTGCTAGCAAAGCTACACCCAAAGCGGATTCCCATCCCCTTAGGAATCGGGATATCAAACGCTTTAAATGCTTAGGAGTGGGATACATTGTTTCTCAATGTCCAAATAAAAAGAGCAATGATCTTGCATGATAATGACAAAGTAGTGAATGATAGTGATGGAGATGAGATGCCTGAATTAGAGGGTACTAGTGATTGTGAAGTAGTAGAGTAACCGATTGTATGTGAAGCACTTGTGGTGATGTGTGCTCTCAATACACGAATCAAAGTGGATGACGAAGAACAGCAATGAGAGAACATCTTTCATGCTAGGTGTCATGCTAAAAACAAGGTATGTAGTTTTGATTATTGATGGGATAGTTGTATTAATATTGTTAGTACTACACTCACTGAGAAATTAGGATTGACTACGATAAAACATCACAAGCCTTATAAATTGCAGTGGTTAGATGAATGTGAAGAAGTTAGGGTATGTAGGTGAGTCTTGGTGAATTTCTCGATTATGAGGTATAGTGATAGTGTAATATGTGATATAGTTCATATGCATGATGGACACATTTTGTTGGGTAGGACATGACAATATGATAGGAAGGTAAAGCATGATGGATTCAAGAATAGAAACGACTTTGTAAAAGATGGGAGAGTTGTAACTCTTGTACCCTTAACACCGCAACAAGTCTACGAGGACTAATTGAAATTGAAACTGAGAGGTGGAGAAGAAAGGAAAAACAAAGAAAGGCAAGAGGAGAGTAGGAGAGAATGTAGAGATGTGGCTAATTGTGAGAGAAAAAAAGAGTAGAGTCACAAGAGATAAAAGAAAGAAAATCTTCTGAGATAAGAGAAAAATTCAAAGTGAGTTTCTATGCAAAAAGAAGTGAGATTGATGAGGGCTTTAATGAGGACTAACAAACTCGTCCCCAATTTGAATAACTCTTATAAGAATTCAAAGGCTTATTCCATGAAGACTTAATTAATGCGATATCACCCATTAAATATACAATTGAATCGATGCAAGTGGAGAGTCTTATAAGCATTGAAGGATGAGCATTCAACGATGACATGGTAAAATATCAATATCACATACATAGATTGGATGATGGTATAGCATGTAGGAATAATATTTCACATGAGGCATGTATTTTTATACATATTAATATGCCTAAATTTTCTATGAGAATAGTAAATCATTTGTCACATGCATTCATAGACAATTGTTTACTAATTTATGATATTCTAGTATATTGCAAAAATTTAATTGAGCATGATAGACAATTGGAGGGCATTATTGGTGATTTGAGGCATGAGAATTTTGTATTTCAATCTTGAAATCATTAAGGGTCCGTTTGATTGCAGTGATGAAATTTGGATGGAAAGAAAACGAATTACAAGAAATTGAATTGCTTAGAATTTGTTTTAGAGAGAAATGTAATTAATGGTGTTTGATTGGTATAATTTTCCACCTAACCCGTTTGACTTTATTTTTCATGCAAATTGTCAATTAAAGGGATACATTTTTTTTATTTTACCATTAAGTCTAAAATTCTTCTAAAAAAAAAAATTGGAAATTATTTTCCCACCAAAGTGGTGGGAAAACAATTTACTCAAAAAGCAAGAAAGGGGGTCACGTGTGGGGGGGGGGGGGGGGGGGGGGGGGTTGTCAATCAAACAACAAAAAAAGTGAAAAATGGCAAAAGATTTCCATCTTTCTTTGAAAAAAAAATAGAGTATCAAATAGGCCCTAACTTTTTTTGTCCAAATCTATGGAATATGTTGGAAACTAATTTTTGTTTTACGAGTTGATTGTGAGTTACGATTTATCATTTTTGAGTTATAATTTATTATGAGTTATGAATTTTTTTGAGTTTTGACTGTGAGTTATGATGTGAAAAATTGGGATTTGTGAATTTGAGAAGAATATGTGATATAAGTAAATTGTGGTACATGAATATATGATAAGTGAAAATGATAAATTTACTATTTAGTGCATTTATATGTAGATTGAAGAATTGTTAATATTATTTAATTAGATATTGATAAACAACCTCGCTCTTACGATTGTTGATTATTAACCGTCAATAGTCAATGACCGTCCTAACTGACCTCAAATCGTGAATCCGCCATT
Source organism: Osmanthus fragrans (assembly GCA_019395295.1). Lineage (NCBI taxonomy): Eukaryota > Viridiplantae > Streptophyta > Magnoliopsida > Lamiales > Oleaceae > Osmanthus > Osmanthus fragrans. The sequence goes on along the minus strand of CM033355.1, from coordinate 27,383,442 downwards.
GTTGATGGCCATCATGTTGCTCGCACTCTCTTCCGTCAATGGTGTCTCCGTCGTCGATCCTCCGGCTCCTGCCCCCACCTCTGACACCACCCCCACCACCTCCTTCGCCTCTGTAGCAGCCCTCATTTTCGCTCTCCTCTTCTGAACTGCCCGTGTTTGTTTGGTGTGATGTAATGTAACTCTTAAGTTTGTTTGTTCATTTGCGAATTTATTTTTTATGTAAAATTATGATCAGATTAGTAATATTGATTAATATTTGAGATTATTTAATTTGAGTACCTCTTAAATTTCTATTTTCAGTAAGAAATACAGTAGACGAAAATATCTCTACAATAAAATATTGAATTCGTAGTTGGTGTCATGTTGTAGTTATTGGGTTGGTGACATCAATCGAGCAACTTCAACATTGTCGACCACTTTGTTTAGTTCAAGAGGAAACAAAGATCTACTTTTTAACTGAAGGCTCATTTAGAAGTCTGGTGTCTAGCATTGTCTACTATAATTTCAATAAATATACATATGTATTTCTCGTTCTTCACACTGTCACTCAAAAACTTTGGGGGTTACAAGACAGACATGCACCTCATGAATCTCATCGTCTTGCATTAAGATTTAAGAGTTTGCTGGTTTCACATAATTTATCCATGTATAGCTGATAATTTAATCAGTGCATGCTCCCTTCTTACTTTTCTTCCTCTCACGAATTACAAATTATCTTCTACAATCTACAATATATTAAAAATTAAAAATGTAAATTAAGGAGAAATTTTTTATTACCAATTTTACCCTTATAAATTTAACTATATGTCAATTCTATCCTTATATATTTTTATATAGTACCATTTAATATAATTTAACTTCATTTAATAACCATTTAAATATAATGCTCATTGTTTTATATTGGAATACTTAGAATTTTACATTATTTAATTTACTACTTAAATTTTAAGCTCACATATATAGATGTATAATTTATTAAAGTTGCATTATTATAATGGTGGATTAATTACAATATAAAATAATATTTGTTATGATTTTAATATAATTATATTTGTAGACGAGCTTCAATTTTAAGTGATTAAATTTAATTTAACTTAATTAATATAAAATTATGAGTACTCTAATATAAAAAATGAACTCTATACTTAAAGGAAACTACTTGAAGTTAAATTGTAATTTATCTATCATTAATGTCACATTTAATATATTATAATATTATCTCATACGAATGTATATATATATAATTTATTATTTATATATACTCGAGCTTCACTTAAAATCAATGTTCATTTACTTATATAATTACAATATATATAAAAATAAAATTGTGGAAATAAATGAAAAAGCATTCAATTTACCATTTTGTCGTTATATAACATTATCAACATTTTCATTCAAAGATGGTATAAATTGCACGTTTAATTAATATAATAGATAATATAAGTATTTAAATACAAATGACAGTAACTTGAAAAGAAAAAAATGCTTAAATATGATCAACAATTTAGAGGAAAATAATTGAAGATGAGGAAAATTATCTATCAATCACAAAGGTCTTATCAATTGTTCCTAATATATAATTAGAAGTTATTTACTCTTCCCAAATTTGTATCCATCCCCACTAAATATAAGCATCCCAATTGCACATTTTTTACTAAAACCAAAATTTTAAGTATTAATTAAAATTAATATTATGTGTTCTAAAGATAATTAATATAGTATTGAAAATTTTATTATTATTGCACGTTCATTTTTGTATAAGCATAAAAATTGATGGCAATTAAATTACTTATTACATATAAATATATAAAGAAAAGATTTTTTTTTTTTTTTAATCTCGATGCATTTAAAAGAAGAATTTTTATTCCTCCATTTGTATTAATCACATTAAAAAAAAAAAAATGCTTTTGTTTTAAGAATTTTCACTTCTATATTTGTTTTGAATATAACTTTGATTTTTAATTTAAAATTAATACTATATATTAATATAACGAGCATGATTCATACATAATTTTTGGGGATAATTGCAGCCGCGGTCCCTAACCTTTGCATTTTTTGTAGACTTTACCCTAACCTTCAATTTGTACCACCCGAAGTCCCTAACCTTTCATAAATTAGCGGCTGCAGTCCATCTGGACGGAAACCGTCCACTTTGACCGTTAGTTGACCAATAAAATTGATTTTGACCAAATTTTGACTATTTTTAAAGGGTAAAAATGTAACTTTATTATTTAACCCTATAAACAATTAACTAAAATAAAAAAAAAAAGAAAAAGAACTATTCATCTTTTTCTTCACCCCACCCCACCCCACCCCACCCAACCCAACCCAACCCAAAACCACCTCCCAAAAACCATCTTCTTCTACACCTCCATCTCTTTCTCTCTCAGCCTCTGCGCCACCAACCTCGCCGCCGCCTCCACCCCACGTAAAACCACCTCCCAAACCTCTACCTCCATAGCTGAATCCCATCCCATCCCATTAGAAATTTGAGAGACAATAACCAAGAAATTGAACCCTAGCTCCAGAGAGTCTCGCTCTTTTTTTTTTCTATCTCTAGAACCAATGACCAAGAGATTAAATGAATCAACCCACCTTCTCCCACCTCCTCCCCCTATCCCACAACCCAAAACCAAAAAATCAATCACTTTAATAGGCAGATTGTTTCTGCATCGCGTGACAAGTCTATTAAGCTTTGGAATACTTTGGGTGAATGCAAGTATACTATTCAAGATGGTGATGCCCATTCTGATTGGGTTTCTTGCTTCCGGTTTTCGCCTAATAATCATCAGCCAACTATAGTTTCTGGGTCTTGGGATAAGACTGTGAAAATCTGGAATTTGTCTAATTGTAAGCTGAGATCCACCTTGGCTGGGCATACTGGTTCGGTTAACACGATGGTTGTTTTGCCTGATGGGTCCTTGTGCGCGAGTGGAGGGAAAGATGGAGTGATATTGCTATGTGATTTGACTGAAGGGAAGAAGCTTTACTCGTTGGAAGCTTTAGATCGATTTGAATTTGTTGCCTATGATTTTAGTTTTTGCATTTGACACTGCAAGTTCAGATTTTGTCTGTGTTTATGTAATGTAGTAGTTGAATATTTTTATGGCATTATGCTTGGAATGGTGATTTATTTTCTGGTTTTTGGGTTGTGGGATAGGGGTGGGAGGTGCAGAAGAAGATGGTTTTTGGGAGGTGGTTTAGGAGGTGAGGTGGGGTGGGATGGGGTGGGGTGGGGTGGGGTGAAGAAGAAGATGAATAGTTTTTTTTTTATTTTTTTTTTATTTTAGTTAATTGTTTATAGGGTTAAATAATAAAGTTACATTTTTACCCTTTAAAAATAGTCAAAATTTGGTCAAAATCAATTTTATTGGTCAACTAACGGTCAAAGTGGACGGTTTCCGTCCAGATGGACTGCAGCCGCTAATTTATGAAAGGTTAGGGACTCCGGGTGGTACAAATTGAAGGTTATGGTAAAGTCTACAAAAAACGCAAAGGTTAGGGACCGCGGCTGCAATTATCCCTAATTTTTGTTTCTAAATGTGTTTAGATAAAATACATTTTTTTAAAGGTAAAACATTTTATGTTACAGAAAAAATGAGTAATTTTTTATTTTAAAAATCATTTATGTATCTTTAGTTTACTTATAAGTAAACATTTCACACTGAGTCAAATATACATTTCTTAATTCGATTCTTCTTCATGTCTGTCTGTACCATAAAACTGATTTATAAGTAAACAAAGTATTACGTTTTAATTTATTCAACATTTTCACATTATATACGTAATTTCATAAACTTTTACTCATATATATATTCTTTAACAATTTTAATTTTTTCTTTAGCATTATCAATTTCCTTACTTTAAAAATATTACATAAGACGTGCAACGCACGCGCTTATTACTAGTTATCATTAATGGTAGTGCTAAATATGTACATATATGTTGACACAATAGTTAACTCTCATGTAGGTTGACAAATTTTGGTGCATTGATCTAGACAACACATTTTTCAATTAACTGCAAATTTTTGACACAGAAGGGTGTCGATCAAGGGGGAAAATTTGTGTGTACAAATAGTTTAATCCAAGCATCATTCATAAGCTTTGAAGAAGTAAATCAGATAGATAACTAGATATACGATTAATGTGAAGGTTGGCAAGTTGTTTGAAACAACAATAAGAAGATCGTTATCGAGAAAGACATAGAAAGTTTCACTTTTCCAGCACAAGGCAACAAAAGCAACTTGGTCAGATAATTTTCAAGTTCAAACTTCTCGTCATCTCTCTTCAATCCCAAGTCCAATTCCAACTGTTTCAAGTCGTGAAATTTGCAAAAGCAAAGTTTATTATGAGCTTGCATGTTAAGGTTTTGTATTAAAAATATAAGTACTGGATTATGAGGAAATTTATTTTAGGAAAAAAATAATAAATACAATACTATAAGAATACAAATTCAAATTTAACAAACGTGTAAAAAAGTTTCACAAATCAGGTGTTAAATTATAGAGTTGTGCTATAGATACAAAAATTCAAAATTTCTGTACGTACAGGATAGACACAATGGTGATCGGAAAGCAATTTTTTTTTTTTTTTTCTTCAATATTTTATACATGAGTCCCACACCTTGTGACTGAAAATTCAAATTTCTGTGAAAAAAATCTATACATGCAAATTAATTCTATATTTAATGGATGTCAATTTAACACTTCTCATGAGTCATGATGACATGCTATATTTATCAAATAATCATCCAAATCATCTTATTTTTCACATCTCCAACATAATGGAATTGCTACCATATTCATTCTGGTCACCATTTCGTTTATGCTAATTATGCAATTCTTTGGTCCAACAATCAAGTTTATTTAATACAAGAAAGGACTGTAAATGGCGAAGAGAGATTGCAGATGTACCCCCAACAAATGTCGGCATTTTGCTCAAGTAAAATAATATAATCAAAATTGAGCCAAAAACAAATGTCTGGATTATTATATTAAAATAATTTCCCATTATTTCCAAAACCAATTTGGAAGAAATTTGAATTCTCCAAAACCCTAGCCTGAAAAATGTCTAGCGAAAAAATATAATTGATCACTTGTAAAAAATTTCCCACAATTTTGTGGGTGTAAAATTTCAGGAGAAAGAAGCCAGAATATTATTATGATAGAGGGTCAACTTCAATGAAGACCTCTTACAACCCAGCAGATTTCTCCAATTTCTGAATTTGGTTCAGGAATATCCACGTCATCTGCATGACACAAGCATAATCAGAAAATTAAGTAGAAAATGCATATGGAGCCAATAACTTAGCAGGCTTTGGAGGGTGTACCATGACATGAGGAGCGATTCTAACACAATATACTGGAAATCCAGTGTAGAATTTGAATGGCCCTCCTGACTTGAGAGTTTTCATGGTACAATCTAAAGAACCGGTGTATGGATAATTTCCTTGTGCATCTGGCTGCATTTTCTGTATTTGTGTTTTGACATAATCAAATGGTAAACTACAAGCTGCTGCAAAGAATCCAGAAACCGAACTGGCCCCTGAAAAAAAAATAAAAAAATTCAAGAAATATTTGATACGCAATACCAAAATTGCGTCCTTAATATGGATAGCCAGAGGCCAGTGATTTGCATACACATTGACTTACATCTTATCTTATCATAAATAAAGTGGACAAGTTTTTGGAATAAATACAGATATCAAAGCAAAGGGTAAAGGTAGATCAGAGTATCTTACCTACCACAGTAGTAGCCTCACCAAAACCAAGAGAATCCCTGCAGAACTCCGCACTTTGTTCGTAAGAGGCAAGCATTCCCATGTTCAGTGCCATAGCCCTGACCACAGTAGGGCCAGCACCTTTCCACAGTGCCAAAACTCCCTCATCAGCAATGATACGATAGAGGGCATTGAATGCATTTGTGTAATTCCGTCGCTGGGCAGCCGGTAAGGTCGCATCAGCTTGCATGCGTATGAGCGCCAAATCTGCAGGACTACCAACAGTTGCTCCAATTGCTCCAGCAGTCAACCCACACAGAGCCTTCTGATAAAGTGGTAATGGCTTCCCATCATTGGCCTCAAGTGCTTTGTTCGTCAAAATCCTATGACAAGAATGTCCTTTTTATTATTCAAATTATGTTATATATAAAATTACCCATGTAATAAACACACACGCATATAGAGAGATAGTTGCAAAATGAATGATGCTTCTCTTGGTGATTTAAGGGTAGTAGAGGTGTTATCCATCACTTAGCAAATTGCAACATCAAGATAAGTAGCAAATCGCAACATCAAGATAAGTACACAACAGAGATGTAAGATAGGTGAACTTGTAAATGAATGCTCTAATGAACTAAGAAAACATCAAGCTCGGTAACAAATATCGAACAAGGGGACCCAAGGACAATGATCAAATTCAACGATGGTTAGTGCAGTGAATAATCTTGTTCAAGAATTTTGGTGTTGTTGAATTTGTTGGTTAGTGAAACAAATTTTGGTTCCATTTCATCAACACTAGCTATCCAAGACAAAGATAAATTCTGTCTAGTAAAGGATTCTTATACACTGTTGAATATCAATCACAATGATTAGCAACATGTATCGGGAGGGGAGGGGAGGGGAGATGATGAACTACACAGATTAGTGCGAAATCCACTTCCAAATACTCCCAAACTGTTTTTCATATGACTAATTATTAGCATAACTATAATTCTATTCAATTCATGGTGTTTATGAGCAACTACTCACTTAAATGTTCCAAGGCGGGCAGTGGTATATGTAGCTTGTCTAAGAAGCCCAGCAGACAAACCCTGCAGAATCAATAATCATATAATTGTTAGACAAGGTAATGTTTTGATAATATGCAGTGCTAAAAGGTGAAAAGATGAACATAAAATAATTCACATCAAGCTTAGAAGAAGCAATATATAATGTTAGAGGTGCAAGGCATATGGGGCTGCCCAATACCCAAGCATTTGAACCAGCTTCAGTAATAAATACACATTAAATTTTTAGGTGTACAATCTTATTAGACTGTCAGAAAATATGTAATACCAAGTTTAAGTAAAGATTGATGATCTGTATAAACTGTTGTATGAATTGATATTAACTATTTCCAACTCTAATTCGTTTCACTTTTATCACGTTGTGTAAAAAATAATTTGAAACTGATTGTACATTCATACTAGTGAAAAACAATTATACTACAGAATTTAAATTTAAATATTCTAAAATGGGAATAATCAAAAGATAACGGCACGCGATCTACTGCTACCTCTTCGGTATTAACAATAGAATGAGATCAGTCATTATGGAAACCCACAAACAGATTAAAGAACGAAGCGGTTGGCAACACCAAAAGTTTAGAAAGTACAATTGGCATGATGCAGAGTCAATAATGCATGATAATTCGTAACATAACAAACAACTTCAACAACGCTAAAATAGATCGTGATGATTAGTAACATCAGCTTATTGTTTATCTTTTATGGTAAGGCATCTTCAATTCATGCAAAGTTTTATTCTTTCAAAACTGAATAGGGTTGAAATTTCACTATCATAAAAATGTAATCTTCTTTCTTTCCTCGAGAAGATAATTTACAAATAAATAAAATGAAAATATTAACTTTAGACAAATAAAACTAAAAAACGGCCAGTCCCAGAATGCCAAAAATAATGGCATATAGGCATTTTTTTTTTTTTTGATAGGTAATGGCATATAGGCATGTTGAGAGCAACTATAAACATAATAGCAAAAAGATGACACTTTAATTAAGTCTGATTTGCGATTTACCTCTTTCATTAAGAGTAAACTACTAATATGAACCTATTCAGCTCCCCGTTTTGTTGGGGAGAGGTGTTGGTAACAAAATTGTAACTGCAACTTTTTAAAACTTCAACTAAAATCAAATCCCATATGCATTGACTTAAAACTCCAAGAATTGCAGGTCCTTCCCGGTATAACATAAAGGATGGAACTCAGCCTATTTGTACTACATCCAGAGATTGGGGACTTTTAACGGAGCTTTTCAATCAACTAAAGAAAAGCTATGGGCAAGTAATGTAACAATAACAAAAGACAAACTGCCATATATTTCCTTACTGCCATTCAAAACTAAAATCAGACCAAATGTTACGTCCAAAAGATACCAAACTAATTTGACTGTTGATCCAAATCCATTTAATGGTCCATCTTTTAGCACAAATGAAAGCATGTAAAGGTTAATTATTGGAACTAAAGTGTTTAGAAAAAACAAACCTTATAAAAGGCACCAACACCCTCATTTTTCAGCATGTTCTTTGTCACATCAGCAGCTGATCCCTGACCCAACTGTATTCTGACCTGAAATTCAGAAATCAACCCCCATTGATCAAATCAAAAGCCACCACTCATTGCAAGTGCAATTTTTAAATAATTGAATCATTAGATCTAAGGAGAACCTCAAAGATATCATTTTTAAACGTAATAGTTATATACAAATTACAACCTTTTCAACAATCTGACTTAGAAAAACGACTTCGGGTTATAAAAATTCTCTGGATCCAAGATCTAACACTCAACGCCCACCAAAAAATTGATTTTGCGAAGCAAAAATAGATTAAAGATTAAAAGGTTCCATAAACTAGACCAAAATAATTAGGAAAAAAAAAATTGATCCAAAATCTAAAACCCTGCAAATTACCAATTATTCATCAAACCAAAGAAAAAATCTACCTTGATCATGTCGATGGGTTGGATGACACATGTAGCAAGCATTCCAGATGCACCTCCATTAACGAAGGGCTTGACTGTCGGCCACACTCCAGTTGACTCTGGCTTACCCTCTCCCATTCTCTCTTTACTTTTCTTTTTTCTCTAGATTTGTAACGCAGGAAGAGAGAGAGAGAGAGAGAGAGAGAGAGACAGAGAGAAAGAGGGTTTTTTTTTTTTTTTTTTTTTTTGGTGAAGTGCACGAGGGTTTGCAGTTTGTATTGTCGAAACTGGAAAGAGAGTTTTATAACACGGTCGCATTTGCTCAGCCAGCTTATAATACTTTATTCAAAAGATTTTTTCCTCCTTTAATAATTGACCTGTTTGTTGAGAATTAAAATTATTTTTTAGTAAAATTTAATAAAAATTAATGAAATATATGATTGAAAATTGTAGATTTCGTAAAATATATAGTTAAAATTAATTATTGACTTTGACTTAAATTAATTTTCACCAAATAAGGAGAATATTACATTATACAAATCCAGATGATATTGGACTCTATTAGAAATTAATTTGATGTGATTTAGAACAGAATTTGCATTTGTCTATTTCATATAAAATAGAATTCTCAGTTTTTTTACTTATAATTGAATTGTTTGGAATCAAACATTGAGCTCCATTAGAATTTAAATACGTTTTTTTTTTCTTTTTTTTTTTTTTCATTCAGACATTATTCAATAAAATAATATTATATATAAATCAAATTTATTTTTTTTCAATCACATATTTTTCAAAAAATAACAATTTTAAATTTTTTTTTTTTTTTTTTTTCAAAATTTCATTAAAATGGAATCCAAACAAGGACTAAAGCCCCGTTTGATTCCCATTTTGGGGAAGAAAATACATTTTAAATAGTTGATTGATGGAGAATGTGTGGTTGAAAATTAAAGAAAATTTTTGGGTTTACGTGTAATATTATTTTATTGAAAAATGTGTGGTTGAAAAGAAGAGAGAGAAAAATGAATTTTGAGAAAATGGGAATCAAACAGGGGCTAAATATGTTTTCTTTCTGTATTTAATTTTTCCTAGCAATGAATGGACATTATGGTATTTGGCACTCGACGCCACAAATGTTTGCTTGTGCTACAATAGACGGACCTCAAACCACTTTCGTTTTCTTGGAGATTCAATTTTGGCGTAACGCTTAGAATATTTATTTTGGACCCCACAACACCCAACAACTTGCACCCAATGGCAATACATTCTGTTAAACGTAATAAATCTGTGTTTTGGGGGTACTTACGGAAGCAAAAGAACGCACAGTACGAGGAGCCAATATTAGCAGCCCGGGAAGATAATCAGTTTTGAGTTAATGCACCCCTTTGAAAGTTGTCATCACGTGTGTCATGTTGCATAAATTCAAATCTTACAAAATGTCGCCGCCCTGGTCGAGTTGGTGGAGTAGACAGACGCGAAGGTTTTTAATCACGAGTTCGATTTCTCGTACCAACACTTTTTCGATCGAGTTTTTCACACCAAACTTGTCTAGCCTGATTAATCTAGCTGGCGTGATTTGCAGACTATTGCGTCAATCCAAAAATTTACTCAGTACACATCCAAAAAGTAGCGATTGCGGGTTCCCCCGTCAACAAAAAAAATATATATATATATCTTACAAAATGTCAATATAAATTAATGTTATGCTCCAAACATTTCATGAATTAAGCTTCTTGTACGTTTTTGTACACAGCTTTCCTCACAGCAATTCAAAATTACTGAGCTCGAGTTTAAAAAAGGAGGGAAAAAGGCTGGGAGGTTATTTTCACCCTAACCCGGCCCATTAATTCATTTATTCTCATTTTCATTCCTCAAGTCACTGTCTAATACTCAGAAAAAATTTCCCGGCAGATACCCATAGAAAAATTTCCCGGCAGTCATCTCTCTAATCTCCACCTCTCGCGATGGGTTTGTTCGACGAAGAGCAAAATGTATGATACTCTCATGCTACTGGGGAGATGCTCGAGAATTCTGATGCAAATTTGATACTGAAAAATATATGAGCTATTGATTTGCTGTCATAAAATTTTAATTTTCTAGATTCTAAAATTCAGTGCAAGCCAGTGGTTTGTGACCCTGAAGTATATAGTATTTTGTATTCCTCTTTTTCTTCTCGAGTTGAGAACCAAATATATAAAATGGCTCCACTTGAAAATTGTCTGTCCAGTAGTAATATTAGTATAATACCTTAAGTTCCATTCTTCTTCATTTTTAAGCTTTTAAATCTGAAAATACGTAGACACACAATTCAGCAATGTTACTAGTTTCCATAGCAAGAGAAAATGCTAAAAATGAACCAAGAAATTTCCCATTTCAAAACATTGCAAGAAACCCAAATTACACGGATGATACAATCTCCATTTTCTCATCATATGAAAATAGAAAATTGGATGTGGCAGAACTATAGAGAACTAATTCAAACTCTAAGCAAATAAATGCTAAGTCCAGGATCTCCATGGCCATCAGGGTTCATCATGTAACAAGCTTCAAAATCTTTAGACCACATAACTCCTCTGGCCCACACTCACGTCTCACTGCATATCCACATGTCTTCCCATTACAATAAGTCCTCCAAATAGGCTCCTCTAAAAGCTTCACACCTTTTTTCCAGTCTTTTTGTCACATTCAAGGACAATTCTCACAAGCCTAGAAGCCATTTCTTTAACCAAAATGCTTGTTGGAGTTGCTAGTTCCACCAAAAATGCTGGGCTCAACTTGAAATCCTCTTGAAATGCAAAATGCACATGCCCCCTTCTATACCCAAAAAAATGTGCCCACAATTTTTTTCCCCCAGCCCGGATGATAGGTGTTCGATTCTTGCCTAATGAAAGTGCAGAACATGTCTTAGAAAACGCCACCAATGGCTGCTTCTTTTTCTTGGGTTCTTTCATTGGACCTGCAGATAATGAACGCACTAGAAAATCCAGCTCCTTATCATCTGAAGAGGAGCTGAAGTTCAAGATTTCTTCCATATCATCTTCTTCATCTTCAACCTTCTTTCTGAAGTTGAATCTCCTAGAAAATGAGAAAGAGTCATGGGAATTTCAGCCGGAGGTACGGTCGACGTCGCTTGAAAATTTTGGGAGTTGTAGGAGACACTGTAGCGGCAAAGTGGAGAGTTTTTTTTTTTTTTGGGGGGGGGGAGGTTAGGGCTTCAGACGGGTCGTTGAATGAAAAGGAAATGACCCGTTTTGACTTGTTATAACATTTGAAAATTTTGAGTTATTTTTTTTTTTTTTCCATTTTCCACGTCAGCACTGTAACCGAAGCTGCGGGATCGATATTTCATAGACGATATAGTTTTAATTGCAACATGAAAGTTTACTGGACAATGAAGCAATTTATGATATTTGTCGGAGATCTCTAGATATTGAGAGGCCCACCTATACCAATTTGAGCAGATTGATTTCTCGGAGCCACTAACATGGATGTTACTGAGTTCCAGACCAATCTCGTACCATACAATTCAAGCTCTCATAACATGCCCCTGTGATCTCATCTGAGAAAGCATACCATGAGCAACGAGATTACTAATGCTGTATGATGGCAAAATGTGATCCAAGATGTATAGAACCTATTTCGTGTTGTTTGGAATAAAGAACACTATTGAAAAAAGGACGACTCATTAACTGAAATGGAAAAACACGGAAATGGAGGCAAAATCTTATAACCTTCCGGTCAAAATGCTGGACACAAAACTGTACTACAAGATTTTTGGGGCAATGGTAATGCTCTCAAACTATAAGTAAACAAATAAAAAATTCTTGAACTATTCCTCAGACTGAGAACTAAAGAAATTCCTAGGATTTTACTTGCAATTTAATGTTATAATTGTAAGTGTTATGTCCTAGGTCCAATCGATTTAGGTTGTAAACACCTTTTAATATGGTTAATGCATTTATTTTGGCAAGATCTATTGTTTATTTAAATTGATATTCTGTTGAATTATATTAAATAATAGAGTCCGTAAATTCAAGTTTCAGTAGTTTGTTAATCACAAGGAGTTGTGATTGTGAGATACAAATTACGTTTGATTGAATCTTAAATAATCCATGGTCGTATGTAAGAACGAGATACGGATATCGTTATTACGGATAGACCATCACGTGTGGCGTTTCTTACTTGTGAAGTAAGTAGCTGATCTCACGAGCTAAAGTGTAGTGACACTTAAATGAACACGTGAATGTTTTGTTATAGAACAAAACGTTGGAGACCCGCTGGGGAGATTCCACATGGATAGCTATCTGAGTGTCAGTGGTTAATCTCCAATGTTCGGTAGTGAAATTGATCCTTCGACTTGAGCTCATCATAGTACCTTATGTGGGGACAGTCATACTTTGGTGATACTGGAAGTTGCTCTGTCAAGGGCCGCTAATACGGCATCATTCGGGTATGTCAAGAATCATATGAAGGTTGTGAATGATCAATAGAGGATTCGTCACTCTTAGATAGTAAGAGTTTGTGATCTACATTTCATCCAATTAAGTTGATAATGAAATCATTGGCCAAGGTGTACACATAAGTCGAAAAGGAGTTTTCGACTTACATTGACTTAATAGTGGAATGAAAGATATGATCGATAATCGAGATTGACACATATCCATATCTTGTAATTGATCGGATCATATTGACGAAGGGATTATAGTTTCACGATAAACGAACGAGTTTGGTTTTGTCATACCACATGACATTTCCCATCGCATGTATTGCCCTGACACATTGCTAGATGTCAATCTGGGACGACGGATGTGAATTAGTATTAAATCAAAAGAGTGTTTTGGTTTATTGATTTTGATTAGATCAAAATAATAATTCACGTCGTTAGGCATCGTGATTGGGAACCTAATGGGTCACACACAAAATGAGAATTGGAAGATTGAGAGTTACCAATTAATTAATTAACAATCGTTGGATAATTAATTAATTGGGTTACTTATTAATAGGCCCGAATTAATTAATAAGATTAATTAATTCATGGACCGGATTTAATTAATTGGATTAATTAAATACTGGACCGGGTTAACTTTAAGGGACGGGCCAAGTCCGTTTGGGCTTATATATAAGTTGTTAGGGTTTTTGGGTTTGTAGAGAATTCATTCATTATTCTTGCTAGCACAAGAAATAAAAATCCTGATTTTTCTCTCTACATTGTTCTCTGTGTGGATACTATTGGAGGCTGGACAATTGGACAGCTGTGGGAGGCAGATCGGAATTGCTGAAGCAGAAGGAATAGCAAAAGAGTTTACAGATTTCACAAAAGGTAAAATCTATATCACAATTTCTATCTAAACACAAAGTAGATCCTTGGTGGGAATCGAAAATTGTTATATTTCCGCTGTGCATGTTTAAGTAGATTCCCAACAGTGGTATCAGAGCCTACTTTGTATTTGTTAGAAATTGTTTTACGTGTTAATACAATCAAAAGTTGATTATTCATGTTATTCTTGAATCTAGCAATTAAAATTTTTTTTTCTTTCCTGAAAATCTGTTTTAGAAAAAAAAAAAAAAAAAATTAATTGTTTTGGGTCGAGCGGGCGGCGGTGGCGCGGTGACCTGCGCGCCGCCGCGAGGCCACGCTGCTGCTCAGCGAGCAGCAGCACCATTAGCAGGCTGCTGCTCGTGTGCAGCAGCACGAGCAGCAGCTCGCTGCAACCAGCAGCGTGAAAACGCTGCTGTTTGCAGCAGCGTTTTCACGCTGCTGGTTTGGCAGGGGGTGCCGCCTGCGAGCGGCAGCCCCCTGCCACTGGGCATGGCCGGCGCCGCCAAAACAAAAAAGAAAAAAAAAATTTGATTTTTTCCTTAGGGTTTCGAAAAGGGGTGGAGGCGGGGGCTTCCTCTGCAATTTGTGAAATTTTGGGGTGCTTCCTGCAAATATTTAAAAGGGGTCATTTTCAAATTTCAAAAGGGGACCGGTTCTGCAATTTTATGAATTGGGAGGGTCCGAATTGTAATTTTAAAACTTGGATTTTAAAATGATTTTAACTAGATTTTTTAAAGGGTTTTAAAATTATATTTTAAATAGGTTTGACCTATATTATAATTTTGACCCAATTAAAAGTTTATTTAAAATTGACGACTTTTATATTTTTGTTAAAATTAGATTTTTACTTAAATATTTAATTTCAACCCTAAAATTGAATTTTATTTTATTTAGGAGTTTTATTCTAAATTAAAATATAAATTCAATTCCATTAGAACTGGATTCTAATTTTATGTTTAATTAAAATTTGATTTTAATTAAATTATTCACCCTAGTATATTCTTAAGATTAGAGTTAGACTCTAATTTAATATTTAATTAAAATATGATTTTAGTTAAATAGTTTTGCCCTATAATTATGGAATTGGAGTTTGACTCCAATTCGGTATTTAATTAAAATTTGATTTTAATTAAATAAGCCCGCTAATTAAATTAATTGATTAATTCGATTAATTAATTATTTAATTTTTTTCCGATCCATATGTCTAAATGGTTTAGACGACTTTAATTGCTAGATTCTTGAAACATGCTTGCATATAATATTAGATATTATATAGGAACATTTATGTGATGAATGTTTATTAGTGGATGATTATGGACTCGACCATGTGGATGTGTTGAATGAATGGTTTAATTCTTGTTGTTTTATGGGCCTGCGAGCTCTTAATTATTTTGGGCACGCATTAATATTGTTATTATATATGGGCCTGCGAGTCCAATTTCATTTAGGCCTGCGTGCCAACTAGTATAGGATACAGGTTCTAGCCTAATTGAAGACACAGGAAGAGGAGGACACCATGGAGATGGTGCATTGACAATGATTCAATGCAATACCCCCTAGGAATTGACCAACTAGTCTTCCTTTTTGGCTTAGGAAGACTAGATAGAATTAGTCCATAATCATCCACACTATTATATGTATGTTTATTTGCATAATTGATGCATGTTTAAATAAATAAATATATATATATATATACATATATACATATACACATTGATGAGATCTATGCATGATAAATCCCTCACCAAAATATTAAGTCAATTTTATTATTAGCCTTCCATCATTATAGTGAAAAACGAGAGTCCTAAATCGATCTCAGCTTGTTGAGTACACTCAAGGCTGGTCTATTAGGGATATGTTCGACACTATGAAACATTAGATGTTTCTGAATGATGGGTTTGACTTAACTAAAATTTATCTTTTGTTGAGTACACTCAAGGAGATAAAATTTAGAGGCGTGTTAGGCTAACACATAAGATGTGTGAAGATAAGGAGTTATCGGCTTAATGATCTGGGAGTTGTATAGAGATACAATTGATAATAATACCTACCCAAATGTTTTATCAAGATTTGTTGAGTACACTCAAGGTTTTGACATAATAGATGGGATCCCAGCCCACTGAGAATCAAATGTTGATTCTAATAATTTATGTATGAGGGTCATGAATTTATTTTAAATAGTGGGAGCAAATTTAATTGAAGTCCATATTAAATTTGTGCAATGCATTTTAATACATATTAATTCTTTACTTTTCGTCATTTACAGTTTTTGAATCATGAGTAATCATATGAATTTGAGAGGCATACTTGATGCCAACAAACTGACCGGACAAAATTTTCTCGATTGGCACCGTAATTTGAGAATTGTTCTCAGGCATGAGAAAATTGGGTATGTCCTTGAGCAGCCCTTTCCAGGGGTACCTACTGAAAACTCTACTGAGGAAGAGGTGGCTGCTTACAACAAACACAGTGATGACGATAATACTGCAGCATGTGTGATGCTTGCAGCCATGTCACCTGAGTTGCAAAAGCAACATGATGGTATGGATGCTCACACTATGATTTTTCGTCTCAAGGAGTTGTATGATGAACAATCACGTGTGGAAAGATATGATACTTCCAAGCAACTGTACCGGTGCAAAATGACAGAGGGATCTTCAGTCAGTGCTCATGTGCTGAAGATGATTGGCTTTATTGAAAAATTGAGTCAATTGGGTTTCATAATGGACCATGAGCTAAGTGTTGACTTAGTTCTACAATCTCTGCCAGATAGTTATTCACAGTTCATCATGAACTTTAATATGAATAAGATCGAGTGCACACTCCCTGAGTTGCTTAATATGCTTAAGACTGTTGAGCCCAATGTCAAAGTGAATACTGGGCATGTGTTAGCCATTCAATCCTCTAAGGGCACTAAGAGGAAGATTAAAGGAAGTTTTAATAAAACATCCAAGAAGGCTAAGGGTACTATCAAAACGGTTAAAGCAAACAAGGACAATACCAAGTCTGATGACCCGTGCTATCACTGTGGAGTGAAAGGTCATTGGAAGAGGAACTGCAAGGCTTACCTCGCAAGCTTGAAGTCAAAGAAGTCTTCTGAAACTTCTACTTCAGGTAATTTTGTTATCGAGGTTAATATGTCTACTTCATTAGCTTCTTGGGTATTAGATACCGGATGTGGATCTCATATTTGTATAAATATGCAGGGACTAAAGAAAAGTAGACCACTGCAGAAAAGAGAAGTTGACCTGCGTGTGGGAAATGGAGCAAGAGTTGCTGCATTAGCTGTAGGGACATACTTCTTACCATTGCCTTCGGGTTTAGTATTAGAATTAGAGAATTGCTATTTTGTTCCTGCCATTACTAAAAACATTATTTCTATTTCATGTTTGGACATGAATAATTTTTCAATTATTGTTAAGAACAATCGTTGTTCATTTTATAAAGATGAGATCTTTTATGGTTGTGGCATATTACAAAATGGCATTTATATTCTTGATGCTGAATCGTCTATTATGTGTATAGAAAATAAAAGGCATAAATGTGATAATCTAAATAATACTTATCTTTGGCATTGTAGACTAGGTCACATCAATGAGAAACACATTTCCAAGTTACATAAAGATGGATTCTTGGGGTCAACTGATTTTGAATCATTTGACAAGTGCGAATCGTGCCTATTAGGCAAGATGACCAAATTTCCTTTTACTGGAAAAGGAGAAAGAGCTGCACAATTACTGGGTCTAATACATACTGATGTATGTGGACCTATGTCAATAACTGCTAGAGGTGGTTTCTCTTACTTCATCACATTTACTGATGATCATTCTAGATATGGTTATGTATATTTGATGAAGTTCAAGCATGAAGCACTTGAAAAGTTCAAGGAATTCAAACTTGAAGTAGAGAAACAAACAGGTAAAAATATTCTCACACTAAGATCAGATCGAGGTGGAGAATATCTGAAAGGAGAATTTTTAGATTATCTAAAAGAGAATGAGATTCTCTCGCAGTGGACTCCACCATATACACCGCAACATAATGGTGTATCTGAACGGAGGAACCGCACACTATTAGATATGGTGCGATCAATGATGAGCCATGCAAACCTCCCAAAATCGTTTTGGGGTCATGCACTAATTACCGCGTGCTACACACTAAATCGTGTCCCATCTAAATCGGTCGACAAAACTCCATACGAGTTATGGAAGGGAAAAAGACCCAACTTATCTCATATGAAAATATGGGGCTGTGACGCTTATGTGAAGTGTACTGAATCGGATAAGCTTGAGACTAAGTCTGATAAATGCATATTTGTGGGGTATCCAAAAGAAACAATTGGATACCAGTTCTACAATCCCGTTGAGAAGAAGGTGTTCGTCTCAAGACATGCCATATTCCTAGAGAAAGAGTTTATTCTAGGAGAGGGCAGTGGGAGCAAGTTAGAACTTGAAGAAGTTCACGAATCCACAGATGTTGTTGACCGATTAGATGACCCTGAGTCTGATCCCACACCTGCTGAAGGATTGACTCCTAATCAGGATATAGAGATACCTGAGGACACTCTGGGCTCAGCGTAAATCAAGTAGGACCATTCGACCTCCCAAAAGGTACGAATTCACGATTACTAATCAAGTATTGTTAATCGAGGATGATGAGCCTACTAATTACGCAGAAGCAAAGTCAAATGTTGACTCAAAGAGATGGCAAGAGGCCATGGAATCCGAAATGAACTCAATGTATGAAAACAAGGTTTGGACCTTGGTCGACCCTCCTGATGGGATAAAACCCATAGGTTGTAAATGGGTTTACAAGAAAAAGGTCGACATGGATGGGAATATCCATACATACAAAGCAAGGCTAGTAGCGAAAGGTTACACACAAAGACAAGGTGTTGACTTTGATGAAACTTTTTCGCCTGTAGCCATGCTGAAGTCCATTCGGATTTTGCTTGCAATTGCTGCATACCACGATTATGAGATATGGCAAATGGATGTCAAAACCGCTTTCCTTAATGGAAACCTACAAGAGGAAGTGTACATGACACAACCTGAAGGTTTTGAGTCCAAAGAAAAACAACAAGGTATGTAAGCTTAATCGATCCATTTATGGATTGAAGCAAGCCTCTAGGAGCTGGAATCTTCGTTTTGATGAGACAATCAAAGAGTTTGATTTTATCAAAAATGAAGATGAACCGTGTGTTTATAAGAAGACAAGTGGGAGCGCTGTCGTATTCCTTGTACTATATGTAGATGACATATTATTAATGGGAAACGACATCCCAATGCTTCAATCAGTAAAATTGTGGTTGTCAAAGAATTTCTCCATGAAAGATATGGGAGAAGCAGCATATATCTTGGGAATTAAGATCTATAGAGATAGATCTAAAAGATTGCTTGGCTTATCCCAATCTTCGTACATAGATAAAATCTTGAGAAGATTTAACATGGAAGAGTCCAAAAGGGGGTTGTGTCCCATGTCACATGGGATTTATCTCTCAAAAGATATGTGTCCTAAAACACATGATGAAAGGAGTCGCATGGATAAGATTCCCTATGCCTCAGCGATAGGATCTATCATGTATGCGATGCTATGTACGAGACCAGATGTTTCATACGCTCTAAGTGTTACGAGCAGGTTTCAAGCAAACCCTGGTGAGAAACATTGGATAGCAGTTAAGAACATTCTTAAGTACTTAAGAAGAACTAAAGATGTGTTCTTGATATATGGAGGAGATGAATTGAAGGTTCATGGATATACTGATGCTAGCTTCCAAACTGACAAGGATGATAGCAAATCTCAATCTGGATATATGTTTACTCTCAACAACGGAGCGATTAGTTGGAAAAGTTCCAAACAGGAGACAACCGCTGATTCAACAACGGAAGCCGAGTACATTGCTGCTTCTGAAGCAGCGAAGGAAGCTGTCTGGATCAAGAAGTTCGTTAGTGAACTGGGAGTTGTTCCTAGCATTGTTGATCCCATACCTTTGTATTGTGATAACAATGGAGCCATCGCGCAAGCGAAGGAACCGAGGTCTCATCAACGATCCAAACATGTGCTAAGGCGATATCATCTCATCAGAGAGATTATACAAAGAAATGACGTGAAGATAGAGCGAGTTCCCACAGATGATAATATTGCAGATCCATTGACAAAGCCGTTGTCACAGCATAAGCATGATCGTCATGTAGAGACTTATGGTATTAGATACATGAGTGATTGGATCTAGTGCAAGTGGGAGTTTGTAAGTGTTATGCCCTAGGTCCAATCGATTTAGGTTGTAAACACCTTTTAATATGGTTAATGCATTTATTTTGGCAAGATCTATTGTTTATTTAAATTGATATTCTGTTGAATTATATTAAATAATAGAGTCCGTAGATTCAAGTTTCAGTAGTTTGTTAATCACAAGGAGTTGTGATTGTGAGATACAAATTATGTTTGATTGAATCTTAAATAATCCATGGTCGTATGTAAGAACGAGATACGGATATCGTTATTACGGATAGACCATCACGTGTGGCGTTTCTTACTTGTGAAGTAAGTAGCTGATCTCACGAGCTAAAGTGTAGTGACACTTAAATGAACACGTGAATGTTTTGTTATAGAACAAAACGTTGGAGACCCGCTGGGGAGATTCCACATGGATAGCTATCTGAGTGTCAGTGGTTAATCTCCAATGTTCGATAGTGGAATTGATCCTTCGACTTGAGCTCATCATAGTACCTTATGTGGGGACAGTCATACTTTGGTGATACTGGAAGTTGCTCTGTCAAGGGCCGCTAATACGGCATCATTCGGGTATGTCAAGAATCATATGAAGGTTGTGAATGATCAATAGAGGATTCGTCACTCTTAGATAGTAAGAGTTTGTGATCTACATTTCATCCAATTAAGTTGATAATGAAATCCTTGGCCAAGGTGTACACATAAGTCGAAAAGGAGTTTTCGACTTACATTGACTTAATAGTGGAATGAAAGATATGATCGATAATCGAGATTGACACATATCCATATCTTGTAATTGATCGGATCATATTGACGAAGGGATTATAGTTTCATGATAAACGAACGAGTTTGGTTTTGTCATACCACATGACATTTCCCATCGCATGTATTGCCCTGACACATTGCTAGATGTCAATCTGGGACGACGGATGTGAATTAGTATTAAATCAAAAGAGTGTTTTGATTTATTGATTTTGATTAGATCAAAATAATAATTCACGTCGTTAGGCATCGTGATTGGGAACCTAATGGGTCACACACAAAATGAGAATTGAAAGATTGAGAGTTACCAATTAATTAATTAACAATCGTTGGATAATTAATTAATTGGGTTACTTATTAATAGGCCCGAATTAATTAATAAAATTAATTAATTCATGGACCGGATTTAATTAATTGGATTAATTAAATACTGGACCGGGTTAACTTTAAGGGACGGGCCACGTCCGTTTGGGCTTATATATAAGTTGCTAGGATTTTTGGGTTTGTAGAGAATTCATTCATTATTCTTGCTAGCACAAGAAATAAAAACCCTGATTTTTCTCTCTACATTGTTCTCTGTGTGGATACTATTGGAGGCTGGACAATTGGACAGCTGTGGGAAACAGATCGGAATTGCTGAAGCAGAAGGAATAGCAAAAGAGTTTACAGATTTCACAAAAGGTAAAATCTATATTACAATTTCTATCTAAACACAAAGTAGATCCTTGGTGGGAATCGAAAATTGTTATATTTCCGCTGTGCATGTTTAAGTAGATTCCCAACAATAACCAAACAAAGCTCAAGCTGGAACAGTTGAACGTCTTTAGATATAAACGAGCAGCTTCTGAAAAATGTCTTTCATTCTAATAATTACAGAACTATAAAAGAAAAAGAAAAAAAGATGCTGCTTTATGAACACAGCTTTGAAACCATTACACTAACGTAGCGTAGCGCACACATTGTTACAAGACAACCTAACAAAGGCACAATACCTGCTTACTAAACATTCAAATGGTAAAAGGACAAAGCGATAAAACAGACTCCAAATCGGAAGCACGTCGCCTTGAGATATCTGAAGTCTTTCCCATGTAAATGAAACCGAATATACAAAATCTTCAGTCCTGACAGACTGTAGTAGGATCTGCAGCAATCACACACACAAAAATATATATAAAAAAAAAAGAAAATCAAATAGATTACAAACTGGCACAGAATAATAAATAGCAGTTAAGAAAAATGGTTACTAATCACCAAGTTTGTTATGCAATTCTTTTAATGATTTCTAAGCCCAGATTTACAAATTGATTTGCAAACAGCCATCAAGGAAGAAGAGAGAATTCCACGGTCTAGCAGAATCGGGACCTAATCATTATCGTGAGACATGCAGTACAACAATGTTGCAACGTAATTTCCTACAGAAATGAATGCCAAGCATGCATTTAGTGGGCTGGAAAAATGCTACATCAATATTTCCCTTTTTGAATAAACAAACAACTTAGACCCAGTAAGCATTTTGTTTGGTCCTTGTTGATAATCCAACCACATTTATATCTGAAAAAAGTGCATGGTATTTGCCATAAGACATCAAGCAACACTAAACAAGACAAAACTAAGCATAATCAGCATATATGTCATTGAAGAAAGGAACATGAAAATGAGCCATTCTTTCAAACCAAAAATGCCACTGGTTGGATAAGAAAAACTGCAAATGCACAAATTTCTTATTTTTCATATCTACAGGTGTAGGAAGGTACAATGGCATCAGTCAATCAATCACAACCATGCTCTTGAAATCGTAAGCCTTCAGATGCAGAATCCACCCTCTCCATGTTTCCTGAAGTCCAAGATGCAAACATTAGTTATTCTCCAAATGAAATGAACAATCAAAGGTATGACAGGCGATCACACCTACCATGGGGATCCATAAAACTGTTGGTATCGTTTGGTAGTATGGGAAGCCTACAGTAACTCTCCAATAATTCTGAAATGGCGTAGAAGTGGGAGACACAAAACATGTCAAACAATAACTAATCACAATCTTTGATATGAAAATTCCACGCCGACACCTGCTGTATATGTATATATAACTATACATGTACTTTTATGTAGATAGGAAAGAGAGCAAACCAGAACTACTGCAGAAATCAGCCAAGTCTGGGAAACCAGAACTTTGAGGAATTTGCCCCAAAAATCCAAATGATGAATCATTTCCATCCAAGAGCATGTCATTTAGGGGCTGTTCACTCGGCTCAATGCTAGTGAAAGATGATACAGATGCATCACCCATCAGAGGACGTGATTCCATTAAGTTGCTATGTGCACTCAAATAGAAAGGTGAACTACCAGCATAACCAGCTTCTGTTTTCACTATCTTCCCATTTATTGCTTGTGCCAATTCCACGTTTGAATGCTGACCCGAGAACAAGTTTGGCATAACACCCGTCTTTCTGCCATGAGCAGATATATCAAGAGTTTCTTGCACACAAGACTGAATGGATGATCCACAATTATTGAATGCATTTGGCTGCTGCATATCCTCTGTTGTCAGATATACATACTAGTTAAACTCTGTAGAACAGGATATATATTGCAACCCACTTAACGAGTCCCAATAACACAAAACAACATGCAAGGAGAGAGGGAGGACCATTATAGTCACAGATAATTTATACCGAATTCTTAGTTTATAAGATCAGAAATGTGCACACTAGTGAAATAAAATATCTCAACTTTACTAAATAATTTAATATTATCATATGCACCATAAAGTTGAGTAATTTAGTAACCGGATTAAGTTTTGGGAAATAAACATCGTAAAAAAATCCACCCTAGACCACAGTAATATACTAATATTTGAAAACCAGAGAAGTCGTGTCACAAACTTAACTTTCTTAACATAGTTAACTCTTCCAATAAGAAGAAAATCCTCATGCACTTTCAAATGTTTAGAGTTACCCTAGATCAACACTAGCAAGTCCCACCTATTAAGAGATATCTCTGATGGATCATCCATGAGAACACAAAGATTCTCACTACGTACTAATATGTTCTTTTTACCATTCTCTGTATCACTAGTGCAAAACGTGGCAGGCACTAGGTTGAGTCGAGTCATTTACTGCCCCAGGGCCTTTGTTGTGATCGTCTGTGTGACTAGCCTTCGGCACATCCCCATAACAATATATCATTTCCTGCCATCAATCACCACTCTCTACCACCGACAACCAACAAGATCAAAGCACTTTTCAACCATTCTTGAGAGAAGGGATATTAAAGATTAGCTAGGGAATCTTTCCTTAATAATATCCAGTTAATCAACATTTTTATTAGGTTTACAGTTAAAATAGAGCTATTCTTAATGAGGTGTGAATGAGATTTAATGCTTCATTCTTTCTTGCATTTTGTGTATAATTTGACAATAAATCGTAGTGGTGGTTGTAGAGGGGGGTGGGGCCGGCTGGGGATGAGTTGGGGTTGGGGTTGGTTGCTTGTGCGTTTTGATTTATCTTTGATTTAGATATTATAGTTATATTAGCTAGCCAAAATGGATGGATACGAGTTGACAGGTGCATCAACATTTCTCAACAGAACAGATGACATCAATTTAGATCTAAACCCACCCAGTTGCCACCTCTAAGGAGCACCCTGTGCGATGAGAAAAGGGTACTAGAGTACAGAGTACTGAAATGAGGACTACAACTTCTTCTCCTAGGGGATGGGAATGAGGCTGGAACATAAACAATTATCCTAACCATGAAACGCCGCTGATTTAATATGAATGTTTCCACTTGTCAGAGGATTGATTTATAATACTTTATGCATGTTCTTTGAATCTGATTGTCCAGAGCAATAGAAGTACTAATGAATTCGCAGAACATATTTACAATAGCAAACTTATCAGAAGTGGCTGAAAGGAATTCCTTGGTAGACCTGAAACAAATAGAAAAGTTATTTTTGCTACAAGAAAAAACTGTTAAGAGAAGGGCACAAAATCTTTCAGAAGGATCATTGATAAGATAACACCAAAACTTCAGGACAGATGACTAGTTCAACTATCTTTCAACATTCCACTGGAATTCCCTTTTTATTTTTCTTCTTTTGGAGCCCACTGACCATAGCAGGTCCAAGAATACAACTTATTAATAAAACACATCCTTCAATAGCTTCACTGTAAAGTAATGACCTATAGTATTTATCTTGCCCCCGGTGTTGCAAACCAGGTCACTTCTTATTTCCGTGGAATTAATTATAGCATTCCCATGGAATGACATTTGTAATTTTGATATAGTAACGTTGACTGGACACGGGTCCATGCATTCTTGGAACATTTTCCTATGAATAAATGGTGGAAAATGCTCTGGAGAAACCTAGATATTATATGGATCCATTTACGACTTTTTTGTAAACCAAGAAAGTAATTTTGGCAAGGCATGTGCAAAATTTACCCACACTATGACTGAGAGAGAGAAAAACAGTCGAAGCACTTTGAAGTATTTTAGAAAGATGTCTTACTTGGTGAAACATGAGATCCCTTAGATGTGGGTATGGAAGCCAACCCAATTGATCCTGTTCGACACATCAGCTCCACCTGTTCCAAGAGCAACCTGTTGAATTCATTGATTTGTTCTTTCACCACCAACTTAAGGTAGTAAGCGCTGAAAAATTCTGGATTTTGTTCTTCAAGCCTACGCCAAACTGGAAGACAGGTAGCAAAATTATACTAGCTAGAGGTGACATAATTTAAAATAAAAGCCCTACGAAAATGCAATGTTATTATAATACCACATGAAAGACATGATTAATTCAGAAAAGGGAAACAAGAATTCTAAAGACATCAAAATAAATAAATAAAATGAGAAGTATGCTTTTAGATAAGATATGTTAAGCTTCGCCCCATTACGGGGCTTAATATTTTCTTAGAAACATGCTCTGAATGCAACACAATAAATGAATGATGGAACCTTTTAAATCACCTTCCAGTGTAAAATAACTTGCATTGAAGCAAGTATTAACATTTAAAAAACATATAGAAAGGGAAAGTCAATGAATCTTTTGAATGGTAAGACAAAAATGACTTTAACTCTGTAGGAAATGCTACAAGAAAAAAAAAATGATGCAGTTAGCAATGACAATGGGCAACTAGTCAAGTATCAGTAGCAGAAGAACAATACTGTCCAGAATGTTCAAAGTTCAAGAACAAAATGATTGCCGTTGCTATTTCAAGTTTTCAACCCTCAACTTCGATAGATCCCCAAGTGTCAAGGATGTGTATTAGTTAAAACACGAATAACAAACTACCTATCTCAGTAAAACGAGGATCTATGTTGTCCTGCTTGATTAGTGTGTTCACAACTTCTTTCTTGTTCAGGTAAAGCTGGAGACACCGTTCTATTCGATTTTCCACCTGAAATATTCGCGGACCAAAGGAATAATAAGAAAACCAACATATATTGTCTGTTTAATGTTATTTTCTTGTTTCCTTTTCTCCTTATTGAAATGACTGTAAATTTTGTAAAATAATAATAATAATAATAAAAAATTGGCATTACAAATTTTGAATATACAAATAACAGATAAAAACCCCTCAAAACATAAAAATCTGTTCAAATCAATCCAAATGTAAGAAAACATTTATTTGTCATTACAAAAATCTAATTAGAACTTACATGATTTGACCTCAAAGTTTCAGTGAGGAAAGAATGATTCAAAAACCCTACATACCCTTTTTTTATCTTATCTTATTGTTTCTCAATTTACTTCATTTCAGCACTACAATTCAGCGATGCAATACATTTTTCATGAAGTAATACAATAGAATTCTAATGCTTTCCTACTCTGTCATCAACTTGTATGCAAAATTATATTACATGTGATCAAGCCATCGTTTTCACAGTCTATAGCTACCCTTAATCTTTGAACAACCACTCAACTGATCATGGCACCTTTTGAAACATAAAATTTATTGCTAATTCTCAGCAGATTATACCCAAGAGGAATACCACTTCCACATTTCCTTTTTCATTTTCATTCAAATACAATGATATTATTAGTCTATTCATCAAAGTTTTGTACTTGAAATCGTGTATGGCATAATTGGCATTTCAGTAAAACAAGATGCATGCCAAAGCAAATAGCTGACAGACTAGTAACTCTGAATCGTTCATAATGAACTCATAACAAAAAAAAACATCATTTTATCATGGAAAGAACTCAAATGTTATCTATCACATAAGTTCACTGATTTCAGAAACCAGAATTTACGGTAATAATGACTCCTGAAAGGATTGAAGACATTCCATTGGCCAGCTGATGTAAGAGAGTGTTCTGTTGGTGTTCGTAAATGGATCACAATTACATGCACCTGGGAGAGTGTTATTATCTAGTAAACAATTTTACCCTTTGGATGTCAAAGAAAAACACTCCTTTCTTATCTCGAAAAAGAACAAGAGAATCAATATGGCTCAGATATCTTTAATATCTCTAAGGAAACAAAAGAAAAAAAAGTCTTTCTTACTAAAGGGAGTAGAAGTCTAAGGTTATGATAAAGTCGTCCTTCATTATATTGAAAAAATCAATTGTAGCTTTTTATTGGTAGAATCTTAATTTAACATGGAAAATCAAATTAATATAATATTCAAATCACTAATAACGAATAAAAATATATATTACCACATAGTTTCCATTACTCGTTTAACTTAAAAATGAAAAGGTGCAAAATATGCATAAGAAAATGTTACTCTGTGATTTATGAATTTCAGTTGAACAACACACATTTTCCGGCTGAGAAATAAATGAGAATTTCTTTAAAGTAATTATATTTAGAAAAAAGTGAAATAGAGATCAGGTTACTTCAGGACATACATTATCCTACAACTGCCTAACATAGAGTGGGTAGGTACATTAAAGGAACTCTGATGCTTAAACCATTAACATAAAATGCATTTTCACCACTTTCAAAAGTGATGGTCAAATTCAAACCAAAAGCATTCATCCCTTCTCTTTTTTCCATCTTAAGTTTTAATACAACGCCCCTTCTTCTTTGTTTACCTTTTCTTCTTACACAAAATCAGTATTAGTTAACCAGCAGATATATATTAAATAAAAATTAATGAACTCAAATGCTTACCAGTTTTATATCCTGCATCGAAATCTTTTTACCCTCCACATTAGACATCGTTCGAATTGCAAGCTTTCTGCGCACTCGGAAAAATATAAAACCAGATTCTTTCTGTCACAATTCGTAAGCCAGCACCTATTCAAGGTCAAGCATAGTTTTACCATTAACAGGACTAAGTTTGAATACATATATTTGTGTACTATCTAACAACTTAAGCTTTTAACTGAGGTGGTTCAACATGATATCAAATCACGCAAAAACCTGGTTCAAGTCTTGCCACCACGTGTCCACATGTAAGGCATTGATCAAAAAATTAATATATATGCAGGAAAGGGAGTGTGTTGCAGACTGAAATTAAATAAATAATTGCATCATCTCTATAGCAGTCAATATAATACTAGCCTTTAAGAAATCTTGATCATTTAATCCACCAGTTTTTCTCCATTCAAGAAACAAAAAGAAAAGCAAGAAAAAAAGCCATTTTCCTTTTCGTTTCTTAAGGTTTTGAGGTTATCAAATGATTGAATAATGGAATAGCCAGCACATACAATAAAAAGATTCAATCTTTCCCTAGAAATTACAGAGGCAAATTACTATTTCTCCTAATATAACTAAATTTGTTCAATTTATGATCGAATATCTTTCCTTTCAGTTCCTTTATCCCTTTTCACTAAATAAGTGAAGAGTTTCAAGTTTCAGAATTAATAACAAAGATAAATACTCGATCAACGAAAAATCAAGACTTTAATCTATTATATCCATAAAATAAAATTTTAAACAACAGCAAACAGAAAAATTACAAAAAGGGAAAAAAAAATGGACTTCAAGAACGATTATACGCATGTAATACGCAGTATATACTAAATATACACAAAAATGATATACCCGGTAAATATCTTAGCATGAAAATGAAAACCCAATATAATAAATGTTTATTTAACAAAAGAACAAGGATCAACGAGCTGGGCCGATCAGTTTCTAATATTTTTCTCTTTACCTGAATTAATTGAGAATTGAACTTTAACCAATAAATGAAACTGAGCTGAAAACAGAAAAGGGATTAACAGCTATAAATGAATCTGTTGACACAGAATTGTGGAGGGTTTAGAAGTCCGATTTCATTTCATGCAGTAGAAGTGATCGATTCAAATGTTTCCTCGTTTTATTGTAGAAAGGGAAAGGTGAGGTGATGACGTGGCTAAATACCCATTACATGCTCTGCTTTGTGCTTTTCAGTCGTGTAATTCCACTTCCAATTTCGATTTTTTCTCCTAAAATTTTGTGATTTTTTTTTTTTCTAAAAATGAAAATTTATTTTATGTGATTGGTTTTTCTTAGGGTTATATTTAATTGTCACTTCCAATGATTTTTTGGTATTTCAAAAGTTTAGGTATATTCAATGTAGATTTTTAGAGACTATCTAAAAGTTATAATGTATTCAATTGAAACTTTTATAAACTTTTAAAAAGTCTCTAAAAATCACGATGTATTCAATTAAAACTTTTTAAAAATCTTTATAAGTTTTGGGGGTATTTAAATTTTAATGACTTCTGAAAATTTTTATAAAAGTCTCTGGAGCACTAATTTTAAAGTAGAAAGTACTCGTATAAAATCTCAAAATTTATCTTTTATTGATCACGAGATTTTGGGAGACTTCTACCAAAAAAAAAAAAATCAATGTTTCTTTCCTTTTTCCGTATACAAACATTAGATGTATGATTAAAATTTCTTTTTCTTTTTTCCTATTTCTCTCTCTTATCATTTATCTCCATTTTCTGTGGAAAAAAAAATTAAATTGGATTCTTATAACTTTTTTTCATTCATTTTTTTCGTGAAAAATATCTTTTTTTTTTATTAAATTATAAAATTTTATATGACAAATTTATAATTAAATGTAAATATATTGATTTTTAAAAGTATATTATATTAATAATATTGAATATTAAATTTATTTTTTATCAAATATATGTATACTTTTGATTATTATTTATTTAATTAAGATTCTTTTTAAAATATTTTTTTATTATATGAAGAGGGGAAGTATAAGGAAAATTGTGGGAACTACAATCTCATAATGTGATAATTTCACATTATTTAACTTGATTTACTTGAATTCTATTTTAAATTAAAATTTTTAAAAAATCTTTTGAATTGTACAAAAAATTTAAAATAAAAGCCTACAGAAGTCTACGATAAACTTACAATAATTTTATGTAAATCTATGAAAAATTCATGAAAGTCATCACTTAAAAAAGTCTATCAAAATCTTCAAAAGTCTCAAAGTCTTCAAAAGTAGCAAAAATATGTTCTATTTTTTGTTAAAGGAGATTTAGAAATTTCAGTAATGTTAAATAACAAAATCTTGAGATCTCGTCCTTCTACATTAGTTCGAGCTCTCTTCAAAAAAGTGGGAAAGTGTAATATGTTGTTCTTTAAACTCCGCATATATAATTGAGTGCCTTTCTGCTTCTTTTGGTCTTCTCTTTTGCGTCTAAGGAGATAAATGAATCTTTAGATTATTTTATCTTGTCTAATATAGATTCAATAATAATATTTTATGCTTATATCTGGTAATTAGTAGTTAAACGGCAAATACATTTGAAGTTATACATTTAAGGATTCTTAATTGTTGGTACTGCATTGCTAATATTGATTTGATCAAGAATGTAGTATCCTGTCTATCAGAGGGTGTTTAGTGGAGATTAAAATCAGATTTTTAGTAAATTGTGATAGAAAATTTTGAAATGTGTGGTTAAAAAGTTGTGGGACCCAAAAAATATATGATTAATATTGATTGTTTGACTTTGATTTAGATTAAAATCATATATTAATCTGAAACAAAGAGGCCCTCAATAGTAATATCTCATGTTTGTATATGGTAATTAGTAATTAAAAGATAAACACTCGCATTTAAGGATTCTTAATTGTTTGTAGTGCATTGTTAATATTATTTTATTAAGATTGTAGTATTGTAGGATGCTTTAAAATGTGTCATCAATGAAAAGAACATTTACTAGAGATTTGTTACAGACTAACTAGTGTCCTAGGTTTCATCCTAAGATAGACTTGTACCCTGATATATGTTCATAATTAGTTTGACTAACATAAATATTGACATAAAATATTATTGATTGTTCAAGAATCAACGTCAATAGAAGAAAGTTAAATATCACTTTTTTCCATCCACAAAGAGAAGATGGTTTGTTCAATTAGATTGAGTTCGGCCGGCCTTATATAAACTTGTGTTTCAATATATGCCTTTCTACTCGAGATTGTTAGTTTATCGTCGTCTTTCTAAAACTTGAGAATTCTTAACAACTTTTTCATATATAATTCAAAATTTTACTGAAAATTAATACTCGATTCTCAAACATGATTATTAATAAAAATTTATTGTCATCGTTGTCATTTTTTGGGTCCAAAAGATTCGATTATTTCATCGAATGCCCCAAATTCTTGAGTCACTCTCATCATCGATATAAGAAAACACATGCTATCAAACAAGCATTAATCGTTTGCCTTTTCAAAAATGTTGATAGGTGCAAAGCAAGAGTTTCACATTCAAATGTTATAGAAATTTGATCTTCATAAATCCAAGTATTCCATATATTGAAGACGCTTAGAAAAATCGAGCTTTTTCCATTTTTCAAACGATTCTTGATAATTCAATGTAGAAACTGCAAACACGGTGGATGTTCCCTTTTTCGGAGAATCTAAAATTCTGCTACAATCTGTCGAAAAATATTATCAGATCAGATCACAAGTTAAATATCAGAAAATTAATCTAAGTAGTACGTTTGGTAGAGCATGGAAATATCCCACAAAGGATCATTTGAATCATGGATGTTATCCCAGTATTCACATATTCCATTCATTGCATAAAGTGAAGCTGAAATCTGTCTTTCGACCTTCATACGTTCAAAATCAGGAAATTGCTCATCATTCACCATCTCGCCAACTCTTTTTTTGTGCCTCAAAACCATCTTGTCGAAATGGATTAATCTTATCAAAATCCATCAAAAAAGCAGAAGATTGATCAGGAAGAAGTAGGGAAACAGCTCAAATCCGGCTTATACGCATCCTCAAATATGACTGGATTGGTCACACAAGTTGTTTGAGAATTAGTGCTATATTGACTAGAAATAGTTTTTGGATAGGTTTCAACATTAGTATTTTTTCTGGTAGTACTATCTGTGGAAGCGAGAATAGGAGGTCTGGTATTACTTTGGCCTCTCTTTTGATTAAGAAGGTTTCGGATTTTCAAAGAGAGGGCTGGATTGGAAGGGGCGTTATTCAAGAAATTGGTTCGAGTATTTGTACCACGAAGAAGGCAAGCAGCTTCATCATAAGCCTGAGCAGCCTCTTCAGCAGTGTCGAATGTCCCGAGCCACATTCTGATCTTCTGAGTTGTGTTCTTGATTTCTGCGACCCATTTGCCCGAAGGCCTTTGCCTTACCCCGATAAACTTGTTCTTCTTAGAACCACCCCTATTTCTTGATCTGTAGGAAGTAGTAGTAATATTGGCACCTCGAAGTTCCATAGTACTGGGTAATATTGACAGAGAAATAGTTTATATGATGGATGATAATGGAGTATGTCTGGTTTTAAACTGAATTTGTTCCTTGTTAATGTTTGACTGATTTTTCAATGTAGGAGTGGATGGTTTCATTAGTCATGAGTCGTAAGCATGTCCAATTATCTGGAAATGTTTATTTGTGTTTGTTTGTTAATGTGCTGCATGTTCTTTGCCTTTTTTCTTCACTCATTTTCTTATTTTCTAGGCTAATTTCACACAAGCAAAACTAAACCAATCAAGCATATTCATAATGGACAGAACTAGACGGTCCGAGTGAATCAAACATGTCAAAAAAAGCCAAAAATAAATCGAGCCTTTAATAAATAATGTATACAATAAAGGACATATTAGGCTAGAAAAGAATTAATTATAGCTAAATCTCAAGTCAAATGTACGTTTTTGTTGGTAAGCTCAAATATCTGTTTTAAATTCATCCCATAGTCAGCGATGAATTTTGAGATGCAATCACGAAGGCCGGCAACTCCCCTTTTTTAGTTATTTTTCAAATGTTTAGAGGCTTAATTCAAAGACTGCCATTTGGATACAAATTAAGTATTATATTATATACAATAATCTCAATATCAAGGAGGTAGATCACGGGTAAAAGTAGCTACAAATTTGTATTAAGCTAATATAGAATCTAATCATGCATGCTCTAAAGGAATCTGTGCTTCCATAAACTACCAAAAATGTAATACATTAAATTAACGGAGTCAAATTGAAGATAATGGAACATCTGTTTTGGAACAGTTGAACAAATTGGTCGGGTCACGACATAAGACTGTTGGCAAGCATTGGGCCATTACAATTCCAAGTTTTTCATCATCAATAGGCTTAAATGTCAACTCAACCGAGAGAATAGGGGTCAAATTGACATCACATCAACTCGATCATTGTCAAGTTGGAACAACATAATCACATTCCAAATCGGTTCATGTCGAAGTATCATCCACGTAGCATTTGGCGTTGAGTCGGTTTTTCACCATATCATATGCTGAATCAAGAATTATTGATTTATGTGAAGAAAAAGCACATCAGCTCTTATACTAATTTATCGAAAAACGTACATAGATGTAGGAAACAGATCCAAGATACCATTTGTAGCAAACACCCATATAGGTATTAATTCATTAATAAAAAACCGCAAATTCCAAACAACCTCAACAAAATTTCACCATGTACAAATAAATACTTGGTACTATAAAAACAATCCATAACGTGAAAAACATGACTGGATCAAAACTGCAACAGGAATTGCCACTGAACCTCAAATCTCATAATTGACCAATAAAAACCTCACAAACCACAAACACCATAAACCCCAGCCCCAGCCCCAGCCCCAGCCCCCGCACTAGCTCTTCTCTTTAGAGCAAGATGGGACAGCTTGTATTTTACACATTTATTTTACTCGCAAATGGCATTGACACTCGGATGAAACAACCAACAGGAGGCTGATGCATAGACCTTATGCAAATGAATGCTCTGAACAACTTAAATGAATAATTAACTGACAAGTGCATGATCAGCAGTAACCCAGGTGAAAAAAATATTGCCCCCTTGTGCACTATGATGAAAGAATTGACTGTAATGCAAGTTGCTGCTGAGGCTGCAAGGATGACCATGTAGATGCAAGAGTTGATGGTGGTAGTGTCTGTTGAAGCTGCCTCAACAGATTAATTATTCGACTAATAGTTTGCTCTGTAGCAAGATCTTTACCTGCACACAGAACCTGTAGCAGAAGAAAAAGTTGATAGTCAAATTGCAGTCTCCACGAACAATACACATTTCAAAGATAGGAGAATTCCCTAAACACACAAGACCAAAAATAAAATGGTCACAGGTTCGGAGCATATTCACGTATATTAATGTCCAAAGATCCCCGCTAATTAGATTGTAACTCTCTTTGGAATTTCACAGCACAATAGAATGCACACAAAGTTATTAACTGGTCACATAGTGAGAACTGACCTCAGCAAATACAGCAACAATTTTGGGGAGATACTGATTGTTGGGACCCAGAAGTTCCCTATCGGACCTACAAGAGGAAAAGTGAGAATCGTTAACAATGAAGTCTGATTTCCAACAATGCCAAATCAGAGCAGTCTCATCGCCTACCTCTCGACCATTGAGCAAAGCTGCTCATGAACAACTTTTGCTTCAATAAGATCACCCTTTATAGGTAAGCAGCTCAACCAGGCAGGGACTACCTGCTAGTAACATCCAGACGTAAGAGTGCAGGAATTAAAAGGAGATATAAGCAAATGAAACATATCTTTATACAGAGAAGATAACTCTTCCAGGATGATTTGACATCATTTTTCTCAAAATAATACCATCATGCAAAATGATACTTGCACGACTTCCATTTACATATTCACACAGACACAAACAGAAGGAAGTAGAAAAACAACACAGGAACAAGATAATATGGTTCATTACAGAGGAATATATTCAACAGTAAACTGTTTTTAAAATTCCATTGACGTCAAAAATGCAGACACCAGGAAACCACGAGCTATGAAACATTGAGCATCCAATCTTTGCTTTAGAATTGCAATTTGCAATGAAGAAAATACATCCCCATTATTCTTAAGATCTTAAGAATCAGAAATAGCTGAGTTCTTGACATTTCTGGACAACTTCATGCTGTGGTTCAGATTCATCAAATCTAACTGAGGCCATACTTCAATCACAAAAATAGCTTTATCAATCAAATAAATAACCAGCAAAAATAAACCACCTGAGCTGAATCAATGCCATCACGATGAAATTGGCATATCTTTCCCAGAGCAGAAACCGCATTATCATATGCCATCACATTATCAGGTTGCATAGCATTTGGGTTCCCAATAACCACGTTAAGCCTCGAAAGAGCCTCTGAACCACGTAAATAAACAAGGTCAGTTAAAGAATATATATCTGAAAATCTCCATGGTGTTAGACTATGAAATCACGTATACCTCCAACAAGAGGTTTAAACACAGAGCCACCGAATTCTGCACAAACACCAAGCCCATATACAGCAGCCTGAAAATAGCAACGAGGCAGTTCAAATAGATTCAGAGAGCATTAGCAAACTTTAGGTCAAAATACTTTGCTGTGAAGTTTGTACAAACCTGTCGGACATCTGGACTTTCATCATTGCATGCTTCCAAAAGAAAAGGAAGATAGATATCATAATACCTGGCTCACAAAAGAGAAAAATTGGATTAGAATTTCGAAAAGTGCACCCGAATTCC
Organism: Osmanthus fragrans; assembly: GCA_019395295.1. Taxonomy (NCBI): domain Eukaryota; kingdom Viridiplantae; phylum Streptophyta; class Magnoliopsida; order Lamiales; family Oleaceae; genus Osmanthus; species Osmanthus fragrans. The sequence continues at coordinate 27,347,508 of CM033355.1, read as the reverse complement.
AGAACATGCATGCTAAGCCAGCATACTTTTGAGCTGCTTCACGGCACTGCTCAGCTACATCATCGAATATGCAAATTGCAATTCTTCTCTCTTCAGCTGTTTTATCCTTTCCCTAGAAGAAAATCAAGATTAGTGATGATCGGACGAAGAACAATGGATAAAAAACCGAAAATACTGTTCAATTTTCCAATGCAATTCTTTACCTAACCATTGACCCCAGGCAAGAAGAAACAAGATGACAGTTGCAAGGGGAATGAAGAGGTAAAACTTACCCACATAGGCATCACATATGATGACAGTTCATCAAAGAAAGGTAAGAAAGAAGCCTTGAACGTTTTGATCAAAGTTCCTAAGATTTCACCAACCTGAACAATTAAAGACAGAAAAGAAGACGTAAATTAATCTTCCACTTTTATCTGATTAAAAAACTAAAAACATGGAAAATAAAAATCAGATTTGGAGGAAAAAAAAAAACCACTAACTTGATCAAATAAATCTTCTTCTTGCACATTTTCCTCTTTAAGCAGTTCTCCCTCCTCGGCATCAAAATCTTCAGCTTTGGATCTCTCAGCTCTCTCTCTCTTTCTACTAGAGCTAGCTGTGATCACCTGTTTTATCTCTTCCACGATACTTCGAACCTGGTTTTCATCTAGAAGTGGTCCAGAAATCTGAAACAGATGTTAAAATAGCTAATGATGAATTCACTGCCAAAATCAAACATGTTAAATTCAGAAAAACAGAAGCAACTAATTAATAGCCTGTTTGAGCCCCATTTTTTTTTTTTTTTTTTTTTTTTGTAGAATGCATTTTGGAATAGTAGATTGATAGAGAATGTGTGATTAAAAAATAAAGAAAAGTTTTGGATTAAGTGTAATATTATTTTATTAAAAAATGTGTGGTTGAAAAGAAGAGAGAAAAATTTATTTTGGAGCAAATGAGAATCAAACAAGGGATAAGCCTTAATTAAGGGTCTCCACTTGAATCTTTTTCATCACTTCATTCTATCCATCAAACATCAGCCAAAAGATCCAATGCAATCAAAACATCATGCCATATTAAATTTGGGCCATTCTATTCCCTGCCCTTGCCCACTGAAGCACCTCTAACATCTTATATTAGGAATGTACTCTTGACAAGGGGACTTCTTTAGGTCAATCAATCCAGGAAAATGTTCAGTAAAACAAAATCAACAATGAGAGTGCTGACTTTTTAGAATATGATTTGTTAAGCAAATGATACTGTGCAACCAGTTTTTTAAAGAGGTGAACTTTTTAAAGTTAGTCTATTCCAAGACAAACTGAGAATGCATTGTCAATTTTCTTAACAATATGTCTTCTGTCTTCTTAAAAACAATTACTTGCAGACAGAAGATTTTTCATAATCCAAGTGCATAGGATGCAATGCAATGCATTCCCTTTACTGTTTCTAGATCCATGTTGTTTAAGTAAATTAACCCGATAGAAAATTTCCTCGTCACAATTACCAAGACGTAAATGAATCGCCATCTAAGTTCTTAGAACCACAGCAAAAAACCTCTGGGAAAACAACAAACAATTGCCACAATTTTCAAGGCAAGCACATGAGCCTCAACATTATAGAAAACATCAAAGTAATCACCACTGGCATTTGAGATGCTGGCAACATAATAGGTTTACCGTTTTCCCAGTGGGTACATTTAATATTTTGAGATAAAAATAGGTGATGAAGTCGAGAATTGACTTGCCTTTTGAGGCGTTTTATCTAGACAAAAAAAAAAAAGAATAACTTATTGAACGCTTGAAACGGTGTTGTTAGAGTAATGTTAAACTCAAGTCCAAAAGAGGCCGCAAAAGCAGAATAGCACAGTTGCAATATGTGCACGCAGTTTAAACAACATATTATCTACATGTTCCGAAGCATGATAAAACTAACCCACCTGTAGGCATTCATTCAACGCATCCAGCATATTCGCACATATTTCAGTATCAGGTTCCTGCATGACATTAAATCATAGTCACTACCCAGATATTAAGCACCGTAATGTCCAGATCAAAGCTTTGCAGATGCTTTTTTTTTCTTTAAATACTGGTAAACACCACCTTGTGTAAAGCTTCCACTAAAGCAGGTATTACATAGTCAGACAACTGCTTAACATATGCGTCATTACGGCCCTGAGCCATCCCTTTCTCTACAGCCAACTTTGCAGAACGCAAAAGCTCCGGCATTGCTGAAAAACATCAATGTTTAATAGCATGTAATAGCAACTATCAATATGTAAACAAGGTAAATTGTCTAAACCGAAACTTGTATAACCTGAAACAGCAGCTTTCCTGACTTCCTCGTGGAAATAAAATTTCAAAAGTGGAACCAATGTTGGGGCAACCTGTACCACATAATAATGAAGGCAACTTCAAAAACTGATTAATGGTCAAAATCGGAATGCATAAACCAACATATCTTCACCAACCTGGTCAATCCATGGGTAGAAACCTTCCTTCAACTCATCAGCATAGCAACATAGCATATTGCAAGCTGTGGCTTTTTCCTCTAGGACGCTAGTCTTGATCCCAATTCGTTTATCCCCTAGGGTAATGGTCTCCATACTGCAGCATTACAATTGTTAGCTATGATGCACCGACATGACACGTGTCGGATATGCCGACACGCGATTTTTCAAAAAAAGTACTAACATCACACATCACGTCGTCGGCACGTTGATTAAATTATTTAAAATTCACCATTCATATAGTATAAATTTAATTTTATACTTGTTATTAATTTTTCTTGTTGAAATCTTTTAGCTATGAGTACATATTTGTTACTTAATAATAATTTTGAGAATAAAAAAGAAAAATGATCTTGGTAGAGCGTCCGAGGAGTGTCAACGTCACCCTAGTTGAAGTGTCCGGGCATCCAAAATTGTTAGATACCATTAGGTGGAAGAGATGAAAAATGTGGCCACCTATTTTCTCTTATAATATCCCATTTGATTAGAAAAGAAAGGTAGGAAAGGTGTCGTAGAATTGCAAAAACAAAACCTAAAATGAACGTACAATAAGTTAAACAAAGAATGCATGCTTTTGATTCCTCAAGATGTATAACTTTTTATGTTGCAGCTTGATAAGTGTATTTTATACACTTATTTGGACTTCAAAATACAAACATTTATAGTTCATTTGAACAATTATAGCCTAATTTATTGTATATTTTGTTTATTAGGTAAAACTTGATGAAAAGAAGTGGAATTGAAAGAAAGAAGCAACAATTAGCAAAAAAGTGTAAGATTCAAAGTTTGGGGACAAAAGTGTAAATACTTAAAGTTGTATCGAACCTCACGATAAAAATTCGAGGATGCTAAGGGTCAATTGGAAGGCAAAAAGGAGTAAAATATGATCAAAATATTTTCACAAATCAATTTTTCACCGCTCAAGTATGTTCCAAGTTTTTTGCCGAAGGTTGAGACCCATTTTTGACATAGTAAAAGTTCGAATTGGAGAAAGCTATCCAAAGTAAAGTTGTAACTCTTTGAGTTATCTTTCTAACGCATTTTAAATCGCTTTAGTATATCGAGAGAAAAAATTATGATAAAAATATTGAAAGATGTGCAGTGCAACCGAAGATAACGAGAGCGCCTAGGCGCCACATTGCTGATTTTTTTCCGAAAGTCAGCGCTCAAGCGCCAGTCGCAGCGCCTCGCCCGCCACCAAATAAGGTTTTCAAGTGCAATTCATCTTTTGAAAAGCCCAATTCAACTAAAACTCTTCCAAGACTTGAAGAAAAGATAAATACAACTCTAGTTCCACACAATTAGAGGGGATAAAAACACATAATCGTCAAGATCAAAGAGTAAAAACTAGGGTATGAAGATTCTTGATGCAAGATAAAATTCATTCCACGATCAAGATTTCAAAACCCGATTACGAACTCTATACTTTTTGTTTTTCTTTCATTATTATGAGTAACTAAATTCATAGCTAGGGCAAGCAATGTAATCTATGTGTGACCCTTTATTTTTTTTATTCAAGATTCAAGTTCTTTAAATACATGTGTTGATTTTAATTATGTACTTAATGCTTTGAATTCTTTGGTAAATTATTCAATGATTTTGTGAATCTATTATGAATCGAGAGGTGAGTTATAGATTTAGGCCACATATTAAGATCCGATAATTTAGTATAACGTGTAGAGATACCTGTACTAGTTATTGCAGTCGTTAAATGAATGCTTAGAACTAATATTTCGTTTAACGAAAGTTGATTCGCATAGAGATATGGAATTGAATTAATTACATAGACTCAATGAGAACTCGAGAGGGGCAAATTGAATACTTTAGAAGAATTCGACCGAGCACTACAATTGTAATGAATCTTGATTGGCGAATTAAAGGGGATCCATAGATAAAATTGTAAGTCCTAGCATCCATATTCATACTTTTAAAACCCAAATTCGATAAGTTGTATACGTTAGATAATTTAGTTTAGTTAGAATAATTTAGACATCAATCACAAAACTCATTATTTGTTTTCGATCAAATTAAAATTAGGAATAATTAAACCAATTGTGAAATAGTAATCCTCGTTAGAACGATATCCGAACTCTTAGGTCTACTTTATTACTTGTTACGATCCGTACACTTGCGGGATATAAAAATCGACAACACATCTCACACCCTATAAAATACTGAAAGCACTCTAGTACACCAAACATTATAAAAGAGATAATAGATTCTCTTGCTTCTTTCAAAAATTTAGATGATTGATGGAATATTTTCAAATTATTGAAATAATGGTGTATACATTAGTATTGTCTAGAAGTTTACTGTTTTATATATTTGTATAGGAACAAGGAAAATGTCAGGAGCATATCAAGTTCTTCTGGAGGTGATGCCAATGAAGTTCATGAAAGTGTAGAGTTCCCAAAATGTGGCTAATAGATGAGAGTAAACCGTAGACATTGGAAAGTGTGATAACAAGGAAAGTACTAATGGCATAATAATATAAAAATCTTTAGTAATTAGAACAGTTAAAATTTCTAATCATTATTTTAAAGCAGATCTCATTCAAATCGTAGTGTGAGTTAAACAAAATTGGGTAAAATGAATCGGGCAAGGAACCAAGAACACTACGTCTTAACTACCACAGAGAAGAATAATAGTGTAATTATTTTGAGCAAAGGATGCATTACCAGGTCTCAAAGGAAAGCTCTAACCTAATATAAACAATTGTACAAAGACCATAAATATGGTATGGTAAGTTCATCCCACACAAAGCAAAAAGTATTATGTCACGTAAAAAAGCAAAAAGAACATCCAAAAATAAGAAAGAATATTGATTTTAAGAATAAAGAAGACCTCTCATCATCTGATTCATCGATTTCATTGTCTGAGTCGGCGGATGTTATAGTCACGTCAGGTTTCAGCTGAGCAGATTGGAGCAAAGGAGGCATGACCACGCTCATGTAAGGAAGAAAATCCTGTCCCAAGCACTTGCATAGCCTGGCCCATGCCTATAATAGAGTAAGAAGTATTATTGGAAGAGTATGGATATGCAAAAATATAATAAAAATTCTGAATCTTCAACTTCCATGAATGGAGGCATACTTGTAGCATATAACTTGTGGTTGGATCGTCCGTCTCCATTTGAGATCCTTGCAATGTCATAAGCACTTCCATGACCTTGCATGAGAAAACAATTGCGAGATTAATGTCATGATGACAATAGAGAGAGCTAAAGTTAACCCAAAAAAAATATAAATAAAAATATGTCATCTTTATAAAGAATAAAGGACAAAGGTAAGAAGTAAAAGCACTCAACGAACAAACAACTAATTACCTCGTAACAAGAAGAAATATATTAAATTCAGTGAGTGACATCCAAAACTAAGTCTATTGTTATTTACCTGCTTGGCATCCTCCTTGAATTTCTCCTTTCCAACCGCCATCCCAACTAAGCTAATGCATTCCATGGCTTTGGCACGAAGCATGCGGTTAGACTTGTCGGTAGCATTCATCAAGATAGCTTTCAAGTACGGCATAACCGCATCATAGTATTTCTGGAAGTGCTCCTGTCAATACGGTTAACAGACTCAGTATACAAGCAAAGAATAGAGAAATAAAATTAACACTTAAATAATAATTTCAGAATGGTGTACCTGAGATGAATCGGCAACTGAAGCTAAAGCAGTTAGGGCCCCCTCTTGCACCATTTGTTTGGAGTTCTGAAATCATATAACAAAAGTAGTATACTAGAGAAAAAATGTTGTATGCTGTAACACATAGGCATAAACTTCCATGTAAAGTTGTACAAACCTGTAGAAGTAGAAGCAACTTGTGCACTATTCCATCTAAGTAAGGTGTCAAAATTTCTGGTGTACAATTTTCACTGAAATTAAGAACGGCTGAGGCTGCATGTGCCTGTATAACAGCAACATCTCAAAGACGAACCAAAGAAACCACAGCCATGTCATTGCCATGAGATGAGGACAATCAGACATGCGCATTGATATTAGCATTTATTAACAGGAATTAACGTTTAACAGAATTATGGTAGACTATACAAGTTAGATAACAGATAGCAGGAACTACCAAAGCCAGAGAAATATGTTTGGCATATTTTGAAGTCCTAATTCTTTAATTTAAAACAATATGCCTTCAACCTCTTCCATAAGAACGAACTAAAAAGGGTACTCCCTTCATTTTAATTCATAACGACTTCAGAACTAAAAATGGTACTCCGTTCATTTTAATTCAGAATGACTTTCACTTTCCTACGGGATAACCTTAAGATTATTTCCTTTCCAAAATGGCTTATCACATTAAAAAAATGCAATGGGTCAAGAATAAATGACTGGAATGTATTGTGGAATATTTCATCCTAGAGCAGCCGAGCAGGTACTTCTTTCTCTTCAAGATGGCCCACCTAAGCACACATTGTTGACTTTTCGTAAAACAAATTTGACAAATAAATCAAGAAATTTAAATTTCAATCTGGAATTGAAAGAATTTGTACAAATTACACAAGAATGTCAAAATTAGTGGTAGTTATAAAGGAAGTAATCAAGAGAATCAGTCATAGAACAACGGTAGCAGAAGAAATGGACAAGAATGCACAATAAAGACTAACAAAGATATAACGAACTTCAAATCCACAAGCATTGGTCAACTACAAGGCAAAAATTTCCTTCATGTTTGAAGCCCAAGATGGTTATTTTATGCCAATAGCATATATGCACACAAACAAATTACTTAATCCTTCAGTCACTCACATAATCTGATCACATCATAGCTAATTTTCTTCAGCCAGAGGGTCGGATGAAAATCCAAGATATGGAAATAAGATTTAAAGTGCAACAAAAAACAGGAAAAACAAAATGTTTATGTCCCTGTAAGGGGAAAAAGAAAGTCAATATGTATTAACAGAATTAGGCAGCAAGGTGCTAATCAGAAAAGACTGTTCGCAGCAACTAGTATTTGGTTTGAGCCAAACTGTCTATTTTTGTCCTATTTTACACTTATCACAATACAATAGAAATGAACCTAAAGTGAATAAACAATGCATAAAAGATAGCCATTTCTATTATAAATAGAACGAAAATAAATTGATAATCAATATGCATTTAGTCTTCATAATTGTAATTTATAGCTACAAATATCTTGCGATTAAATAATTCTTTCCAATTTATAAAATAGCTGACAAAATAAGATCACAAAAAGTATGCAGATAATTAATATATGAACATTAGAAGCCTTTCATAACAAATGAAAGCAGAGCTAAAATGTACCAACCACTCATTCGCGAACAAACTAAACCTACTAACTTGTTTGCAGAGGTAGAGATCACTGAACAAGAATGGAAATGAGGAACCATTAGCAAATTTCCCTGAATTCTTTTGTAACAGAACAAGAAGAATTTCTCATTATGAAATGCTAACTTTTTTCAGTTGCATTTCCACAACTATCGGCAGGTTAATGTATCGAGACACAACAGGTGAGAACATTAATCTTAAATAAAATGATGAGGAATTCGAAGCTATCTACTTTCACCACTACCACTAATGAATTTTTTATACAATATACTAGCAGAGAAATTTACAAATAGAAAATTCTCAAACATGGCATCTAGACTATTATTACATGATATAGTTCAACATTTAGAAGAGAAAGCAAAAATATTATGTTCTTTTACATTCAAAGAATGCCCAAAAATCTATAAAAACACAAGCTAATATTAAGCACTATAGCATTGGCTTCATACTTAAAGCCAAGAAGCAAGTTCACATTCAAGGAAGGAGGAAATACAAGACGAAGTAAAAAATATACAGTTACATCATGTATTCGATAGAGAAACAAGATCTACAAACCTGTACTCGAGGATTTTGGAAATCATCCATAGCTGAAGCTAGAGCCGGAAGCACATGCTGATGGTACTGAACTTGCAAATCTGGGCCCAAATCAGTTGACAGCTGACCAATTGCATTAATTGCAGCCCATCTAACACGAGGATGAGGATTTTGAAAGGAATTCAAAACCATGCTCACTATCTGTTCCAAATTCTTAATCATCACCTGTAACAACAGCTAAATTGTGAAGAGTTTTCACAAATATTAAAAAATACGAATAATAACTTCCAAATTGATAGACAGGACCAATGAGCAAAAAACTCCATAACTTCACTATACCAGAAATCAACAGAACCTCATGGCATCGCATAAAGTAAGCCCCAGACATCCCATATTATTGTATCAAACTCAGACAGATTCCCAAAACAATGCAGTTAATCAAGAGAAAACATCAAATCGATATGCACCATAGATTAGTTAGCACTTAATTTGCATAGAGTTTCAAGATTAAAAAATGTGGCTACAATAGACAATAACAGGCGACAAGATATTACTATGGAATTCAAATTCGTATCACATTACTGGTGCATCATACATTTTCTGGATAAGTGATATTACATCATGCATATATACATATGAACGTCCATTAGAAAAACAAAAACTGAAGTTACCCCATCGAACTTATCGAAAACTACAAACCAAGTTCAACATCTGCCAAATGATCGTTGTCATCCAGATTATACTACTAAATGAGATAACGAAGTTTTTAACCTAACGCATGCGGCATAAATACAATGAACTTCAAATAGAAACTTAACCACTGTTTATACCTTTGAACAGCCCTCCGCAATTTGTGCAAGGGAAATGAGAGCCGCATGGTGCTTTTGCCAATCTGGAGCTGCTAAATAAGCTTGCAACTGTGCAGAGGCCACGGGGACAATTGTGTTCCCGCCAAGGGCAATTGCTAACCTATCCAAACACTCCTGTCCAACACTGTAATTACTTGTCTCCCCAGCATCTTCATCCTCAGCTTGTGCGCTGTGCCAAGCAGGATCGTCCTCAACATCCACGAGCATCTTCATCAAAATGGCAAAGAGCCTATCAATAAACTGAGGCAACTTCCGCATCATCCCAGGCGCCCTCTCACGTGCCTCTGCCAGAGTAATCACAAACTCAACTGCCAAATGCCTTGTGCCCTCTTCAAAATTCTCGGCCTCGGCTATCTGCAACATGTACCCCACCACGTCCACAATCTGTCTGCGTAGAAACCTGGGCTCAGTTCCAGCCAACTCTATCATCAACTCCAATGCTTCCTGGGCAGTTGCCTCCTGTCCGGAGCTCAAAGCATCCATCAAGGTCCTCATCATCGCGGGCAACAAATCCTGGAATCGATCGCGATCATTTGAACTCGTCAAGCACTGAATGAAATTAATGACCGCACTCAAGGCCGCAATTTTCACATCAGGATTCGAAGAATTGTTCAACACATTTAGAAAGACGGTGTGCAAATCCACTATGAATGGAATTAATGTATCCCCGATGAACTGGGCTAACTGGGAGAATATCAAAAAAAGCCGATTCCTGGAGCTTTGGGGAATCGGAGGTTACACATTGGAACATGAAGGGCAAAATTTCCGGCCACTGATTTTCTGGGAGAAGCGATGAGGCGAGTTCCGATATGGTGTCGCATAGCTTTTTGATGATGGATTTGGAATCCTCCCGCTGGATAGAGGAGAGGAGGATGTTCTTAACGGCTGAGCGAGTCGCATCACTGAGTTGGGGCCAGATGAACGAGTCGTCCCGAGTCAGCTGCTTCCTGAGAAGAATGGTGGACATGGCGCGGGCCTCATGATGAGGGGATGAGGACAGGAGGTGCGCAAGCTTCAGGGCTAGCGAGTTGGGATCGGTCTGCTTGAGCAGATTGAAGATTGACTCGGCCTGGGATCGCTGCTCGTTAGAGGAGGACATCAGATGGGAAATTAGGGTTTCGAAGGGAGCCGGGTCCGGCCCCATAATCGCAGCGAGTTGTGCTTGCTGGAACTGAGTTGACTCGGCGTCCATCCTCGGTCGGTGGCAAGCAAGTAACTAGGGTTTTTGTTCAAAGATAGCTATTTTATGCTTGTGTGTTCGATGGTGGCACTCTCTCTCTCTCTCTCTCTCTAAAGTATGTCTTTCTCTCACCTACAAACACACACTGAAGGTGTGTATTTATATAGAGAGCACCGCGCTGAACACACAAATACACAATTCGCGCCTCCTCCGCCTTTTTCTATCTTATATTTTAGGATTATTTATTAATGAAATTTATGATTGAGAATGTACAAGAATTGAACCATGAAGTACAACATTCTGTAGCAGTTGACTGCTGGGAAATAAAGTTGGAGTTCGAGGGATTGGTAGTAATGGTGGGGCTAATTAGGGCAAAGTAGGATATTATCGAGAGACTAGTTTCTTACTTTCTTATTGGTTGCTAAGTATTTATATTCAATTTTAATAATGCATCTTGGATTGTTTTTTAATTTGAAGCGAAAATGGAAAGAGGTGTGAAAGGGGAAAAGGGGTCAAAAGTTGGGTTGGTATTTTGTAGAAAATAATTTATTTTTTTATAAATATTTTTTTTTTCTTTTCTAATTGGGTGCTTTGATTATTGATTTTCTATCGAAATAAAATAATAGTCCATATGATAGTATGTTCAGAAAAAAATTACAAACTTACATTGACATTTTCAAAAAGTGGTGTCCATTTCAAATAAGAGTGTGTTTGGAAGGACTTTTTCAAAGTGTATAACACTTTCTCAGAGTATGATATGAGCGTTCTTGTGGTCATTACCATAGCCAAAATGAATTGCATGCCACATCATTTCAAGTCTTCTTATCCTTCAATACATGGCTCACATAGTAAATGGTAGCTCAACTTTATCCTTGTTTCAGATAAGAACTACGTTAACTTTGTGAGAACATCGAGAGGGATGGTCGAGTCAAGATCGGGCATTAGAAACCTCTTGCATTCCTCGGTCTATTGAAAATCATTACTCTATTTCATGGCCTCGAAGAATGGATGACATCAGCTAACATAAAACGATTCAAACCTGCTAATCAAGCAATAAACATCTGTACTTATTGAACTGCTCATGTCCACGATTGCTTTAATCTCGTCTAGTTTGACTTCGATTACTTGTTGGTTTACCATGAAGCCAAGAAACACTTCCTTGGTAGTCCCAAACCCACATTTTTCTTTATCAAACTTCAACTGATTTTTGCATGAGACTTCATAGATTTCCTCAAGGTCGATTACGTGCCGAGACTTCATCAATGTTATGTATTTAAAATCAGATTATGTAACAACATAGTAGCTTTTGCGGTCTTCACGATTGCAAAATCAAAGAAGTAATAATATTTATTTCTCGAGCATCAAACTTAACACTTAATGATCACATAACCTCGCTTGATACTTGCTAGATATATTAAGCAAGTCTTTTAGATCAATTTAAATTCATTAATGGAATCATTAAAATTACAGAGACAGTTAATAGTTTATACTTGTAGCAATTAGGACATTATATGATGAAATTGTGTTCAATTTTTGACTTTTGTAATTCTGGAAATGTCTGTCATGAACAAATGCACTATTTGAAACAGTTTGGCCTCTTAAACATTGATGACTACTATTAATTGCTCCCATACCCTATTTTATAGAGACTGGAAAGAAGGATTTATTAGCAGTTAAGTCGTAGATATTGAGATATCAGCCAAGACAAGACTGCACTTTTATGTTGGACTGATAGTATTTAACAGTATAATGAACAAAGTTTAGTTTCTCATTCTTACCTTCTAGTTTTATCTAATCCTTGGTAAAACTATGATAATCGAGAAGTGATTTTGAAAATTGTGAAACGGGGTTTCATTTGTTCATTGAAAGCAACCGGTACAATCACAAAACTAAACACAACATACGAACAGAGATGTGCAATTTGTTTTATGCAAAATCTTAAACTAGATATCATCAACTGGGTAATAAACCACTGCAGTATACTATGACAGGCAAGAAAGACTTTTTGCATAATTTGAATCATGTGTATTAGGACAACCATAAAAACAGAAGAAAAGCAACAGATACAAGAAAATAAACGGCACTTTAACCTGTTGAGCACATATTGATTCCGTCTTTGCAATCTCTAGTCAAGTTGGAGAACGTCTCTACCCGTGTCTTTGCTCTATAAAGGACCTCAGTATCCACTTCAACTCTCATGTAACCATCAAACTCAACAGGGCGACCACCATTCAGAAATGTCGTGTCATTGTACCACTCACTCGTATTTCCCCACAAATACTTGTAATCATCAAGCAAATGAACTTTGTAATGAGATCTCAGTTTGTCAAAGTAATTGTAGAATGGTTCGTTGGTAGCAATGTACACATTTCTCCAAGGTTCAATCGTCCCTTGAAGCCTAGTAACAAGAGCATCAGGTGATGTATCAGCATCCAAATTCGGCCACAGCGCCTTATTCTGTGCTTTCTCTCCTCGAACCACGTGAACTGCATCAAAATCCCAGTCCATGCTCCCACTAATAGCAGAAACTATGTTCATTAATCTCTTTGATTTCCAAATGGCATGCCACGGCCTCTCAATATATTTAGCTGCCGGACCTTCACAAACCCTGTACCAATAGTTTTCTGGCTCAGGAGAGTCAAATTGCCTCCATATGATCGAGCTTTTATCTTTCCTTAGTTGCATTGGTGTCACCTTATAGCTTCCTACCTTTCTAACTGGGATTTTACCTTTATGAGTCTTGTCCCATCTCTTCCAATCTCTGAGAAAATCGCCTTCGTCCACAATCGAAGACACTTCTTTCAAATGCTCGAAATCAAAATAGAATCTAAAATCTTTTCCTTCCTCATCCTTGTGGCTCTGTGTATAAGTTGATGCTAGACAAATACTCAAATCCATAACAAATGTACGATTCAAGTACTGGGCCTCACCAAGGGCACACAAGAAGCTCCAAAGATAATGATTCATTCCTTTACAGTAGTCCCCTCCTCGTGAATAGTACAAGTACTTCCCCTTTCTAAATGCCAAATCTGATCCCAACACTGGAATCGTATCATTGATCTCATCGTCCCGCACTGATGGAGCAATTTTTTGCGTTTTGACCATTACCAGTGGCATTAATTCGACTCCTTGGACGGCGGGCATTCAAACCAGAATGCCATCGCCCTGGATGAATCACTTTGTAACTACAAATCATCCTTAAAGCCCATCCTAAACCTCCGAAAATCCCTATACTTTCTCCAAGACCTCTCTTTCTTGTTCCTGAACCTCCACGCCACATCACATTCAACAGGCTTCGATCCATTGACCGGTGTTTGATAATCCAAAAAAGCAATTGACTTAAAAGTCCTCAAATTGAACCTCTGGATTGCAATTAAAACCTTAGGGTCTGAACAATTGATCCCATTCACAGCTTCACAACCCGATTTCAAGGTCACGTTTTTCTCAAGTTCCTCCTCAGATTTCTCAATTGAAGCTTCAGTAATCGGGACCAGTAATCCTATAGGCGATGCCACTGGCGCAATGGCAATGTCCTCGCCAGTTTTAAGGACGGAAGAATCCGTCTTGAAAGTAGCATTTTCTACCTCCGTGAAAACCTTGGTCAGAGCTCGAGAGGACTCCCACGGATCCGGGGGTTGGTATGTAATTGCAATGACAGTGAATACAAGGACTGAGAACACAAATACTGAGAAACACACATTGCTTATCAGCTTAATTAGGTTTTGCCCAATGGGATCTGTAGGATTCACTTCTTTCATTTACCCAAAGCTCTAAATCCCAAATTAAATTCAAACTGAGTTCACCAATATTGCCAGTGCACATGCATTAAATTCACCTAAAGAACGGATATTTGAGAATGAGGAAACAAACTAATGGTATGTAATCGAATCAAAAAAAAAAAATCTTTACATAGAGAAGTACTCACCTGATCTGAAATTGAGCTAAAAGATTGAAGAAGCAATTATTGGTATTAGGGTTCAAAATAAACAGTCAATTACGATTGGCACTCGTATAAACCGTGAAAAATATCAGATCTTGGAGGGTGGAGAGAAGACTAGGGCTAAAAAACAATAATCCAAGATCCAAGTTGACGATACCCTTTAATTCAAGAATTGGAGTGTAAGATTGGATCTTAATTCTAGAAATTGAAAAATTAATGACAGGGGAATTTGTTTTGATGAAGGAAAAAGGGTTAAGATTAGACTTGAAGAAACAACAATCCGGTGAGCTGTCACAATTGTCCAGTTATTAATTTCGTGGTAGTATTTTCCTGTCAGCACTCAGCGATAGCAGAATTGCTATTGTACGGCACCGGTGCACAGGTGTCCTCGAACTGATAGGGTTCGCGATTTTTTTAAGGATAAAGCTATTTGTACACCTTATGGTGTACCAAATAGTTTACACCCCTCTCACATGGAGAGGGGCCCACGAATATTTTATTATGCGTGGGCCCCTCTCCATGTGAGAGGGGTGTAAGGGATTGTGTAATGTATTATGTATGTGTAGACTAACCCTTTTTTTAATTGCTGGTCCCACCTCTGCATATGAGGTAATTATACATCGTGTTGTATTTGTAGTCCAACTCCAGCGATATAGAGTGTGAACTGTGAACCGACAACTAAATTATTCGAAAATAGCTTAGGAGGTACTTTGGATTTTTGTTAAATCCATAAATGATCATACAATTTTATACTCCATCCGTTTCAAATATATAAATTTGTTTGATTTTTCACACGAATTAAGAAAACATAATTAATATTATTGAAAATGTAATTTTTGTCAAGAACTTTCCTAATTTATCCCTATTTAATTTTTAGCAATTAATATTAAATTATTATTGAAAGTAGTAAAAAAATTGAATGATTTAATTTTCAATTTTCACATTCATAAATTATTTTGATAAGATTCATTGGAACCATAAATTAAATGGAGAATATTGATTTTAACTATACAAAGTAAATAAGGACATATTAGTAAAGTAACAAATCAAAATATTCTAAATTTAGAAATCGACTTATATATTTGGAACAAACCAAAAATGAAACTCAACTTATATATTTGGGACGGAGGAAGTACTTAATGTTAACATTATAGTAATCAAATTTTGTTTTATTTCACCATGATCAATCAACTTTATAATGAGTGTCATTATGACCAATCAATTTTATTTTATTTCATCATTACCATCAATTTTATATAACTTCTTTTCACTTTTTTTTACAAATTTTAAAAAGGGTTATATAGTTACTTTGCATTATATATAAAAAATAAATTCAAAAAAATAAAAATAAAAATTATTTTAATTATTTTAAATAAGTTTTTATTTTCTTTTCTTTTTCTAAGTTTTTTTAAAATAAGTTTTTATTTTATTTTAAAAACATTTTTTTAAAATTAAGTTTTTTTAAGGAATATTTTTTAAAATAAATTTTTGTTTTAATTTTTAAAATAAGTTTTTATTTTATTTTATTTTTAAAAAAGTAAATAATTTTTTATTTTATTTTAAAAACCTTTTTTAAAAATAAGTTTTTATTTTATTTTTTAAGTTACTTTTTAAAATAAGTTTTATTTTTTTTACCTTTAAAGGCATTTTTTCAAAATAAGTTTTTATTTGTTTTTTATTTTTCTAAGTAACGTTTTTTTAAAATAGGTTTTTATTTTATTTTTTTAAGTAACATTTTTTTAAAAATAAGATTATATTTTATTTTATTGGATCTTGTTACTTGTACCCTTAGTTTGATACTTTGGTTTACTCGATCTCACCTGCCCTCTCACATAGGAGTCGGGTCCCACACATTTATTAGGCGTGGGATCCAACCCAAATGTGAGAGAACAGGTAGTACCGAGTAAACTAAAGTGTCAAGTTAAGAGTACAAGTCGCTTAATTCTAATAATGCAAATTTACATTTTTTACTCTTTTTAAAATTCGTTAAAAGAAATTGGATGGTCATAGTAAAATAAAATTGAATGGCTTTAGTGACACTAAGTATAAAATTGGATGATCATAATGACACTAAATATAAAATTGGGAGATCATTGGTGGATTAACTCTTTTTCTAAATGATGTTTGAATTTGGAACTTATGTTTTTTTTTTTTTTTTTTTTTTGTGGTATTTAAATTTTTAATGATGTTATAAAAAATAAAAATAAATAAATAAAAAAAAGAGAGAAACTAGAGAAGTTAATAAATCTGTATATATTTTATCAAGAATTAAAGCTTCATATTTATAGAAAAAAATTAGGAATACAATGATAATAAAATCAAAAGCTGCAAAGGTATAATTATCATTCACTAACAATCATTTTTTTAAAAAAAATGCACTCCCATTGAATGACATATTATAAAATATATGTCTCATTAAAACCTTATCAAAAAAATTCAGTATTATAATTCTTACAAAGTATATTTCGTATTGTCTTGTTATAGTCTTCAAACGACACCATCCTCATATGATACATTTAATGAATGTAATAACATGATGAGTCGAATACATATCAAAGTATTATTTTGAGGGTAAATGTCTTTTAGGTTATGGACGTTCATTACACAAAGAATATGCGTCGTTAAAATCTTATTAAGAAATATTCTATGGGGAAAATCCTAATGAAGGAAAAATGGTGCATTATTCTTTTAAGCACACAACAAAATTTGTCTCGTTGAAAACCTTGTCAAAAAAATCTAATGGGACAAAATCTTGGTCAAAGGAAAACAAGTATAATACGTATTTACTCATTCTTAAGATAATATTACTTAAATTATGTTTCAAGCATATTAAATCCTTCGGGGATAACAATAATAGTCATACTAGATAAGTTGACTATAACATATTTCAAATTTCAGGCATCGTCGAGATATCATGATATAGATTTGTGATTTTCATTCACCACGATCTTTGTGAAATTTATACTATGTTAAGAATCATGCATTGCATATTACGATTTCATTTTTTTCATTTCCTTATTTCATAAGTATACACTTTTAAATTTTCGGATTGTAGGTCTAGAAAACTTCGTATTTCTCTAGTAAATTTAATTTAGAATTACGTCCCTCTTATTTGGTCAATCATTACTATGATCGATATATTTCAACGCATTTATTTCGATTTCTCGATATATAATATAGTATATTATGTGCAAAAATGTTGTTGGTAAATTTTTATTTCTCAATTTTATTCTTTTCTATAATGGCATAGTTTATTAAGATATCTCAATTTTTAATATATCAGATATCTGAACATTTTTTATGATTCTATAATTTATTATATCTAAATATTCATCAAGAGTATATGTCTATTTGACGGTCATTTTCGCTCCATTTTCATTTGAAAATGTTTGTATTATAATCGAATATCATCACGCTTTAGAAATAGAACAATTTTATCATGTATAATTAGGTGTGGGCAAAAACCCGCCCGAACCGACCCAAATCGATCGGTTTGGGTTGGATTTTTGGTGTTTTTAGTTGGGTTTCGAGTAGTGGGTTATGTCATCAGGTCGGGTTGGGGGTTAACCAAGACAACCCGATATAACCCACACCAACCGACCCGCCAATATTAAAAAATTGAAAAAAAAAATGACTAAATATAAAAAAAACGAACCCTAAAATTTTCATTTAATCGTTTCTCACAGTGTCTTTTCTTCACTTCACTCCCATCGGCAGCAGCACAAGATGCCCTAATCTGGTTTTCTTTGGTGCTTTCTCATCCACATCTGGAAATCCTTTGGTCAAATAATATTCGATTCTTAATTTCTTATGGAAGAAATGGTGTAAAATGGAAATGGATGTGCGTTTTTCAAACCTTTTTTGTAGAGTGGAAGTTCTTACACTATTTGAATGAAACAAATAAAAAATTTGTTGTCTTGGTGTAAGCATTTTCTGATTACTTATAAGAACGCAAGATGGAATGAAAGTGCCTTTTCTGTGAGACCTTCAAGTAAGTTTCTCTTTCGATTTACATTCTGCATTTGTTTTAAGTGTTTTTGTAAATGTCACAGTTAAATTAAATGGTAGGATTTGTGACTGAAGCCATGTTCAGATGTAAAACTTTTCTTGCATTTTTTATTTCACGATTTTAGTAATATTTTCTGATTATTTCTCAAAAATGAACTTTTCCTTTTGGAGGTTCCCTTTTGTGACGGTCAAAAATTCTATTTGAAAAATGTCTTGACTAGGCAAGAATCATTTTTCATGTTATTTTGGGGTTCCCTTCTATGACGGCCGGAATTCTTTTCATTAGTTTTAGGTCGATTTGTTAATAAGTTTTTTCCGCCTTTTACATTTTGGGGATTTCAACATGTATGTCTAATTAATTGTTATGTTTCTTCTATGGTAGTGGTAAATGGTAATAGACAAACGTTGTGATTTATTTCTTACTTTATATTTTTGTAATGAGATCTTAAATGCTGACTTATTTTGCAACTATCTCATGCAACACTAGGGGAGGTGAAAGATGTGATAGGAGCCAAACTTATTCCCATTCGTATGAAGATTGATACAGACAAGTATGTTATGGGAACTCTTTTTGCAGAGGATAGACCTCAGGTGATGTTTGAGTTGGTATTTGAGAGGGAGTTTGAGCTTTCTCACGACTGGAAAAATGGGAGTGTCTACTTTATTGGCTATATCGCCGATGATCAAATTCAAGGTAGATATCTTTTTCTTCTATCAATTATCATCTTTATTTGTTATGCTTTGTTTATCTCTAAGAGAATTGTTTGTGTTGTGTTTAATCCTTTTCGGTCTTGATTTTGTTGAAGACGTTACAATGTGTTGTGTACTGCACGAACAACATGGTCTTTATCACATACATGAATATGAGGACTTTCTTGGGAATTTAATGTTTGATGCTTTCTTTGAGTTTTATGTATATTTGGAAGGCATTTGCATGTTGTCTTTTGCATAATTGTTTTAGTTTGATAGTTGTAAGGCGTGAAGCAATTGATGGCAACTCTTCCAAGATGCAACATTTACAATGGATAACAGTTCCAGCTGCCACATGTTTATTAATTTTGAAGTTTATCGACATTGGATAGCTGTATTAAATTATTAATTCTATTTGGATGACTTTTCATTCAAATGGTTGTACATTATATTAAATATTAAATCTTATTTGGATGACGTATTGGTCTTATTTTAAATATATGATAATAAAGTACACTTTATTCAAACCGACCAACCCAATCCGACCGACACTTGGTTGGGTTGGGTTTAAGTTGGGAGAAAAATCGACATAACCCAACCCACGCCCACCCTTATGTATAATATTAACTAATTATCCTCCAGAAAGTTATTTAAAGTTGAAGCATTTGAAGCTAATATGTGAGATATTGTTGATCTCTCTGGCCAACAAATGCAACTAAATGAATTATCCTTCGAACTTCTTGTTCGAATTGTCTTTTCCAAGGATTTAGATAAAGAAAATGTTTATTGTACATAACTATTTGCATAATGTTTTAGATAATGACAAGATATCAAAATATAAATGAAAAAGTTATTTGATTGCTAAGATTTTGATCTAATTAAATCTCACTGCATTATTTGTTGGTAAACTATTTTGTAAATTATCTTGTACATTTGTTTGTACATTATTTGTTGACAAACTTTACATAATGATATATTTGTACATTATTTTCAATTTTTTAATTTCTCACCATAATATTGAGAGAATTGTCCAATTAAATTGACAATCAACAAACTGCGTTAGAATATCGCATGTGTTGGGATATGGGTTTAATTATGCATTTATTCTCAACATTCTTTACTTTTCATCTCAATGCAATATGGTGGATTAATTGTACATATATTACACTGTCAAATAATTCGATGAATAAATTAAGTTTTGACCATAAGTTAATTATAATATGGAGAACTATGATTCGCAATAGCATTCCCTAAATAAAAATGAGAAGTACTTTGTTCTCTATTAAATTAATTAGAGGCGTTTAACAAGCAATAGCATTAACAAGACACATCGTCTTGATTGTATAATTCGAAAATTATGCTCATAATTAAAATTTGAGCAATAATTTAGCAAATTTCAGATTGCGAATACCATACAATCATCTAGTAAATGTATCAAATCCATTAGATATAAATAATATCTAATTGGTCAGCATGGAGGTTGATGGCCCCATATATCACCCTAATTAATTTTCATAAATACAATGAATTCAATTCATATTTTAACTAATGAAGATCTATTACTTGTTTTCATTAAAAATAATAAATAATATATATGAATTCATTGGATTAAAGAATCTTCTAGTTCTTCACTGAATGTCCATTCGAATTCTCATTTCATATCATTATTGATCCAGTGATGATCTAACGGAATATGCAATAAAAACTATTGAACTTCTGATTTAATACAATATTTATCAAAATAGTCACTAAAGTTTAATATAATGTACCAATTAAGAAACATTATTAAAAAAATTTGTAGGTTTCTCTTTTATTTATAGGATAACAAATTACTAGTAATTGTAAGTTTATCCCTTCATATCCCATAATATTGACTCTTTTGGAGTCTCAAAACAATATTTTTCAGAAATATTGATATAAATAAATTATTGCTTATTTAGAAGCAAATTAATTAAAATTGCACTTCTCCAAGTTCAATAAATATTTATATTGAAATGTCTAAATTGTGATTCTTAAAAGTTAACCACGTAAGATTTTTAAAAAATATTAATAAATAAAAAATTGAGCTTCTTTTAGAGCAACACAATATTCTCATAGTTGATTTAAACAATTCTACAATATTTTTCTAGAATATGTAAATGTTGAATCTTATTCCATTCCAAAATAACAATAATATCATGTTTTTCGGAAGTAATAACATATTATTGTTTAGAGTACTAAATTATGTAAGAATATACTTTTTAAGAGTAAAAATATAATTTATGTTAGATTCCATATTATTATGTCTTCAAGAGCAAATTAAATCTAACCAGAATATTAATGAAAATTATAACTTGCTACTTCAAGGGCACATTATATTTTACTATTACTTTTTGAAAAGTAATATGTCAATATGCTTCTGAATTAATATTGAAAATTATGATTCATGCTCTTAACGAGCAAATAATATTTTTATGGAATATTGATTATAAAATTGTGATATTTCAAGAGCAACAACATGACTGATTACCATTTTAAAGTTTCTAAAGGAAAATATAAAAAATTTAATCAGGTTAAAAGTATGAATTACCAAACAAACAGTACGTGATATAAAAATTAATTACCAAACAGATATGATATGAATTTATATATAAAAATTAATTAACAAACATGCATCAGGAAAAAAAATCCTCATATATAGAAATTAACATAATTGACTAAATCTCTCACTAACACGCAAAAGATACCAAACATATGAATTCGCATATA
The DNA here is from genome assembly GCA_019395295.1 of Osmanthus fragrans. Lineage (NCBI taxonomy): Eukaryota > Viridiplantae > Streptophyta > Magnoliopsida > Lamiales > Oleaceae > Osmanthus > Osmanthus fragrans. The sequence continues at coordinate 27,325,757 of CM033355.1, read as the reverse complement.
TAGAAGTTGAAGGTACGAATAACTTTAGATAAATAGCTTCAAAATGAATTCCACATACATAAAAGTTAAAGGCGTGAATTCCATGTATCAAAAGGCAATGATGGGGGAATAAAATGTATATATATATAAAATTCACATGTATAAAAAAAAATGGGAATTAATGCACATGTATACAAAAAAATTCACATGTCACCAAATTGATTTTAGTACACGTGACACATGATTATACTTATAAAAACTATTACCTTCTAATTAATTCACTTTGATCTTGAGAAATTCGTGCTGATAACATGTTATAAAAAGATAAGAAAATAGAAAAGTCGATAGACTTATGTGTGTTTTATTAAGAATCAAAGTCTCATATTTATAGAAAAGAATTAAGAATACAATAGTAACAAAGTCTATGGCTGCAAAAATATAATTGTCATTCATAAATACTTCTATATTATTTACAATAAATGATAGTTTCTATATAAATAATAATGTAAAGTTAGGCAACTAATTTTTAAAGCCACCCTCAATAAGATAGCAATTATATGTATGGTTTAGCACTCAAGATTAACCCTAAAAATTCACTCCGTCTCCAATTCCTTTTACTTATCATTGTACTCAAGATTCACCATGCTTTCTCTTATTTTTCCGTCGCCCTAAGAAGGTGATCTTGATTGCCCCATGCAAGACGTAGAAAACAAAATAATGGAAATATATGTGTGAAGTAGCCATTGCTAAATTGGACTAAAATGGATTTTGAATATAACTTCAAAAGCGGGTTAATTATTTGAATGGTCACTTAACTATACCAAGTATTACTCTGAACTTAAAAATGTATCTTAATTATGTATCATGTTACCCATACATCGCTCAAGTGAAAAATTCATTAAGTTCAACAAACAACGCTGACTTGAGCGATGAATGAGTGACACAGTGCATAATTTAATAACCACTGAAATATAATTTTAAGTTCAGATATTAAGTAGTAACAATTTATTCTTCCTTCTAATCGGCATATATGAAAGAAGAAATCCAAGAAAATGAAGAGAAAAAGAGAAAATTGAAAATCAAAGGCCTATCAATAATAATAAAAAAGTAAAACTTTTCAAAATTGGGTATCACAGATTTCAGTACAAGATCATTTTTTTTTCATTCGGAGCCCACTTTCAAATATCCAATGATTCATAGAAATCTCGCTTGCCCAATTTCACAATCCAATTTTTGTTCCAAAGTGAACAAATAATCCTAATTTTTGCAAAAATTTCTGACTCTAATTTTTTTTTTAAAAAAAAAAAAAAACTTTTGTAGAAATCTCAACCCCCACTTCAAAAAGAAAAAAAAAAATCTCTCTCTTCCAATTTTTTTTTTTTTTTTTTCTTTTTTGGGAAAAGTGAGATAGATACCAAGCAAAATTGAATCTTTTGTAGAAATATCTGATGCCCAATTCTAAAAGGTTTTACTTTTCCTCGATTTATAAGCCTTTAATTTTTAGCTTCTTTTTTTTTGTTTTCATTTTCTTTGGTTTATTCTTTCACAAAAATCGATTTGAGGGAAGAAGAAATTGTTACTACTTAATAATTAAACTTAAAATTATTTTTCAATGGTCACTAGACTATGCATTGTGTTGTCCATCCATTACTCGAGTCGACATCATTTGTTGAACCTAGTGATTTTTCCCACTTGAGTGATGGATGTGTAACACATTGTATAGTTCAGTGACTATTGATATAAATTTTTAAATTTAGTTATTAAGTAGTAGCACTTGATATAGTTCAATAACTATTCAAATTATTATAAACAACGAAGAAAATATCGGATAATTTCAATACAAATTTGTTGTGATAATAGGCGATAAAATAATATGATACAATATGAAACAATTGATCACGAAGTTAAGAATAAAATAATTTACAGAGAAATTGAGAGTTCACTAAAATAAGTAGAAATAATAACAATGATTTCGTGTTTTCATTTGTCTAACTTTTTAATCTAAAATACAATGAAGGGCTAAATATATATAGGGGATGTTTCAATCCTAAAAGTAAAATTATAGAAAGAAAATAATACTAAAAAGCATCAAAACACGAAAACGAGCATGGGCCAGATGAATATGGCGCTCGAGCTCCAGGCAACTACATTGCTTTGGGCGCTCGATCTCTAGTCGAGCACCAGGCGAGTATAGTTACCCCGAAAAGTCCTCCCTGGTCCATATCTTGATCTCTTCAAGTTTAACACAAATTACACCTCCCAATTGGATTTTCAAATAGAATTCGAATAAGATTTCAAAAGCATTCCAATAAAATAGAATTCCTCTTAGTGTTGACCTTAACTAGAACTTCCGATTATCTTCAAAATAGAATTCGGGTCACACACTAATTCTAACAAACTCCACATCGATATGAATTCTACTACAATGAGTAAACTCAAAGATTATTCACTTGGAGACAAATTTCATTGCAAGGAATGAAACTTCAACTCTTCAACGAAAAAATACAAATGAAATTCTCCATCAAAATATTCTACCACAAAACTCAAATGGGTTCAAACTCAAAACCTGAGTAGAAAAATTCTAGTAACACCATTGGACACCAAAGTTGCTCGAATCATGAGCAACAAAATAAATGTAATTAATGATTAGCAAATAAGGCTGAAACAAGCCATGTAACAGAATCATCATAAACTGCTTCAATAGAAGGGTCTTGGCTAGAATTCCTACCTTCAACCACAAACGAAGCAAAATCAACTAAATCAGCATCTTTGTACATATGTGGAAGCATATTCTCAAAATTGAATATGTTTTTAGCAATTGAATACAACGACATCGTTGGTAATGGTGGCAAAGCGAAATTCTCCATAACTTTCGAACTTGGCTTAAACATATTCATCAAAGTAGAACTCAAACAAAACTCCGACAATATTGAACCAAATGCACAATCCACTTGAGCTCCAAATTTATGTTGATTGACCTTCAAAGATTCTGTCATACCTTGCAAGACATATAATTGAGACTTCTTCTTTTCCTGTAACACAATATGAGCACCTTTACAAACATTCAGAACTCCACATTCACCAATGAATTTGTACACTTTCAAGTTAATAGTACTTAAAGAGATAATATTTTTCTTCAAATCAAGAACATGCCACACCGCATCAAGCATTCTAACACTTCATCAATCAACTTAATTCTAAACTTTTGTAAACAAACCCAATTGAAACGCATATGAAAAGTGCAAACCATATCAAGAATCCAATCCTCTTTACGTTTTGAATCACCATAAAAAATCATGAAAAGATCTCCATCATTGTGAAACGTTTGTCCAACACTAACTTCACCCCAAGTATCTAATTGTTTTCCGTTCTGATAAGCTACAACCAATTCTTCTTTGTTCTGCTACTTATAACAATCATTAACCAAGTACCCTTTCATCTTGTAATAATTATAAATTTTATTTGTGAAGTTAGACCTTGATTTGCCCCTTACAAAATTACCATCAACAAATAAGGAAATCTCCATGAGTCTCAATTCGAACGAGATGCTTCATCTTCTCATTTGAATAAAGAGCATCATAAACATCTTCAATGATGAGTGTATCATGACTATATGGGATCGTGTCTTTAAACGATATATATGAAGCGGAAACGGACACAATAAAGTCAAACATAAATCTTATTTATCATATTTGACCTCCAAGTTCTTTAAATTAGTGACGATTACCTTAAACACAGCTAGGTGGTCTTCAAGAGATGTACCTTATGTCATACGATAAGAATAAAGATGATGTTTCAAGTGCAATTTGCTAGTAAGACTCTTCGCCATGCACAATTGCTCCAATTTTAACCGTAACGCAACGACGAACTTCTCTTTCAAAACGTCATGAAGAATGTTATTTGAAAGATGAAGATGAATTTGAATAGGACTTTTCGATCCCTCCATTAATTCTTCTCGTAATTCTAAGTTGTGGACATTTTGTTAAATCCCAACAATACATTGTTCAAATTCATCTAAGCGAGTATTGTGGGGATCTTTACTTGCCACAACGAAAATCTTGTGGTACAATCCAAAATCGAAATATTATGCTTCATGGTTGCCATTTAAAAAAATAAAAAATCTCCATGTGAATAAGGCTTTAACTTTGATGCCGGTTTATATAAACAACGAAGAAAATATTGAATAATTCCAATACCAATTTATTGTAATATAGGCAAGAAAATAATACGACACAATATGAAGCAATAGATCACAAACTTAAGAATTATTGGGTAATTATTGTGTATAGTGACGCTAAAAGATCATAATATATTTGTGAGAATCCTTGCCGACAATTAGACATAGTAACGACAAAGAAAACTAGGAAAAGAAAATGAGATGGAAATGATCAATATGCAAGAAAATGCCTGAAAGCGCAAAGTCGATGCAAGTGTTGAACACTTTGTCCTCAAACCTAAGTACAACGAACCAGAATATCGACTTTTGTACTCCAAAATGAAATAAATATGAAAACCAAAATTTATGCAACAAGAATGCAAGAAATTGGTTCAAAAGAAGAAAAAAGAATAATATTTATGTTTGCATATCATTGGTGTAAGGAATAGGTCATCCCTAAGGTCATTTTTATAAAAGATGAAGAGTTGGGAATGAAGTGGGGTGGATCCAAATTGTGCAACACTTCAAAAGGACGCGACATTGTTCTGTCGATTGCTTTCCACCAACCTCTCGCTCGAGCGGGAATTGCAAAGACTTTGTCGCTCGCTCTTCGCTCGACGTCTCTCGAGCGAAAACACATGTCACTCAAACGACAGTGTTATCCAGCTTCCTCTAAAATTCCTTCCAAAAACTTGGACCGCAAATCATTTGCATAAACAAATCAGGTCTTAATATTTGGTTGAAGTTGACATTAAGTCATACTTTTCAATGTTTGTTTTTAACACTTAACAAGTGTTATCGAATTGTTAAACCAATTTCCAACAAGAATAAAATAATTTGCAGATGAATGGAGATTTCACTAAAATATGGAGAAAAAATTACATTGATTTTCTTTTTTGATTTGTCTAAATTTTTAATCTAACATACAATGAATAGCTAGATACATATATAACATATGTTTTAAGCCCTGAAAGTAGAGTTATAGAAGAAAATGAATGCTCAAAATGTGAAAACGGGCTTGGGCCAGATGAATATGGTGCTCAAGTGCCAAGCGGGCATCACCCCCATTACTTAAATGTCCGGCTGAGCCAGCTTCATTGCTTTAAGTGCTCGAGTTCTAGTCGAGAGTTAGGTGAGCATAGTTGCACCGAAAAGTCCTCCCTGATTCATATCTTGATCTCTTCAATTCCAACACATATTTCACCTCCCAATTGGGTTTCCAAATAGAAATTCAATTAGAATTTGTCAAATAGATTTCGTATAAGATTCTAAAAGCATTCCAATAAATAGAAATCCTCTTAATGTTGACCTTAATTAGAAATCCCAATCATCTTCAAAATAGAATTCGGGTCACGCTTTAATCCTAACATAATTAAGTAACCCTTCAGAAGTAATAAAAAAAGAAGTAGAGAGACCTAAAAAACTATTGTACATATTATCAATGTGACTTGTTTTCATGCATTTTGATGGCGACGTATAACAGAGTATAGACTATATATTAACGTTTATAGTAGAAACTGATGTGTATTTTATACGCTTATTTAAGTCATTAAAATTGATTATTTGTTAACAAATTGGATGAAACATGACTTAATCCTATATATATTGTTTGTAGGTAACAATCAATGAAAGATGAGGAAATAAGGAAAATGAGCAGGAAAAAGAACTCTATTGCGTCAAATGCAAAGTTCAGGGACTGAAATGCAATAATTTTTGGGAAATGATCAAAACATGTACGTGAAAAAGTTCAGGGACTAATTTGCAAAATTGGTCCCCAAAAATTGTACCATGCGTACGCAAGGTGTTAAAAATCATATTCTGAATAGGGATGACAATTTAATCCGTCCCGACCAGACGGGGCCCCGCCCGATGGGTTGGCGGGGCATCGAGGTTGCCCCGTGGCAGGTTCCGGGGCGGGGTGAAAAATAAATAAATTAAAAATATAATTTTAATAAATGATTAGTTTTAAAAATATTGTTGAATGTATTTACAATTTTATAACATATTTCTAATCTAACAATTATATTATACAATTGTCAATTTAAAATTTTATATAACTAACAACTGTTTATATAATTTAAAAATTCGGTCATTCAATCTTTTTATTATAATTAAATTATATAATTTGAAATTCTGAATCATGATAGTTAAATAAATATTCTTTACTTTCGAAAGATTTATACCAATTAATCAAAACAAGTTAATATCATGATCGAAAAAATTAATTTTTTTTAAAAAATATATGAAATGACCTTTAAGTTTTGGGTTAAGGGTTGAACTTTAAATAATAACATAACTCGAATTTTTGAAAATGTAAAAAAAAAAAAAAAATTAAACAGGGCAACAAATGGGGCAAATTCTCGCCCCGCCCCGAAGTTGCCTCGTTGTCATCCTTACTTCTGAAGCTAATTTTATTGAACTATGCGTATGCATGGTTCAATCCGGGGAATAAAAACTAGTTTCCGTATTTTGTTTTGGAAACATTTTGGACGGAATATTTTAGAACTATTCATATTAGAAGCTGTCAAAAAGACAAGGGAGACCTAATTTTGGGGATTGTAAGCTTATTTTGGAGAACAAAGAGAGAACTTTACATCGAAGAAGAAAAAATTCATCGCTTGGATCCGGATTTGAAGGCTAAAGTTGAAGATTTCCAGATTTTCTTCATCATTTATGATTCGAGTGATGTCTTTCTCTTATTTTCTTTGTAATTTGTACATTAACATGTTAGGCTAAAACCCTTTGTATGGGATAGAAGACAAAACTGATTGATTCTTAGTTTTAATTTGAGACTTTGTGTTTTATATTAATTCTTGTATTGTGATTCCATTAATATGCATATTTATATTTTTTTAATGTTTGTGCATCGTTAGGACAATAAAGTTGCATATTCGTAGTGTTGAAAAACTTACGGCAGGTAGAACATTATTATTGGGACACACGGACAATAAATATTAGGAATAATATTTATAGTGTGTGCGATCATGTATGATAATCCTAAATGTTAATGCGTATTTGCCATATAAATTCGAACTAGGAATAGGATCGTCTCGTGATAATCATAGATTTATTATATCTTGAAAATTAATAATAAATAAAGGTGAAATTATCGATTGTCACAATTGCATGAATTGAGAAAATTATCACTAGTTGAGAATTAGAATTAAGAATTAATTAGTGGAGTTGAAAATCCAATACGTTCACGCACTTCAATTTTAAACCAAGTTTTCATTGATTTTACAAGTTTAGTAATAACTTCACAAATATTCTTTTAGTTACAAATACGAATTTAAATATATCAAATATACTAGAATTGAACCTTATTTCCTGTGGGACGATAACTCTCTCCTCACAATTATTACTTGTACAACGAACCCGTACGCTTGCGGGATTTTGACGAACATAAACTCTAGACATATTATCTTGAGACACGGACATCCCATAGAACTAATCTCAAGCAGAATAATTTGAATAAATTATGTAAAGTTCGGAGAAAAGTTAGCACTTAGAACACCCTTTATGAAACAAACTTTTAAAACACGTAATATTATGCATTCCATTGATGTTGCATTAAGCAAAAAACAATGGCAAAACTAACAATTCCATGTTTCTAACTTTATTCATATGCAAAATTGTAAACGTTACATGATCCCGACATCAATTACAAATGTATGGCATCGTTCGTTAGCGGAAGGCATGGTCGTAATCATGATATCGGAAAGTTTTGTAGATGAAGTGAGACGACCATTTCGATGCCACAAAGCATAGAATAGCCATGCATACCAGGCTGTTCCTTGCAGCCGCAGACATAATACCCTGCTTCCCTGCAGCAACTATTCCAATTGAAGCAATGGAGATGACCTGCAGCACAATCTCAAGTATATTGAGACCTCTGTATGCAAGACTGCAGCTACTACAATTCACTGTGTGGGACCAATACCTGGAACAATCACAAAAATCGTGTCATTTAACTGCAAATGTAAGGATGCATAACTTCAATCTTGTCCATTTGCATTGACTCTACCAATTAAAATTAAATTAGAAGACCGAATAAAATTTTGACTCCTAAAACAACACCACTCAATATTTGTGGAAAAAAAAGTGACACACGAATTTTGTTAGCAAGCTCCATTCATATTCTGGATTAAGCCCTAATTCCAATCTCGAGAGTATTGATAAATGAAACGAAAAACATGAACACGCATACAAACACATAAATTTATAGTGCTTTACCCTCAATGTAAGATCTACGTTCACAAGGGCCTCAAAGAAAACTTTATATTTTGGTCTTAGTTAGCTTGAGTAGACCGCAGTTTGAGCACTCTAGATTTACCTATCAAACAGCTGCTCTCTAGGAGGGGTTGGTGGGAGTAGTCTGCTAAACTTTGTTCCGAAGTCAACTTGAGTGCCTGCATAAGTGTTTAACCACTTTCTGAAGGCAACCACAAGAGCATCTGCCTTAGTTGGCACAAAGCCAGATTTATGCCAATTGAGAGGGCCAACATCCGTTATCTTGCGCTCCTAAAGAAACAATAAATGAAGCAGCTCATTTAATATATGTCTTTCAAAGTACTAGACGATTGTATTCTTACATAACGATCAAGAATTTAACATTGAGAGATCTACAGATTTTATCACAGAGAAAATATATATACATGAGAAGCTTTCTCAAGAAAATGGACTCTTAGAAATGATAAAATTGAACTTATATACACTCAACGGTCTAGCGATGGATTATCACGAGGTGGAGTACTGCGAAATATATACCTGTTTTCTATGACAACCTTAAACCTAGATGTTAAATCAGAAGACTTATTTGGGATGCATTTGTCTGATTTCTTTCTTCATTCTTCGCATTTCAATTACCTTTAGTAGGTAATAGTGTTACCATAAAAATAATGCTGCTAGCAAAATAAGCACAAGCAAGGAAATGCATCGGTAGATAGATTAGAGAGAAAAACAACATTTGGTGCCCTGTGACTTGCCTGCCTTCTTTTGATAATTTATTTACATAGACCACACAAGTTTATTCAAATGATATACCTACATAGATTTAAATGCCCTGATAATAAGAACGTCAGGCCACCCTGATCATATTTAAAGAGAGCAAGATAGTATAGACATGAAACATTTAAGTGTCTACTTATTTGTCAATGCTTGGTAATCATGTATAGGATCCTAGTGCTCAGTTTCAGCAGATATGCAAGTATGTTAAATATTATGATAAAATGTTCGTAAAAATTGAGTTAAAATTCACCTCCACGTGAAGAAGATATAGATCTGAATCTAGAATTAAGTTTTGTCCGATATGAAAGAGCCAACGTGGAACAACTCGATCTATCCACACCGCAAAGTTTCTTGGAGAAGCAAATATCAACCTGCTTTTACCTGGACTGACTGGAATACAGTAGAAAATTAGAAGCCCTCTTTTCTGTATAACAGGTGATGCATGCACCTGCATTAAACAAAATACATATTGCTAAAGAAATACAGTGATATTAAGCCCCTGTTTGACAACCATACTTTTGGAAAAAAGAGTTTTGAATAGTAATTTTTAGGAGAATGTGAGGTTAAAAAGTATAAAAAAAAATTTGGATTTACGTGCAAAATATATTTATTGTGTGAATGTATATTTTCAATGAGTATGTAGAAAAAAGAGATCGAAAAATATGGTTGTCAAACAGGGGCTAAAGATTACTTATTAAGCAATCAAAACTTGAGACATTGAAAATATCAACTAATTACCTCTGTGGTTCCAACCGATGACGTGGACAGCTTACTTGGATCCCCTCCTAGACTGTAAAAAGTATAGTAGAGACAGGGTGCAACAAAATTGCTATTCCCAGTAGCTTTCGCAGTGAAACCATTTATGTCTAGTTTCCGTAAACTTATTTCAACCGGTTTGCCTCCCTCTCTATCAGCCTTCAGAGTGCAGGATACTTACTGTTAGCCATGTGATACTCAAAGGAAAACATGTCATATGTAAGTCATGCATAGATTTACTTATCTCTTTGGCGTTTCTGGAACTCTCATTATTCCATGATGTGCGTAATAGACATGAGCAGGGTCCATAAGATTTTCAATCAGAAGTTCATACCTGAAAATGTCAATGCAGCTGTAAAGAATAACAAAAACTAGGTCCACGTTTTGATGTTTTGATGCTCGATTTATTATCTATGCACCATGTGATGTCACAGTTAGTTGTTGGTACTTTCATCATAACAATAAATGAATCAGGTATCGACTTTTCTGTCCCTCGAGCGATCATAATTGACATTCTTCATCTTACTTTTTCACAGAAGTCCTTGTTATCTCTTTCTCCACTGCAGTTCCATTTTATGTTTCTCAGAAATTATTTCCTTTTTCTTGTGGGAAAACAGAGGAATGCAAGATTTATCTTCTCCTTTAATTGATGTACAAGAATACTGAGAGCTAGTGTGAAGGTTATAACATTCAAATGGAAAATTTTATGTTGATTCCATGCAGAGTGCTTTGAAACATGATTCATAAAAATTCTTTAACAAATCAGAAAAGCAAACAATAGCATACCCATAGGGTATATCTCTGGACATCATCGTATTGGTGAATGATGGGTCGTCAAGTTCTGGGATGTAGGGAGGCTTTTTCTTCAAATGAATATCTTCATATAACGGATCAGAATTCGCCCAAAACCAAAGAATATTATTTTGTACACAACTTGGATATACAGCTACACATGCTTTCTTAGAAGTGTGAACCTGTAGAACCAATGAATCTTCTTATTTTAAACGAAATTATTTATTGTCTAGAAACAGAGCAAGGCACAAATATGTTGTGTCATGATCAATAATTTTTTTTTAACTTAATGGCAGTTCAAATGCTTAGGATATTCTGTACTATCAGAAAAGGTTCATTCTATACCACACAAGACCTTTTCCAACATCTGTGATGAGTTATTCTACTTTTCAGGCTAATTCCTTTTCATAAAGGGGATCATGTACAAGAAAACTCGTTTTTAAATGAAATTTTGAATGGAGAATTTGTGTCTTTGTTACACTGCAGAAAAAAATATTCCTTACTCTATGGACTATTTAATCACTTTAATTTGAAGGTCACAAATTAATAATAATCAAGAACTTAACAACAAATATTTTCATTTTCGTCTAAAGCAGAAGAAAGGAAAAATAGGTCTAAAGCTGTGTTAAAAGAAATAGAATGGTTAGCAGCTGCAAGCATCAAAGTTTAAATGATCTAGCTGCAATTAAGAGAACACAGTTCAGTACCGGAGGGCCATCCCGGGGTGCTTGAGGGATGAACTTGCAGTCACCAGAACCACCAAAACACCAGCCATGGTACACACACTGCAGCCTACCCCGTTGATCAATTCTTCCTTCAGACAGGGGAGCCAATCTGTGAGGACAACTATCGTCAAACACTTTCCATTCATTCTCATTCCTATCCCACCAAATCACTATGTCAATTCCCAATACTCTCTTCCCATGAGGTCTTCTCTTGTCAAGATCACAAATTGGCATCACTGGGTACCATTGTGCAAACCAATCAAATTTCTCTTCTCGATTTTCTGCTTCAGTTTCTTGATCAGGCGATGATGAATTTTCAGATTCCTCAGTAGATAGGACAGTTGGAGAAATGGATGTAAAATTCTTGAACTTCGCTTTCTTACTGAGATTTGTGGGAACAGGTGAAGTTAATTTCTGAGATAAGGGAATCTGAATAATGGGTTTTTCAATTATGGTTCTTGAAATTAGTGGGTGGGTGAATGACGGAGATGAGAAAGCTCCCAGAGCTGCCATGGCTGACAAGCTTTTTTGGGAACTGTAATTTGCTCAAAATATATGGAAAAGATAATTATTTGTATGTGGATGGAATTGAAGAGATGAACATACAAATGTGTGTGGTTGGCAACAAACCAACACGTCTCGTCTTTTACTGCCGAAGTTATTGATTCAGTCAACTTTTGAAGGATACACTATTAGTTTTCTTTTACCGGGGATAGTGACATAGTTGCTATTTTCACGACTGTTTATATAAAATATAGTTTGTTAAACACTTAAAAAGGTAATCCTTGATGTCGGTCCTATCTTTCTAACTTCTCGACGAGCCACTTGCTTGAAACATAAATATGCCGGATGAACTACTCTCCAGAGGAATAAATTATGTAAGGTTTGGAGAATCTATTGCAGCTTTTTGTTTATTTTGGTTCTTTCACGATTTCTACGAGTTTAATGGCTGTGGGGGAATACTATAGATCTTATTAGGGTTTGTTGTTTAACTTTATGTTTAAGCATAAATTTGTATATATATTTATGCGCACACAAACATTTGCAGGAAGTTGGTTTCCCTTTCCCTGGAAGAGCATTTTTTGAGGTTTAGATTCTCCTCAAAGGACTCTCTTATGCATCAAACTTTCATACCCATTTTTCTTCAATTCATGAGTTTCATTCTCTATCATTTTTGCTTTATATCCCTTTTTTCCCCCTTTTCGGCGCAGGAGGTTTTTGTTCTTCCGGTAGATTATTTTTCATAGCTGCCTCAGGATCTTTGGTTAGATGTAAGTTTAATTGTCAGTACAATTACTAATTTACAAGGTATAATCGTGCTATGCTGTTCACTATGTCACAAACACAATTCATTGTTGGTGGTTTGGAAATGTTTAATGTTCGTGGTAATTAAAGCAAGATTATTAAGGTACATAATTGGTGGGTGCGTTAAGAATCGGAGGTCAGTGCAATCAGGCTATGTACTTCTTGCCTCAGAAATTAATGCGTAGCTTACTTTGTGGGCGCAATTATTTTGATATTTGTAATTTTAATTTTGGGAAGTGGTCAACCTAATGAAATCTTATATTCATGAAATTAAGTCCCTGTTTGGCCACCATTTTTTCCAAATTTTAATGTTTGGAATAGTGTTTTTTTTAAGAATGTGTGGTTTAAAGGAATGAAATTTTTTCGATTTACTTATAATATTATTTTATGGAAGATTATGTGGTTGAAAATAAGGGAGAGAACAAAAAAATTAAAAAGAATGGGGGCAAACAGGAGCTAATGTTGTTTGGCCTCTTTAATGGACCAGTCTTTAAGGGCAGTCAACTTAAGACATATCTAAGACCATTAACCAAGGAGGGTGCCAATACTAAGACGTTATATAAAAAGTTGGTCCTAGGCTGGTGCTGTCATCAAAGTGTGTATTTATGTACTTACAGTTATTATTTCATAAATATCTATTCGCGTGTATCAACTTCTTTTCCCTCGTTTCGAGGGGTTCTGTGGGAATTGTGAATTGGGATTATAGACAGCAGGCCCTGGAACGTATCTTATTTTGCACCTTGTTTATGGTCGAGCTGTGCATCTAGATTGATGATCTTATATTAATTTTGTACTTTATCAGAAAACTGGAAGTAGTGTGCAAGACGAAGTGGATCCATCTGCATGTGATGATGTAGCAGGTATCTTTGTGATAATTTCTCCTTGTTTCCACCTGCTTTCTGATTAATCATTTTTCTCGATGATATTACTTACTACTGTAGACTTTGAATTTCAAGATAATGCATATGATGAGGATGAAGGAGAAAGTAACAAGCACATATGACATGTCAGTTGCCTTTGATGGTAGCAAATCTTCAAGAAGGAACCTGAAATACTTGACAAATGCTTATGGTGCAAGGTCATAAAAAACTGGTCCCCATTTATTGCCTGTGCAATGTATTAAAAGTAAAGTAGCAACACAACAATCTGCTTTACTGGCAAAACGCCCAGGCATCACTCTTAATGTGTGAATTCCAACAAAAAGAATGCGAACTGCTTCCAGGAGAGTTATCAGTGCCTGTAGTACAGGAACGTCAGGAGGTGTTTAGATATCTAATAAGACAGATGCTTCAAGTGGTGATACTGATTCACATCAGGATGCTCATAGTAATTTGCGTTGTGGATCCCTTGTTCCAAATAGTTTGGAAGTTGAATCTATTGGGAAATTTGAAAAGCAATTGCCATTTGAATCTGTATAGATATTGACAAAACCGAAGAAGAAAAAGAAAGGAAAGCATCAGGTAGACAATTGCATACATTTTCTGTTTAACATAATGATTTGTCTAAAAAAAAAAAAGAAATGGTTGACCTTTTATTTGGTATTTTGTGGCAGAATGGTACATGTGAACAAAGGTGGCACGTTGATTCTAATTTTTCAAATTGAGCAGGTGAATCATTTTACTTCATGAATTATGCGGTGTGAATGGTTACTTGTTTCGTGCTAGGTTTGTGAATTTAGAAGTGTGCCACAGAGGGAAAGGGTTATCGTCTCTAATATGCCCTCATATTTTAGTGAACAACAAGCACTATGGATGTTCATGAGCTTGAATTGAAGGGATATTTTCTTTCTCCTTGTTTATTTTGCAAAAATATTTTTGAATGCATCGTGTTTTTATAAAAGGCTAAATCAGACATTTTGACTTCACAAGGTTAGATGTAAGCCTTAACATAAGCCAGCGAAGTAATTTAAAAAGTTATCAAAATACGGAATTTGGACTTGTAAGAAATCATACAATCTAAAAAATCTACATGAAACATTTGTACAAATTAGGAATGTAATTTTCAAACAAATGAAACACGTTGCTGGCATATTAGGAATCTTGCTTGCTTTGACTTAAAAAGGAATAAAAACATCATCGCATTAGAAAACAGAAACTTCACTTGAGGGTTATTGCTCTTTAAATATAGGAGTTTTGCTTCTTGATGTCTTGGTCAGATAATAGACATGGTCCACACTATTCTGTCTACCTTCTATTGGCATTCAACTGACTTTCTGGTTGTTTTATCCCTGTAGTGCATCTGGAGCGGTGATTCAATGAGAATAATTATTTCTGGAGGACAGAGGAAGCGTGTAACAACTGATACATAAAATGGGGTTGAGGTTTCGAGATGTCTTGTAATAATTTTGAATCATGAAGTACAATTACCAGTTTAGAACTTGCTAACGAGGATTGTCCAGTTTATAACTTTCCATAACAGGTACGTAACATTTGTGTGCTGGTGGATCCCTGCTTAGAAGAAAAGAGAATTGAACTTTTTTACTTTTATCACCCTGAAAATCAATTTAATCAATGTATTGAGCTAAGACTTGGTCTTTCTTGTAACAGTTATATCAATGAAATGAGAAACCTCAAATTTTTTACTAATAGCTACCATTTCTGTGATTTCAGGTATTGAAGTCATGTTCGCTGATCTTGGCCATTTCATTGCATGCTCAATAGAGGAAAGTCCATCTCAGTGTAGCCATAGCAAATATTGAGTTGAGGACACAATTTCCGAGAATCCAACAATTTAGTTTTCTTTTGTGCTGAGGGTCCTATTATATATTCCTTTTCCTGCTGGATGTTGAATTCTAAAATACTTTGGGGAGCCTATGGGTTGAAAAAATTATTAATTATTTCAGTTGGCTAGATCAATCACGCACACCTACTATTTGTTTATCCTCTCACAGTATATGATATGAATTTGGCACATGAGCTCTATCATGATCTGCATATTTTCTGATGTGCAGTTTCCTTTTGCATTTGCTGTATATCCTGATTAGTTTTATTGCTATACTATTTAATATTCCTATAGATATTCTATGTTTTTCGCGAAATCAAAATTAGCTATATTCTTAGTGATATTTCCTTGTCCTGCAGGTAGTGTATTTTGGCCATTCTTTTTTATTGCCAACCTTGCCGCCAACGTGGGCAGTTAGGCTAGGCCTTTTCTATTCGGTATTTATTGCTCGCTCTTTGTTCAAATTTTGGATTGACCTTACATCTCTATGAAAGTTTATTTCTTTTATACAAATGTGTATAGAAATTTTGTAATACACATCTCCCGTCAATCCCCTTAAGATACAGTACGCTAACATTACTTTAAAAATAGCACAGTCCGTGCATTGCACGGGCAAAACACTAGTATATATACAAAGCTGTAAATGTTAGATACAGGCAGTCTCAGCGGAAGGCATGGTCGTAATCATGGTACTTAAAAGTTGTGTAGATAAAGTGAGACAGCCATTTCGAAGCCACAAAACATAGTACAGCCATGGATACCAGGGTGTTCCTCTCAGCCACAGACATAATACCATGCTTGCCTGCAGCAACTATTCCAATTGAAGCAATGGAGATGACTTGCAACGAGATCTCAAGCGCATTGAGACGTTTATATGCAAGATTGCAACTACTACAATTTACTGTATGGGACCAATACCTGAAAAGATTGCAAAAAATGTGTAATGTGAAAACGCAATCTCTTACATTCTCATTGATTCTTACAAATTAAAATGAAGGAAGAATCTTTGAGAAGTACTTCTCTCAAGTCTTGTTAGCAAGCTAGATTCACGTGCTGTGGTTCCCAATTTCGAAAGCAGTTATGAATGAAACACACAGATTTATAGTGGTTCATTTCTTAATGTGAAACTCATCCACTTGTTGCTGCAGATTTTTCACAAGGTTCATTTTCTTTCTCACATCTGGGTCCTTCCTTCTACAATAGTTAGGAAACCTTGGTGACCTAATATTGAGATATGAATGTCCGGTCCAGTCCATCCTTAGGTTCCATAAAATACAACAATAGTTTCAACAGTACACGACATGGTTTTAGGATTACCTATCAAACAGCTGATCTCTAGGAGGAGTTGGTGGGCGTAATCTGCTAAACCTTGTTCCCCAGTCAACTTCAGCGCCTCCGTACTTGTTTAACCACCTTCTGAAGGCAATCACATTAGCATCTGCCTTGGTTGGCACAAAGCCAGATTTATGCCAATTGAGAGGGCGAACATCCATTATCTTGCGATCCTACAGAAAGAATAAATAAATAAGGACATTTAATGTACATCTTTGCAAAGAATTATATGATTGTATCTTACTTAACAATTAAAATTGCAATCTAAAGAATTTATCAAATAGAAAATACACAGTGATACTATATATGAGAAGCCTTCTCAAATATAAGGACTCTTAGAAAAGATGGAGGATCAAACAGGCTTTTCATGTTGTCCTCTCTCTGTTTTTACTTTTTATGACATCCGTGACACTCGATGTTCTATCAGGAAACTTATTTTGGTTAATGATGCATTTGTTGGTTTCCTTCTTTATTCTTCACATTTTTAACTACCTTAACTATAATACAGAGTTACAATAAGAATAATGCTGTATTTGTTCATCTAAATAGGTGTCTTATCTTCAATTTTCAACTGTCAAGTAGTGTAATAAATGTCTACATAGTCCTGGTTAGGATCCTAGCACCTTCAGCGGATATTTGTTGTCCAGTGTATTGCAGGGAAACTTTGTAAATAGACAAAGATTAACTAACTATTAGAATTAAAAGTAATCAGCAACAAGAAAAAGAGTCAGAGTTAACCTCCATATGAAGAAGATATAGATCCGAATCTAAAACTAAGTTTTGTCTGATATGAAAGAGCCAACGTGGAACAAATCGCTGCATCCAGGCCCCAAAGTTTCTCGAAGTGGCAAGTATCAACCTGCTATTACCCGGACTGACTGGAATGCAGTAGAAAAGTAGAAACATTTTTTTCAAGAGTACGGATGATGGTGGCTCCTGCGTGAAGGAAAATACATTTTGCTAAAGAAATGCAGAGAAATTATAGACATAAGTTATTAAGCAATCAAAACTCAATACGGTAAAAAATATCTAATTTATTACCTCTGTGGTTCTAGCAGATGATGGGGACTTCTTACTTGGACCCCCTCCTGAACTGAAAGCACCGTAGAACATACATGGTGGAATAAAATAGCTGTTCACAAGTAACTGCTTCGAGGTGAACCCATTTATGTCTAGTTTCTCTATAGTCATTTCAAGTGGTTTACCGCCTTCCCTATCAGCCTTCAGAGTGCAGTACACTTAGTGTTAGCCATGTGAAATTCAAAAGAAAATCATGTGAGCAGTAAGTCATGCACAGATATACTCATCTCTTTGGCGTTTCTGGGATTTTCATTATTCCATAATGTGCGTATGGAACATGAGCAGGGTCCATAAGATTTTCAATCAAAACTTCATACCTGAAAATGCCAATGCAACTGTCAAGAATAACAAAAAACAGGTCCCCAAATTTTATATGTGCCATTTGACTTCACAGTCAGTTGTTGGAACATTCATCAGATAAAAGTAAATGAATTAGGTATCGGCTTTTCTGGCCACCCACCAAGCGATCACAGTTGAATTTCATCTAATTTTTTGCCAGAAGTCCTTGTCATCTCTTGCTCAACTGCGATTCCATTTTTGTGCTCGGATTTTATTTCTTTTTCTTGTGGGGAAGCACAGGGGAATGCAAGATTTGTTTTTTTTTCCCTTAATTGATGAACAAGATTAGCTAGAGCCAGTGTGAAGTTTATCAAAGTCAAATGGAATACTTTTTATTTTGAATCCCAGCAGAGGGGTTTAAAATATGATGTACAAAAATTCAGTACCAAAAAGGAAAAGAAAAGAACAGCATACCCATAAGGTAAATCTCTGCATATCATCGTATTGGTGAATGACGGGTCATCAAGTTCTGGGATGTAGGGAGGCTTTTTCTTCGATAGAATATCTTTATATAGCGGATTAGAGCTTGCCCAAAACCAAAGAATATTATTTTGTACACAACTTGGATATACAGCTACGCATGCTTTCGAGGAAGTGTGAACCTGCAGAATAAATCTATCTCTTAATTTAAATGATATGGTCTATTGCCTAAAGCCATGACGCAAGCACTCGTACGCACACATGTACACGCACAGAGCAACGTACATTTGTTCTGTTAAGAATTTTTTTAGCTTCTCTGTATGGCAGTTCAAATGCTCATGATAGTCTGTACTATCAGAAAAGGCCCATTAACTGTATCTATAAAGCCAATTCTATACCACAAAATAGTTATGGTAATAGGCATATGTGCAAAGTGCAGAAATAGTCTGAATGTTATCCTCAAATAGTTCTAATTTTTTACCACCTAGTTCTTGTTAGAGCACATGCTGATGGCTATGTGTTTCACAATAGCAAAATTAGATGTTAATCAGTGGAATATATTATTTTGTTGCTGTTATTCTCCTTTTAATTATGAGAACACTTCATTTTGTGAGTGAACAAATATGGAACTTGTAGTTACTAATAACAAAAATATCTTCACTTTCTGCTAAAGAAAAGAAAGGAGAAATAGTTCTAAAGCTGTGTTAAAAAACACCAAATAATAGCCCACATGGTTAGCAGAAGCAATTCATAGAGTGCATAAAAACAAATGTTCTAGCAGAAATTAAGACAACATAATTCAGTAAATTTATGCGTTTTGATCATTAAGAGATTATTGTTCACCGGAGGGCCGTCCCGGGGTGCTTGAGGGATGAACTTGCAGTCACCAGAACCACCAAAACACCAGCCATGGTACACACATTGCAGCCTACCCCATTGATCAATCCTTCCTTCAGACAATGGAGCCAGTCTGTGAGGACAACTATCATCAAACACTTTCCATTTATTCTCATTTCTATCCCACCAAATCACTATGTCAATTCCCATCACCCTCTTCCCATGTGGTCTTCTTTTGTCAAGATCACAAATTGGCATCACTGGGTACCATTGTGCAAACCAATCAAATTTCTCTTCTTCATTTTCTGCTTCATTTTCTTGATCAGGGAATGAAGAATTTTCAGATTCCCCAGTAGATAGGACAGTTGGAGAAATGGCTGTAAAACTCTTTAAATTTCCTTTCTTGCTTAGAACTACAGGGACATGTGAAGTTAATTTCTCAGTTAAAGGAATCTGAATAATGGGTTTTTCAAATATGGTTGTTGAGATTAGTGGGTGGGTGAATGACCGAAATGATGCAGCTCCCAGAGCTTCCATGGCTGGCAGTTTGTTTCGGAACTAAAATTTGCCCAAATATATGGTAAAGATAATTATTTGTATGTGGATGGAGTTGAAGAGATGAACATACAAATGTATGTGGTTGCCAACAAACAAAAACAGCTCGTCTTTTACTGCAGAAGTTACTGATTCGGTCAATTTTTGAAGGATACACTATATTTCTATTTTCTTTGTGGAACTGGACAAAAATCTCGAATCGAGCAATTTCTCGTATGTGAAATATTTAAACGGGTATCTGAATCGAGAATCGATGAATTCGATTCGATTCTCGGTTCTAGACCCAGAACCGAAGAATCGAAAAAGAATCGAATTTTTTTAAAACTTTTATATATGAGATAAATCAAATTATTTTAAGTTTTTAAAAATAAATTAGCAAATATAGAGTTTGTATTGAAAATACTGAGTTTTATGAGGGCATTAAGACATGTAATAAAATATATATTTTATTTTTTCTTATTAATATTATTAGTTGAACAATTATTAGTTTGTTTATGTTTGTTAATTGTGATTTTTCAATTTTTCTTGTAGAGTTTCTTAGTATATAGTATGACAAGTCAAACAATTGATAGTTAAATCAAATAATTGGTAAGCACTACTGTATTGTCAATACTTTAAAATATTTTATCTCTATGAGTGTATGACTTCTAATTTATATGAATCATCGATATTTTAGTATTACTAATTTACTATCTATTTTTGTTATTTGTATATATTGGTAAATTAATCTTATTGAACAACTTGTTATTTATATGTTATTAAATTTGAATACGTTAATTTGTAAAAAGAACATGTCAGATTGTAGCGTTGTTATAAATGTTAAAAAATTTAATTATAGTATGGAACCGAATAGAACCGAACCGAATCGAATCGAACTCGAACGGTTCAAAAATTATATTTGGACCAGACGATTCCGTTTCCAAACTACTTGAAAATTTTCGATTCGATTCTCTTCAAAATCAAATTGGATCGGACCGTGCCCAAACCTAATTTCTTGTACAAGTCCTATTTGCCATGGTCATAACTCAAAACTACATTGTTAAGTTTATGGTAGAAAATCTAAGATTGTGTATTTAGCTTTAAATTTAATTAACTGAATAAGTAAAATTCAAGTTTTGGGTTGTTTTTAACAAAAAATTACTAAAATCACTAAAGGAAGCTTTCTAAAATGGGTTTGACAATATTTTAGGATATTCGAATTTGTGAAGGTATTACCGTATTAGGATTGGGATTTTGCCTATTTTTTTTCACTCAATCTACAAATTTCATAATTGAAAATACTAATTTCGTGTTGAAGAGTTATGTTCCTAATTTATCCAACAATACGTGAGTTGGGATAGAATTATTTTTACTTATGAACCACGTACACCATTTGCGATTTATATTTCTCTCCACGAGTAAGAGTTTCATCTAACCCTCTTCACCATAGTCAATATTAAGTCCAAAAAAAGGGGTTAAAGTATATTAATCTTTCAAATATCTTTTCTGTTGTTACTTAGGAGTGGGCGTGGTCCGGTTCGGTCCGGATTCAAGGGGAACCGAACCGAACCGAACCGAATACCATTGAGAATTTTAGAAGTGGAACCATTGGTTCCATAGTTAGCTATGGAACTGAACCAATCGGTTCCGATTTGGTCCAATCCGGTTCTTTACATTGAAAATGTCAAAACAAAATATTCACTAATAAAAAATCTAAAAATGCTACCAATGTAATACTTTTAATAAAATATAGAAAATCGAACATACTATTCAAAGTTTAAAAGAAAACTAAGTATACAAATTTAAAAACAATATCCAAATAATATAAGTTGCTATCATCAAACAATCATCAACTTATATAAGTTGCATAATACTCCAATGATTAAACAAACTTCCATCAAAATCAAAATTCTACATTGAATTGGACACCCTTTAAAAATTTATTGCAACTTCTAGTTCTGTTGGTTATAATTTGTAGAAATCTAGACGAAAGGTTTCACTCATGTCAACAACTATGTAATCAAAGTGAAAACAAAATAAAAATTTCGCATTGTAAATAAATTTATTTAGGTATAGATTTACCCAATATTCTAATTTGACTTGAGAATCAATTAATTAAAGAATTATAAGAAGAGAGAAGAGAAGAATCAAAGAGAAGAAGGAAAGTGCTAAGAGTCTAAAATGAAGAAGGAACCCGATTTTTTTTTTTTTATAAAAGTGATTGAAAATTGAATCATATATTTTACTAAAAAGAAAAAATCTTATGAGAACCATTCGATTCCCTGCGGTTCCCATACTAGAACCGGGAACCGGAACGAAACCGATCGGTTCTTAACAATTTGTCCCAAAATTAAATTATTTTTTAGAAGATTCGGAACCGAACCTGCCGGCTCAAATCGGTTCCGGAAATAAAATGCCCATTCCTACTTGTCATCTTTTCAAAATTAGGATGGGGTCTGAATTCTATTTGAAGTCCAGTTGGGAATTCTATTCAAAGTCCAGTCTAGATTGGGAATTTAAGTTGAAATTCAATTTGGGAGTTGGTAGTAGACTTAAAGAGGTCTTGTAGAAGTCCAAGTTGAATTGGAGAAGGTTTCTCAATTTTGACAAATTTTTCTCTTATTTCATCTCAAATACTCCATTATTAGCTTTATACATTGTATTGAAATATCACATTATATTAAACTCTTCATTGTATTATATTTTCCTAGTGTGTTAGTGATTCTTAGTATTTTATATATGTGGTATACAACACATATTTTGGTTATCCAACTATCCAACAGTTTAGTTGAGATCACATATATTGTAATCCTTACTTTTGATTAGTAGATTCTTCGTCTTTGCTCGTGGTTTTTCCTGTCATGGGTTTCCACGTAAATTTTGTGCTCTTGTGATTGTTATTTTCATATCACCTTATTTTTTCTCGTCTTTAATATTCATAATAAGTGGTATCGCAACGATACGTAATTCTTAACAATTGGCTCGTTGTCTAATAATTGATATCTGAGCCGAGGTTTGGCAGTTCCTAGGAGAGCCAGTTTGGTTTCATATTAGAGCGATATTTGATCAACTCCGATTGAGGTTTGGTTTTCGGCATAGCAAGTTTGAAATTTGATATTCCACTTTTGAATCGCAACAAGATCACCAGCGGAGTCATTGTATTCAATTGTTGGAGACGGAACCATCTATGATATTAGGCCTCCACATAGGTACATGGATGTCGATTTAGTTGTTTATACTTTGAATATGGTTGAATGTGTTTATTATAGCCATGATCCTTCTATTGAAGCATTTAGTTGTGATGATTATGTTATAGTGCTTGTTTCCATTCTATTTGGTGATCATTAAATTATTGTGATTTTTTTTTTGCTCGTGCTTCAAGCAAATTTGGTACCCAAGGTAATCATACAGATGAGCACTGCTTGTTTTGCTCAGATGAAGTTAGTTGTAAACTTGATGTTTTTGTTATTCGTGGTGATTCGAACAAGTTTGGTGTCCAATGTAATTCTGCTGGTAAGCAGTGTTTGAATTTAGTTCACATTTGTTGAGTTTTCCTTTAGGGGTTTTGTGGAAGAGGTAGAGTAATTTGTTTGATGAATTTTGTTGGAGTTAAAAGTTAAGTTTTTGTTTTTTGCAGTACAAGTTGTCTCCAGATATAATTTTTTTTGGAGTTTTATTCATTGCAGTTGATTTCTTGTCAAAGTGGAATTGTTAGAATTAGAGTGTAACCCAAATTTTATTTTGAAGACTACTTGAGAATTCTATTAGAAGTCCAATTGAGAATTCTAGTTGACGTCTATTTGAGAATTTAAGTTGGAATTCAATTAGTAGTAGACTTGAAAAGGTCTTGAAGGGATCCAAATTGACATGTTGTAATCCTTACTTTGATATAATGAATTCTTCACCTCTATCCGTGATTTTTCCTGTCTTAAGTTTCCATGTAAATCTTATATTCTCATAATTGTTATTTTCATATCACCTTATTATTTCCCGTCTTTAATATTCATAACAAATGGTATTGGAGCAATACATAATTCTTAACAATTGACTCGTTACGTAGTATGAAACAAAGAATTCAAGCAAAAATCTGAAGAATTATGAAGGAAATAAACTCACGAGAGTTAATTAATGTAAGATGATCAAAAATGATAAATTAACCCTTTATTTATAAGGGTTTACATGAAAACATAATTTAAACAAACTAAAATTGAAAAGAATTCGAAATAAACTAAGGGTCTATTTGATACCCTTTTCTTTTTCATGGAAGTTGAAATTCTAATTCCAAATTCCACATTTCTGTCAAACGGACCCTAAATGACAAAATAACATTAAAACTTTAAAAGCAATTTTCAAGTCCTAAAAGAGCTCGGATTGTCAAAATTCATCGTACGTCACCGCAAAGCGGTCTGTTTTACTCGTTTCGTCATTCTCTTTTCGAAATGATATTATGGACCCAAACCAAAGCTTGAACCTACACCTTCACTATTATATTTTTCCCTTTTCGATCCAATTCTTTTTCAATCCATTCAACCAACTGTTCTACGTCAGCTCGTTTTCCCTCTTTACCAATTCAACGGTCTGGCTACCTAACAAACTTTATTAAACATGTTAGAAACAACAATTTAATCGTTCTTGAAATCTCTCCCAAATGAAACAAAAGATTTCATATGTATTCCTTAGATATGCTATGACGAACTTTTAATTCTTATTTTTTCTTGAAAGAACACTCATGAGTCACTTTGCGAGAAACTTTTTTTCAACTACAACAAATGTTAAGTATTGAAGAGAGCTTTAGGTTCATGCATGGAACAAAATCTAAGAAGAGGTTACAAAACCAGCAAAGAAAAGTATATTAAATTTACTTTGTCCATAAAATATGAATGAAAACAGAAACTAAAGTCGAAACATGGTACTCCAATAATGATGTTAAAGCATCAAAAAAACCAAAATAGGCTATTATCCTCTGAATTTGGACTAGTATTGAATGTTTGGACAACATAATAAGGTGCAGCTTTCGTTGCTAGTCTCAAATTTTCAAATTGTCTGTACTCGTAACTGTCCATTATTTTGGATCCGTATGACAGTACAACCTGGTAAATGTCCTCCCATTTTCTTGCTCACAAATCAGTTAACAACAAAAAATTTGCTTAAGATTTATTATGTCCGCATTCATGACTTTTTATGTTTCGCATTTTCATTACATTCCTGGAAGTTTTTGCATGTTGATCAGAATTAACAAGTGCCCATAATTCATTAAATCAATTTTGTTGCCTTTAAACACAACATGGTTTAATTTCATCCCCATTGCCTTTGGCTTCTCAGTTCCTCTCAGAATACGCTGACTTGCTAATTTAAGGATGGTTGTGTCAAATCCAACAGCATAGTTTCTCTGATGCTCAAATAAGGGATCAACCAGGGACGGATACAGTGGGGGGGCTGGCTGGGCTGCAGCTGCAGCCCCCCCCCCCCCCCCCCTCAGGTCCAAATTTTTTTTTTAAAAGGTTTTTTATATATATATTTTTTAGAAACTGTTTTTTCATGTGTAAAATTTTTTTTTTTGCGCAGTAGTCCGGCTTAAAATTTTGTAGCCCGGTCTCGAATCAAATCCTGGATCCGTCCCTATCAACATCGTGAAAGTATATTACGAGAACTCGTCGTCATAATTGAGAACAACAAATCTTTAGGATTACATAACATTACGAAACATCCCCTGGACCAGTTCTTAGAATTCACCTTCTTATGTATTTTTGTGCAATTTCTCTTCTTAAATTGGCTCTTTCGGTGTAAAAACATGGTCAACCGTTCAAAAATTAAAGATTGGTTTGATGAAAGAAAATCTACATTATCTGGTCTGAAACTTGCTTTGCAAACAAATACCAACTTTTCAAAGATCAAAGCACTCTAATGAAGGAGTTGACCCCATATCGTGTAAGCCACTTCAAAACGCTAGACCAAGTCAAATTCAATGTTAGAAAACGCAGAAAATTGTTGAAGCCTATTTTCATGAAGCTATATGTTAACCCCAAAAATGTTATCAACGGATGTCGATATCAGACTCGCGACATGTGATCAAACTCCGACGAGATGGCAATAACGACGATATTATATGGCGAGTCGGAATACTAACGGATGATCAACGTGTCATTTAGATAAGATCTAATGAATAATATTTGAAAGATATTGAACAAGATTAAAGCTTGATAATAATTGTAAGAACAAGATGTAAATATCTCCAAACAATATATGTATATTTCGTATTGTAAAGAGAGTTCAAGCACAAACTTTTCCAATATCAATTTTTGCATCCTTAATAATGTTACAAGATTTGTTATTTATAGCAAGAAATCGAGGAGTCTATCGTTGGATCATATTCACGTGGCTCCATTTAATTGATTGAAACCTCACATCACTCATTCACTATATTAATTACAATGACAAGGGGTCGACCGACCTATATTTTTAGACAAGATTCTTTTAAAATTGACTTGGCCATAAAGTTGAATTTCCACTTTGACTTGTTAAAACCATAATATTTTCACAATGACCTCTTTGTTGGTAAAAGACAAAAACGACCTTAAATACATAAAACAATTACTAAAAATTGTTTTGTTTAAAGACAATACTACCCTTTATGTAATAAATAAAAACCAAACACTCTTACGTAAAATTTCAAAATCTTGCATTTTCTCATCTGTCTATTCCAACAACACAGATAAAAATTCTCTCAACTTTCATCTGTCTTAACCTGAAAATCTGAAAAATCGGAAGGCAGAAGGCCGAAATTTTTTTATCAATCACTTCGAATCAGTAAGTACATTTTACGCGTATTTCATTTCGTTTTCGTCAAATTAATACACATTTTTATCAATAAAATTTATTTCTATGTATAATATTAACAGTAGATGAAATTGATAATATAGATCTGTAATTTTTTTAAGTATGAAGAAAAAAAAATTCATCTGCATTTTTCAGAAGAAAAAATAGATCCGATGAAAAAAGCATTTCAGACGAAACAGCCGGCTGCTTAATTTTTTAATTTTAATTTCTTTTTTTGCTACTGGTTTTTTTCATAAATTATATTACGTCATGCAGATATGAATGTAGTCCCGATTTGTTACTTTGGTAATTTCGAACTAAATGAAAGAGATCGATGGGTATGAAAATATACGGGCCAAAAACCCACTACTATCGCAGTTGTCATAACATCAAGTATCTCATATGCAAAATTGTATAGTGATTTACAGAACAAGTTGAATGTTGATCTCTCTCAGTACGATATGAAATTGAAATTTATATACAATGAGCACGAATCAATTTCCATGTCACCTATTAGGATTTATTCTGATGCTGAAGTGATTATCTATTTCTTATGAACCAAAAGCACACGACTCCTCTTTGTGTGACTTTAGTGAGGAAGGATGTTGTCGAAGGTAATTCGGATGGAGGTGATCAGGGTAATGATTTTTGGAATACTGTGGAGATAGCTCGTGAGGATGATGTGGTTATTCCAGAGACAGATGTTCCTCATCGTGATTGGATCGTTACGTACATGATTCCATCCGTAGTTCATGACAACGAGAATCAGAATGAATTTACAAATGAGAATTTGTTTGCTTACCGTCAGAGACATTAGCAGTGTGGGACCTCAATGGTTGGAATGAATGCACCGTCCTCTAACTCTTCGCGTGTGGTTCCCGATGATGATGATTTGTATGTCACACAGCTGTTTCAAACAAAGAAAGATTTACAGGAATCTCTACATCTACTTGCAATGAAACATAACTTTGAGTTCAAAATAAAAAAGTCAACTAAGTCGTTGTTGAACATCGCATGTGTCGACAACAATTGTAGTTGGCGTTTGCGAGCAACAAAGATGGATACGAACGAGTGCTTTATAGTTCGTAAGTATACACGGGTACATACTTGTGAAGTGAAAATTGGTCGAAGTGATCATAGACAAGCCCGTGCTTGGTTTATTGGTCGGCAGATAATGCACAGGTATCAGAACTCATGGACAATCTACAAACCTTCGGACATTAGGAACGACTTCCATAGAGATTACGGAGTGGTCTTGAGTTACCAAAATGTCTGGAAGGCTAAAGAATGCACATTTGAGAATTTAATGGGATCGGCTGATGAGAGCTATGCTAAATTGGTCAGGTACTGCCACAACATGGAGAGAACTAATCCTGGATCGGCATATTTTATTGAGACGAAGGGTGATAATTGCTTCAAATTTTTCTTCATGACTCTTGGACAATGCATTCGGGGATTTCGAAATGCCATGAGACCCATAATTCTAGTTGATAGCACAACTCTGAAATCTAAATACGAAGGCAAATTGATTATTACTACATATCAAGATGCCAATATCTAAATTTACCTTCTTGCATTCGGCATAGTCGTTAGTGAGAATGATCTGTCAATGCGTTGGTTTTTTACAAAGTTGAAGGAAGTAATCGGGGAAGTCGAAGAGCTTGCATTTGTAACTGATCGGGGACAATTTTTGATAAATGGTATCACTGAAGTTTTTCCCGAAACACATCATGGTTATTACATGTACCATATACAAGGCAACCTGAAGACCAAGTATCAGGGCAAAGGTATCGTTTCATTTTTTAGAAGAGCGGCCGAAGCGTACAGTGTTGAAAAGTGTAACAGGTTCATGGAAGAAATATGAAATAAATCATTCGAAGCTTGAGAGTATCTAACCAAAATGGGGATTGAACATTGGGCTCGTTCACACTTTCCAAGCCATCGATACAACATGATGACATCGAACAACACGGAGTCTCTCAATGCATTATTAAAAAAGGATCGAGAGTTACTCATCCTTGCAATGATTGAGAACGTTCGTAACAAGCTGCAGCAGTGGTTTCACAATCGACGTGTAGAATCACGTAATTGTTCGAGCGTTCTAGCGCCGACTCACGAGCAGAAACTCTGTAAATCTACAAATGTTGCGAGAAAGTTAAATGTGGAACCACTGGATGAGTCGTGATGCTTTGAGAAATGTACATGTACTACGACATACATGGTTGATTTGACTGATAATACATGCAATTGTAGTCGATTACATTTAAAGAGTTTTCCATGTGATCGTGCAGTCGCGATGACTATATATCGAGGCTTTGCATCGAGAACATTATGCTCTTCTTATTACACGGTTGACTCTTGGAGAGTAACGTACACAAAGACTATATTTTCTCTACCTAATGAAATTGAGTGGGAAGTTCCCGACAACATTATCCACCTTAATATTGTGTTACCACCAGAAGTTCAACCGCGTGATCCTGGACGTCCACGTACGTCTAGAATACCATCTACCGGAGAGTTTCATCAACCGCGTAAGTGTGGCAGGTGCAGAGCCATAGATCATACTCGTCAAAATTGTAACATTCATATTTCCCTAAGTGACATTTAAGTCGATGTATTAAATGAATAAGATTTGTAATGTTTCTGTTATTAAAAATTCAATATTTAATTTTAGTCATCATCAAATTTTAAATTCTTATTTATTAAACTTTTTAAATATTTTTGACGTAAATGAATAAATGAATTATTAAAATTAATTAAAGAATATAAATATTATGGAATTAATATTTAATTACCGATTTTTAATTGTATTTATATAATTAAATAAAAAATTTAAAATCACATAATTAACGTAAAAATTTAAAATTACAAATTATTACAATGTACATAAATAAAAAAGCGTACTTATACAATAGTTATAAAATTACAAAGAAGAAATAATAAAAAATTACGGATCGCAATTAAATTCCCATAAATCA
This sequence comes from Osmanthus fragrans, assembly GCA_019395295.1. NCBI lineage: Eukaryota > Viridiplantae > Streptophyta > Magnoliopsida > Lamiales > Oleaceae > Osmanthus > Osmanthus fragrans. The sequence continues at coordinate 27,295,980 of CM033355.1, read as the reverse complement.
GCTGCTAGCTTATTTCACCAGTTTTGAATCCATGATTGGTTGATAGAATCAACCTTATGAGCTATACTCAAAAACTCTATGCACTTTATCATGTAAATGCCGCAGTCACCATTGCAATTGAACAATAATACGTTAGTGATATGTCATGTAAAAACTAAATTTTAAAGTTAAAAAAAATAACAAACACTTACGATATAGTCTGTCTCGTCGTATTTGTGTCCCGCACGATGCCTAGTCTGTCCTGCACGAAAATCTCCACTGCTCTAGCCATCCGGGGAACGATCACAGTCACTGGCTCCAAGATCTGCTCCAGCTGACTCTGTGTCAAACACGAGTGATCGAAGTCATATACATACACCGTCGACTCAGGAAAGACGATCTCCAGTGCAATGTTGTGATGGTTCGCACAGACTGGAATGTACATTTGTGTACAACCAGCCCATGACCTCCCCCGACTTTCGGCGACATCTCGAAAATTCAATCGGTCAAATAATTTGGCACTACGTAGTCGCCACCCAGATGTCTGAACGACTCGTACTCAATGTCAATGGCCTGAAAGAACTCCATATTCAAGATTAGTCAAACTGAGATGCAAAAGGACTTCGGGAGTCTCTCAGTTCGGTCATGCAATAGATGCATTGCAAGGTTGATGTGCTGCATCAAGAAGTACAGACAGTTACTTCATCTAATAATTGTAAAATTATATACATATAATAAATAACAATATTACTAGTTCACTTACATCGTCGGCGAGCCAAGAATCAGAAGTGGTGATGTCATGGAATCAGTTATAGACGTTCTGGATCGATTTTCCAGCAATCGTGCGGGTGAACCTGAACATAGGAACAGATAAAATCTCAAACAAATATGTAATGAGTAAGTGTATCGTAATTCACTAAAACCAGTACAATACTTACCCGGGCCTCCAATTTCTCCACTCCGTCTCGAACGCCTTCCATTTGGCATTATCAGCCTCCCTAAACATGTTTGAGATGCCTCCATCAATAAATGTCCTCCTCTTGGCCTCGATCGTGTAGGGAGAAACATCATATTGTGGCGGCATCTTAGGCCTCTTGCCAACCACCTGCTCCGGCACGTCAATAGAACACTTCTTACACTCAATCACGGTCGGCATCCTCTCTCCCCTCAACTACCACCTCCTCATCAATCACCACCACCTCCTCCGTCCTCCGCCATCGGGGCTGCCTCCTCTGTCCTCCCCTTCTCCGCCATCTCTCCAGTCCCCGTCTGAAGAATAAATCAACTCGAGAGATCCTCATCTTCCCAGTACTGTGGGTAACCCCCCTCTTCGTCTCCTCCCCCGTCCCCTTCTCCGCCACGCTCTCTCCCTCTACCAGACATATCACGTCGAAGCAATGCGATCTTCTCCTGAAGATCTACAACGTGGCCACGCAGCACATAGACATCGTGTGACAGAGAGTCGACTCTATCGATTATATCACGACTCTGATCCGTCAACTCTCGGCGCAGATCGGCAATCTGTCTCGTCAAGTTTCGTCGCAGCGCCTCCCCTACAATAAATCCAGTCAACCGGGCATATAGATCATCGCCCTGACTGTGACCGTGTATAGGAGATCCACGGAGGAATTGCTGGGATGAGGGTGACGAAAATGCAACGGACGGAGGGGGCAATTATGCCATGGGCGGAGGTGACGCCCTTCGCGTAGGTGAAACCATGGGCGGAGGAGTTGTCATAGGAGGAGGCGATCATCGATCAATTGGATCGTGCTCCTACAAAAATGTCAACATAAAAAATTAATAATTGCAACCTCATAGAAAATGTTGATAAATAAATTATCATCAAGTCACATACCCTATCTCAGTCCAGGATCAATCGGTCGCCTGGGTGTGCGAAACCTCTATTTCACGCATAAAACCCCAACCCTCCTCCTCCATCTACGGTGTCAACTCAGTTATTATTTCAAACTGACAAATTTACGTTTGAATTATTTTAACAAAATGTAGCGATTTTTTAAACTACATAAAATATAAATTAAAAATTTACAATACTCACATTGGGGTCGTCGAGGAGAGCCGATAACTGTTTCCCAAATGGACAACCATTCTGTCGGGATGATCGTCAATGATGCATCCTGGGACAACGTGTCTCCAACAACTTTGCATAGCGGGTACCCAGTAGGGGACGGTCTCATACGCCCATATCTACAACATATATAAATATTAAATATGAATTACGTTATTTTTTTCATTTACGCTGATTATATTAAATATTTACCTGCACTGCCAGGGGCAATCCATAAATATCGTACTTACGCACTGATCCCTTGGGCTTCAAGTGCGATCTAATCAAGACGTGGAGGTGTCATCGAAACACCTCCGGCCCCACGGATAGTTGTTGAAGTCATCGAGGTCATCGACGATCTCTAAGTGGATGAGATCGATCGCAGTCTTCTTATGGTGACATCGCATCACGTTCTCCAGAATGTAGACCAATCATAGCTTCAATCGATCTAGCATGTGGTCACATCTCCTGACTGCGTCGATCAACTGCGACTGCAACACCGTCCCCTGTCCCTTAAAGTATGTATCCATCAACCTGTTGCTTCTTCGAGCAACGTCATCCCCCGTCATCTGTAGCCCAATCATCATGACAAACTCGACAGGAGAGAAACTGGCGACCCTGTCCTCGAGGTCGAAGTGGAGGGCATCGCCTTCGACTGAACTCAGCAACCAACACAATAAGGCATCGATCATCTGTCATGAAAATTGTACCTCCTTCAAGTCACGTAGGGGCCAGATGAATGACTGTCGAAGCATCTCTCTGTGTTGATCATCCAACAACTCCTCGACGACAGTAAAAGCATCAAAGCTACTGTTCCAAGTAGCTTTCCCCGCCATCCGCTTCAACTCGTCCTCCAAATGATATTACATCCTACAAAAATTCGAAATGAACCATATTAGAACACTGTACAAGATATAATGGAATAACGTATAATAACATAACATTAAGTAATTTGAATGACAACTACTACCAACAAAAACGTAGAATATGTTCATATTTAATTTCAATTCTTTTTAATTACAGATTTTTAATATTAAAAATAAAAGAAAAAAAAATTGCAATTAAATTATAAATAATAAGATAATTTTTTACAATACATTGATTACTTAATTTAAATGAATAAAGGAATTATTAAAATTAATTAAAGAATATAAATATTATTTAATTAATATTTAATTGCCGATTTTTATTTTTTAAAATTATATATTTTTAATATTTAATTATAATTCTTTTTAATTACATATTTTTAATTTTAAAAATAAAGTAAAAAAGAAATCACGATTAAATTATAAATAATAAGATCATTTTTTTTTTGGTAATTATCAATTTAAATTTATTTATTTAATTACATTAATAAAAATTTTAAACAATAAAAAAAAATATTATTATACATAGAATACATTGATTACTTAATTTAAATGAATAAAAGAATTATTAAAATTAATTAAACAATATAAATATTATTGAATTAATATTTAATTACCGATTTTTATTTTTTTAAAATTATATATATTTTTAATATTTAATTACAATTATTTTTAATTTCAAATTTTTAATTTTAAAAATAAAGTATAAAAGAAATTAAAATTAAATTATAAATAATAAGATAATTTTTTGGTAATTATCAATTTAAATTTATTTATTTATTTACATTAATAAAAATTTTAAACAATAAGAAAATATTATAATTAAATAAAGAATATATTTATTATTTAATTTAAATTAATAAAGAAATTTTATTTTTACAAATAATATTTTTAATAATTAATTACAACTATTATTTAGTTACACATTTTTAATTTTAATAATAAAATGAAAAAGAAATAACAATTAAAAAGATAAGAAAATATTATAATTAAATTATTTTTGAAAAAAAAAAAATTAAGGGCCCAAAACAATCGGCCGACTGTTTTGGACCTACTGAACGGCGGGCGAAATACAGTCGGCCCACTGTTTAATAGTGGGCCTTCAAACTGTTGGCCCACTATTTAACAGTGGGGCTAATAAACAGTCGGCCCATTGTTACTGTTGGATCTTGGACTCGACTGTGAACAATTGGTCCGGCTTCTTGGAGACGCCTCCTCCTGGAGGTGTCTTCTCCACCATTCAATTGTCGAAAAATGCCATTTCTGGCGACTCTAAGGTCAAAAAAACTCAATAAACCCTAATCTAAGCCTATATCCTCAATCAACTACACAAATAATCAACATAAACTAAAAAAAAAAAAAAAAAAATTCAAAACTCATTTAAACTATATATTGAGAATCAAGCCATAATCAATAATAAAAAAAACTAACCCTTTGATTAGATCGAACACAAATGGTGGGTTACCTGACTTTATGAACCCGACGTGTTTCTGATCGACGGTCGGCCGGCGAGTGAGCTCTCAACGATTTTTTTTCTTGTTTCAATCGTTTGGAAAGTGACTTGGGAGAGGGGTATTTTTGGCTTTTTATGTTTACATTCAATTTTTTTTTACTTTTTTTTTTTTATTAAATCTTGTCAAAGGTCATTGTGAAAAATCAGTGTTTTCAACGGGTCATATGCTATAATATCCTCATTTTTAGACTGATACTAATTAATGCAGACGTCCCATCAAACACTCTCAAATATATCAACCAGATTTGTTTGTGCAGAGCCTCAGTGTGTGAGGAGAGGCTTCGGGTGTGGAGTAGTTCGGTAGTTTACAAAGGCATTTCGGCAATATTGCGTGAAGGCAGTTTGACCTGAAGTATAAGGGGCACTTCGGCCTAAAAAGGTGAACTTCATCTATTCCAATAGATTTAAATCTCCACTTAGCTTCCAACTGTCTTCATATGATGCTTTCACATGTCTCCTAGTTTAACGGGATAACACTATACATTGTAGTAATCAAAATTCAAAAGCCATGCATATATAAACGCCCACAAAATTAGAACAAGAACGGTTGAAATAACTTAAAATATTTCCTTTTGAATCAGGGGTTCAAAACCCACAAAATTTCACAACTTTTCGTCCTGCACTGTACAAGATGATAAAAACAAAACTCGAAGACAAGTACTAATAGCAAAAAGAAAAATAGTTGTAAGAATTCCTATCGAAAAATTCCTATTGTCATTTCTTCTATTCAAACAAAAGAATGGATCAAAAAAATAAACTGTGACTGCTTGTGTTTCAGCAACTAGGTTTAGTAAGTTCCTTTACGTACAGAAAGGGAGGACTGTGTCATAGAATGGTGACTGCTATTATGAGACAGATTCGATTTGTCTAGAGTAGACGAGCTAGAACAAATCAGTGTTTCCCTACCAAAGCTGGTCGGTGTTGATTCCCGAGAAGGGGAGTCTAATCTTAAGCGGCATTTAGTTCTTGGGGATAAATTCACTTGCTCCAAAGCATGGTACTGGAGCCTCGAAGGATAGTCTCTTAAACATCCTATTCGAGGTCCAGCTCCTGTACTCCATTTGCAAGATAATTTGTTCCCTAATTGAAATGACTTCATATCATTATGAGAATTTATCCTCTTGAGAATTGATTCTTCTGAAATGATCTCATCATGTTCTTGATCAGATGTGTCATGGTCTTTATTGATGGAACGAGGCTCTGAAGCAAAAGACCCTTCTGCTGTTTCATATCCACCCATAGATGATTCCAGCAAGAAATTTTGACTTTTTAATTCTACCACTTTGTTTTCAATCTTTAATGTCTTCAACAAATCGTCTTTGCTTGGTATTTCTAGAGTAGTAAGTTTTTTACTGAAGTCATGAGATGTTCTTGATTTAGGCATCTCTTCTTCTTCTTCTTCTTCCCTTGATACAACTTTATGCAAAATGGAGTCTTCAGTGTCGTTTTCTACGGTCTCTAGTCGATCCTTTTCAGCCAAGTCTTCTTCGGAGGAGTTACATCTCAAGTATGAACCTCCCTTCTTTCCCACAGATTCTTCTTCTTCATCATCAATGGAATCAAGCTGGATAAAAAATGATTAAAATTACTCAGCCTTTAAATCTTAATTTCTCATCGTGCAAAACATGAAGTGCATGTTTAATACGAAATATTAGACCATGGTGGACATCAAAAGATAAATTATAAATTTCTCTATACCTTAACATCCGCAAGATCCACATTATTGTCTCTGAGAAATGATATGAAGTCCTGAAAATTTTCTGGAGTCGGCCGATAATGGCCACTGTGAGGCCAGACTGCCTGTCGAAATTCACCCAAGAATGAATAAAGTTAATATTCAAACGGGTGAAAATCAAGTAACAAAGTAATATTCAAGTTTTTGTAGTGTAAAAATACCTGTAAGATTCCATTTTCGACAACAATCCTTCCGGCTGCCAACGTGGCTCCTCCAGCCAGGAAACTGGAGTGCTGAAATATGCCTTTCTTTTTCTTGCCTACATACAACGTTCTAGAGGTGCTCAGGACAAAAATCCACTTAGCACCTTTTGGTTCTATAGTGGTGTCCAGGAGCTCCCCTGTTTGCTTGTAGCAGAGTTTTCCGTCCTCCACTACAACTTCATAAGCCTTTCTTTCCATCTGTGAGAGAAAATTGGAAAACTGTAAGTACTAAAATTCTAATTATAATTGAACCGAGAAAGAGAATAATGAGAGACATAAGGACACACCGGACCAAGATACTTGATGCACTGTTGTTGAAGTTTTGCTCGAGAACATTTGTCGACGAGATTAACCTCCTTGCCTTCTCCTATATCAAGCCTGCATAATCAAAATAGTATGGTTAATATCAAAATGTTAAAAGTCGAATATTTCTTGTGACAAAATAAATATTTTCGCTTGGCAGATAATTACCAGTAGAAGAAGGGTTCCATGCTTTGAGAATTCAGCCATTTCCCATAATAGAAATGCAGATTGTGCCCATAACGATGTCGTGGATCAATCTGCTCAACACAAAAAGATAGAGTCGGCAACAATTTTTTATTACAAAGAATGGTATAATAGAGAAAGTAAGGATATTAGAGACCGCTTCGAGCCAATGTTGTAAAGCTAGTTTTTGGGCTTTGCTGTTCTTTGATAAACCTTTCCCAACCTGCGATGAAAACGGTAATCAATGTAAGAAAATTCATAGCTTTTTATCAAACTTAAGTTTGCACAATAAAATTAATTGAAATTCACCTTGGCAGCCCTCGTTCTTGCTCTCGACCAGCGTGACACGGCAGTCTCGTGTTTCTCAAGATCAAAAAATGAAATGGAACTATGCTTGAGTTGGGCAAAATCTAATAGCTTCCACCAGCTCTGCTCCGCAAGAACAGCACAATCTGCTAACTTTCTTCGTGTCCGGAAGCTTCTGTACACTTTCTGCAACTTTACAGCAGCCTCATGTTTGGGACTGCTAGGTTTCAATCCAGTCAATTGTGGGGTTCCCTCTATCGAAACTGGACTAATCATTTCTTGGCATGCACATTTATCCTTGACCGGAGCTTCAATCGAGTTCATTTCAGTTTCTCTTGTCCTAAAGCTAAAAGATCCTTCAGTCAACATTTCTGTTGTCGGTTCAACAGATCGAAATGGCTTTTTCCGGTCATTATCATCCCCCAAGGTTGATCGATTTAAAAAATGACAGATTCAAAACCACTCTCTAAATCACTATAAACACCGACCGGACATGAGCAAGATACCCCCATGCTATTTCAAAATGGATTATGAACAGCCTGGGCACCTGGATTTTTTGCCAAGGGAAATGTCAATATTACACAATGAAATCCAGATAAAGCCATGTCATATAACTTCAAGAAAATCTAACAAAACAAACCCGACATCATTTTAGAAAAAAAATGACTAAAATAAGACGGACAAATAATCAGTCAAATGAGCTGTATATTCAGTTAATATGCGAAAATCTGTAGCTGCACGCTGACCCATAATAAATACAACCTCCAATTTGTACAAAAAAAAAATTGACAAAATACTCACAATGATCGGTCTCACTTTTGTTTTTGGACTTTTTTATTCACGTGCAATTGAGTCGACGTCATATCTTCTGAATATACATATATATATATATATATATATATATATAAAAGGAAATTTATTCTAATAAATAACACTGCCAGTACAGAAAGCAAATGTCTCGTAGATCCCATCAAGCGGAATAAAAATGAAAAAAGAAAATTTATTGAAGGCATTTTAATTAACATATAACACAAAAAAAACTGACCAAGATTTTTCCAATTAAAACAGCTCAAACACACCAGTCAAGCAAAATGCAAAGAACACATAATCCGTTTTATAAAAATCCACAGAAAAGTCTATAATGTCGAAAAACCAATTCGTGAATTTTAAAAAGAAAACTTGAATCACCATGTTGCTCAGAAGGAAAACCAGAAAAGAAAAACAAAACAAGAAAGATTAAAAATTTACCTAAATATACGAGAATGTTTGAGCCGAGAAAATAGAGAAGGATTGGAGGGTGGTAAAGAACGGATGAATAGGAAGTCCGAATCAATAGGAGTGAGGTGTTATATTCTCTCTGTTTTGTGGGATTTCAAAGTTGTTTTATGAATAAATGTTGCAGAAGCTTAAACCTGTGTGTTGTATATATAGGAGTGAGAAGAGGCGAAGAGCGAGACGAGTTGTAGAGCGAGAGAGAAAGAGGGGGAGAGGAACACGTGGAATTGACTTATTTGAGGACGAGGTACTATCGTTGTTTTGCACGGAAATGTTCTTTTCTTATTTTTGCATTTATATTTTAACTTTTTCCATCTGCTAATTTTTTTTAAAAGAGATACTAATTTCCGTTTGTTTATCATTAATTATCCATAAAAATGAAAAAATAATCGTTATCAATTACATTCAAATATTATTTTTGATTTTTCATCTTTTGTGTGAAACTTATAATAACTATATTTTTTTATTCTCATTCTACAAACAATGAGAATCAAACGGGACCTAAAAATATTTTTTGATTCCTCGTATTTCAAATAAGCAAGATAAACAATAAATACAAATATTCAACATTATATTTTTTTCATACCAACAGAATACTTGAACAGAAACTATGATATAAAGAAAATATTTACTATTGAATTGACGGATAAAGATAAGAAAGATTCTATATTTTAAATATGTTTTAGAATCTAGTTTAGGTCCTTTTCGATAAAATAATTGTAATTTTTTGTTAAAAAATAGCGGGACGAATTTTTCTACTCATAAATTTGATATATTTATTTAACAAATAATCGTGACATTTAATTTAAGTCAATCCAACGTTCTATATTTTATGGATCTCAAGTAGTTATAACTAACTCTCTCATGATTTTAGTGAAATACACATTGAACGTTGAATTGACATAAATTCAAAGTTACAATTATTTGTTAAACAAATATGTCAAAATTATGAGTAGCAGAATCCATCCCGAAAATATAATATGAACGTTGAAATTATTTCCCTATTTAGAAAGTTATAATATAAGTTATACGAAGTCAAAATTCAAGTTCAACCTTTCAAACTCAAGTGATGGAATTGACCTCTATGATGATTGATGGCCAAATTGCTCATGTAAAATTACCTGTAATGTTTACAAAGGAAACCCCACGACATCGCTTATTGTCAAATCTTTTTAATTAAACACGCCAATCATGATTAAATTAATTACATTTTTACTTGGTTTGATGATGTGTTTGCTTATGTTAAGTCTTGGTGATATGTGTCTTGAATTAGCTGGGTGAACATTTTAATTTGGGTTTACTTTCTCTAATTGTATTTAAACTGATAAAAACTTGAATGATGACATTGAAACTTCACGCGTGTGATGTAGCACAGAAGTGATAAATAGTTATGAACAGAAATAACGATATAAAGCACGGTGATTCACAAAAAAAATCGTAAATTTAGGAATCAAATATTCGTTGATTCTTTACAAACAATACTGAATTCTTGAACTTGATTTTAATCGCAAAATCGTTGATTCTAATGAATATTGATTTATGATCGGCAAATTTGAGAAAACCTCAATAATTTAATATTTTATTTCGATTCAAAAACAACTTTCTTGAAATTAAGATTACAACCCCTTATTTATAAGCAACTGAACAATGTAATCAATGACTTATCCCAATTAATGATTAATCATAGTTAATAACTTCCATTTAGTATAAGTGAAGAAAATGTCACAATTTAGCTTATGTTTAAGGGTCATCATTGTGTAAAAATGATGTTTTGAACGTGATTAAAAATTAAGTTATATTTGGTGGGGATTAAAATTAGATTTTTTTAGTAAATTGTTATAGAAAATTTTGAAATGTGTGGTTGAAAAGTTGTGAGACCCATGAAAGATGTGGTTAATATTGATTGTTTGATTTTGACTCAGATTTTGATCCAAACAAGCCCTTAGTATGAGAAATAAATAATTTTACTTTAAAAGGAGTCAAACAGGATTCAACATATTAAGCTTGTTTGATTTGACTAAAAATTAAATTTGTTAATAGATTTTGATAAAATGTGCAATTGAAAATTAAAAACAAAGTGAATCACAACTTCATTAAATAATGTGATTGTATAAATAGTTTTTATTGGTCGGAAACAACTCAAAACAAGAGTTAAATGAAAAACAAAAAGTGTTTTGACCTCAAGTTCAAATAAATATAAAATATAAAAATGCAGGTTGGTTTACTTTTATTATTGGGTGTGAAACTGAAAACCCACTTAAACACTTTAACTATACACGTGCATGGGGCATGCAACACACACACAGACGCGTGAGTGTAGATATGTTACGGTTTCCAAATTCCAAGTTGACGGGATTTTCCCTACATACACCGTGGTCCACGGACACACCCAAAAACATGCTTCAGCAGGCTCTTAATGGGTCCACCCCTATCGTGGTCTAATCAAAAAAGGTAAAGAAAACAAAAGGTCCAATTACAAAATCTCTACCTATGTGAAAACAAACTTGTGACAAAAACTAGTTTGAATTTAAATTGAATTCTTGAATTAAACGAAATAGTATCGTTCACACATGAAACACAATATGTATAATTAGTCAAAAGAAGAAGATTATAAAATTTGTGTAAATGAAATTATAATTAACAAAAAGACACTGCTGATTCTGTAATTAATTTATGGGATAATTGCAACAGAAGTTTCAAATCTTTTAAACACTAGCAGACTTTTTTCCAATCTTTTATTTGTTGTAGCCGTTACCCCAAACTTTTTGAAATGTTGCATCTAATGCCCTTTTGGATGGAATCTGTCCAATTTACCATTAGTTGACCTAAAAAAAAATGTGATTTTGACCCAAAAAAAAACTAATTTTGACAACATTTTACTCAATCGAGAGAGGAAGAAGATTAGGTTAAAATGGCAAATGTGGAGTTGCAGATGAACCCTCAAATGGAACAGATCCATGGTGAAATTCGTGATACTATGTGTGCCTTTGCGTAACTTTTCTTACTTCTTCTCAATGTACAATACACATTTATGGTTTTATAATTGATTTCTCGTGTCGATTTTCCTAGGGCTATGCCTGGTTATATAAATTTTCTCCGATTGTCTCTAAATTGTATAAAAATGTGGAATTGGCTTCTTCATCTTTTTCCTTATTTACTGAGCATCTACATTGAATTGGCATTATGACGTTTTCTTTATGGGTTAAGTGAAGCAGATGAATTCTGGCCATTTTTGCTTTGGATACCATTACTGGGGATACCTGCCCATGATGGCTTCAACATGAGTTTGGATTGAGGTAATGGGGGGTGGGGGGGGGTGGGGTGGGGATCGAGATGAGGAAGAAGAAGATAATTTTTCCTTCTTCTTCTTTTTTTGTTTTGTTTTTTTTTTTAATTTAAATTACTATTTTACCCTTTTAAAATATTGTCAACCTTGATTTTTTTTGGATCAAAATCAATTTTCAAGTCAACTAACGATAAATTAGACAAATTTCATTCAAAATGGCATCAGATGCAACGTTTTAAAATATTTGGAGTAACGGCTCCAACAAATAAAAGGTTAGGACAAAATCTATTAGTGTTTAAAAGATTTGAGGCTTTTGCTACAATTATCCCTTAATTCACCACTATAGTCAATTCCCAAATCTTTAAACTCCATGTTTCATATTTGACCGGAAAACTAAGAATATAAAACTTAAAAGCTATTGGACATTTTCGTTGTAGAATTTTTACTTCGGCCAATTGTCATTTCAGGGACAATGCGTGTAGGGGAAAGTGAAGGCAATGTGTCATTCTTGACATTTGGTGCAATGTCCTAATAAATTCTTGAAAATATTCCATGTTTTTCAGTCTTATTCTGATTAGTATTATGAATAAAATCTTAGATGTTGACAAAAGGACAGTACATTATACTATGTTGTCCGACCATATCATATCATGGATAATTTCTCACCACCGTACATTATATCCTAATTCAATTTCCTCTAAGACAAAATAGAGGACGAGAGACATGCTGCTGTTTCAAGTTGACCCTTAATAAGCCTTTAAGCTACCGTCCAGCACCAATTTTTCTTGTAAAACTAAACAATTCATAATCAATTAATTAGCTCAATTTGAAACCCCTTAATAAGCCTCTAAGCTACCGTCCAGCACCAATTTTTCTTGTAAAACTAAACAATTCATAATCAATTAATTGGCTCAATTTGAAACCACACTTAGTAAGTTGCAACACAATTTCCAAATTCCTTTCCAGGTCTTTATAGACCTTTAATTTATACAAAATTTCAGGCCTTGCTCACTCTCAGATGTTCAAATATAATGTAAAATGTCAATTCCCAAACCTTTGAAAGGATAAGAACAAAAGTCCAGCAGCTAGTATTATAGAATGCTCAAATTGCCTGACACATATTGTCACAATATAGCTTCATATAATCAAAGACAGAATGGACAGTTAGCCTTCAATGTCAAATGCATGATTAAAGAAAAATAACAAAGTTGTTAAGTCTAGCTTCACATCAAGCAATTTAATAATGCCAATAGTAAAAGAACCCTAAACAAGCAGCTACAATGTTCAAGATTGTAATTGAAAATGTGATACTCACGTGTGATCTAAAACGAAAACCATTTTCTGTTGTTACTCAGGGGCCCTAAGCCTTCCAGAGGAGCATCATTTGATAATAAAAAGGAGCCTAGTATCGCATGTACTATAATTTGGAAGATGTACCTAACTAAATACCAAATTTGCAGCAAATCAGAGTGATGGGAGTGTTAGTTCGCAAGCAAAGCTATAAAAGAAAGAGTTAGAACTCTAGATCATACCTATTAATTGCAATGGCACCTTCTGAAACCTGCAAAGATTTCCTTTGAATTGAACATAAATTGCTTTTAAACTGCAGTTTGTAGTGTCAGCTGCTGCATACTAAGAGCAAAAGTAAGAAGCACAATGTGGAAATAAACAAATCTAAGTGTCCAATGACTTCAATCTAATGTAAAGATTTACTGGATCTAACAATAGTCAATACTGTAAAGAATCATATCAGATAAAAAACAAGCTATAATTTACATTGCTTATATAAATCTATACATCTTAACAAGAAACCGGAAATAACTCTTAAACACATCATCCACTCGGCTAACAATTCATTATGCAATAGTCGAATGCTACAAAGTACAAAGAAACTGTAAAATCCCATCACCTTAAATTTCTACCATTTCATTCTGCAGAATTCTAACTTTAACTCTCAATCAAAATGAGGTCATAAGAATTTGTAGCAGCACCATTGGGCAAAAAAAAAAAAAAAGCTTAGGGAACAAGGCACAAAATTGACATCCAGCAACCCATGAAACTACCATGCCAGAATTGTGTAATTAAATCAATTTTGCAACAATTTAGACTACATACCACTAAATGTTCAAAATATGCCACCATATAATTGCCTCTAGAGAAAAAAGTGTTCACGAAGATTGTCTCCTCATCGTAATGATTGTAAAAACCACACTACTGCATGCTTTTATCATCCCATACACTCAGGGCCGGATCTGCATAGAGGCAGATAAGGCCGTTGCCTCAGGTCCAAAATATGTGGGAGCCTTTTTTGGCCCAAATAATTTTTTTTATTAAATAAAAACTGTAATCTGTAAAAGAAAAACCTTGTTTTCTCTCCTTGGGGAGGGGGAGGGGGGGGGAGGCTTAATTTACAGAATTTACCTCAGGTCCCGAAAATCACAGCACCGGCTCTACATACACCATACATGTATGACCCTTCGGGGAAAAATAGCACATAAAAAATACCAGTCTCATGGGAGAAAATTAGCCATTAAACATACAATGTACCATAGGAGAACTCGATTTTATTTCACTTAAATTTCATGTGGTTCAAGCCATCACAAGGTTAAGATGCAAGAATAATATCTAACTTCAACTAAATCCAACCTCTGATTTCAAAAGCAAGAGTTATTAAAAGTTGCTTACAATACTGTTAAAATTATTATAAACCCAGTATGAGTTAAAGTAAATAGAAGAACAAAGAAGAGGAGAAGGTTACCGATAATGTTGCAATATTGCAAAAAGGACAAGCAAGTTTTCAATTCCACCCAAAGGGGAAGATAATACAGAACTGAAGTAAACTGACAACACCAAACACGAAATACCCATCAGAACCTTGTGGGACAAACATGAAAGAAAACTACACTGAAGGCCATTCCTAAAAGATATGAACAGGCATAGCATTACATAACACACCAACTTAAAACATATTACTCAATGGTTTTTTTATTGACATATCAAACTTTGACAAATAGCAATCTGATCTACATTGAATCATCAGATTCATCAGAATCACTGCCATCGGGTTCCCCGCCAACTGTCCCAGCCTCTGGCACATCAGGCTTAGCTGAAGGTGTAGGTCTTCCTTTCTTGCTTACTAGAGCATTTTCATCTCCATCTTCCTCTTGCTCAACCATTGCAACACTTAGTTACTCAGTCAAGGTATTAGCAATAAAGATGAAGAGGAAAGTATCCAATAATAAACAAAAGAAAAGTTGAATGAGATTTCTAGGATCTCAGAAGCTCCATGTTACATTCCAAACCACACACACACACACACACACACACAGAGTATAGCAAATCTCTTCTGTTACTTATTTGTGTTACTGAAAGATAGACAATCGCCGAAAAGGTTGCAATGCACAACAAATAATAACTAAAAATTCGGATAAACATGCTAATAAAGAAGAGTTTGTTTCTCTAAGCGAGATTCTTGATGCAAATCAAGGCATAAAACTAGAAAACCAAATTTGGTCTAAGATATTAACTTATTACACAAGCAATTGAAGGCTTTGATTTTCTACTAAAATTCCAAACTGATGTTTTGGAATTTTTTTTTATTTTTTTCCTTTTCTCTACTGACCATTTAGGCATTGTAGCTTTCATTAAACCAAGAATAACATGTTAAAGGATATTAAAATTCTCAGCGGTTCCACCAGCCATTATGTTCTGCAAATCTTTCTCAACACGACGGACAACCTCAGGCTGCAAAATCAAAACATACCATGTTACTTATCATAAGGAGTAATTTAGAAATGCTTCAGAAACAATCAGGGCGGACGATATTGAATAAGTTATAGCAACATCGCATTCAATAAGAGGACAAACAAAAAGAGAGATAAAATAACAATTGAAGGAAATAAATTTAGGCATTAGTACATTTAAATCTGGTTCCCGGCGAAATCTTCGCCGTCGAGCATCCCTCATTGGAGGGGTAAGGCCGTGTCTGTACTCCACAGTATCTGGTACGCTGTCACCATCCTCTGTCACCATTATCATCTGCCACACCTCAAAAAGTTAACACAGTCATGTTACAGCTGAAGCAGATGTATGAGAGAGTTGAAAATAATTAACAACCAGTGACCAGCATACTTGACCAATGTCTGCAGTTTTTTATCAACGCACTGTCATCATACGTTTTATAGGACTCTACAGCAGTGGGAAGATCCAAGAGTGATGCAGAGAACTGGTCATTGCCTATAAAAAATGAGCCAGTCCTTCCATCATCTGAAATGAACAAGCAGTCCCAATATTAAGAGCACAAATCTAAAGGAAAGAGTATAAAACAAATAGAATGCGGTTGCAAAAAACATGAATACTCATGAATTAACCTAACTGAAATTTTACAGCCGTTGTCAAACATACCACAAAGTTCATTTCTTTAATCATTGGCTAACTAACTAATCTGACTTATACATGAGCATGACAATATGTTCTAAGTTCTAGTTCACATCCTTACTTCCAAACTACCACCTCAGAACATTTAACTATTTGTTTGAAAACCAGATTGCTGTTCTTACTAATATTACAGATTTTTCTTCGCAAGCTTATTAGCCACATTAATGATTTATCACCAGTTTTCTATAGTGCCGAAAAAGATATCTGGTAGAGTGTACATAATGCATTTTACAAGTTCCAGGATGATACTATGGTTGAAGCTGAAAGCTTATACTTATTTTTGGTAGCACATGCATAAAAATTAAAAAGAAATGCAACCGCTGAAGGAAGAAAAATGAAACAATTATATTACATATAAGCTGCAATAATACTATTCAATCCAAAGTCATTAATAAATTGGCACTTCACTTGCATAATTCTCATTACTCAATAATACACTCAACGAGCATCATTTAAAAATACAGAAATTTAGTTGTTGGAGTTGAGGCAAATCATATAACAGATCCGTAAAATCCACAGAAATATACAAGACTGTAAAAAATAATAAAAGGTGTAGTTGAAGTTAAGACAACTCTAACAATGGATTCAGCAAAATGCATAGTAAAAACACAAATCCTTCCCAGAAGTAACAAAAGAATCACTAAAAAATACAACAGGCCAAAGAATTCAGTGTATCTAGACAATGGAAGAAGAATTAATAGGATTAAGACTTAAGGGGTTCAGGATAATCGCCAAAAACCAATAAACGAATTGCTGGGTTATGATAACCCCTAGAAATGAGTCTGCAAATCCAGATCTATAGACAAATCCAAATTCAAAATCTGAAAAAATAACAGAAAACATTGCTGATCTACAGATTACAGGAGGTTGAGTATAACCATGGAAAATACAAATCTATCTGAAAATTAACAACAGATTAGTTGAAAAATATTACAGCAGGATTATAAAAGTCCTAGCAAGACTCAAGTCTTTTCGAGAAAAATAATAGCAAAATACCATATTAATGGCAACTACTTTGTTACATTAAGCGAGATTGGACTTTTCCATAAATAAATATAAATCCTTTTCTACATGAGACATCCATCTATTTTTCTTCTTCTGAAATAAGTATCTGCTTCTCTAAAGCGAAGGAAAAAAAGAAGAAGATTGGTCGCCAACAAATTTTCAGCACAGAAAAGAATGTTAAATAATCTTTCAGTGCCTAGGGCTCAACTCTCAAGTATCCCAACTGGGTGATTCAGAGTTTAGAAAGGATTAGAAAATTTTACGTTAAAAGAAGACTAGTTGAAATTAAGACAATCTTACAGCGGATTTAAAAGAATCCTCGCAAGACAGAGTTTTTTGGGGAAATAATTGCAAAGTACCATAATAAAGGCAACTACTTGTTCACTTCTATCAAGATTGTACTTTGCTATAAATAACTACGAATCCTTTTCTACATGAGACATGCATCATTTTTTCTTCTTTTGAAAGATGTGTCTGCTTCTCTAAAGCAAAGGAAACAAGAAGAAGAGATGTGCCAACAAAATCTGTAAAGATAGAATTTTAATACAGAGTTTAATATGAATTGTAAGTGTTTAGTTAGATTGGATTAGTTTGTTTATTTTGATACTGTATATAAAGGGCTTAATCATTGTAATTCATAACCTTGATTATATGAATAAAAATTGATTTCCTTTGCCTTCAATTCTTCTCTTCTATACACCCCTTTCTCTTTTGTTCTTTCTCTTGTTCGTTAACGAATTACACGCTCCTGCATCAATCACTTTCCTATCCTGCATTTTATTTAACTCGATCGAGAAGAACCCGATGGGAGCAAAATGATTTGGACTGTTGTTTAGTTACTGAAAGATTATTGATTTCTTGGTAGGGTTCTGAAGTTGCTTTCACATTTAGGATTTCAATTCGGAAACCCTAACCTACTGAATTTAGACCGCATTATCTGTTATCAATCCACAAGGTTCAATATTTCTAAGCCATCGCCAGCAATCGGAAGTGTATAGTCTATGCTAGAAGATGATAAGAAAACAGTTAGTGCTGTACATTTTGCTCAAAAAATTGAAGCTTGATCGTGCATTTTTATATTCAACGATAAAAAAAATAAAAAAAAAAATACCATCTCTTGAAATTGATATCTCCAATTGAACAAATATAAAGCATTTCGTAAGATCAAACGAGTAATATAAATAAAAAAAATTACGAAACTCGAACGAATTAAGGACATTTCTCAAAAGGAGACAGGGCAATTTTTTGTTAAATACCAGAAAAGCTCAAATCCAAGGACTTGTCGTCTGAAGAAGATGTTGGGTCGTTTAGAAGACGCTCAATTCTTTCCGCTACTGCTGGTGGTACTCTTAGTACGAATTGCTCCTCCATTTCTCTTCTTTAGCTCCTTGCAGCAATTGATTTCAATTTTCAATATAAATATCTGAACATCATTGCAATGAAGAAAAACGACTTAAGCCCGGTTTGCTAATATGACTTTCATCGTCACATTCGGATCCAGATTTGATTGGACATCGGACTATTATACAAAAAAAATTTAAAAAAAATGAGGAATTTTCAAAAATGTCACTGTTTTTGAAAATACACAAAAAAAAATTCATTGATTTTATAAAATAGAGAAGAAGAAGAAGAGAGAATTAAGTCAATAGACTTGTGTGTATTTTCTTAATGACCAGAGCCCTATATTTATAGGTAAGAATCAGGGATATAATAATAATAATTTCTAGGGCTACAGGGGTATAATTGTCATTCACTACAAATCCTAATAAACTTTCATTCTACAACACTCCCCCTTGAATGACACATTACAAAATATCTGCCTCGTTAAAACCTTGTTTGATAAAAATCTAATAGGACAAAAAAATCAAACGAAGGAAAAAGAGTACAGTTATTTTGGAGTATTAAAAATAAATGCTGCCTTATTAAAACCTTGCTAGGAAAACCCAGTGCAATAAAACCTATGCGAAGGAAAAAGAGTACAGCTACTCCCCCTGATGTTGATCACTAAAAATCTTTGAGTCGACGCATTCCAATCCCATGGACTAACTTCTTGAATGTAGATGTTGGCAGTGCTTTTGTGAATAAATCGGCCAAATTGTCACTTGAGCGAATTTGTTGAATATCGATGTGTATGAAAGAATTTTGGAGAAATATGCTTCGTCCTGTCGCCTTTGATATAATCTCCTTTGAGTTGTGCAATACAAACTGCATTGTCTTCATACAAATTTGTTGGACTATCTTTTGTTGAAGTTAATCCGCATGATGCTTGGATATGATGAGTCATGTTCCTCAACCATATACATTCTCGCATTGCTTCATGGATTACAATAATTTCGGATTGATTTGAAGATGTTGCTGTCAAGGATTGCTTCACAGATCTCCATGATATAGTTGTTCCTTCACGTGTAAACACATATCCTGTTTGTGATTTAACTTTATGTGGATCTAATAACCTGCATCTGCCCGACTTTTGGGAGTAAAATAATTACAAATCAATCGTACCCTTTAGGTAACGAAAAAATGTGTTTAACACCACTCCAATGTCTTTGACTTGGTGTAGAGCTATATCTTGTAAGGAGATTTACAGAAAAAGTTATGTCGGATCGAGTGCAATTTGCAAGATATGTTAATGCTCCAATTGCACTAAGATATGGTACTTCAGGACCAAGAACTTTTTCTCCATCTTCAAGTGGACGAAATGGGTCTTTTTTCACATCAAGTGATCGAACAATCATAGGTGATGCCAATGGATGTGCATTATCCATATAAAACTGTTTTAAAACTTTTTCTGTATATGTAGATTGATGAACAAATAATCCTTCTGGAAAGTGTTCAATTTGCAACCCGAGACAAAATTTGATTTTTCCTAAATCCTTCATCTCAAACTCATTTTTCAAATAATTAGCAGTTTTGTTGAGCTCTTCAGGAGTTTCAATTAAATTTAAATCATCAACATAAACTGCCACAATTGTAAATCCAATGTTTGTTTCTTTATGAAAACATATGGGCAGACATCGTCATTCTTATAGCCCTCATTCAACAAATATTCGCTTAGGCGATTATACTACATGGGTCCAGATTGTTTCAATCCATATAATAATCTTTGCAATTTAATTTGAAACATGGTTCTCAGACATGCATCATTTGAGTTATGCTTCAGGCATATTAAATATTTCATAGATAACATTAATAGTCATATCAGATGAGTTGACTATCACGTATTTTAAATTTCATATATTGTCAAGATAACATGATATAGATTCGTGATTTCATCAACGACGATCTTTGCGAAATTCACTATGTTGAGAGTCGTACATTACACATTATGACTTCATTTTTCTCATTTTCTTTTCGCATAAGTATATATCTTTAGATTATTGGACTACAGGTCCAAAAACATCATGTTTCTCTAGTAAAATCAATTTATGATTGCGTCCATTTTATTTGGCCGAACATTACTTCGATCGATATATTTTGACGCATTTATTTTCATTCATTGCGATTCATATATGATGCAGCACATCATGTACAAAATTTGTTGTCGACAACTTTTCGTTTTTTCGATTCTATTTCTTACTCTATAACGACATAACTTATTGAGATATCTCAAATTTCAATATATCAGGTACCTGAACCTCTTCAGGGGTTTTATAATTTGTTATGTCTAAATACTCATTAAGAGTATATATCTCCTTGATGAAACCATCTTTGCTAATTGCTCCATATTTGTTCAAAGATTTTTGTATTAGAATCGAACACATCACGCTTCAAGCGTGCCATAGATATATCAAATATATGATATCAAATTGTCCTCTTAGGACATCAATTCGTATTGGAGGACTTTGATCATTTTGATCAGTAAATGCATCTAAATAAATTATCTTTCGAACTTCTGGTTCGAGTGATGTTTTGCGAGAATTTAGATAATGATACATTTGTACATTATTTTCAACTTCTTAATTCCTCCCCCTAATGCTGAAAGAATTGTCCAGTCAATTTGACAATAATTTTTTTCAGCATTATAAAATATAACCTATTTGGGATAAGTGTTCAAACTATGCATTTATTCTCAGTATTCTTTATTTTTCATCTCAGTGCATTGTGGTGGGTTGATTTTGCATATACTGCACTATCAAAATAATTAGATGAAAATTAGGCTGTGACCATAAGTCAATTGTAATAGGGAGAACTATGATGTTGGCAATGATGCGTAATAGAATTACCCAAACAAAAAGGGAAAAATACTTTGTTCTCAATTAAATTAATTGGAGGCATTTAACAAACAATAGTGTTAAATCACTTATTGACATCTCAACTAATACATATTCAAATATTGAGATGTATGCCCACTAGCATTAATAAGACACAGTCTTGATTATATAATTTGAAAATTATGCTCATAACTTGAGCAATAAATTCGCAAACTTCAGGTTACGAACACCATGCAATCATCTAGTATTTGTATCAAATCTATTAGATACAAATAATATTTAGATGGTCAACGTGGTGGGTGACGGGGCCCCATACATCACCCTTATTAATTTTCAAAATATAGGGAATTCAATCCCTATTTTAGCTGTGAGTTTAATGATCAATTATCGATACGGAGAACAAATTATATATAAAAATTTATTGGATCGAAGAATCTTCAGGTTCTTCATTAAATATCCATTTAAAAATTTTAATTTCGCATCATTAGTTATCCAGTGATGAATAACTAGTCATGTCAAATAGTAAAATTAAATTAAACTTCTGGTTCAATATAAGATATAATTCAATTATTTAATTTCGAAGAATACAATTAAAGTTTATATAACCACATATCATTCAAGTAATCAAACTAATCAATGTACTCATGACATTTTAGTTATGTGGTTTCCTTCAGCGATGAACATGAATTCAAAATGATAAATTTTTCGAATATGTGCTACTTCGAGAGCACATTATCTTTAATTATAAATTTTTCAAGAGCAATAAATCAATATTCTTTCGGAATATTGGAATCGTAGTATCATACTATTCAAGGACAATAACATATTATTATTTGAAATAATAAATTAGATAAAAATTTACTCTTCGAGAGTAAAAATAGAATTTTTTTTAATTATGCTATTTGAGAGCAAATAAAATATAATTAGAACATCAATATATAAATCCTAATGTAGAAGAATGAATACGTAAAGAAATTGCATAATTTAATTTGTAATTTCACATAGAAATCAATTAATATTCTTCTGGAATATTGAAATTGTAATATCATACTCTTCTGGAGCAAATAATATTATTTTAGAATATCAATATAATGTTTTGCTACTTCATGAGAAACAAAATATTTGTAATATACATATCTATAAATAACATTCTTCTGGACTATTGAATCAGAGTGTTTTGCTCTTCAGGAGCAATAACGTATTATTATTTGAAATAATAAATTGTATAAGAATTTACTCTTTGGGAGTAAAGACATAATTTTTAATTATCATTTTCGAGAGCAAGTAAAATATTATTAAAATATAAATAATAGTATGCTACTTCAGGAGCAACGAATTATTATTTAGAAAATATTAACTCTTCAGGAGTCGTGTATTATTTGTAGAGTTGAGCTTCTTCAAGAGCGATATATCAATATTCTTCAGGAATATTAAAAATTATAATTTATGCTCTTCAGGAGCAAATAATATTTTTCTGAAATATTGATTATAATATTGTACTATTTCAAGAGCAACAAATTATTTGTAATAGATAGATTTACAATTAATATTCTTCTAGAATATTAATTATAATGTTGTGCCACTTCAGGAGCAACAACATAATAATTTATAAATTTGAATTTACGAGAGAACATCTAAAAAATTTAATCAGCCATACAAACATGAATATAAATTACCAAACATGAATTAAGTAATCATGAATGTATAATTTGCAATTAAAAAATAAAATCATGAATAATAATATATATGTTGACAATCATTATGTAAAGCAGATGAGCAAAATCATGTATGATGTATATATATATATATATATATATATATAATTAAAGATTAGAGTTGAATTAGAAAACAAACAAGAGTCTGTGATGGTTCAAACGAGCATCTAAGTGAATTTGACATTAACTAATATGTTTCACATGAGCAACTAAGTAATTTGGCATTATCATACAGAAATCAAAAGGCATGTATATTGGCGGCGGCTGAGAATTGAAAATCGTGCATTTTAATGCTTTAAAAAAATTCTCATTGATGGAAGAAGGCGGTGGCTGAGAAATGAAAGCCATAAATTTAATGTTTTAAAAAAATTATGTTGGAAGAACAAGCCATCAACGTGACTGCCTGTGTATATTGTAAAAAAAAATCACATGTGACTAAATTAATTTTAGTACACGTGAAAAGAAAAAAAAAATACTACCTTCAATGGACTTTGAAAAACTAAAGCTTTCATGCTGATAACGTGTTATAAAATAGAGAAGAAGAAGAAGAGAGAATTAAGTCAATAGACTTGTGTGTATTTTATTAATGACCAGAGCCCTATATTTATAGGTAAGAATCAGGGATACAATGGTAATAATTTCTAGGGCTACAGGGGTATAATTGTCATTCACTACAAACCCTAATAAACTTTCCTTTTACAACAATTGACACTAAATTTGTTCAAAAATATCATTTTTTGATGTAAAATGTCCAAATTACCCTTAGGCTCACATTTATAGGAGCATTTAATGCACATTAATGCTATGATGTGATAATTTAATTTTTAAATACCTTACATGTCATTCATTAAATGTGATTTGATTTGATAAAAAAATTGTACAAAAATTGATAAATTTAAATACCCTACATGTCCTTCATTAAATATGATTTGACTAGATAAAAAATTGCACAAAATATTGAGAGATTAGTTATTATAAATTGTTTATATTTTATCTAATAACTTACTCTTTTTTAAAAGTAAAATACAATATGATCATATTTATTTGAAATTTTTTAAACTACTACTAATGATGATAATGATGTGTTTGATTTTTGAAATACTTTTTGAAAAGAAAAGATACGAATATTGTGAAAAATTTTATATTTAATGAAGTATTAAGTTATTTATTTTTGGGAAGATGTTGTGATGTTGTAATTGAGAATTAATTATGATCATTAATGTTTCCAACAATTTCGTCCAAGGTGCCAAATACATGTTTACGAACTTTTCGGCAGTTTCAACAGTTAAACTGTCGAACTCGACATTTCAAAACTGTCGGGTTAGACATCTGAACTGTCGAACTCGACATTTTGAAACTGTCGAGATAGACAATTTAACTATTGACACCCTTAATTTCACATTTTGCTTTTGTATGAATTTAAATATTCAAAAGTGCTAATTTCATGCTATTACATATCGACATATTGATTGTGTAGAATTCTTATCGTTGCAATCTCAACATTTCAAGTATGAACAATCATTTGAGATCCTTATACTTTTGTTTTCATTATCATTTCCAGACATTAGTGCTTCTGGCGTTCGCAAGCAAAGTACAAATCATTATGTCCAAGTATTGCATAACATCCCGACAGTTCAACTATCGATTTTGAGAGATGGTTTGTGTCATTCTTGATAGATGGTTGCAAAGTAAATAATTTCACTTCTCCAAAAATACGATACATTATTATTATTTCTAGGCATAAAATATCGTTATCATTCCATTATAATTTTCAGACAGAAGAAAACGTGTTTAAGTTCACAAGTAAAATACAGATCAATAGACAAAATATTGCATAACATCCCGATAGTTCATCTGTCGTTCTCGACAGATAGTTTCTGTTATTCTCGATAGTTGGTGTGGGGTACCATGACATTTCACAATTTTTGTATAATTTTTTATCTAGTCAAAATTACATGTAATGAAGGATATGTAAGGTATTTAAATTTATCAATTTTTGTGCAATTTTTTATCTAGTCAAATCACATTTAATGAAGGACATGTAAGGTATTTAAATTTATAAACATGGGCAAATATGTACAAAAATATACCAAAATGTCATTCTTGTAAACACTACAAAAAAATGACATTTTTGTTAATGCAAATGAAAAATGTGTCACCCAATGTAATTTCCTCAAAAAAAATTACTCATGAAAAAATAATTTTTTTCAAAAATAAAAAATAAAAAACCTTTAAAAAAAATATTTGGACCTGAGTGGAGAGCTGCAGCCCAGCCAACCCCCCACTATATTCATTCCTGGTCACAATTGATCACTATTTTTTACTTTATATTTGGCTCATAACGACTATATTTTTCATTATTATTTTACAAATAATGTGTATCAAACAAGACTTTAATTGTTCCAATGGTTAGTGAGCTTTAAAATATCGAATTTTGACCACCACATTTTGAAAAACGTAACATTACGTAGCGTTCCATCACGCTGTGAAATTTTGATATGATCCAATTTTGGTTACTAAACTTTGAAAAATATATTCTTCTCACTAAACTTAAAAAAAAAAAAAAAATTATTGCTCACTAAATTTTAAGAGTCGAATTTTGGACATTAAATGTTGTAAAAATATCTTCGATTGCTCAATAAATTTTGAAAAAAACTTTTAGTACTCAATAAACCTTAAGGTGGTTGAATTTTGACCCCTAAACTTTGAGATAGTCAAATGTTTTACATTAAACTTTGAAAAGCATCTTCTATTCCCTCACAATAATATTGGGTTTAATTAAAATTCGTTATTAAAATTTGAATTTAATTTAATTCTAACTATTGTGTGTTTCGTTGTAAAATTCAAATATTAAAATTTAGATTTAATTTAATTTTAATAACAAATTTATTGTGTATTTCGTTGCAATTAGTAATCACTTCATTCGCACAGTTTTGCAAACATTGTCTATCATAATATTTGAATTTTCTAACGAAATATACAAAAAAAAATTGTTATTAAAAGTAAATTAAATCTAAATTCTAATATTTGAAGTTTACAGCGAAACACACAATAAGTTTTTGTTTTTCTAAGGATTAAAATAAGATTTTTAGCAAATTTCGATAAAAGTTGATGAAATGTGTGATTGAAAAGTTGTAGATCCCATGAAATAAGTGGTTAAAATTTATTGTTGACTTTAAATTTGATAAAAATCTAAATTTAATTTCTACCAAACTTGGGTTAAATTCGTTGTTAGAATTAAATTAAATTAAATTTTAATATAAATTTTGATCACAATTTTTAATTAAATTCAAATTTATTGTGAGTAATAGAAGACATTTTTAAAGTGTAGTGGACAAAATTCGACCACCTAAAAATTCAGTCAGCAATAGAAGACATTTTAAAAATTTAGTAGTCAAAATTCAATCATCTCAAAGTTCAGTGGCCAAAATTCAACTACTTTAAAGTTAAGTGAGTAATAAAGGGCATTTTTAAATTATAGTGAGCAATCAAAGACGTTTTCCAAAGTTTATTGACCAAAATTCAATCATCTCAAAATTTAACAACGTGATAAAATGTCTCATGTGCATTCCATTTGCTAGCTCACCAATTCCGTTAGATATTTTAAACGGATGATACACCAATGAGTAACGTCCAATGCTTTTCAAAGTTTAATGATTAAAATTCGACATCTTAAACATTAATGAGAAATTGAAAACATGTGCATTGAAATAATTAACTTGTAGAAAACATTAGTTTAGTATAAAAAGGGATAATCACTAAACTTGTCTTAAATTAGCATGCAAGTTTCAAACTCATCACTAAATTTTACAAAATATTCCATTTAGACATTCATTTTTTTAACTGAAAAAACCTAATGTTCATGTGCCAATTTATCAAATCGCTAGAATTCACGTGTTGGGTAGTGTTTATAAATTATTTAAATTATAATTAAGTAACAAAATTAATAATGGACACGTAAATTTTTCGAAACGTGCGAGTAAAAAAGTAATCGAGTAATTGTAAATAATTTATATATATGAAGTCCAAACATAGACTTGGTTAAATTCTACGAGTTGGTATACAGACATGTTAAAAATTATCGATAAATTAATGGTTTGAATGTAACATTTCCTAAGTGCAGTAAGTGTAAAGTTCAAGGCCGTTATTGAAATTAATCTTAGATATATAAATAGCTGCACGCTCTCTGTTTCAATGCGTTGCCCTAAGCAGTAATCTCCGCAAAGAGCAGTTTCGAGATTTTCTTCCCTTAAGGTTAAGGTACTCGTTCCTGGCCGTTTTCACGTATTCGTACGTTATTCATTTGTAGATTCGTAGAAATGTTTGTAGAAAAATCGATAATACACGCTTAGGGTTTATAATCTCTGTTGCTTTTTCTTAATTATTGGATCTGATCTGTGTTTTCTTTTGCCTGTTCATCAATGTTCGTATATTCAATTTTTTTATTTTTTATTTTGCGTGTGTGTGTTTGATTTCCTGTTCTTGATTTTAGGGAATTCGTTAGTGCATACGGTTGGTACTAGATCATGTTCACTATTATATGTAGATTCGTACTTTTCTTATTGAATTTCCATTTTATTTAATAAATTTTTTGGTTCTTTTTCGAGCAGTATTTAAGATGCCTATTTTTTTTTCCTTAGTTATGAATCAATGTTATGTGAGCTATAAAGAACGAATTGATGATTATTAGAAAGTTTTACAGCTTTTACGATTGCAGTTTATGTACTAGTTATAGCTTTGATGCCCACAATCCTTTTTCTTTTACTTTTCTTATTTAGTTCTTTTTTGTTATAAACCCTAATTGTAATACTTCCACTTTTCTGGCGGAGAGAGAGAGAGAGAGAGATGAAGTTTTTTGAGGGCCATCTAAATTTGCAAGTGAGATAGTGTAATTCATTTTTCAATTCGGAGTCTCAGGGGATGAGATGATGAGGATTTCAAAATTATGAATACTGTTATGATGTAATATATATTGTATTATCTCTAGGTGACATTCTTTACATTCCCAAATTTGGCATGCCTATATTTCTATAAGTTTATATGTTTTCATATTTCCAACTGAAACCAATGGTACTATAGTATTAAGAATAGATTATACTAATAATCCTCTTTCTTGTTCTTTCATTGATTGTAAATGATTTTGGCCCCTTTATAATTTAAATAACCCTCTTTTCCCTATCCATAAATGGAATTTTTAATATCGGCATGCTGAAATAGTCCATTGTGACGTGTTTTAATTAATCCTTTATTTCTTACTTCATATCTTGTATTTGGTATTTGACCAACTGCTTATTAATGATATTAGAATCAGCTTTAGAATATTAGATATATCTTCTTTCTTTTTCCTTTTTTTTATATTTACTCCCTAATGATGGATTAGTTGTCGTCTTGATGTTCTGTCATTCCCTTTTTGTTGAAGTGATGGCTTGTAATTTATTTGTACATGTATTGTCTCTTCTATATTGTTTGTTGAAATTCTCGATGACATTGTTTTTGGTTGTCTTCTTCCTATCACTTATTTATCCTTTTTAGTAATATGGATTCTTAAATGTTTTTGTTGAGCAGGATTTATATAATTTCTATAGATGAGAGGTAGGAGTTATACTCCATCACCTCCTAGAGGTTATGGTAGAAGAGGAAGGAGCCCCAGCCCAAGAGGACGCAATGGTGGCCGTGGTAGAGGAGATGCTCCTACCAGTCTTCTAGTTCGCAACCTTCGCCATGACTGTCGGTAAGCATTAGTGCATTACTTCGTCATATATTTTCGTTTTGCTTAATATGAAGATATAACCCACGGTGTTCTCTGCTTTTTCTCCATGTTAAAATGTAGCTGGGAATACTGTTTCGGGCTTGTTAATTGCCTGAAACCTACTAATTATCATTATACAGTTGCATTTATTTCATGTTATTTTTTTAATACTGTTTTTTGAGGTATATATTTCATATTCGATGCAATGCTTGAACTTTATTATCTTCTGTATTTTTAGGTAAAAAAAGTAGCAGAGAATTTCAGTTTTATTGGCTATATCCCTTTTTTTAATATCTTCATTATGAAGCTTCTCGCTCTTTCTGTACTACGTATTCTTGTCCAGACATTATGCATTTATGATTATCTTGTTAGAAAGATAGGATTTGAATTTATTGGTGCTTGTGTCCCCATTCTGCTTGTTAATTTTTCAGCTTACCAAGCAGGGTAGCTTTTTGCTTGGTCAGTTCACTTTAGAGTTGTCCATAGTTCACTAGTAATAGTTTGATTTTCTGTATGCAGGCCAGAATACTTGAAGAGGCAATTTGGACAATTTGGCCCAGTAAAGGACGTCTATTTGCCTAGGGATTATTACACTGGGTGAGCTGTGTTGGACGATTTACCGTTTTGGATTTTTTAAATCTTTGTTCCTTTTTAATCATATATTTAATAATGTAGACTGTTTAATAAATTATGCCTTAATTGTCAATCACTTGGCATTCTTTTTGAAGTTGAATTTTTGTTAATTATTATTTTTTTTCAAATTGGATTTCGTTATTAAGGATTTTGATATTTAGCAGTGAAGTAAGAGTTGTGAAGCCTTCAATCAAGTAGTAAGAATTCTGTTGACACATTCAGGTAGTAAGAGTTCTGTTCTCATCAATCAAATATTGAGAGTTCGAGGTGATGTAAATGGTAGTGAAGATTGGAAGAGATTTGGTTTGAATACATTGTGAAGATATCAAGATTTCAAGTCTTGAGGAATAGCAAGTCATCTTTAAACTATTACTTGCGCTTGCTTATGCTCCTATTCACAAGGTCAGCAGTCACGTGCTAGCTTATGTGCTTATCAATGGTACATAAGCTAGCACTTATTGCTTTTACTTCCTCTCGTACACTTTTATGGTGGCAGAGTTAACCGCCATAGGACAACTTTAAGTTTTTTTTGCTCAAATTTATAATTGAATACATGGGCGGACCATCATTTACCAACCAGATATATTATTTCTGGTCAGACTAGGATTACAGCCCTTCAAAAAAATTTTGGCTTGGGCTGACATCTTTTAGGTGAAATACTTATATGTAATTTCACCATACTGAGTATCTTTTCCTGCTTTGCAGTCAACCACGAGGCTTTGGATTTGTCCAGTATGTGGATCCTGCTGATGCTTTGGAAGCTAAACATCAGATGGATGGTGAGATTATGCAAGGTCGCGAGCTCACTGTTGTTTTTGCTGAGGAGAATAGGAAGAAACCAACTGAAATGAGATCCAGGGAACGAGGAGGAAGGTAAATTTTCGCTCCGTTCATCAATATACTCGAATTGCTTCCAAATTAGCTTCTTGCATTATTTTGGACTTGGGCAATTTTTATTTTTTTTCCCCTTTCAATTTCAAGTTATGATCATGGGATCAGGTACCTTATCAGTTGAAATTCCTTTAGATTGGTTGCACGTGCCATTATTATCTTGCCATATACGGTTACTTAATTGCCTACCCTATCTATCTTTTATCTGTTTTAATTTTCTGTAGAAGTCACACTTCCGATCGAAGGCGGTCCCCGCCGCGGTACTCTCGATCACCACCTCCGCAATATGGAAGGGGTAGATCTCGCAGCCAAGATTACTACTCGTCTCCTAAGACAAGATACTCAAGGTACGATATAATATTTCTCATTATTGTTACCACTTTTTTATTCTTTGTGCCACTTACATCAAATTTTTTATTAGTTTCCCCTACATATATTGACAGGCCTGTTTCCCTGCGTGAAAAAATGTACAGTAGAGAGAGGTCAAACTCACTGGAACGTTCTCGCCCGTACAATGGATCTCGGAGCAGCAGTCGAAGTCCAGTGAGGGAACGATCGCCATATGGCTCAAGAAGCTGCAGCCAAAGTCCAGGTAGGGGCCACTCTCCAGTTAGGGCTCAAAGAAGTCCGGTCCCAATACGTAGGAGAAGCAGAAGCCCTTATCCTGCGGATTACTCAAGGAAACCAGGTGGGGATGGATCTCCTAGCCAGTGAGCTATGCTGGAAAAAAGATGCTTTTGTGCTGTAAAGATATCTACTATGTTGGAATTCTTAAACATTCAGACTTGGTTCTCTACTCTACTATTTTAGTTGGTTTATAGAATGTTTATTAGTATTTGCATTTGCTCTAGAATTCTGTTTGTCCTACAACGGTTTGCTATAAAATTTCTTGGCCTTTGTTAACTATTAAACTCGCTTTCACTAGGTTGGTTATAGTATGTTGCATCTATGCAAGTAGGTGTGTTTTTGATATGTTGGTTATGCTTCCTAGTTTAGAAGGGGTTGCAAGTGCAATTCTGTTTACTAAGATTTGCAGAAACTTGTAGACGAATGGAAAGATGCAAGAAATAAAATCGAAGTCTTTTCTGAGCAGGTGATGCTCAGTAGTAACTGAGCAAGTTTGGCCAAATCTGAGCTACTTGCTTCTGAAGCAGGTGAAATTATATAAAGTAGAGAATCAGATCCACGCTATTGGCAAGAGTATGAAATGAACTCGCTGTAGGCATCCAGAATGTATCCTGTTTCTCTTGATTTATCCTTACAAATTCAGGTTGGCTACATTTGCTATTCGTACATTGATCACTCCTAACCAGGGACAATTTTCATGAAGCCCAGAACTTGAAATTAATGATCTCTATCAATCAAAATATTTTTTGTATGAAAATGATAGATCACATTGTGGTATATTTGTGTCTAAAGGAGCATACGTTAAGTTGAGAATTGCGGAGGTGAGATTGAAAGGGGACAGGAAGCCCCCCTCCCTAGCAGGAGAAATGATTAATTTATTGACATGCGTAATCAGTCAGTTTATGCAAGCTTATATATCAAATTCTCAAGTATCTAATAGGAGCTCTAGGTGAAGGTTTGTTTTGGAAAAGTGTCATCTTGAGATTGAAACTTGCCCGGATGCTATTTGTCCTGGAAGCGTCACAAATAGATGATAACAAGGAAAAGCGAAGAGCAAGCTCTAGTAGCATTAAGTAGTGTTGCTCATGGAATTGTTGAACTCCCCATGATAGAGTAGTAGTTACTGGAGAATTGAAGGTTTCAATGAGAAGCCTATGAATCAGCATTTTGAGAAGACAGCGATCAACATGGTAAGACTAAACAT
Organism: Osmanthus fragrans; assembly: GCA_019395295.1. Classification (NCBI taxonomy): domain Eukaryota; kingdom Viridiplantae; phylum Streptophyta; class Magnoliopsida; order Lamiales; family Oleaceae; genus Osmanthus; species Osmanthus fragrans. The sequence continues at coordinate 27,263,794 of CM033355.1, read as the reverse complement.
GCTTTAGTGGCAGAAAAACTTAGGATGACTCATTTGAATGGTGACTGTTCAAGCAAAAGAGCAACCAGGAAGTTCTAACAAGCAAGCAAAGATGTTAGACGTCTCTGATCTAGATTGAGGGGAAGTGTGAAAGAACCTACCTACCACTAGTGCAGGCACTGAACAATGCAGTTAGATTTGTTACAATACAGCCAATCATTCTTCTGTTGAATATTGAAGAAATCAGCAGTTTCAATACAACATGTCATATGATGAAACTTGGATATGTGAAAAGGCGATCCATTGACGGAGGGGGAAAAAGTTGAAAAGGAGCATGATTCATTCCTAGTATTGAAGTGAATGATTTCCTATTTCCTTTTTGCACTGGAAAGAATTTAGAGCTCAACAAAATTATCCAGTTTACGGCATTAAATCAGTTGCATATCCGCATGATGTACAAAATTGAATCCACTTTTGCAGTCGTTCATTTCGAAAGACATAATTTTTGCCAAATCAGATTCGAGCACAATTTGCTACGTTTTGTCAACAAAAAAGAGATCCGAAATGCCAAATTACTCGAAATTAAAAAACGAAACTGCACAATTTAGGGTTTCAGTACGGGAAAAATAAGATCAACAACATCAATTGAACTATTTTTCTTGTTCTCGAGTAAATCGCCTTGATAATACGTATCTGCGTTTCGGTGTGTATATATACAAGAGCAAGAGAGAGAACCTGCGATTGTATATACAATGGCGGAAGGAAGTAAGCGATTTCTATTTCTGTGATTTTGATGTTCTTTCAGTTGAAATTAGTATCAAATCACGAAAAAAAAAAAATGAAAAAGGAGACTGCTAGGGCTCATTCACATTTTTGTCCATAATTTTCATTGATTTTTCATCGATATGAACATTCAATACATTATAAAAAATTCCTTCACTAATTTTTTTATCTAACAAACTTATAAACAAATCATATATTTTGAATACTAGTGAGGGATTTGGATCAATCTACTTTTGGATTAATATATGGAGAACTAAAATACTTTTGAATTTCTATGTTCTCATATCTTACATATAGCAATTAGCAAACCAAATAGCGGAAGTGCACAAAGATTTCAATGGATTGGACGGAGATTTACCCTTGAGCAAAGGCAAAAGAGAACTTCATTGCAAGACTCGCAGCTAACCAGTGATTCGGCAATGTTGACTCAAGAAAAATTGAAGTTACTCTAGAAATAATAAATCAGTCTTCTAAGAGCTCAAATCGAGAAGAATGTTTGGCACCTCAGCATTGGCTCTTTGCATATGTTTTGAACATTAGTCCATTAAATTTGCACGTGCGTTGGGTTTAAAACATCGTAACAAGACATACCAATTAATATTTTCGTGCAGGCATTAGTGTTACATACGACTGTTGGAGATCATATTTCTAATACAGCAGTAGGTAAACTTGAAGGGGGAAGAAAAGCCGTCTCAATTTATTAGATTTTTTAAATTATTTTCTTCATTCTATTATTCCACCCAGACAACAATCTAAACAAGCAAATTCATTAAAGGTCACTATTCCATATGCATAGAATAATTATTTGGCGGATCTAAGAATATAAATAAAAAGTATTCACGTCTTGAAAAAGTTTTTCACTATAATTTTATCTTTATTTGCTAATGGGACAAAACTTTAATTTCGATCGAAGCCAAACCACATTAATCAGTTTTCCATGTCAATTACATACATATTCATAACTAATACACATTTTTGTATTCCTCTTCTTATATTAAAAAGCAAATAATTTATAATAAGAGAGAATTGCACAGCAACCTATTGTCTTAATATCAAGTTGATCCTTGACTTTTAAAAAATACGCAAATTCATCCCATAATGAATAAAAAGGTTTCAACTTTCACCTCCCACCTAACCAAATGAACTACCTGAGGTTCAAGCATGCTCCACGTCTTCCCTTCCCACTCCCCCCGCATTAAGCTTGCCTTTTTCTCATGTCTTGTAATAATATCAGCCATATAAATCCACGCGCCACCATCATTGCTTAACCGCCACCAACTTCGATTCGAGCTGAACAAAATGCAAGTCAAATTTCAAGAAACTGTAACGGTTCAACCCGCCACACCACCATTTGATCATGATCATGATCATGTTCTTCCTCTTTCCCACCTCGACACTGATCGAAACCTCCACGTCACTTTCCGTTACCTTCGAGTTTACGTCGCCAACGACAACCACCTTGCAGAGCCTTTCCATGTCATCACAACCGCGCTATCCACCGCCCTCGTTGACTACTACCATTTTACCGGCACTCTCCGCCAACGCCACCTAGACGGCCGCCTCGAGCTGCATTGCCAATTGGAGAAAGGAGTGCCGGTCATTCGCGCCGCCGTGGAGTGCTCGTTGAGTTCGTTAAGCTACCTTGATGAACTGGATGAAGAGTTTGTTGAGCAGTTAGTACCGGACCCGGATTCGGACGAGGGTATGACCCGACCCATGATATTGCAAATGACGGGTTTTGAGTGTGGGGGTTTTGTTCTAGGGGCAGCCATACACCATTCACTTTGTGATGGGCTTGGAGCCTCCGTGTTTTTCAATGGCTTGGCGGAGTTGGCCCGTGGGGCAGGTCAAATTTCGGTCGAACCAGTTTGGGACCGGGTGAATTTGCTTGGACCTAGGGACCCGACTCGAATTGAGTTCCCTTTTCAGGATTTTTTGAACTTAGATAAAGATTTCTCACCATATTCGGATTCTGGTAAACGGGTTATTAAAGAGTGTTTTAATGTGAAAGAGGAGTGGTTGGACCGACTTAAGGAGCATTTATATGAAAAATCCGGGTTAAAATTTACCACTTTTGAAGCTTTGGGTGCTTTTATATGGCGAGCAAGGTAAGCCAATTCATAATTTGGTTCGCTATTTCCCAATTCATCTTACAAAACTTGCGTCACATTGAATTTATTTTTCACTAGAGTAGAGGATCAATAATGTAAGACCGTGACACTGGGACAGAGAACATTTACAAGTTTGATTGTCTGTAATTTTGAACAGGGTTAAAGCCTCTGAAATCTCTGGGGATGAAAAGGTGAGTTTCACATATTCAATGAACATAAGAAAGTTGGTGAATCCTCCATTGCCTGTAGGGTACTGGGGAAATGGCTGTGTCCCAATGTACATTCAGCTCACTGCCAGAGAACTTGTGGAGCAACCCATATGGAAAACAGCTGATTCGATCAGGAAAAGCAAATACAACGCCACTGACGAATATGTTCGTTCCTATATCGACTTTCAGGAGTTGCATTATGAGAAGGGCATCAGTCCAGGGCCAAGGGTGAGTGGGTTTACGGATTGGCGGCATTTGGGTCATTCCACCGTGGACTTTGGCTGGGGTGGCCCTGTAATGGTGTTGCCATTGTCCAGGCACCTGCTGGGGAGCGGTGAGCCTATTTTCTTCTTGCCTTGCTCTTCCGGGAGGAAAGATGGGTTCAAGGTTTTGGTGCATCAGCAAGAAGATGCATTGCAAGGGTTTAGAGAAGAAATGGACAAGTTAAAGGAACATACCCTGTCTTGATTTTCCTTTTTGTTTTGCGTGGACAAAATAATTCAAATGGTCTCTACTTGTTTGATTGTGTAATCTCAACTCCAAAGTTTGAATTGAGGCTCTTTCTTAATATTGAAGCTTTATATTTAATAATACTTGGTGCATCAATTTGATAATTATAGAATTCCAGGGGAAGATTTCATGGAGAATATTTCTTTGATTTGAGCATGATCTTCGGCTAAAAGGAGAATAATTTAAGATTACTTTCATCAGCCTGATGCACGTTTGATTAGCAGCAGGCTGGCAAATTCTTTCTTTTGTTTATGTTATCTACAGAGCTGGTGGTCCTCCATTTGAGGATAGTTCTCCCAAGAGAGACTCAAGTCGAACAACTACAACTAAACATTAAGGTCTAAAAATAGTGAATATAAAAGTTTGTAAACATCACAAACACGAAGAACGAGAAGCAAATTCCTGTTGAATCTATTACAAATAAATTCACGACTCTTCCTCCACAACTACCCTGCTGAATTCAAGCCACCCTTTTGCCTTGCAAATCCTCATCAAAAGATACCATCCAATCCCAGCAACAGTCATTAATCCACCCACTAAATACACAATTTTGGTTGCTATAGCCATTATAACCACCAAAAATCCAGCCGGAATTAAGCACATAATCACCAGTGCCGGCAGCTTCAATGGCACCTTGTAAGGCCTTTTCATTGTGGGGAATTTTCTTCTCAGCCAAAGAAAAGATGCAAATTCCAATAGCATACCCAAACTGTACAAGAAATTTGCACAAGACACGATATCTGTGTAACTCATATAAGAAACACCCAATGCAACAACTGTTGATAACAATATTCCCACCCATGGTGTATTGAACCATTTCGACCGACACGAGAAAAACTTTGGCAAAAAGGCTAAATCTGCCATGCCCAGAAGCTGATATGCACTGCTACTTAATTGTGCTTCAAATAATCCAATTGCTGATAAAACAGCGCCAATTTCAATCCAGAATTTAAGCCATTTACCTGAAATCATTTGTGCTGCTTCTGCCATAAATCCAGTCTCCCATTCATTCTGATCAACTGAAATAGCTCCAGTTACTGCAATAAGAGGGATTATATAACCTAAACAAGTGAAAATCACTGCACAAAAAAGTGCTAAAGGGAACGTCTTTTTTGGGTTATCAACTTCCCCTGCCATAGTACTAACATTATCCCAGAAATTCAGGTTCCAAAACAGAGTGTTGAAGAACAAATTCCAATCCTTTTTCACCCCCTTTTGGCCTAAACTGATCCATCTATGGGGGTGAATTTGGGGGATTGCTATCAATGACATAAGAATAAATGGCGCAAGTGAAACAATTCCCAAAATAATTGCAGCATAACCAACTATATTGAGCCCTGTATAATTAAGAAACGAAAGGAGCAAAGTTGAAACCAAGATTGCAAGCTTTCGAGGTAGCCCAGAAGAGAAAATGGGAAAAATCCTTTTCAAATAATCTATACACAAAGCTGGAAAGGCTGCTATGTTGATTACACCACTGAGGAATTTCCATGTGCCCATAAGGGATCCCCAGAAGGGGCCAAAAGCCCGGTCGGCCCATATAACAAAGCCGCCGTTCCCTGGGAAGGCGGTGGAGAGCTCGGCGGTGATTAGAGCCTCCGGTATACTCCAGATGAAAGGGAAGATGAGGAAACCAAGAATTGCAAATAGAGGGCCTGCAGCTTGAACTGCAGGCTCTTCACCGTATGGTCCACCGGCAACTTCGAAATAGATGAGGAAGATTAGAGGGATGAGAGAGAGTTTTTTGGGGCTGACAGTGGTGGGCCCGGTAGTTGTGGGGAGTTCTTCGGCGGAGATATGCGGTGGTGACGTAGTGGTGGTTATGGAGAATGGTTGTTGCCCTGATTCCATGATACACTCAAACTTTGAGAGTGATTTTTTCAAGAAATAACTGAAGAAGAATCTTGGGAATCTTTATTGAGAAATTTTCAGCAATCACTAGGATTACCAAATCAATTGATAAGAAAAAAATTATCTTTAATTGAATTGTGGGGATCATGGTTTGGTAGGGTGGGGTCTTACATATAAGATATTTCATATCTGACTTTGATTTTTCAAGCCATTATTTGTTCTCTTTTGAATTCCTTTTAGGTTGCAAACAGCACTAATTAGTTGTAAACCGTATAAATTATTGCTAAACCTTATTGGTGTTATACAGAGTCAAAATCAAATTAGTCTGCTAAAAAAAACTCTATTGGTGTGTGTTTAAGTGGAGTCATCACTCTAATAAATGTATACTACACGTTTTAAATTATAGTCAATTCCGAGTTGAGGCAATAACTACTATAGCGTGTCGGCTATAATCGATGGTTTGATGGGGTTTTTAAAAAATCAAAAAATGTTTTTAAAATTAAGAAGCTATTTGCAAGACTAAAAGTTACTTTTAAATATATTTGAATAATTTAAAAAAAAAAAAAAAATTGACTAGAAAAACTTTTGAAGGAAGTTAACATATGGAAATTTTCTACAAAAAGTAGAAGTCAACTTCCTCAAATGGGATGGATGAAGCCCGACGCACAGCCAACCTGAACAAAAAGAAAGATGGACCGTCACCACCCATCCTAGTATTTTACACAAATTAAATGATTGATTAAACTAGATACCATCCAACAGAATCAGAAATTTAAGAGAAAAAAAATCAGCCCCTTTCATCTCTTGGTTTAATTAATAATTTTATTTGAATTTTCTCTTCTTGGAAGCTGTAAGTTGAGTAGAAATGGAGTCCCTTTCTACAAAACTTTCATTTTGTCCATCTACCCCCATTTTTCCCTTAACACATCCAAGAATTTCATTTTTTTCCTATCTTCTATGGCTTCCATTGATTACCATGTTGCATGTAAACAATCTTATTGCAGGGATCTGAAAATTGTGAGCTTGATAATTTGTTCCAGTGTGAAATTAATTTTAGGGTCCTTTATCAAATTTACAATCCAAGTCCTAAAAGTCATTCAGTGAATCTGTTTTATTTTGAAGGATTGGCAGATAAGTGATCATTTAAAAGGTTATGAAGAACGCTAAAAAGGGAGACGAAAAAAAAAATCATTTATAATCAAGAATTAAGTTTTTAAGTATGTAACATTGAAGGAGCATTTTCTGGAAGTGTAATCATGATATCCCTAAATTTGTGTTTACCTTATGTGTGATGTATGGAGACATACATACACTTCTATACGCAAGAATACATACTTGTCTGCGCCAACCGTAAGTATCAGACCTTAGGATTTATGGAAATAAATATGCAGACATTTCAATATTATGGTGTCGCTCTCGTAATTAGGGATTCCAGTTTTATCTGTAACATTTTGGTTTTTCAACCGATGTTAATGGTTTGCTTCAGATTTTCAAGAATATGCAAGACCGTTACTTCTTTCAAAACTGCCAGAGCAGAGTGAAGCTAAAATATTATCCTAACCGTTGGTAATCCAACGCTAATTGCTAATTCTGAGCTAAACATTTTCTTTATATAGCTTTTATTCTCCTAGATAACCCTTCAAGGTGCTTCATGCATCACTTGGCAAGTATTCTCTAAACACTAATAAATGGCTCACAGGCCAAAGACCAAGAAAGCTAGGGCAAAGTTCTAATGTAATCATTCTTTCCTTAGGGAGAGATTGCTTGCAACTTGCAAGCTCATACTAATCAAATTATACACAATATTTTTTTTTTTTTTTTTTGACCTTGCATGCGTTACTGCATATATATATATATATATATATATATATATATATATATATATAACACTAAATTGAGGCTACGCTCCAAAATGCAGGATCTAGATAAATCGATCTGGACGTTCAAAAAAAGATTATAAATGTACCCTTCTCAACATGTCGTGTGAAATTACAGGGGATAAAAAAATAAAAATGTAGAAACTTAAAACCTTGATATGATTCTTCGACACCAGAAGAAACGAGATCTCAACAATGAAAGCATCACTGGCCTCTTTCAAATGCTTCCCATCACCAGTAGAAAAAAATAAATTTAAAATTCGCATAAAGCAGCTATCAGGCATCTGTCCAGCAGAATTCAGCTACTATATTAGCAGCAGCTGCATCAAAGGAAGTAATCTGGTGTTCTGCGGGTTACATCAGGCTCGCCCCTTCTAGGAGCTGGGTCAAACTGCAACAGGAAACAGCTAAAACCTCAATATATTCTCGAATGACCATAATTAGGGGAGAATTGCAGCATTGTCCTCAATGTATGACCCAAGTAGCTTCATCACACGGTACTTGTAAAAACATGACTCACTTCAAATTTCTAGCCACGAGCTCAAATTGGGAAATAAAAATCTAGCTTGGTAAAGTTGGGAAATGTGTCACATGACGAATTAAATGGAAATTTGGGCTGTTTTGTCCGAGTACTTACTGTGCAACTACACTAAAAACTTGTGGGTTAACTTTCTCCTTTTTAAAGGTACTCGGGAAATGGGTAGGGAAACAGCCAATAAGGCAATTTTCCCATAACAACCACAGATCAGCAGTTATATGCACACAACAAAAGAGACAGACCTGAATGAATGTGTGCCCTTGGCAGTCATCAACTTCAAGGATAGATGCCATGTTCCCACATCGATAACAATAATTTGGTGCACTGAATATGGTTACCACCTTTTGGTCCTACAAGCAAAATGCACAAGAACCAGAAATTGTACTATCAATTCAACTAACAATGCCTTGTCCAATGAGAAACAGTTGTAAGTCAGAGAAAAAATTACATGAGCCCAGTTAAATCCCTCCATAACCAGCTGGTGAGCTCTTGCAATGAGCTTCAAATTATTTGCGTGGTTAAACTGCTCTGATATGTCCTGGCAAAATTGAAGTGCATACGAAAGCCACCTTAATTTTCTGACAGTACAACTTTTAAAACGAATGTGTAGCAATGTTAAGTACCAGGCCAAATGTATATCCAGCACCCCTGGGTGAGATACCCCAACCGCAACGATCATCAGGATCAGACCATAAAAGATCACACATGGGGCCCTCGTGAGGAACCTCTTGCACACGGTCAAAATTACGTATATTGTCCAGAGTTTCAATGGACGGTGACAATCCACCATGCAGGCAAAAGATTTCTGACTCAACCTAGAAGTTAAAGAACGGCATACTAAATCATCGCGAGAATGCCACATTTAATGCTTGTCTGGAAGAGAATTTTTGAAAATCACTATTCTCCACACTCATTTTTAAACGACACGTTCTCACCCCCCCCCCCCCCCCCCCCACACACACACACACAAACACAAATAAAAATAAATAAATAACTTTTCCCCATAACTTTTTCATATTTTTTTAACCAAACAAGCTCCAAAAAAAATCACTTTTCAAAAAATCACTTCCACACAAGCTCTTAGGGAGCAAGAGCTAAAAGAACAATAGTCACTGCTTTATGTTTGCGTTCCAGATGGAAATAGTTTGCTATTTAGAAGGAGGGTAAAATTAGCAATTAGCAAAATCATGATGTGTGCGTGTTCTCTAGATAGGGAGATCCTGAAAAGTAATTTCATTCTCTTTTCCTGGGCAATGCTATTGCTAAAATATAATCAAGAATCCTGGAAAAGATGTCACCACAACAGTAATAGACTAATAATAGCAAATATAAAACAGAAGGAATTTAACTTACTAAGGCGGTAAGAGGAAAATAGTCAAATAAATCAGTAAAGATCTTCCAGACATTGGCATTACCATATCTGTACAATGCAAGAAGATGATCAACACCTTTAATCATCTTACACGTGCAAGCAAGATACAAAGGAAATAAAGAAAAGAAAGAGAGATCAGGAAATAATTATAGCTTATTAGCATGTATAGAGACTAGAAGAGTATAATGGGTTGGGTGATGATTTTCTACAATTTGTATTTTCAATAAAATAGAAGTGCATTCAAATGCAATGAAAGAAATTGCTAAGAAGTAATGTTCTCCTTTTATGGAAAGTAACCTAAAGATAACTATTCTACTAAGGCCTGCCAAATTGTTTACCGACAGCATTGTGCAATGGTGCCCCCAAATTCAAAAATTATAATAATAACTTGAAAAGGGTTGATCACTATGGAGGCCAGAATGAGAGCAAAAATGTTGCATAAAGTGATTAAGCTTTGAACATAGTAGAATGTCAAAAAAAAAAAAATAGAACCAGCTTCCCACAATCTTTTTTAAAATTTATTCAACCACATAAGAAACATAAAGAACTCACTTTCTTAGGCATTCATCATAAAATCCATAAACCTGAGTAATCTGCAAAAGAACGACAGAAAATAACACTTTTCAGCACTTACCATCCTTGTAAAAAATTTACGGTTAATGATTCACAAAATTTAAGGTTAATGATTCAAGAACCTCATAAACAATACATAAAAACATTACAACTATTAAGAAGAACAACCAGTCTGTTCAACAGAATTTCTGAAGGTAAATATTTATAGCTATTGCCGTTCACATCTATGAATTTGGTTTCAAATAATGAAAACAAACCTGGCGACTTTCATGATTTCCCCGAAGAATAGTAATTCGTTGAGGATAACGCACTTTCAAGGCCACCAAGAGCTGAAAATTTTTGTTCAAGAAAAAAAAAGAAAGGTAATGTATAAAAAGAATTAAAGCAGTAACTAAATCAACAAACCCAGAGAATTACAGTCTAATATAAGAAAAATCGAACCATGCTCCCCCAAAGTCCAAATACGGGCTTCTGAAAGATATCCACTCACCGGAGTTTTTAATATACTTTTATAGACTTATTATCAAAATATTAGAACTGGCTCCATTAAGGAATATAACCTGTCTTGAGAATAGTGTGTGAGTTATTATTCACAAAGGATCACTGTTGTGAAAATAACTGAAAGTGTACAAGCACAGACATAAATAGAAATAACAAAGGCTCAGTAACAATTATAGTCAACCATTAGCACCACTCTTGGAAGAAAAAACGAGAGGGTCTTCTTGAAAAATATAGACAAAAAGTAAAACATATAAAGAATCAGGGAGAAAGGGGGGGTGATCTTGGCTCAGGATGAAACATAAGTAGATCAGCAGATAGAGCAAAAATCAAAGAAAGAGAAGATGCTCAGAGTATATTGAGAATGAAATAGAGAGTATTGTTCTCAGTCATTATTAGATTAGCAAGATTATTTAGTACCATCGTCACACCTTCTGCTTCAAATTAACGAGAATATTGTTTGTGTACTACATATGGATGTCATACTTTTTTTGGGTGTGGGGGGGGGGGGGGGGGGGGGGGGGATAATGTTCTGAAATGTAATTATTTTTAAAAACAGGACATATCTCAACACATCCTGAGAGCTTTCCACTCAAAAAGAAACAAAAAGAAATTACTAATTGATGCACAGTTATGGCAATCAACTACCCTACTAGAGCTTCCACAGCAAAATACGAGTAATAACATGATTCAATATAACTCACCGTTACCGTTTCAACTGAATAGTACCCACGATCAACATAATCTCCCATAAACAGATAATTTGTATCTGGACACTGCCAATGAAACCATGCTAAATATATTCAACTGAAGAAAATACAAGGGCGTCTTCATGAATAAATATAGACAAAATGTAAGACACTGGGAAGCCCATTAGCACATACCTTTCCACCAATCTTAAAAAGCTCCGCAAGATCATGAAACTGTCCATGAATATCACCACAAATGGTCACAGGGCTCTTCACAGGCTGCAATTGTGGAAGCAAAGAACTAATTGAGCTCTTTAGCGACATTTAAGGTCGCCAAGAACTAAATTTGTTTTGGGCAGAAGGCGCACATAGCAAAAATGAAGGAGCGTTCTCTTCGTGTTTCAATTTTGTGTTTTGAGTTTTGAATTCGTTTTGTATTTTGTATTTTGGGTGTCCATTTTGAGATTGTTGAAAACTCGTTCTTTTTGTCGTTTTGAAAAAATATTTCTCAACCCGTGTTTTTTGAGTTTTGACAGATTTGTGAAGAAAACAGTCAAAACATAAAAAAAGTTGTTTTCTGTTTTCTTCACAAAATTTTCAGCCGTTTTCAAAAATGGGAAAGAGAACGCGTTTTCAATGTTTTGGAAAATAGAAAACGGCCAAAAAAACAGCAAAGAGAACGCCCCCTAAAGCTATTAGAATTTCAATTCTTGAAAGTAGATATCCACGCTACATTAATTAGTAATTCTACAAGAAATGCCTTCTCCACCCCACCTTGGGTAGGGTGGAAAGGAAATAACAAGGCTTTGAAAAGGAACCTCTGTTGACAATACAGAAAATGATTGTGTTTCACAATAAATCGGTATATATGATAAAAACGAAGCTGGAAGGACTAAAATGTTTCTATTAAAAAAACCATTTCTTTTTTGAATAAAGAAGTTTCAACAAAAAATAAAGGAGCGTGCTGTAAAGGAACAGTTTAACTTCTGTGTAATATAACCGCTTGTAGAGAAGGATACAGTAACTCAAGCTATGAACCATAAAAATAATGCTTAAAAGAAACAAGTGGCCCTCGATCATGAGAAACAGAACAACAGCCAAGTTACTTTACACAAAAAAAAAAAGTTCATCATCAATGAAATTGTATTGCAGCGCTAACTCATAAATACAAACTTTAAACATTGACAGCAATCATGAAAATGAATAAAATTAGCAAACCTGCACATTGCTCTCTTCCATTAGAATCTCCTTTGCCTTTTCACATAATGCCCTCACCTAGAAAGATTAACAAAACAAGATGACAAAAGCCTCTTTTGACCACGATACAAAAGAAAAATACAATAGCTGTAGCAAAACTATAAATTGCATTGTCATCACAAAATCAAAATGAACTAATTGGCTGTTCAGATTATTTGTTTATCATCAGGTTACATTTCCAAAATAGAAAACAGGCAAAAAGGGCAGGGTTGACGACTCCCCTAAGCATCGGATGGTTTCCATCTCTGCATCACTATTCTATTTAAAATAAAATTCTTCTCAAAAAAAGGTCCAAAATATCATCAAAATGACATAATAATGATAATGTATTTGACAGCTGTCAGCTGAGCCATAGTAGATTGAAATCAAAGGAATGTGGACATCAATCATATCACAAATGACCTTAATGCTCACTTATTCTGAATAAGCAAATTGTACATTAAATGCTGATCGATAGTGAAAGTTCAGATATGGGTAAAAGTTTTGAAATCATTATAAAACAGTGTGGAAACTTATTTTTCTATTTTTTCTAACTGATTTAGTAATCCAATTATCAAACCCACTTGGATTGACTTGGACTTTCTGAAAATCCATAAATGAAAATGTAACCTTTTATATTTCTAACATAAACAGCAATTATTATTTCTTTCCATTTCCATTTTCAGTAAGCATTATGAGATAACTACTTTAAGAAACATTTTGAAATATAGCTACGACTGGTAAGATGAGTTATAAGTCCTAAATTTAACCACTTTTACATTACAATGAATATTAGAATTAGAAAAATAAAAAAGGAAAGAAACAAAAATGAATTTTGGGGGGGTGGGGAGGGGGAGGGGGAGGGGGAGGGGGGGAGACAAAACACAAATTTTTTCACTTGTATGTAGTGATTTCTGAGAGACATCCTAAAGGATCTCAAAGTAACGGGAAAATGAAAATCTCTCGATCGGATCTGTTACTAAAATCCCGATATTAATTCTATTGTCACACTTCCACAGACCCAAATAATCCTTAACTTCAGATCACTCGTTCTAGAACTAACGTTAAACACAAAAAAAAACCAAAAAAATCAGATCGCAAATTTCTAGAATTTATTAAAAAGAAAAATAGGAACTTGAATATAATATAATTGCAAATTCCTCCGAAAAAATGGAGACCTCTTGTTCCAACAAAGGTTTGCACTGCATGAGCTGATCGATTTGCCCGTCGAGGTTCCCATGAGCTCCGCCGCCACTCGCCGACGCCGATGCATCCATCAGACTCTCACTCTCTAGATTTTGGATTCTTCAAGATTCTCCACGCGGCGTCGTTTTACTTGGTTTTGCTAAAGTGGGGTAGCGAGATTATGAGTGTAGTGGGGAGTAGTGTATTTAAAAAATAAAATAATAAATAAATAAATCTACTTTGCCAAAAGAAATTACCCCAAAAAGGGATGTGGCAGTAACTGATTAGAGTGAAGAGATGATTGTGATTTAAATTATCCAATAATAAAATGTTACATTATGAAACTCTTATGACGAGCTTTATTAAAAAAAAAATCAATGTTGAGCGGTCTACTTTCTTTTCAATTCATTTTATAGCAAAAAATTGTTTTATATACTCATTCAATTATCTAAATGATCGCTTCGACTAAGTTTTAATTCTTATAATTGTTTTCAAAATTGAATCCATCATTCATCGAGAAAAAAGTCAAGAGTCAAAAGGTCAAACTAATTATAAATAAGAAATTAGTATATCACAAATAATTTTTTTAAAAATTAAGTTAATTTTAATTTAATTATTAGTTAAAAGCATTCATTTAATTTTCAATGATAGAGAGGGCCCTTACAAAGACAAAGTGTAGTTGAGGTACCTGTTCAACCAAATGACCAAAGCGGAAACACCTATTGAAATATAGCAAAATACATATATTTAACCTTGGCCACAGAATCTTTCGTGACATAGAATCCCTCAATGATCCTAGCAAGTGCAAATGTATTCTTTGGCATTTCTTCTTCTACAGATTTTGTCTATTTGTATTTTATCTGAGTTCACATATAATTTAATTACGTCTATTGAATTTGAATTTTTGTACCAATTCTGTATAAATTTCTTGTACTCATAGCATTGTTCTTTCTTCTTTTCCTGTTCTCCATATCACATGAAAATTTATTTAGTTTACAGTTTTACTAACTCTTATGCTCTAACCAGCCTTGAAAGAAAGAGAGATCGACTTCTGTCTTTATAGTATTGTACTTGAATTTCTATGCAGTTTTAGGCTTTGACATTTACACGTCTTCTTAACTTGAAATGGAATGGTTGAGAAGAGAAAATGTTTTTTTTTTTTAGGGTGATCTCGCAAAACAAATAACAATAAAAATCACTAGAGATGAGGTAGGGACATGCAACTCAGAGAATTAGTATACGTGACTACGAACCACAATATCAGGGTTCAAATCCCTCCTTGCAAGTGCTCAATTTTGCTTATAACTCCCATTTGATACGAGAAAAGGGTTTGTTATCATTCTTATGATGGACTTGGAAGTGGGGGTATGCGTCAATTATCGACTTGGGATCACATTTTCTTATCACATATTCTTTGTAGTTATATGTTTGTCTCATTGGAATCCACAATTAAATGCATTCCAACCATCATGGAAGCTCAGTACTTGTTCATGAACCAGCCTGAAAATGGGTAGATTAGGGATGGCAATGGGTCGGTTCGGGGACGGTTCGGCCAAAATCATAACCGCACCACCAAATTTTTTGTCATACCATAACCGCATCATAACCACGAAAGTCGGTTCGGTTCGGCTCGGTTTGTATCTCGGTTCGGTTCGATTCGGTTAATAACCACGAAAATAAATTATTTTTTAAGATAAAAATCCAATCGTCAAATTGGAAAAAAAAATTATGAAGAAAAGTCAATAAAAACAAAAACACAATTTACTTAATATCAATTTAGTAAACAATATTCCAAAATAAAAAGCAAACAATATCCCAACTTCTAAATGCAAAATTCGAATTTAACAAACAATATTATCAACATAGGTCAAAATTCTTACTAGCATAGGCCATAGGTCAATCTTCATTCTTCCCTGCAACTCTTACTAGCATAGGTCAAGAGTCAAGACTCAACCGTTGATTCCTACATAGTAAATAAGAAATGTAATTAGAATAATAATACAATCATACTACCTAATAAAAAATGGTCTTCACTGAAGATTTTTAAAAAAATATACCTCTTCATCAATGTTCTCATCACTAAACCTTGCACAAGCTCCAGAGTATGATGAAGAAATAGAATTTTCTACACACAATAGAAAAAAAATTAGCAATAAAAGAAAGTACATGAATAACAAATATAAAACCATAAATTCTACCATGAATATCAGTCCTACCACCAGGTTCTTTAAATTGATTCAAAAACATCTGTTTGACATCCTTCTGCCCTCGAAGAGGACATCTATCCAAATGAGCACGTAAATGACTTGTCCCATTTCTCGACTCACCATCTAGTTTATTGCCTTGTTTACAAATTGCTTTGGGCA
This sequence comes from Osmanthus fragrans, assembly GCA_019395295.1. Classification (NCBI taxonomy): domain Eukaryota; kingdom Viridiplantae; phylum Streptophyta; class Magnoliopsida; order Lamiales; family Oleaceae; genus Osmanthus; species Osmanthus fragrans. Next base: position 27,248,017 of record CM033355.1, on the reverse strand, counting down.
CATTATTAATTCTTTGTAGCTTGAAATGTTGCCACACTGTAGATGTCAATTTTCTTTTTCTAATTTCCTTAGTCGGCTCATCATCATCATTACCTACATCTATATGAATAGGATTTGCATTTACCTCACTTGGAGTGTGTGAAATACCCGGTGTACTTGATGTATCCTTTCGAATGTCAGTAGCTGTCCTGTATCTCCAACTTCAACTGAAGCACTTCTAACTGAAGCGGGAGGAGTCGGAACAGAAGAAGCCGACCCATGATAAGACATCTGATTGATTACATGAAAAATCCACAATGAAGACAGATGATTACCTTTCTCTTGATTAAAATTAAAAATTAACCAAGAACATAATGAAAAGCAAACTATGAGTCATATTTAAGCATAGTCCAATTTATATAGATAACAAAGTGCAATTAAGTGTGAAATCTCAGTGAATAAAGTCAATTAATTTTTGGAAAAGAATAATGAAAAGCCCGATTAATTTTGGAAAAGAATAATGAAAAGCCCAATTAATTTTTTTAACGGGTAATCGGTTCGGGGCAGTTCACCGTCGCCAAATACCATACCCGACACACCACGAATCGGTTCATTAAAATCAAAACCATAACCACCCCATTGCACCATCGGTTCGGTTATTTTCGCCCCATTCGGTTCGGTTAATCGCAGTTTTCGATTTTAACGGTTTGAATTGTCATCCCTAGGGTAGATGTATAATCTCTTGGGGAGAGTGACGTGCATAGATCATGTGAGTAGGATTGTAACTTGGTGAACCGAATCAAGTGTAAGATTTCATTGACAAAGAACTTTTGAAGTTTGATCCATCAAAAGAGAGGTTGAATGTGCAGATGGAATTGCAGGTCTTCCATTTCCAAAAAAAAAATTAAAAAAATCAAAAGATAATATTCGTGGAATTGTGTGGGGGCAAATGTGATTTATCTTTGGTGTGTTTCGATAGAAAAATTACTTTGAAGGGGTTTTTCGGCATTTACCAAAAACAAGCACACAACTTTATTTCAATCATGCAAGCGAGTTTCAGAAAAAGATAAATATTTGTTTATCCAAAAGGGAAAGTAAAGCAAAACTTCTTTACTTCTTTCCACAACTATTTTTTTGAACAATTGTGTCACGAATCTATAGAATAGGTGATATTCATCCAAATAGATGATGAGACACATCTATTTTTTTTGTTACTCGACACATTTAACCTCCCAAAAATTTAAAGGAGCAAAATGATCGTAATAAAAATATTAAAATATAAAAGTGCAGACAATAAAAAAACTGAAAAAGTAAAGAAAAATTCAATCACACTCTTCAATTATCTTCTTAATTTACATTATTTTTTTATGGATATTTCATTTTGATATTTTTTTCATTCTCAACGTAGTCACAATTTTGCTCTAAATTTTGGCATGGACTGACTGACGAAAAAATGAATGCAATTGCCGCATATTTTTCAAAGATTGGAGACATGTTGTCAAAAAACTGGAGTTGAAAGTGCAAATGGCTTCAAAGATTGGGGATTTTCCGTAATTTTTTATCGTAGAGCGTTCTCAGGGGTACGATGGACATTTCAACTCTCGCTCATCTTCTCAATATTTATATTTCTACTGTGAGACAAGTCGGTCCATTGATTTCTCGCCAAAAAAACACTATTTTTACCCCTAAATTCTCTCCCTCGATCTTCGCCGATCAGACCTCTGCACCATGGTAAAGATCCCTTCTGCATATTTTACTTTTCTCCTCTCCCCTTTTTTGTTTGTGGCATAAATATTATGTATTTTATTTATTTATGTTTCAATAAGAGTATTTTTCACCGTTCGATTTCTTTTTCACGTTTGATTTTAGATCTTTATTGTTTGTAGGAAAGCTGAAATTCTAGAATCTTTTTGCAGTTTTGTTTTATTTGTTTATATTTGCTTTGTAAACGTTTAGATCTGATTCTGCTGAAAATTTGGACCTTGATCTCTGGATTTGGCATTGATTTAATGTTTGTGTGTGCCGACCTCGAACTGTTTTACATTTTCTTTCTGGTCAAAATTGTTTTATATACGTGGGATTAATTTTGGTGCCTTCGTTTTTGGGGGAAATCCTTATAAAGCGAATTAAATAATTGTAATACAAGTTTTATTTCGATATGGTTAATGATCTGATAGCTCTCTTTTGATGAAACACTTTTTGAAAAACGTAATTCACACATGAGATCTAATTTTTTGGACCCATAAGATTAATATTATGTTTCTTTTATTTCACTTTTTGGATAGAAATCTGTTTCTGAGTTTAACATGTCAGATTACCTAATATGAATCGTGCTTAAGGAACACTTCCTTGGGTGATGTTGAGGTTGCCTTTTACTGTACTACGAACAATGTTATTTAGGCTGGTGACAGAATGATACAATGAAATCAGGAAGATAACTATAGTTAGAAACTTAAAATTGAGAAATGTGGCTCATTCCGTTAAGGCAATCACTAATCATGGTCTCCAATAATTGCAATATAATATCATTCATTTGTACATCGAGCTTTGAGAGACCTTTCTCTCTCTCATTCTCACTCAAGTCATTATTTAGAATTTGTTATACTCTCAGCATCATTCACATTCTTCAATTTTAATTTTTGCCATTCACAAGTCCTAAGATCATTTTGTTTACAGGCTAATTCGGCTTCAGGAATGGCAGTGCATGATGACTGCAAACTCAAGTTTATGGAGTTGAAAGCGAAGCGAACTCATCGATTCATAGTATTCAAGATTGAGGAGAAGCAAAAACAGGTTATTGTGGAAAAGCTTGGTGAACCAGCCGAAACTTATGAGGACTTCACCAAATGCCTCCCTGCTGATGAATGCCGTTATGCAGTTTATGATTTTGACTATATGACTGAAGAGAATGTCCCAAAGAGCAGGATTTTCTTCATCGCCTGGTAATTTTCTTTCCTGCCAAACATAGTAAGTGTCAGTGAACTGGCTTTATTTTCACTGCACTAACTGTTACCATTCCTTGTTCTCTGCGTTATAAGGTCCCCTGACACTTCAAGGGTGAGGAGCAAAATGATCTATGCGAGCTCCAAGGATAGGTTCAAAAGGGAATTAGATGGCATTCAGGTGGAGCTGCAAGCAACTGATCCAACTGAGATGGGTCTTGATGTCTTCAAAAGCCGCGTAAATTAAATTTCTCTAAGTCGCATCAGAGTACGGAATATTCTATTTTCTCTATTTGCAAGTAATGTTAATAGTTTGTGAAACAGTGGTACCTGTTTAAGCTATTATATTGGTCTTTCGTCGATGTTTAATTCCGTGTTCCCGTCTTCATCTAGAGCCAATTCTGTCAATTTGATCTTATTTTATAATTTTTTTAGTGTGGGATTTCGGTTGTGCTGCCGCCTGGGGCTGGATAAGTATGTTGAATTTGCTTCTATATTTTGGAAATGCACTCTTGGCTTTCTTACTCTTATTTCAAATTGTTGTGTTCTCACTTTGTACACATTGACATAGATGTTGCTATCTTTCTATTGGGCAATTAATTGATCTAATCTTATAATAGAACATGGTGAATATGAAAATATTTATAGTTGCTAAGTGGATGTCCCTTCAGTAATCTGCATTTAATTTTCACGAATGTTTATCTTTCATTTTGCTTAGAGTTTGAGCTCGATCCTGCCAAAATTAAAGGTTGTGTTTATAAAGCTTTAAAGTTTCAATTCCAAAGAATCCCAAATGCTTAAAGATTTTGTATGAAGTTCTCAACTGCATGGCTCAGGATAGAGACTTGAACTTTGAGAACGTGGAACTCTTATGTTTTGTTTGTTAAATTTACATGTTAGAAATTACAGAACGGCTTGCAAATATATAAGCTATTTTTTTCCAGGTATCAAATCGATTTATCCCTCTAAAAGTAAGGGTGCGTTTGATTGCAAGCATGAAATTTGCATGGAAATAAAATATTTTCTAGGCAATTGAATTGCCTAGAAATTATTTGCATAAAAATTGTCAATTAAATGTGTTTGATTGATTTAATTTTCCACCTATAAAATATTGTATTTTTCCATCTTTTGGTGTTTGATAGCCATTATGTTTCATGGAAATGATCATTTTTTCCAACTTTTATTGTTTGATAGCCGCTATTTTTTCCATAAAAATTGTCGTTTTCCATGAAAATTATTCAAACAATTTTTTAGGACTTTCTTCCATCTAATGTCATCATTTTATTGTGATCTGAATGTCAACGATTTAACTAATTATATGAACGTACCTTACTAACTACATTATATTAACACTGTTGTTCTCATTGCTTAAGTTACAAAGTGCACTACTATTTTGCAAGAACAATATTCTGCATGATCATCTGTCCAACATACAAAAGAATTTCAATTGTTTCCTATGTAGCTTGAATTAGTACAAATATATAAGCTATTTTTTTCCAGGTATCAAATCGATTTACCCCTCTAAAGGTAAGTCCCAGGTTATACCAACGGGAAAGCCTACTTACAACAATCTGGAACTAAAAAAGATCGTGTTACATTTCTCTCTCTTCCATCCCGTGTATCTTTGTGCGATTTGTCATTAGGTAAATTTGTGCCTGTTAATGCATGATGAACTGTGAATCACAAGGATGGCAAGATCTCAAACGAGGCTTTGGGATGCCTAGTGAATTGTAGCATCTCCTGAAATCTGCTATTGGAGTAGCCAAGCTGCTAATGGATGTGACACGTGCAAGTCTCAAATCTGGAAGCAAGCATTTTATGGTCTTAATCTGTTTTTACCAGAGAAGTTATTTGATCAAAGATGGTTTACAGTCCTTTATTGTCACATAATAACGAATCCAATTTGTGATCGGAACTCGATATGTCAATCATGTTTTGTTCAAATGGTTAGAAATCACGAAAAGATGACAAAAGGCACATGAAAGAAGCAATACAGAACTCATCCCAACTTTCATTGATCACCAATATAAGGAATACACAAATTTCTTCAGTTAATTAACAGCTTATTAACTGTCAACATTTCGCCTATATCAGTTGGCTCAACCACTAAGCAAATTGAGTTCGAATTCGTAGCAACGTGCCTAATCCAGCAGAGAAATGTTTAATTGAAAGAATCAATTTATTATAATATAGAAGAAAAAGACGAGACTATCTCTTCTCCCCACCACATGACGTGGATTCAGCCCGACAAAAACCTACCTCCTCCTCAGTCTATTGGAGTGAAAATACCAACCCTCGCTTGCCAGCACCCATTTTTTATTACATTTCCCGCCGAATATCTTCAACTGGCATCTGGCACATGGGGGTGCCGAACGACAACGGTGAATTGTCCGGACAAGACTGGCCTTGGCTGTGATATTTGCCATATTTCTCTACCTTACCATAGGAGCTCAATTTCTCCTCATTTCGTCTTTATTTGTTTTTAATAGGTATTTGAGAATTTTATTCAATATATTGATTAAAGCTTTCAGTGAAGATTTTATTCATTACCTATTCCAATCCAAGGCCCAGTTATTTGGAACCTTTGTAATTATGCACTTTAAAGCATTTGATATCGTTAAGACTCCTCTCCAAGGTCGTGTAATTTTCCAAATTTGGCTTTCCAATCAGGCCTTCTCAGTTGAAGTTCTTCAGATTTTAAATTTGTCAATAAACTGAGCTGAGCTGAGCTGAGCAGTTTTCAGTGTTCTTGTTAATTACAAAGATTTGAGCAGTCAAGTTCTAGTTTGTGCCTTTGGTGATCTTCTTGTATTGCTATTGGTTGAAAGTTTCCATTCCTTTGTTAGAGGATGTTATTCACTAACTTTTTCAATGTTGTTATAATCTTCTGATGTTGAAAATGTCCATTCCTTTGTTAGAGGATGTTATTAACTGGCATTTTCAATGTCGTCGTGATCTTCAGATGTTTCAACAGATGGTATATGGTGTTATGTTATATTGTGGATGATTCCTCATCCCAGCTCACCTGTCGTGAAATGGGCAAATTTGAAAGAGCGGCTTCTATCAGTATGTCCATCATATACCACATCAATTTGTTGAAACCAACCATCTCCACGACCCTCAACTTCGCCCATTTACCTGTTGAAGTTTTGTAGCTATGATAGGAGGGGATTATTACATGGTAGCTACAGATTTCCGACTTTTAGTGTTGGTTAATTACAAATTCATATGCTACTCTAGTGATGTTTGCTACATATCTTCAGATGTTACTCGAGCCCTTGATGAGCTTGACCTATCAATTCAAAGAGTAAAAGTGACAACTACTCCGGATGGGTGTGTTCTGGACCTCTTCTTCATCAGAGATAACTTGTAAGGTTTTTGCATAAGAACGTTACAGAATTGCTGGATTGCAACATACATGGTCTACTTCGTTCAACCAATAGGAAATTTTTGTTGAACAGCTTCTTGCTTGGATACTTTGATGTTAATCCATTTCATCGAATTTTTCTTTCTTTTCTTTCTCTTATCTTTTTATTAATTTACCTTGAGGTTATGTAAAAGTCTGATGTGAATTTTTTTTGCTCAATACTCTTCACTGGGGTGAAGGTGGGGGTGTTTAGCTGATGAAATACCTGGACTATTTTCCTATTTGTTCATTTATCTATGTCTTCTGAGCTCTGCACTACTTCTCCTGGTTATTGGAATAAATCTTATATTTTGAAATGTGGAGGTGTTAGGAGTGGAGGTCTTGTAGATTTCAATCAGGTGTCATTAGATAATCTGAAAATGGTTAACTACACTTGTACTGTAAGCATTGAGAATTCTTAGACCCAAGACGCTTGATCATAGTGGCATTTGTGAAGATCAATTTGCATTTGCGGTGCATTTGGTACTTCGATGTTGCGATTTTTGCATTGAGGTGGTACATCCTTTCTTTATTAATGTTCGAAGACAATTTAATAGTGTTAGGAAATAAATGCCCAATCACAACCTTGAATCAATGTTGAACCAACCACAAATTTTGACAAAAGAGGGGGCGACGCGGCGCCCCATCCACGGCGCCCCGCACCTATTTAGCCCCCTTGTTCCCCCCATTGCAAATATGCCCGGTTTTGTCCCATTTTAGAGAGAGAAAAATAGAAAGAAAACGGAGAGAGCTAGGAAAGGTTGTACAAGGTAAGAGGTTTGTTTTTCCTTGGATATAAACTATAGCTCGAATTCTTTCTTGCGGATTAACTTGAGAATTGTTCAAGTAATCCAATATCATTTCTTCATTTATATTGAAAATCTTCATTTCACCCAAAATATCGAGTTTGTTGGAATTTTGTCAAAACTTGTGGTTGGTTCAACATTGATTCAAGGTTGTGATTGGGCATTTATTTCCTAACAAATAGTGTTACAAATAGTCTTGAATCACTTCCTCAATCTAAATTATAATGAAACTAACATTGAGAGTACTCGATGGTGTTTTTGTTTAGGTAGAAGGCATTCAGCAGCAGACCGAGAATGGAAGGTTTACAGGTTCCTTGTAGAGGAAAACTGCAAGTTTCAACTGTCGAGTATGGTTGTCAGGAATCAGAATGTAGACAAGGTTAGAAAAATACTGATGGGCCTTTTGTTGGCATTCCGTTTTCGAATCGAGCAGTAGAGGAATGAAGAAGGCTAGGTACTTGTACAGTTCTCTAATCTCATGGTAGGGTTTTTTCTTTGAGGAATCTTTCAATTTCAAATTTGGGATGATTTTCATATTTGATGTTAGTACTAATCGAGATGTAAGATGTGCTGCTGGGGGCAATAAATTTGTGAAACTGAAAGGTATTGCTAATATCGTCGAGAACAAATGCAGTCCCTGGCCCCTGCTGATAATTCTTTAACGTGTACTACGAGGAATTGTTTGATGACGAGTGGACCATGTTTTCACTTCCCATTGTTTCCGATATAATTTCCACGTTTTCCAACCATCACTGGTAGAAAAAAAAAAAGCATTTGAAATTTGTTTATTAATACATTGAACCGTATCGATAATGCTAGCAGCACATCATGCTCGCGGCATGAAATTGAGGGATAGATGATATGGGAAAGGTAGTAAATTCAAATGGGATAATGGGAAATGATGTAGGATAAAGAAGAAGGCAGCAAGAAAGGGAAAGGAAACCGGAGAGAATGGGGGTAGAAAACGGAGAAGCAGCAACAATTCAGGGGAAAAGGAAGAGGAAGGAGATGTTGACTGCACGTCAAAACCAATTTCAATTCATCATAATCATCAACTGAGTTTTTCCAGATTAATTACAAACCCTTAAATAGAAGAAAACAACCCTCAAACATAAGGGTTTGAGCCAAACCCGTATACAAACCCAATAAAACATAAAGCCTAAATAAATATACATAAAACATAAATAACGGCCCAAACAAACGGCTAACAAAGAATTTAAGTGTATAAAAGATTTTAAATTATAATTATATTCAAACGAGTGATAGATAAATTAATAGTATCTCTCTCAAAAGAACAAAGTTACATGTATAACCCCTCTCACATAAGAGGGCCCCATGTTGAATAAAAAAATTGGTGGTCCCCCTCATGTAAGGGGGCTGTCAACATTAATTTTAAAAAATGATGTATAAACAGTTTTTTTCTCTCAAAATCTATAAATAAGAGCATTTATAGACTACATCAGTAACATATCTATTGCATTTTCGAATACATCGGGATGATCTTTTATTGTAATCAATAATCAGCAACGCTCACACTCCAGTTAGATGCAGGTGTAAATCAAAACTATAGCTGCTCAAACTTGCAAGCCAAAGCTGGTTTAATACCATAATCGTAGTCTATGCTGTAAGCTTCCAACTCGGAACACAGAATCCGAGGACACCGTTTCACTTGGGACACCTACTTCGAGTTGCTCCACTAAAGTTTTGTTGTTAGACTTCATCCAGAACCATTGAGAGGAATTCGGGAAATCAAGGCAATCATCACCATCAAAATTTGATCAAAACTCTTCCAACAATGTCAAGAGTATGCAAAGACCAGATCTTGAAATCCAGGCAAATCATCTTCAACCAGAAATTACCATTTAATTCAAGAATTTGTCAACTCAGTGGAAAAGAAAGCAAGATATCTTGACACGGCTAACAGAAATGATGACATAACATTGAAACTATGATAGTGCATTATTTTTACAGTTTTGCTACTGGAACAGACTCAATGATAGATTTTTATATACAGATACACTTGACAATCATCCATTGGCAGTTAAAACAAAAATCCGTCAATTCATTCTATCAAAAAACTGCCTATCATTGAGCCTGTTTGAGCGACATTATTCTTATTTTTATCATTCAGCTCGGCAGAGTGAATTACTAGACAAGTCGTGCTTTTGAAATGCACTTATATATAAAAAAAATTAAAAAATTAAAAAATAAATAAAATAAAAGCACGGCCGATCCAACAAGACAAGTTTTTGCCTAATTGGAGAGAAAAATTAATGCACCCACGGATTTTCAAGCCACACCATCATTTCCATCCATTCAGAAGATGAAGGTAAACAGAATGCCTAAATTGAATCAAAAAGAAAGTTTAGTGACTGATTTGGCCAAAAAAATGTTAAAATGAAGATAACAGTGTTTTTGACACAGCAATCTTCCTAATCAGAAAATACAAAACAAGACCACTTCATGAACGTAATTATAGAAGAGGCAGAACAATGTAACCGATTGCATGTAATGAACAAATAGGAACACTACCTCGAAGTTGATGCCCCATAGTTTCGTACACGGATGCACTCCCTACACTTCAAAACTGAGCATGCCAGATGGCTTTCAGTCTGATTTCCCCCCAACACCTTGCGGTTCAATATATGCATAATCCCACATAGAACCTACCCGATATCAGTTGACTAGAAGTTCGGTCCAATAAAACAAAAATGTTAAATCATAGAATACACACATTTGTCCATCAACTCATGTAAGATATCCAAATTAAAGGTACAATAAACAAAATACACCAAATTCTTTGAACCGAGTTTCTAACACCCCCACCCCTCCATCCTAGACCTCTACATTTTCTTCTAATGAGCTGAATGTTTGCAAAAGTAGACTACTAGGAACATTTTGCATCACCAAACTACTGCAGGTGCAAAATAGTGACTGAGGTAGATCCCAATCAATTCATCTGCATCGCATTGGTGTGATATTTCTCTAAATCAGCATCTAGATCATCAGCTGATATTTTCTCATCACGGCCTCTTCCTCGTCCACGGCCTCTTCCAAATCCACGACCTCGTCCAATGCCACGTGACCTACCAGAACTGCCACCCCTTCCTCGTGCACTGTACCATCACCAGAATTTCAGAAACATAAGATTAAACTAAAATACTAACTACAAAATTCCATTACGCACTTTTTTTAATTTAAATTCTCACAGTATAGATTATCTCATTTGATTTTCAACTAGATAGAATGTACTTCTACAAAATTATATTGGTTGTGATGACATTTTTTTCATAGTTTTAAAGAGGTATGTTCTAAAAGATAATACACGTTAGAAAATGGATACTGAACCTAACATGCTCCATGGCAGTTTCTAAAACTTTAGTTGATTTAAATTTTCTGTACATGCAGCAATAAATCAAAATGACCGATGAAAAAAGATTCATTCTCAATTTTAGGTTACTAGAAATATAATTAGGTTTTAATAGTTATAGGTATTAATTTGATAATTTGCTTCCTTGTTATATGAACAAACTCAAATAACAAGACCTTTTTTTGCACTTTTTATACTTAAAAGTTTTTTAAGTAAATAAGCTTTAAAGTAATTTTTTTGGTTGATCAAAGTCAGAAATTCGTTACTTATTTTGAAAGTGACATCCGCTACAATTTAAATAAATAACCTTTTAATTATAAGGGAAATGTAATTTTTCCTATCATATTCAGAAAACGAAAGTTTACTCAGTTTAGGTCACTTTCAAGCTTTACCAAATATGCTCGTCGCTACAAATATTATGAACAACGAGGTCGTCATCTGCAATCATTGCCCCAGAGATAAACATGAAGATAATATTTAGATGTCTAATTGGAATAATATTACGGTAGGGTAATTGGTATGTACATGTGGGAAAATATTCAGATCATGCACAAACAACACTTAACTCTCAGAGAAAAAATACTTTAAATAAAGTCATTTTGTGCCAGTTATTTGTTTTTCTTCCACCATAGATGATTCTCAAATAATAGTGAAAAAACAAAAAAGCACCACTTTGATCAAATTTTAGTCCACATGCATGGAGACATGAATTCCATATTAAGCATCTATACATGTTCAATTATGTTCACTTCACCCAGAACATCAATCCATAGCCATAAATGTCATTACTAGTTGACATAATAAAGGTGCAGATGCTAAAATAACATATATATATAGACCGCTCTAGTCCAACGCTAATCAATAAATGGTAAAAGAATTTCCCCTAGAATGACATTAGTTAGGTACTGTTTTCATCATTCCGATGACAGCTCCTGATTTTTATATTTCTTGATAACTCATGATCTAAACATTTATAAATCCTTCCCCATCTTTAATCCCACAAGCACAATGACTTCCTATTTCAGCCTCAGAAACATCCATTCTTCCACTTCTCAAAAAAAAAAAAGGTGTAATCGACTGGTGATTTTCACAAGACACGCCCTACCTCAACCATGCACATAAGACCTTTATACGAGGTCAATAGCAACAACACATACTGTAATATTAAAACATATGAACATACCTTCGTGGAGCCACATTTGAACCACCAAAAGCACCAGCGGATGGAAGACCAGCAGCTGGAATGTTAAGGTTTGTTCCAACTAGCTCTATTTTCATGGGTTTCCCGTCTAGCTGGACATTGTTGTACCTCTTGACAGCTGCTAATGCATCTTGACGTCTTGAGAAGACTACTTCGGCAGTACCCTAAAGAAAAGATTTTTTGCTAAACATCAACAAAACAAATCTTCGCAGAAGCACCAGATTAAGCCATACTTCAATAATACCTTTGATCTCCCACTCCTATCATAGTGTATTGTATAACGTTTCAGGTCACCAACCTCCGAGAAGAGTTCCTGCAGATGAAGAAGACCATTCCATTTTCACTAATACTGAACTATAATATTAAGTCCTACATATAAACCTAAATCTAGCAAATTTAAACAGATAGAATTGACAATAATCAATTAGAATTTTAAAATAAATTAGCAGCAAAGAATCACCTTAATATCCTCATTAGAGACCCCATAATCCAAATTCGATAGGTATAACTTCGTCCCAGTCTCAATATTAGAAGCTCGACCGGTACCAGCGAACATGTCATGACCCCAAGCTGATTCCGGGGCCTAAATTCATCAGAATAACATAAGCACTCGTGCAAGTGTAAAAATAAAGTGAGATTGACGGGAGAAAAAGGCGGATCTGACCTTGGCCACGGTATAGGGGGAAGCGCGATTGGCGGTGCGATTGGGGAAGCGGCGAGCGGGGCCGGGACCAGAGCCGCGGCCTATACCCCGAGGAGCGGATTTCTTATTGCTCTTGATTAGATCATCAAGAGTCATGTCCAGAGCAGCACCTGACATCTTCTATTTATACTTGTATAAACTCCGACCGACCGCCAGACGGAAGGGGGGTCTGAAAACGTTTTTAGGGTTTTGAATGTGTGAAAAAAATTCCGGAGTCTGGGAACTGGGAAATATATTTCTATTCGCGTAACATTATTTTTAGCCCTGTTGGGCTCAAATTCTTTATTTTATTCTATTTTTTAAATTCATTTTCAATCTTACTACATTTATAATTTTTATTAAAATTTTAAATTTTGGCAAATTCAAATTGAATTTAGTTTGAGTTCGTTTGCAATTTGAACAGGTTTCTTGTGTACCGGATAAATTATTCATTCATTCTCTCTTTGTCATCCTTTAACAAATTAAATTATTTGTTATGATATCATTTTCCACTGCACATTCACACAATAAAATATTTTACATACAAATAAATAAAATTTCTTTAAATTTTAACCACACATTTTCCAAAAAAAAAAAAATACTATTCAAAATTCTTGTTTGAACCGGATTAAAATCTAATTTCAATTTAAGTTAAAATCAAACAATCAATATTAATCAGATTTTTTGTGTGTCTTACAACTTTTTAACCACACATTTCAAAAACTTATATCACAATCTACTAAAAAAATCAAATTTTAATCCTACCAATCACCCATAATTTCTCCCATAATGGGAGACAAACAGACTCTCAATAGTTTATAAGTTTATTTTGTATTTCAATATTTGTTATCCATCAATAAATTAATACTTAACATGAACTAACTACCATAATTATGGATAATTTCTCAATTTACATTATATATTACACGAACTTGCTTCGCAAAGGTATTTAACACAAACTATACATGCAATCCTGCATTATTTATCAGTTATTGTGTAAGTAGTGGCGGACCCAGGATTTTAGAACTGGTGGGTCCTAAAATGAAAGATATTGAGATGAAGGAGGGGGGAGCACGGGGGTTCGGGGGCAGCGCCCCCGAAAATTTTTTTTTGGAGGCGGGTAGCACAAACATTCATAATGATGTACAATTAAAATGATAGAAGTTTGAAATACATATTATTTTCCATTCTTAAATTGCTGTAAAAATGAAAAAAATTATTAACTCGGAAACGCTCATCCGACCAATTACAGCAGTAAGCTGACAAACTGAAATCAGAACTACTTTTTAATTGTGTCAGACTGTTCGAAATCAAATTCAAATATGTAGACAAGAATTTCTATCCAATTTCGAGGTCTCAACCCATGCTACCAAACAGTTTCTTCAACAATTAGACGGATCTACTACAAGAGGTAAAAACACTTCGTTGCTACTGACAATTAACAACCTTAGAAAGAACCAAACATACAACTAAACCAGCAAAACGGACAAAAGAACAACACCTTAATATCAAAATAAATCACAACATTCAACAACTCTCTAAATTCAAATCTTAATTAACTAAAATTCATTTTCAAAGCCAGATTTCTGATTTTTCATCTAAATCTGTATTTATATCTAACATGTTATAATGAAAAATTACAGTATACTTTATAGATGTTATATCCCAAAATCTGTACTTATATCTAACATGTTATATCCCAAAATTGTACAGTATTTTAAATAAATAAAAAAATTGAAAAAAAAAAATTTTTTTTTTTTTTTTTTTTTTGGTGGGTCATAGGACCCACTAGGTCCTAGGGTGGGTCCGCCCCTGTGTGTAAGCACTCTAGGCCATATATTCTATATTTTTTAAATCCTTGTTTGATTCTTATTTTTCATTTTTTTTTCTTTCAATTACATATTTTTCATTAAATCACTATTCTAAAATGTATTTTTTGCTGAAAATTGGCATCAAATCTATGTCGAAAAGTTCCTTTTTCGAAAATTTTACAATTTTATCTTCTCGTCTCTCTTCTCTAAAGAATTATTCAAGTTATAAAAGGGAAAATATATATACGTTTAGAGGTAAAGTGTGGGGTCTCTCACGCCCTTCTTCACTTCTCTTGATTGACCTTGTCTAAAATTCTAAATATTTTGACTATTTTCATTTTCATGATATTAAACTATTTGTGAGGCATTGCTGGTATTCATTTAGACAAATAGAAGGATGAGTGGAGTCAATTTTCTATATTATTAAAACCATAATTTGAATGAATTTCTTCAAAATACTTTGTTTCAGTGAGAGTCTACAAGTTAATTTTATCTTGAGTACGGAAATCATGAAAATTGACTATAATGGGCATATTTGCACAGGGTTTATAAAAGTTTTTAATAAGCCTAAAAAGTATGTGACCTACATTTTGTGTAGCTTATCAAATGTTAAACTATAAGAAAATTTCATGAGTTCCCCTTGTTCTGAAATAATCCACTGAACAAGATCATTCTTCAATCTTAGTAATGGAGATTTTGTTGCCTTGCTGGATATTCCTCAATGTCTCAGACCAGTCGTTGTTTTTCTTTCTGTTACTAAATATTAAGAGCCCGTTTAATTCTCATTTTTATGAAAATGCATTTTTCTATATTTTCTTTTCAACCACACATTCTTCATTAAAATAATATTTTACGTAAATAAAAAAAATTTCTTTATTTTTTAACCACACATTTTCCATCAATCTACTATTCTAAAATGCATTTTTCCATAAAATGGGAATCAAACGGGCTCTAAGTAATAATAACATGGCACTTCGAATTCATTATGTAAATGTTTTTGTCTTCTTCAGGATCATAAAAACCTACTTTTCGAAGATATTTTCCTTTTCTTAGGGATCAACTAAATTTATTTTGTACTTGGCGGGGATTCTGTTTTTCTTTTTGAAAACAAGATTTGTCGAAGACTGTAGATATTTGTAATTTTCCTAAATGGTCACTGAACATTTCTAAAAGTTCCCATGGGGTCATTGAACTCTAAAATTGTTCCTTGCAGTTACTAAACTTTCGCTTGCAAAATTGAAAGAATTTGATGACATTGAGCACCGAGTGTACAAGCATATGACCATTTTTATTCACAAATCACACAATGCATATTTTGTTTTTTTTTTTTTTTTTTTTTTTTTTTTTAAATAACTGTTGAATGCATGATTTTATCCAAATGTAGAGCTTTTCAAAATTTGAATTTCACAACTTTTATGAGCTAAATTATTATAATTTCTACGTAGATTTTTGACACATATATATTAGGATTTATACCTCGGTCTATATAATGCTCAAGTTGCATTTCATCATACTAGTGAAAAAAACAATTTTTTTCACCGTCAATGATGAAATATCACCAAGCCATTTATAAACCCTCATATACATGTAGAGTAATTATTCGAACTAATTATATCATGATTTATGTAAAAATCTATTTTAGGCCCCGTTTGATTCTCATTTTTCCTCTATAAAAATGAAAAATATGACCGTTATCAATCACATTCAGCCACAATTTTTTACTTTTCATTTTTTATCTGAGTTCCATAACGACTATATTTTTCATTTTCATTCTACAAATAATGTGACTTAAACGGGTCTTCATAGTTTCCAAATACTTGCCATGGAAGTTATACTGTTAGACATGTCATTCTTTCAATTTTGCAAGTTTTGTGTACTCAATGATGGATGAGGTAACAATTTTCAAAGTTATATGACTAATGGGGTATTTTAAGGGTCCGTTTGATTGTAAGAGTAGAAAATGGGTGGAAAGAAAATGAATGACAGAGAATTGAATTGAATATAATTTATTTTAGAGAGAATTGTAATTAATGCTGTTTGATTGATATAATTTTTCACTTAATTCGTTTGACTTTATTTTTCATGCAAATTGTTATATTTTGAGATAAATTTTTTCACAATCTGTATTAAAATTTGTTTGGATTGCAAAAAAGTAAAAAAAAAAAACTAAAATTTTTTTTTTTTGAGATTTTTCGTGTTCGTTTGACTTTATTTTTCATGTAAATTGTTAATTAAATGGATAAATTTTTTTACCATTGGATTTAGAATATGTCTTCATTGCCAAAAAGTTTAAAAAAAAAAAAGGAGGATGAAAAATATTTTCCCACCATACCCATAAAAAAATAAAATATGAAAAATGTGTTTTAAATGATTGTACCTAGAAAAAGAATAAAAATGAATTCCATGAAAAAGTTATGCAATCAAACACCAAATTTAAGAGTGAAAATGAAAATTTTATTTTTCACTCAATTTCATCCCAATCAAACGAGGTCTAAGTTCAATGATCTCATGGAAACTTTACTAAAAGTTCAGCAACGATTTAGGAAATGAATTTTACTACTTATACAATTGGAGATGACAATTTTTGTTGACAATGTCTTCACAGGAGGAGAGTCCACAATTTTTTTATTCATCGTGAACTCCTCTTTTATGTGTGTGATTATCAATTGAGATTGTCATTTTTGACTGTACGTGTAGCATGACTATTAGGCAATTAACCTGTTTGATAATTGGATGGATTCTTTGACAGCTGATGGGTGAAAAAGACCAAAAAGCCCTCCGTACCACTCTATCCAGACAAAATATACGGATAAAATATTCTCCTTTCTTCCTCCACAATTTTATTTCCTCCCATTTTCCATTCCACTCATGAGCACAACCTCAATTCACTCCACAATTTTCCTCCGAAAGTTCTTATGGCGAGGACTCTAATTTCTTCCTCTTCTTTCCTGGGTATTCCTTTTCCTTCCTCATTCGACCGTCGCCTCCCATCACAGAGCAGACGTATAAGTACTAAAGTGAGATATAGCCTCCATGACCTTCCGCCCATTCATTCTTTTCATAGTTCAATTGATTTTAACGCGATTGTTAGCCGAGCCGAGGGAATTCTCTACTCTGGCAGATGCTGCCGTGGCTGTTGATGGTGGCGCGGCGTCTGAGTCGGCGAACTCCGCTGCTCAGAAAAGTGGAGGGTGGTTTGGGTTCATTTCTGACGCCATGGAAGTTGTCCTGAAGGTAATTGGTCGTGTTACAAATTTAATTGAATTGAAGAAACTAGTTCCTCTTGACTCTTTGCGGTTATCAGGTACTAAAGGATGGGCTCTCTACCGTGCACGTGCCCTATGCTTATGGATTTGCTATTATATTGCTCACTGTTCTTGTTAAGGTCGCCACATTCCCTTTGACGAAGCAACAGGTGAAAATAAAGATGTCTACTCTTGTAAACCTGCTGTTGCCACTCACTCACTCACTCTGCTCAAATTTATTATTTTATAATTTGAGAGAGAAATATAATCCCATTTTCTATTTCAACAGGTTGCTCTTCCATTTTTCTGGTTTTTGAATGTCAATAGTTGTATAGAGCTGATAATATTACTGTAAAATAATGTACATTTTATTTTTCGATAAGGTGGAATCAACACTGGCAATGCAAAACCTACAACCAAAGATCAAAGCAATCCAACAAAGATATGCCGGAAATCAAGTGAGTATTTCTACCACTATTATTTTTTGACGTCGTGATTTTCTTATGTACAAGATGTAATTTTTGAACCTCCTTGAGACTAAATGAAATGTACGGTATAGATAAATGACGAATTTGACATCATCCAGCTATCAATATAGTGGTAATAAGGAAGAATAGAAAGACAAAGTAGACGAGCTCTAAGATACAGTTAGCAGTTAAAGATAAGTTTAGTAGAATAAGGAGATATGGATAAGCTTAGTACCAAAATTCCAACTTAATTGTGATAAGCGTGGTGATCTAAATCTTTATATCATTCATAATTTGCTTCCAGGAAAGAATACAACTTGAGACATCCCGTTTATATAAACAGGCAGGGGTCAATCCTCTGGCAGGTACTCTCTTGATTTACAATTTGCATTTCCCATTTTTTTTTTTTTCAGTTTGCTCTATCTCTATTGATGTATATCAGTTTTATTTCTAATATAACCTGTTCTAAAGCATCCTAGGTACTGAAGAGCTTATGTTCTTCATGACTTGCATTTCTTTGAGTTGGTTCTGCTTTTCGAAAATTAATGTTCACTTATTATAGATTTTACCTTGTCTTCTAATCAAGTTAGCCAACCGACTCTACTCTTTTTCTTTGACCACGAAAACAAAAACTTTCAATGAGAAATAACTATCAAGACTTGGAACAACTTTCAGCATAGGAACTAGAGACTTCAAGGAATAAGTTTGATTATGCAAATGACAATGTGACTTTAGCTTAGGTTAGAATGAGAGGCGAAAAAGGTTTCATGTAGTCGACACAGAGTTTATTTGGAAACAAGATTTAGTTTGTTGTCGTTTTTCCTCTTTCTTTCTGTTCTTCCCTTTTTTTGGGTGTGGGGTTGCCAATTTTCCGTAATGTCATTTCCTCATTAACAGGTCTGGTCAATGCAACTAACTTGGCACCTCTAAAATATCAATCTAGTTTCTGCATATTATCTCCTTCCTTATTTTACTGATTTTTTTTTTCATGGAATAACAGGATGTTTTCCAACTTTGGCCACAATACCAGTCTGGATAGGTTTATATCAGGCTCTCTCAAATGTTGCAAATGAGGTACTCAGGAAGTTGCTTTGGTATTTGAATATTTAGTGTCATCTGATTTCTGTCACAACAATGGATTCACAACATTCTTGTGCAGGGGCTGCTGACTGAAGGTTTCTTTTGGATTCCTTCTTTGGGAGGCCCAACAACCATTGCTGCTCGGCAAAGTGGAGCTGGAATCTCCTGGCTATTCCCATTTGTGGTAATGGAAACTTGATGGTCTCAAAATTTATCAGCTACCCAGTGGCTTTCTTGCTTCTTTGACTGCCTTTTGTTTCTCCACAATCCATTTCTCTTCGTTCGTGTCCCTGAAATCCTCTACACCAGGAAGATATAGATACTGAGCTATGATACGCTGCTTGGCTCTGTGAAAAATACAAGTAACGTGTATACTGTATTGTAAAACTTGCAGGATGGACATCCACCACTTGGTTGGCATGACACTGTAGCATACCTCGTTTTACCTGTTTTCCTTGTGGTATCTCAGTACGTGTCAATGGAAATCATGAAGCCTCCCCAAGTAAGATCTAACATTAAGTTTGATTTTTGCTTTTCTATAATTTTCCCTCTTGCATGTCTTCCTGATATCTCAGTCTTGTTCTGGTAGACAGATGATCCATCTCAAAAGAACACACTTCTCGTATTGAAGTTTCTTCCGTTCATGATTGGTTACTTTTCTTTGTCTGTCCCATCTGGATTATCAATATATTGGTAAGTTGGAGCACTACTTGTCTATTGTTTCATCATATCAACTATTGGTTTATGAGTTTATAATTCTTTATTTTGTGCTGCTGTTCCACATCTGGTTTCCCATCATGTTCAGATCTGCATAGACAATGCATATGAGGCACTATTACATGCACAAGCTACAGTTAGATGATATATAAATAAAACTCGGTTTTTTAAACCTTGATTTTGATAGTGAGTAAGATATGGATCTGCAGTCAACATCCAAGTCTAAATTGATCCTAATTCAAACCAAGTTAGAATATATATAAAATAAAACCACTTTTTTTGCATTAATGTTTTTTTAGCATGGATGAGCACCACATTTTGATGACATGATTAGGTTTTCTTCCGTACTTCTTGTTTGTGGACACCTTGTCCTGTATAAATTTTTCTTGTTAATGAATTGCCATTTGTATCCAAGAAAAGATATTCACATGCATGCCAATATGTGATTTATTCATACAGTGTATCACATGACATATGATTTATGTAATTTCCCTTTTGTTACAGACAGTTAAATGCTTATATATATAGAATTTCAATCTTACAATGTCACATCAGGGATCACTTGAGGAAAGAATAGCGAATACCATTTTGGCACAGTTTTATAAATGTGGAACTTTAAACTTGATATCTTCCTCAAGGACATTAAATTTACATATGCATGGAGAGATGTACTTCTTCTCCATACATATTTGTAAGCATTGAGTACAACTTCATAATATCATTCATACAGTATTTACTTTAGAATGATAATTTATTGGGTTTGATGATTTTTTGCTCATATTATTGGTTTTTCAGGTTCACAAATAACGTGCTCAGCACAGCACAACAAGTATGGTTACGCAAAATGGGAGGTGCAAAGCCTTCTATGAGTGAGAATGCTAGCGGAATTATCAGTGCTGGACGTGCAAAACGATCAGGTGCTCAGCCAGAACGTACGGGTGATAGGTGTGTTCCTTATTTTAAGTCTTTTTATCATTTGTTCTGCTGTTTTAGTACATTTTTTATTGAATGGAATTATTTCTAATACAGATTTAGGCAGTTGAAAGAAGATGAGAACAAGAAAAAGAATAGGGCATTGCCTGCAGACGAGGGTCAGACTTTGCTTGCATCTGACTCTGAAGATGAGTCAAATGAAGAAACGAAGTCCAAGGTAAACTTCATTTTACGTTCATGTCAAAAGTTTGATGGCAAATTGGATACCATTTCAAATTTGAAGACTTATTTTAGGAGAAAAAAGAGAGCTGTTGTTAGACTTGATTTGATTTCTTTTCTTTTCATGTTTATTAAATGAACTTAGGAAGTTTCCATTTGAAAAAATGAGGAGGATGGCTTCATCATGAAGTACACCCATCACAGCATAATAATTGTGTCACTGCAGCATTCTTTTGGTTGGGCAGTATAACTCACTTAAACTTCATTTGTAGAGCCCAACCTCGAAGACTTTCTACTGCATTGAGCCATGCATGGGTAAACAAGCATTTCATGGGATCCATTACCAAGCCCAAACATTAACTAAGTAATCAACTGGAAATCAAAAAATTTCTTCACTTCAGTTCCTTGATATAATAACACCGTTCCAAATCTAACTCTGACATGATGTTAAAACATGCATATCAAAACCAACGCAATGACTGGAGGACGCTTGGCCTTGGGCTCATGTACTAGTTTCGTATGCTATTATTCAACCATTTCATCTAAAAGTGTAAGTTGTTAGAGAAAGGTCACATTTATTTATTTATTTATTTAAATATAGTTTTCAACAAGCCCCTCACGTGCACACCGATTTATTTTTCATCAAAGGCTTGATGCATGCACAATTTTCATAAATGGTGACACAGAGACTTGAAGTGAGTATCTTAAGTGGATAGAGAAAGGGAAAATTTATTTAGTTAAATTTAGTACTCGATCTCTTTGAACATCTGATTCTACATCATGCAGAGGTGAGACAATGGACGTTAGAAATTCTACTGCATGAATGATAAACATGATTCTTTATCAATTTTGGATGTTACTTAAGCATGTTTTTAGATGCTGTTTAACATTTTCTGCAGGATGAGGAAGTTCTGGAAGAGGCATATGCTTCTAACAGCACTAAACCAGTTCCTTCTGGTCCGAGGAAAAGTAAGCGATCAAAGAGGAAGCGCACGGTATGAAATTGTACATTGGTTTTGTAGTTACTAGCGAACCTTGTATATTTCTTAAAAATTAAAATCATGAGTTAGTGACTATATAGCTGGCCCTTCATACGTCATCATACGTCGGTCATCAGTTTAAGGGCATGCTTTCTTTGTTGAAACAGCCTCAGCTCTCAATTGTACCTCATTCATATATTACATAGTTTAATATTTTACAAATATGTTATAGGTCTAAATGCTAGCATGGCAAGTGAAATGTTTCCTTTAACTATCATACTTGAATGTGAAGTCTACCGAGGGGATTCTTGGTTCAAGGACACCTTCCCCTCCTGGAAAGTAGACCATATTCCTATCTACTGTTTCTTGACCTGCCCTATGTCTTGCTTGTAAGAATGAGATACGGTATTGTTTTAAGCTACAACTTTATGTACTTCAAATCCAGGAAATGCATCATTCAATTTGGCCCTCCTCTATATGTAAAAGATTTTTCTGTCTCATATTTTATAAAGGGAAATCAAATTTTACACTTCTGTACAGTACCCTGAACATTACATGGTTTTAACTTGTACAAACATGCTAAACTCCAATAACTAGAAGAATTATTGTGTTATGAGGACAAATACTTTAGGGCATTGATGGCGGACAATGATGTCCGATTGGGTTCGGTCTGGATGGTGTTTTAGATATCTTCTTCTCTTTTACCTCCTTGTTATTGTTTGTGTGCCAGTAAATCATGACTTGGTGTTACCGATATTATCGACCTCGTAAAACAATTCTAAAATGCTTACCAAAGTTGTTAGAAAATATCCACTTCTTGTTCTTGATCTGTACTCTGCAGGGCTGATCTTGAAACCAACTGTAATAAAGATTCAGAAGATTCAAAGTGAGAAACTTTCATTCTTGAAAATAAAAAACTTGTGGGAATTGTGAAAGAGCCCCCCTCCCCAAACCCCATGGAGGTTGTTGTGATTTACCTGATCTCACTTGAACATCGGAGCTAACAGCATGGTGCTGTTGAAATGCTACTAGTATTAAAATCCCTATAAAGAAAATCTGTGTTCTGTTCATCTTAGGCCTAAGTTAGCTAAAGAGATGAGAATTTGAATGTGGGCATCTATCTCTAATATGAAAGAATTATTCTACTTTGCCCTCATGGGTGACCTCAAGCATGACCTCGGTCCCACCACTTCCATGTGAGGGGAGCGGTGGGGTCGAGGTCATGCTTGAGGTCATTTCACATGGGAGTGGTGGGGTCGAGGTCATACTTGAGGTCACCCATGATGATAAGGTAGCATGGTTGAATATGAAATGAAATTTGCATAATCACTTCCTGTACCAATATTCTTGTCCCATTGTCACTTTGACTTATTTTCTTTCATCATAGACTTGAGTTGAATTCTTCTCTGTCATCAGTGCTTTCATGACGAAACTGTGAGTTTTTCCATTTTTCCCGTCACCGCAGTCCCATCGTGGCATATTGACTTGTTTTATCATTTGAACGGAAAGTACAATAGGTTGTACTGCACATCAATCGACACGTCTTCGAGCAAAGCTGTACTGCCATTTCAGTCGGGAGAATAGAAAACAAATTAGTCGAAGGGAAATGCAAGTGTGTCAGATGAATTGTGCCACCTTTGTTGACTGACTCTCACATAGGTGTGGGGTCCGCATGAGACCCGCATGAATAAATAATGCAAAAAAGGGCACCTCACTCACCCCTATTGTGTGTATCGGTCAACAAAGGTGGTAATGGGTTATTTGGCATACTAGCATGGTTGTTAGTCGAATAATATCATCTAGATATAAGTAAAGCTCTTTTTTCAAGTTTAGTAAAACACGCTGCTTTTTTGTTTGGGTACAATTTACTATACTAAATACTCTGTGAATCCGATCCATAAAAATAGTCTTATTTCTATTTTCATACAAATTAATAAAATGAAATTAATATAGTTCAAAATATAACTTTTCTTACATTTTTCGTGATATATTCCTATTTAAATAATAATTTCAAGAGTAGTTTATATTTATTGATAATAAGATACAATAGATAGTTTATATTTAAATAAGGGCACATTAGAAAGTGAAAAAATATAAAGGAAAGTGACTATTGGGGATTGACGAAAAAGAAAATTAAATCTGTTTTTATGAAACGAAAGGAGTACATCAAAAGTGATATGTCCATGTGCAATTGTAACTCCTAACACCAAGTGAAATTTGACGCATAATTGGAACGATTCATATAATGGATTATCAGATTTAGCTTTTAAAATGTTTAAATAATATGGAGAAGATTAAAGATTTTTTTTTTTAATTAGATAATCAAGCTCCTCGTGTATTATATATTCATGATAAATAATAAAAATTTCATTTAATTATATATAACTCTAAAAAAATTGATTAATTATTGAGAAAAGGGATTTACATGGTTTGTAAAACCTACCAAACACTCGAGTACAAGTAGCCACAAGAACTATATAAATTGGAGTTATTTCCCTTGTACGAGGAAATAATTGTCGAGGATGAAATTGTTGTTGTGTGTGTGTGTATTTTTTTTTTTTGCCAACTGTCAATGAAAAAAAGTCATTTAACCTTTGAATAATACTACTTGTACATAAAAGAGTTATAAAATGATTTATATACAGACGATGATAGAGAGTGAAGATTTTTTTTTTATTTGGTTGAAAAATTATTATTTAATTATGTCTCATCAGAATATAGATATGGATACGGCTATACATGTTGGGTAGGGGTGAACACGGTTCGGTTTGGGCGGTTTATGCTATATTTTCAACTCAAACCATTTTAAGCGGTTTGAAATTTTTCCAAACCAAACCAAACCATTTTATTTTTCAAACCAAATCAAACCAAACCATTATTTGCGGTTTGGTTCGGTTTTAATCCGCGGTTTACCTATCGACATTATAGTAATATATTTAAAACAAGTTAACATATAAATTTAAACGAACACTAATAATGTTAAATATTAAATTACATTCATATTTGTCTGAAATTCGATATATAACAAAAAAGTAAAAATGATAGTATTAAGCTAGCATCACTCAAATTTTTACAAGCAACAATATCAGAATAAGTATAAAAGTATTAACCTCTTAGGTACCGGGCGTCACTAGATCAATCTTTTACATGCCTCATAATTCCCTTGAACATATCAATCTTTGCATTTCGAAGGATGACAATAATACCGGACATCACTAGATCAACTAAGAAAGAAATATAAACAAAAACCAAATGATTATATAGCTGAAAACCAAAAATGCAATCATCCATATTAAAGAAATACTCTAAGTGAAGGAAATGAGTACAATAAACCATAATCCATTAAACATATGGAAATTACGAGATGCATTGTTTAAGGTTCACACGATGATTGATTGAAACAAAGATAACTAAGACGTGATAAAACACACAATACAAGATAAATCAACAATCACTTTTGAAACATGTATAGTAAAAGCAGCATCAAACATTTACTCGGACAATGTTTGACCCATTAAATAAAGAAAGTTCAACATCCCTTGACATGATGACTATTGGACAAAAAGTGGTTGTCCACTTAAATTTCTTAGTGGTTTAAAGCAGGAAAATTCAAATTCTAGATGACAATTTTTCATCATATCCCTGTTTGATTTAGAGAAAAATTAGGTTTTAGTAGATTTTGATATAAGTTTATGAAACATGTGGTTGAACAGTTATGAGTCCAATGAAATATGTGGTTAAAATTATTTGTTGACTTCTTAGATTTTAATTCGCATTTATACCTAACCCAAACAGAGGTATAGTAATCTCCTTCCTGGAGGAACTTTTCATGTCAAATATATTCTTAGATGAAACTGTTTTCAAACTTATCTTCAGGCCGTCCGGCTCAAGTCAAAGACAAAAAGAACTAAAAATCTCCAACGCCCAAAAAAAGATAAATCAGCGATCATATACATACTACAAACCAAATAATTGACAAGAGAAAAGTGTGCGTCAAAAAATTATTTGTCTATATCTTTAAAGCTAAACATATTAATACGAGAACCCTTATTTCTACCCCCCAATAAAAAATATTAATAAAGAAAAAAATCTATTATTCAAAATAGCAAGCCAAAAGAATCAAAACCCGCTATTTACAATTTTGCAGGCATAGAAACCTATTCTAATAACTGAAATATTCGGCCCACTACATTAATTGTTTTCCACTTGATTATGAATTTGTGTTGCGTTGTGCAAGTATGTCTAACTTATGTATACAACACATGCATGCATACCTTGGTCATTGCGAGCGATGAAGACGATAGTATCACTCTCGTCGCCAACAAGGCACTCAACAATGCGGGTGCTACGCATGTGGGGGGAGACGATATGGCCTTTCTGCAACACCATATTGGAATTAAAAAAAATCTAGGTTTTGATTTTGAGACTTTGAGTTGGGTTTTGAGTTCTTTCCCTCTTTTTTGGGGGGCTTGGGTTTCGACATAAATTCGAAAATTGAATTTCTAAGTCTAGTTTGGAGGTATTATTTCTAATTGGTTTAAATTCTAAAAATTATATATGAAAATTTATAATTTCATTAAAAAAAAATTAATTAAAAAGTGCGGTTCGGTTTGATTTTTTGCGGTTTTTGAAAATCAAAACCTAAACAAAATCATTTTGAAACGGTTTGGTTCGGTTTGAGGAAAAAAAAATTGCGGGTCCACATGAAACCGAACCAACAATTACGATTCGATTTGCGATTTCGCGATTTTTTTGTACAGCCCTAATGTTGGGGCTAAGAGCGCGTGCATATACTATATACATATTTAAAATTTTTGCTTATAATCTTCAGAAAAAAATAAGATAACCAGGAGATTTCTGTTTAACTACGCTATAGCCTTCGGTAAACCAAAAAAGCCTATTGGAAGAATCTCTCAAGCAAATTCAATTGGGTAAACCTCTCTTCCCCACCCCCCACCCCCTCCCCTTTTCCCCCCCTAAACTGCGATAATTTTTGTTTTGTAAAGGGTGCTTCTTTCCTGTGAATTAGATTTTAAACGCTTCTTCTTTTTATTTTTATTTTTTTGGGCTCTTGTTTTCCCCCTTTCTCGTACATCGAATTCTTGTTTCTTGCTTTTAGTGAATCATTTTAGTTTTAAAAATCAATCATACATATGAATTCTTGATGTGGGTATGCATGCAATTTATGACTAATTTTGTATCTTGTTACTTTGAAGATGATGATTTGAATCATACTCCCACAGAAGATACTATTTATTTTATAAAAATATAAGAATTTTACAATCAGGATTGTCAAAATTCTTTCTTAATTATGTGTTGGCTCTGTTAAGACTTGGATCCATCTTAAATGTCAATTTTATTAGGAGGAGTATTCCAAGATCTTATAAATTGATCTATGTTTTTATTTTTATTCAATGTGGGATTATATTCTTTAACATAATCGCAAAATGGTGACTCGTTTGAACATATCAATCTTGAAATTCGTATCATCAATTTTTTTAGTCTTAATCGAATCGAATCGCATCGCTCGTTAAAATTTAATGTGCTCTGATACCATATTAAGACATGAAAGTCATTTTAAAAGATTAATCTTATTAAGAGGAGTAGTCTAAGATCTTATAAATTGATTTATATTTTCATCTTTATTCGATGTGGAATTATATCCGCTATGGATTGGGAGATGATTGTCGGCAGTTGTGATGATGATGATGACGACGACGACGACGATGAGGATGATGATTATTATTATTATTATTATATTCATGTTTTGTGAGGCAGTAATAAATGGATGCTCTAAGTGGCTTTTGTGTTTGATTTATTTATCTTGTTTTATGTGCCCAGTTGATCAGAATTTTTAAATGTTGGATAACGCTGTTTTTTGGTTCCTACCGCTATGAATTTTTTTTCTAAAATTGGATCTCTAAAATTTGGGATATGTATCTAAGACCTTGAGAGAGTAAACTGAATAGAAATATTGTTTCATATTGGATATGATTCATCAAGTTGTGTTGTGTTGGACTCCGTGCAACCTGATGATATCCACTTACTCTTCGGTTGCAAATTTTTCAAGGGATATTGATTGTTGACCCCAAAGAATATTGCTAACAGATGTCGATATCGGATTCGCGACACGTGGATAGAATCCGACGAGATTCGACTGGAGACGATGGTGGAGACGGTAAAATACGACGAGTCGGAATACCAACGGGTGATTATCGTGTCAAGAAGATAATAGATAATGGATGATATTCTATAAGATATTAATCAAGATAAAGACTTGTTAATACTTGTAAGAATAAGATGAAAGATCTCCAAAAAAATATATATTTAGAGAGAGAATATTGTGTTAAGCACATATAGTTTGTATGCCTATTTTTCTCCTCCCAAAAGGTCCTTTATAATGTTACAAGAGTTGATGTTTATAGAGCTCTATTTGAAGTGGTGACTGTTGGATGAAGAAACATGTGGCTTCATCTCCCAGGTCCAAGCATTACATCACTAGCCTGCTATGCATTTAATATATTGACAATGGGTCAGCCACCCTACAACCTAGGCTGACAGACTTGACAAATTCATCATTACAAACATCACATCAGTTATTCTTAAGGATTGTCTTTAGATATTTTAAGAGCTAGTGAGAGTTTCAGCCAAAAGGAGCTCGGTCAAGGTAGGACCTCATACTTGAGGAGCCTCGGTTAGAAATTTCGACTGGACCTTTTGGGGGCTTCGGTTTATACCTCTTTAGACACCTCGGCTAGACTTCTTGGGAGCCTCGATTAGGCACTTTGAGGCACCTCGGCTAGCCACTTAAGGGCCTTGGTTTGTGGCATTTGCTTGGTTGCCACTTAGGCTTATGTTGAAATTGATCAAACTTTAACATCTTCTTTGATGAATTTTCACGTGAGTTGTCACGTAGGACTCTTCTAGAGGTCCTATTTTAATGGGACAACATTGATATTTCATACATGTAGTAGGTTGCCCTAATATTCTACTATATAAAAGATTTTAGAGTGTTGATTTTCAATGTGTGAGGCATTTTTCTCCATTACTATGAAGTGGGAGTAACTCTCTCGTAGAGGGTGAACCTTTATAAATATGTGGGTTTGCCTTTTTTTTTTTAATTTTTAATTTTATTCTATTTAGTATTTACCATTGCAATCTTAAGAAGCCAATAAGGCTTGCTTCCAACACGCTGATGTGCTTTTGATATCTCTGGACTCTGATGTGTTGTAAAAAGTTGATGATGTGAGAATGTGTTTCTCAAGAATTGAAAAATAAAATGTACGGTCCCCCAATACTACGAGGCTTCATAAAACTAATGCTAAAAGACCTAGATACATCATTTTTAGTAGAATAACGATGCAGTTGGTTATTTTATCTCATTTGTTAACTTCTTCTACATATAAGCTAACATGCATATACAGAGACAGTAGTCTCATTTTGCTATGTAGTCATATTGACTATTAGTTCTTTGTCCTTCTCTTACAGTCTGCAATTTTGATCTGCTTTAAAGAAAAATGGGAGACGGAAATCACAAGAATGATACCGAGGATAAAGGGCTGTTTTCTAATCTTGCTGCATATGCCGCTGGATCTGGACACTACCCCCGTCCTCCACCATACCCCCCACAAGGGGCGTACCCTCCTCCACCATACCCCCCACAAGGATATCCCTCACATGGTTATCCACCACACAGTTACTCTCCACAAGGCTATCCTCCACCAGCGGGCTATCCTCCTGGAGGATATCCTCCGCCAGCTGGGTACCCACCAGCAGGCTATCCTCCTGCAGGATATCCACCACCAGCATATCCACCACCAGGTGGATACCCTCCATCAGGTTATCCCGGTCCATCCCATTCAGGTATACATTTTTATTATGTCTAAATTGTTTCCAT
This sequence comes from Osmanthus fragrans, assembly GCA_019395295.1. Classification (NCBI taxonomy): domain Eukaryota; kingdom Viridiplantae; phylum Streptophyta; class Magnoliopsida; order Lamiales; family Oleaceae; genus Osmanthus; species Osmanthus fragrans. Next base: position 27,218,282 of record CM033355.1, on the reverse strand, counting down.
TTATTGTTCTCTTCTGCTATAAGGATAAGAAGACATCTTCTGGATTTATCTCCTTTTCTTCTTCCTCTATTATTTGCTTTATTGACTTTGCTGCATAAGAATCATCTTCTGTGGAGCCTAGCATTATGAATTCACCTGACAGTCATGTTTAATTCCATCAATTGTCGTAAAGTTAAATTATTTCGATGCTTGGGTGTGGTTGTCTTTCTCAATTGAGAATATGAGATAACTGATCCAAGTTATAAATTCTATACATTTGATCTCTTTTGTCAACTATTAGATAGTAGTATTTTGTGTTACACGATCATTTCCGTCTTCCCGAAGATTTTCATAAGCATGTTCCTAATTCGTAAAGTACTAAAGGCAATCCATCAGTTTCTCTCCTTTAAAGGAATCTCTTTTATCTCTTCTAACTTTCTCCATAGTATGTAACTTTTGCTCAGGACCTGTTTCTTTGTGATTTATATGTATTATTTATGCTGATTAATTCTTGTGGTACGCAATTCTTACAGGTCATGGATCTGGAATGGGAGCAGTTTTAGCAGGGGGTGCTGCAGCGGCCGCAGCTGCTTATGGGGCACACCATCTGGCACACGGTGGATACCACCACCAGGGGGGATTTTCCGGCCACCATGGAAAGTTCAAGCACGGGAAGTTTGGCAAGCGTTGGAAGCATCATGGCATGTTCGGGAAGCATGGCGGAAAGTTTATGAAGTTCAAGAAATGGAAATGACATTATTTAGCGTTGTGACGAAATTGTAATTCTTTATTATGAATAATCGTGTGGGTTTTCTGATTGAAGTTTGCATTTGTTGTTGCTAAACAAAATCACTCGACTACTTGGTTTAATTATTGTATAGTTGAGCATGCAAATTTAATTTTTATTTGCATTTTGTCTGTCTCATTTGGCTTATAATACAAATCTTATAGCTGCTTCCACGCGAGTTACACTGATTTCCTTCAATCAGGAAGCAATGGAAAAGCTCTAAATTGGTTCGTGCTGGGCCGGTTTTGAGGTGGCCCACCTTCTATCTGGCCCAGCACTCTAATATTATATGGGCCTGGTGTAACCTGTGCTGGGCTATCGGCCCATACATTCTTTTGGGCTTGTCTAGCAGTAAATATCGTAGGGTGCTTAAGATCTCGTCGGAATTTAGATTCCAATCGACATATATTTGCAAAATAATGGAAATTTTGATGAAGTACACTCCCAGCAATCAATCAAAGAACACACAATAATCTCAAGTTGATAATTACTTTTAGTATTATTTTACAATACCTTGCTCCTTATACAGGAGCAGCTTTAGCTGAATATTTTATTGCTTAGAGATCCACATTGCAAGTCATTTCGTTTCTTAGGTGGATTTCATTCTTTTTGTTTTTTAGATCCTTCTCAACTTTGAGTGTTGTTTCTTTTTAGAGACAATGGAAAATATGAAACAAATTTTTTTTAAAACTCACATATGCATTGTGCTTACAAATAGAATTAGGTAAACGAAAAGTATTGAGCCTTCGGAATTTTAACCAATTATGCTTTACCTTAGGGCTTAGGGGTGAACACGGTTTGGTTTGAACAGTTTGTGTTAGATTTTCAACTCAAACCATTTTATGCGGTTTGAAATTTTTCCAAACAAAACAAAATCACTTTATTTTTCAAACCAAATCAAACTAAACCATTATTTGCGGTTTGGTTCGATTTTAATTCGCGGTTCTCCTATCGATATTAAATTAATATGTTTAAAACAAGTTAACATATAAATTTAAACAAAAACTAATAATGTTAAAAGTTAAATTAGATTCATATTTGTTTGAAATTCGATATATAAACAATAAGGCAAAAAAAAAAAAAAAAATTAAGTTAGCATCTAGCAACAAGCACTCCATTCAAACTTTCACAAGCAACAATATCAGAATTAGTACAAGAGTACTAACTTCTTATTTGATAAAAATAAGATCAATATCCTCTGTTGTAACAAATGATTCAGTTTCTGTATAATATGCAAATATCAAAATATTTATTAGTCCTTATTAATGATATTAATAAGCAACTAAAAAACAATAAGCATAAAAATATCAAATTTGATAATAGAAAACAAATGTCACCTTTTATAACTTTCTCCGAGTCATCTAATGTCTCTATCTCATCTAAATATTGACAAAGCACTATAGATTCATTGCTGCTATACAACCAATTCTTCTTGCAAATTAAGACCTCAACCATCTTTGCACCCAATGAACTCCTAAAGGAGTTAAGAATTCAATCACTCGTGAAAAATGTCGACTCTGAAGCAACTGTGGATATTTGAATTGCTAATACATCTTTGGCAATTTTGAAGATAATTCTGTACGTGTGCACGTTCAATTTCCACCATACTAATATGTCAAATTTGGGATCGTTCAAATCTTCCTAGAGATTAAGTATATCCAACAATATAACTAGAAGTACTTGATTATGCATAGGAAAGAGAGGAGAGTCAACCTATGGTATGCATAATGAAGATTAAGGTCTTTATATTTCTATTTGTTGGTAGGGAACGCAACCAAAGGTAGTATACATGGATATGATCACAAAACAACCTTAGAACATAGGAAAAGAAGGCATATGAATGTTTTGTTCTTTGCTTTAATTCTTTTCTATATCGATATGTTGGTAAATAATTTTTTACCATTGGCTTTGTAATATGCAATTGCTCAATTTCGTTCTATATAGAAGATTGCTCAATTATTCTACTATTTGGTGAAACATATCCAATTTATTTGTAGCAAATAAATTGTTCAAACTAACAATTATGTTCTTTAGGGGCAAAAGATGGTACTAACTACTAAGGAAATGATTCATGTTTCTTAGACGCAGTTTACTCTACCCATCTCTTTAGTACTCTTGGGTAAAACCTTTGAGTTCATTATTTGAGTTTGTTAATGAGCTTATTTAAAAAAAAAAAAAGTCCAAAGCAAAAAAAAAAAAAAAAAATTCTAAAAATCTACACATTAATAAAAAATTTATATGAGAATTTAATTTCATAAAAATATTTTTTAAATTAAAAAAGTGAGGTTCAAGTTGGTTTTTTGCGATTTTTGAAAATTAAAATATAAACCAAATTATTTTGAAACGGTTTGGTTTGGTTTGAAAGGAAAAAAATCGCGGGTCCACGTGGACCCAAACCAATGGTTTCAAACCGACGACTTCGATTCGATTTGCGATTTCACTATTTTTTTGTGCTTTACCTTATCGTGTCCGGTACTATCGATGCCACTATATGATTTTATTGAAAGATATTCAAAACTAACTCCTATCTCTCATCTCTTTCTGTCTCCGCGGCTCTCTCTCTCTCTCCCCCTCATTGAGTTTGCCTGTTTTTATTTGTTTTGTATCTTTAAGATTAATGCTTTTGCCAGCCCATGTGACTATGTGAGGCATCCAGGGGAGATGTGACCTTTGCTACCGTTCTGTACACACATACACATCACCATGAACTTTGCCCGTCTAGATCTGTTTCCTCGAATCATATACTACTATTAAATCAAATACATTTCATTCTTTCTTTTCTTTAGATTCTGAGCTTAATTACAAGGTAAGGTTTACTTTTTTCTCCACCCAAGATTCTCACAGTCCATAGCGTGCGTGTATCTTAGGCAGTGTACCTTTAAAGAAGCATGAACTCCAAGGTCTTCTTGAGTCTTTGCTTTTCAAGCCAAACTATGATGAATCAAAGGGATTCAAGAATTTTTTTAGCATAATGTATTTTGAGGGAGTACACAAATGTCAGAATCTAGAACTGGTTTTTAGGTAAAAATGGGATCTTTTGGTGGGTTAGGAATTGGGTTGAGTCTTGTGTTTGGTTTTATTCTAATTGGTCTTGTGGCAGAGCTATATTATTTGCTTTGGCGGAAGAGGAGGATAACAAGTAGCAGTGGAGAAATTGAATGTTTTTTCTTGTCTGTTTTGCTGGAAGATGCCTAATTCTGTAAACAGTAGCCAAGACCAGACAGATACAGTGAAAAATCCAGCAGAAACCATTAAAGGGCATGAAGAAATTGACCTAGAATTAGGGTCAAGCAAAGATTTGCTATTGAAAGGCTATGGTGAAGAAGGTGTTGAAACTGAACTGATGAGGCTGCACAATCTTTGTGGGCCCCCAAGATTTCTCTTCACAATCAAGGAAGAAAGCAAGGAGGATTTGGAGTCTGATGATGGGAAATCAAAGGGTGATAGAAGTAGCAGAAAAGGATCAAGAACAAGAAGTTTGAGCGATCTTGTTATTGGTGTAGATGGAACTGGCACACCATATTTAACGCCTATTTCTTCCCCCTCAGTTAAGGCTTTTGATTCTTGTTATAACCATGGATTTAATCCCCTTTTTGAATCATTATCAGAGGCTGAAGTTAATAGATTAAGATCTTCACCTCCTCCAAAGTTCAAGTTCTTGAAAGATGCAGAAGATAAGTTATTTAGAAGATTGGTAATGGAAGAAGCTGAGAAAAAGAGGGCCTTAATTTCAAATTTGAGTGAGGAAGATAAGAATGGTTCTTTTATGTCATTTATCAATAAGGGCCATAACAAAGAATCACAGGTCCTTCCACTGGCTTCTTCTCCAACATTCAGACCAGAACTTGACAAAAAATCATCAGTGAAGTAGATTTTTCTTATTCATTTTTCTTTCATCTGTTAATTCAGATTAAATCTTCTGTTCTACTATTAGTTAGGCACGTTTGTCACGTCGATACTCCATATGCCAAACATGTTCTTTTGTGCCATACTCGAGTGCCTCGTGCTACCATCAATCCCCTCATGATGCTTTGTTGTAGAATTATGAAACAATGTTGTCTGTGAAGAGAGTGCTATTAAAAGGGCAATATAATTTCATCTTTATTACACACAAATATTATCTTTCTCATTCATTCTATTGAACAATTTCCCAAATTGAATTCTGAATATAATTTGGTACAATTACACAAATACTCATCAAGAAATCTGCATGTTCAGTCCATTCAATTGGATATTAAGAGAGAGAGAGAGAGAGAGAGAGAGAGAGAGAGAGAAATGATCGTCGGATAGATATGAACAAAATCTTCTTAATTTTTAAGTAACTTTCAACTTTTTAAAAGTTGACATAAATATGCATTTGAAAAGGTTGAGGATATGTGTACCATTTGCTAGTTTTGCAAGTAATTATATGGTTGGTTAACTTGTTAATCATGTTGCCAACTTTATCTAATGTGACACGCCACGCTCCACTCAAAATGTTTGACAAATGTTACTGTAAATAAAAATGATATCGAATTACTACCTGTTAAGGCACATTCTGCGATTTACCTCCTCCACAATACTCTAAAGACGAGACAGTGTGGGGCTTTCAAGGTTCGGGTTCAACCTTTTTAAAAATGATATCAAACAAATATCTTAATATATCTCTTTACTTTTAAATGTTGTTCGGTCGGACCTCGGACCTATGTAATGAGGATGTAAGAATCATTTTTCTTTGGGTCTTTTAATAAAAGGGTGGGAAAAGGTTAAGAAAAACTAAAGGGCAGTGTAAAACGGCTGGATTCGGTGCCTCATTTTCAGCAATTAAAGTAAAAAAAGTTGGAAAGTTGTGAAGATAATTCAACTTTTTTCTTAAAGAAAATGAAAATTCACGCGTTTTTGCTCTAAAGTCACTTCACCATGAAATGTAAGATTACATAAAATATGGGGTTTATAGTAACGTTACCTTTACTGAACTTTAATTTATTTTAGTTCATCACTGTATTTTATAAAATATTCTATTCAAATCATCGATATAGTTTGTCAATGTGTGAGAACCCATAGAATTTTACTGAAAAATTTTGCTCTTTTCCGGGGAAATCAAAGAACAAAAATATTTCATTCAAATCATTGATATAGTTTGTCGTGTGAGAACTCGTAGGATTTTACTGAAAATTCTACCGATTTGATGACTTATAGCATAAACACGTATGCCCTTCAATTAAAATGGTCGTTAAACTAGTCTCTCATGGGGTGGTCGAGTTGGTGGAGTAGGTGAGCATCGAGGTATTTGATCACGAGTTCGATTTCCCTACCAACACTTTCTCGATCGAGTCTGTCACACCGAACTTGCTTAGTGTGGTTAATCTAGCTGACGTGATTTGCAGACTATTGCGTCAGTCAGGAGGTTTATCCAGTATACACCCGAAGAGTAGCGGATGCGGGTTCTCAATACAAAAAAATAAAAAAATTGGACGTCAAACTGAATGAGTGTTTTGAATGAATTTTTTTTTTTTTTTGGGTAAAATTTAATAACAAGTCTGATATAAATTTAGTTTAGTGGTTAACTGACACACTGAGTACAAATTCAATGGCCATCATTGAAAATTACCACTAAATTATGACTTTTAGAATATGAATTGCCGTAAAATTCATCAATCAAGAAAAGGTGTCGCAATCAAAGGCGAAATTATTCAAACTCCATTGTCCTCTTCTTGTCAATTTTTCATACGGATAACTTAATTTGATTTTAAAAGATTTTTGGTAACTGATACAATCGACTTTAATAATTGGGAATGAGAATATATTTGATGGTTTTCGCCAGTATTTTATAGACGTGATATTCATGTTTGAGCACCATTTTTTATTTTTATTTTTATTTTTGTGGGAAATAATGCATTTTGAAATAGTATTTTGATGGAAAACGTATGGTGAAAAAATAACGTGATTGAAAATAAAAGAGAAAAATATATTTTAAAAATAATGAAGATCAAACAATGGCTCAATTTGAAAATTCTATCTTGAAATGTAGCCAGTAATTTTGATAATATTTTCATATTTAAGCAAACTGGTGACTCTTTTGACAACACTAAGGATGTGTTTGATTGTAAGCATAAATTTTACGTGGAAATGAATAAATTCTAAACAATTGAATTGTCTAAAAATTATTTGATTGATTTTATTTTTAATCTAGACAATGTTATACTTGTCCATTTTTATTGGTAGACAAATGAGAAAGAGAGATTGAATTATCTGAAAAATAAAAATCTACTCTCCTAAAGAAAATAATTAATGACTCTTTTAGACACATCATCTGTATGTAAATCATTATGTACAAGTAGTATTTTTCAACTAATTTTTTACCCCAATATATTGAGTCTTAGGATTGATTTACAGATTATCATTGTTAAGAAATTAGCTAATTATATAACGCAATAATTCTACTTGTACAAAGTAAGTTTACAAAAGGGAGATTGCCCAAATGATGTAGCGGCCTCCTGTTGGAAGGACAACTGGCTCCAATAAGGGGTCGTCACATCATTTGGGCAATCCCCTTTTGTACACCAACTTTGTAACGAATTGAAAACAATGGTTAAATTTTTTTATTGAATCTAGGGTCGTGATTGACGGACAGGCCACGTCGGCCCTATCAGTCAAGGGAGGACATGTGTCTCCCCTCGTATCCCCAGCCAATAGGGGAGACACGTCTCCCTTGGAAGGAGAGGGCCGACGTGGCCCTATCCTTCTAGATTAATCCTTAAATTTATCAAGCACAAGACTAAATTTGACGTTACTATGATGGTATTTCAGTTGTCATTTTACAAAATTCAAATTAGCTATGATTATACATGGAGAATAGGTCAAAAATCCATAATTCAAATTCAAAACTAATTTTAATGCAGGATAGGGAGTCCACATGAGGAGGGTCCCATTTTAATTAGTATTAACAGATTACAAACGCAATTTTATATAGGGACCACACACCTATTATAGATTTTGATTTCTTCCATTTGAATTGAAAATTTTATGTCCCCTGTGCTGTAATTCTTATCTTTTAGGGTTGTGACAAAATATTTGCTAGCGGCCTATTCTTGTGACAGGGCAAGACAGCTTTTCAAGTTCAGGAGATTTTAATATTGATTTTTTTAACAAATCTGGATTCACCCTTGACTAAACGTCCTGATTCTATTGAATTCATGACAACATGCAAAAGTATTCAATTGTCGAAAAACTCAAGTTGAAACAAAGCACCTATTTGGTTTAAATAAATATCAGATTTTTAGATGACGACTGTATCGACCAAATGTATTAAGAAATTCAAAAGACCACATTAAATACCTCGAAAAGCCAAGTAAATAATCTTTCAAACTCATTTATCAGTGGTTAAGATGAATGAGTCGGGTATCTCCATAACACGTCGGCCCATGTACTCACACCGTCGGTCACCTCCTTAATCACGGATGCCACCTCGTCCACGCTAACACGAATCTGTCGCTTGGTATCCCTTTCCCGGACTGTAACTGAGGATTCTGAATCGACTGTAATTGCAAATGGCACTCCAAGTTCATCTGTTCGAGCATATCTCTTTCCTATTGATGTACCTGCATCATGTTATAGATATGAATAGCTGAAACTAATTGCTTATTCTTCAATAGTCGATCAGAGTAGTAACTATATGGTTCAGAAAAAGTATGAACCATGACACGCCAATTTGTGGCACATTGTATATTGAAGACAAAAGCATAGCAGTTCATTATGTGTTGAGATAGGCCACAGGCGTGGAAGAAGAAGAAGCAAGGCAGTGATTATGTGCTGAGCCTGGTGGAGCCAAAGCAGGCTAAAGGGGGGCTGTAATGTCGTCCAGGCCTTATTCATCTCTCGATTGTATGGAGCAAACAGAATTAGGAACGTTAAACGGTGCAAGCCAAGATTGTCAGAGAATTGGATAATACCTGGAGGCCTCTGATACTACTGAATCAGATCAAGTCTTTAAAAGGGAATATCGAAGAGGGTGCATTGAAGTTTCACAGAATGAAGCCCTAGAGGAGATCAACAACTCATTTCAGTGGATAGCCGGCATTGTCCAGGTTGGGGTACTTCAATACTTAACAGGCAAGGGTATTCTAGTTGGCTAGCCTATTGATATTTTCGAGATGGATCTGCAAATAAAATCAGAGCTTTGTCTCCCTAACTAATTGCATCAGTACTGCCACCAAGAAGATGGTTAAGGGGGAAAGGACCAAGGAAAAATGTGTTCCATAGTTCATAGTATCAAGAGATTGAAGAACTGAACAATGAACGATAATGAATCAGAGGGAGGGAATTTGAAAGACTACAGAAGAAGCAGAGAGAGTTCATCATCATTGTGATGTACAGAGCCCTCAGACTCTCACTATTGTGGATCCTAAGAGTTGGTCCATTCCGGAGTACTGACTTGAATGGTAGCGAGTTAGTAAAAAGGGGAAAAAGTAGTAACCAATAGGAGGCAATAAATAGGTTTGGTGCGCTTCTACTTGTGTCTTTTAACGAAAGGGGGAAAGAGCTAGGACATTGCTTTTTAGATATTCAAAGATACGACAACAATGAAAAAGAGAACAGGGATTATGGAAATGTGAACAGGAACTTGATAGACTGAAGAGCTCGGCAAACTATGATGGATAAAAAGAAAAGAAATGAGATTAGAAAAGGAACTGTTATTTTGATTTTGAGATAGCTGAAGATTTCCTGTCAATGAAAAGTTGAACAAACACTTCATGTCACGTAAATATCAGTATCCCATTAGGGGTGGATTTGAATAGGGGGTCATATACACACAGTTGTTACTCCTTTTCCCCTAAAACCAGACTTATCCGCACACCAGACTTGAGTACCAAGACATTCCAATAGGATATCCTGCAAGATTCTAAGAATTCGAGAACACTTGAAAATTCAGGACACAGAGAGAAGAGGAAGCAGACAAACAGAGGGGGCAACATATAGATGCCGAAACACTTTCTGTAGATCATCATTTTGCATGGAGCATACCTGTTATGTCAATTTTATACGAGATCCCAACAGCCGTCAATGACCTGGCAATGCCTCTGGCAACTTCCTCGTATTGTTCATTCTGTACCAGAGGAAATACCGTACATTTGATGGGTGCTATAAGCGGAGGGAAACGGAAGACATTCAACTGCTCATCTCCATCTCTACTCGGTCTGGTATAAAATGAATGCTCGTACAGACAGTATATAATCCTTCCAATACCAAATGATGGTTCAATCACTGACGGTGTAAAAACCCTTTGATGTTCCTTTTTCTTCTCTTTAGAGATTGACAACATGTTCTTCATTATAGTCACAACTTTGTCAAGAGTACAGACATGAAACTCTGCCTGTCCCTTCTCTTCCAGAATAGCTTTCATTTCCATAGCTTCCTTTTCCTCCATGGCCTATTTAAAGTAGGAATGGGAAAATTCATAAATCTTGAAAAGCTAATAGTCGTATATGCAAATACGTTCCAATCACAAATCAAAATGTTGGTCTTGATCACAATTCAAGGTAGACTTTTGCTAAAAATACATGCAAGCGGAAACAGATCTCATAAAAAATCTAGACTCTCCAACCTCTTCCCTTAGGTCAACCAACATATGGTACCATCTCTTCCTCGTCACTAAAAACGTCAATCTAAAATAATCATTCTTATCTCATTTCTATGAAAAGTTAAAACTCGAGCATCATTACTAGACAAGAGGGAGATGTCCAATCCTCAGTCTCCCAGACGAGTAAAAACAGAGAGAAAAAACAAAGAACAAAATTGATACATTTGAGGACTGCATACAAGATAGCCTAACAACATCTAATATTCAAAGGTGGTGCATGCTTGGCAGAGTTTAAATTATGCTTTAAACTCGTCAAACACACTTTTTATCCACACATTCTATGGCCCCACAACTTATTACCCACACATTTCTTAAGACCTGCTGCTGATATTATAATTCAAGCACTCCCAAAAAAGCACATAGTTTTACCTCCAATGCTTCAACCACCATCCTTTGGTTACCCTTGAAGGCAAGACCCAGCTCTTTCTTCACAGGAGTTATAACAAGTTTCTGGAAAAGATAAGATTAACATTAGATATATAATTTACAACAATTAAGCACATCATCAAAGCTATCAGATAATTTGTATGCCTGCATGGGCATGTGTGTGTGTAAGAGGGATAGAGAATGACCTCCACTTCTTTGGGTTCCAGAAATTTTTCATGAGCCACCAGTGCAACACCACTCTTATCCTGCATGAAAGTGAAAATGGTCACACACTCCACTATAGCATCCACCAAGGAGGAGCATAAATGTCATGTCACTAAGTCACTACTCATCAAGAAAAACACAGTAAGTATTCGCTACTATCACTTCCTCAAAGATATTCATTAAGGCATTAAAAAAAATATGTACAGAGGTACATTCTTAATAAATCAATGAAATTCTGCATTCCGTATATAGTATAAAAACCATGCAGTGTACAAAGTCAACTGAACTCTTACCGTGTGAGCACGTAAATCATATGCAGATCTGTCGGCAATACCAACACATTCAATCCAACCATAAGAGCATTCAATTTCAGCATCCCAACAGTCTGCAGCATAGTGTGCCATCTCATTTGCCAGATGTTGGCGGAATCGTAAGCGATCTTTGTCAATTCCAAGTTGAGTTAAAAATAAATAGACTCTCCCAATGAAGTAACCCAGTGTTTCATTATTGACAATCCCCTAGGCAACACAGTATCGGAAGTTATTGACAGAATAAAGAACAAAATTTAACAGTACTATAAAGGAATAACCTATACAGGCATTTATTAGACCAACCTGAGAAACGGCTTCTCCAATAGGTATTCTCCTTGCTTGTTGTCCGGACACCTGGTCCTCTCTTGGGAACATCAAAAATTCCAACTGTGCAACTTCAGAAAATTTAGGATGAGACTTGTCATCAGGATCCACAAAGTGCTCAATCTCTGCTAGTGTAAATTCACGGACCCTTAAAAGACCTTGGCGTGGAGAGATCTGCAAAATTTGTATGTTTTCAAACAAAACCTAGTTTATCACTCTGATAGCACAAGCAACATTTATAATTAGAAAAAATAGTTTTAGGACACTGCATATTTATATTTAAGCGCAGCAAATTAGGAAAAATGTACAGTTTGCTGGACTCTCCAAAGCATCCGAGTCTCAATTTTCACAAGGGCTACACCATTGGAATTGGCTTCTCGTTAAAGAAACTCTAAGCAATCATGTGTATTTCTTGTTTTTACTGGGCTAAAGTTAGAAAATATAAAGTAACAGTCACTTTTGCCATTTGCTACAGCAATTGCAGTCTATGAGCCTCAATCAACAGAGCAGCATGTGATTTTGTAGGAAGATTAACGCATAGAAAAATATTTAACACAACTATATTTGTGATGTAGCATCGAGTTATCTCAGTTTCAGATGTATAATATATACTGTGAATGCTCAATCCCAGACATGCATGCAACAAAGTAACCATTATGAAAGAATTTGATACCTCATTTCTAAAAGCTTGACCAATCTGTGCAGCTGCAAAAGGAAGCTTGTTCCCATTGTAGTAGTACAAGTCCTTGAAGTTCACAAAAATACCTTGAGCGGTCTCAGGGCGCATGTACCTGCAGTCAATTAGCCATCAAAAATCAACTTGCAAAAAGATTTATATTAGGAAAATATTAAATTAGTGCAATCAGTACAAAATTGCATAATCCGAAGAATAAATACATTCTCACCCTGGGCTCAAACCAGATGGACCTATTGATGTCTGAAACATGAGATTGAAAGGATAGGGTTCAGATAGAGGGTTCTTTGTATCTGGAGCTGAAATGCCATATTCCTTGATCTTTGCACCAAGCTCTTCAGCAGAGAGGTCATCCAACACAGCAAGCACGTGCCTCAATTCTGCTGCCTTCTCCGAACTTAGATTAGGATCTTTCTCAAGCTTGTCTTTGCAATAGTCCTTTAGCAGGTGATCTGCTCTGTAACAGGTTCCAGTTTTTTCATCTTTAACCATAAGGTCAGTGAACTTATCAACGTGGCCTGATGCTTTCAGCACAATCTCAGGTGTAACACAAGGGCAGTCAACTTCTAACATGTTTTCTTCAAGGACAAAATGCTGCAACATTGAAATAACATGTTAACTGGGAAAAGCAGATATTTAAAGGATTTTGCTACTTGTACAACCAGGGATGACAATCCCGGTTGACAATGTCCTCACAGGAGGGGGGCCCAAGATTTTTTTATTCATTGTGGGCCCCCCTGCCATGTGTGTGATTGTCAACCGGGATTGTCATCCCCGGTTGTACGTGTAGCATGGCCCATATTTAAAACATGTAGGAGCAGTAATTGAAATGCAACAAAAACCAAAGGAAAAAGAAAGAATCTGTATCACCAGCATAGAGGAGCCAATTAATTGCAGTTCTTATACTGTCCCATATAAATCGTGAGAAAAATATTGTATTCGTGCATGGAATCAAATATTAACTTGAATAAATTGAGGCGTAAGCCTCAATAAACTAGAAGTACTATGCAGAGCATTCAAGCTTCTGAAACTATCTAATTAATATTTAATTCATATCAGAGTTGAACCCGACATTTAATAATTGACATTTTTGCTGTTAAGCAAAATCTTAGTTGTCAAAGGCATGCCAAGCACAAAGGACAGCAATATGCAAATTTGGACTCTCTTTTAGGGTTGAAGTAAGGGCCATTCCTGAAGTTTATTATTGTCATGAATTATCTTCCCACTTCAATAAACAGGTGTCAATTTTGAGCGACTCACTCCCCTCTCCCTCTGGTACCAACTGATGATTTTGCTAAATTTGTGCTTTATGGAGTTTCTGCCCATTCACAAAAAGACTAATAATTACTATCTCAAAAGTTCAATTGTTTCCTCATTTTGAAAAGTACTAGTTATACCCAACAGCAACTGAGATATTTCAATATGATGTTATTTTCCTCTAATTGTGTATCACGTAATAACAATTCAAGTTCAACTCCTGAGAAGTTATACCCAACAGCAATTGAGAACTTCAAATTAGATGATTTTTTTTTAAGGTTTGGTAAAATGAAAAGCAGTTGAATTTGAAAAATTAATAATAAGGTAAACAACAGCTGAGAAAATGAAGAAAAAATAATAGTGACCTGACGCCAGAAGGCGAGGACGTTAGACTTAACGGCGCAACCGGGGGGCCCATAGTCGTAGAGACCAGCAACGCCACGGTAGATCTTGAAAGAGGGGATGTAAAACAAACGGCGTTCGAGGGTATTACCGACGGCCTGTCGGAAAGCCTCTCTGTTGAGAGCTGCTTGTGCGGCGTCCATTTCTTAGGGCAAAAATCACAAATCCTCAGCTAAATATCAGCTCAAGAATTTTTAGGTCAATAATGTTTCTTTAAAGCATATCCTTTCTTTTTCTTTGGATTGGAAAAAGATACATTTTTCTTTAGTTTTGGAATATTAGTCCGATTTATTTTGAAAGATTATATTTTAAAATAATAAATTAATAAAGAATGTGCGATTAAAAATAAAATAAAATTTAAATTTATAGATAATATTTTATTATTAATGAATGTATGGTTGAAATGATATTAAATAATTATTTAAAAATATTTTATTATTATTTTAAGAATGGTGCCTTTTATGTCAATGGTCATTTTCTAACGTCTAATATTCCGTTCTAATTACTTTTAATTCTGTAATTAATTAGTTTCCTTGTGTGGGGAGAGTGGACAAAACATTAAAAATGAAAATAACCTAACCTGGTTTTGTTTTTGATGAGAAAATGGCAGTTAGGCTGCTGCTTTTCACACTTGACCTTCTAATTATTCGAATCATCCCTGTTCTTTCTTTCTTTCTTTCTTGTGTCACTGTCTGTCTCTAGGCGTGTGTGTGTGCGCGCGTGTGTGTGTGAGAGAGAGAGAGAGAGAGAGAGAGAGAGTTTAGGAGGCATTTGGGGAATGAAGACAGACAGTCCACCATTGTTGCCCACGATCTATACATTTGGGCTGAAAAGCAAGCCCATTACATTACATATCAAACAAAAGTCCAAAAGACATTTTTGTAGTCAACTTTACCATATTTAAATACTATACCTTAAAAAAAGTTTAAATTATACTCTATTCAAGTTTCTATTATTAACGAAATGTGTATAATTTCCAACACCCTTTCTTACTAGAGCAGAGACAAGAGAATTGTAGATACAAATGATTCACCCTTATCCGTCTTTAGTTTCTCATTGTTATTTCAGCCAAATTTCTGAATCTACGGTCGATTTGATATTTAGAAAGAAAAAACAATATATTTGAATGAGGCTCCAAAAAGCCATTTGGTTACCTAAAGTTCCCTTCTTTATATATAGATGATTAAAATTAAATTTTTAATAGATGTTGATCTAATTAACATTAATTGTTGAATTTGACTTAGATTAAAATCAAGATTTTAGTCACCGGGACATATTAGAAAAATTTAACATAGGATTAAAAATGTAGTTTGTCCCTGAACTTTATGCCTTGCTTGCAAATGGTCCTTGAACTTTAAATTGTCAATAAGTATTCAGTCAACTTTGTTGAGTTTATCATGTTAGTCACTTCTTTTATCCCAGTTATTCTAGCTAAACTAACAAAAATGATAAGTCGGCAGATTGCTTATCACAATTTATTTTGACCACCTCAACATCTACCTTGACAAAGAAAATACCCAGCGAAAGGACCTTGAATTAGGGACAGTATGTAAATGAGAGAATATTCCCCAATCTTTTTCTTGCATTGTTTTCATCAACCAACTGCTAACAATCATGGAGCAATATGTTTTTATTTTATTTTTTTTATGTCTTGGGGAGATCGATGTATCTAAACAAATTTCTTACATGGAGCAATCAACAAATCCATTTCTCTTGATTTCATCCCGACGCATCTCTTGTGCCTTTCACACCTAGTCATTCTGAAGAACAGTACTAGCTCTCCGTCTTATCCTGCTACTAGCATAGAGTTTGCCGAACTATATGTATGTGTATGTTTTAGAGAATATGACATTAACAAATAAACATGGTGGAACTCTGCATTAAATAATTCATCACACCCAAAAATTACAAACTAAAGAGAAATCACATTATCCCACTCTCTTTCCGAACTTTCTTGATCTTACCACTATGCAGATCTTTGAGAAGAGCTGGAGGAAAAAGTGATTCAATTTCATTGGATAGATCAAGTAAAATTGTTTGATCTTTTCTTGACCTCTTTGCAGATGGATGTGACTTGGGTTTTCTTGGAGCCGGTGGGCATTTTAATCGGATCTTATTATGCTCCGTTATTGCTGTCGGAGTTTTACAGTTTCCATCTCCTCCTTCCTCAACCTTGATTACTTCTCCTGGACATGATAACACTTTAATCTTCAAAGAGAAAGCACCATTCACTTCTTTTTCTTTTCCAAAAAAAGCACTTTTCACTTGGTTTTCTTCTCTTGAAGCGCCACTTTTCACAGGCTCGAGTTCTTGGAAGAAATTACAGTTCGTTGCCTGAAAATCTTGTTTGGAGAGAAACATATTCGATTTATTGGGCAAACCCATAAAGAAAAATAAAGATTCAAGAATGCTAAATACTGAAAATAAGAGGTTTGATGAGTAAAGTTTTGTAGGAGTAAAACAAACTATAAGAAACAAAAAGAATCAGCCTAAGATGGGAAATTTATAAGAACCCCGCTACAGGTACAGTTTTTTTGACAATAATATTGATAGTTTACTCATATATAAAAAGTGGAGCTCACGATTAAAATAATTGTGAGACTCACAATTTGTCTCTTAACTGTCAAATTCAGTGTACAAATTGAATTGTACCCTCAGCTTAAGTCAATTTATAAATAGAGTAAATGCTATGGTGTTGAAGGATGTAATCATCAAATTAGCAACTTTTTGATTATTTTAGTTGACTTTTTCTTAGATTTTTATCTTTTCCAATGTTGTGGATGAGAGAGAAAGAGAGAAACTAGAGAGAGAGAGAGTGAAAGGGGTTGTGCTTTCAATTCTATTCTATATCTTGGTGAAGGATCCAATGCAAACAACAGTAACTCTTTTTAGGTCCCGTTTGATCCACATTTTCATTTTCATTTTCATTCTTCTACTTATTTTCAATCACACATTCTTTAATAAAATAATATTTTCCATCACATTAATAACATTTTCTTCTTTTTCAATCACACATTTCCCATCATATCACTATTTCAAAATTCATTTTTCTCAAATAATCTCTATCAAACACACTCTTAATTTGTGAGGTTTTAACTTACTTCTAAAATGCGTAATCCGTAACGATGCTTGAAAGTTAAGCTATGAGTTAGACGAGACAAATGCGTAAAAAAACTTTTTTATTTTAATTTTTAATCAATCAAAAAATTATTTAATAATTAAAAAATAATATCTACCAAACATTTAAAAATATATTTATAGGAATTTTATACATTTTTTAAAAATTTCTAACAAGAGGATAAATTTCAAATATAAATACTAAATGGATAGAAAATTTTGAAAGTTTTCTTTTATTCAAGGTTTCAAAGATTGTTTTGAATTTAGGGCAGTCGAAGTGAATAAATCAATTTTTAAGTTTTAACTTAAAAAAATTATTAAAAAAAATAAAAAAAGGAAGAAGAAGATAATAATCACGCCTAGATGCGCATTAGCCGTCAACGACAATTGTTGACCGCTAAATAAGGCACCAAACCACTTAACTTGGCGTTTCCACCACGCATCGCCTTTAAGAACAGTGGCTTTTACTACTCTTTTCTTTTTTCTAACTCACAGACACACAACAGTCAGACATTAAACAAACAAATAAAATCTTGTGTTTGTGATCACTTTTGAGATTCTTCTAACTTTGTTCCATCTATTCACATGCCGTTGGTTATTGGGATTGGGGGAGACTATTTAAGAGTTTTTTAAAAAAATTCTTGGCACACTTGTTAAATTAAATTTAGATAAATAAATGTTGAAGATCTAAAATAGTTCAATATAGACAATCTCACTCCTACACTTTTATGCGAATTGTGCAAGTGTCGCAGTGTTTTGCAGTGGACGAGTGGTTCGATTGAAGAAAGTATTTACAGCTTGCAGTCATCTGGTTTTTCATATTCCAAACTCATCGTTCACAATGAAGGAAAGTATTTTGCGTGCAAATAATTTCTGCATGCGTTATTTTCTCAAAAAACTGGAAAAAAAAAAAATCAATTATACCAGATTATCAGCACGATAATCCAAATCTGATGTTCCAATTACATTTAACGGACTTGTATTCAAGGCATGGGTAGTATTTATCATCATGTTCGGTGTGCTGAATTCGACAGTATTGAGGAAGTAAAAACATTTAAAATCTCCTTTATTGTTCTGGATAGTTATATCGGAGCTAATAAATGAGTAATTCCGAGCAGAGAAACAGTAAAATTCCGATGCAAAATGATCATAAGAATGAAGAAACATGCAAGCATAGGATATTCTTCAACTGACAATATTAATGCATGCCTGATATAATAAGCCAACCACAAACAAATTAATTAATTATAATCAGATTATTTTGTCAATTAGTTCCCCAAACAAATGGATTGCTCCATTTACACCCCACCATTCCTCAAAAAATAATAACTATAGTTATTAAAATTTCAGACAATCCAACATATATCTGCACTGTATACACATGAGATGTCTACTGTGACTAGCATGGGATCATTTGCCTTCTCGTTCACATGGCCCACACTAGCTACACAAGGCATTTTCATGTTCTTTAGAGTGGGGAACATTGAATTATTCCTAAGGTTGATTTTAATGTACTTTTGGATTCTTGCTTTGAATTTAGTGGGGTGGTGGGGGAAGGGAAGGGGTGGGGTGGACCGTGGGGTGGGACCGCGGGTCCTAGTTTACATGACCCAATTTCGTGATGACTTGTGTTGTTTTCTTGGACGGCACGACTCAAGCTGCTAATCTTTACATTCGAACCCCGAACAACTCGATTCCAGAGCCTATGTTGAATGAACTATGCATTTCATGTGTTGGACCATTTGAGCCGACGCATTTTGTTACCTAGGATGGTGGAGGTGGAGAGAATGAAGGGTTGGGAGCATAGGTCTCAGCTAACATGACCAAGTTTTGATACGACTCTTGTGTTGTTTCGTATAGCATAATGCACGTTGCAAGTTTCTACAATCAAGTTCAACACAAACTCGACTATAGAGTCACGTTGAATCTGAACGGTGCTCTTTATGCGTGGAGCCCCACACATTTTGTTACCTTAAGATGAGGTTGAAATTTGGTTAATTAGTACTACATTTTTCAATACTTCATAAATATGAGAGTTACTAAAGTGGTGGAGCTCATTATTACAATCATCATAGTCTGAAGAGATGATGAACGATGAAATTTATGGCTAAGTAGAAACTTGATCACCACGATTTCTTGGTCTGCCATTATCTCTAGGTTAATTTAACATATGCTCATGAAATTGGTGTTGTGGGTTCCATTTCGGTTCCATTTTTGTCCGTTTTCTTAAGTTGATTTGATTACTGCAATGAATTAGATAAAAAGTGCCACTGTTTCTTTTCTTTTTTTTTTCTTTTTTCTGATTTCAATATATAAGCTTCTGTTTGATAGTCATTTTTGAAGGAGAAAATACATTTTTAAATAGTTGATTGATGGAGAATGTGTGATTAAAAATTAAGGAAAAATTTTGGATTTACGTACAATATTATTTTATTGAAAAATGTGTGATTGAAAAAAAAAAAAAAAAAATGATTACCAAACTAGGGCTAAATATATACTATACATTATCAATAAGTAATTAATAAAGCTACATAGCATGTCATGATAATGTGGGGGCATGAAGGTTTCGATTTAAAGTGCACACACTCTCATGACACATGTATAATTTGCACTCTCATGCTTAAACATTTTGTTCCCTTTACAATATATTTAGAGAGCTACTATACGTACAGAAATTTAAAATTTTTGTACTATCGAACACACACATCCATAGGGGAAATTTTTTTTTTACACAATATTTTATACATGGAACCCACTCCCATGTGAGTTGGATTTCAAAAATCTGTCCAAAGTCTGTCAAAATTTTTCGGTACGTGGAGAATTTTTCATATAATTAATCCTACTAAATTCCTAATATTATAATTGATTGAATCTATGGACTTTTAACTCAAAATTATAAGATCTTACCTTCAAATTTCACCATAATTTGTTTAATTTAGTATTTCTCCTTACTTTAAACTGACTTTGAATTATTCAGTTGTAATAATATTGTATTCCCATGACATATTCGTTATGTTGGATTAGTTTAGGTGGAAACAAAAAAGAAAAATGGCACTTGGCCCGGCTCAATAACAGCCCCCCCTCCAATTTGGCGCCCCCTGGCACTTGGCCTGACATTGAGCCTTACCCCCTAGCAAAATTGTACAAAAAAATAAGTTCAAGTTTTATTAGTTAAAAGCAAAGTATCAATCAATACTATGTACGAAACATGTCATCATCCAAAACTATATTGATCTACATGCGCAAGAGACTGCATTCCAATACTAGGTACCAAACACCAGTTTATATCAATTATTTACGAGGTCTACTCTATGTAATTAATCTCGGGGTCAAGGAGATTAATCTTAAAATGGTCATCATATAAAGATCTCAGAATACAGCTCCTATGTTGTCATGCAGTTGCCTTTATTATCAGTGCTTCAAGTGTTCTTCCAATTAATTTTCCCAAAGGAAAATTTAAAAGGGAAGAAAGATTGAAAAGTTGGTTCAGCAAATTGCAGTTCAACTGTTCAAGAACAAATGCTTGTATGAAAGTGAATTTTTGAATTTCACTTTTCTCCACTCTCATTTTTTTTTTCACTTTTAACCACATATTCTTAAAAAAATAAAATCAGTTTCAAACAATACTTCCACAAGAGTACGAAGTTAATATCATTCATTGTAGTATCAGGTCGTCTAGCTTTATGTATCAAACATGTTTATTAGACATGGCTCATGTACGAAGAAGGAAATAACATGTTGAATTTCTGTGTGGATTGAAAACTTGCATCGACACTAGTGGTTATTTATAACAATGAATTAGGATTGAAGGGCAAAAGAGTGTACAATTTCTCCCAGTAGACTAAAATTGAAAATCTGCTATCCGGTTATTTGAAATAGGAGTTAAAAAGAACCTATAAATAGGATTTATATTTCAAAACAGAGTTTGTTACTCTTCCACCGTTGATACCGAAGAATTAAAAGCATTTGCGGTGTACAATGGAAGGTCCAGATTCATCATATTCTGCTTTCGCAATCCACATCTGCATTAAGAGTAAAGACATTCCACCGTCAGTTCAAAAATATATAAATACATTTAAAATGAGCACGTTTGCCAAAGCCAAAAAGTACAACTACTTAAAAGTAAGTTTTAAGCTTCCAACATATGTTTAATGAGGGCCTTTCCCTCGAAACGCTGTACAGATTAGACCAGAATTCTAAATTAAAACTGCATGCAACTCACCTGCTGGAAGGTGCTTAGGGATGCCAAAATAGAACCGCCAATTCACACACTATATTTTCTTTCTGGTGGAGCTACCACTTTAATTTCCATGCTGCTTGGAGCCAAAGCAGAAATTTCCTTAGTCATTCTGTCAGCAATGCCCATGAACGTGGTAGAACCACCACTCAGGACAACGATCCCGTAAAGATCCTTCCTAATATCCACATCACATTTCATTATAGAGTTGTATGTTGTTTCATGAATTCCCGCAGCCTCCATTGCAATCATCGAAGGCTGGAAAATAACTTTCTGGACATCGGAAACGCTCAGCCCCAATAGTGATCACTTGCCCATCAGGTAACTCGTAGCTCTTCTCAACAGAAGAGCTCGTCTTGGCATGCTCTAACTCCTGCTCATAATCGAGAGCAATGTATGCAAGTTTTTCCTTCATGTCTCTCACAATTTCACGTTCTGCTGAGGTGGTAAAGGAATAGCCACGCTCAGTTAAAATTTTCATGAGGTGATCAGTGAGGTCACGACCAGCCAAGTCTAGACATAGGATAGCATGCGGTAAAGCATACCCCTCGTAGATTGGAACGGTATGACTGACACCATCCCCAGAGTCCAAGACAATACCTGTAACAAACATGCAGCACTTATTTTAATCTGTATCTAGTGGACAATTGCTAAGCCACTTGACAGCATATAGACCTTCAATATACTTGGAAGTTATGTTTGTTAAAATTCACAATTTCCTTTCTCATTAATGTGATGTAATAATGAAGACATCCAAGTACTTACCAGTTGTACGACCACTTGCATAAAGGGATAAAACAGCTTCAATAGCAACATACATGGCAGGACTGTTAAATGTCTCAAAAACATAATTTGCGTCATTTTCTCGCGATTAGCCTTAGGGTTGAGAGGAGCTTCAGTGAGTAGAATTGGATGCTCCTCTGGGGCCACACGAAGTTCATTATAAAAGGTGTGGTGCCAAATTTTCTCCATGTCATCCCAATTGTTCACAATGCCATGCTCAATTGGATACTTCAGAGTTAGGATACCACGCTTTGACTGAGCTTCATCCCCAACATAAGCATCTTTCTGGCCCATGCCGACCATCACGCCTGTGTGACGTGGGCGACCAATAATGCTAGGAAAAACTGCCCTTGGAGCATCATCTCCAGCAAATCCAGCCTATGATAAGTGGTACATCAAAATCTAAGTCAATGCAACACCAACAGAATGGACCTTAGAAATATCTTATTAAAATAATATTTATGCTAAATAACTTAATTTTAAAAGTTAGGTTTGGTACCTTAACCATTCCTGTCCCATTGTCACAGACAAGAGGCTGAATATCCTCAGCTTCAGCCATCTTCTATCAACGACTGAAAAAAACTACCAGTGTCTAAAAGTAAATAGCGTGATATTTGTATAGAAAACAGATATATAAGTAAGAACAGAACTTGTAAGATCTATTTTCTTCTAAAGGTTATTAAAGAATTTGCACAACTGTAAGCATTTGCAACATAATGTTTAAAGACAAAGTTAGGTTCCTGTGGCTGTGTGGCAGCATAATGGTTCTTTCAAGAATTGAACAATTCAGTAACATAATACTGCATGTTAACTACCGTCATTAAACCAAAATAAAGAATGTTAATTTTCTATATACATTCTTCTTATCATGTCCCTGATAATAACACCAGAGATCATCAGAGAAGTGACAAAAATTGAAGATATTATCAACGGTGTGGTCTATGAGAGGCAAATTAACAATCTTTCATTGTGGAAGAAGGAAATAAATATATAACAATGTAAACAACAAATCCATGGAAGAATAACCTAAACTGAATTGCATTGATCAACAATAGGTGAGAGTATTTGGTAATTGAACGATCTCAAATGCCTATTAATTAATTTGAGATTTCTTCAAATGATATTTATGCTCTGTTTTTCCACATTAATGGCGTAACATATTGAAAAGGTTGCGAAACAAACCTCTATACTCTTCCGGTGGCGTGGGGGTGGTTCTACTGTTCCGATTAACAAAAGTCACCTGAAAAATTAGGCGGGGCTTTCTCCCCCATTGTACTTCCGGCGTGAGAATTAGTGTATGAGTTTTTGGAATATATACTTAGAAAGAAAATCATAAATAATAAATATTCAAATGACCAGAGTTTTTCTCAACCCTTTACCTGACCCGTCTTAGAGGTATTTATAGGCGGGTGAAGCCACGTAACCGCTGAGCGGTTGTAATGCCATGTGCTCCACGTTGTGATCCCATATTCAGCACGATCTGAGATGGTGACCATTATCTATTCAGTGATTGGTTACCTTTATAATAACCTCCAAGCGACCTCCATCTAATTGAGTGATCTCTCGCGACTAAGTGTAATAGAGTGTGTCGTAGTGGTAGGCGGTCTAGCTTGTACGTAGAGCTCCCGAATGGAGTTGATGGCTCCGCATGGTAGGCATGGCCGTATGGCCGTCAACCTCTCATAATGGTTGAGTGTTGCGTCGACCGCATAATTGTAGAGCACCCTAATACATAGGAGTCGACGGGCCAACCGCGTAGTGGTAAAGTACTCATGGGGTCGATGGTCCGACTGCACAGTGGTAGATTTGTGTAGTGCTTTATAGCATCGGGGTGTCCCATAGCTTTTCTTCACGGGGTGGTGTTACGGGTGAGTTTGGTAGTGTGGTATCGCGGGTGAGTTTGATCTCGCCCAACATCACATATGGTTCACGTTAATCAGCAACAGCACTCGGAAGAAAGGTCAAATGTATATATTTACAGAGTGCCCCATTCTAGAATTATCTCAAATAGCATAAATTCAACAACTTAACCTCCACATTACGGGTTTGATTCAAAGTTTAGATGAAAATAAGATCAAATGGATAAATATGACAGGCCTACGTGGCGAATTGAAGCTTGGCTGTGCAGGAAGGTGGTTAGATTTGTGGAGGGAGTCGTCGCGGACGGCCTCAATCGCAGGAATTTCCAAACTCTGACAGAGACGAAACCGTGAAATGATTGAAACGCCCAATGATAAATAGGAATCAAATTCGCTTTCAAATGCGTCACTGCCGATGACGGGCGCGCTTCTCGGTCTCCGAAATCTTGGCCGGCCACCCATTTCTTTTCGCGGGTCTGGAATCTCGAAAACCGGCAACTCTCTCTCTCATAACACTAGAATTGTCATTACTCGGCCTCCTTTTTATGAGATATATTTTCCACCAAATTCATTTTTAACCATTTTCATTAGATCTGCAAATTTTATAACTTTTAATTATACATTCCATCCATTTTTATTAAAATTTATTAAAAATCTATTTTTTAGCTAACTTAAACTGAGACTAATGTTTGTTTAATAAAAACTTAATTTTCAATTTCAATGACAATTGTCATAGGATTATACCTTTTATAAACAAGTAAAGCAATTTAGCCCCACTAAATTTATAATTTCAATTCATGTAATGATAATATGATATTTGTTGTAAAAGAAAAATTTATTAGGGTTTGTTTTGAATGATAATTATACCCCTGCAGTCCTAGAAATTATTACCATTGTATCCCTGATTCTTACCTATAAATATAGGGTTTTGGTCATTAATAAAATACACACAAGTCTATTGACTTAATTCCCTCTTTTTCTTCTTCTCTATTTTTTAACACGTTATCAGCACGAACGCTTAATTTTTAAAATCTAGTGAAGGTAGTAATTTTTTTTTTTTTTTAAGTATAATCATTCATCACGTGTACCAAAATTAATTTGATTACATGTGAATTATACATGCTGATTACATGTTTATTACTCTTGTTCATCTATCAATGTGATTTTTTTTATAAAGTAAATTCCAACAATCAGCCGATTAGATGGTCTTAATTTTTTTTCTGGTTGTTCATCTATCAATATGATTGTTTCTATTGAATTCTACATGTTCATGTCATTCATTTTTTTTCTGCAATTATTTCATGTCATTCACTTTTTCTGTAATTATTCCTGACTGCAATTAATTCACGTTCCCTTAATATTAGTCAATTCACGTGCTAATGCTATTAAATAATAGCAATAATAATAATTTCTTTATGAAATTCATGTGCACTTTTGACAATTTTTATTAATACATGTTGGTAAAAGATTTAGCCAATAAAATTTTGTCAATTTTGTTAACTTCTATATATGAAGATTTTATTTCCTAATACATGTTTGGTAATTAAATTTTAAATATAAATTCATATCCTATCTATTTGGTAAATAATTTTTACATCATTTTTGTTTGTATGGTAATTAATATTTTTGTTTAAATATTTGTGATGTTCTATTTTAAAATTTTAAATTAATATTCTATCATGTTGTTGCTCTTGAAGTAACACAATATTATAATTAGTATTCCAAAAGAATATTATTTGCTCCTGAAGAGCATAAATTATAATTTTTAATATTCCTGAAGAATATTAATATACCGCTTTTGAAGAAGTAATATTAAAATACAATGTGCTCCCGAAGTAGCACATATTTCGAAAAACATATATTTTTTAAATTAGTGTTTATTCCTGAAGGAAAATACGTAACTTATCTAGTATAGATTTGTCTTCAACAACCAGAGGCAGCAACTTAAATCAATGGAATATCATAAATATTGTCATGTTATGTTTTACGTTGACCTTTTCAATTACATGCTACAAAGTCAAACCACATATGTTATGTTGTACATTAGCATATAACAATCGGTAGTCCGCAGTCATCATGACTATGCACCGATAATCATTGATAAATTGATGGGAATAAATCAAAGTCGTCGTCTGTGATAAATCAAAGTCGTCATCCGTTTCACGTGTCACACCACATACCAGGTTTAATTTCTTTTCTTTCTCCATATCTATGTGCTTAGTAGACTTTATATTCTTTTTATATTATTATGTTATCCAAATAAAGCGCACATCTATACTTATTAATGTCCATGAAGAATATTTTACCGTTCTTGAAGAATCCAAAATTTACGTATATGATGTTAATATTTTAGGAGAATATTACTTGCGCTAGAATATCGAATTCTATGAGATCTAGTTTATTTCATGATTTGAGAAATTTTCTAGATCGATATCATAAATGAATATAATATTATTGCTCCTGAAGAAGCTCATCTCTACAAATAATACACGATTCCTGAATAGTTAATATTTTCTAAATAATAATTTGTTGCTCCTGAAGTAGCACACTATTATTTATGTTTTAATAATATTTTACTTGCTCTCGAAGATGATAATTAAAAATTATGTCTTTACTCCCGAAGAGTAAATTCTTATACAATTTATTATTTCAAACAATAATATGTTATTGCTCCTGAAGAGCAAAACACTCCGATTCAATAGTCCAGAAGAATGTTATTTATAGATCTATATATTACAAATATTTTGTTGCTCATGAATTAGCACAATATTATATTGATATTCTCAAATAATATTATTTGCTCCAGAAGAGCATGATATTACAATTTCAATATTCCAGAAGAATATTAATTGATTTCTATGTGAAATCACAAATTAAATTATTCAATTTCTTTACATGTCCACTCTTCTGCATACGTATTTACATATTGATGTTATAACTAAAATTTATTTACTCCAGAAGAGTATGACAAATACGATCTAATATAAGTTATGTTTTTACTCCTCAAGAGTAAATTCTTACCTAATTTATTATTCTAAATAATAATATATTATTTGCTCCCGAAGAGCGTAATATTATAATTTTCAATATTTTAGAAGAATATTGATTTATTACTCTTTGAAGAAGCAATAATTAAATATAATGTTCTCTCAACATAGCACTTGTTCGAAGAATATTTATGAATTCATGTTTATCCTTGAAGGAAAACATATAACTCATGTCATACTGATATTGATTAGTTTGTCCTCTTAATTGAGTATTATACGAGCATATAATGTTTATTCATATTCTTCGAAATAAAATAATTGGAATGTATTTTATATTGAACCAGAAGTTCAATTTGATTGGCATGACTAGTTGGACCATCGCTGGATCAATAATGATGCGAAATTTAAAATTCAAATGGATATTCAATGAAGAACCATAAGATTCTTCAATCCAATGAATTCATATATATATCACTTGTTCTCTTTATCGACAATTGATCATTAAATGCCACTAGCTAAAATATGATTCAATTCACTATATTTTTAAAAATTATTTAGGGTGATATATGGGGCCCCGTCACCCACCACGTTGACCATCTAAATATTATTTGTATCTAATAGATTTGATACAAATACTAGATGATTGCATGGTGTTCGTAACCTGAAATTTGCGAATTTATTGCTCAAATTATGAACATAATTTTCAAATTATATAATCAAGACTGTGTCTTATTAATGCTAGTGGGCATAAATCTCAATATTTGAATATGTGTTAGTTGAGATGTCGATAAGTGATTTAACACTATTGTTTGTTAAATGCCTCCAATTAATTTAATTGAGAACAAAGTGTTTTTCCATTTTTTGTTTGGGTAATTCTATTACGCATCATTGCCAACATCATAGTTCTCCCTATTACAATTGACTTATGATCAGAGCCTAATTTTTCATCTAATTATTTTGATAGTGCAGTATATGCAAAATCAACCCACCACAATGCACTGAGATGAAAAATAAAGAATGCTGAAAATAAATGCATAGTTTGAACCCTTATCCCAAATAGGTGATATTTTATAATGTTGAAAAAAATTATTGTCAAATTGACTGAACAATTCTCTCAACATTAGGGGGAGGAATTAAGAAGTTGAAAATAATATGCAAATGCATCATTATCTAAATTCTCGCAAAAGATCACTCGAACCAGAAGTTCGAAAGATAATTTATTTAGATGCATTTACTGATCAAAATGATCAAAGTGCTCCTATACGAATTGATGTCCTAAGAGGACAATTTGATATCATTATATTTGATATATCTATGGCACGCCTGAAGCGTGATGTGTTCGATTCTAATACAAAAATCTTTGAACAAATGTGGAGCAATTAGCAAAGATGGTTTCATTAAGGAGGCATATACTCTTAATGAGTATTTAGACATAACAAATTATAAAACCCCTGAAAAGGTTCAGGTACCTGATATATTGAAATTTGAGATATCTCAATAAGTTATGTCGTTATAGAGTAAGAAATAGAATCGAAAAAAGAAAAATTGTCGACAACAATTTTGTACATGATGTTGCTGTATCATATATGAATCGCGAGAATCAAAATATATGCGTCAAAAATATATCGATCGAAGTAATATTTGGCCAAATAAAAAAGACGCAATACTAAATTGAATTTACTAGAAAAACATGATATTTTTGGACCTGTAGTCCAAAAATCTAAAGATATATATTTATGCAAAAAGAAAATGAGAAAAAAATAAAGTCGTGATGTATAATGTATGACTCACAACAAAGTGATTTTCTCAAAGATCGTCGTGAATGAAATCACGAGTCTATATCTTGACGATACATGAAATTAGAAATACGTGATAGTCAACTCATATGTCATGACTATTAATATTATCTTTAAAAATATTTAATATGCTTGAAACATAACTCAAATGATGCATGTTCGAGAACCATGTTCTCAATTAAATTGCAAAGATCATTATATGGATTGAAACAATCCGGAAGCATGCGATAGAGTCACCTTAGCGAATATTTGTTGAAAGAATGCTATAGAAATGACGATATCTGCCCATGTGTTTTCATAAAGAAAACAAACATTGGATTTGCAATTGTGACAGTTTATGTTGTTGATGTAAACTTAATTGGAACTCCTGAAGAGTTTAACAAAACTGCTAATTATTTTAAAAATGAATTTGATATGAAGGATTTGGGAAAAATCAAATTTTGTCTCGGGTTGCAGATTGAACATTTCCCAGAAGGATTATTTGTTCATCAATCTACATATACAGAAAAAGTTCTAAAACGATTTTATATGGATAATGCACATCCATTAGCATCACCTATGGTTGTTCGATCACTTGATGTGAAAAAAAGATCAATTTCGTCCACTTGAAGATGGAGAAAAGATTCTTGGTCCCGAAATACCATATCTTAGTGCAATTGGAGTATTAACATATCTTACAAATTGCACTCGACCCGACATAGCTTTTTCTGTAAATCTCCTTGCAAGATATAGTTTTACACCAACTCAAAGACATTTGAATTATGTTAAACATATTTTTCGTTACCTAAAGGGAACATTGATTTGAGATTATTTTACTCTCAAAAGTCGGGATCTACTTTAGTGGGATATGCAAATGCAGGTTATCTATCCAACCCACATAAGCAAAATCACAAACATGATATGTGTTTACACGTGGAGGAACAACTATATCATGAAAATCTGTGAAGCAATCATTGACAGCAACATCCTCAAATCACTCTGAAATTATTGCAATCCATGAAGCAGGACAAGAATGTGTATGGTTGAGGAACATGACCCATCATATCCAAGAATCATGCGGGTTAACTTCAACAAAAGATAGTTCAACAAATTTATATGAAGACAATGCATCTTGTATTACACAACTCAAATGAGACTATATCAAAGGTGACAGGATGGAGCATATTTCTCCTAAATTCTTTCATACACATGAGTTTCTGAAGAATAGCGATATCGATGTTCAACAAATTCGCTCAAGTGACAATGTGGCCGGCTTATTCACAAAAGCATTCCCAACATCTACATTTAAGAAATTAGATTGGAATGCGCCGACTCAAAGATTTTCAGTAATTAACATCAGGGGGAGTAGCTGTACTATTTTTCCTTCGCATAAGTTTTATCCCACTGGATTTTCCTAGCAAGGTTTTAATGATGCAGCATTTATTTTTAATACTCCGAAATACCTGTACTCTTTTTCTTTCGTTTGATTTTTTTGTCCCATTGGATTTTTATCAAACAAGGTTTTAACGAGGCAGATATTTTGTAATGTGTCATTCAAGGGGGAATGTTGTAAAAGGAAAGTTTATTAGGGTTTGTAGTGAATGACAATTATACCCCTGCAACCCTAGAAATTATTACCATTGTATCACTGATTCTTAATAAAATACACACAAGTCTATTGACTTAATTCTCTCTTCTTCTTCTTCTCTATTTTTTTAACAATATTATATTATAAGTACAATTAAATGAGTCATTTAATTTCATATTTTATTTAACCTAACACCTAACACAACATATATTGAGATTATAATGTCACTGGAACAAAATAACATTATTTTTTTATCAACCACAAACGTCAACTTTTATTAAAAACAAACTAATTTTTTTTCTCAAAACTTTTGTCAAATAACCCCTAATTGAAAAGGTAAATTACAATCACAACCCCCAATTTTTGACCCATTTCACTATCTTGTTCTCAACATTTTTTCTTTTTGATAAACCCAACATCAACCTTTAATTAATTGGTTATGTTACATGTATATGATGATTTATATACAGATGATGTGGTGAGATATGATTAGATCAGTATTTCTTCAATCAAATAAAAAGAAATTTCAATCTTTTTTCACACATTATCTGAATATAAACTATTATATAACTTCATTATGTACAAGTGAATTTATTCTTAATTAATTAGTAGGATTCATTCTTACGAATAGTTGTTGATAAGTGCGTTTTACGCACTTATTTAGGCCACAAAATATGGATAATTGTTAGTAAATATGTTAGAATATGATTTAATTTTGTGTAAATTATGTTTTGCAAGACACCATTGATGAACGCGATGAAACGTAGGAGAAAAGAAGAGAAAAAATGACCAAAATAGAAGAAAATTAAAGTTGAGGGACCAAAATATAAATCTTCGAAAGAAGACCCGAAATCAGAAACGATAATGTGAATGAGCTAAGTACCAATTTGGCGAAGACATGAAGTGTCGGAAGAAGAAGAAATTAGAGAAGATGTCAAAAAACGAGAAAACAGAGTTCGGGGGATAAAACGCAAATGCTGGAAGTTGAGTAACACTATGTGGTCGCATAGTGTTAAATCCTATGCGGTCGCATGCATATTTTCAAATTATTCAAAGATAGATTTTGGAGAACTATGCGGTCGCATAGTACACTTCGACACAAAAAATTTGGTTTCCTTATTTGATTAAAATTCTTATGTGAACAAATGAGATGACACATTTTAAAACCCTAGAACAGTCTTAAACAGAGAAGGACACATTATAACAGATTCATATGAGTTGGAGAGCAAGGAAGGAGGAAGAAAATGCGAAGAAATATTTCAAGAGTTGAAGATTCAAGTGAAGATTTATTTGAATGATGTCGTTTCTTCCAGTTTTTCTTTTATTTTCTTATTTCCAACATGTTAGACTAAATTAATATGTACTAGGACAACGATGAACCATGTAATGTGATCTTTTGATTTCTAGTTTTACATTATTGATAATAAAACACGTTTTCTTTAGTTTGAACGATTTATATCTTCTCCACAATTATTTGTGCACGTGATTGTGCGAATCTGGTGGCATATTTCATGCATTCGAGAGAATAAAAAATAGGCTCGACGGGACATAAATCATTGTAGAGTCCAATAGGGAATATATATATATACCGTTATGCCCTGCATGAATATTTAAATGTTCACAAAAACTCATGCATTATTGTGTATTGAGAGAGATTGTTGAATAAAATATAAACATTGATTCTTCGACATTCAAACATGTTGTCAATTGGTAGGACTAGGGTTAAAGAAGAATCATCGTATGAGAATTCGCGATCCTAATACATTTCTGATTCATTAGTTATATCGATTTTGCATTCAAACATAACTTTGCATTTAATTCATTTAAAACATTTATAAATGCATTCGTGATTTAGTTTAGCTACAATTTCCATCACAAAACACATATTATTTTATTGTTTTGGTTGAGGTCAGGGTAAGTAAAAATTGAACTAACTAAATCTTCGTGGGACGATATTCAAAACTCAACATTCCATCATAATACTTGTTAACGAATCAAACACTTGCGGTGAGTTTTAAATCGAAATAATATTTTCGTGAACAGTTGTCATTCCAAAATCTTGTTAAAGTTGTATAATAAAAAGGCAAGTTTACCCTTTAATTTAAATAAACAAATTAAAGATAACTGAAATAGGTTTAAAAATAAAATAAAATTTAAAGATTACTGAAATAGATTTAAAAAAATAAAAAATAAAATGTACGCATTCCAAACATCACTTTTTTGTCATCACCATCAATGGGCGCTGCCAGCCTCATTCCCCACGTCATATAGTTCTTCGATGGAATTTGTCTAAATAATATTATGACAATGCTATGATCTCATAATTTTTTACATAATATCACGTGTAATTTTATTATTTGTCAATTTAAAATATAGTTAATTTTTTTATCCAATATTTTCCTTTCACATCATTTTGGTAACTTCTAACCCTTTTTTCACGTTCAAACAACAAAATCCTAATAGTATAGCTTTGTTTGAGTCCCATTTTTGGGAAAGTATATTTTTAGATAATAGTAGATTGAAAGAACACTTGTAATGAATCCTATTAAAACCAATAAATATATGTATGCCCAGGGGCGGATTCAACACCCGGCCAGCTCGCGCAGCCGCGCGTGCTGGATCCGCCAGAATCTGTGCTTCACCGGAACTGAAGTATGAAGGTTGGAGCTGGTGTCTAGTGAGGAGGCAAGGCGCCAAGGAAGAAGAAGACACGTCTAGGCTTGGGCCAAAACAATTTTTTTTTTTTTTTTTTTTTTTTTTTTTTTTTTTTTTTTTGTAATTGTGTTTTTTGGACCGCTTTTAATTTATGAATTAAAAAAGGCCCAATTTAAAAATAAGCCCACTTATATATCCCAATCCAATTACATACCTAATACCCAAATGACCAAATTCCAAATCCAATTCCTAAATTTCGTTCGTGATTTAGTAAGTGGGAGTGGAAAATTAGGG
This sequence comes from Osmanthus fragrans, assembly GCA_019395295.1. Classification (NCBI taxonomy): domain Eukaryota; kingdom Viridiplantae; phylum Streptophyta; class Magnoliopsida; order Lamiales; family Oleaceae; genus Osmanthus; species Osmanthus fragrans. The sequence goes on along the minus strand of CM033355.1, from coordinate 27,185,023 downwards.
GTTGGGACTGGGAGTGGACTGGCGATTGGCAACTGGTGGCAAGGCGACTGGCGAGTAGAGTGAGTAGGGACTATGCCTGTGGGACTGGGGACGCAGTAGAAGTGGAGGTCTCGACTCTGGAGAAGTAACAACGACTGCGAGTTGGAGAAGAGATTGGAGAGGAGGGAGACGATTGATGAAGACGGAGGACGAGCGACGACTTCATGCTGTCGGAGTGTGATTGCGGACTGCTCATTGTCACGTCTGTCGGAGTGCACTGCCGTCTGAAGGTAACGTTATCTAGTTTTAATTCTTTTTTTTTGTTAATTATGGATTATGGCTTATGAATTAGTGGGAAACTGAATTATGGTTTATGATTTATGAATTATTATTTATGAATTATGGATTGGTTTATGAATTAGGGTTTTCTGAATTATAGTTTATGAATTAGAGTTTTATAAATTAGGGTTTTCTGAATTATAGTTCATGAATTAAGGTTTTATTTATGAATTATAATTCATATTTTATAATTCATGATTTTTTATTTTTTATTTGTGGTTTGGGAATTGGGAATTGAGAATTTAGGTTTAGCAAATTAGGAAATTGAGAATTTGAATAATTTAATCAAATTTAAATAAACGAATTATCGGATCGGACTATTACGATTGTTGACTGTCGAGGGTCAACGGTCAAAGTCAACCTGCCCTAGTTGAACCATCGTCCTTGATTCGCCACTATGTATTCCTGTCATCTGCATCACAATAAATAAAGCTTTCCGAAAAAACCTGTTAGTGGAGGAAGGCCTCCTAGAATAAGAGACAAAGTTCCTCACATAGATAACTCAAACGGCCAAATATTAAACGGGTCCTTCACTTTTTTGAACGACAATGGGACACTAGTATACCAATCAATATTAAGCGACATGGGAAGCGTATAATCGAGGTTCATTTGGAGTAAATATGAGATAGTATTGGAATGGTAATTATGTTCAAACCATATTCTTCTTTTTTTACACCACTTTTTTAACTGCACTAATGATCCAGCATCTTTGCTTGTTATTGCACTTATATTCTCATCATTTTGTTTGGTCTTATCATCAATTTTCTATTAATTTGCACATTTATTGCCTCTTTGAGCCCCATTTTTTTTTTTTTTTTTTTTTTGTATAAAATACATTTTAGAATAGTAGATTAATGAAAAATGTGTGGTTAAAAATGAAGGAAATATTTTTGGATTGCGTGTAATATTATTTTATTGAAAAATGTGTGGTTGAAAAGAAGAAAAAGAAAAAATACATTTTTTAAAAAAAAGGATATCAAACAAGGGCTTAGTATTTGATAGCGGTTTGATCTCCTAATATTTTGTTTAACTTATTTTGAAATGAGGAGATTCTGTCGCACTTTTATATTTATTGTTTATATTTATTTATTTAAACACGCGATTGGCAAATGTGTATGCTTTGACGAGAACAATACCAAAAAAAAAAAAAAAAAAAACACACACACACACACACACCCCTTGTTCCCACATTACCTAAAACTCCATTATCAATTTAAATGGATTAAGATTCGTATTTCTAAAAAGTATTGAATAATGATGGTTGAACAAGGTTAAAAACAGGAAAAGTGTGGACGGATTGAGTTGACAGCATTTGGTTGGATTTTTTTTAAAAAAAAAATTCAAACTGTCCATTTATGCTTCGACACTTGTCCCCACTCTCTATTTTAACCCTATTTTTGTAGCATTTCTTGAATAAGCGACTAGCTTGGAACCACTTTTCAAATCAGGCCTCTCTAACATGGTTTGTCATTTATCGATTAAGATGACGTTTGTGCTTGACCGCATGTTTAGAATTTACTTTATTCATCATGTTGAATTTTTGACAGTATAAATATTGATTGTCGCAACGTGCATCAAAATTTGTACACACATCATACACGTCAAATATTACGCGCAAACTGAAAACTTGTATCGTAATACTTTAGTTAGCACAGAGTTCACGTGATGTACATCAAATTTTATACATACATCATACACTCCAAATATTATGTGCAAACTCAAAATTTGTATCATAATACTTTAGTTAGCACATAGGGCACCATGATAGGTACATTTCAACCAACTTTTAGTATGTTTATTTATCATCATAATAGGGCTAACTGCAGACCATATTTAAAAAGCGACTCAAAAGCTGCGTGGCCATTTTTGAGTTCACAAATCTACACTTGTATGTATATCACCCTTTCAACTTGAACAATATACAAATTTATTTGCAAGATATTTTATTCTGATTAGTTGACACTTTCTTGAATGAATAAATATAATTCATACATGTGTGATAAAATAATTATAGAAATATTTTTTCTGAATTATACTAAATTAATTCAAAATCCTATTGAAAGGGAAAAGTTGAAATATAAGGAAATTATAAAATCAATGTTAGTTGCACACGCAGACAAGCAAATCTAGTTCAATTTTCCACGTTTATCGCCTAGAATTATTAATATTATTACATTAATGTATTGGATTGTTGACAAATTGACACCAGCAATTACTGATGATTTTTTTTGTTATCTCTTGATTGTGTAAGCGCGTTTCCGGGTCAAGGACGGATACAAGATTAGTGAATTAGACTAGTAGGGTATGAAATTTCAGCTTTGCCAAAATTCATTTTACTCGCCATAGAAAAACTTTAATAAAGCTTTCATCGGTAGAATTTTTATTAATAAAACTTTTTTTTTTTTTAAAAAAAAGAGCTATTATTGAAAAACGTTAAGCTCCATATACACTTAACCTGCGAAGTTGTTTTTCTTTTCAATCTGTAATCGAGATACGGATGGGCGGGGACCTGCGAGATCGAGTTAATATTCATTAAAAATTATATATATTACCCGTTTAAATACACACATAAATTGATTTTTTTTTTTGAATTTTTTAATCAAATATTCTCAAAAAAAAAAAATACTATTATAAAATATATTTTTCCTCAAAGGTCAAACAAGGGTTAAGTAAATGCTAATTATAATCAATTCTATAACGTTATTTTAATCAAACCCTACGTTGAACATTCTAATCAGAGTATGAAAGCTTGGAATTTGGACAAAGAGCAAACACCAATCCTGACTTACACAAATGTTGAGGAAAATTGTAAGAAGAGGTCCCTACCTTAGTCATATTGTGCAAATAATTTCTCAACCTTTAACTCATAGCATTCTCATTCTCAACATTTCCTATTTGCTGCAAATTTAGTCCTTTATGTCTCTGTTGTTGTTAAACCATGTTATTAAAATCAGATGAGGCAATTCGACTGAAAATGGAGGAATGATTTTAAAATCTTGTCGAATTATGGGTAAAAAATTTAAATTTTTAGATTCCTTTAAAACTTAAAAGAACCTAGGAAGTGATAGGTTCACCACAAAAATAGGTTGGTTCACCCTCATTTATTATTTTATTACTTAATTTTTTAACCACTTATTCAACTTTGAGTAATGTTATTTAATTTCATTGAGGTTGCAACTTCAATTTAAGTGATATTAGATGATAGACTAAATAAAATGTGAAATTAAACGACTTATTTAATTTCACATATTATTTAATATTACATTAATGCCACTTAAATTGAGATTTTAACTCCGGTGGAGTTAAATGACATTACTTTTCAACTCTTGATTCTTTTTAATTTTTTTGGGTCTTTGTCTCGGTCCTTTTTTTTTTTTTTTTTTAAGTATTAGTTGATAGATCATGTGATTTTTACATGTTGCATGGTATAATCCTTTTGTTAGGAAAGTAAACAAGTGTTAAGCATGTGCTATTTCGAAAATAATTCGTACAAAATCCGTTCATAATGACTATAAATCTTCTATAAAATATGAATTGCAAATTATGTGAATGATAGAAGTTAAATATTAAGGTTCTATTTGCATAAAACTCATAGTAAGAGACCTTCGCTGCAACTTTCACCGCACATTATCAACTACAAGTGTGTGAAACTGTGTTCTATTCTATAATTTCTATTATTTTCGGAATCTAACTGACCGAAAAATATCTGACTGCTGCCCGGGCAGCTCCAAGCTTCCTAAAACCCACATAAATATATGATATATGTAAAGCACTCTCCTATTCCGCCACCCCCACCGCCACTCTCCACGGTGGTGCATGACTCCCGGTGGAGGTGCTCCACCACCTACATATCCATACAAAAACCAAGTTACAATATTTATAAATCTTTAAAAAGATAATGGGTCAGGGGCTGAGTTGCAGGACCAGTGAGGAACAGGGGCTGTTCAGTGCTGTGCAGTTGGGGGATTTTGAGACTGTTGAGGCTGTTTTGGAAAGGGAACCAACTCTTATTAATAGCTCTACAGTGTATGATCGCCACTCTGCTTTGCATATCGCTGCAGCTAATGGCCAAATCGAGGTGGGCTTCTTCGTAATTTTCTTGGTTGATGAAATTTTGATGTTTTTCTCATTTCTGGTTTTGATTTTTGGGATTTGGGGATTTCAGATTCTTTCTGTGCTCTTGGATCGATCTGTCAATCCCGATTTATTGAATCGCCACAAGCAGGTGTGTTCATCTTGATCTCTTCGAAATGACTGTAAATATTTGATTTGATCTTGTTATTGATTCTTGAGAATAACTATTTGATATATGTTTGATTGTTCAATTTAGACTCCATTGATGTTGGCTGCAATGCATGGAAAGATCTCCTGTGTGAAAAAAACTCATTGAAGCTGGGGCAAATGTATGCTTTTTACCAATCCCTTATCTTCTCTATCGAGGCATTTTCATGTAATCTGTCTTTATATATATGCATTTACATTTATGTTGGTGTTCATAATTGATGGGGCTAATCTTGAATATTGGGCCAGATTTTAATGTTTGATTCACTAAATGGAAGGACCTGCTTGCACTATGCTGCCTACTATGGTCATTCTGATTGCCTTCAAGCTATTCTTATGACTGCTCGCACCTCCCAGGTGGCTATTTCTTGGTAGGTTTCTTGGTAAAGATTGACATTACTTTGTTAGGACCTAAGCCGTAAATCTCAATTATGATAGCAATATTGAGTAAAATGGAATCAGAGACACACAAATTTATAATGGTTCACCCAGGACTTGAAAGTCATGTCCACCTGTCCATTCAGGTTTCAACTCTCAAATCCTAAAAAATTCTTTTCATATGTCAGAATATTAGGACAGCCTAACATGTATGGACTATCCAATATAGTGTTGAACCTAAAATACACCTAAAAATTAACACAGTAGTTTACAATTGAATATATTGTGTTTGGCATTATTTTCTTCCTGAATTAGTATCCCATTTGCTCTCTAGAATTCCATGTACTTTGATTGAATTTACAGGGGATATGCTCGTTTTGTGAATATTAGAGATGGGAAAGGAGCAACCCCTCTGCACTTGGCTGCCCGTCAAAGACGGCCTGAATGTGTTCATGTATTATTAGACAATGGCTCTCTTGTCTGTGCTTCAACCAGTGGATATGGGTAATCTTATTATCATGACTTTTGTAGACTTTCCCTCCGCTTGTGTCAAGCAGATTTTAAATTGATAATTTCTTGTTTACAGTTTTCCAGGCAGCACTGCCCTTCATTTGGCTGCAAGAGGTGGTTCTCTTGATTGCATCCGCAAATTGTTGGCCTGGGGAGCTGATCGACTTCAAAGAGATGCATCAGGGTATCCATTTCATATTTAATTTTCCATACTAAGTGTATCCATATTGATTAAGCTAGAGTATTTGTCACGCACAAATAAAATTCTTACTTCGTCATTTAACATTTTTGACATGCTTATTGAGTTTTAGAACAATAATTTTACGTCCTCTTGTCAAAGTAATGAATTATGCTTTTATCATATGTCAGAACAGAAGCTAGAGTGCAAAACAAAGATTCCGTCTCTCGATTACTTAAAATTTTGTAATTTTGATACATTTTTTTATTCAGAGAAATGACTTTCAGTAGTCTTTGATCTAATATTGTAGCCCTCTTGAACATGATTTAGGAGAATACCTTATGTAGTGGCTCTACGGCATCACCACGGAGCATGTGCGGCTTTGCTGAATCCTTCTTCTGCAGAGCCTCTTGTCTGGCCATCTCCTTTGAAGTTCATAAGCGAGCTTAATCAGGAGGCAAAAGCTCTGTTGGAACATGCTTTAATGGAGTCTAACAGAGAGAGGGAAAAGGCCGTCCTAAAAGGAATAGTTTATTCACTACCATCGCCATTGCATTCTGATTCTGGACTTGATGACAATGTATCCGAGGTGATTGTCCTCGCTTTATCATCAAGATCACTTTCTAATGAATTTGAACTGTCTATTGTTTGATGGGACTATTCTTTCTCGAGATGCTTAAACGATGCTTTAAATGAACATCAATATATCTTTTGCTTTATTGCAAACCCCTTGTAAGAAAAACTAGGATAATTTGGAGACAATCTCGTGCAGGCTAGTGATACAGATCTTTGCTGCATATGTTTCGATCAAGTATGTACAATTGAGGTTCAAGACTGTGGCCACCAAATGTGCGCACAATGCACACTGGCCTTGTGCTGCCATAACAAACCCAACCCAACAACGGCATGTCCTTCCATACCAGTTTGCCCATTTTGCAGAAGTAACATTGTTCAGTTGGTTGTTGCCAAGGTTAAACCTGACAACGAAACCGACCACGACGTCAACTCCTTAAAGCCGAGAAGGTCTAGAAGGTCCCGGAACTTCAGTGAGGGCAGTAGCAGTTTCAAGGGTTTATCAACAGTAGGCTCGTTTGGGAAAATGAGCCGTGGCTCGGACAGAATTGCTTCTGAAAACGAATTTCTTGATAAGCCAGAGCCTTGATACATAGCTCACTTTGGCATCAAGAATTTGTAGATTTGGGAAATAAGCAAATGCAAGTATATTATTTGTGTGGGTTGGGTGCACTAGTATTACGTCAACTTGAAGAAGATTAGAGTTTTTCATTCTTTTTTGGTTTTTATTAAGATTTAAAATATTCTTAATTGTGTGGTGGTGGTACCTTGTAAAGTAAACATGAGATTGAAGCAAGTGATGCAAAAAGTTTGATCCCACCTAATGTTTGTATTATTGTATTCAATGTTGTTCCTTGTAAGAAACATGTGAGAAAAAATCAAAAACAATAATTTGGGAGAAGATTGGAATTGTTCAACTGATGCTTCTCATGTGATCACTGTCCCACTTTTGGTTTAATGTTTTTGTACTGTCCTCTCATATTGTGGTTATAAATATTCAGACAGTAAGATACGGTTTACCCATCATGGGACCCGAAGACTGATTAACCTCAATGCTGCCACGTGGGTTAGACATTGTTATACATTATCTATGTACTGTAATGCATGATTGGTATCCATGACTTGAGCAAGGCTTTCTGAAGTTGGTAAGAAACTCAGTCCTTTCGATTAAGGTGAAAGAGCATCGTTTCCTCCTCACCTGAGGTCCTAATTTTAGCTATTGGATTCCTCCTTTGGGGTTATAGCCTTTTTGGAAGGGTCTGCGTTCACCTTATTCTAGTAGATTTATATCATGTCTGTAGCAAGTTACTCAATTGCTTCTACATTCAACTTAAGTGCCTATAAGGTGGATGTCTTGAGAGTTGTCGATGAAAACACGAGAAATCCTCGAGGATCAAGGATTCAAGAGGAGCATATACTCTCCCAAAAGCTGACAGTATGGATAGATACGGTTGAAACAAGATCTTGATTATTACACTATAAACTTGACTATATTTAACAGTTAACTTATCTTGCTCGGCGATTACTATCTATTGGAAAAGAAGCTGGCGACGACTTGAAAGGCTGCCTTATTATTATGAAAAAGAGAAATTCTCTTTTACTTCTTTTATACTTTTTTAGTGCTATTGCTAATTTATTGTTTTGTATTTACTATTGCTTAGTTTTATATTCCTAAGGTCAAAAAGGTTGTTTGACTTGGTGACTTTGAAACAAGATGGGTGCGGTGGTGCCCTCTGGTGGACTTGTAGAGTCTGAAGGTTACATTGGTGTTGGATGAAATGCTTCGTGGAATTTCCGTTACACGAATACACGTTTGAAAGTTCAAATGGTATTTTATGATTGAAAGATAAACAATAAGAAAGTATCACAAAAGCTAAAAGTTAAACATTTTGAATGTCAAAAACAGAAATCCTATAAACCAATGATCATCACTTTATGTGATATTACAATACTCTAACGATGATCAACACGAGCAATAGATGACATTATTTTAACTCGATATATTAGAAATGCAGCTTCTAAACACAATCGAACACGTTTTCCTCTAGTAATCCTCCCAATGGAGCCGGCTTCAGTGGAGTTATTTCGATTTCAAATAGATTGATCTTTGTAGGCATGTGGCCACGATCAGTCCGACGATGCCACGACAAATTGAAGAGTACGATGTGGCAACTTTTTGGTTACAATGGGACCTGATCTGATCTGATCTGATCTGACCTGACTTGACTTTATGATGCAGGAGACTCCTAGTAAAGATGCTAGAATGGATGGTTTGGTTGTTACTTAGAAGAGACAATCAAGAAACGTCTTCTACATAGGTTGATGGGACACCAGACAAATAACAGATGTTCTTACCAACAATAATGCCTGTCAATTTTCAGCAAAAGCACTCATAGAAGAGAGAGACTCATTGAGAGATTTTATTTTCAAATCTTTTTATATATAGCTTAAAGTCCGATTGCAGGATGAAATTTGAACGTGAAGAAAACGAATTGTAGAAAATTGAATTATTTAGAAATTATTTTATCGAGAATTATCAATTAATTGTGTTTGATTAGTATAATTTTTCACTCGAAATTTTTTGAATTTTTGAATTTTTTAATGTTCGTTTGACTTTATTTTTCAAGAAAATTATCCATTAAATGAATATAATTTGTTACAAATTGGGATAGAATTTATTTGGATTGTCAAAAGAAAAAAATTGAAATTTTTTTGTGTTAGTTTGACTTTATTTTTCATGAAAATCGTCAATTAAATGGATATATTTTTTTAATAGGGGATAAAATTTGTTTGGATTGTCAAAAAAAAAAAAAAAAAGCTGGAAAACAAAAAACTACCAAAATGGTGGGAAATGAAATTCGTCCAAAATGTGAAAATAGTGCATGTGTGAGGCAAAAGTGAAAAATATTTTTTACCAAATACACTAAAAATTGGAAAATGAAAAAAAAAAAAAAAAAAAAAAAATTCATGGAAAACATGGCCTATCAAACAGGCCATTAGATTCCTTGCTTTCAAGAACTTCCACTCAAGAAGTCAATTGGAGTAGTAAGTAATTATAAATTGTTGATTTTATGATATGTGTGAATAACAAATATATTTGATCAGTTTTAACTATAATTTTAGCTTTGTCAAACATGCACTTAAACTATTGTCAAAGATCGCTCGTTCATCTATCATTTTTTTTTTCAAATATCCATCATCCAAGTAAAAATGCCAGTGTCGGGCTTGCACAATTTTTCTTTATGCGGCTCATGCTAGGCTAGTCTCGGCCTCTATTGGACACTGCATCATTTTCAAGACGAATTTATATTTGGGAAAAATTCATAACTAAGAGGTTAAGTATCACTCATTTCAAAACTAAGAAAAAATGTTTCAAATTTCAAAAATCAGATATTTATTAAAATTTATTTATGATTTAATTAAGTAATTATATATTTTATTAATTAAATATATTAATGTCACAAAAATATACAATTTGATCATAAATTAATGATTTAGTTAGTCACATATTATTTTTCAATGACAAATCAGAATTTTTATAGGTCACAGTTTGTTCATCGGTCACAAATAAAAAAATTTATACGTCACAATTTTTTTATCGGTCACAGATCACGAACATTATAAGTCACAATTTATTAGACAGTCACAAATTATCAAATATCGGTCACAAATTAATAATTTTTTAGGTCATACGTTATTTGTTGGTCACAATTCTTTTTTTTTTATTGGTCACATATTATTTATTGGTCACAAATTAATCAATTTAATGATCACAATAAACCAAATAATTTGTGACAACCACTAATGCTTGTGACCACCACTTTATCACCGACTAAACCACCACCACAGTCACCATCGCCGCCTAAACCACCACCTCCTAACAGCAACATCGCCACAAGAGCGGAGCCAGTACTTGGCGAGCTTGAGCGGCCAATCGTGCTGGCTCCGCCGAAATCCTCAAGAAACTGTTTGTCCGTCGGGAAGAGAGAACTCAGAGAAGGCAAGACGAAGAAGGAAGAAGACAGTGGGAATTGAGCTAGGATTTTAGAATTGGGCCAATTTTTTTTTTTTTTAAATTGTGTTTTGGGCTTATGAATTTAAAAAGAAAAAAAAAAGCCCAATGGCAATAGGCAATGACCCATTGAGTTGGAGCCTGGTCCCTGGATGGATAAATTCCCTTCACAATTAATTGGTCTAATTATCCAAAGGACCAAAGTCCAAACAATTTAGGGGAGAGTGGGATCGTATTCGTGGAGACTAGGGAGGAGCACCGACTATGCGACAGTGCGAGTAGCGGTGGATCGTGTGCCGGTGTGCGAACTAGTGCCATGGTGCAAAGCAGCGAATGCGACGTGCGAAGTCAGGGGTGAACTTGGTGAGTTGAACTGTTGAATACTTGAATTATTTTTGTTGCGTCTATTGTCTGTTGAGAGTTGAAATGAGTGTGTTGACTGTTGAGTGTGTGTTGAACGTTAAATATTATGAAAAAGGAGTAAAAAATTAAAATAAGTGAAGTTTTAATTTGTATTTTTCAATTTTTTTTTTATAGCGGGGTATGCTTTTTTTTTTTTTTTTTTTTTTTTTTGTATTTAATTTGTATTTTTCTTATTTTTTTGATTGAATATTGGCGTTCAGATCCATTGGTGATAGAATTCAAGTGAGTTTTAGCTAAAGTTTCAATCTTTTAAGAAAATGATTGTGGTTAATTTTGGTTTTATTGTATTTTTTTTGGGGGTGGGGTGGTGTTCTAGTCTTCTAACTAGAATTCACTAGATATTTTTTTATGTTTCTTAGTTCTATTTTTCATCGATCGTGATTCCGTGAACAACTAAATGTATGAATCTTTTGACGGGGTTGTTTCCAATTTTGGTTGTTAATATGAAAGAGCTGACAAAATCTAATGTCTGAGTGAGAGCATCTTATTAAAGTGAGATCTAATTTGTATTCTCTTAATATGATCTATTTGATATTACTTGACTAGAGAACACCAATTTTTATTCCTTATCTGATCTTGCTTGGATTTGCTATGTTACTACATGTTTTGCATATGTTAACTTAGATTAGGTGGTGGATTCTTGAAAGAAGATTCATTTAAGTGAAGTAGGCGCGCCTTTTTGCATCTCATTTCCTTTTCCCACAGCTTAATTGGTTCAGCCTGAACTCAATTCCCTTCTCTGTGCATTGATAAGTGCGGATTTCGCACTCATTTAGGCCGTTAAACTTATTTAGTTGTTAGTTTTCACATGTTGGTTTATACCTTATTTTTGTTACTTTTGTTATTTAGGTTAATACCCGGGTTGTTGGATGTTTTGGAAGGATTTCAAGCATGAATTGAGCCAATAGAATTGAAGATGAAATATTCCAAGATTCGACGATCTAAACCATGAAAAAATGGGGGTTGAATGGTGGCTTGAAGAGGGGTGGAAAAACCTTGCAAAATCAGGGAGAAAATGAAGCTGGCACAGAATTGAACTGTGCGTATGCATAGGCCTGCAAGGTGTGCGTACGCACGCTTGGCAAAATCAACTTCTGAAACTAAATGGTTTGTACTATGCGTACACGCATAGTGCAATTCTGGAGGGTCTCCTGGGTAGCGCGAAAACCCGATTTTTGATTTATTTCTCGGCCTATTTCACTCCAACCCGACTCCAATCCTTCTCCAAAACATAAATACACACCTTGAGGCTCATTATTAGGGCAAGAGACAAGGGAGGGAGCAAACCAAATACAAGATAAAAATCTGGGAACTCCTCCAACAACAATGGTGGAAATAAGGAAGAAGAAAAAGATGAATCCTTGACATGAAGACTTGATCCATTCATCTCTTTATCAATAAGTTTTTTCTTCTCTTTTAATCTCGTTTTCTTACATTAGTTGTATTTTTGTAAATGTTTTATGGATAGTTAAATTTTTATATGATTGGGGGTTATTTTGGAACCCTAGAATGATTTTCTAATGTTTATTGTGATATATAGTTCATGCGATTAATGTGTTTAATCTATTGTGTTAAATGTTGATATAGTTATTCTTGTTTGTTTGAGATGACAACTAAATGATTGGGTTGATACAATATATGCTAATTTGGAATTTTTAGTACGTAATTGCTAATTTGACCAAACCCTAGTAGCAACTACATTTTGATGGATTATGGAGAATTTTCTATTAAATGTAGGTGGATTATCACTTAAGTTAAAAAACCAAGCTTTTGTGTTTGTACTTAATTCAATTCGACTCTCTCGTGTGAATGTTTTTGTTAAATTAATTCTAGCGATCTTATCCTAGGTTATTTGATGATTAGGGTTGGGTAAAGAGTTTATTTTATTTAACTACAATCTAAGGAGAGTTTGAGGTATTCGAACTTGTGATTATTCTCAAATTGTTGTTAATCAATTGAACGAAAATCTTTTGTGAAAACGTATTGAAAAATCATTCTAGCGGTGAAGAATATACATTAATCACATTTTCGTTTCTTTGTGTTCTTTTTCATTTTAATTCTTTGTTATTTTTATTTTTTTTTATGATTTCCCTAGTTTAATCCAACCAACTCCCCCCTCCCCATTTACTTATTTGCGTATTTTAATTTTCTCGTTGCAATTAACATAATTGAAAACAATTCTTTGCGTGAATGACCCTTACTTGCACACTACTACTTGAATGACATTTTTAGCGAAGTAAGGAAATTATTTTTGACGCCCCTATGGTGGCGATCGTGCACTTCTTTGAACTTTTTCACATTATCTCCTTTTGAATAATTTTGTTTGGCTGGAGTTTTGCACATCGGTTGCTGAGAATGAATTTAGCATTGGTGATTCTTTCGTTTCTGATGTGTTTTGGTTTTTGAGTAATTAATTTGCATATCTGTTATTTAATTTATTTGAATTTCTGTCTTAATTAACTTATTTCTTGTGTATAATTCAGCTAGAGATTCTGAAGAATTTGAATGGTCAGGCATGTCAGATTTGCGAAGATACTAGTTGAGTGGGTGAGTTGAGTGTATGTTAAATATTAACATAATATAATTGTTGCATAATATACTGTGTGTTGACTGTTGAGTGTTGAGCGGTATGATAAATAGGAGTTTGGATTTTGGCGTTGACAGTGCTCGTCTTTTTCTCTTTCCTCTTTGCTTCATTTGAATGGGATCCAATTCCTAATATATAATATGACACTTGAGTCCATTGATAATTGATTTGAGTGTTGTTTGAACTTTGATGCAAATATGCAATGATGTATTTTGTGTTATTATCTATTAGTTATTATTTATTAACCAGTCAGTGAATCAATTTCGGGTTATATTGAACTATATTTTATATGTATATAATTTTTTACGTTTTAGTTATTTACATATATATTGAATAATTTTTAATATTATTTAATCAAAATTTAATAAACGATCGGACTATTATGATCGTTGATTGCTGATGGTCAATGATCAACGATCAAAGTCAACCTCCTTCACCCTAGCTGAACGTTGATGCTGGATTCGCCCCTGCACCGCTACCACACAAATATCATCACTACTGACATACACTTCTGAATATTGACAGCAAAATCACCACCACCACCGCCGGTACCACCAATGTCAACAGTAAACCCACCACCGTCACGATCACCGCCACTGCCACCCCCCCATTTTACTATCAACATCACGATCAGCCGAAGCAGCAACACCACCTCCTGTACCAAAAATCACAAACCACAATCTCCACCACAACACCCACCAAAAATCCCCAAACCCGCTGTCTCTGTCACCACCACTGCATTACTATAATGGCCTTATCAGATCCACATACTGCAACCCACAATCGCGGCGCCTCTACAAGTCGTGCAACCGTCGCGACGTAGCAGAAATCGCTACACCGATAGGTTCCTCATGCAGTGGTATCGTGTTATTGCTGCGAGCAACAGTCGCTGTAGGTAGCATCGTTGCGCGAAACAGGCGTCGCTGTCACCGTAGAGAGTTGGAAGTCAGACGAGAGGAAATCAGATCGGTAGGAGGTAGAGAGAGATGGGTGAAGAAGAGAGAATGAATGGGTAGCGTGTTAGAGATAGAGAAGGAATTAGGGTTTGAAATGGAATATGGTAGATTAATTAATTTTTATATATATTAATTAATTAATAAAAATTTGATTTTTGAATAATGAAATATTCAGCCTGATTTTAGAATACTAAATTAATAAAGTAGGGTGTGGCACCCTACCACACTATAGTAAAAGGAATATTCAAGGACAGTGTGGGAATCAAACCGCGTTCTATTAATGCTTCCATAATTTGTATTAAAAGCGTGTTTACAAAATGCAACTTTAATACATCTTCACTCTTCATCTAATCCTTACACGTGGATGGATTGTGGCCCTTGGATTGTTTTCTAGATGATTCCTTATTTATGCCATTTCATTTGGCATATGAGAGGTCGAGGGTTTTCTTTCTTCCGACGGCGATTGAGAGTGCCTCTTAGGGTTCCTTTTCTGGCTTTGATTTCTCTCTGTAATCTCTTCTCAAATCTCTAATTTGAGAAGTCGATCTGTAATAGCTTAGTCTCTATATGGTGGTATTCTGAGTGAATATCTGTAATGACGTCTTCGTGCTTCGAAGTTGATGTTTCTGAGGTTGTGATGTAATTCTGTGTGGATCCTGTAGATCGATTGCTGGATCTTGAGAGAGATAAATGTTCTCTACCATTCTATGTGATTCGGTTGAACATTCTTGTACTTTGTTGCCATTTTGGGCATTATAGTGGAACCAAACATAATTCAAGTTATTGGATGCTCAATAGGGGATGTAGGCGTTAGATGTGGTCGTCGAACCTCTGGGACTTAGACCGAAACATATCGATTGTGTTCGTTAACTTTCTGCACTTTATTTCTGAGAATATTATTGGTATCTTTTAATTCTTGGTTTAATATTGTGTGTCCTGGCCTTACAGACTGCAATAGAATGGCTGAAAAACATTAAAGGCATTATACTGCAAAAAGCACGACAATTTCTTCCCAGTCCCAGTTACAATTTTTCTTTCTTTTTTTTGGAGAAAATAGTGTGTGCAAACTCTCCTGTAACTAATTATATCATCTTGCTGGTAATGAGAGTTCTCTAGTCTTCAAATTGTAAAAACGGCCGCAACCCTTTTTCTCCAGCACGCTGAAGCCTCGTCTCCTTCACCAATCTTTGACACGATAATATGATCCAGAAATCCACGTGTACCCGCATGGTCAAGTTAAGGAAGCAGTTTAATGTTGTAAAACAACACAAGTTATACACAAAAAGATACATGAGAATTATCCTTTTGCTGTCAGGAACTCCTTCAGATTCCTCAGAATTCCCTTATCATATGGATTCTTAAACTGCAGGCCTGGATATGTCTTCCAATTTATTTGCAAAAATGAATTTTTAGGTCATCAAATACATACACACAACACAAGTAATCACAATAAATCCACTGAACTTGGATAAACAAATGGCCGAATCACAAAGAGCAACAATATAGTAAGTTTAGCTGAAGGGCACTTCAGCGATCTGAAGAGTCTCTTTTAAGTAAATTTGTCATCACTGCACGTTTGTTTCCAAACACGTTTGAACAAGTTACTTTTTCTTTACTAGTATGTAAAAGTCATACTTCTTTTCAAGCTGTTTGAACAAGTTACCTTTTTCTTTACTTTTAAGTAAAAAATTACATATTTTTTTTGTATTTTTAAACTAACTCTTGCCTTACTTTCAATAGCTTATTTATTTCCAATTTTGATACATATAAAGAACCTCTTATTTACTTACAGGTAAACTTATTTTATAACTAAATATTTTGAGCTCAGCCAAACAAGCTCCCAGGAGGATTTCCCCCCCTCGATTGACGTTCATCTCCTTTATGAATATATGATCATTTTGAAGGGATCTTACAGAAAAAAGGAGATAGAAATCTAAATGGAGATTGCAGTTCAGAATAAAATAGTCTTTGGGATGAACTTCAAGGGAGATTTCTTCATTTTCATGTGCACCTTATTTCAAAAATTGGAATTAGTTTTTCCTCAATTAACCAATAGAATACTCAGCAAGCAGTTCAACATATGTAAAATGAAACTCAGTTCCAGGACTCTGAATCCGAACATGTACTTGATGTGGGAAACTTACCCCATCTCACATCCCTCCATATATCCATCCATTACCAACTTCTTGTTGATGGTAACCCCATCCCGTCCCCAAGAAAATTAAAATAAAGTATAAATTATTAAAAGAAGAACATGTCATAACCTAGATCCAACACAAAAGAGACATGGGAAGTACTTTTAATTTCCAAATGTAAGAGAGTAAAATCCCTTATCCGATTTTGTAATGTATAAAAATAGAACTTACCCACTCATCAGTTTTGATGTTAAAACATGCACAATACAAATGCCACATTATAAAGACCACCTACAAAGTTCACCAAGAATTATTGTCAGATGACAACATAAGCCATTTTTTTTCTTTCAACATTTTCTCTTTACTCATCGTTCAAAAACCCTGATCCGTTGATACGTAGAGGAAAAAGAAAATAGGGGCACCTGCCAAAGAACTTGAAACAGAGAAAACAACATTGTACTAATGGCCAAACTTCTCGAAGCAGCAGTCTACACTCTACAGAATCAACAAAAGGACGACATTATAAGCCTATAGTGTGCAAAAGTACAGTCACAAAACTAGATGGTAATGCATACACAAGAATAGATCATGAAATAATGCAATCCCAAGTGCAACAGGAGGATTAAGCTAGAAAGTACCACACTTTTAACTCCATCCAAGGTCTGAAATCTTGCAACAACTATAATTCAGGAGAACAACGAAAAGATTAATAGGCAAAGAACAAAAGTAAAATCATGAAGGGTACCTTAGGAGTTGAACTTTCTTCAATCAGAATAATCGTACGTGTTAAGAACTACAAACAGGTGTTTTTGGGCAAACCACATTATTTTAGTATTATACATCCATAATTTTATTTCTAGCATTTGGGAACTCCATTTTACAAAGGATTGTAAAAGCATTGCTCAGTAATTTAAGGTTTTAACTTTCTGATGTCGGAGAAGCTCCAACATTACCTCTCACGTGAAACCTTCAATTGCATGTGGACAGATCAAACAAAGGGACTGTTTTAAAGCCAATGTTCAGTGCCATGTTATGCTTACTGAAACTTGTTATAGCATCCCCAGTCACCACATAAAAGAAGTACACTTAACACAACAAAGAACAATATAAGCTGTAGAAGGACGAATACTGGGGACGATGATGAGAGGTCAAAATGGCACAGACAAGAACAAAAGCTGAACCAAGAAACCCACCTTCTCCTTCCTAGTTTCTCATATCTGTTAAAGTATTTTTATTTAAAATATTATTTCCTTATTTCTCCCTACGTGATTTTCCCTGATTCTTCTACAGCACGCCTTTTGTGTTCCTTCCAAATTGTAAAATATTCAAATCATCTTTTCATAAATGTATTTTTGGTTATTTGATACATCAAAGAACAGAAACAACAAACTTTCACAGAGATGCACAGCAACATATGAAGCCTCAGATATTAAAAACCCAATAAGATGGACCCCCAAATCTTAATATGGTATCAGAGTCCCATTAAGCTCCAACAAGCGATTTGATCCGATTAAGATTTAAAAATGAGTGCACGAATTTCAAAATTGATCAGCTCAAACGAGCCACCATCTTACAAGGTTATGTTAAGGGATAAAAACCCACATTCTAAAGGTTTTGACTACTCCTCTTAACAAGATTGACCTTTTAAGATGGAACATCAAATCTTAACATGGTATCAGAGACAATTAAACTCCAATAAGCGATTCGATCCGATTAAGACTAAAAAAAAATAAGTATACGGATCTCAAGATTGATTTGCTCAAACGAGCTACCATCTTGTGGGTGCATGTTAAGGGATATAATCCTACATCGAATAAAAATAAAAACATAGCCCAATTTATAAGATTTTGAGCTACTCCTCTTAATAAGGTTGATCTTTTAAGATGTACCCCCCAAATCTTAACAATGTTGATCCCACATCAAATAAAGATGAAAACATAGATAAACTTGTAAGGTCTTGGGTTACTCATCTTAACAAGTGAATTTTGATTTTCGTATGTGTAAAAGTGTATATTTGATGTGTCGAAACCAATTTCGGATGCATGAGAAATTGCGGTCCAAAGTTGGAAGGAAATTTAGATGAAGCTAAATAACACTGTCGCTCGAGCGACATGTGTTTTCGCTCGAGCGAAGGTGTCGCTCCAGCGAAGAGCGAGCGACCAACTATCTGTAAGTGTCGCTCGAGCGATAAGCAAGCGAAAATGGATTCTTGCATCTATTGTGTTTTCGCTGGCAACATTTCGCCCACAATCCCTCATCCTCGATAAATAGGACACTTTGGACATTTCTAATGCATTCCATATCATTTGTGTATCAATAATTACATTATTCTCTTGTCAAAACTCTCCCAAAATCATTCCAAAAATTCTTCCTTTATAGAGAGGGAAATCCGTCAAAAGTTCGCTGGAACTTGTGGTTTGTAGTGCTACTATCACAAGTCGAATATGTTGTATTTTGGGAGACAAGTATCGTGAATCGTAAGCACCGTTGCAAAACAATATTATTTTAAGAAGAAAGTGTCACCACTTGTTTTGAATTGCCGTTTCTTCTTCTTCTATTTCTCTTTTATTTCTAGTTTTGTGTAGTCACATTTCTACACACTTTTTCTTCATATAATTTTGGTTTAATCACGCTCCTACATGTTAAACGTTGTATTTTTCATTTATCACTTACAAAAACAATCTTTTTTTTTAACTTATTTTATATCCAGGTTCCAACAGAAAACAGATATAAGTGAGCCCAAACAAGAACTAATAATCAAAGACTGCATTTTTATGCCCTTCGCAAAAGAATTAAGAGGTGGATTGGAGTGTGAAGAAAAGGAATAGGGGAAGGGAAAATTGGGAGAGAAGGAAAATTGACTGGAAAATATGCATTTTTAAATTACCCGCGCGTGAACGTGAACGTGGACGTGGATAAAAATAAATAGTGGATTGTAAAAATGATATTTGATTAACTCATAACTTTTCAAAATTCATGACAAACAGTCAATGGAACATATTTGGAAGAATTTATAATATGTTTAAATTATAAATAATATAGATAGAAACGACGAATAGGTCAATCGTACTTATGAATCCTACAAAATATGTCAAAAGAATGGAGTTTGATTGATTAATGCTTAACAAGGGCTCTCATTTTGTGATCAAAATTATGCCAAGTCAGCGCGTGTAAGATGTGGAGCTCTAAAATGATAACAGTTCTATTTGAGTCAAATTCTTTAAAGTTCATTTTTCATTAAACTCAATTTTAATTAAATATTTTTTTTTGATAAAATAATTCTGCACATAAATTCAATTTTATTTTTAATCATATATATTCACTAAATTTTTTTTACAATTTTTTTTTTTATAAAAAAAATGGGGCCTAGCATGGACAAAATAAACTTATGGATGGAGCTTAGCCTTGTTTAACAACCATTATTTGAGAAAAATAATATTTTGAACAGTGATTTTTAACAAAATGTGTGATTATAAATAGGACTCACTCTAAGCCAAGGCTAACTAGACAATGACGAAGGACCTCAAAACTTATGGAGCTTCAAAAAAGGAAAAAGAAAAAAAACTACATGGAGCTCAATTAAATTACTAATTACTAAGAACATGTTTGAACCCCATTTTTTGTCCCAAAATATATTTTGAAATATTATTTTGATGGAAAATATGTGGTTAAAAATAAGAGAGAGAGAGAGAGAGAAAAAAAAAAGTATTTTGAAAATAATGGGGACCAAATAAGGCTAAAACAAATGGATTAATTTCAATTTCATTTAACTATAAAATTTCTTTGATTGATTCCAACTTAGTTCAACTTATATAAAATAACTTTTTCTCGAGCTTCATATACATGATTAATTATGAACTATCAAATGAGCCTAATATTATGACCATAACATGGTCAAATTTGAAACTAATATTACCCATCAATTGGTTTACTTTATGTGTTATAACTTGAACTTAGTTTATCCAAAAATAAATAAATAAATAAATTTCAAGTCCACATTGTGCCATTTAATATGATTTTTGAAATGAGCCCAACATTGATACGGTAATTCCCAATCCTCCAATAAGTAAACATTTACCCCAAAATATATATACTATTAACCTCCAAATTTATTTCCACTTTTTAGTCCATCAAGATCTCAAAATTATTAAAAGGTTCTCAAATTAAAATCAATAAAATCTGTTGATCTTTCTCATCATTAAATAATATTAACTCGTAACCAGTGTTCTAAAAGGCATAATGCATGACAATGCATGAAGGTCGAACTTTGAGTTAGACGAGGTACAGACGTAAAAAAGCGTAAAAAGTTATTTTTTATTTTAATATTTAATCAATCAAAAAATTATTTAATAATTAAAAATAATACATACCAAACATCTAAAATATATTTATAAGATCTTTAAATATTTTTTCAAAGTTTCCAACAAAATGATAAGTTTCAAATGTAAATACTAAATAATAAATAAATGAGAATTTTTGAAAGTTTTCCTTGTTCAATGCTTCAAGCGGCTATTTTGAATTTATAGCAGATAAAGTGAAAAAAATCACCCTTTAAATTTTAATTTAAAAGAATTGTAAAATAAATAAATAAAGACATTGCCGTTGACCACTAAATAAGGTGCTAAGTCACTTGACTTAACCTTTTTGTCGTGCATCGCGTCTAGGCATACCTTTTAGAGCAATACTTGTGACCTTATTGTCTAAAAATATATCTTTATCACTATTTTCCCTAAATTTTACACTTTTTAATTCGGGCCCCATATGGAATTTAAGCTTTAAAAACACTATTCTTCTTATGAGTCATCCTTACAGCATTCTCACGACTTCAAATTATGGTTATTAAAACTTTCTCGTTATTTTCATTTCTATTTTTAAATTTTCTAAAATTTGTTAAATAGCACCTTGTGGTTTCCCAGTCCTAGAGGTTATTATTTACACTCGGATAATATTTTGTCCAACAATTGAATAATTTTACTAAATATTATGTTATTCTAATCTCTCAAAATGTCGGAGATGATTTATCTCTTTGCTCTTATCTTTTAAATGGTACAAAGTCCTTGTTTAAAATATGAATATTTATTTATTTATCCACGCTTATAAAAAAAAAATATATATGTTAAGGACATCATAATAATTAGTAGTCTAGAGTCTCAAGATTTTAGGGACGATCCTAGTTAAAAAGTAGAAGAAAAATTTAGATTTATATGCAGAATATTTTATTATGTAAATGTGTATTTGAAAATAAGTATATTAAAAAAATATTTTCAAATAATGGTTGTCATTTAGCTCCTATTTGGGTTCTACTAAAATGTATTTTTAAAAATGTATGATTAAAAATGAAGAATTTTTTTTAGATTTACATGAAATATTATTGTATTAAAAAATATGTAATTCAAAAAATGAGAGGAAAAAAATACAATTTGGATGAAAATGAAGACCAAACAAGGACTTAACCTAAAAAATCCGCGGGATCCACATCTTAAAAGGCTATAGACTTATTTGCCAAAGATGATCTATAGACTTATTTTTTTAAATGAATAATTTGTTACTTTGTTTTTTTCCCTCCTATATTTTTTGTGGGTCAAGTCATTTTCATCCTCCACTTTTGGGTTTAATTAAAATAATCTTTTGTGGGGTTCATACATCATCAATTTTTTTATTTTTTATTTTTTCAGTAGTTGCGAATAGGCAAAAATTTAATTACTTGCTTAATCTCTTGTCCGATATTCTTTTGTGGACGTTTTCTATTTGTTGTACAAAGGTGTAAATTTCTATTGAAATATGGTTGGTCCTTCTACGAAATGCAATTCAAATTATTCAACATTAGGGTCTTGTTTGGTACTCATTTTTCGTCTATAAAAATAAAAAATATAACTGTTATCAATCACATCCAACCACCATTTTTTACTTTCTATATCTTGTGTGTGCTTCATAAAAACTATATTTTTCATACTCATTTTACAAATAATGAGAATCAAATGGGGTCTAAATACCATTTGTCATCGAAGACATAGTTGGAACTTGTTTGACACCCAATTTATAGCCAAAAAAGATGCATTTTGGAATAGTAATTTGTTGGAGAATGTACGGTTAAAAATAAAGAAAATTTTTAGGTTTTAGTGTAATATTATTTTATTGAAAAATATGTCATTAAAAAGAAGAGATAAAAAAACGTATTTTGAAAAATAAATCAAACAAGGCCTTGATGTGATTTCAAGGAAAACTTGTGTAATTGGTCCTTAAACCTATTGTTTAGAAGCAAGTTGGTTTCAATCTTTTATATAGGATAATGTTAATCTATAATCTTACATTTTTGTTGCAGTATATGTCCTTAATGAAAGAAAATTTTAAATTTTTACTAAGTACCCTTCATAAAAATATGCGTCACTTTAAATTTTTCAGCACCAACCAATCTTAAGAAGTAAAATCTAATTTTATAAAATTAGACGTATGAATATCACTTGATGATGTAATAGAGATTTGGATAGTCGAAGAAATTGACAAATTAGGCCCTCTATTTGAGCCATATTATTTTTTCTCATTTTCAACTACACATTTTTTAATAAAATAATATTTTTCATCACATCATATCAATATCTTTTCTTTATTTCTCAACCACATATTTCTCATCACATCAACAGTAAAAATACATTCTTTCTTAAATAATATGGCTCAAACAGGGGCTAGACATACCAATAATGTAGGTCAAAGACAAACTTACTATTAGGGTAATAAGCGAGGGACCATTAGTAAAATTTTCTCATGACTAAAATATAAATCCAAACATTAAACCTAGCCTTTGTTTGATCACCGTTATTTTTAAAAGGGATAATTGCAGCCGCGGTCCTTAACATTTACATTTTTTGCAGACTTTACTCTAACCTTCAATTTGTACCACTCGGAGTCCCAAACCTTTAATAAATTCGTACCCGAGGTCCAAATGGACGGAAACCGTTCAAAACACCGTCAGTTGATCGGGAAAATTAGAAAAATAGGAATTTTGACCAATTTAAGTAAGGGTATTTTCGTCAATCCCATATAAATTAAAATTAACAAAAGAGAAAATTAATTCTATATTATAAAAAATCAAACAAAATTAGGAAAATAAATAAATAAATAAAAAACCAAAAACACCTCATACTACCCCACCCCCTGCAAAGAATTCCTCACAGCTGCATCTTCCCCAAACACCCCACGCACACCCACCCGCACCCACCCTCCAAAATCAAACACAAAAACCAGAGATTAAGACAAAATCGTCTATGAGGAAGATGAAGATTCGTTCAAGAAATTAGCACAAAATCTTCTAGGGATTGAAGATTGGGAGAAATTGTGGTATCTCTCCTCTGGAAGAAGAAGCGGATTAACCATGAGAGCCAAGTGGAAGAAGAAGCGGATGAGGAACCGTGAGCTTAGCAAAAGGCAAGGAAGCACGGGAAGTAGGTGTTGCAGATCTCGAAGGTTTAGATGATGTGGTTGATGTTAGTTTAGATGACATGACGGAGGTTAATTTAGAAGCCGTGGTCAATGTAGATTTATCAGCTGCTGGAGTCGAGGTGGATCTAGATGTTGAGCTCAAGTTGGACGAATCAATTTGCTGTTGGAACAGAATCGATTTGTTTTTTGGAACAGAATCGATTTGCTGTTGGAACAGAATCGATTTAACTAGAACAATGTTGGACGAATCGATTTGTTGGTGGAATCGATGAGCTCAATGTTGGACGAATCGATTTGCTGTTGGAATCGATTTAACTAGAACATAATCGATTTGCTGGTGGGTGGTGGCGGCAGTGGCAGTGTGGGCTTGGAGAAGAAGATGAGCGATTTTTTTTTGGGTGTGGTGGTTTTGGGGAGGTGGATGGGGTGAAGAAGAGAATGAATAGTTTCTTTTTTATTTTTATTTTGTTTTAGTTAATTGTTGTTTTATTATAGGGTTAAATAATGAAGTTACATTTTTACCCTTTAAAAATAGTCAAAATTTGGCCAAAATCAATCTTATTGGTCAACTAACGGTCAAAGTGGATGGTTTCCATCCATTTGGACCTCGGGTGCGAATTTATTAAAGGTTTGGGATTCCAAGTGGTACAAATTAAAGGTTAGGGTAAAGTCTGCAAAAAATGCAAAGGTTAGGGACCGCGATTGCAATTATCCCTTTTTAAAATACATTTTTCTCTATTTTTTTTACCACATATTTTTCAATAAAATAATATTACACACAAATTCAATATTTTTTCTTATTTTTTAACAACTCATTTTTAATCAATATACTATTTCAAAATGCATTCTTGAATAAAAATAGGGCAAGCTCCTAGAATTGAAGATTGATAACTCATAGAACAAAACTGGAGGAAGACATCAAACCTTGGCTGTCAATTTATGAACTAATTATAAATTTAATCAAAGTCAAACATGAATTTCAACCCTACATTATAATTACTACTAATTTCTTATTCATTATTAATAATTTTTAAATTTCGATAAATGAAGACTAAACTTACCTCAATTATTTATTGTGTTGGCTATCATTTTAATCTCAAAATGAGAAACATAAAAGAAAAATCCTCCATCAATTGAAGTGTAATATATCCAAGTTAGTTAACAAAATTTTTTAAGTGAAAAGAGAAGTCCGTGTTTGCCTAATATTTATTAATTGTTTATAAACGATTAAATTATTTTTTATTCACACATTCTGTGCAAACATAAAAGTTTTAATCACTTATATCTATCGGCCCCTAATTGATGGGGATTAAAATCAAATTTTTTGTAAATTTTGATAAAAGTTATTAAAATGTGTGGTTGAAAAATTGTAAATTTCATAAAATCTGTGGTTAAAATTAATTGTTGACTTTGACTTAAATTAAAATTAGATTTTTAATTCATACCAAGCCGGGGCCAATTTATTATTTAACTGTTATTAAAACTTCTCAAACAAGCTGCTTTCTTGGAAAAATCATTTTTGTGTTTTTTGGGTTATTTTTAAACAATGAAAGTGCTAATAAAAAATACTTCAAAACTTGAAGGGGTTAATTGAAATTAGAAAAAGTTTATATGTAGAGAGCGAGTGTGCAATGCAATCATTCTCATCGTCAACAAAAAATCTTTTCTTTTATGATAAAAAAAAAAAAAGTACGAACATGATAAAACACAATGGAATCAACATCAACGCTACTAATAGTCAACACAAATTTGGTACCAGAAAAAAAGGGGCCGGTTATTGAAAATTCATTCATATCACTCCAGTCAGTCTCAAGGTAATTCGTCGGAGAAGAAAAGTCTTCCGCTCTATAAAATAAAGAAAATTAAATGTAAAGTCAAAAATAATTTTTAATTTATTCTGAATTCTCCGGCAAGTTTTCAGTTAATGAAGGTTTTGGGTTCTCATCCTGCACCAGATAAAGATTTTGCTTCTGGGTTTCTCAGCCGGGCGAAGTTCCGACAAGGGTTCGAGAGGTCAAGTCATATGGTGGATTCTCGGATGTTGGATATTACCGTTGCTCCTGCACCGGATAAAGATTTTATTACTGGGTTCTCACCGCCATCGAGTTTCCGACAAGGGTTTGATCGATCGAATCATACGGTGGATTCTCAGCTGCCGGAAATTGCGGAAGAAGGCGGCTGTGCAGTACACGTGGCAGTCGGAAAATCTGTGAAGAAGACTATTGCTTTGCTTGAGTGGACTTTTAGGACTTTTGGGAGTAAAGAAATCTGTATTCTTCATGTTCATCGACCTTCCCCTCTAATTCCCACTCTCTGTGAGCCTCCTTTCTCTCTATATATAAAGTGGATCCTTCAGTAATTAGTAATCTAAATAAGCAGAAAGTTACTAATAACTTTTAATTATCTAATCTCGGCGTCCACTGGTGGTGGGGAAAAAGGGAACAGCGCCAGCGGTGGTGCACTACACTTGTTTGGCTGTGCAGGCCGAGAAAAGCAGCTAAAAAATAAGCTTTTAAGCACATCCCAATATTCTGTTAATTTACTAGAACTGGCTGCAAAAAATGCTTTCTTTATTCTATATTACTAGCGTTATTATTGTCATTATTATTATGATTACGATTTGATTTGGTTACTATGTTGCTTGAATACGTTATGTAGTGGGAAAACTGCCAGCAAGTCAAGCAAATCCTGAAATGGTTGCTGCATTTAGAAATGAGGAGAAAAAGGAGACGACAAAGCTGCTACGTAATTACCTGATTATATGCAGCAAATCGAAGGTATATTTCGTCCCAAATCTTTTTTTTCCATCTAGTTATGCATTCCGTAGCCTATATAGGAATATATAGAAGATTGAGTTCAAAATTATTTTACGATGCTATTTAAAGGCATAAGATCGCTGAGATTGTTCTGATCATCAAGCTTCAGTTTTTGAGCAATTACGTATTCTGTTGAGGTGGTGACAATGGTTTGCAAAATTGTAGAGCATCGTTTTTGCATTCACAGTAATAAATGTTTGCATTTTGTAAACCATTATTAAATCAAGTCACCCGAGGTAATGTAACAAATGTGCAGGTTAAGGCAAGGGTTATTACAACTGAAGCTGTCGAAGTTCATAAGGGGATTGTAGATTTAGTAAATACACATGGCATTAAGAAACTTGTTATTGGAGCTATCCCAGAGTACGTGTTCATTTTATTCTTCGGACGGACTCTTTCTACTTGCTAACAAACTCCACACTGCATTATGTAATCTCGAAACTTGTTTGCTTTATGTTTCATAATACCTTATGTATGATTTTTGTATGTTCTGAAAACTTACAAGGTCTAATAGTATAAGCTCCGATTGATTTGATTGTGTGTATGTTTCTAATAATGATTAAGAACATTAGAAATTTTTTTCTGTGTGTGTTCAGCCCTAACTATTTCCATAGTTTCGTGAAAGGGAAAAAGAGCTCATGCAAAGCAAGCCGTGCTGGAAGACATGTTCCGTCTTATTGTGAGATAAGGTTTGTCAACAAAGGAAAGCTAGTCTGGACGAGACAAGCCTCTGAAAGCACAAGCTTTGTACCAATCTGTCAACTGGCTCCTGCCTATGCACAAAATTTAAGATTTCAGTCTTTACATATTGACAAGAATAAGGTTGTAAGGTTGTTTTCCATCCAGAATCTTTGTTCTACCTCTGCTAGAAATCACTCTGATTTGGGATAAAAAATTGGGTACAGGCTAAAACTTCTTCACTATGCGTTGAAAGTTCACGTGATGCATTCCGTTGTCGAGATGTATCTACTTCAATAAGCTCTAGCTCTAGTTCTGATTACACTTCAGCTGCTGAACCCGGAGTGTCTTCCGTCTTTAGTACAAATCCCGAGGAAGAGAGCTTATATGGTCTACTGGCTGAATTAGAAATTAAAGCTGAAGAATCGAAGGATGAAGCATTTCTAGAGCTTTCAAAGCACAAAAAATTGGAAACTAATGTCATGGAAGCTGTCAATATGGTGAAGTTCTAATCAGTGTACATCATTTTACTGAAGTTTTGATAACGTACAAGGGCAATTAAATTTTAATATAATAACATCTCACTATGGCTTCTTAGGTCAAAGCTTTGGAAATTTCTTATTCGGAGGAAGTCAAACTTCGAGAAGAAGCTCAGGATGCAATGAGAGCTACAATACAAGAACAAGAAGAGCTAGTGGAGGAGACAGAGAAAATAACTTATGAGCTACATAAAACCATGCGGAATATAGCCCTCCTGGACAGTCGTGTACGGGAAGCAAACCGTCGACGGGAGGAAGTTGCAGGAGAACTGGAGCTTATTCAAGCTTCAATTGCAACTCTGCGAAAGGAAAAGCAAAAACTTCAAAGGCAGAAGAATGAAGCCACACGGTGGCTCGATAGATGGAGAAGTCATGGACGATATGGAGATGGAGATCCCGACAAACCTTTATGGCTTACAGGAGATACTTCTGAATTGGCCGAATTCTCCTTGTCAGATCTGCATGCTGCAACCTGCAATTTCTCAGAGAGTTTTAGGATCGGGCAGGGAGGATATGGTACTGTGTACAAGGGGGAAATGTTGGACAGGACAGTTGCAATAAAGAAACTACATACTTATGCTATGCAAGGGCAAACGGAGTTCCACAAAGAGGTAAACCCAAGCTCTTATTTCTTACTTAATGTGCAAATGTGACCATTAACATGGATTTTTTTGACTTGTGATGACAATGAAGGTTCAAGTTCTTGGAAAACTGCAACATCCTCATGTAGTGGGTTTAATCGGAGTTTGTCCAGAAGCCTGGTCTCTTGTATACGAGTACTTGCCAGGTGGTAACCTACAGACTCGCCTTTTACACTACAGTAGCATTGGCCCCCTAAACTGGAAGAATCGAGCAAGAATCGTAGCTAATGTTGCAAGTGGACTTTTGTTCTTGCACTCTTCCAAACCAGAAAAGCTTGTACACGGTAATTTGAAGCTGGAAAATATCCTCCTTGATTCGGAAAACAGCTGCAGAATAAGTGACTATGGGATTCGTATGCTTATGACAAACAAAACCATCCGCTGCCCAAGTTTCCGCCACTGTGCTGAATCAAATGGTGCTTTCACATATCAAGATCCCGAGTTTCATAGAACGGGAGCCCTAACACCTAAGTCTGACATCTATTCATTTGGATTAATCATACTTCAGCTACTCACAGGACGAGCTACAGCAGGTTTAGTGAGTGAAGTGCGCAGGGCTGTATCCAGTGGGAAAGGATCATCCATATTAGATTTATCAGCCGGTGAATGGTCATCATATGTGGCTAGGAGATTGGTGGATTTGGGATTGCAATGTTGTGAATCGAACGGTCGGAATAGGCCTGAACTGAGTCCAACTCTCATTAGGGAGCTGGAGCGCTTTCCTGTCTTAGAAGAGCAAGAAGTACCATCATTTTTCTTATGCCCGATACTTCGAGTAAGTAGTGCTTTTATGCAAATCGTTAGTATAAGGTGTAGCAATAATTTGCATACTTGAGTAATGAAAATATCGTTTCATCATATTTTATTAAGATGGAATTAACACTCAGTCTCTTTCAGGAAATAATGCATGACCCTCAGGTGGCAGCTGATGGGTTCACCTATGAGGGAGAGGCATTGCGTGGTTGGTTGGAAAATGGCCGCGAGACTTCTCCAATGACGAACTTGAAACTGAGCCACTTAGACCTCACTCCTAACCATGCATTGCAAATTGCCATTCAAGATTGGCTCTGCAAATGATGAAGTGAAATCCCCATCCTCGTTGCTTAACATGTGTTGTAATCGTATGCATTTACTTGGGTACTTTATTACTAATATAAGCTGTTGAAATGTAGAGTAAAACAATTACAAGGGAGCCTTCCGGTTCCATTGCTTGTAAATTTGATTTTTTCCTGAATGATTTTTGATTGAGATTGTCCTGTGTGTTCTGGTGGATCTGCATGATTTTTGCTCACCATTTGTAAGGAATCCATAATATTGTATTCTATACATAAAACAAGTAGCTATTGGCTTACAGAAAATACGACTAGATCCATTTATTATAGAGATTCTGAGTTCTTGAATTCTCGGGTTTACAATCCAAGATCAATTAACAGCAAGACCACGAAAAACCGTTTAGGAAGGGGTGCCTCCACCTGCAGAGTTCGAATATGGGCTTATATTTTTTGGCAGGTCACTTGTTTGGCCAGAATCGAGATTTTCAGGTTCAGGCCCTTTGAAGAACTCACGAATTTGTGTCTCCTTCTTGTCGATTTCTGACCAAAGAAGCACCACAAGGCTTTGATACTAGACGTTGAGCGGAAGATAATGACCTCAGTTCTACTCCAAATCAACACCAATATGAAAACGCCCAAAATCCATCAAACCACCTTCTTTACCCAAGGTTGCTCTTTGGCTTACCCACTTAGAGTATATAAAGAGTAGTATAATCCTGAAATATGGGGTGGATAGAGAAATCCAGCCCCCAGAGCACATCTCCAAGTGGTAAAAAGGGAGGGTGGAGAAATCTAGCTTTGCTTGAGGCTGCCGTGTCAAAGGTTCGAATCCCGAAATATGAATTTGGCTCTTGGGTAAGTGCAAGTGTACAAGCAGTCTTTCACCATGTACTCTTGGAGGCATAACCTGCGATTTACCTCCCTCACGATACTCCAGGACAGGGGTGGTGTGGGACCCTCAAGGTTGGGGTTCAACCTTTATAAAGAGTAGTATAATCACGAAGATGAGAAGTACAACGAAGGCACTGAAGAAGAAAAAGTCACAAGGAGAATAACTGGCTCTCACACAGAGCAGAAAAGGGAGGTGAGTTCATATAACAAAGGATGGGTGCCCCAAGAATATATAGGTATTGACTACGGTACAGTAATGGGTCGAGTCCATTATGAATTTAAGTGCACAATTAAGTGGGTTGCTCAATATAAGCCGTCCAAGTGAGCGAAATGGACTATGAACAGCTCTAATTAAAATTAAGCTACTTCAAATGCCCGAACGATTTTTGGGTTGAGAAAAAATTACCAAGTTAATATCATAACCTGGAGAGGTCGTTTGACAGCAATTTGCCTAACAACTTTCTCTAGTAATTTCAACCCCCTTTAGTTTTCTTCCTCACATTCACAAACCAGTTAAATCTACCTTTGATGCCCTACAGTTTTCACTCTACACTCTTAGCCACCCTGGAAGTCCATTTGCTAGTCTTTTGACTATACAAATAATCACACATCACATCGATTCATCTTACGAGACTCACATTTTTGGTGTATGTTATTCTAGTATTGGATATCATCAAAAACGAGATTTTAACTATTTTCTTTCTTCGTCAATTTTATCTACTATTATCCAATTCATTTACATCTTCGTATAATTTTTGGACAAAAATAATGATTGATGATACCAAAAATAGTACCTGATGATTCCCGAACTGGATTGCTACGATCGAACGCGAACAGGATCTCCAATGACCTGAAATAAAGACGTCGAGGTTTTTCCTCGTCGCCCCTCCGATGCTTAAGTTAGAGAAGGAAAATTTGCGTAAGGCTATAAAACGGAAAAATAATAATAATTCTCGTAACCTGAAAAAGGAGCTTGGATCACCTATTTATACATGTTAGTGGTTGCGTTGTAGAAGAATTCTATCGCTTGTGATCTTTATCTTGTAAAGAGTTTGTGTTTCACTTAAACTGTTCTACCTGTGTTTGAGTTGGACCGGGAAAGGTATTCGAACAAGGAGAATGTCAAGATGAACCACAGGATTAGTACGAAGGATCAGGCCCGATCTGAGGACACCAAGTTCATGACCTTGTGACCCGACCTGGTTACCCCGAGCTCACTGTGGAGATTTTCAATGGAGGTCAAGGTCGGGCCTCTGTGTTCGGGGATCGCCACTTGCAGACTCATCGAGTGTCTGTGTTCGGGGGTTACCACTTATCGCCTCATCACCATGTTCGGGTTTTGTGAGAATAGGAGGCGTTGCTAGGGCCTGTTTCAATTCTTCAAAGGCGGAGTTGCATCCTCATTCCAGTTGAAGCTATGGGTACCTCTGAAAAATTTTGAAGAAAGGAAAGCATTTGTCGGCTGCTCGAGAGACGAACCTGTTCAGGGCCGCTACCCGACCTGTTAACCTCTGGACATCCTTTTTATCCTTAGGCAGTTCCATAGATAGCAAGGCCTGAATCTTCTCGGGGTTGGCCTCTATGCCCCTGTGTGTGATCATGAAACCCAAGAACTTCTCCAAAGCAACCCCGAATGCACACTTTGTAGGGTTGAGTTTCATTCTGTACTTCCGCAACGTAGAGAAGACATCTTCAAGGTCTGAGATATGATCTTTCACTCGCTTGCTCTTGACTACCATGTCGTTTACATATGCTTCGATGCTCTTTCCAATCAAGTTGGCGAAGACTTTATTGATGAGCCTCTGATATGTTGCCCCGACATTTTTTAGCCCAAAAGGCATGACCTTGTAGCAATAAATGTTTGAATCCGCCATAAATGAGGTCTTCTCTTGATTTTCTTCGGCCATGAGGATTTGATGGTACCCGAAGAAAGCATCTAGGAAACTGTATAGCTTGTGGCCCGACGTATTGTCTACGAGGTTGTCTATCCGAGGTAAGGGATAACTATCTTTGGGGCAGGCCTTGTTCAGGTCGGTGAAATCGATGCAGACTCTCCATTTCCCGTCGGACTTCTTAACATGTACTACGTTCGCCAGCCAATCTGGATACTGTACTTCCCTAATAAACTTTGCATTAATAAGTTTAGTGACCTCCTCCCGTATGACTTCCTTACGCTCCTGTGCGAACTGTCTCCGCCTTTGCTTAACAGGCTTAAACTCAGGATTCACGTTTAGCTTGTGCACAGCGACCGCAGGGTCAATTCCAGACATGTCTTCTACTTTCTAGGCGAACACATCTATGTTTTGAGACAGGCAGCTAATGAGTTCCTTCATGACTGTTGTGTCGAGGTCATGCCCAACAGTCACAGTTTTACCAGGCTCGAGCTCGACCTGTTTCAATTCCTCCACTAGAGCTAGTCGACCACGACTTTCAAGCTCGAGTTCGAGCTCCGAAAGTTGCATGACATTCGACTTGATTTCCCGTACACTGGTAACATAACACTGTCTTGCTACTTTCTGACTTCCTCGCACTACGCCAACTCCATCTTTTGTTGGGAACTTGAGGGTCAGGTGAAAGGTTGATACAATAGCCCTAATTCCGTTAAGCAGGGGTCTCCCAAGTATGGCGTTGTAGGCCATCGGGGCATGGACGACCTCGAAGGTCATCATCTGAGTCACTTGTTTTCCCCCCGAGCCCAATGTCAGTGGTAGATCAACAAGGCCTTCTGGGGTGATGATTCCTCCCCCGAATCCTTGGAGGGGGGTCTTTGTTGTTTTCAGTTTTTCTGCAGAAATTCCCATTTGTAGGAAAGCTTCATTGGACAACACGTTGGCCGCACTTCCATTATCAACCAAAATCCTCCTAACCTCGAAATTTGCAACAACAGCAGAAATTACCAAGGCATCGTCGTTGGGGAAGGATATGCCTTCCAAATCCCCCGCTTCGAAAATGATATCTCCTGTGGTGCTGTTACTTATACTGGAAATTGAAGTGTACTGCCTGGCATACTGTTTACGGCTACCGTTTGAATATCCCCCCAAGACTGTCCCTCCAATGATGACATTTATGGTACCGGCCGTAAACTGTTTACCCCCCACATCCTCGAGGACTTTTTCTCGGTCTCGATTATTCCTTTGGCGTTTTTCGTTACTGACATAAGAACCTAGAAACCCTCTCTTGATTAGGGCTTCGATCTTCCCGCTTCAGGGCAAAACAAGTTTCGGTGGTGTGTCCCTGGTCTCGGTGGAAATCGCAATACTTGCTTTTATCCCGTGCATCAGGTGGGGCTTGCATTCTAGGAGGCCACTTCAACTCCCTGCGGTCTTTGATTTCCATCAGGATATTAGACCTTGAAGTGTTCAAACGAGTGAAAGACGTTGGGGACTGGTCTTGCCTTGGCCTATTTCTGGGAAGGTCTGGCATTGTACTTAGTTCGTGTGGTCTTTTATGTTCGGGCTTGCTTGACGACGGTGTCTTTTTCTTTGGAACATCGTTTCTTTCATATTAATGTACTTTTCGGCTCGAGTGAATAGTTCCGTTACCGATTTCGGCGGGGTCTTTGAAAGAGACATTTTGAAAGCTTCACACTTGACGGCGTAGGTCAGGTGAAAGGTTGATACAATAGCCCTAATTCCGTTAAGCAGGGGTCTCCCAAGTATGGCGTTGTAGGCCATCGGGGTATGGACGACCTCGAAGGTCATCATCTGAGTCACTTGTTTTCCCCCCGAGCCCAATGTCAGTGGTAGATCAACAAGGCCTTCTGGGGTGATGATTCCTCCCCCGAATCCTTGGAGGGGGGTCTTTGTTGTTTTCAGTTTTTCTGCAGAAATTCCCATTTGTAGGAAAGCTTCATTGGACAACACGTTGGCCGCACTTCCATTATCAACCAAAATCCTCCTAACCTCGAAATTTGCAACAACAGCAGAAATTACCAAGGCATCGTCGTTGGGGAAGGATATGCCTTCCAAATCCCCCGCTTCGAAGGTGATATCTCCTGTGGTGTTGTTACTTATACTGGAAATTGAAGTGTACTGCCTGGCATACTGTTTACGGCTACCGTTTGAATATCCCCCCAAGACTGTCCCTCCAATGATGACATTTATGGTACCGGCCGTAAACTGTTTACCCCCCACATCCTCGAGGACTTTTTCTCGGTCTCGATTATTCCTTTGGCGTTTTTCGTTACTGACATAAGAACCTAGAAACCCTCTCTTGATTAGGGCTTCGATCTTCCCGCTTCAGGGCAAAACAAGTTTCGGTGGTGTGTCCCTGGTCTCGGTGGAAATCGCAATACTTGCTTTTATCCCGTGCATCAGGTGGGGCTTGCATTCTAGGAGGCCACTTCAACTCCCTGCGGTCTTTGATTTCCATCAGGATATTAGACCTTGAAGTGTTCAAACGAGTGAAAGACGTTGGGGACTGGTCTTGCCTTGGCCTATTTCTGGGAAGGTCTGGCATTGTACTTAGTTCGTGTGGTCTTTTATGTTCGGGCTTGCTTGACGACGGTGTCTTTGTCTTTGGAACATCGTTTCTTTCATATTAATGTACTTTTCGGCTCGAGTGAATAGTTCCGTTACCGATTTCGGCGGGGTCTTTGAAAGAGACATCTTGAAAGCTTCACACTTGACGGCGTAGGTTAGGGCTGAAATCGCTGTCGTTATATGAAGATCAGGGATCTGAAGTCTTTCCTTATTGAACTTGGTCATGAAGTTACGCAGGGTTTCGTTGGGCCCCTGACGCATCTGCATGAGTGATGCGGCTGTCTTCCTGATACGCTTGCTACTGCGAAGAAAACAGAGAATTTATCGGCCAAACCCGAAAACGAGGCGATGGAGTTCGGCTAAAGTGTGGAGAACCAATCTCTGGCAGCACTGGTGAGTGTCTGAGGAAAGGCTTTACACATGACGGCATCTGGGGCTACTTGCAGATTCATGACGTCGGTATAAATGTTGAGGTGATTGATGGGGTCTGTAGTTCCGTCGTATTCTTTCACCCGGGAGTATTCGAATCTATCTGGCAGTGGATGTGACAAGACCTCAACGGTGAAAGGTGTATTTGGGATGAATCGTGTTGCTGTCTGAGTGTTCTTTATCCCAGCTGCGATTCCTTCTTCAATGATCTTCGTAAGCTCAACTGAGTCCATTGTTACCAACCTCGTAGCTGAGGCCGTGTGAGGTACGGTGGGTGTTCCGGCGCTACCATGCCCGGTTCTAGAGGGCCCAGCTCGAGCTTCGGCCATGAATTCTCTCTGTGGCCGCAGTGTAGGAGGTTCTCTCTGACTTAACAGTTGTGTCAATGTAGCAACCTGCTGACGGAGCTCTTCAAATGCCTCAGGGGCTACGGAAGTCGGCAAAGGTACGGGCTCTCTTGATGATTCCTCCTGCAGAACTGGAGGGTCTCCGATGGGCGGTTGCTCGGGTGCGGACGAGCTTGCTGGAAAGTGTTATGATCGCGTATTAACCATGACTTTTTGTAGGGGTTCCCACAGACGGCGCCAATGATGATACCAAAAATAGTACCTGATGATTCCCGAACCGGATTGCTATGATCGAACGCAAACAGGATCTCCAATGACCTGAAACAAAGGCGTCGAGGTTTTTCCTCGTCGCCCCTCCGATGCTTAAGTTAGAGAAGGAAAATTTGCGTAAGGCTATAAAACGAAAAAATAATAATAATTCTCGTAACCTAAAAAAGGAGCTTGGATCACCTATTTATACATGTTAGTGGTTGCGTTGTAGAAGAATTCTATCGCTTGTGATCTTTATCTTGTAAAGAGTTTGTGTTTCACTTAAACTGTTCTACCTGTGTTTGAGTTGGACCGGGAAAGGTATTCGAACACGGAGAATGCCGAGATGAACCACAGGTTAGTACGAAGGACCGGGCCCGATCTGAGGACACCAAGTCCATGACCTTGTGACCCGACCTGGTTACCCCGAGCTCACCGTGGAGATTTTCAATGGGGGTCAAGGTCGGGCCTCTGTGTTCGGGGATCGCCACTTGCAGACTCGTCGAGTGTCTGTGTTCGGGGGTTACCACTTATCGCCTCATCAATGATTATACCACATGAAACTTACAACTGTGCTGGTGTAACATCGGTCAAGAAGAAGAAAAGAAAAGAGCAGCAGCCGATTTCTTGAATTCATTGAAAATTGGTGCAGTCTTCACTCTTCATATTTCCACTGTTACTAATGCTGTCTAGGATTGACATTTTCCTGAAAGAAACTCCAAAATAGAGTATTCCAAAAAAAAAAAAAAGTAGTATTATTTCAAAGTAGATTGGTGCTAGATAGCATCATTACATGACTAAATGAACCATCCTATTCTACCCAATCGGCCAATCCTACCTTGCCTTGCTTAACTGATCTATAGATACAACCACCCTATTTGTATGTTTGATGTAAATATTTTAGAATGGATAAATCTACTTGTACACCTCATGGTATACATAATAAGCTACACCTCCCTCACATGGAGGAGGACCCACAAATATTTTATTATATATGGACCTCCCTCCATGTGAGGGGGTGTTAGCTATTATGTACATATAGCATAACTCATTTTAAAATAGATTTTGGGAAAAGTAATTTTTTGGAGAATGTAAAGTTAAAAAGTAAGAAAAAATTATTAGTTTACATGCAAAAATTATTTTATTAAAAGAATGTGTGGTTACACCTATTTTGTATCTAAGCTAAAGTTATATGTATAGAATTTAGATGACAGGAATTGTTGATAGTCACTCATAATCAAGCAGGCCCCACGTAAATTTAATATTCCCAGAAGAAAAAAAGCTGACCCCCCCTATTGTGAGTATCTGTCATCTCCTTATGTCATCTCGATTCTGTGCAAACAACAAGGTTCTTTGAATCTATTAATGAAATGAAATTATTGATATAAGAAGAAGGGCAAGAGTCAGTTGTCGAGTTTCTTATTAACATTTTACAAACTTTTTAGAAAAAATAATACTTGATTCTTCGAAATGTATAATTAATAAATGTACTGTGAATTTGAATTAATGTTCAACTTTGAATAATAATTTTATACGAACCTAGACTTGGTTTTGTGAAAGGGTGATAAGATAATATGCATATTGTATATATTTTTTGGGCGTCATTGTCACACCCAAAATATATATACAAGTATAAGAGAGAACACGTGGAACGATGTGATGAGGGTTTTGAATATGATTCTGTTTTTTTTTTTTTTTTTTTTTTTGATACCCAGGTTCCCAGCTTACGCCAGACTATATCCTGGACCACCAGCCACCGGTCCCTCAGTAACTGGCGGAAGTAAACCGCGGGTTATGCCCAAGTTGACCAGGGTCCGTGCACCCTTTATACTCCTGGCCCCAAAGGAGTCTCCTCCATGATTATTACATCACCAAGCTGCTCCAACCAATAAATGGTTATTACAACACTCAGCTGCTCCAACCAGGAATCGAACTCCCCACGCTGAGGTTGCAAGCCCCGCAATGCCCATCCTTTGCCAACTTGGATGTGCCCCGGGGGGCGAATATGATTCTGTTTTAAGAGTATTGAAAGGTAAGTCAACATCAAATTTCAGCATACAGTCAAAATGTTGGGAACCCAGATGTGACAAATTGAAAGTTGAGGCCTTACTTGCTCTATTTTTAAAGATTGAGGACTCTAACCGTAATTTTACACTTTCATCTACCGTTACGAAAAAAGGGATAACTACAAAATTTATTAAGATCACCATAATTTTTAATATTTTTTTATTTACTTAAATATCTTAAAGTAAAATTATTAATTAGAGTTTTAATATACTTTTAATTAAGAGAAAATTACATAAACCCAGATCTTTAAATATTACAATTCAAAAATCAGGGTTGTAGTTTTATTATTCACAAATTAGTTATCAAAATACACCTCACCCACCCATCTATTAAAAACCTTAATTCATTCACACGACCCTTTCTCTCTCTCCTATCCCTCTTCTCTCTACATCTTCCCCTTCGAACGTCGGCGATAAATGGTAAAGGATCTACACCGGCCGACGCTCTTGGCATTGGGGCCTCTTGAGTGTTCTCAATAGCATCACGCGGCTGACACTGCTGCAAATTGCAGCATCGCAACACTGCAGTCCGTCGATGCTATCGTTCGCAGTAGCATTTCAAGCACTGCTATGAGGCCTTGCTTGTTATGAGATTCGAGCACCAGCATCGTTGCTGTTGTGCGGCACCCTCGCAACCAGCGACGTGAGCGCCCGCAGCGGCATCGCCCTCGTTGCTTCTACAGTTGGTAGGGGGCTTTATGGGAACCTGCTTCTTCTTATGCCCAAACTTTTTAAACCAATTTTGGGTGATTTTGGGGTGGTTCGGGGATATGAGATGGTGGTAGATATGGTGGTGTGGATAAGGTAAGATGGTGGTGCTACAAGTGGTGAGGTAGCGTGATGCAGGTTGTTATTGGTGGGTTGCAAAATAGGTGGTTGTGGTGATTTTTGCTGGCAGTGGATTTGATCTAGTGGTGGTGACTTTTCTTGGTAGTGTTTTGGTGGCAACGGCTTTTGTTAGGTGGTGGTTGTGGCGTGTTGATGCATGTGTTGTTGGCAGCGTAGGGGATGGTGGTGGATTTGGTGGCAATTATGGGGTGAGGTGGTGGCGGGTTTGGAGGTGGTTGGTGGCTGGAGATCTGAGTGGTGGTGGTTGTGGTTTTTGTTAGCAGTTGATTGGATCTGGTAGTGACATTTTGTTAGTGGCGATGTTGTGGTGTTGGTGGCGATGGTAGTGTTGTTGTGGTGGTGGCGACAGTGACGTGGATGGTGGCGGCAATTGGTTGAGGTGGTGACGGTGACGGTGACGATGGCGGTGGTGTTTGTGACCAAGGGTTGGTGGTGGATTGGAACCGAGGTTGGATGTTTGGTGAATGTGACCAACTATTTGGTTACTTGTGACTAAACTATTAAACTGTGACCATGAAATGCAATAATTTGTGACTAACAAATTTGAAAATATGTGACCGATAGATAAATCGTGACCTATAATTTTTTTGATTTGTGACAAATGAAATAAACTGTGACTTATAATTTTTTCGATTTGTAACATCGACATAATTTGTGACCTATAAAAAATTTTATTTGTGACTTCGAAATAATCAGTGACTTATAAATTTTTTGATTTGTGATCTCGAAATAATTTGTGATCAATTTATTCGATTATACGTGATCAATTAATTAGTTGTGACCGTTAATTACGTAACTGTGACCATGAATAGTATAATTGTGACCTTAAAATAATTAATTAATAAAAAAAAATTCTCTAATCAATAAAAACCTGATTTTTGTATTTTAAAATATTTGGACCTGAAATGTGAAATGGCTATACTTAGCATGGTTTATGAATTATCCCCTTTAATTAATCATGAACATAGACCTAATTTCTTCTTTTTTTCTATTGGCATCGAAGAAGTTTCTTGAAGAAAAAGTTATGTGCATACACGATTAGTGTGTGAAAATAGAGAGAGAGAGAGAGAGAGAGACTTTGTTTCTTCTTCTTTAAGACAAAGAAGAGTTGCACTATAGAGAGAATAATGAGGGAGGAAGAGGTGGAACGGAGAGGAGGAATGAGAACGACGGCTATGTTTGTATTTTTTGTATTTAAACGCATTTGATTAAAATTGTCAAATATTTCATGAAAAAGTACAACCATCGAAGTAGAGTGTCCAACTGCATCACTACATGCATTAAATTCCATACTACAGTTGAGCATGTGTTTGTGAAAACCCTGATTCAAAACACGTGACTTTACCTGAACGGAGAAAATTGAACCGTAGAGATGAGTTACGGAGTGTATTGCAACAACGAAGGAGATTTTATTTGAATGATTGATGAGAAATTTTTGTTTGTAGCTTTCTCCTTGGTCGGGACTATTAAGATTGTTGTTTTACCAACATGTGAACACAACATTTTTATTTTTATTTTCATTTTTATTGTATTAAAAGTTTTTTTTTTCAATTTTAATTTTTGTTGCATTAAGAATATAATTGTAAATTTATTGTGATTTATTTATTAAAATTATATTTTAATTGTGATGTGATGTGATTATAATGTGATGTAGTAATTAAATTTTGTTGTGGTAATATAATTACCCCAAAAAAAATTCCATCACAAAATATCTAAAGTTTGAGAAAATGCTAGTATTCTAAAAGACGTAATACGTGACAATGCGTAAAAACCAAATTATGGGCTAGGTAATGCATAGGCGTAAAAAAAAAAAAAAAGTAAAAATACGCTTTCGTATTTTAATATTATTTTAATTTTAATCAATCGAAAAATTATTTAATAATTAAAAATAATACCTATCAAACGCCTAAATTATAGAAACTTTATACATTTTCCAAAGTTTCCAATAAAATGATAAGTTTCAAATGTAAATACTAAATAGTAAATAAATAGAAATTTTGGGGAGTTTTCCTTTGTTCAAGGTTTTAAGCGACTGTTTTGAATATATGACAAACGAAATGAAGAAATCAACATTTAAGTTTTAACTTAAAAGAATTAAAAAAATAACAAAAAAAGATAATCACGTCTAGGCGCGTTTTAGTGGTCAACAATTGTCGTTGACTGTTAAATAAGACGGCAAATAACTTGGCTTAGCGTTTCCACCGCGTATCGTGTCTAGACACGCCTTTTAGAACACGAGAAAATGCACAACAAATGTATAATACTTATTCTGTCCCATAATGATATATTTGTTTCTATTTTCACACAAATTAAGGAAATATAATTAATGTAGTTGAAAATATAATTTTTTTTTTTTCCTTAAATTTTTTTTAATATACCCTTACATTAAATGAATTCATATTTACAAATAACAAGGCACATTAAATAATTATATTTTAAAACTAAAAAATTATTTATATTCTCAATAAGGAAAGTGATCTATTTGGGACGAACAAGAAACGAAATTAATCCTATTTTTATGGGACAAAAGGAGTAAATTGACTTAATGGAATTTTAGAAACCCAATAATGGCCAAATGAAATAAATTTAGCAAAGTATATCCGAATTGCTGGTGAAATATTAATGAGTAATGACAAAATGACCAACCTCCCCACCTATATTGCATTTACTGCTCATTTTCTCAATTAGTTAGCAGTTAGTAAAACTTATTATTACAGACCCCTCACCCCAATTGGCCTTTCAATGCAATTCCTGGTTTCTGCCGATTTCCAACTTAATTTAAGACGAGAAACTTGAGAACATAGCAAGACAAGAAAATTCCAAGATTAAGCCGTAATTCCTACTTTTGAATCCAGCAAAAACGAGCAAGCAAAGCATACGCAGATTTGTATTTACAAGATTTCAACACAATTCCTCATAAGACGTGCAGAATTTAGCGAAAAAAGCTGAAAAACAAGCGGTAAAAATACTGAAAATGAAGTTGCAGAGCAAATTTTTTTTTCCATACTGTCATTTATTTGGAAAAATTACAGTTTTTCACCTTTACAATCCTCATCACCTAGTACAATGCACAACTAAGTTTCACTTATCCTAAAACTTAATTGTTGTCATGTTACAAAAGGCGAGTAGGAAAAGAACATCAAAAATGGGTACTGGACAGATTTTTTGAATAATAATCTGTTTATTGTTTTCTTTTCACCTTAATCATACACATGATCTCCATATTCTTCCCTCCAAAGAAACAACTATTATCGAAACGTCGTCATGGTAGCGACGTCGATCTCCTTGTGGTATTTCGAGCAATTCTTGAAAATTCATGCCTGAGATCAAGCATTATAGCAAACATGATATCTTAGTTTTCTCTTATCAGTTAGGACAAACAACAATATAATCTAAGTAAAACAAAAACTTACTAGCTTTTTTTGCTGCACGAAATAGCAATTCCTCGACCAAATGTTGTGCGGGATCTCCTTCTGGAGACCAAGAGAGAAAGAGTTCAACTTCAGATACAGCCTCTTCGTTCGTGAAGTATTGATAGAGTCCATCCGATGACAATATCAAGAACCTGTCTCTTGGCCCCAATCTGTGATGGCAGAGCCATGGTAGACAGTTGATATAAGGTGTAGTTCCAATGTAGTTAATTCTGAACATCTCTAGAAGTGCATTGTTCCATTTTGGCTGTACAAACACGAGTAATATAAGCACAAAATTTCAAAAGCACACGAACCAAATAACATTTCTGATGGAAATAATTGCCATAAAATATTTTCTCCTATAGAAATACAATTAAAAGATAATATTCAAACATCGAGAATGGAAAAGTGACGCCATCTAGTATACAGGAATCTTGAGGAGTTTCAGCAAACTATTCATGTTACCATGTATGATACGCACCATTACATTGTACTCCACAGTAGAACTGACAAAATTTGTACTTCTTTTTATCTAGGACCCGTTTGGCATCAAAAGCATCTACGACTAAGTTGCTTTTGAGCTTGATTATCTGGTTAGAAGAGCATTTAGAGGAAGCTTGTTCAAGGTGACTTCCTTAGGAAAAAGGCAGAAGCAAAAGCCTTGTCAAACGGGCCTTAATCATAACCAATAATGTCTAATGCACTTGTCCAACAAACCAATTAGAAATAGGCAATCCAATTGCATGATCTCAAAAAAAAAAAATTCTTATAAGCCAAGAGACTAACTATACTTTAAACTAAAGATATCCTTTTTCTGTCTGCCCCAGGAATGGAATCCCACAAACCAAAGAAACAAAATATTCATTTATAGGTCTTACTTTCCACGAGAATCAATGGCAGAATGAGTTGTATATCACATGATAGTGAATTGTGAAACACTTTCAGGTAAATATCGTTGGTCGGGATATCAAAAACCTTCCCAAATATGGTCAGATAAAGCAACTCTTCTCTACCTCAGAAAGGCTAAGCATAAAAGTATCCTTCTTACTTTTGATGTTTACTCATTGAAACAAGTTATCATGGCCAATTGAGGAATCTACTTTTCTCAAACACATAAGGAATCAACAACATTAACTTTATCCATGTTCATGTTTTATCTACTGCAAGAGTACCTGCTTGAGAAAACCGGCACCAAAAGCTCGAGTGACCTTTAATGAACCTTTTACACGGTCATTGATCACGGCAGAAGCATCGTCCGAGTGCTCACTTCGAATTCTTT
Organism: Osmanthus fragrans; assembly: GCA_019395295.1. Lineage (NCBI taxonomy): Eukaryota > Viridiplantae > Streptophyta > Magnoliopsida > Lamiales > Oleaceae > Osmanthus > Osmanthus fragrans. The sequence goes on along the minus strand of CM033355.1, from coordinate 27,141,505 downwards.
GAACCTCCTGAAAATATAGTATTGTTATATGATCAATCAACAACTAAAACACAATAAAAATCAAATATCCAAACTAGAGGTTTTCTTTTCACCTCGTCCTCAGACGTGCTATGATCCATGGTGAGCTGAAAAGCAGTTAAGCTGGGTAGAGCGTTTGACATGTCACTATCAAACGTCTCAAGGTCATGTAATGTTTCTTCACTGATTCTCTCCAAATCCTGGCTCCAAAGATCTGGTTCTTTCTTCTGAGCCAGAATTGCTCGACTATCGCCCACGTTCATCACGTAAACATCCTCTCCCTTCATCAACATCACAAGAACACACGAACCCATCAAAGAAAGCTCGGGATTCTCCATGACCATCTTATCAGCAAGATCCAAATATGCATCCTCCGTTTTCTTCAACGCTTGCGAAAGGGCTTTTAGCACATCCACGTGATTAGCCGTTCCTGACCCAAACTGCTCTTTTAATCTCCTATCAAGCTCTAATCTTTCCCTGTCCCATTCACATCTCCATCTCCTCTGATTCTCCTCCCATTTCTTCGCTGCTCCTTTATACTTACTCTTCAAATTCCTCCCCCGTTTTCTCTTATACCACAAATCATAATTTAAATCCCCATTTTCGTTAGGATAGTTCTCAGGCTCTACACATCTAGAACAACCATCCTTAGTCCTATCCCGTAAAACCACCTCACCAAAACTCTTAGCCGAACTAAAATCATCTGGTTCCAAGTTCCCATTCTCAGTCACAGCAAATGAATCAGTCTTATTATTGTCATCCCATAACAAACCTTTGAGCTCTTTATGAACAGCTGAATACAAATTGGATAACACAATAATCAGGCGCATCAGGGCCATTAAATCCATCATAAATCCCTACAAAAACCCATTCATGTTCCTCAGAGATCACAACATGAACTCGATCCTCCCCTGCTTTTCCTTGAGCCCACTGAAGATTCTGATTCTCCAATGAATCATCATCATCCAAGCTACACTCACTGCTGAAATTCACACTGCTACTGATTGTTAACTCATTCTGCTTCTCAGAACTCACCATCCAATCATTTTCCTTCATTGAAACCATGCCTTTGATCGGAGCAACAATGGAGTTCTGACCTCTGGTGATGCTCTTTGATAAAGCTCTTCTCAGGGCCCGAATCAACGATCCTTTTCTCGATCTGGGCCGAAACGCAAAACCCCCATGGGAATAGCTTCTCTGGAACTGATCGGAGCTGCCTCTTTCGAGAGGTCCCGAGAGGATCCCGCGATCGAGAGGCCCCGATAAGAATCCCCTCTCAATTGGGCCAGACATGAAGCCACGCTCCATAGGGCCCGAGTTCGGAATCAAACCCGAATTATTGAACAGGGGCCCGGAGTGGGTGCCGGAACTTCTCGGGATGATTTGCAGCGGGATTGAAGCAAAGGAGGTAGAACTCTCAAAGGCGGAGGCACGGTCAATACTGTTATACGAATAGTGGTCAACGAATGCCGTAGATAGAGGCGTGGATGTGTTGGCACTAACGGCAGCTCCGGAGATGGACCTGAACGTCGTAGTAGACGCTTCCTCGAATTCCGTATGCACCTTAGACGACGAAGACAGCCTCGTCAATTCGGGTCGGACGTAGCAAAAAGAGTGACCCAGATCATCTAACGGATCAGATATCATCATCGCCATGTCCTTCCTTCGCCGCCGAGCTTCATCGGCGTTCGCAGCTCCGGTGAAGCACAACCTCAGCTTCCCTACTCCGTTACCCATTAAATCAATCCAACAAAAAATTCAAGATTCAACCGGGTAAAACTCAAATCAAGAAAAAAAAATCTTGAATCTGTTCAAAACTTCATTTCATTAAAAGAAAGAAATTGTGAAGTTTTAGAGAGAGGAAGAAGCGTTGACTTTTGCGTGGGGAGTGTTGATTGAGATAATAAAAACAAAACAAAGAAGGAGAGAGAGGACTGGATTCAGACCCGGTGGATGCTTGCGGGGATTTGTTTGTATATTAAAAAACTTATTAGTTTTGCCGTGTTGACTGCTACTGCATGTGTGGAGGCTAAGGTTAATGAAACCACCAATGCTAAACAAACAGGGCTGGGGACAGGGGACTGAGGTGATATCACCTCAGCCCTTGATCTGATTTTTTGAAATTCAGATCAGGGACTGAGATGGTACCATCTCAGCACCCTGTCCCCAACCCTGTTTGTGTAGCAACTCTCTAATGAAACTCATCTCATATATCATCAATTTTCATTAATCAGCACATATGAAACATGTTTTCTCCCCATTTTCTAAAATTTACATTTTGAAAAATTCATTTTCAAATAAATATTTTAGAGTAATATTATTTAGTTCTTTTGAAGTTACAACATCAATTTAGATGACATTAATGTGGCGTTAAATGATTGGTAAAATTAAATAAGTCATTTAATTTTACCTTTCATTTAGTCTATCATCTAACATCACCTAGACTGGGGTTGCAATCCCGGTGGACTACATAGCATTACTCAATATTTTATGGACCTATAATTTTTATTAATTTTTCATTTATTCATATCAAAATTTATAGAAAATCTAATTCTTAATTAAATCAAACCTGTGTATGATCTTTAATGGTGTTTTTGGTCAAAATATTTTGTTAGAATACTTTGAAATGAGAGGCATTCTATCATACTTTTTGTATTCAAAAAACATATACGGGGTAAATTAGTATTTCTATGCCCGATCTAACAAACCTTTTGAATGGAAATAGTCAAATCAAATGTGTTCGAGAGTGGTTAAATTAAAATTTAAGTAATTATAAAAATTATAAATTGTGTGTCCTGAAAATTGTGTAGATAACATCTTTTCAAACTTTTTGAACAGAAAGCTTCATTTAAATGTGATTGGGAGTACATTACTTAAGTGATTATAAATTGAGGGTGTAGTATGACAGTAGAACTAATGTGTATTCTTAAAGGTTGAACCTCAACCTCGAGGGTCCCTCACCGTTCCGTCTCTAAAACATGGTAAATAAGGTAAATCGCGAAATATATCTCAGCAGGCCAAGGTATATGAGCTGCCATATTGATTAATATATATTCTTTAACACACTTTTGATTGTCAATAGTTTCACGCTTTTTAATGGTAATAAGAAAGTTGGGATTGGCATTTTATTAACGTGGAATGTAAATCACGGGTAGGAAGGAAAAAGCGTGAATTGAGTAGTGGAAAAAAGATGAAAAAGTCAAAACCAATGTAGAATAAAAGAAAGGGGCATACATACTCTATTTTCAATTGAAACGTGGCACAAAACACAATGAAATTGCCAAAGCTGAAAACCATACATTTTGTCAACTTGCATATAATTCTATTTGCTTCAATTGACTTTGTGTGTACCCTTAAATGGCAAATTTCATTTAATTTTATGGACTTGGATTAGCTAGCTCTATATTTAATTTTGTGAGGTGGAGTGGTTGAAACTCTACTAAATATAATACATTTATTGCTTCTTTAGTGTTTTAGGTGGCTAGACATGTACGTGACTGAAGTCAAAGATTTATCTTAATTATTCGATTTATTTTGAATTTATAAGTTAACTAAAATTAAGGAAATTGATTTTCAAAGAAAACCTTTAAAAAATTATATTTCCGGCCTAATTGTGCTAAAGAGAGGAAATTCTTGGTGTATCACGTGTATTCCCTTGTTCTCAGGGTTTTCCTTTCTCATTATCCTTCACTCTGGTTTGGTTCTTCGTGTTCCTGGATCTGCGCTATGTGTTGCCTTTGATTGGTTTCCAACACTACCTGTTCTTAATCCCTTCTCATCATGAATTTGGAGAAGAGAAATTTATTTTTACAATTTTTCTTTTTTTTGTCATAATAATGTTGATTTAAACATTGTATTTGAGATTGAGTTACAATAAATTTAAAAGGTTGAGGATTTTAAGTGTTAATAAATAAAGACTGAGGCACAAATTTAACATATTGGAGACCTCTAACGCTATATTACTTGAGAGTTTTGCCCCATGTAACCCTGCCAGATTAGTAACAAATGTGGGGCCCACATAAAAAATTGCCAAAAATTAACCCACCCCTCCCCATTTGTGTGGTATCGGAAGGGGTTCACATAAACCATACTTGTACACCTAGCACAACTCATATTACTTTACCCTTATTTCTATGTTTTTTTTTTTTAAAAAAAAAAAAAATTCTAACTTGCTTCTATGACCAAGATCGAAAAGATCAGCCAAATCAATCGTACACAACTATTAACAATTCTTCAAAAAAATTGAGGAATTATTTTGATTTTACAAGACAAACAAAAATGTATAAGTGCAAAATTTAGATAATGAATAATATTATGCAACACCACTAATGTCAAACATGAGTTTAGGTGATAACTGTTTGACACATATTATAATGAGAAATTTTGGTAAAATATATTACGGAATAATATTTTTTGAGAGAATGTGTGGTTAAAAAAGAAGGAATTTTTTTTATTTTCTTGTAATATTATTTTATAAAACAATGTGTTGTTAAAAAGAAGAGAGAAAGAGAAATATATTAATTTTTTAAAGGATATCCAACAACGATTAATGCAATGTCACATAATTCATTTAATTGACCTATCAAATGTGGTTATCTGGACTGGTGCTCTAGGTGTTAGATAGAATTATTGTAGATAATTGAGTTTTAAAATATAAAAAAAATAAAGTAATTTGGGAGAATTTCTAGTGGGTCCCGATATGGAGTGGCATTTGAAATTTGAAATGTGACAAACAAATTACCGTGGCATGTGTTAGTCCACAGTAGTATTTGATTGTAACATTCTTTAATGCCTTTGAGTCAGCCACTTTCAATGAATTTGTTCAAAGACTTTTACCAACTTCGATTTGAAAAACATCCTTTTACTATTTCTATTGTTTTTAAAGTCAAATTAAACAACAAATCAAGTAATAACAAGTTTGTTTTCTTTAAGGTTTAGGAAACTATTTCAATTCTTAACAATTAATTAAGGGTTTATAATTATTCTTTTTAACAAAATCGCTTATTCTTCATAAAGGGTTTTCGGGCCTCCATCTCAAGACACAAGCGAGGTTTCTACATTATCCTGTACCTCGTATATATTTTTAAAAAATAAATAAAGTGAAGCAGATAGATGTAACCTTGACAATTAAGCCATTGTTTGGTTCCCATTATTTTCAAAATATATTTTTCTCTCTTATTTTTCACTATACATTTTTCAATAAAATAATATTACACGCAACACCAAAAAAATTTCTTATTTTTTAACCATACATTATCCATCGAAATACTATTCTAAAATGTATTTTGAGGGGAGGGGGGGGGGGGGATGGGACTCAAAGATGCTTTAAGTAAGTATTAGAAATGTCAAGTTTTTATAACAATTAATTTTAAAATCTAAAAAAAATAAAATATTTCAATCATGAGTAAAATATAAAAAATAGAAAGGTAATTAGCACAAACGTCATTACCTTTCAATGTTATTGTGCAAAACATAATATATATTCGTTATTTTACAGTTTTTAATTGAAAAAAATGATGAAAATAATGATTTTAACAATGTAATGTGAAAATAAGGGTGAAATACCAAAAACTAAAATGTATGAATTTTTTGCACAATAATATGGAAATGTAAGGAGATTTTGTGCTAATTACCCTTCTATAAATTTATTTGGACTCATTTACAATTTTTAAAAAAGTTTGTGAGTATAATTGCAATTTACTCTTTAAATTTTTTTTTCTTTAATTTTTTTTTTTATTTACATAGGATGGTATATTTATCATTTTATATTTTTTTTTTATTGAGAAATTTGATGAAAATGATATTTTTCGCAATAAAAAGTGAAAATATAAACGAAAATGTCAAAAAAAAAAAAAATTGAAAAGTATGGACGTTTTGCACAATAACATTGAAATGTGCTAATTACCCAAAATAGAATTTGAAACTGAGCTAACGAATGTATAGCTTTTCTGTAATGTTGCCTTATTTTTCCTTTGATGATTTTGTATAAGGGTTTTTTTTTTTTTTTTTCAATAATTAGATGTAAACTCAAATAAAGAAAGAAGATTGTGATATATATTTTTGTTTAGCATAAAATTCGGTCACGTCTTATAAATAAATTTTTCTATTTTGTCAAAAGCAATTTCTATACTGACATGCTGAATGACGATTCATATAATCATTCCTAATGTGTTGACACTTAACCGTTGTCATAATTTTTCATTGACTTCATTTATTTATTTTTAACAATTTTTCACTTTATCTCTTAGTTGCTAGGATTTAGCATCATTAGTGCCGGGGCACACTTGCCTTTGACCTTTACTCTTTTATTTATTTATTACATTTAGCTTCTAGAATGGGTTACATTTCATCTTCCAACCAAAGCTTTTCAACATTCCTTCAAAAGAAATAAATTTTTTTTTTCTGGTCAAATTGATGGTCTTCCTAGCTATTTTATATCAATTAATTCAAAATTTTCTTCAATCAATAATATTTATATTGAAATTTTTAAACAAAAAATTGATTAGAAATAGAAAACATAAGTTGATAAAAAAAGTCAAACAAGATTTTACTTTAAACTAATCAAATATTATTATAAAAATATAATCGATAGAGAATGATTACGAGTTTTAAGGTATTTTAATTCCATTCATATTTGTTGGAAAATAAAATATTAATTTAATTTAATTTTTTGGTTAAGCATGAGAAAAAATAATCATTGTTAAATGACAACATCATATTGAATGTGAATTAATAAATAATTGAAATGGATGAATGAGAGAATTATTTGTCAAAATAATATAATTAAAAGTTCATTGTCCACTTTGATAATTATAATACTTTGAAATTCAAAGATGTATCATCATTAAATATTGCTAGTGGAGAACCCTCATAAGCCACCTTCTCCACAATTCATTTGTTGACCAAAATATCCTTTTTAATTTACCTTTTAATTTTTAATTTATTTAAAATTGTCACACTTCTAATTTATAAATATAACAAAAATAAATATCACTAGATATCCAATAAAATTATAACGCATTATTTGAAAATGGAAAAAAAAAAAAAAAATACACCGAGAAAATTTCACTTCAAATAAATAAAAATGTGCACAAAAAAATAAAAAGTCAAAACTGTCAATTTTTAGATGATATTTTGTAGAATAAGATGTGGTAGCCATTGAGCAAACAAAATCCAGGTGGTCTGAAATATGGCTGCCACCTTCAATGGTCGCTGTCCACCGCCGTCAGCGGCACCACAGCCACCACTCTTTTGTTCCACCACCACTTGCACGTGCATTTGTCTTCTCTTTGTACATTCCATACAAACAATATATTCAATGTCTCAAGTCTTCTGGACTTCTAATATACCTGTCGACATTTCAATGCAAACTTTGGTATTGTCAGTTTCGTAATATGGTCACGCATGTCGAATGAATAGAATGTTTTAATTTGTCCAAAAGAAAGTAAATTTTATATAAAAAAAAAAAAAAAAAAAAATAGTTGATTAATCAACATAACAATCAAACATCTCAATTCCTTAATCATAGAATGTATTAACTAAGTCAGAAGAGAAAGCAATTAATATAAAAAATGATTAATCGACATAACAAACAAACATGCATCTCACTTAATCATGTTTCATGGGAGGATTTATGAGTGAGCAGGGCGGACCCTCAAGAAAATAGATAATACATTATAGACGGGGATTTTAACTGATTGAGTTCATGTTTGGATTACGATTCTTGAACGAGTCATGCTACAGGAACATCATGGGTGACCGCAAAAATTATCGCACACTCACATGCGATCACCCATGCGGGTAGAGTATCATTTTTCTTCTTGAACGTACATTTCAATTAGCTAAATTGCTAAATCATTAGGTCACATTGGCAATTTAAAAATAGTTGCAAATAGAGTTCGGTTCGATTCGGTTCGGTTCTGAAAAGAATCGAATCGAACCGAAAATTTTCGGGTAGTTAGTAAACGGATCCGTCGGATTCAAATATAATTTTGGAACCGTTCGGGTTCGATTCGGTTTGGGTCTGTTCGGTTCCATACTATAATTAATTTTTTTAACATTTATAACAACACTACAGTTTTACATGTTTAATCTTAGTTTTTACAAATTAACGTATTTCAATTTAATAATATATAAATAACAAGTTGTCTAATAAAATCAATTTATCAATGTATACAAATAACAAAAAGTAGATAGTAAATTAGTAATATTAAAATATCGATAATCCATATAAATTAGAAGTCATAGACTCATAGAGATAAAATATTTTAAAATATTGCTAATACAATAGTACTTACCAACTATTTGATTTAACCATCAATTGATTGATTTGTCATACTAGATACTAAGAAATTCTAAAAGAAAAATGGAAAAATCACAATTAACTAACATAAATAAACTAAAAATTGTTCAACTAATAAGATTTAATAAGAAAAAATATAATATATGCGTTTATTACCTGTCTCAATGCCCTCATAGAACTCAATGTCTTCAATGCAAACTCTATCTTTGCTAATTTATTTTTAAAAAGTTAAAATAATTTAATCTTTCTCATATATAAAAATTTAAAAAATTCGGTTCTTATTGAGTTATTCTGTTCTGGGTCTAGAACCGAGAATCGAACCTAATCCGTCGGTTCGAGATTCAGATACCCATCGGTTCGGTTTGGGTCTGATTTAGTTCAATTCGGTTCGAGAGATATGCCCAACCCTAATTTCACTTACGAAGAACGGTTCGGGTTCAGGTTCGGATTCGGTTCGGTTCAGGATATATGCCCAGCCCTAGTTGCAAGAAATGAATTTAATAAATTTATCCCTGTTTGGTATACATTTTTTTTTCATTCTCATTCTTCTACTTATTTTCAACCACACATTTTTCAATAAAATAATATTTCTCCCATGTGAGTGCAGTGTCAATCAGGATATCAACTAGGGTGTTCATGTAGCATAACTAATTTAAAATAGCTGTCTAAAGATGGTTACTTAAAGGGTTTAATATCTATTTCATTCATGCTAACTTTGACGTCGACTTAGATAAAATTTTATTTGACTTTAATTGATACTATATAGAAATATAAAGAAATTTCATTTCGTAATCTCAACATGCTATCAAAATTTGGAAATGTCAAAGTTTGAATGGAAAAAAATGCTGAGACTTATGTGCTAAGCGTGCAAAAATTGACAAGTTGAAATTTTTGACAATTTAATTACTAATTTGAATACTCAATTGTCCCCATATTCATTCAATCAAAGAGAGTTTGGAGATTGGACATACCATTCCGCCTTTTTAGTGTCACATTTCATGAGAAAAAAAAAATTATAATTTATATATTTATTAGCTAAAATTGTTTAGAGCAGAATTCTTGCTCGTAAAAATTAGTTATTTATTATATTACAATTTGTTTACGAACACATGAAACAAAAAATTTGACTCGATCAAAAGTACAATATTAAGAATATATATACACACACACAAAGGAATAAAATATGAATGTACTAGAGTTTATTATATCAAACTTCATTAACGCGTAACATTACTTGTCTAATAATAATACCGCTTTTGAGAAATTATAAGTTTGACATCACGGTTTTCTATTGTTGACAATTAAATCATTGACGGTGGCATAAGAAAAACAAAATTCGACTATTTATCATTAAAATAATAGAAAATTCTAATGATTTTTCTTTTTGTTTATAAATTGTGAAAGCAACTTCTTGGGCCTCAGAATTTTGACTTGGGCCTAGGCCTCAATCTTTGGATGGGCTAAAAAAGGCTGAATAGATAAGAGGAAAAAAATTCATATCTGAGAGTTTAACTATGACCAATTTCAAAACTAAAAAATAAACTTTAAAATTTTGGTTAATTGGCGCAAAACGTCCCTACCTTTCAAGGTTTTTGTGGAAAACATCCATACCTTTCATTTTTGGTGCAAAACGTCAATATCTTTCAATTTTTTGGTCCAAAACATCATTTTCACAATTTTTTAACGTAAAATGACCAATATACCCCACTATTTAAATAAAACAAATTATAACTATAAACCCAAATTTTTAAAAAGTGCAAATAACCCCCCAAACTTCACCTTCTCCCCGCACTTCACCCCCACACCACCGTCGCTTGTCGGCCCACCTTTCAGTCACCAAAATCACTGTGTATGTGTACCTACTTTCTAGTAATCCCTCCACCAGTCTCCTCTTAAAACCCATGTTAACCACCAAACCCTGGTAAATCCACTAAGCTAAATTTCAGTCATTTCGTCTCCATTTTCCCTTCTTTGACCTCTATTGACATTCTTCTCTGCAACCAGTCCCCCAACCTTAAGACCAGTCCCCCAACTAGTAACACCAATAGCGTAGGACGAGACTTGGCAGAAGATATGAAGATAAAACCATGTTGGATCGGCCGATGAAAATGCCCTCACGTACCTCGCGATAATGATCCCAATTGGAAACATGAATGAAATTGTTATCCATGGCAAAATTAGATCAAATGTAAAATTGCCCAGAATTTGAATTTCTTCACAATTTTCAATCAAACCCAAAATCAAAAGCAAGAATGATCTGGCACAAGTAAAAATACAGTAGAAATTTGCATTTTCTTACATTCTTTTTCTTGATTCTAGAGTCCCCACCACCATTAGAAAAAGTGCTCTATCCTTTTAACAAATCAAGACTACCTTTAGAGTTCAAATTCGCCGGCTGAAATTCATGCTTGTCGGTTAACAGGGTTTAGATATATTGAAATTTAGCTCAATGGATTTACCTGGGTTTGGTGATTAACATGGGTTTTGGGAGGAGAATGGTGGAGGGATTACTAGGAAGTGGGTACACATACGCGGTGGCTTTGGTGGCCGGAAGGTGGGCCAGCAAGCGGCGGTAGTGTGGGGTGAGGTGTGGTGTGGGGGAGAATGTGAAGTTTGGAGAGTTATTTGTACTTTTTAAAAGTTTGGATCTATGGTTGTAATTTCTTCTATTTAAATAGCGGGGTATATTGGTCATTTTACGTTACAAATTGTGAAAATGACGTTTTGCACCAAGAAATTGAAAGATAGGGACGTTTTGCACCAAAAAATGAAAGATAGAGATGTTTTCCACAAAAAACCTTGAAATGTGAGGACGTTTTGCGCCAGTTGCCCTAAAATTTTCTTAATTGGATATTATTTAATTTTATTTATGAAATAAATAATTAAAAAATATTTTATTAATTAAATATATTAGAGTCATAACCCTATACAATATTTTATTTACACTTTTGGTACTCGATTAGATGTTGATTTTAGAAAGATGTTTCTTGGTATTGGTGTTTAAGTGTGGTGGCTGGTCATCTAGAAATGTGCAAGCGAATGGATGGCAAGAAATGGAGGTTCTCAAGAGATGTGGTACCCCCATCACAAGTACTGTTAGCACCATCTGCAAACAAGTTGTCCCCGTTCAAAAAAGCTTGTGGAAGTCAAGAACAATGACACTGAGAAGAAAAACCCTCTTTTGTTTAATCCTAAAACCAACCTAAGTATTTCTACATCTTCTAACAAGAAATATGAGATTGGTTTTTAGTATTTTTACATCCTCTAGTATTTTTGGTTTCGTTTCGTGGTGAGGGTGAGGGGTAGGGGTAGGGATAGGGATGGGGATGGGAGTGGGGATGGGGATGGGGATGGGGATGGGGATGGGAGTGGGTGTGAAAGGGAGAGGGAGATGGAGATGGAGATGGGGGAAGAAGAGGAAGATTTTTCTTTTCTTTTTTTATTTTTTAATTTAATTTATTTGGAATTTATTTGTACTTTCTTTTTTAAAAAATGGGAGTATGATTGTAATTTGTATTTTTTTTTCTTTTTGTTTTATTTAAATAGGATTGTATCTTTGTCATTTTACAATTTTTAATTGAGAAATTGGATAAAAATTAATGAAAATAACATTTTTCACAATAAAACGTGGAAATATTGGTGAAAATGTAAAAATTTGAAACGTAAAGACGTTTTGCACACTAAAAATCAACACAGGGACGTTTAATACTAATAAGCCTTTTTAAAATTAAGTACTAAAAAAGCAAATATTTTCCATTCACCAAACCCTTCCAAACATGCTCCTATTTCATTTCACTCTCTTTCTCTTTCATCTCGTCTCCATGGTAGATTGTTGGATTCAAGTTAGCTGCTGCTGCTACTACTGCTGCCGCCACCGCTGCCGCTGCTTCTTCTTCTTGACATGTTAAAAAATGGGCGAGCCTTATGATTTAGATTGATTCCTTTTTGCCTTCTTATTTCCATCATTTTGCATTGTGTAGTTGTGATGTCGTTTCTTTGTCCAAGCCATGTTAACGTTCAATACGGACACTTTTGCCAAGAAGGTGTGTCCGTGCTTCATAGTTCTTTACTATCATGTGTTGCTAAATGTATTTTCACGTTAAATAATGATATTAATCTTGTTCACTGATACGAGATAATTTTGTCCCTTTATTTTGATTGTTTTGAAATAAAATTTTCCGTGATATTCTTTTAAGATAAAACACAGAATTTTGTGGTGCAGCAGATCGATGAGGGAGAAAAAAGTGCATTGTGATTTGTGATCTTTCCATTTCATTTTTATTAGGGAAAATTGTATCCGTGTCCCTAACCTTTTTCAAATTGTGATTTGTGATCTTTCCATTTCCTAACGATTGAATTTCGGATGTTAGAAATCAAAGGTTCTGGACCATCATCACAAACTTTAAGTAAAATTTGGGGTTAGAATTTTCATTTTTTCTTTTTCTTTTTTTCAAAATCAAATTTCATGGTACAAAGCCATCTATTTATGTAAAGAGTTTTACCTTGTTTATTTATTTTTAAGATACAAAATATATGTGTATGATGCTGTTTGAGACATTGTAGATGAAAACCAAAATAACTATGACCTAGTTTGACCCCCATTATGAGGGAAACTAAATAAGTTTTAGAATTTTTTTTTTTTAAATGTGTGATTAAAAAATAGAAAAACTTTAAATTTTCATGTAAAATTATTTTATACAAAAATACGTAATTGAAATTTTTTTTTACAAAAAATGAATTTTAAGAAAAATAAAGCTCAAACATAAATTATATAAGAAATAATTTATAGAGTTTTACCCACGAATATTTGCAATAACTCACCATGAAAAAGTTAATGAGGGTCGAGTTAACTTGAATGTAAATTTTAATAAGAATAAAATAGAGATTTTGATAACAAATAAAAAAAAAAAAACCCCAATTTTCATCTCGACCGCCAAAATTAGAACATGTTAATTTCACCCATGACCACCCAACTCCACCATGGCCATTGCTTTGTTTTGTTTCATCATGACTGCTGAACCTTCCACTTGGTGTTACCATGGCCACAAACTTTAATTTGTTTCATCATAACTACTAAACCTTCCACTTAGTGTGTGTTACCATGACCATCGGACGATGGAATTTATATGATAAATAGCACTCATGGTCCCTCATCTTTGAACACTTTGATAAAATGTACTTAACCTATGAACATTTTAAAGTTCGATGGCAATGATGAGATGAAGTTGAAACTTTGAAGGCCATGGTAAAACAAATTAAAGTTTGGTGGCAATGTGTGACTAAGTGGAAAGTAAAGTGGGCATGCATGAAATTGATCCAAATAAAAACTAATAGTATGGTTATATGATCACACTTCCTCAAACTAGAATTTCAGGTTATAAAGTATCACATTCTAAGCACTTAATCTATCCTGCAATGTGAAAAATACATATCCTTAAACTAGCAGAACGAAACATAGAACAAGAAAATAAAAAAGTAACAACAAATGACAGGCAAACATTTGGCGACAGACGTGATATAAAGGCAGCAACTGTTGAAACAAAATGTACAGCAGAAGAAAGATTGATGCAAGATTTGGGCATGAAAGGAAAGCATTTATCTTCCTTTATAACACTTAAATCCCAAAAGTCAGCAACTTTTTCTGATATCAAAACCTTGTAAGTCTCGGCTTTTCTGCAATCTTGTCCTCGAAGAAAATGTGCAACAAAACCATAAGAAACCCAAGGATTTCTTCAGTCACTTTACTACAGAATTTGGTAATATATTACATATAAATAAAAAAAAATACAAACTGCTTTACAAAAACAATCGACAGTGCAATTCAAGAAATGATACAAATGAAATTGGAATCTAGAATTATTGGCAATTTAAGCACAAATTTGATCATCTTTACCTCATGAGACCAATGAATTATCCCGCCGGGAAAATGACCGCCTTTGCAGGCCCCAATTCGATTTTTCGTGTTAATTATGACAAATTACAATCCCAAAATAATAAAATCAAATCTCATCGCCATAGATATAGATAATTCAGCCATAGACACCACAAACATAACAATAATCTATGCAATCCCAGTTTTTCAGCTGCCGCCACAGATCGAATTTCCATCCCAGCCGGTGATGAATCACGACCTGCTGGACTGTACATTCCAGACTCTGGCGAGAGTGCAATATCTGGTGGCTGAGCACCTGCTGTTACTGGCTTCGCCTCAATTGGATTCTTCCCAAAAATTTCTCGGGGCAACAAAACTTTGGACACCCCCAAAAATCGCCACTGGCTTCTGATCAAACACCGTTTGCGTCACGGACGCCTGCACTATTCCGGTATCAATGCCCACCGACCCGTTAACCCGACTGATGTTTAACGTGAAACTCGTAGCCCCATATTGCTCTGTCGCCAATGTGGGTTGAACCGGATTCACTATTGATTCCAAAGAACCTAATGGGTAGTAACAATTCAAAACGTGGAATCTCAAAACCTGTGCTTTTTGGTCAGCCGGTAGAGACTGAAGCTTTACCGATGAAGGCAGATCGGCAAATGCGTCATCAGTGGGTACAAAAAGTGTGATTCCGGCACCACTCTCATGGGCTTCAAATTCAGACACAACCCCAGATGCTTGAAGCATCGATGCCGCAACATTGAATTGGTGCCCATCCACTAGTGCTTTCGTAATATTGAGCCCCAAAGGCGGGCGAGTATCAGAAGCCATTAGATCGAGATTGTAAGGGACTAGAAGCGAATTAATTGAGAAAATCGAGATGTTGTAAGGAAGAGTTTTAATTAGGGCAAGGAGAGTAGCATTAGATGTAGGGGAGTAGATAGTGACGGCTTTAGAAGAAGGGTTAAACGTTATGTTAACGGTGCCGGAGTTCGACGCAGCACGGCCAGTTGTCTGAAACAGGGTGATGACGAGTTTCCCGGAGGGAGGTATGCGGCGGAGGTCGGACAAAGACAAGTACTCAAGGAGTATCTGGTATCGAATAACGTCGGCGAGGTTACTAGAAGAAGGGTGGTTTCCCGGCGTGAGATCGGCGGAGGAACTACGCAAGAACGCGTTGGGAACCGCTAGGAGCGTGACGGAGGTGCGGTAGGCCAGATCAGCCGCGACGCCGGTGGTTGTCAAGAGATTCGTGAAGTCCGAGAGATCGGGGTACGAGGTTAACAAATCGGTGACATTAATGGACAAAATGGGGAGGTGGTAAGAAGAAAAGAGGAGTAAATAGAGAAATGGCAGAGGGGTATAATTGGGAATGGAGATTGAGATAGCCATTTCCGCTTCTGTGGATTGCAGTGAGCTGGGATGAGTAAGGAAAGTGAATGTGTTGACGGGTTGGTTTGGGGGGTGGCGTGGGGGTGGGCGTGGGGTTGGGGTTTGGGGTGGGGTTGGGGTTGGCGTTGGGGATGGGGATGGCGTGATGGGAGAATTATATTATTATATATAAAGAATGAATATTCTTGAACCATTCACTCATTGTGAATTTTAGTGATAATTATTTTATTTTTATTTTAGTGTTCGAAAAATCTGATAGGTGCGACACGAGTAATCCACAAGGCACCTAACGCAGGAAAATTGGTAGAGTTGAGGAGGCTTCAACTTGAAGCAAAAGGGGTGCAAGTATCATGATGCAACTAGTACTTGATTACATATTGTTTTAAATGATTGTCTGAATGAAATTTCAAATTTCATCGTGTAAAATTGTTTCATTATGTAATATTGTGAGGAAATTTGCATCATTTCACTTTATTGACGACGTTGCATGTTGTGTTAAAAGTCAAATAGTCGTCGATAAAAGAAGAAAATAGGAATATACTTTGTATTTAAACAAGCGAGAGAGAGAATGAATGAATATTTTATGAATTTTTAAAACACATTCGTACAAATGTATTAATTTTGATAAAGATTGTGTCGCTATTAGTATAATTGTTCCACTTTTTCAAGCAATTCTCTAGAAGGGATTTCGAGCCTTGTTTTTAAGCTTTGTGAGGGTATTTTTTTGGTGATTTTTTTTTAACCTCCTTGACCTCAACTTCCGAAAGGGTAACATGGCCAATAGGTAAATACTCCAAGTAGATAACTTCCTGCGTACAGTAGCAAATTGTTAGTTACTTGTGACCTTTTCCAGTGATGGTGAAGGCGGTCGTGAGTACTTTGACGGTCAAGTCAATGAATGTTAAAGAAGAAAGGAAATAACACACTTTAATTTCAAGACAATAGAGCAAAGTGTATGTTTATGTTTATGTTTATGATTGCATTATCTTTGAAATGACACTAAGAGTGAGTTTATCGGGGAAAGAGGTGGATTTGAGACTGTTGGATAAGGGACACGTGGCATCATTTGCTGGTCGAAGCATCCTCTCTTAGGTATCAATCAATCAGTCCCTAGGTGGGCAGACATTTAATACTCCCTCATGAGTGGATTTTGTGACTTGACCTTTAGGCGTCTACTGTATAAACATCACATCAATCAATCATGTGAATCTTATTTTGGCTGAATCTTTGTACAAAAGATTCCCCATTTAATATAGATGATGCGACGTGATAGCATTCCAATAGCGTCGTTCCATCTCTTACCACTTCGACGCCTCAGCCAACCATTTGGAGCCACTCAAAAGAGGGGTAAGAATAGTTTCTCAAATCCTGTGATTTACCTTCTCCACAATACTCTAAGGGCGGTGGGGGACCCTCAAGGTTGGGGTTTAGCCTTTTTTTAATAATGCTCTTTATACCTTTGCCTTTACACTCTGCATTACACGCTGACATGGAAAGTAAGTTTGAAAAAAAAAAACATAACCAAATAGCGCAACTAACAAGCGGTTTATTCCAAAAAAATTGAAACCCGCCTCTTATTTTCGAGTGGCCAACTAAACCAGAAGTGAGACCACTCTACCGCGCCCATCCTATATTCTGTCGCTGGTTGGGGTCGTAGGTTCCATCCTATATTCTGTCGAGACTAAACATTTTGGGTAGTTGATGCAGGTTAAAGCAAACAATAACCAGAAAGTTTCATTGATTCGAAGAGATGAAACTTGCTGTTAATGTGAAAACGGGGGTGACGACAAATTGCAAGCTAGAAATCTGTAAACCCATTGTAAATATGCTAAAAATCTATAAACCCGTTTTGAATCTACGAGTTAATAGAAAATTGGTGGGGTTTTTTTGGAGATCTATTGGCCCTGTATTGATCCTTTTGTTTACTGGCAGTATATTATGTGGGGGAGGTGGTTAAGTTGAGATTCATAAATAAGTGATTGAATACGAGTGGGTAACAATTTTGTAAAATGAGTGATTATCTTGTATGAATTAAAAATTAGTTATGTGAATTAGTTCTAACATTTTGTAATTGGTTGTTTATTGCAGTAAATGGAATTTCGGAAGAGGCGAATGAACATATTTTGTTACAATTCGATAATGAGAACATTTTGGACATTGTGAACTTAGTGGATGATGGAATTGTAGGGGTAGATGGTGCAATCGTGTCTGAGGTAGGTATGAAGTTCAATGATGAAAAAGAAATATTTGATTTTTACAAAAGATATGCGTATGACGTAGGCTTTGCAATTAGAAAAAGAAATTCGCAAAAGGACGATGATAGAGTTGTCAGATACGTTGTGTTCACATGTAGCCATGAAGAACAAAGAAGCAGTAATACAAGCAATTCTTTTAAGCCGCAAGCTACCATTCATGCGGGTTGCAAAGCCAAACTTACTACTTCCGCAGATGCATGCAGAATATAGAGAATTAACACAGTCAATCCCATTCACAATCATAAAACAAGTCATTCAAAGTCAATGTTGTACCGTTGCAATCGAGAATTGAGTGCCCATGTTAAACGACGACTTGAAGTGAATGATATAGCAGGAATTTCGTTGCACAAAGGTTACAACTCTGCAGTCTTAGAAGTAGGTGGGTATGAGAATATTACTTACATAGAAAAGGATTGTCGAAACTATGTAGAACAAGTGAGGAGGTTAAGACTTGGAGAAGGAGATGTCACAACAATACAAGCTTACTTTTCGAACATACAAGTAAGGTGTTCGAGTTTTTACTTTAGTATGGATTTAGACGATGAGTCGCGGATGAGGAATATTTTTTAGGCTGATAATAAGAGTAGGCAAGCATATAAGGAGTTCAGCGATGTAGTAACATTTGATACAACGTACCTAACTAATAAGTATGACATGTCATTTGTACATTTTGTTGGAGTTCATCATCACAGACAATCAACACTACTCGATCGTGGTTTGGCGTCGAATGAAAGTTCATAAACATTTGTGTGGCTTTTCAGGACTTGGCTTCAGTGCATGCATGACTAAGCTCCCCAAGGGAATTATTCTCGATCAGGACAAGGCCATGCAAAATGAAATTCAGATCATGTTTTCGAACACTAGACATAGGTGGTGTTCGTAGCATCTATTGAAGAAGTTATTTGAGAAGTTTAGATACCACGTGGATAAGGGTGCAATTTTTTCTACTATACACGTATTGGTGTATGATTCTCAAACTAGTGAAAATTTTGAAAAGGGTTGGAAAACGATGATCAATACATTTTACTTGCATGATAATGATTGGTTATCCAGAATGTACACGAACAAAAGCCATTGGGTACCGTGTTATTTAAAAAATACTTTCTGGGCGGGAATGTCTACAACTCAACGCAGTGAGAGTATGAATGCATTAGGAAATGCAATGCTATAATTTAGATTTCTCAATTTCTCTAGTTTTTATATTAACTTTTTTTCATTTTACACTAGGAGATGCAATGTCGTGCTATTATCCAAATGTACCAGACCAACATGGCACAAGATTTTGACATTGGATGAAGACAATTACTAGACTAATATGTAGCGACTATATATGTTAATGAGTATGCAATTGTTTTTGTTGCAACTGTAAAATAAGTTGTACTTAACAACAATGGCCTGTAGTTTATTTGTTGTCTAATATGTATCGACAAACGAGAAATATGCCTAATGGCTTATGTCATAGTTAAGAAAATGAATATACAGTCCATCATTTGCCAAACAATCTTTATTGTAGGGAACATCAAATGAATGGTTCCTTTCATTGGCTTAAGATTATCACATTCCGCACGCAGTGTACACCAATTACAGGTCAGTAATATAAACACCAACCTTACATTACAATGAAATGTTCAATTCAATAGCTATAAAGAACAGGATATATGAGTGTGTTTGATGGAGATTATTGGGGAAGAATGAATTTTGAAATAGTGATATGATAGGAAATGTGTGGTTGAAAAAAGAAGGAAAAGTTATTGATGTGATAGAAAATATTATTTTATTGAAGAATGTGTGGTTGAAAATAAGTAGAAGAATGAAAATGAAATTGAGAATGTGGGTCAAACGGGGCCTATATTACACATCAACTGCGGTAGCGATTCAAATGGCAAAAATCGTTATCGTTACAATAAACAACCATAAGTTTAAATCCATGCTAAGAAAATATAAATACTAATCAAGCCGGGCCCTTCTGTTTCTTAACCATTTATACACTTACATTGCCTTTGCGTATTGTTACATTCACAGAATTCTCAATGTCTTGTTGTTCAATTAGCTAACAAAGAGATTGGAACGTGTGAGTTATTTGTTGAAATTCTTTGAGTGTCGCAGAACTATTTGAGTTAACGGTATTGGTACTTGATTCTCCTTATACAACCCACTCCCAGTATCTATAGTTAGTATTGCAGTGATTGAACAATTTTCCCTTGTTCTTCATCTTCCTTTCAACCTCAAAGCACTTCACAAAATCATGTTTACACCCGGGATATCGTCGTTTGTTCAGACAATCCGCAAAGAAATGCCCATTTTCTCTACAACTATGATAGATTTCGGAGGTCTTTCCTATCATTCTAACATACAAACGACCAACATATTACTAATCAATACACAGCAGCAACACAACATTGTAAAATCGAAAATTTTGTAGAATTCAAACTCCATTACTTTTCTTCTTCCAGGGTTCCACATACGATTTTACTAATTGAAAACAGAAATTACTCATTCATAATGAAATTTGAACTAATAATGAACACCTAAACATTAGAAAACTGCTAAATTTTAACTGATAATGAAATTTAGTTTTTACTATCGTTAATCGACCACAATAAAATACAAGGTTTCTTGATACCAAATATATCATACTTGCGTAACGTCCGGTGAAGATTCCGCCAGAAAAGAAACAAAAGATTTTCTCTTGTGGCTTCAACAAAAGAAACAAGTGGGAGATTAATTGAAGGTGGGAACCCCAAACATAGAAATGATTGATAAATTGAGCATCGGCATTTTAATTCGGTCGAGATGGAGGAATCCGGAGTTCAGTGATTGTCAAATGAAACCTTTTTATCGCCTTCGAGGGTTTTCTGATTCTGGGTTTTTTTTTTTTTTTGTTCATTTTTGGTGTAGAGTTGGAGATATGTTGAGATATTCTTTTTCCTTTTTTTTCTAGTCTCATTTTGAGGGAAAATAGAGGCAACTTGACGAAAGCGTATGCATGTGGCATATGTGCCATTTTACTAGAAAAACTAGTGGCTTCCATCTAGTAAAGACTGACATGCTCAAAAAAAATTGCGTCAAAATAATTTCCTTACTTTTGTGAAATTTGTCGTTCAAGTAGTAATGTGGTAAATAAGGGTCATTCCCGCAGAGAATTGTTTTTAATTACATCAATTGCAACAAAGAAAATAAAAATGTGCACAAAGAAAATTGGGGGGGGGGTTTGGTTGGTTAATTAAACTAAGGAAGCGAAAAATATAAAAGACAAAGAACTAAAATGATGAAAACACAAAGTGATGGAAATGTGATCGAGGGGTACTTCTTCACCGCTAGAATGATTTTCCTTTCAATGTTCACAAAAGATTTTCGTTCTCAAGATTAACAACAATTCAAGAATAATCAAAAATTCGAGTACATCAATCTCTTATTATATATTAGTTGAATAAGATAAGTATCGTTACCCAACCCTTTTCATCAAATAACTTAGGATAAACTCGCTAGATTTAATTCAACAAAATTATTACGACGAAAGAGACATTGAATTAAGCGCAAATTCGCAAGCTCGGTTACTAACTTAAGTGTTAATCCACCTACATTCAATTAAATAGCGATTACGTACTATCGTCAATTGAAATGCATTTACCACTAGGTTTTGGAATAAATAGCAATTACGGACTATAAATCCCCAAATAACAAATATTATAAACAACTCAATCATCTAGTTGGCCCGCTAAATAACCGAGAAGAACAATAAACACATAAACACAATGAATTAATCGCATCAATCTCAAGAACACAATAAATCACAAATTGATTTAAATCTCATTCTAGGGTTAGAAAATAACTCTCGATCGCAAATTCATCTAACTATCCATAAATAGATTCACAAATAGCTAACAAAATATTACTACACAATGATAAAAACGAGATTAAAGATGAGAAAGCGCTTATTGAAGGAGATGTGGCCTTCTTCATCAATGGAGTCTTTTTCTTCATCTTCTCATTTTCACCATTGTTGTAGAAAGTGGGAGCTCCAGATTTCTTCTCATTTTCGGTCGGCTCCCCCTCTCTTTTCTTTTCCTAAAAATGCTCCAAAATGTGTGTATTTAAATTGTGTTGAAGAAGGGAGGCGTTATGGGTCAAAAATACGTTTTTCTCGCTACCCGAGAGGCCGGGCGTCGTGGTGCCACAAACTGAAGGACGGGCGCTGCAGCGCCATCCCAACATTTTCCATTTTTGCAACCTAGGTCCTCCAACTTTCGGGACTTGAGCATTTTGGTCCCCAAATTTATCTTTCTGTGCACTTTTGATATTTTTTCTTTTTTTCTTCCGTTTTCTTCTCCAATTTAGGATTTTGGCAATAGAACACCTACAAAATATAATATAACTATATTAAGTAACAAAATATTAATGAAAACTCACAAATATCTAAATTTAGTTGTATAAATAAGTACAAAATCCGTACTTATCAAAGACATTTGTGACTAATTTTGCAAAAGCTAAAGAACTTAAAAGCATTAGAAACCGGAATGGACCTAAGTGCTATATTTCACTCGGGCTTTGCGAGGTGTACGTCAAAGGTTGCATAATACACAATTGTAATTGGTTGGTAGAAATGTAACATTTAGTGGACAAATAGTATAATCTAATTCGCAAAGGTTGATAACTCTATTCATGTACAATAGGTAATTAGACAATTTGACAAGTAAATGTACGACATTGATTTTTTAAAATTTGATTCACAAGATATATATAGTCCTATTTGGAAGGAATTAAAATTTAGCTTTTAATCTAAGTCAAAGTCAACAATTAATTTTAACTATATATTTCATAATATCCACAACTTTCAACCATGCAATTTATCAACTTTTATAATTTAATTTAATTCCCATCAAGCAGGGCTATAGATATAAAGATGAAAAGAAAAAGAAAAGAGAAAGAGTGGGAGAAGGGAGGAAAATGCGACTCAATTTACCTCAACTCGATCAAGTTTGTCATATCATATAAGGAAATCTAGGTAAAAGAAAACAAAATAAACAAAATATGATATATTCATTTATTAGGGAAGGCACAATTTTTTTATTTTTTGCTAATATCCCTTTACAGCTGAGATCTAAGAATATAACGTTAGTAAAATAATTCAGTGTTTTTCATGTGGTAGATCAAGTTCAATTTATGATAAAAGCAAAGAATTAACGTAAAATAATTAAAGAGATATCTTTTATCAATGATACAACTAAGAACAAAATAAATCAAGGGGTGAATTAATTAGTAACAATACTAATTATAATAACCCTGCTACTCGTATAGAATATGTTGATAGAAGAGATTGACATCCACTCACAATGGAGAATTTCATTTTTTTTTCTTTTACTTTTTTATTCACGTAGGATCTACGGCTCTATGCATATATGAGTGGATATCAATCTCTTCTATCAAACTCTTCTGTACAATAATTTTTATTCTTTTGTGAGTGAATATTAATTTTTTGTGTCAAACTCTTCTGTACGATGATTTTTATTCTTATAATAATTAATATCAATTTGACTACAAAATTGTCTTGGAGACTTCAAGGGGCTTGACCGTTCAAAATCGTGTTGTTATCTAGAAAGTTGAAAATGAAAAGCGTTTTCCTTTCTAGAATCCTCCGACGAATTAAGATATTGTAAAATAATTAATGTATGTGCACACTACGGTTGAAGATTAGAAGTAAATTTGTGTCGTGATCCATATGGTCCAATTTGGCGCAGAATTTAACTCCAAGAAAAATTAGACACTTCGGTCTTCTTTGACTTTGACTAACTAGAAAGGAGGAAACAACTAATAACAATAATAAAAATGAAAAAAAAAAAAAAAAAAAAACAATGAAATGTTATTTGTTACAACTTTCTCACATATCTATCCTTATTTTTACCAAGGATCGACATGATGGATGATATTGAGATATATCGTGCATGATTAAACTTTTTTTTTTATACTACTTAAATGAAGTGTCAATGATCGTACAACGTAAATTGAAATGATCAATTTTATTGGTACAATTTAGGTTCCACATGCTAGTTGATTTCAATTAAAAAATGAAATTTTTTATCTGACTATAGCTACAGCCTTATCGGATTTCTAATAAATTACATGGCATGCTCAGATAAAAAGGGTACCACATATGCCGACTTGGCATCAATTATTCAATTTAATTGTGCCTAACAATCTCGTATTGGGTTTGGAACTCAGATCATTAGCACCACTTTGGCCCATTTTTCATTTCACCATATGTGATCCATTTTACAATCAAAGATATAAATATTAAACCCTAGCCAAATCCTCTTATCCCGTCCTTGCACTCATAGTATCTCTTGTCCAGTCGTTGACTTGATCGTGACAGTGCAAATGGTCGCTAGACTTTTTCTCTACCGACGATCTTTGCTTCCTAATGGGTCGTTCAGTATGCAGGTGATGCCTACATGGAAGGGAGGTGACTTGGATTCTGTTGACGTATTTTTTGAGGTCAACACCATCTTTTCCGAAGAAACTTGAGCTGGACTAACTATAAAAA
The DNA here is from genome assembly GCA_019395295.1 of Osmanthus fragrans. Lineage (NCBI taxonomy): Eukaryota > Viridiplantae > Streptophyta > Magnoliopsida > Lamiales > Oleaceae > Osmanthus > Osmanthus fragrans. The sequence goes on along the minus strand of CM033355.1, from coordinate 27,117,119 downwards.
CATGCACACTGGTAGTTAATAAATATGCTTGATGATTGGTCTCACAAGTTATTTGAGTAAAAAGTTTAAAATTTGTACTTTTATCAATCATGTGTGAGTAAATAATTGAAATTATAATTCTGTTGATTCATTTTTCTTAATATCATATTGCGTTCCTTCAGAAACACAACTATCTTTAGTGTTTGTTAAACTACCTTTTGGTTTCAATTTGTTGATCCCAAATCTTCTTGATTGCTCAATTGGTTTCTACATATTTTAAAATCATTGTGTGAACTCCCGACTTTATTACACAGAGATTTTCTGGTTTTCTTATCATTCATTTGATCTTCAATCATTTTTATTGTCAAGTTGTGTGAAATTGCTAAGTGATATTATATCTCAACGATTTCGTAGGACGATGTTGCGAAGCTCTTGTAACTTTCTAAATCAACTCATTCCAGTATCTTGTTTGTGTTTTACTCCTTTGTCCAAGAAGGATCTCATTATAAAACTAAGGATCTAACGGTAGTTGGTCAGAGACCTACCTCTATAATTTCAGGTAATCTAGTCTCGTTTTAAAGTTAATTCATTGACCCATTCTTCGTCCTAAACAATACTCAAGAGGGAAAGACTAGTTGAGGGTAAGGGCGCCTGAAAACATTGGCGACTGCTTCTTTATAAGATTAGTATTATTCTCCATTTTCTTTGTTCTCACATACGTTAAAAACGCAGGAATATTCAATAGACGCATGGGTCTTGAGCTCTACAGCCGCCATAGCCCCAAACTCTTGCATGAAAATTGGAATTTTTCCTTTTATCTCTTCCATAATTCCATTATAGCCTAATTTTAGCCTCCCTCCTGCGTAGTTTTTGTCCAAAAAGGTTAAAATTTTCTCTAATTCTTAATTTTTTTTTTTTTTTTTTTTTGTTTGGTTTGTTCACCGTTCCATTAATATCTAGCTTCCCTGCTGGGCTTTGTGTTTAAAAAAAAAAATTTGAATCTTCTGGTCGTCTGTTTTCTTGTTGCGAAAAAGAATTCACTTAGCGGATCGTAAATTTATTAACAGCAAGGCTAATTTTGCTGTTTTTTATGCTTTTTTCGTCGAAGTTAATCTTTTCATTGAAATTTCCCTTTTCATCTTTATTGAGTTGACACTCTTTTTCTTTTTTCTTTTTTTCTGCAAGTTAATTCTCATTGTGATTATGTTTTAAAGAATATAGATGCAAAATTAGAGAAGAGATGAAGAAAGAACATTTGATTTTAATGTTATAATTTCAAATTCAGCTGCCTAGTATAGTGTTTTGACTTTCATGTTTTGTATGAATTCTGAATCAAAATTTTGTTTGTGCAGTATTCTGTGTGAGCTGAGGATTTAGAGAATGGGGAAGCAAAGACATGTTGATGATGAACTGGAAGGTAAGCAGCCGGGCTGCGTGTGGGGATTAGTCCATGCCCTCAACGATCATCATCGGCATTCCAATGGCCCAAATCAAAGACAGTCAAAATGTAAGCCGTTTTCATTTGCATTTCTTGATTTTTGTTCGTATATCACTCCGAGTTTGGAGATTCTAAATTCGACAGAAGTACTTTATCTCTGTCAGTAAGAATTTATTTCAATGTTCTCAATTTTTTCTGCAGCTTATGGAAGTTCAAAAACAAAATTGTTTGAATCTGGTGAAGTAGAAAAGCTTTTAAACGACCAAGAGAGCAAATCTGTTGTAAGTACTGTTACAAATATAGTTTGCAGTAGATTCTTTTTGAAGTGACGACTAATAATAAAATGAATTGGATTGATCAGAGTGCTAAAAGTTCTCGCTCGACCAACAGACGATCTCTAAAAGCACGCATAAAATCACTGATTGCTGAAGGGAATTCCAAAAAAGAGGAGAATGGTTTCTCGGTCCCATCACGATTGCAGCGAACTTATTCAATTCACCATCTGGAATCCGCAGATGGCGGTCTTCATAAAATACTCACGGACTGGAAACATCCTATCATTTTCCTTCCTGACAATGGGACAACTCAATCATTGGATACAACAAAGCAGGCGGCTTTCGAACAGCAACAAATTAATAATGATCAATTCACGAACGGTACCGAAGAGGGTGCAGATGTTCTTGAGATGTTTAAGGTAGATAAGGACTTATTCGTAAAAACTGTAAAAGGCTTGGATAAAAACAGCAAGGAGTTCTCCGATAGTCTTCTGGCCTGGAATAAAACAGTAAAATTGAGCAAATCGAAATCCTTCCCTGCTGCTGATTTGTTGCCAAGGAGAAAATTAAAGCCTAGTAAACTCGAGCACAAGAAGAACGAAATTTGGTCATTCCGCGAAGGAGACAGATTGCGAGCTTTTAATCAATCACCTCAGTTGGCTCATTCAGAGAACGACATTGTTCAAAGACGGAATGAGACAACTGCCAGCGGTACCGATGAATATAACATTAGAAAAAGTATGAGAATTCACCACAGAAGTTCTTCACTAAATGAATCAGTGGATAAATATGCTTCGTTGTTTGCAATTAGTTATGGTGCAGAAGTCAAGCTACATCCCTCTAGGAGCTTAAAGTCGATAAATGAATATGGCCATGCTCCAATACACTTCAGAAGGATTCGCTCTCTATCTCAGGTTGATTATTATCAGTCCGATCACAAATTTGGAATTCTGGGCAATGATTTTTCTGCAGATGGCACAAATGCGAATGTAGAAGAAAGTAGTTCGTGTGGTGCTGGAGAGAATGCACCACTCGATGCAAATGAGACAACCAAAGGCCAAGAAGAATCAGTAAATAAGCATAATTGTATGCAAAGAATGGAAGACGAAGCCAGCTTAAGATTGAAAGCGAGGAATGAGGATGGATCTGTGTTGGATGGTAGTGCGGAGGAAATGGATGAGTTAACAGTGGGCGAAAGTGATTCCCACGGGGAACAAGTGACTAACTTCCTGGAGATCATCCCCGAAAAGCTTCCAGAAAAACGTCACATCTCAGATTCTGAGACGTCCTTGCGAGAAATGGTATCTCACCTCGGAGATTTTGAAATTTCCGAAGGTATTTCTCTTGGCTTAATCATTGCATATTGTACAGTTTCGATTTCACACGCATATTTTTCTCTAGGTGCTCTAATCTTAAAGAAATTTGCAAAATCAGCTTTTCTAGTAAAATGGATTGAGAAACTTTTAGGACTGGTTTTTCAGTAACAGATTCTCAGTTTTTTTCCCCTCCTTTAAATTAGGTTTGGATCATGAACGCGATCATTTCTATCAGAAGAATTCTTCAGTCGAATCTCATGATCAGAAGAGTTTCTATATGGACTCGTCCTCATCTTTCAACAGCACGCTGAATCTTGAGAAAAGTGGATATGCAGACACGAATAACAAATACTTTGGACACGACGAATCTCAGAAAGAGACTGATTCTGACTTGTCTTATGTGAGACACATTCTTGAGAAATCAGGCATCGCTGAAAATGCCTTTGACATGACGTGGCATTCATCTGATGAGCCACTGAGCCCTGAACTGTTTGAGGAAGTCGAGGCTTACTGGAACCATGAAAAATCTCAATTAACCGGTTGGCCAGACTTCTACGGCTGTTGGCATCATCGACTGCTCTTTGATCTGGTTAATGAGGTGTCAGTACAGATATATGATAAATCATCTCTCTATTATCCGAAGGAGTTGTCTTATAGTTGTCGTATTCGTCCAATGCCAGTTGGAAACCGCTTCATTGAGCAGGTGAGCGCAACCATTGGAGCATTGCTTAATTTGAAGCCCGAGGAAAACCAGTCACTGGATTCTTTAGTCGCTTGTGATTTGGCAAACGATTACGGTTGGATGAATCTCCAGTTAGAATCTGAGACCGTGGCACTTGATTTGGAGGACATGATTTTCAACGAACTTCTTGAAGAGGTTATGTGCGCTTGAGTTTTTTTATTTCTCTTTATCTCGATTCCTGATCAGTTTAGTACGTGAAACTTTTGGTCTAGATTTACTGTGTATTCAGTAGTGTGATATGTAAGGGAGTAGCAACAAATCGGCTACAACTCTGTAAAGAGCAAGCAAAAAGTGTTTACGAAAATTAAAGTTATGAGGAAAAAAGTGGTATTGGTTAATGAATAAACTTGTTTGCTCATTAGGCAAGTCTATTCTCAATCAGACATACATGCCAGTTTGGTAAGGAGTACTATATAGGGATGAGGCAATATAATAAACAAGATTTTAGCTTACCTTGTCAGTTAGTTGTATTTTTAGTCAAGAAATTTCAGTACCTGTGGCAGCTTCAACTAGAAAGAACAAATGCAAGACATTGGAAGGTTTTCGATGTTGTGAATTTGAACAAATATGAGGAAGCATTATCAGAAGATTCTGCAAGAATAATGTTAAGTTTTAGATGATATTATTCAACGTGGTACTAGAGCAAACAAAGATCATGGTATTAGATTTAGATTTCGTACGTGGTACTAGAGCAAACAAATAAATAACTCTCTCTTTAATACAACACTTACAAAGTTAGAACATATTAGATTTCGTACGCTGATATACTTCCTTGAAGTTTATTAAATTCTATTTTAATGATTTTAACAAGAATACTTGTTCATTTCTTTCCAACTTATTCTACTTGTCCAAGCCTTTCTTCCACAGTCAGACAAATGAGTTGTATAGATAGACGGATGAACAAAGCTTAATATTTCAAATATATTGTTCCTCTATTGATACAAACTATGTACATTTTTTAATCTCAATTTATTCCAAGTAGAGTGTATGTCCAAGAGTTTCAATTATTCTATATAATATACAGGTATAGTTCACGAACCAGAAACCTCTCTCCACCTTAAGCTCCACATGTTGACCCGAAAACTTATCTCCACATTTAGTTGAAGCTTCGGACATTGCAATTAGGATTGTTGAGTTCCCACAAAGATGAATTTCCTTCATTGACAAGTTGCAGTGCTCATTTTGGTGATCAACTATTTCTGAATCTCCCCCTTTCCGTTTGGGTCAGTTGATAGTTGATCCTTGAGTATTCCTTAACAATAATTATTACAAGATTTAAATTTTGTTAATAAAAATGTTAACTTTGAAAAAAAAAATTGTTCCACAAAATAAGTAATTTAGAAATGAGTTCGACTCCCTTCCAAAAACAAGCACAAAAGAATCCTTTTCCTAATTCTTGAGAGCCCCTGTGATTTTCTTCTCAATTGCAGCATCAAGTAATAGTGGCCGTTCTGCGTGAAAAACATCAGAATAATACATCTTGATATTTCCAGGCCATTGCGCAAAAACCTTTGCTCTAAACTCATCTTTTGCACACAAATATCAAATCCTAGTTTGCAGATTTCAGAATCTGGAAAGGAAGAAAACATAGAGGAAGAAGAATCTAAGAGCCTGAGCTGGAGCTGGAGCAAATAAAAAAATGGTTCTATTGATTTGGATACACATCACGATCTTCATTCACTAATTTTTTCTTTTGGAGCTATCGAAGTATTTTTGTTTTAGTCTCCAACTCTAAATGTTGTCCAGTCAATTGCAAATGAAGCAAGTTTGAGAAAGATATTGAAACAAATGAGAACGTGAGCTCATTATTTATAAATTTTGGGAGGCGATGGAATGAGTGATAAGGGAGAAGCCCTATAGGCCAAAAGAAGTGGACTACTCTTACTTATTGGAGTTCACAACTAAGCTTCATGGAGTCTGACAAGGTGAGAGCCTCTTCTCTCGTATCCCATCCGAGGCTTTACAAGTTACAACAATCTCGTACTTGCATGCTTGGTAAAAGGCTTTCATTATTGGGCATCCCGTTTTCAACCGGTACCGGCTGATTATATCTCAGCCGCAAGAAAGCTATTCTAAAGATTTTAACACAGATGAAAGCTGATAAAGTGGTTCCACATGCGTCTACTTATAATATTCTGATGAAAATTAAAGCTAATTATTGAAGGTTTAGCAAAGGTACTTGGTGATTTGAGGCGAGCAATGGTTGAGCCAAACGCGAGTCCCATGTTGAAGCTATTAAGAAGTCTATAACAGGACAAAACTGATGAACATTTGATATTGTCGTAATATTGTATGGAAACATGAGGCGCTAGCAAGAGTATGTACTCAATTCTAGTGCAATCGAAGAATATGGTAAGTGTAAAGATTTGGGGTTCCATTTTAAAAGGTCAACATTGTTAAAAAAAAGTAGCTCAAATTTTTATAAATTGATCTATATTTTCATCTTTATTCGATGTGGGATTACATTCCTTAACATACACCCGCAAGATGGTAGCTCTTATGAACAGATCAATCTTGAAATTTGTGTGCTCATTTTTTTGTCTTAATCGGATCGAATCGCTCGTTAGAGCTTAATTGGCTCTAATACTATGTCAAGACTTTGAAATACATTTTAAAATGTCAATCTTGATAAGAAGAGTCACAAAAAACCTTATAAATTGATTTATATTTTCATCTTTATTCGATGTGATATTACATCCCTTAACATCCCCCCACAAGATTATGACTTTTTTAAACAAACCAATCTTGAAATCAGTGTGCTCATTTTTTTTTTAGTCTTAATATATATATATATATAAAGGACTAATTAGCTCTTAATTTACAACACAAAACATCTATTATCAATAGATCCAATTTATTTAATCAATAAAGCAATTTACATATTTGTATAATAGCTGTCCCATCCAAAAATTTTGAGCCAGAAAATAAGCGTCATTACCAATGGTAAGAACACTACGAGTCCGTTTGATTGCAAGGACAGAAAATAGACGAAAAAAAAATTACAAAAAATTAAATTGCCCAGAATTTATTTTACAGAAAATTATAATTAATGGTGTTTGATTAGTATAATTTTTCACCTAATCTGTTTAATTTTATTTTTCATACAAATTGTTACTTTTTGATATAAATTTTTTTACAATCTCTATTAAAATTTGTTTTATTCGCAAAAAAATTAAAAAAATAATTTTTGAAATTTTTTTGTGTTCGTTTGATTTTATTTTTTACGCAAATTGTCAATTAAATAGATAATTTTTTTTTTACCATTGACTTTGGAATGTGTTCTAATTGCTTTAAAAAAAAAAAAAAAAAAAAAAAAATTGAAAAATATTTTCCCACTAATATGATGGAAAAACGTTTTCTAACTTTTCTGTATCAACAACTTATACCTTGGAAAACTTGAAAAACGTTTTTCCTGAAAAATTAGTGCAATCAAACAGATGAATAGTAAAAAGAAAAAAAACGTTTTCCACCTTCCACAGAAAATGAGTCCAATCAAACGGACCCTACGTGTAAGCAACATGTTTAACGATGTACAACAATATATACATATATCAAAACCAGTAGTCATTTTACAAAATCAAAACAAATACCCATATTCAAGTTAAAATCCATTAACATTTTCAAGTTTATGCAAGTTAACCTTATTTTGATGTAAACTTTGTTTGGAATATTTATGTTTAATATTATCATTTGTTGTAACAACATATAATTAACTTGACACTTAAAGCTCACATATACCAAATTATAAAGTAAATAATGTCAAATCACTCTCACAACAGTAGCACAAATAAAATGGCAATAAACCATTACATTTTCAGAGTGGCTGAAGCCACATGCACCTCCTCCAAGCAAAGGAATCAGTTTGCTTTCTCAAGAAAAAGCTAAATAAAGAAAAACAATAGCATAGAACACTTCACACTTGACAAATACAGTACCATCGACAATTACTGGTCCCGTCTACTGGTTCCTGTAAATGAATGATTTCATTAGTTACCACTACATTGATGTAACTGTCAATAACGGCCAGTAAAAAACTTTTCAGGGAAGAGATCTTTGGGGTAAGGCAATTCGAGAATAAATCATTCCTATCAAAATGCAAAAACTATTAAGACAAGTATTGCCAGAAGCAATTTGGAAATTGTTACATCTCTATTGAAGGATCAATTTTTCAGATTTCAAATCCTAAAAAAGCAAGGTGAATAAATAAACTTTCCTATGCATTCCACAGGATGAGATGTTGAGGACTGCCCAGCCAAGTAGAGCAAAAGTCTACGCAGTGGCAAAGACAGTCGTGTTATGGATGACATTACACGTTGTCATACTTGAAAATAATAATACTATCTAGCCCAGCGGTGTCACAACATCAATCTAAGTGGCCACACTTGATAGGTCCAATAACAATGGCAGCCATAACTAATAAATAATCAAATAACAATGAGGGCAATATCAAATGATACATGGCTCAAACTTTAAATATGTTTTCTTCATTTTATCCCATCCTTTTCACAAAAGCAAACCACATAACTAATAAATAATCAAATAACAATAAGGGCAATATCAAATGATACATGGCTCAAACTTTAAATATGTTTTCTTCATTTTATCCCATCCTTTTCACAAAAGCAAACCACAGAGCCAACTTCCTCGCTCCTCCTCCTCCTCCTGCTGCCCCCCCCCCCCCCCCCCCAACCAACAAAAACAAAAGGAAAAAAATACTCACATACACAGAGAGACAGAGGAGTTAAAAGGAGAGATGGACAATTTTATTTGTGCACAGGAAAAACACACAGCTATACTGATCACAGAAACATCATATAACATATCAACAAAATAACCAATACTTTTGATCCTTTAAACAAGACTAATCACCAGTTCCTTCATAATCGATTATGGAAAAGTTAGTTAATCTTAGGCAAGTGTTCTTACATCCACGAGAGAACAGTAATTAAATAAATCCAGTAGGTGTAAGTAATGAATAACAAAAACAACGTTAATAGACTGATTAAATCACATAAAGAAACATAAAACCTACTAAGCCAATATTTTGCCATCAGAAAGCTTGTCAAGTGGATCTTAAGGTTCTAATATAACACAAACATGATCTTGCATAAGTAAATGCAACTAAAGAGCATATGATATTCACCTTCGAAAAAAGCTAGTCCTCTTCATGGCGATGTTTCCTGTTCTTCTTCTCGGAACGCTTCTTGTCCCTGCCTACTCGAGTACCATTTGAGCCACTGAGATCAGAATCAGACACTGAGGAGGCCCTCCTGCTCCTCCGCTTATGCCGCTTCTCAGCAGAATCATCAGATAAATAATCATCTGAATGCTTGTGACTCCTCCTCCTCCTCTTCTCCTTCCTACTCATCCTCCTCCTTCGCCTGCTTTCTTCCTCCTCGTCTGATGACTCATCATTCCTTCTCCTTCTCTTCTCCTTCCTCACCTTCCTTCGTCCTTGATCCTCATCCTCGGAATCACTACGGCCCCTCTTTCCACTCCTCCTTTTCTTTGACCTCCCCCTCTTCTTCCTGGACCCAGAATCCATCTCTGACCCATCAGAGTCATCATCATCCTTCTTCTTCCTACATTCACTAGCTTTCAACTTGCTACCATTAACCCTTCTCCCATATTTTTCTGCAATAGCTCTCTCAATCTCAGAATCATAATCTGAATCCGAACTCTCACTCTCCTCATCTTCATCCTCACTACTCCCTTCACTCTTCTTGGCTGCACTCTTCCCCTTCAACTTCTCCAACCCAGACAAAACTGCTGCATGGATTGCATCCGGGTCCTTACCCTCCTTATCACCATCATCCTTGGCACTCAAAAAATTCCTACATTGAAATGTCAAGTGCCCAACCCGGCCACACTTCTGGCACGAACCACGGACCTCATCGGCATTGGACCCCGTAATACGAGCAAGAGCCAGAAGGCCCTGGAAGCTGGCATAGGCATTCTCTTGCTCAGGTTCTGAGGCGGCAGCAGCACTGTTGTGTGCCGCATCGTTCTTCTTGTCATCTTTATTGGGCGCATAGGGATCGTAACCGATTGCGCTCTGCCATATGCCGTGGGTCTGTAGGGCGGCGCTGCTGTGCACCCGGTTGTTCGCGGGCATGCGAACCCTCCCTGCTGTGGCCGGCATGTTGATAAATTACAGATGTAGCCCTGTAGAAGCTGAAGAAGCAGGGAAATTCAAGGTAACAAAATTTAGGGTTCCAACAATTAGTATTCTGAAAATTGTAACAAGTGAAAAGTCAATTTAAACTAAATTAAACAATAAGCAGATACACCAACGAAAAAAGAAACAGAATTGAAGGCTTACGCTGCTGCGATTCAAGGATAACGACGAGAGAGAGAGAGAAATAGAGCAGGGAGATGTTAGGATTTGCCTTTCTGTCTTGGAAGCGAAGGAAAGACTCAAACGACGACGTAGCCACGAATAGTATCGGACTTCGAACAAACCAAATACCAATCAGTTTAGTACCCATAAAAAAAGGGGGTTTTCTCGGTGTACAAGAGGTCCGTGATTTTTTTATTGGTCACGAGCTCCCTTATTGTGAGGGTGGTGGCTATATGCCACTTGCTCCGTTGGAACAAGGTTTGGTAATATGATTTTGAATAGGTGTTGTGTTGATAGCATTTATATGATTTTTTTTTCAAAATGTCTAATGAAATATTGACACGTCTCCCAAATTTTAAATCGTGTCACTCATCTTATTTGTGTAGCAAATCTGGACTATTCATCGTCGTGTCAAACATAATGTACAAATAACAAAATCATTAAAAAAAATAATAATAATAATAAATAGTTTTGCTACATTGATATCTTGATTGACGTTCTATGATGTAGCAGACAATCTGATTATTTATTTGAATAACACTTATTCAAATTAATGGTCAAATTTTTTATATATCGTGCGATGTCAATTAAGATGTCAAAGTAGCTTTATTAAGCCCTTGTTTGGGCTCCATTATTTCAATTTATAATGAAATGAATGACAATTTTTTAAACGACGTGTGATTAAAAAGAAATGAAAAATTTTTAGATTTACATATAATATTATTTTATTGAAGAATGTATAATTGATAAGAAGAAATAGAAAAATGAATTTTAATTTAATAGGGACTAAAAAAAATAGGGGTGTAAAGATTTTTTTACATATTATAAACATTACACTACTCTTTTTATTTATTTTCACTCAAATTTTACCGTTTTGTCCAAATGGAAGTGATATCTATCATGGATATTCAATTAAGACTTCAAACTTTTAAAAATTTTGGAACTTAAAATGTTTAAGAATATTTAGGCTCCGTTTGATTCTCATTCTTTGTAAAATAATAATGAAAAATATAATCGTTATATACCACACACAATATATACAAAATCAAAAATAGTGGCTGAATGTAACTGATAACGATCATATTTTTCATTTTTATAGAGAAAAAATTAAAACCAAATGGGCCTTAATGTAAACTTTTTGAAACTCTTTAAAAATATTGATGTATTCAACAACTTCCATAAATTTTAAAAAAAGTCTTTGGAAATCAATGTGTATTTAATTGAAACTTTTTATAAGTTTTGAAATAAATAAGTTGTCAAAAACTTTTTTTAAAGTTTTCAATGCACTAAGGACCTGTTTGATAGGCGAAATTTTTTTCAGGAAGTTGAAATCGAATTCCAACTTTCACTTTTGCGCTGTTTAATAGCATTTTTTTTTTTCCATGAAATTGGTTTCCACCCAATTCCAAGGTACAACCACTTAAAGCGTGATTCCGTGAAATTCAATGACTTGCTATATGGTGAGAATTGGTTTCAAATTTTTTTTTTTTTTAGCAATAAAAACAAATTCTAAGATAAAGTGTAAAAAAATTTATCCCTTCAATTGACAAAATTTCATACAAAATAAAGCCAAACGTAAAAATAAAAAATAAAAAAAAAAATTTTTAAAATTTTTTTTTTGGCAATCTAAACATATTTTATCCCCAATGGTAAAAAAAATTATCCATTTAATTGACAATTTGTATGAAAAACAAAGCCAAACGTATTATAATAAAAAAGTGAAAAATTATACCAATCAAACACCTTTAATTCAATTCCCGATAAAATAATTCCAAGCAATTCAATTCATTTCCACCCATTTTCCACTTTTGCAATCAAACGGACCCTAAATTTTAAACAGATAGTACAAAAACAAAATCACAAAAATTGTCTCACATTCATTCCAAGATTTTGGGGACTTTCACCCAAAAAAAAAAAATAATAATAATAATAATAATAATAAATAAATAAATTTAATATTTATTTTTTGTCTCTTTCTATATTTCACTTTCCTTTTTTTCTTCCATGGCCATTAGAGCCATTATTTAAAATTTATTTTATTGTTATACCCATTATATTTGTTTTTGGAACGGATCATCCTACTCGACAATTAATCATAATTTTTAATTTAAATCAATTTAACGTTCAATATCTTATGAATCTCAAGTTATTATAACTAATTCTCTCATGATTTTAGTAAAATACATATTGAGCGTTGGATTGACTTAAATTAAATGTCACGATTATTTGTCAAATAAATGTATCAAATTTATGAGTAAGAGGTTTATCCCAATTTGTTTTTATTTCTTTCTCTCATTTATTGTTTATTTCAATTTTTTATGGAAAAAAAAATTGTAACTTAACCTTTTTTTTTTCTTTTTCATCCATTTTTTTATGAAGATTTATGTAATTAAACAACATATTTGAGTCCCTTTTTTTTTTGTTTTTTTTTTTGGAAATAAAGCATTTTGAAATAACATTTCGATGGAGAATACGTAATTAAAAATAAAGAAAAATTTTAAATTTATGTTTAATATTATTTTATTAAAAAATGTGTGATTAAAAATAAGAAAGATTAATTTATTTTGAACATAATAACGACCAAACAAGGGCTAAATTACAAGATTGTATATAAAAATAAAATTAATTTATAATTAAATTTAAATGCATTGATTTCTTGTTTACTTTTTAGGCCCTTGCTTGATACAAATTAATATTAAAATTTTAATTTTAATAATATATTTTATAGAACTCACAACTTTTCAACTACACATCTCATCAACTTATATCAAAATTTACTAAAAATCTAATTTTAATCACAATCAAACAGAGAATAAATATGTCATATTGATAATGCTAAACATTAATTTTATTTATTTTTTCCCAAGAATAATGAGATTTATTTCTATATTATTTTAATTTTAATTTATTTAATTAAGATGATAGGATAACTTCACGCTGTTACACTAAACTCACGTGAATTTTATTTTAAATAAAAAATCTTCAAAGGTCTTTTAAATTATATGAAAACTTATAAAAAAAAAATCAAAATGAAAGTTTAAAAAAGTCTACAAAAAATTTCCATTAATTTTATCCAAATTTATAATTGTCGGCAAAATTCACAAATGTCATCACTTAAAAAAGAGTATTATTATTTGTAAATCATTACATACATAATAGTGTACATACAGATAAAATAAAATAGAGAATATTTATAATGACTAAATTTCTTTTCTTTCAGATATTTTTTTATATCATTTATGTGTACACCATTATATATACAATAATTTACAAATAACATTACTCCTTTGAAACATATATAAATAAAAGTCTTTAAAAAGTCTAATGCACCCCTTTAGTGATTCTTACTACACTTAAGATAGACCCAAGCCTCAATCTTTACAGTTTTTTTTTTTTTTTTTTTTTTTAATGCTTCAAATTTATAAGTTTATCTATCGTACATTTATATGCAATCTCTCATACTTTTTTCTCTTTACTTATAAGCTCCACAGAAATATAAATTTTTTTAGAATTTAAAAAAAAAAATGTTTGATAGAAATTAAAATTAAATTTTTTAGTAAATTATAGAGTGTGTTTGGTAGGCATTATTTGGGAAAAATGAATTTTGAAATAGTGATATGATAGGAATTGTGTGATTGAAAAAGAAGAAAAAGTTATTGATGTGATGAAAAATATTATTTTATTGAAAAATGTGTGATTAAAAATTAGTAGAAGAATGATAATGAAAATGAAAATGAAAATCAAACAGGACCTTAATAGAAGTTTTTAAAATATAATTAAAAAATTATGAGACCCATAAAATATATAATTAATATTGATTTTAATCCGCACCAAACAGAACCTTAATCATTATTTCCCTGATTTGTCTTGGTTATCGTTCAGTTCATAGACCTTCATAGACGATGCGAACATATGACCACTCCACTCCCAAAGCATAGCGTACTTGTAACAATTATATTAAATTTAACCAAACGAGATTATCTGAATTCGCTGGAAATAGAACATTCAATCACTTTTATACATACAAATAATTGGAAACTTTCTCGAGAAATAAAATCCACATCTTGTCGTATCGTGATCTTTAGTCCTCACGTCACACAACTTTTTCAGTATTTGAAAAACCTCATATCTAATTACCTTAATATTTTGATGATACATCCTTGTATAACCGATAAACGGATTATTGGATGTTAATAACAATCCCAATATCGAATCCGTTAAAGCAAAAGACCATGTAAATCTCATAAATCAAAGCGCCAAATAAGTAATAAGTGATTATTTTGATTGTACTTATTTTACTTGCCCGCAAATTTTCCTTTTTTTTTTCCCCCTTTCTTGGGTACAGCTTTATTTCTATCACTGATGGTGAAACCGACAACAGCACATCTGCTAGGCGGCAATTGAGATGGTGAACTCTCATGCCAATGCCCATGAAGCATCGGTTCAGCGCCACTGTTGCTCAACCTTACGAGAACATAAACTTTATTGTACTTTAGAAAATATAAATTGAAGTATTGGAGATAAAGCATATGTTTAGTGCATTTCTTTGTCTCAACCTTATCAGCATCACATTAATATGTCGATTTAACCTTGATGCCCCAGAACTGTTGTGATTGTACAGAACCAAAACAGATGTCCCCAACATCAAGTTAAAATCCATTAACACATTCGAGTTTATGCAAGTCAAAAATGAAAGAGAACACAATACAAGAGATACCCACTTCGCTAAACTAGAAAACAAAATCTGCTGCCCCCTACGAGATCATTCCAACTCATTCAAGAAAGTAAGCTTTCCTGGAGAATTGAGTGTTTCTCAAGCTAGCTAGCCATTAGTAGAAATAGAAATTCATTATGTCACCAAAATCGATCTAGGTGTGCAGGAATCTAAAAGCCACACTTTCAAGACTAGTCATATGAAAGAACTAAGTTTCATTTTAAAGCATCTAGTTGAGAAAACTAGCTAGTTGGCCATAGCCTGTTATGGTAATATAGATTGCCTTATATAATGCATGCTTTAATTTCTAAATTAACATCAAAAACCTGTAAAAAAGAATACCTATGGGGAAGAACCTTAAGAAAATGCAAAACCAGTCTAAGCTTAAACAAGTCTTACAGGATAAGATGTCTAACTCAAAATGACAGCATAAGTTCGTTCTCTAACCCACACTAAATAAGAAGAAATAAACTTGGCATTATATAAGAGGCTGCAAACTAGGCCTTCATCTTCTAGACTGAATCGCTTGCTAGTACTCTTGATTATCTTAGTCAAATCTGAGCCATAAAGAAGCCATATCCAAGGGACACGAGCAAACTCCTATAGGATATGCTTAGAGGTAACATCTACCTGCCGTAGGGATGATAACGACTACTGCCACTATAACCTGCCCTACTTCCATACAATCCTCCACCATAACCAGCACCAGCGGTGGAATCATAACCAGCACCAGGGCCGGAACCAGCACCACTATAACTCCCATAGCCGCCGCCGCCACGGCCATAAGCACCTAACCCACCACCATAACCTCCACCATAGCCACCACCATAAGAACCAAACCGACTGGAATAGCCAAGAGGGCCATCCCCTCGATAACCGTATTCACTACTGGCAAAATCACCATATCTACCACCAAATTCACTTGCACCACCATATCCTCCATAGTCGCCAAACCTACCACCAAGACTTGATCCCATTGACCTATAAGGAGGAGGGTCAAAACTGCCACCGCCAAAACTGCTATAGGAATTGCCAAATCCTCCAAAACTATCTCCAAATGCACGTCCCCTAGAATCACTACCATATGCAGAGGCAGGTGTTGGGTTTGAAGGTTTCTTTGGTTCAGCCTTCTTGATCTCAACCTACATCAAAGAAGCAAGTTAACCTAGAACTTCTGCCTGCAAATAAGTTTGACAGCTCATGCTAAAATTTCAAGCTATAGAAGAAAAACCTATAACCTGAACTTATAGTGTGAAATGACCCCATGAATTGGTGAAAAATCTATTTTAACAATTCTAAACTTCCACCATTCAACAATTTAAAGTTGAAATACCGCATAGCTTCCAGGAGCTATTAGGACAACTATGTTTACGTTCAACCAATATCACTGGGAACCACTACAAGAAACTTACCTGAGTACCCATCATATCTATCATATTTCCATCAGCCAGCATATTATCAACTACTTGTTCGTTATCAAACACGATAAATCCAAAGCCCCGGGACTTCTTTGTCACATGATCTCGTATGATCTCATGCTCGACAACCTTCCCATACTTCGAGAAGAAATTCTTGAACTCGTCTATGCACAAGAACCAGTGGAAACAACAAGTAATAAATGCAAAGAATACACAAGATCAGTAAAACCAGTGCCTTAAATTATGTATTTGTACCTTCAGTCATAGAAGTGGGAATCCCACCAACAAAAACCTTTTTTGTCTTGAAATCCTTGGATTCAGCAGCTCCTTTAGGAATGGTTCTTTTAATCTCAACCTGGCAAAAAAAAAAAGATTAATGTAACTCCAACTTGAGAGTAGTAAAGAATATTGAAAGCAGGTTTAAACTTCTGTTCTATAAAGATGCCTAGTGAGAAAATCATTTCCTTACAACAGATTATTTAACTCCACTAACAAACAATAAAATTGAAAACAGTAATTACTTTCTGAATATATGATTACTTGATTATTATATTAAAAAAAAAAAAAAAAATCTCACTTGTTTGCCATTGATGATGTGGGTTTCAGCGATAACAGTGTCGACAACAGAGGGGTCGGCATAGGTGATGAAACCAAACCCCCGTGGCCGACCTGTGTGCCTATCTTTCATGATAACCGAGTCCGTAATCGCTCCATACTCGCCAAAATACTTCACAAACGTATCTACAGAATTCTCATATTTCAAAGATAAAATAAAAAATTTACAAATCTATTAATCGCCACCAAAAAAATTAATTAATGCAAAACGGTGGTTCGAAGGAAAAATCGAACCTAAAGTAGTGTCTTTTGCGAGACCTCCGATGAAAACCTTCCTGCTCCAAACAAAAACAAAAACCAAAAAAAAAACCCAAAACACGTCAACTTAATCTTAAGTTAAAAAATATACAAATATCTAATCATATATATATATACAGTACGCAAATTTACACGCCCACAAAAATATAGAGAGAGAAACGGACCCAGGGCTAGCACCATCACCAAAATCTGGCCTTTTGGAACCCATTGAAGGATTTGAGTTGTGCAGATCTGATATAGATAGAGGGGCTAAAGAATTAGGTTTTTGACTGTCGAGTATTTGCGTGTCTCCAGGGGAAGACATAGGGTAAACAGTTGCGATGTTTATATAGGCGTACCTGTAACTCACACAATTGAGCTAATATCACATTCATCCTCCAAGTTTATGACAAACACAGATCGATCCCCACGTTTAAAAAATTACATTATACGCCTGTTTGAGCTGGGCTGGATATGATTCGATTCGATTCAATTCTGAAGAGAATAGAATCGAACCAAAAAATTTCGGGTATTCAGTAAATAAAACCGTGGGTCCATATATAATTATGGACCCGTTCGAATTCGGTTCGATTCAATTCGGTTCCATTCAATTCCGTACCATTATTAAATTTTTTAACATTTATAATAAAAATAACTAATAACACGTTCAATCTTAATTTTACAAATTGACGTAGTTCAATTTACTAACATATAAATAACAAGTTGTACAATAAGATTAATTTACAATGTATACAAATACCAAAAGCATATATTAATACTAAAATATCGGTGATCCATTTCATATCAATAATTCATTTGTTTCAAACATTTAAATCTACATAAAATAAAGAAATATAAATTAGAAGTCATATAGATAAAAATACTTTAAAGTATTGTTAATACTTACCAACTATTTGTTAATTGAAAATAATTTGTTAATTTGCTAATTTATTTAAAAAAAAGTTAAATAATTTGATTTA
This sequence comes from Osmanthus fragrans, assembly GCA_019395295.1. NCBI lineage: Eukaryota > Viridiplantae > Streptophyta > Magnoliopsida > Lamiales > Oleaceae > Osmanthus > Osmanthus fragrans. Next base: position 27,099,065 of record CM033355.1, on the reverse strand, counting down.
TATAATATAAAAAAATAAAAAATTTAAAAAGATTCGATTCTTGTTCGATTTTTCGATTCTTGGTTTAGAATCGAAAACTGAATCAAAACTTTCAATTCTAGATTCGAGTACCCGTTCGGGTATTTAATTTTAGAAGAACCGCTCGATTCGATTCGGTTCGATTCGAGACTTTTGTCCAACTCTAGTTTGAGCTCTATTTTCAATTAAAGATACATTTTGAAATAATATATTAATGAGGAATGTATAGTTAAATAAATAAAAATAAAAAATTTAATTTGCGAGTAATATTATTTTATTAAAAAATGTATGATTAAAAATATAAAAAAAAATGCACTTTAAAAATAATAAGGATTTAACAATGACAATATTTTAAGTTTTCAATAAAGTACGGGTTCAGTTTTCGGCCTATACCATAACGGTACCAATTATCATGGGCATAAAATCAAATCACCACAAATCATTCATGTTTGGATCGATTTGGGATGAGTTGGATTTTGTATTGTAATCAAATCTAACTCAATCGGTTTCTCTTAAACAAAACTCGTTAATAACCGTTTCCATGACAAAAACTTACCCAAACTAGCTAGGTTGATTTGAATCGTTCAATTTTTGTGAACAGTCTAAATGTCTAGCACTAGTTTTCACTAATACATTCTCCCGCTAATTACCTTTCCGAAGAGCATATTTGGGAAGTATTTATAATTATTTTAAATTATAAATAAATAAAATTGAGTAGGGATAAGTGGTAATACTTATAGATCCCTCAAAATTTGTTGATAAAGAGTAGACTAAGGATCCGTTTGATAGCAAATGTGGAAAATTGGTGGAAATGAATTGAATTACTGGGAATTGAATTGCAGGGAATTGTTTTATCGGGAATTGAATTAAAGGTGTTTGATTGGTATAATTTTCCACATTTCTATTATAATATGTTTGGCTTTATTTTTTATGCAAATTGTCAATTAAATGAATAATATTTTTTACCATTGGGAACAAAATATGTTTAGATTGTCAAAAAAAAAATATTAAAAAAATATAAAAAATAAATTTTTATTTTTACGTTTGGCTTTATTTTGCATGAAATTTGTCAATTAAAGGGATAATTTTTTTTACACTTTATCTTAGAATTTGTTTATATTGCTTAAAAAAAAAAAAGGTGGAAACCAATTTCCACCTATATAGCAAGTCATTGAATTCCACGGAATCACGCTTCAAGTGGTTGTACCTTGAAATTGGGTGGAAATCAATTCCATGAAAAATAAACGCTATCAAATAGCGCAAAAGTGGAAGTTGGAATTCGATTCCAACTTCCAGGGAAAATTTGGGCGTATCAAACATACCCTAAGAGTTATAAACAAATATAGACATATAGCCAAACATTGTGTAAAAACGAATGCATTGACCTATGGTTGACTTCATTATCAATGTTTTGATCATAACAAACAAATTTAATATTATTTCTAACAATTTATTTTGAGCGATGATAGTCAATGTTAAAATCAATCAAGCATTATATATCGAACTTAAAATAAATATCAAAGTTAAAGTTAAGCACTCGAGCAAAATCATTCGAAACGAGAGTTTAAAAGATAAATGTCAAGAAAGATCAAGAGCATAAGAGATTGCATCAAATGAAGAAGTCAAAATTGAAATCACAGAATTTAAGAGTCAAACTTTGGAAGAAGATCAATAACTTGATTTTTTAGACAAAATGTAAAGGTACTAACACTTTGATATTTTGTAAAGAATGGTGAAGCTCAAAATCTTTCAATACATAAAAAATAAATTTTTTGCATTAAAAGTCATTCGAATGCAACAATTTAATCAAATATGAAAATGACTCTAAGAAAGCTATTTTGACTTGAAAAATATATTTTTATCTTGAAAAATTAATTAAAAATACATTCCAAAAGTCCATGCATTTCAAAACCTTTAAATCGGGTCAAACGAGGCCAAAATGTGGAGAGATAAAAAACTATGGGCAGTCAACTAGATGAAGTGGCGGCGAGGTGGTCGATCGAAAAAATGTAACGGTCCAAAATTTGATCGTTCTGAGTCTTCTAACCTCTAATTTTTACTGTATAAACAGCTACATTGATCATTCGAATAAGAGGCGGTTGACCGGATGAGTCATTCGCAAATACAGATTTTTTTTACGTTTTGAACTCTCTAAATAGCCCCATTTCTTGCATTCATTTTAACACTTCCAATAGTATCAAAGTGGTTTTTTTTTTTTTAGAAAATTCCTTGAGCTTTCTTTTTCATTCATTTCATTTGTTTATTCATATCAAAAACTTTAATTGATTCAAACTCCTTAATCATCATCATCATCATCATCATCATCAAAGTTTTTTATCTCTCTTTTTGTTTTTAACCTATTTCAATAATTCATAGAAGAGAGGTATATTTTGAAAAAAAGTTTTGAATTTACAAATTTGAAAAAGATTTTTGCACTTATATTGCATAAATCTTTTTACTTTTTCATATTGGAAATTTTGATTGATTGAATCAAATTTGTAAAATTATTATATTCATTAAAGTTTCTAATTTTCTCTCTTAACACTTAATTTATTACAATCATTCATTAAAAAAGATATATTTCTCGAGAAGATTTTTAAACTTACATTGCATTTATTTCTTTTTCAATTTCTCATTGAAATACTTTGATTGGTTGAATCTAATTTTTAATTATCATATTCATCTAACACTTGAACTATAATTTATCTCTATTCATTGAAGTGTTAGTCTTTCTTAGTACTTAATTCATTTGTATAATTTATTGAGAGATAAAATTCATTGTAAAATCACTTTGATAAAACGCGGGTCATGTTGAAGTCCCATAAAAATCAACATTGTATAAGGATCAGTGCTCTTTGTTGTAAGTCACCGTGTGAGCAAACTGAGGTCACGTAAAGCTCAATAATTTGGGTCATGTTAAGATCCTGTAAAACTCAATATTGTATGAGGATCGATACTCCTTATTTGTAAGTCACCAGAAGCGTTGTAAAGAGTTGAATTGTAACATAAGTCAATCAATATAGTGAAAAAGGCATTGTTCATTGTGAATTCATTTTCAAGAACTAATGCACTTCGAGGTGCCAATTGAAACCTTCAAATTTGATGGGAAGAATTTTTTTTTTATCTTTTTTGTGAGTGTGTGTGCATGCGCGTGCACAAAGCCGAAGAATGTGTTCTGCTAGGTATATGCGAGTAATTACTTGAAGTCATGAGCATGAAGGAAGCTCCCAAATTTAAATTATGAAAGTACAATATCTTTGTTCTACCTAATTTTGCTTTCAAAATTGAGTCGTTTCTTTGTGATTCATAGACCAAAAACTCCCTTGTTATAGTGTCGAATGTAAATCGAAGCAGTGGCCGTGAGATATGTTGTCATCAAGAAGATTAACAATTCTTTCGCAGGGAGATTCCCACTTGGCTTCCAAATAAGCTAAGGATCTCCACGGAGGAAGAGGCATCAAATTTTGCTCTAGAGAATACCTGGCTGCTTCAACCATAATTTGAAGAAACTGCTTGAGCTTGGCCATGGTGCCTATATAAGTTGAGGGAAGAAAATTCAAAAGTACATTGTAGGATTTGATAGCTCTCGCTATTTGAAAGTGGCTTCGGAAGTCAATGTCGATGATGTACCGTTCGGAGCATCCACTATTTTGATGGGTGATCACATCTACAAACTCATGTTCGCCTACAGTAATCACAAAACTTTATCAAATAAGAAGTCGTCTACTCGATATAAACTAAAAGCCATCCCATCTGAACAATTATGGCTTTTTTGCTCGGATGATTGTTCGATGCTATAACAAGGAAATAGAAGCTAAATCTTATCTATTATCTATGAAAATGTATGATCAACTTGACCCCTCCCAAAATTTTCGTTTATCAAAATGTAAACTTACCTCCAGGAATTTTGCCAAAGCCATGCCACTTGGTAGCACATATAGCTGCATCATAACCTGAAGATTGCAACAGCTTCACCAGAGAATACCGGATGGAGCTAGCAATTTTGCTCGACTTGGGTAATGAGAGAATTAGGGAACTGAAGTCACTTTCATACTGGTCCAGTGCGTGCTCGTACAACTGCATCTCGAAGATTATTAAGAAAATGGAAGATTAGTTGTAGCAACCAGCAAAATTCTCTAGGAAAGGGTCTGAAATTAGAACAATTACAAAATTAATTCTTAGATTTACTTCTATTAGATCCTGACATGCTCTTCTCTCGGGATGCAAAAGGTTATCGTCTACAAACTACGGCAGTTTTTCCAATCAAATATTTGCTCATCGGAAACCAAAAAAGTACACTTCAATAATTTTTGCCATTAAGAAGAAGTTGCATCTACTAGAATTTCTTTTCATCAAGAGCACTGCTAAATCAAACAATATAAATTACACTGCTTCCATACAAGAAACACAATCCAGAAGCTTATATCCCACATGAAGTTCAGACTTCAGATAGATCTAAATCAAAACCACGTGCAGAATACAAAGGATGAAAGTGTCCCTATTTATCAAAAAGAAAAAGATAATTTCTAGTTAAGTTTGCTTCAACAGAGTCGTTTGATCCCAGAAGAAACGAAAAAAAAAACTTATTGCTACCTGGTTCGTGCAAGTACATAAATAATTCACCGAACTCCAAAAAAGGTAAGGCAACACCAATGCAGTGTAAGGAATTCCCAGTTGGTAAGTTCATTTACATAGTATGGTCACAAGAGAGATGGCATCCTCCCTCAGGCCTCAACGGTTAACTAGCACTGCTGTCGAGTGAGAGGAACAACGATTGTCACTCTAAGGAAGGTTACCAAAAGGGATTTTTTTTTTTTTTTTGCCTAACGTCCATTTGTAAAAACAACAAAACATCTCTATTTGACCTGCTTTTAACAATGTTTTCATTTTGATTCTATTTTTATACATCTAATGTTGAGAAATAATTGTTTAAAACCAACAAAATAGAAAGAAGAAAGAAATTGACTGAATGCCGGATTTTGTTCTATGCGACCGCATGGTTTTGTACTATGCGGTCGCATATTACAATTCTTGTGATCGTTGGAGAAGGGTTTCCTACCGTTTGTCACTTGAATTTGATGCATTTTCAATATATTTTTGGCACCAAATCGTGTATTATACTGAGGCTGTTTTGTACTATGCGGTCGCATATTACAATTCTTGTGATCGTTGGAGAAGGGTTTCCTACCGTTTGTCACTTGAATTTGATGCATTTTCAATATATTTTTGGCACCAAATCGTGTATTATACTGAGGCTTATATATAGAGGAGCAATATTCTTTGTGAATATAATTGATAAACATCGATTTACATATGCTTTCACTATACTCTCTACAATCAAGATCAAATCTCTACTTCTACTCACATTCTCTTGATTTTTTTTTTTTGTATTCTTAAGTGTAGAAATACTTGTGTTTTGGTATTTCTACAACAAACCTTGATCGATCCTTCAAACCATTTGCCGAAAAACCTTTTAGCATCCCAATTTACCGGAGAAGGGGCAAATATTGTTTGAAGACAACGATTACGTGTTTGGGTCTTTTTTGAAGTTTGATTTTCAAATTTGTTGCTGATTCAAAGTTATTTTCTCTCCTTCTTCAATTGAAGTTTTCCAACATCTAATATACAACGTATCTTCGTTATGATAATCTCAAGGTAATTCTATGAAGATTATGGTATGGACATAAATAATTAAGTTCATCCTTCTAAATGCACTTGGACGAGGTGGTTAAATGTAGCATAGAACAAAAAAGAACTAACCGAGATCTTGTCGGAGAGGAAAGCGAGGTCGGAGAAACTAGAATCGCTGTCGCTGCTATACCAACTATCAACTCCAGCACTGCCAATTTCACAGAAATCTTTAACCATGGTAGCCAAGTCATGCTCACTTTCTGCACTATTAAAAGCTAACTCGCCGCCGATGATGCTGCTATTTTGTCCGTGCAGCCAATCACTGGCTTCCCAGTTAAAATTTCTGGCTCCGACGGCCAGCGGTGTTAGTGTACGGCTTTCTTGGGCCCACATCCGCCTCCTGATATTCTTGAATGTTGAATTGGGTTACGTAAAATCTGGAGATAAGTTCCTTTTTAATGAATTTTGAGGAAATTGGAAAGATACTTGGCAATTTGATGACAACTTCAACGCCAGATCGAGGTGGGATCAAAGTATTATTTTATGCTGTTTATGCGTGTTGATTGGGAACTGGCATGGGAGTTTCTAATCTAAACTTCTATAGTATTAAAGTACTATAATACCCCTCAAATTATTTTACTCGATCTCCATGCTTGTCAAGTATTGAATAATAGCTCGTAGCACTAATTTGTTTTTTAGAGAGTCCAAATATATTCGATATTGTGCATGTACCATCTGATATTGTTGATTAAATGTAGGTATCAAACAACTATTTAAGCCCTTGTTTGATCTTCCATTATTTTCAAAATATATATTTTTTTTAAATTACACATTTTTTAATAAAATAATATTACAAGTAAATTTAAAACTTTTTTTTATATTCTTTAACCACACATTCTCCATCAATCTATTATTCCAAAATGTATTCTACATTTAAAAAAAAAAAAAAAAGTTCAAACATGCTCTAAATTAAACATAGCACAATGAAACAAAGGGGTATAGTTGTCAATTAATTGACGGTCAAAACGACGCGGCGCCTATCACATTCAAACCAGCTGCTATGCGACCCACAAGTTCAAAATTGACGGTAGACTTTCAAAACTTTTGGAAACAAGTACTTCTAACAAAATTTTGAAGGGGACCATATTATCCTTTATTTTGTCATTTTACTTTATAAAATTGATCTTCCCCTTTTATTTTTAATTAACTTCATAAAATTGGCTAAAATTGATAGTTATCTAAATAATAATTCACGATGAAAATTTTCTAATTATATTCATGAGTGTAAGATGATCAGAGGTTTAGATAATCGGGTGTGAACGGTGAATAACTTGGAATTGAGAGGTGAAGGTCGAGATGTGGAACCGAATTTGCTTCTTCTTCTTTTTCCCTCTCTCCTTTTTTCTTTTTTTTGAAACTAATTTCTTATATTTTTATCCTCCGAATGATTCGTGCAATGCTAACCTAACATCCTAATATTAGAAACTTTCTATTGAGGACCCACATGCAATAAAAGTACTATAAGTCATTTGATAGCGTTGTTCTCTCAAAGGTTGGGGACCTTTTTGTACAAAATTTAAATTTAGGGATTCACTTATTGTATTTCAAATAGGTTGGGGATCTCAACCGTAATTTTTCCTTATCTGTCACGGGATTTTTCAAGCGGAATTGATACCAAGCCGAGCCACAGCTTCGCGGGAAACTTGGCAAACATGCAAGTGCTTTAAGATACGGTCCAACCCAAGGAATAGATAATAGTTCTTCAAGCAAGCAATCTTAAAATAATTGAATGCAGTATGCGACTTTGACGGTCCTGATTTGATCAGGTGTGAAAGGATGTTGACTTTTGTTTTCGTAAGCAATTACCAAGGTATTGCGTCATAGTCATACAAGTCAAAAGCTAAAACTTTAGGTTACTTGTATGTATAGATATATTTGTAGATATGTTTGCAAATATAAATGCTTGTATATTTCGAGAAAGTGAAAGAGTGGCTGTTTGTTTATATTCCTTTTGCATTTATTTTCTTTGAAATGATATATGACAACAATCGATGATTAATGCCCTTACTCGTCATCTCCTTGTCACACTGTTGGAAATTATAAAGCAATGGAGAGAAATGATAAAACAAAAAAATCAAAAGTTGATGTGATATTCGAAAAAGATTTGACTCCTCTCATAATATTTTTAAAGGATTAAATAGCAAATAATTTATAGGATTTATCAAGCCTTAATGAAGAACACCAAAGACAAAGTAATTCTTCAAATTAACAAGTGAAAACAAGGTTTTGAATATGTAAGAATCAATAAATTCTTCAATGTTTGGATGAATATATTTTTCATTGTGTTTAGGGATAAATATTATCATGTATGTATAGTTTTCAATCATCCCGACACGAAGTGGTTCCATCTCACCATGAACATGTGCATTGATTCATTAGAAAACCACTAGAAAATTCAAAATAAACATAGCCAACAACTATATTTTATAGTCATGCGACCGCATGGCTATAAAATGTAGCCATTGGCCACCACTTTTGGCTCTGAAAGGCCATAAGCGACCGTAGGTCTCAAAGCCTATGTAGTCACATAAACCATTTTTATGGCATGTTTTTCCCCTTTTTCCTTTTATATTCTTAATTCTTCCAAATTGATTATGAATAACAAGATTACAACAATCCCCTACTTGTTCAAAATCAATGTTAATCACATATTCAAGTATCAACACTCATGCATAAGGATTATATATCTTTCGTTTGAATCTAATCATAGTGTAAATCTTACAAAACTATCAAAATTTCAAGTAGATAGAGAGCTTTGAACCAATTATTCTATGTGATAATACCGATGAAATCACATATAGAACTGTTATATTTTCACAAGTTCCTCTAACTTGGTTAGTGCTAATATGACATTGCACTTATCTTTTTCCATTGAACTTTTAAAGAGAGAAACTCTAACTCTCTAGTGAGGTTGTGTCACCTCGAAGTTCACATATGTGAAATTCTTCCAGTATCTTTGTTACTTTTAAAAATACTTGTATCCCATACTGAACTTCATTAAAAGTTTTATAACTCATCCCTCCAACAGTAACAACCACCACTATTTATCAAGGATATGGTTTAATAATTTAACAGTGTTAAAATCTATCCACTTATTGAATGATTTGTTATTATCTTTTGAACCTAAATATTCTTGTTTAGTAGACTTTCCATTATTGGTGGATTTAATTAAGGAGTTTCAACCACATCCTACTTGATGTCGATCTCACTAACTCTCTTGTAAGATGTTTAGTAAACGGATCAGCTAAGTTCTAACTAAACTTAACATGTGTAAGAGAAATTATTCCATGTTTGATTAATATTCTTACATACTCGTGTCTTAGACTCATATGTTTAGACTTTCCATTAAATGCTTCGTGCAAGAATAGCTTGACTATCACATAAGTTAGGTATTGAAGAAATATCATTTATCTTTAAAGGTATTTCATATAATAAATTTCTTAGCCACTCAACTTCATTTTCAATTTCGGCCAATGCTACAAATTTCGACCGCATTGTGAAGTAAGTAATGCATGTTTGTTTCTTAGATTTTCAAGAAACTGCCCCTCCTCCAAGAATAAACACACAACCTGACGTAGACTTGTTTTCTTCGGCACTCGATATCCAACTAGTGTCAGTATATCCTTTTAAGATATTAGGGAACTTTGTATATTGTAGTCCAATGTTTTTTTATTTTCCTTAAGTAACCAAGAACCCTACTAATAGTCTTCCAATATTCGGAACTTGGATTACCAGTAAACCTATTTAGTTTACTCACAGCAAATGCAACATCGGGTCTTGTATACTGTGTCGCATGCATAAGACTTCAAATTGCACTTTCATAGTCTATTTTGAGTTATTGTTCTTTCATCGTTTTTTATTAACTTGATACTTGGATCCAAAGAAGTATTAGACTCTTTGACGTTCAAATGTTTGAACTTATTTATCACATTTTCAATATAATATGAATGGCTCAATTTAAACCCCACTATTCTTTTTAACTTTGATACCAATGATAGTATCTACTTGTCCAAAATCTTTCATTTTGAACGTGGAGGATATAAATCTGTATGTTTCTTTAATCTCTTCTACATTATTGTTGATAATCAACATATCATCAATATATAGACATATTAATGTAACTAAACTATCATTTACTTTAGTATATAGACATTTGTCTACCGAATTGTGATTAAAACCATTCGACATTATTTTGTAGTCAAATTTCTCATGCCGCTTTTTAGGGGCTTATTTTAATCCATATAGGGACTTGATTAGTCTGCATACCTTATGTTCATTTCTCTACAGAACAAACCTTTCCAGTTGTTCTATATATTCCTTCATTTTGTCGATACTCTTTAACTACTAATCTAGCTTTGTAATTATTGAGTATTCCATCATAATTACATTTCTTTCTAAACACCCATTTACAACCAATGGATTTAGAATCCTTTGGTAAATCAAATATTTCCTATGTGTTATTTGATATAATATAATCCATTTCATCATTTATTGCCTCTTTCTAGAATATACAATCTCTAGAAAGCATTGCTTCCTTATAGATTTTAGGATTGCTCTCGACTTGAAGTACAAAATAAATTGTTTCTTACAACATCCTTCATATCTCCCTCTATTAACTAGAAATAAATAAGTTCAGAATATATTTCATCCGATCCTAGATCATTTCTTTTCTAGTTCTTTTACTTCTTCGAAGTTCACTTTCAACTTCTCTTGTAGATGTATGTTCTTGTTATTCTCTAAAATTCAGAATATCTTCATTATTTTTATTTTGAGAATTTCTCGCTACAAATACATTCTCGAAAAATTTCACATCCATTGATTCTATTATAACATCTGACTCTAAGTTTAATAACCTATAGGCCTTGCTATTTAGAGTATATCTCACAAATGCACATTTAATACCATTAGGACCTAAATTAGTTCTCTTAGGATACATGTTCTTATAATAAGTAAGACACTCCTATATTTTGAAATAATTAATATTTGATTTCGTTCATTTCCATGTTTCATATGGAGAAATATTGTTCCTTTTCAAATGAAACTTATTCACTATATGACAAGTACTAGGTAAGGCTTCAACCATAGGTTAAATGGAAATTCAGAATTTAATAAAATAGCATTTATCATTTTCTAAAAATGTTCTATTCTTTCTTCTTGATAGACCATTTTATTCCGGTGTTTGTGATACAGAACATTGATGTAATATTTCAATTTGTTCACAAAACATATTGAATTCATTAGAGAAGTATTCTCTAACTCTATCACTTCTTAGAGTGATGTGATCCAAGGAACGAAGACAAGTTCGGGAAAGATCCGTTGATTGTTGAAGAGAATCGATGACTAGGTCACGAGTGAAAAAGGTCAAAGAAGCAATGAAATTACTTGTTCAATCTACGGTGGACAAAACATTGATCGTGGCAAGCAAATGCACATGTTTCATGTTGGGCTCGAAGGAAAAAACGAAGTGGATAAACTTGATACAAGTGACGGATGAAGGATGTCTATCTGAACTATGCGATTGCAGTACAAGTTTGCTAGACTCGAGAACAAATTTAATTTTTGATTTTCCTAATAGAACTCCACTTGCTAAGTTTATATTCAATTCTGGTACGCAAAGGACATTGGTCAAAGTAATCTTCTTTCTTGAAGTGAAGAGGATTTCCAATTGCCTTTGTCAATCACTTTAGATCTTCCTTCATTTCTCATTTGGATCTCTTGACCATCTTTAACGTCATGATAAGTTTTAAAAAAAGACTTATCATAACAAACATGGATAGTTGCACAAGTGTCATACAACCATCCCGGAACCTTGCTTTGGATTGCATTGATTTCGCTCACCATAACGATAATCTCATCGATGAGGTTTACTTGTTCTTCTTTCTTTTGTTTTTTTTTTTATGTCTACAATCTCTTGCATAGTGTCCCCATTTTCTAGAACATTGTCCTTTAAATTTGGTTTTGAACTTTCCTCGATCCTTTTTGGAACCAAGAGGTTTTCCTTTCTTTCTTTACTTGTTGAGTTATCCACATTGTCCACGACATTTGCTTTTGAAGAGCCATCATAAGAACTTTCGATCGTATCTCTTGCCCTTGACTCTTCTTCTATGCGAAGATATTTTTTAATTTCTTCCAAAGAGAAGTCTTCGAAATTGTGAAGAGTCTTTTTCCTATATCATTTTTAAGTCCCTAGGAGTTTAGTAATAGTTGTTTCCCTTGAAAGGATTCGGGAAGTTTGATTTACCCCGCTTTCAATTTATTGACAATGATTTATAATTCATGTACTTGAGGCAACAAATAAATATTATCAAGCATTTTGAAATCAAAATACTTTGAAATTAAAAATTGCTTGGTACCTTCCTCATCGGCCTTATATTTGTTTTCAAGTGCATTCCAGATTTCCTTTGCTGAAGTGGTGTTGGTGTAAAGATCATATAATCGACCGAAAGAGCATTTAGGATGTGACCGCGACATATCAATTCGTCATCTTCCTTTTTCTTTCTTTCAACACGAACTTCTTCAGTATCTTCTTTGGTTTCATTGGCGATTGGTTCTAAATTTGGATCTAGCACGTAGAAGATTTTTAATGTTGTTAGAAGGAATTTGCGTTTGTCTTGCCATCTTTTGAAGTTTGATCCATCAAATCTATTCAAACGCACCAAATCTTGATTTATTAACTTAATGGTAGCAAGTCACAGAAAAATGAACTATCGTTTGAGAATGTTGAAAATTATACAGCAATGGAGAGAAATAAAGGAGAAAATGAAACAAAAAAGATAAAAGGTTGATATGATATTCTAAGAAGACTTGAACACTGAAAGATCGTTATCCTCAAACAATATTTGCATCTTCTCACAATGCTTTTAAAGGATTAAATAGCAAATAGTTTGTAAGATTTATCATGCCTTAATAAAGAACACCAAAAGCAAAGTAATTCTTCAAATGAACAAGTGAAACAAGGTTTTGAATATGTAAGAATCAATAATTTCTTCAATGTTTGAATGAATATATTTTTCATTGTGTTTAGGGATGAATACTACCATGTATATATAGTTTTCAATCATCCCTATACGAAGTGGTTTCATCTCATTATGAACAGGTACATTGATTCATTAGAAAACCACCAGAAAATTCCAAAGAAACCTAGCCAACGGCTGTATTTTATAGTCATGCGGCCGCATGGCTATAGTTTTGGCCGCCACTTTTGGCTCTGAAATGCCATATACAACCGCAAGCCTCGAAGGCCTATGCGGTAGCATAAGCCATTTTATGGCATGTTTTTCCCTTTTTCATTTTATATTCTTAATTCATCCAAATTGATTTTGAACAACAAGATCACAATACACAGTGCGCGTGGGGATACAAGAACATCGCACAAAGGAGGGGAAAAAAAGCCAATGAAAAAAATTGATACAATAAAAAAAAAAACAATGCTAAAATGAGACTTGAACCCAGGTCATTAATTTGATAAGATTTTGTTTTTATCACTTCAGCTAAGCATTTATGTACATGAAGTAAAAATGAGTTGAAACAAGTATGTATGTATGTTTCATGAATTATGAGTAATTTTACTATATTTGAATTATGGAAGTTGAAGTAATCAATCATCTGGATGACTTTATAAATAATAATAATAAAGTCTTTTTGAACAAGAGCATGCTACACAGACCTCAGCCAATAAGGAGACGCCACATGTGCCCTTGGAGTGACAAGGGCCAATGTGGCCCCTATCACAATAGAATAATTCTTCGAACAATTTTATCTTCTTGTTCGATATCAGTTATGTGTCCATCCAACGTTCAAAAACTTCAAGTAAACATTTTCCATTAACTAGGGCCATGAATGCAACAAACGGTAAGTTAGATAAATTGGTGTCACGCTTATAAAAGGTTGTAGATCCCTGGTGAAATTACCTTATCTATTCAGTATTCACCAAAAAGGGAATATGTTATTTTGTTAAACAAATAGTGGGGCGTAATTTAGCCGAGCCGCAAAAATAAATCTTGAGCGGCTCAAGCCGGGAAATCATGTTGTTCATGTACACTAGCCAGAGTCAAAAAGCAGCAGTCAATTTATACAGAGAGAGAGAGAGATGGGGTGGGGTGGGGTGGGGTGGGCATGGGGCCGGGGGCGGGGTTAAGGTCCCATGTCCAACTAATACCTTCGTCTTCCAAGTTCTAACCAACACTGAGTATGCATTAGTCAGCTCTGAGCTTTCTTCTCCTTCTTTCACACACATACACTAGAATCCCATCTTTTTTTTGTTTCTCTTTTGCTGCCAGAGCTTGAAAATAAGAGGTGGGCATCTATTTTCTTCAATCCAATATATGTTTTCTGGGCTTTTCTTAAAATATATTTTATTTTTATTTTCATGCCTTAAATCTGACTTTTTTAATCTTTTTATGATCTTCAGAATTTAATTAGAAAGGTGGGTTCGTTTTTTTTCCCATGGGGATTTGTTTGAGCGCTACAGTCAAAGCTGAAAGTAGCCCTGCTCGTACAGGTAAATATTTACAGTGATATATTTCCTTTAGAATCTTCAAGAACTCTTGTTAATTTGTGCAATAAAAGGTATTTTTGAATTTTTGATTTTATTTTTTATAAATTTTTATGTGTTTGAGATTTATCTACAGAGTTAAAAACTTTGTATTTGGTTATCAGTCAGGACAGTTTGTGTTGGTTCTGTATCAAATTTTACTGCTTATGTAAACGCATAAGAATAACTTCTCCAATATTTTTGAGTTTTCCTATTTATTTTGTTAAATATTAGCTTCAAATTTCCTCAGTGAATTGGTAGTTTCGCAAAACAAATCAAGAATGATTAGGAATGTGTTGTTCTACAGAAAAAGCACAGTGATTTTTAGTATTTTATAAATATTTTATTGATTGATTTTGTTAGGGGAAAATTCAAAATTTGAGAGAACGAATGGGAGCGATTCGAGCAACTCGAGTGGCAAGGTCTTGTCAGTATCGGTGCCACCCACTCCTCGGAGTGAGGGCGAGATCTTGCAGGCTTCAAACTTGAAGAGCTTTAATTTTGCTGATCTCAAGATGGCCACTCGGAACTTTCGGCCCGACAGTGTACTCGGAGAAGGCGGGTTTGGCTCAGTCTTTAAGGGTTGGATTGACGAGAACTCATTTGCAGCTGCTAAGGCTGGGACCGGCTTGGTTATTGCAGTAAAAAAGCTTCACCAGGAAAGTTTTCAGGGCCACCGGGAGTGGTTGGTGAGTTTCTCGGAAGTTTAAACCATGAAATCGAAATTTCATCTCGTGCATAAAAATGTTCAATTACATATGGACTTTAATTTATTTTGTGTGTTCTTATAGGCAGAGGTGAACTATTTGGGGCAGTTTTCTCATCCTCATCTTGTGAAACTGATTGGCTATTGCTTGGAGGATGAACATCGACTTTTGGTGTATGAATTCATGCCTCGAGGCAGCTTAGAGAACCATCTCTTTAGGAGTGAGTCTTCATTTTTGCAAATGTGTATATAAATTTCCAAACATTATTCTAGCAGAAATTAAATTGACACAACGCCTTCAATGTAACAGGAGGTTCTTATTTCCAGGCGCTTTCTTGGAATCTTCGCCTGAAGGTTGCTATTGGAGCTGCAAAGGGGCTTGCTTTTCTTCACAATGCCGAAACGAAAGTTATTTACAGAGACTTGAAAGCTTCCAACATATTGCTTGATTCGGTAAATAATCCTATCTCTTATTGGGCCAAAAGAATTACATTGATAAAAAGACGTAGTCCAAGAAACTTCATGTTACCTCGGCTAATTTTATTGATATGGCAGAACTACATTGCAAAACTCTCTGACTTCGGGTTAGCCAAGGATGGGCCGACAGGTAATAAAAGCCACGTGTCCACAAGGGTCATGGGAACTTACGGATATGCAGCTCCAGAATATCTGGCGACTGGTACGGGTTTGAAACATGTCTTCACACTTTGTCCCAATTGTGTGGCTTATTATCAACTATCTCTGTCTCCGAGCCCTAGTTGCATTTTTTAGTGATACATCCTTCAAGTAGTAGAAAGATATGTGAAACCAGGACTTCCCTCTTGGGGTGGAATATCTCCTTGTTCAAGGACCGCATCCAAGTGGCAATTCGATGGAGACCTCTCGCTACTAAATTGCAACTTGAGAAAGCTGGGCTAAGCTTAAAATAAGTAAATGAGTTAATTTTTTCAATAGGAAGATTTACTTTGGAAACAGGCAACCTTTTTTTTTTTTTTTTTTAGAATGTAAGGTAAAGTACTTTATCCAAAAATGTTTGGGAATGCATGGTACTTAGAAGTAAATTTCACTTATTTTTAAGCTTAGCCAAGAATGCTCTTAGTAGTTATCTTCTCTTTATCAGTTCATTCACTTCTATACAACCTCATTAGTACGCTAGTCCAAGTTTGTTAGTGGTACCATTATTTTTAGCTTCACCAAGTCGTATGATTCTGCTTTCTTGTTGAACATTAGTACAAGTTCTCATGTAATGTTCATTTATGTTATTTGGAATTAGGTCATTTAACTGCCAGGAGTGACGTGTACAGTTATGGAGTCGTTCTCCTCGAAATGATATCTGGCAGGAGAGCAATTGACAAAAACAAGCCATCTGGAGAGCACAGATTGGTGGAGTGGGCCAGACCCTACCTAGCAAACAAGCGTAAACTTTTTCGAGTTCTAGACAATCGCCTTGAAGGCCAGTACTCATTGGATGTGGCTCATCGGGTGGCTAACCTCGCATTGCGTTGCATATCCATCGAACCTAAGTTGAGGCCAACCATGGAAGAAATAGTCAAAGAACTGGAGCAACTTCAGGATTCGAAAAATGTAGAGAACACTCGCAGTAAAATGAGCAACAGGCATAGACAACGTAGACGAAGTGCTGGCGATGCCATCGATAAAAACACTGTTGCTGCTAATCCGAGACCTGCTGCTTCTCCACCGTAATAAATTGCTGCTGAACAGGTAATGATCTTAAGAACTCGGACAGTGACCGTACAGTTGTTTTGGATAATATATGCGTGATCGATCAAACTTTCTGGTGACAAATTAACACGTGCAATAAGATAACCAAATTGTTACAACGTTTTGAATTGGGATATTAGTGGTGTTGTATAATTGAAGTTAGCTCTTCTCGGGAGTGTAAATTTTCGTGTAACTAAACTGATATATAGATTGGATTGCTATTCGCCGTACATTGCTTCAATGAAGTCGAATATTCTTTAAAAAAAAATTATTTTTATTTTTATTTTTTCCGAGGTGTTGTCTTGTGGACAAGTTGATAGCTGTTTTTCTCCACTTGACATTACTGAAAAGAACAAGTGGAGAAAAGTGGTTGGAAATTGAAGTTGGGAGGATAGTGGCAACAGAAAAGTTAATGTACAAGTGGAGAGTAGGGTTGTCTTCTAATCCTATGTACAATGTATTCAGCATTCATTCGCTATGTATCTCCCATGCTGAATATAAGAATCTAGTCATCATGTCTCAGTTTGGTAGTGATTAAAATAAAAATTTTAGTAGATTTTGATAAAAGATAATGAAATCATTGAAATGTGTGGTTGTTGAAAAGTTGTGGATCTCATAAAATGTGTGGTTAAATTAAAATCTTTACCAAATCCATGCTACATAAGTCTGTCTCATCTTGTGAGGTGGGTTGTCCGGTCTTGAGATGGCCAATGTGATCGCTTCTTAGCCCAGCACGACCCTTCCTGTAGGTGCACACAGACTACATCTATCTGGGCCGGGCCCACGAACTTTTGCACATTTTCTTTTCTTTTTCTTTTTCTTTTTTGTTTATTTATGGGCCATGGCGTGTAAGCGGCCCACAATATGGTCCTTCATGGGTCAAGCCGTGCTTTTCACATGCAGATTGCCGGGTCACTTGGTGTAATATGACCCACTGCGTATTGAGAACTTCAATTGTAACACAATTGCAGAATTGCTCATTGAAAAATTTATAAATTGGTTAAATTTCATTTCAGTCACATATATTTTAATAAATTCATAAATAGTATCTATTTAGCCATGATTCAATCTTATCTATTTATATTATCAATTAATCTTTTAATATAAATATTTTAACTTTTTAGTTTTCCTTTCTCGAACCTTTTTTATTTTAAGAGAGAAAATCCGGAAAAACTTCCTTGACTTGTGGTGTTTTGCTTTTCATGTACAACCAGTTGTCTTTTCCATCTAAAAAGTCAAGATGCTAGACTGATATGAAAGCTTTATCACGTTGTCGAAATCAAGAAATTAGAAAAGGCAGTGTAAAAGACAAACTTTTGTTGGAGTTGTCATTGATTGTGAGTAATTCACGAGGGGTACGTGAGACACCTGGCTTTCTTGTTACCAATAATGTTATTTGCACAATTATGGATGACAACTTTGTTGACAAAAAACTATTGACTGCAAAAATATTTTTTTTGTTAAAACTGTTCAATAACAAAATGTTGATACTCTATAAATAAGGTTGTCATCTTGATGAAGCAGTTTTGGCTTTCTTGGGGAGCATGATTGGTCTCGTTACCTCCTGGAAAGCTTCCCTCCTGAAATGCAGTTTCTTTCCAAGCCCGACGATGTTAAATTTGAATGATTCGTAATAGAGCTTGTGTCTATGCATGTTCTACTCAATAATAACTTCCTATCATTTCTCATTTCTGGGGAACGAGGAATCAACATTAATTTTTATTTATTTAAAAAAAAAAACTGCCTTGAAAGTAAATTGATTGTTACTTTCGAGCTTGTACCGCGGCCCAAAAAATTGGGTCAAAGACCATCCATGACCCACCAAATCGAAATCTAATCCAATATCAACCCATGGAAACAAGCAGAACCGAAAAATAATTCTGCACTATTTTATTTTTGAGGGAAATAATGACCATACATTAATCGAAAGCACCAATTTCAAAATCCAAAACATCCATCAAAACGAGTAAAAAGGGTTTAAAAGGTTCGTCGAGCTTTCCGCACATTAGAACATAATAATATTAGACAAAATAGGCCATCAATCCTACTTTGTTATCAATTCCCAACAACTTAGGCATCAGCAAATCCCAATTCAGAAAGCTTCAGGTGAGCCTCTGTGTAATCAGCAAAGAATGCATCCTCATCATCAGCATATTTCTCAACGAGTGGGCGAAAGGCAGGATCAGAGAGTAGAGCCTTGTCAGATGGCAACTGGAGGAGGCCTTCTTTGTCTCCACTGAGAAGCTCCCTATTGAAAGACATAAACAGACCAATTATTAGTAATCGAAAGAAAAAGTTTGAAAACTGCGAGTGGCAAAAAATACAAACAGGTCTTACTTGAAATAAGAATTATCAAAGATGAGGGGGTTTGTGGTCCAGGGTCCCTCAAATCCAGATCGTTCCTTATGGCAACGTCCCTGTGAGAGACAAAATCATTGTTAAAACTGCTATTAACAAATTACTGGCAAGTAAAAGATTTTTCATTGGTGACAGAAAATACAGACCAGGGTGTGGCCACCAGAGAGTGCAACAATATCCTGATCACTCAATCCCATTTGCTTGATAAAAACATCCCTCAAGTGATCAGATCCTGTATTCATAATTTAAGAAAGACACTTCCCTGTTAAAAACTTCTGATGAAACAAAGATATTAAGTCCAGATTATCTCAGGTTCGTATTCACGAACAATACTTCGACGAAATACAGTAATTCAACTCACCCTTAGTAGCATCAGGCAAACGACCTTCAACAGGAGGCTCTGCCTTGTCCTGAGATTCGATAAATGGCATGTTACTTCAAAAGATGTATTTATATAAAATGGAATACAACGTCTTTCAGGTCATGACAAAAGTACATAGAAGCTTAATTGGCCTCGCAGAACAACTCTACCTAAAGGCTATAGAATTTCACTGTAAATAATCCATAACATTTTTATTATTATTTGTAAAAAGTATGAAAGATGAAAAAACTCACTGATTTGACTTTTTATCATTATAAACAATTGAGAAATCATGGTTCCAAGTAATATAATTGACTTGGCAAAAACTATAATATGTGAAGAACTCGATTAGAAAAAACTTCAATAAATAAAAATGTTATCATGAATTTATAGTGTGGTAAGCCTTTATGTTAATGCTTATAACACAGCTTCTTATTAATTGATAGACTACATCATAACTAAAAAAATGTGCCTATTCCATTTCATACGTGCAGGTTATAAACACAAAAATTGTTAAATGCATCACTTAAGTTGAAGAAATTCACTAACCGGCCTTCCAGGATGGAACGGAACTTCGGGTCCTCCAGTAACTTCAACAGCAACAACACCAGCCAACTATGTGAAAGATGAGGAAAAAAATAATTCAATTTCTCTAAACAATGATATTTAATAAAAAAAACCGAAGTGAATTCAATAATATAAATATTCTGAATCAATAACTACCTGATAGAAGTCAGCGTAAGAAAGGATAGGGAATTGCTCCCTGATGGGCTGCAAGAGCCTAAGAGCAATGTCAAGGCCATTGTTGGCTCCATGAGCCAGCTCAGCAGGGAACCTCATGGTCCCAAAAGGACCTCCAGTTCCGCTGCATACATCAAATGTACCAGCAGAGTGCCATCTACAATCACAAACAAGACAAATTTCCAACACAAATTAACATAATCAACTCAAAAGCAATATAATTCATTATACTGCACATACATGCACATAAAATACGTTAGTGTTAGTAAATCTCATATATAGAAAATAAATGCACAGCTATGAACGAGCTGGATTGGCAACCAGAGTAAGTCTAGTGGCATTTTAAATTTATCCTATCAAATTCTAGGTGAGCTCGTGGCTGCACAAATCTAGACAATCAGTGAAGATCATGGCCATAGTGGCATCAATCAAATAGCATATGATCGTCTAAGAAACTAATGTTCGCACCCGTTTGGTACATAATTAAATGTCCATAGGGGTGTCCACTCCTCACATGGGGTGGACTCCACTTCAATAAAAAAAAAAAAAAATTATTCAAGTGAGGTCCCACCCCATTTGAGTGAGTGAACACCCCTATGGACATTTAATTATGTACCCATAGCATGATCCTTATTTTAAATTATAATGGGCGAAACAGTATTTTTTTGAAAAATGGATAGTTAAAAATAAGGAAAAAATTTCGGATTTACGTGTAATATTATTTTATAAAAAATTGTATGATTGAAAATAGGAGAGATAAAAATAAATTTTAATTTAATAGGGGTCGAACGGGGCGAAATTAACAACACAATCAGAGGGTCAAGAAGCCTTCCCATTATATTTTAAGCCATTAATGCTATCCAATGAAGGAAAAACATATACATTTGTGATCGTCTCGTCATTTCATTGAGTTCAAAATAGTTTAAGAAACCAACAAACATTATCTGCCTCAAATGTCAACGCACTTGTACGCCATGTTCGGTTCCGGCAAGCCTATAGGAGGACACTAAAGCGTCACACGGTCATCATGTATCTAGCAACTCCGTTATTTCATACTCCATTTAGATCCAATGTCCTGTTCCAACTTTTTCGGCCAAAGAGAGTGTTTGGTGGAGATTAAAATCTGATATTTTTAGAAAATTGTGATAGAAGTTTTTGAAATGTGTGGTTGAAAAGATGTAGAACATATGAAAGATTGGTTAATATTGATCGTTTGACTTTGATTAAAATTAGATTTTGATCCGACCAAACAGGCCCTAAACCTACGAACTTCAGAAGTTGACTTTTCCGGTCAAACCTACAAATTTTCATAACTCTATTTCTTGATCGATTCACTAAGTTAATCCGATTTGCTAACATGGTAATAGATTTCCTTAAAGCCTATGGAAATATCGTTCTATAAACTGAACGCGTTCATAAAACGCCAGTCAACACGTCCGCAAATCTAAATTCTAAAAATAAAAAAAATTAATTATAAATTTAGAAAAGAGGTCTGCACTTACGCAAGACGGAGCATGATAGGGGCACAGTTCTTCTCGGCGATGAGGCCTCTGAGCTTCTTCTTGCATTTCTCAACGGCCTTCAGGTACTCCTCGCTCACAGTTGGGTAGTAGTTCTTCACCATTTTCAGCTTTACTACGCTCAGATTTATTCATATAATCACACAGAAAATCAAAATCAAAATCATAAACGAATAAACACGTGATTACGAGCATTTCAACAAAATAAAGTCAATGCTAGCAAACATTATCGCTTGAAGAAAAACGATTGATAAATGCTGATCTGAAAAGCAAATTGACCTTAGAGAAAAATGTATAAGCCCTAGGAAGACACGGATTGTAGAGTGTGGCGAACACAGTGAAACTAAAGACGAAAAATGCGTTTGTGGTAATAAATAGAGTAGGAAGACTGAAGTGAGAGAAGGTTCTAGTAACTAAAATGAGAGACGTTGGATTGAAATGATCGGACGGTCAATATTGAAACCAAAACTAGACGGCTAGGATTAGTGTGAATGGAATCAACCACGGGCGTTTTTATGGTAGGTGAAGAATTAAAAGGGCGGGTGGTTTGCAAATCGCAGGTTTTTGGTATTGAATTGACTTTTTGGTGTCACACATCTAAGATCCCATTTGATTATTATTATTTGTAAAATAAGAATAAAAAATATAATTATTATGAATCCAATTAGATGAAATTAATAATAATCGTATTTTTTATTTTTATATATAATTAATGAAAAATAAACGGACCTTAAATGCAAGAATCATGCTATGTACACGAGCCCTGGACTACCGGGGCTGTCCTCAATCATGTACAATCATTTTAATCCTAATTGCAATGACAAAATTGACCTTTTGGCCTTAAATCCATCAATTTCTACAATCGTACGAGTAAAAATTGTCTACGTGTGCAGTACTAATCGCCATCTTTTGCAAGTCTGATTAGAGAGATGAAGGGCCTAAATTGTCTGCATCATTAGTTGAGTAGGGTATGTAGGGAAAAGATAGGATTGGCAATTATAACAAATTTATTATTTGAACAATGCTAGATGTACTCACATTTTTATACAAATTCTCTTACTTACTACACGCAATAAGGGATGGAGATCATATTGTCCAATTATTTTATTTATGCGGGACCTGCAAGTCATGTGAGTGTGAGTAAAAAAATTTGTACAAAGTATGAGTACATATATCTTTATCCTTATTATTTACACGTTCCGTTAGAATTCACATGTAATAATATTGGTGGTGAAATAATATACACGCGAAACTCAAAATTCCGTGCGGAATTCTTGAGGAATGAAGAGATAGGTTGAACAGGAGGGGGTGGAAGAAGTTGGCTTAAATTATAATTTATTCACTCTCCAAACATGCACTAGATCGAGTGCGAAAAAAATTGTGTTTTTGTGATCTTAGACGAAATTAAATTGTCATATAAATTTTGAATCTATTTAAACTCTATGTAAACGAAGTTGAGAATTAAGTATAAAAACAATGCGTTTTTTAGGCTTGGTAATATTAAATTTGTCGTATGTTTATTAACTAAATTAAAAGAGTTATTTATAATATTTCTTCTAATTTTTATATTTTTTATATGAAGTTGACAAATAAATGTTATCAAGTTGCCTTTGTTGGGACGTGCAATGCCCCGGGAAATCTACACCCTAGAGTCCTAGACAGAGTTAAATTGTTGTGTACATTAATTATTTAACGAGAAAATTATATAAAATACCCTTTTTAATCTATTTAATACTTGTTCGAGCCCCATTTTTCCACAATAACAGAATTTTTAACAGTGAATTTTTAAAAAATGTGTAGATAAAAAGTAAGAAAAAATTTAAGTTTGTGTTCAAATTATTTTATTAAAAAATATTTGATTGAAGATGAATTTAAAAAATAATAAGATTTTAGATAATGGAGCTCAACACGAGAGCTTAGTATCTTCACAATGAAGTTGACAATCGTGACAAATGTTGAAGTTTTGTGGCCATAGTTCAAGTTACCTCTTGAAAAAATGAATTTCGTAATACTGAATTTTTGGGAAAAAAAAAATTAATATGCAAAATAATTTAATTGTGAGAATATGTGATTGAAAATAAATTTTTAAAAAAAATGAGTTTTAAAATAATAGGAGAATCAGTTGCTTAATTTGGCACATATATTTAGCCCTGTCTGGCTTCTATTATTTGAGAATATAAGTTTTACAACAGTATTTCTTTTTTGAAAAATTGGTAGTTAAAAAAAGAAGAAGTTCTAAGTTTACGTGTAATATTATTTTTATTGAAGAATGTGTAATTGATTAAAAAAAAACTAGATTATAATTTTAAAGTAATGTTATGTAGCCTCAATCTAAGTAACGTTAAATAATATATTAAATGAAATGTGAAATGAAATGACTTATTTAATTTCATATATCGTTCAATGTCATGTTAACGCTAACTAGATTGTGGTTGTAACCCCAGTGGAATTAAATAACATTACTCATAATTTTAAGAGTAATGCTATGTAGCCCCACTGTAATTGTAACCCCAGTTTAGGTGACGTTAAATGATATGCTAAGTGAATGATGGAATTAAATAAATCATTTAATTCTATCTATTATTTAATGTCACAATAACGCAACCTAAATAGTTGATGCAATCGCATTGGGATTAAATAACAATACTCTAATTTCAACGAGGGCTTATTGTCTAACATAAGGAGATGATGTTTTTACTTTCTTCATCCTGGATTTTGATGGAATTGGTTTGATTGAGAATATGGCTTCGAGGTCTTGGTCGAAATAAAATTAAATTATGGTATACCTTTACTATCTAATTTAGAGTTATTTGGAATCTCTTTAGCACATTTTAAAAAGTTTACAGAGAAAAAGTCTGACAAATTTTGTGATTTTACATCTTGATTAGAATATCGTTTGCATTCACTATAAAGTCCCAAAATCTATTTCATTTTTTCATTTTCATAAAAATATATTTGAACTGTTACCAAAAGTCTTCTTCATCTAATTTAAGCAAAAATTAATTTTTATTTAATTTTTAAAATTTGATCGATAATTCAATAATGATAAATCAACAATTCAATTGAAAATTTTCATATTAAATAAAATCTTGTAATACTACGATTTTAATCCATCAATTTAAATTTAATATAGAACGTCAAATGCTCGAACAAAAAAAAAATTAAATAATGTGCATAGAATTTTACATAATGATGTTCTTCAAATATAATTTGACAATTTTCATTTCTAGAAAATTTACTTGGCAACTCCATAAGCATCACTCGGTCAATTTGCCACGCGTCCACATGACTAATTCTAATCTAAAAAATTATTGTAAGAGTGAGTATTTTGAAAACACTCAATAAAAATAAGTGTATATTCTTATTAACATGATATAAATATAAAATGTCATAACATACCTACTTTTCTTAGATTTAAAGTAAATTGGTCACGATATCCAATAACTCAACTTTTCTTAAGAATTCATATATCTCGTAGGATTTACATATTTGACCAAACAGTCTATTATGTAGGATTTAACATAAAAATCGACTTGAAGACCTTATAGTATTTCATGCCAAAATTTATATAAACATCGAGAAATAAAAATTTACCACTTTACACTATGTATTCTTACCTCAATGACACCAAGATAAAATCAAAGTTGCTCTACAAGCAGTGGTCTTTTTAACGGTTTGATAAGTTTTAGTTATGTCTGTCACATAAGTGTCCAATTATGTTTTATCATTGCTAGCTATATCAAATCGTGCATTATGCTCTTGGAGTTTTAGCCATTGTTTGAGCCTCATTCTTGTTAAAAAAATTCATTTTTGAATAATGTACCGATGAGCAATATGCGGTTAAAAAATAAAGAAAATTTTTATATTTACGTGTAATATTATTTTATTGAAAATATGTGGTTGAAGTGAGGTCAAATCACTATTGAAAAATATATTTGGATAGAAAAAATGAGATTCAAACAAGTGCTAAACATCATAAGCATTTCATCACATCTTCTTGTATATTACTAGTTATTGCCCGTACGATGTACGGGTTAGATTATTTTATAGGAAGTGTTAGCATATTAAATGCGTGAAATTATGTTTTATTTTGAGGTGTGAGATAAGATAGACAACATATAAATACATTTTTTGATTTATTTCTGTTAAAGCAGTAGGAAAAATAATGTGTTTTATTTATAGAATGAATGAAAAGATAATAACTTGTTCAACGTGAATAACTATATATTTGTACCTTATGTTATGTATGTATACAATAAGAAAAATAACTATATATTACAACTGTATAATCAATAAACAAATTATGTTGTAGAACCGAATATACAAAATATAAAAAAAAATGAAGATTTCAATAAATATGAAGCCAACGGTTTTGAAACATTATAACTGGGTAGAACTTCATTTTATTTTATAACTATATTGAAATTAAAATGATTAAAAGTACAGGATAAAGGAGAAAAAATTATGAATGTTTATGGCTCATTACGGAATATCAAACGAAGTCGAAATATTACATTCTTAATATCATTTTCAAGTACTCACGCCTATTATTTCACGACGTTGATGGTGTGCAAAACGACCAACGTACAATCATTTAGAAATTTTTAAAGTTAGCTTGTTATCGAAATTCTCAAAATATTAGTTTGAAACGACCTACTTTGATAGCCGTAACATTTGCCACGATTGACCATTTCGCACACATTCGTGAAATGATAGCCATGAATACTTCAAAATAATATTAAGAATGTAATATTTCGATTTCGTTTGATATTTTATAATGAGTCGAAAATGAAGAAAAAACATAAGTTTTATTAAAAAGATAAGTTACACGTCTTTTTGAACACGCACGTTTGACGTTCGTTTAACTATTTTTTATATTCATTTAGATCATTCGATATATTTATGATATAGTTCTCGAAATAAGTTTCGAAATAATATAGAAGATTTATCGATTCGACCAGCGTACAATTGTCTAGAAATTTTTAAAGTTAGCTTGTTATCGAAATTCTCGAAATATTAATTCTACTTTGACGCGCCATAACATTTGCTACGATTGACCGTTTCGCACACCATCAACATCGTGAAATAATAGACCGTGAGTACTTCAAAATAATATTAAGAATGTAATATTTCGACTTCGTTTGATGTTCCGTAATGAGCTTGATAATAAGACAAAAATATAAGTAATATATTCAAAAAGATGAGTATATGTCTTTTTTAATACACGCGTTTGACGTCCGTTTAACTATTTTCGATATTCATTTAGATTATTTGATATATCTGCGATATAGTTCTCGAAATAAGTTTCGAGAGAATATAGAAGATTTATGGATTCGACTAGTGTAGAATCGTCGAACAATTTGTAAAGTTAGTTTGTTATCGAAATTTTTGAAATATTAGTTTGGAACGACGTACTTTGACGTAATGTAACTTTCGCTACGATTGATCGTTTCGCATACCATCAACGTCGTGAAATAATAGACCGTGAGTACTTTAAAATAATATTAAGAATGCAATATTTCGATTTCGTTTGATGTTTCGTAATGAGCTTGACAATGAAAACAAAAATATAAGTAATATATTCAAAAAAGACGAGTTATACGTCCTTTTTAACACACGCGTTTGACGTCCGTTTAACTATTTTCGATATTCATTTAGGTTATTCGATATATATGTGATATAGTTCTCGAAATGAGTTTCGAGAGAATATAGAAGATTTATGGATTCGGCTAGCGTAGAATCGTCGAAGAATTTGTAAAGTTAGTTTGTTATTGAAATTTTCAAAATATTAGTTTGGAACGGCGTACTTTGACGTAACGTAACTTTCGCTACGATTGGTCGTTTCACACACGATTAATGTCGTAAAATATTAGGCCGTGAGTTTTTCAAAATGATATTAAAAATGTAATATTTCGACTTCGTTTGATATCCCGAATTAAACCCGCAAATGAAGGTGAAAACATAAATTTTTTAGAAAAAAAAAACAAAAAAAAAAAGGGATTTTGCATGTCTCGCACAGTGCGAGACACAATTTTTTTTTTAATGACACTCACATTTTTTTTTTATTTTTTTATAGTGTATAGAGAAAATAAAAATTAAATAATTTTTTTTTTTTTTTTAAAGTAGGATATAGACTTTTTTTTTTTTTTTTAAATAGGATATAGCAAAATAAAAAAAAAACTCAAAACCACACGACACCGTTTAGGACGAGAATTTCTACAGTAAAATCACATCTCACTCTTTTAATATATAGGGGAAAACAAAATAATAACTTGCATAACATATTTCATTCTAAACATCGTAAGCATTTCATGAACTCAAGCTTAAATGATTCATAAATCATACTTGAAAGTTAGTTGAAGCATAACAATTTATTTTGTATCTTGGTTCGTCAGACGGTAATTGATTGACGAACGCTAAGTGCTAAGGGTCTTATTTTAATACTTGTTTAATAAAATCTCATAATGTGTAGAAATAAATTAAAAAAGCAAATAGACATTTATTGGCATGTAACTAGCAAAACAATAAGAATTATTTCGATAAAAAAAAGATCCAATTGACAATGGATTATGCCGCCATATTGGTAAGTATATCTCACGGTGTCCAAGTCACAAAAATTTATTTATGTTTATCTACCAATGAAAACAAAACCTAATGCACGATTTTATAAATATTTTTGAGCAACCTATATATCATTTATCCACAAATAAGTCCAACCTATATATCAATTTCTTTTTTTTTTTTCAAATCCAAGCATTGTCGAAAAATCAAGCAGAGAAGAATTAGCCATGCTTTCTCCTAGATGACAAAAATTCTTAAGTTTGAAAATACACTCACGTTGACTAATAATGCAATTCAAGTCTCTTTGAAAATATTAATTAAAACATTATTTAGAAATTAAATATTTCAACGGTTTATTCAAAGTAAATTCAATTAATTTTCATAATGTCATAATCGTAACTATTTAACAGAATAGAAAATAAAATAACTTTTTTTTATTCATTTAGACCACTAAGTCTTCAAAAACAAATTATTATTCAAAGAAAAATCATTTTTGCACATAATTCACTTAACGAAAAAAATCATATTATTCATGATGATAGTGAAAAAAAACCCAATATAATATAATTTTTTTTCTTATATGGTTTCCAGAAAAGTAAATCTAGGCTCTAATACCAATCTATAACGCCTCGAAATCTTTTTTTTTTCCCATAAAAATAGACTTGAGTGTTACCAAAAATCTTCTTTATCTAATTTAAGCGAAAATTCATTTTTATTTAAATTTTGAAATTTGATCGATAATTCGATAATGATAAACCAACAATTCGATTGAAAATTTTCATATTAAATAAAAATTTGAAATACTACTGATAAGTGCGAGTTTTACACTTATTTATACTATTAAACTTATGTTCTTGTGAGTTTTCTTTTGTGCATTATTGTTTAATATAGTTATATTCTATTTTGTAGGTGTTCCATTGTCATAATCCCAATTTGGAGAAGAAAATGGAAGAAAAAAATGAAGAAAAGATCATAAATGCAAAAAGAGGACTGAGGGGTAATGTGTCTTGAAAAAAAAATTAAAAAAAAAAAAAATCTACTGTAGCGCCACGGTGCCCAAGTTTCAGTCATAGGCGCCGCGGCGCTACTTACGCGGTGCCACGCGAACTTAGAGGCCTGTTTGGCTTGTTTGGCGATTTTGAACCCATTTTTGGCCCTTTTATATGACTTTTGAATCCATTTTCTCTCATTCCTCATTTTAGAAAAGCCCTAAGTTCTCCCCCTTTCGTCTCTTTTCTTTTCTTTTCTTCTTCTTCTTTTCTTTTTGTTTCCTTTGGGATTTTTGTGGGAAAGTTTGGAGTTCAACAATAGTGGAATAGTTTAGAGAATAAGACCCATTTGATTTTAAAGACTTCTAACTATTTCTCTCATTATCAATAAGTTTTTCTTTCTTTAATTTATTTTCCATTAATGGGTTGTAAGTTTTTGTTGGTTATTTGTGAATATTTCATGGGTAACTAAACATTTGTGTGATTGAGGGTTATTTTGGAACTCTGGATTGATTTTCTAGTGATTTATGCTTTATAGTTCTTGAGATTAATGTGTTTAATCCATTGTGTAAAATGTTTATATCGTTCTTCTTGATTATTTGGGAAAACAACTAGATGATTAGGTGGATATAGTGAATGTTATTTTGTGATTTATAGTATGTAATCGCTATTTTTACCAAAACCTAGTAGTAACTACATTTCAATAGATTATGTGGAATTTTCAATTGAATGTTTGTGGATTAACACTTAAGTTAGTAAACCGAGCTTGCGCTTAATTCAATTCAACTCTATTGTCGTAATGCTCTTGTTAAATTAATTCTAGCGAACTTATCCTAAATTGTTTAATGAATATGGTTAGATAAAGAACTTGTCTTATTCAACTAAAATGTAAGGAGGGTTTGAAGTAATCGAGTTTGTGATTATTCTCGAATAAAACGAAATTTTTTTGTGAACATTGATAAGAAATTCATTCTAGCGGTGAAAGAGTACCCCTCGATCACATATTCCCTCATTTCTTTCTTTTTTGTTTATTCTCGTCTTTTCCATTTCCATTTTATGTTTTCCTTAGTTTAATCCAACCTCCCCTATTTAATTACTTTCGCATTTTATTTTCTTTGTTGCAATTGACGTAATTGAAAACAATTATCCGCGGGAATGATCCTTACTACCACAATACTACTTGAACGACAAATTTTACAAAAATAAGGAATTATTTTGACCCCATTTTGGGCGTGTCAACTACGATGTCAACCCATCAAATGCTAAAATAATAATAATAATAAATTAAATAACGTGCATAAAATTTAACTTAAGGATGTTCTTCAAATATAAATAGGTAATTTTCATTTTTAGAAATTTTATTTGATGACCCTATATGCATCACTTGAGTGTTACCAAAAAAATTCTTTATCTAATTTAAGCGAAAATTCATTTTTATTCAAATTTTGAAATTTGATCGATAATTCAATAATAATAAACCAACAAATCAACTGAAAATTTTCATATTAAATAAAATTTTGAAATACTACGATGTCAACCAATCAAATGCTCGGAAAAAAAAAACTATTAAATAACGTGCATAAAATTTAACTTAAGGATGTTCTTTAAATATAAATAGGCAATTTTCATTTCTAGAAATTTTACTTGACGATCCTATAAGCATCACTCGGTCAATCTGCCATGCGTCCACATGACCTGTTATAATTTGAAAAGTTATTATAAGAATGAGTATTTTGAAAACATTCAGTAAAATATGTGCATATTCTTATTAACATGAGATAAATATAAAATGACATAACATACTGACTTTTCTTAGATTTAGAGAAAGTTAGTCGCTATATTCAATAGCTCAAAAGATTATCTTAAGAATTCCTATATTTTGTAGGATTTACACATTTGACCAAACGGTCTATCCAGTATAATTTAACATATAAATCGACCTGGATGTCTTATAGTATTTTATGCCAAAAATTATATAAATATCAAGAAATAATAATTTATTACTTTGCACTATGTATTCTTACCTCGATGGCACCAAAATAAAATAAATTATTTCTAATGGATTGTGTGTATGTAAAATTTATAGGAAGTAAACTCTTTTTTTTCCCTGGAAAATACACTCTATTCAGATACTTGTATATATATAATTTGCCACAGCACACGTAACCCCAAGTCACTAAAACGACATTTCACTTTTCACATTTATAAATTTTAAACGCATTTGAGGTAAATAGAAATTCAGTTTTGCTACACGAACATTATGATTGACTGCATGAATGATCGTACGTGAGTGTGGGAGAAAATATTATTTTATTCTTATGAGATCTGCATACTCACACGCGGTCACTCCAATGGTAAAGTAGCATTTTTTATAGAAAATTTATGAGGTTAATTAAATTAATTATTATTAAATTTAATGAACTAATTATGTTTAATATATTAAATTATAATATTCTTTTCAAATTCCGATGTACCCGTACGGAATTGAAATGAAAATTTTGTTTTATTATTATTATTATTTATCTTTTGTTTTTAATAAAATATAAATATAAATTTAGAATACTTTTTCTATCAAAATAATTCGGGTATGACTAGTTTAAAAATATTTATTCTTTAGCCCAATTTATGCTATTTAACACAGCTACAAAATGAATATAATATCGATATATTTTTATCAACTTCTAAAATACTTAGATAATCGATCCAAATAACTTATGATAAATTCTAAAAAGTACACGTAAATAAAATTATCACTTCAACTTTTGGACATTTGTGTGACGACAAAAATGGACATGAATTATTTCATTTGCTAAATGATCAACATTAAATTAGCCCATATAAAAATATAAATAAAATTTCGGGATGTTACATTAATCTTCTATTATAAAGAGTCATTAGAAAATATCCATTTTAATCTATTTAAATTCTTTTAACTGCAGCCGTTTCTATCAGGGGTGGAATCAAGATTCGGGACTGACTAATACGCAAAAAGATAAAAAAAAAAAACCCATAAAAAAAAATTTCCTTAATTTTTTTAATTAACATTTCGGCTAGAGGGATGGGACTAAATCCGCCCCTGATTTCCATTTTCCTCTCCTAATTTCTCGCTACATTACCTTTTTTTTTTTTTTTTTTTTTTTTTGTCATTCGTTCTTTACTCGGAAAATTTGTATAGATATTCTTTGATTATAAATTTTATATAAAACACAAAAATAAAATCTTAAATTAAAAAGTACAAAGTAAAAAAATTACAATGGTAGCAAGAAATCTCTACACGGCAACATGTGATAATTACCCATTTGGTGGGCATTTTGGGCAATGCAAGTGTGAATGCTACGAGTTTACTGAAGATTCCTTCTCAATCACCAAAACAATTGGCTCCTGGGAAGACCGAAGACCGACAAACCGCATTTTTATTCATTATTGTTGACCTTAAAAATTCATTAACCATGCGAATGGTGCATAGTTAGGATTGTTTATTGAGTTTTTCCCTGTAGAGTTTATTGAGTTTTTCCCTGTGTACAGGGAAAAACTTACAGAGTCCTGTACATGGGGTTGGGTTTCATGTGCAAGGAGGAATTCAGCTCCAAAATTCAGCTAGGGCGAGGCCGTGGAGCTTGATCGTTGACAATTAACAATTGTTATAGCCCGATCATTTATTAAAATTGGATGCACAATTGGAATCAGTGACGAGACTGGATGCACCACTAGAACTATGCATGAACTTTGGGAGCAAGTATGAAAATTTTATCCCAAAATTTTGATTGTAAATTATAAGAGTTAATTGTTTTAATAGTCACCGAACTTTGTAATGTGTCACGTTTCACTAACCGAATTTTGGGTTGCACACAAATACTCACTGAACTTTGAACAATTGCACTCCGTTACTCACCGTCTTAATTCATTCGACATGATTTGCCTGCATAGAGGACGCCTTCGACATTTGACAGTTAAATGACATCAATTCAACGTTAAATCAGCCATGTTATTAATCTCCAAATCCCCAAACACGCCTCATCCATTTTTAACACAATTTAATATTCATGGCGTGTACTGAAATCGACCTTCTAACCTTCCAAATTTTGACCATCGTAGAGAGACTAAGGTTCCATCTCACGCTTTCAGTGTTAAAAATTGTCATTTAACTGTCAAATGTCGAAAACGTCCTCCATGCAGGCAAACCGTGTGGAATGAATTAAGACGGTGAGTAACGTAGTGCAATTGTTCAAAATTCAGTGAGTGTTTGTGTGCAACTCAAAGTTCGATTAGTGAAACGTGATACATTTCAAAGTTTTGTAACTGTTGAAACAATTAACTCAAATTATAATGAGGCTATGGTTTTAAATTTTTTTATTTTTTTTATTTTACTAAGAAGCAAGTTATGTTTACTGATAACACATTCATTCAGGCCTATAGAAATGCTTATATTTCAGAAATAACCCAAATCCTGTTCTGGCAGCCATACACCCGTTTTCTTGGAGATAAAATAAATAAACTACACAGAAAAAAGTGCACGGAAAATGTGCATAGTTGGCCTTGGGAATAAACAGTAATGTGTGCTGAAATCACTCCTTTAGAGTCGGCCTCATTAATATGTACACATTTCACCAAAACCCTCAAGACAAAAAAAAGAAGAAAAAAGAAGACACATTTACAGATAACAAGATCTATAGCGCACATTAGATTCTGTTAGTCAAACTCTTAAAAACAGAATCCACCAAGTTTACGGCAGGAGAATTATACCCATAAACATCAATACATCATCCATATTTTAGCTTTATCTAAATCCATGGACAACGCTTACACAGTTACACTCCTCGTGATCGTGACGTTGCCGGCAGCCAGCAACTGGAGAGTGGAGAAGGGAGGAAAACTGGAAAAGGGTTTCGAATTGGCCTTTCCGATTTCGATTTCAATTTCAATTTTGTATGGCAATTGGAAAATGGCCTGCTGGTTCAACTTGGCTTTTAATTCCTTCATTTGGGCTAAACAAAAAAGAGGCCCAACTTCTTTAAATCACTTAAGCTCAACTACCCAAACCCCAAAAGAAGAAGAAGAAGCAGAACCCGACCGCCAGAAAAGGTCGTCTTCCACCTTCCACTTCCAGAATCCATCGCCTCTGAAAGACTGCAACCAACGGCGCTAGCACTACCCTGCAGACCTGAAGATTCCAGCGGAACCAACACGCGCGGCTGATCCCCCTCGTCGAGTGCTAACTCTGCCACTGTCCATGTGAATATTTTATTGTCAAAAATAAACCATCCACCCTCTTTATGTTAGAGTTCTGTAGCATTTATGTAAGATTTTTTTTTTATACGTGTAGCATCTCTCTTGTTTATTTGGGTACTCAAAAATAGTCGATGTTACTATGATAATCTATGATCAATAATTATGTTAGCTAGCAAAGGGAGGAGAGCGGCATTTCAAAGTTGTTGAGAATTGAAAATGAATAGAACTGGGTTGATCTTCATTTTTTTTTTTTCAAATATGTTTTTCTCTTTTTTCTTTTTAATCATACATTATTCAATAAACTAATATTACACGTAAATTCAAAACTTTTTCTTACCTTTTTAATCAGACATTATCTTTCAATCTACTATTCTAAAATGCATTTTTAAGATTTAATGGGGCTCAAACAAACTCTAAAAGATTATGTTATGTATCAATTATATCTCGTTAACTTTATCTATCAAATTTAGCTCGCCCATATTGCATAAGGAAAAACTTTATGCCAATGTCAATAAAATTATGTATTAATAACGGATTATGCAAATGAAACTTAAGGTTAGGGATTAAAAAGTTTGATTTCAGAGGTTTAACGAATTCTTGTAAGGTCATAAGGTTGGATACTAATTGAACAAAATTTTCCAAATAAAATTGTGGTCGGGCGGATTTAGAACTTGCCTCGTAGATAAAAAAAAATAGAACTTCACCATTAGGCTACCGACAATTTATATTTTGTAAGTTCTCAAATATAAATAGATAAAATAAAAAAATGCAGAAACTTTGACACCCCTTGGCTCTGCCAACAAATATGGAAACCTTTAAATATGATTCCTTTATGAGTTGAATATGAAGAGGTATAAGTGAAATAATACACCCAATAAGGGTTCTCCGATACTCAAGTTGGGTTGTATACACATGCATAAAAATAGTAAGATTTTTATAAATAAACAATGAACTAGGGTATACATGTTTTGATAATGAATTTTCATACCATGTATGTTTGAGAACATTTCTTTGGCTCGTCAATCATGTAATTTTATTCCCTCGTTAAAGACGAAACTGAACGAACTCTTCTCATTTTGATTTTTTAGGTGAAACATCGTTCTAAGCCTATGGTTACAGGAACGGACCCACATGGGGTCATGTGAAGTCAACTGACACCACTTTTTTTTTTCTGCATCAACAAAAACCAGCACCAACCCCATTTTGAAGATACCAAAGTATGAAAAATTACCATTCTTTTTATTTTCAAGCATCATTCAACAATTTTCTTGATTTTGCATTTTAGTCTTTATTTGAGCTTATTGTTTTTTGGTGAAATTTGGGGCCTGTTTGATTAGCCAAGTTTTTCGTGGAAGGTGAAAAACGTTTTTTTCTTTTTACTATTCACTTGTTTGATTGCACTAATTTTTTTAAGGAAAACGTTTTCCAAGTTTTTCAAAGTACAAGTTGTTGATGCACAAAAGTTAGAAAACGTTTATGGTGGAAAAACGTTTTCCAACCTTTTGACCTTTTTTTAAAAAAAAACAATTGGAACACATTCCAAAGTCAATGGTAAAATTTTTTATCTATTTAATTAATAATTTGTGTAAAAAGCAAAGCCAAACGAACACAAAAAATTTCAAAAATTATTATTATTATTTTTTATTTTTTACTTTTTTGCAATCCAAACAAATTTTAATACATATTGTAAAAAAAATCATCTCTAAGAGTAACAATTTGCATGAAAAATAAAGTCAAACGGATTATGTGGAAAATTATACCAATCAAACACCATTAATTACAATTCCCTGTAAAACAAATTCTAAATAATTCAATTCCCTGCCATTCATTTTCTTTCCACCCATTTTTCATCATTGCAATCAAACGGACCCTTGATGTCTTTGCCTAAAGAACATGATTATATAGTTTTAACAGAGCCTTCTTCAATGGAAAATTCTTCTTCTTCCTCCATTGTTTCTACAGAAAGTAAGAAAAATAGTGTTTTGAACCTTAAAGAAACTGAGCTGAGACTGAGGTTACCTGGTTCAGATTTTCTTGAAAAAAAGGTTGGAACTGAGATTTCTCTTTTTGGGAAAGATTTGAAGGATGAGGGCGGTAATGGGTTTTCAAAAACTCATTTGTTGGTTTTAGGTGCTAAAAGGTTTTTTTTTTCTGATGCCACTGATGGATTTGCAAAATGGAATTTTCCTATAAATGGTGGATCTGAAGTTTATTTGGGAAATGGTGATTCTGAAAATTCTAATACTTTCCAAGGTTCTTTAGTTGGACTGGAAAAGAAATTGGAAACCCTAATTCTGGAAAACCGGTTGAAGAGAAAAAGAATTAAAATAATGATATGTTGTTTTTAAAAAAATTGTATTTCAATTTTTGACCCCACAATCTCAAACGTCTGGCTCCATCCCTGTATGGTTAGATAATAAGCTTATAAGTATTTGAGGTTTAGAGGCATTATTGTAATTATTGATAATCCTTTAGATCAATTTGCACTTTTTACATTTTTCAAAGGACTGAACTGCAATTTCAGTAAATTACATTTATGCAGGATAAGAAGTCCATTATTTGGGTTTATATACAGTCCGTTTGATTCCCATTTTTATGAAAAAGTATATTTTAGAATAGTAGATTGATGGAGAATGTGTAGCTGAAAAATAATGAAAAGTTTTTGATTTACGTGAAATATTATTTTAATGAAGAATGTGTGATTAAAAAGAAGAGAGAGAAAATACATTTCCATAAGATTGAGAATCAAACGGATTTATAATGTTTTATTGGGACGTATAACTAATTATCACTAATATATGTAATTGAAAAGGGCAAACATATAATTAGACGAAATGTAAAACAAAAATATGAATTTCAAAAGCAGAATGAATATGAAATAAAAAATACTTATGAAACAATAATAGAGTGCATTCATAATGAAAAAAACAAATTTTTTCGAAATTGATCATAAATTCAAGAATGCCTTTGAGTTATTTACTTATTTTGGAGAAGCCAATAGCCAACTCAAGGGACAAGGAAATGAAGTAGAGATGAGAGTTGGGGTCAAGTAGAGGTACGCATCAATGATAAATGGGAGTGAGTTGGTCTTTTTTTGTTTTTTTTAAATCATAAAAAATGCATATCTTTGAGGACACGCTCCTTGACCCTCCATCTTCCATTGCTGCTATATCAAGTTTGAGATCAACTTTTGACATTATTATTATTATTATTATTTTTATTTTGTGATAAAGATGATTTCCTACTAGCATTCAATAGTTTTAAAATTATATTGGTAATATGATAATTACTGGTTTTCTTCCATTTTTAGTAGGAGGCGAATGCTATTCTATTTTGACTTTTGCAACGTCCTTGAAGTCAAAACCGGAAGATCTCAAACCCGTGACATGACCCGAGACTGAAACCATATCCAAACCCGAATAGCTACAACCCACCATTAAAAAGCCGACCCATCTCTTCGTTTTCTTTCCTCTATTCCATTTTCTCCGAACGCTCGTCTTTGTGGCTCTCTTTCCCTCTCTCTATATCGCCTTTTTATCTCAGATCCAATCATCCGCTGTAAGTCGTTACACCTCTAATTTCAATTTCCCGTTTAGATCCCTATTTTTTTTGGTCAGAAAATGGAGAGAAGGATTTTTTTTATTTAAGTCCAGCTGCCGCTTCTGAGTGTTTTTTTTATTGGATTTCGTGATGTCTAAAATTTAAGTTTGTCACAGCGGAGCTCAATTTATAATCTATCTGGATTGATTTAATTTGGTTTTAATTGATTGATTAATTAATTGATTCTGTTTGTATTTATTATTTGAGAGTCGGGTGATTATAATTGCTAAAATGTGCGCGAACTATTTGTCCTGGATTATAAAGTTTTAAAGGTTTGACTTTGGATTGGGTTGGTAAAAGTGGGTTTTATTCTAAAGTAAAGTTGGTTTTACCTAGATTTCGATTTTTTTGAACGTACGTTTTTTCATTTATTTAATTTAACGTTTTACCTCGTAGATATTATATTCAGTGAGTTGGATGTCGAAACACTGTTAATTTTCTGTTACAATTCAATTTGAATTGGGCTTATATTCATTTGGTCCTAGTTTTTGTTAGATATACGCAAGTATTTGTGTGCAATTTCCGTAAATATCTAACTACTCGATATTCAAGTTTTTAAGCAACCATGAGTGACAAAGGAGAAAAGACTTGCCCCCTCTGTGCTGAGGAGATGGATTTGACTGATCAGCAGTTGAAGCCTTGCAAGTGTGGCTATGAGGTAATTACTTCTTCTATCTCATCATATTTTAATGCCTTAAATTGCCAAAAACTCGATGTTTCTGGAATTCACACAGTCCCACAACTGTCCATTGTGCCCCTTTTTGAGTTGTATGGAATTCTGCATCCTATGCCATTAACGCAAACAGTCTAAAGGTAATCATGTTAAAAGTAGATCAGTATACGTTAGCTTATGTTCAATTTTATACCAATATAAAAATGAGTAAAAAACAAGAAGGTAGAGAGCGTAGCTGTTTTTGTTTAGGATCTATTTGTGTGAGACAACTGCCTTTTCTTTATCAATCATTTCTATGCTTTGCAGCTTTAAATTTTACACCGACTAATTTCAGCATGGCAGAGATTTTATGCCATATAATTAGGATTAGGATGGAAGCTCTTTGAGTTACTTTTTGGATATATAAAAATGAATGTTGAAGCATCATGAAGTTAGTATTGCCTGAAAATGCCTAAATGCGATAAAACTTTTTTAACATCTTAATTAGTTAGTCTCGTGGAAACATGATTAGTTAGATCTGAATACCATATTTTAATGGCATGAAGTACTTCCTTAGACAGAGAGAAGTGCTATGAGCAATTGCTGTCTGATTTTTATGTCATGTTTCATCGACATAGTGAATGAGAGAAAT
The DNA here is from genome assembly GCA_019395295.1 of Osmanthus fragrans. Taxonomy (NCBI): domain Eukaryota; kingdom Viridiplantae; phylum Streptophyta; class Magnoliopsida; order Lamiales; family Oleaceae; genus Osmanthus; species Osmanthus fragrans. The sequence continues at coordinate 27,059,732 of CM033355.1, read as the reverse complement.
AGGCTGATGTTGGCTGGTTTTAAATCTATAGACTAGAAATACCCTTGTAAAAGTTGTTAGTATAGTTTACTCTTCTCTGGTTACTCCCATGTACGCGTGTTCATGTGACATTGTGATCAGTATTCTGGGAACCAAAAAATTTCATATGAAACAATGCCCTCTAGGTGCAACACTGCCGACCCACACCTGCTCCACGATCCGATACTGGTGCTCTATCCTTACTCATTAATCAACTATGAATTCTGCATGATGATAACTACACTGGGTTCATTGCCATTAGTTCATCTTGCCCTATGTCTTTATGGTGCAAGACTGACAAAAAATGAGATAAAATGTGTTTGTGCATTGTGACGAAAACCTTGATTAAATTAAGGTTATTCAAGCCAGTAAAAGTCTCTTGTTGATGATTATAGAAATATTTTGGGATTGATATTAGCTTCCCGGAATCTTAATTAAGTTCAAGAGATTCTTTGTTTAGATTGAGTGATAAGTAAAATAAGGTTACTATCTATCTGAGTTGCGATTGTTTCAATAATAAAGGGTATCGAGAATGTATGTGCCTCATCAACTAGGCAAAAATATCACTCTTAGCCAGCTCTTTGAACAAGTGTTGTGGGGGCAGGGAGATATTAATTATGTTTGTTCCTTCTTTTCCTTTTGTTCACTTTTCGAGGGTGTCTGTTTTTGGTATTTTCTTTTTATTTCAGTGGTGGGTGGATGTGGAAACCAATTCGTTGGTAGAAAGTTGCCACTTCTCCCTCCCACTAGCACATTCTGGAAGGAAATTTTAAATTATTGAGCAGTGAATGGTAATCTTGAAATAAAGTTCATTTCCCATCTATTCAAGGATCTTGTCACAGAATGTTTAATTAAGATTTTGTGGTGGAATATATGATTTTTAATGCTATGATCTTATGCTTTTATAAACCCAACTGTAGAAGAAAGCAACTGGCTTTAAAAATTCATCTGAAAATTATTATCTCGGTCGACTGGATGTTTCTGAAAAGATGAACTATAGTTTCTTTGAGCTTGCAAAAAATCTGCTCCTATATTTTGTAATTTTATAAACTGTCAGCCAACATATTAACTAAAAAAAATACATAGCAAGTTTACTGTGGAAAGAAGATGCAGAAGTTTCAGTGTCCCATTTTTTTTCCTTTTCCTTTTTCTTTCTCTTAGAAGATCACACACGATGATGTTGAAGTCGGTTGTGGTTCTTTAGGTACTTCATGAAGTTATGTTGTCAAATTGTTGATTTCCACCCACGATTTCTATACATGACTATTTTTATTTGATCTTGCTCATGTATACATCTATATTTCTGCATATCGAGATTCTGTATTTTTTTTTTTTTTTTTTGCAATTTTGCAGATTTGTGTTTGGTGCTGGCATCATATTATGGATATGGCTGAGAAAGATGAGACAGAAGGGCGGTGTCCAGCATGTCGTACACCTTATAACAAGGAAAGGATTGTTGGGACGGGAGCAAACTGTGAAAGGTAATTCACTATTGGTATTTAAGAGGAAATCTGCCATGAAAACTCTTGCCGATCGAGCAAGGTAATTATGTTGTTCTCTGCTATCATCTTGAACTCCATGATCGTCATAATAGGTTGGTTTCTGAGATGAGTACGGAGAAAAGGTTTAAGTCACAAAAGGGTAAGAGCAAAATATCAGAAGGAAGGAAGCAACTTAGTAGTGTAAGAGTGGTCCAAAGGAATCTTGTTTATGTTGTGGGGTTGCCAGTTAATTTAGCAGATGAAGACGTAAGCACCTCTTCTATCATTGCTCTTTCCCTTCCTCCTGTTTTCATCGTCTCAATACAGTTAATTTATTTTGAAGCAGCTACTCCAGCGTAAAGAATATTTTGGCCAGTATGGAAAGGTGGTGAAGGTGTCTATATCGCGGACAGCAGCTGGTGCTATACAACAGTTTGCAAATAGTACATGCAGTGTGTAAGTTTCTTCAAATGATACCAAATCATTTTTCTGCAAGTATTATAGTGTTCAAGTTCAAATTATAATGATTTTGGTGTTAAACTTTTAGAAGTTATGTAGGACATTTAGGATGGGTTTGGAGCCTCGATGCAGAGGATGATTATGTAGACCTGATTTGTAAATCTTAAGTTCCATTGGAAATGAACATGATATGTTGTTTTAGTTTCAAATACACAGGTGTTACAAAAGGAATTTTATTCCATATAAATTACTTTTTCAGCAAATGAACTTTGAATATGTTATAATCCCAATTTTGTCTACACGTTGGTGAAGCATTGGCCACATATCCTATATCTTCATGCCTGTGTCGTATATGTCACTCTACTGTATAATGTACTTAGAGAGTGCTCTGTGTGATGTTATATTTAACTTAGTCATGAATTATTTTAGCTTATTTCAGTCTTGCCTTTTTTTTTTTCTTTGGCCAAGATATATAACTTATTTAAAGGAGGAAGAAGCAGTGCGCTGCATCCAGTCCGTACATGGATTCATTTTGGAGGGTAGATCTTTGAGGCAAGTGTAACTCTATATTTGTGCTCTGATCTCTTTTTGAGTTGTTGGATAGTTGTTTGAAGTTTCATGTTGCAGGGCATGCTTTGGAACGACTAAATACTGTCATGCATGGCTGAGAAATGTGGTATGATTTCTGAATCATTTTTAAATCAAGAACTCCATATTGGTTATTGGATCTTTCTATATTATGTATATACTCAAATATGTAACTGTAGTATATTGGCATCATACATGGTGTCTCATATCGAATTATTTGTTTTGTTGTCCAGCCGTGCAGCAACCCTGATTGTCTATATTTGCATGAGATTGGTTCGCAAGAGGATAGTTTCACTAAGGACGAAATAATATCCGCTTACACAAGGTATTTTCATATCATTATGCACCCAGTAATATATTTTCCTTTTCATTGTATTCTTATTGGTACTGTGGTGAAAGTAGTAAATTTTTCATTTGGACCTTTTGTTCTTTTTTACTTGGAATGCAATCGTCGATGTTTTTGGTATTTGCACAGCCCTTTGGACCAACCTTTAAGTTTTTATTCAGCATCTGCTTCTTGTATGATGATCAAACATCGTGTAGTTATCTATTAGTTGATTCATTTATGGACTTTTTTAAGTCATTATTCAATATACAATAAAATAAAATAAAGTTGTTTGGTACATGCAATGGTCGAAATTTCATTGATCATCAATTCCGAGTTGGAGATGCAGATGAGTATCAAGTGAGAATGTCATCTCAGCATTTATAGAGTAATAATTGAAGTTCTAAGTGGCACCTGTTTTTCCTGGCAAAGACTGAATTAGTACAGTATATTTTTATTAATTTTGTCCTGGGTTACATGTTGACTGAAGACTCCACTTCCTATGCAGTTTTCTTGGAACCCCAATTACAAAGTATTTTCTTGGAGCTTAGTCGAAAATTTGATTTTTCTTTACAGATGAAAATTGTGGCTTTGCCCTCTCAATTGGTAGTTTCTTAATTTGTTGAGGAGTTTTGTTTCGTTAATCTAAATTTGGAGTTTAATATTTTTTTTCTGTTTTTTTAAGGGGTGAGGGGGTGGGGATATTTTTATTATTTTTATATGCAAGAGTATTTGGAAAAGATGCATTCTTATGTATCAGTTTTTGTTCCTTTTTCTTCTAGCAATTTTCTTCTTGTTTTGTGTTCTTCTGTATCTCCAATTATATCATGTTCAGCCTTTCGTTGAATTTTTTTATTGGTTCACTTGGATAACTTGGCGAGTAGCTAATTTACTTAGCTAATGATTTTAAAGGAGTAGAGTTCAACAAATTACTGGTGCAACAAATAGTGTGCAACGGCATTCAGGAAGTGTGTTACCACCCCCAGCAGATGACTACTGCAATAGCAGCTACGTTTCTTCCGGGAAGCCTATAAGTAAAACTGCTACACATACAAATGTAAGATTTTCATTTTTTACCAAACCACCTGACTTTTCACAAACTTGGACTCTGTGAAGAGTCTTCAAAATACTTTCTGGAAGTATTTCAGGAGTCATTTGTTGTACAAACATCTGTCACATCTGTTATATGGTACTGTTCTGTGGAATTTTAGTTTGTATTTCTTGTGGAAATGGTGATCTAAGCATTGATTGCTGATATCCAGATTGTTTTTCCCTGCTAACGAAAGTTTTCTTCCTGAACAGAATCCGGAGAATAGCATTAGAGTTTCTCCACCAAATAGCAGCTCTGGTAGATCTGCTGCTCTACCTGTTGGAGCCTCGTGGTATGTCAATTACTGATCTGTATCTTTCAATTTGTATGTGCCACTGTTTCTCAGCATTCAAATTGCCTTTACTAGGGGGACTCGTACTTCCAATAATCAATTCTTGTCCAAAAGTATGCCATGTTCCGATGGACAACATAAGCAGAAACCTGATGCCTGCGATAGTTCAGGGACATTTTATACCGCAATTGCTAGCTCTAGTCAGGTTTCTTTGTTGCATAGTGACACTGAAAAAAAAATTGGTTCCTAGTGAAGAAAGCAACACAAGTCCAGACAAAAGCAAACTGGAAACTGTAGAACCTGTTGAAAAGGATTCGAAGAATTCGAGCACAGATGGCAGAACTATTTTGAACAGTTCCTCCATGTCTGTACTTTCTGTTACTTCACCTATAAACGGGCAACATGGTCAACCTACATCTAAGGACCAGGGTAGAGATGCCAGCATGCCACCTGGTACCAATGACTCAATTGATCAATCCTTGAACTCTTGTGGACCTGATTCAGAGAAAGATGCCAACAATTCTACAGATGGAAAAATTGAAAATATATGCTCTGAAATTTTTACAATGAGCATTGATAGACATCAACAGTTGCAGAATGGCTATGTTGAGCACATTGGAGAAACATTGACATCTCAAACTTCTGGAAAGTCTGCATTACCGATTGTTGAGGTTTATACCTCAAATAGTCAGTCTCAGATGAAATTGGAAATGCAGATGCACGCGTCGCAAGTTGAGTCGCTTGAGATGGAAGATAATCTATTATCTCTTGATAAACAACGACTTAAGGATCCCAAGTTTTCTTCTAACAGAAACCATAGACCAGATATTTCTCACTCTTTTCATCTTTCACAGCTTTCTAATATTCATTCTTCGCCGCATAATAGTGCTGATGCTTCAGCCAGGGTCAATGTGGATAGGCAAATTGTATATACAAAAGACAATTTGATTGTTTCAGCTCCTAGTAATCCTGTTATGTTAAATGGACATCACAAGAATGAACTCAGTAGTTCTTCCGAGTTAGTGAATGATGTTGAATATACTTACTTGTTTCCAAGTAATGAGAACAAAAGTTCACTTCTGGGAAGATTTGATGGTGAAGCAGCCAGTCGTAGTCATCCTGCTGCCACTGATGAGGGGGAAAGCAGCATAATATCAAATATTTTGTCTATGGACTCTTACTTATGGGACGAGTCATTGACTTCACCCCGGCACCTGTCTAAATTGTTTGGTGAAACTGATGTACGACAAGGGTCTTTGGGAGTACCTAGTTCACGGAAAATCCAGAATAGCAATCAATCAAGGTTTTCTTTTGCTAGAGAAGAGGAACCAATGAACCGAGCATCATACTTTGGACCAACTATCAATCATGTCGAGCAAGCCCTTAAGGACCGCTCTTTTGGCAATGATTTCACCAACATCAACAGCTTTCATATTGAGAAGTTTGGTTCTCACGATAGGCTATCTCCATTTAAGGGTGTGGAGTTGGATAATTTTGCCAGCAGTCATTCTGATATCTCTTCTAACAAGCTTTCTGGTGAGTTGCAATTTATTCATATAATATACAGTTGAGTGCAGTTTATTTTGTAGCTGATTGTTGTTTGAAGTTTATTCATTGTTGACTTGCATTTAATTGTAGCTTTCTTTAGGTTTCTATCACACGAGGGTACTTCAAGTTTCTTTTTATATATTAAATTTTAGTTGATGGACCTATCTCCATTTCGTGTTATCTTTTACCTGCCTGCATTTCTTGATAGTTTTGATGCTGATTGGTGTATTGTGTACTGAACGGATTTCCTTTTTTGGAATTAGAGCTTTTATTTTATCAAGTTATTTTGAATATGCTAACTGCACACCTTTTTTTTTTCTTATGTAGTGTTCTATTTTCTTCCCTCGAATGTTTTTTCCTAATGCCTTTTAACAGTTTCTAGATCTCAAGTTTCTGCCCCTCCCGGCTTCTCAGTGCCTAGTAGGGCACCACCCCCTGGTTTTATTTCTCATGAGAGGACAGAGCAGATTTTTGACCCACCCTCTGGTCAGTTAATTTATGCCAAGCATTTTCTTGTTTTTGGGCTTCTATTTTATGTTAAAAACCTTGTGTTTGATTATGAATTATCACTTTATTACGTGCTTATGCAGGAAATTATATGGCCGATGCTTCTCTTTTGCCAAGAAATCAGTATCAGGCACCCCCAAGTGGTGATTCCATTAATAATGGCGAAATTGAGTTCTTGGATCCTGCAATTTTGGCAGTTGGCAAAGGGATGCTTCCTGGTAGCCTCAACAGCTCCAGTTTGGATACCAGATTAAGTTATTCTCCACAGTTTACTACACTTGAAGACCTAAGATTCCAGTCCTTGTCACAAAGATCAGTCCCTACGTATCAAAACCAGAGATTTAGAGACCCGGTTGACAGTTTTTCTCCCCTTGGTGACGCTTACGGAGTTCCTTCTAGGGTAATGGAGCAATCCCTAGCCAACAACCTGTCCCCATTTTCCCAGTTCACTCTCCCTCAGCCTAGAAATGCTATAACATCCAATGGACAATGGGATGGATGGAATTCGGTGCAGGGTGAGAATAATTTAGGTATGGCAGAGTTACTCAGGAATGAGAGATTGGGATTTCCTAAGTACTACAATGGTTATGAAGATTCAAAGATCCGCATGCCAAATTCTGGAAATCTATATAATTGGGCAAATGGGATTTAAATTTGGTTGAAGAGACTTATTTGGCACAGTTTGAACTGATAATACGGGTGAAGTAGGAAGATCATGTGTGACTTAGAGAATACCTGCTTTAAGGACTTCAGTGCTTGGCAATCGGATGACCTGATCACTTGTATTGACTAAACAGACTGAGGCCTTGAATGCCAGAAATGATTGCATTCCAAGGACATGAGAGTGATTCACAAGTAGTCTGACTGGGCTGCTTTTAAGTTTTTGGAGGATCAAGCCCTTTCAAATTGGGAGTCTCCAACCAACAGGTAAAATATTGGCTCTCATTTACATGGTTAATTATGTTGAATAGTTTATGAGGCTGTTGTGCATGTATATCATGGGGAAATAATCAGTGAAGTAGAGTACTTAAAGTAGATTAGAGGCTAAATGGTCACTCATCGTGTTTGTCAGTAGAAAAAATGAAATTATTTTATATGATAAAAAAAGGAACATTGAGTTTGTTGTACCACACACTTCCTTTCCACAAAGCAAACTTCTGATGGTTATATTAGACTTTGCAAAGATTCCTTTAACTGATTTTTTCCCCTTTATCCCGCTGTATCTTTTCACTCTTGGGAAGATTAAAGAATAGATTTGAAGAGGTTATAAACCCTGAAATCCTAATCCTTTTTATACTTGAAAAACACGGAAGTTTTCTTCACCTCTTCCTTTAGCATTACTCCTATTGTGCATCTCAATTTTCTTGAAACTTACGGAACAACAGAGTTTTGAGATGTTAATGTGGACAGGAATAGATTTTTTTGTTTGAAATATGTGCTCATATTTTTCATAGCTTTTCTTTTTCCGCCCATTTTCAGGTGAAAGGAGCTTGAGATTCAGGCTTAATGTGATGGCAGCACAAGGAATGTTGTGCACGATAAAATCAGAAGGTGATCTTTTCATTCGTAATGCTAAAGCTTTTTAGTTTGTTTGTGAAGTTGTGAAACTACAGAGGTGATTGGAAATATTTTCTTCATAATGACGAAAATTGATTTGTGTAGAGGCAATTTCCGGAAATGGAATTATGGTTACGCAGTATGTTTGCCTCTTACTTGAGAATGTACTCAAGAAAATGAGTTTTCTTATTTATTTATTTTCACAAAAATCAATGAATACATGCTAGTGACAAGTAAAACTAGTGTTTTTGTCCCTCGTATCGAAAAATTTGTAGCTGCATCAATGTATTTTTAGGAATGCATTAACTCTGAGTTTATGATATTATGGGAAAACAAAATGCATAATATTCTACCAAATTAAAGTCCATAAATAAGATTTTTAGTAAATTTTGATAAAAGTTGTGAGTCCTATGAAATGTGTGAATTTGAAAAATATTGTTAGTTTTAGAAAATGAGGGTCAAACAGTAGCTAAGAGTACTCACTTCTAAAGGTGATAATTAACCCAAGAAAGAATTTTGATGACACCCTCTCTCAATTTTCTCCGCCATTTATCACTACTGATGTCTGCCTCCGTGGCTTCACCCTCCAGAATTCTTTACTTGTCACACCCTATCAATATCCACCTCCGGAAAGGGTTTTCTTAGGTGAATGTATAATCACGGTTTTTTTTTCTATTTAAATTTAAATTTAAATATTCTGTTAGTGCGCTTCGAATTGACGGAACATTAGTAAAATTGATGTATTAATTAACTGAAGGTGAAGGGAAAAATGCAATGAAGAAAACATAAATGTGACGATGAGTTATGGTTTGAACTTTTAGTACAGTTAACTCTTAAAGAATAAAAAATTGACTATATAACCATTTGTATACAAAAGAACATTTGCATCTTTTGCATTCACTCCTTGCCCCTGGCATCCCAACACTCGAGCACCCTCAGACCACATCGGTCCATTCCATCCCCGGCCCCAACACCACCCAACCTCCTGCACTAGCTTTATATCCGGTTTCCTTCCCTTTCCTTCTTTGTTTTTGTTTTTGTTTTTTTCCCCTCATCTTCAGTTCATTTGGTTCTCCTTAATCGAGGAATCCGTTAGATATGATGCAAAATGCATTTTGTTTTATCTTTGATCAGATATATCTCTATGATGCATTTTAACTCAATGTAACGATCTTCTTTGCAACAAAAATTTGACTGTCTGAGAGTGTACAATTTGCCTTTTTCTAGAATATAGCATATGGGCCATAGATGTCAATTCATTAATCTTTGCTGGCCACATGATGAAGATTCCTACAATTTGCCAAGTTTAGCATAAGACAAGGACATTGATTCGACAGTACAATGATACCATATCAACCCATAAATATCTCATACACGTGTACATTTTGGAAAATGATTTCATCGACTTATTCTTGACCATTTTGAAAAAAAAATTATAAATAAATAAAAATAAATGAGAAATAAGCGAATAGTTATTTGATTGACCATCTATAAATTTTGTCAAATAGGTTAGTATAAATTTTAAGCATCTATGCCAACAAAAATAAATATAATTAAATAATTGATCTTCTCATGATCAATTAAGCTTTTAGGGTCCGTTTGATAGTCAGGGTGGAAAATGGGTAGAAAGGAATTGGATTTCAGGGAATTGAATTGCCTGGAATTGTTTTACCGGGAATTGAATTAAATGTGTTTGATTGGTATAATTTTTCACATTTCTATTATAATACGTTTGACTTTATTTTTTATACAAATTGTCAATTAAATGAATAAATTTTTTTACCATTGGGAACAAAATATGTTTAGATTGCCAAAAAAAATTAAAAAAATAAATTTTTATTTTTTATTTTTACGTTTGGCTTTGTTTTGCATGAAATTTGTCAATTAAAGGGATAATTTTTTTTACACTTTATCTTAGAATTTGTTTATATTGCTAAAAAAAAAAAAAAAAAAAAAAAAAAAAAAAATTGGAAACCAATTTCCACCTATATAGCAAGTCATTGAATTTCACGGAATCACGCTTCAAGTGGTTGTACCTTGGAATTGGGTGGAAATCAATTTCAGGGAAAATTTACGCGTATCAAACACACCCTTAGAACATTAAGTTAAACCATGAATTTCAGAGAGGATTAAATTAAAAAGAAAACTCTATTTTGAATTTTTTGCTCCTTGAAAATGAACCCTTTTCGAGTTTAGAAACAATATGAACAAATACCAAATTGGTCCATGTAAAAGAATAAAAATCAATTCTACTTGTGTACATTGATATTTCAACCAGTTGCGGATATTTTCATGACGAAGCAGAAGCCGGTGACGAGAATCCTGATGATGCTGCTCGACTGTCCACTTGCCACCCCCTGTCAATTCTGTTCTCCGCCAGACTTTCCTGCCAAATTATCCATAATCTTAGACGTGTGGTCCGAGTGGCATGTTTGGCAAAAAGATTTAACATCACAAGATCCAATAATCGACACCAACGATGATATGAATTTGATCTTATTTCCTCAGTTTCTCAACCACAATTAAGAAATCAAGATTCATAAGTTATTACTCCAAAATGTTACACACTACAAGTGAATTATTCTCCTGATTAGAGGTTTTTATAGCCAGTAAAAGAGGTAAAAAAAAAAAAAAAAAGGTGCATAGGAGCACGGAAATGGTGCAGTTGTCAAATGGTACACAGTCGATAAATTTACCTCGTACAAGGAGACAGATTTAGGATTTAGACCAGCCAATGACGTTAACGGTAATCCCTTGAGAGGTGGATCCATCTGTGGCTGAGAATGTTTTATCAACAATGCTCCTGATGATCAACGGAGGAACGAGTATATAGGTATATTCTCTTACCTTTGATTTTCTTGCGTTTTGAACATCGTAAGGTTGGAACCGAAGCAATGCCAAACTTTCATTCTCCTTTAGGGAAGAGGTTGAAATCCCCAAGTTGAGGTCGAGATCGTGTTGGCTACCTGCGTAGTTTGTATCGTATGAGACAAAAATAAAACAGAGAAATTATATTGAACTATACCTTCATTCCTTGGCTCTGATATACATTTACTCGACTCAAAGTTGGTGACAGCATCCCTTCCGTTATACTGGATGGCCGCCTTGTTGTAAGCCCTATTCAAAAGGGAAAAATGTGTTGGTTAAGAATCAAAATTTATGATCGTCTCTTACTCTAGAGCTTCAACACAAATTCTTACTTTTTGCCCATTCCAGCTTCCCATCGACCACATCCGTACTTCCAAAAACCCTTGATTCGACCTCGCAATCTATGCACAAATTCCTCTTTACTCAGACTCTTCATCTGCACCATTAACCAAAACAATATGAATAAGATTGTTCGAATTAACCATTTTGAGGGATGGACTAATAAGGAACTCAACTAGAAAGTTTCTTGATATAGTTTACCTGATTAATTTCCCCCTCGTAATCACTGAGATTGAAATTAATATCGGCATCAACACCCCGGAACTTGATTGCAGCTCTATCATATGCTCTATAACCATAAATAAATAAAAATTAAATTCGTAGAACAATATTAAAAATTTAAAATAAATAAATCAATATTCTACCTGGCTGCAGCAACAGCTGTGTCAAATCCACCTGAAACAAGTCCAACAACGCCAAATCCCATCAATATTTACCAAAAGTAGAAATTAATTAAAAGAATCTCAAAATTTTACCTAAATAAATTTGTTTCCCACAATCCCTGCACCCAAAATAATAATTAATAAATAGTAAAATTTAGAATCCACTCTATAGTGATTATTTATTTATTTATTTAATCAATTCGATGTTAGATTAAAAAAAAAAGAAATTACCAAATATGCGATTCCCATCTGCCAGTTCTTCTATAAAAAGTGACTCCTCTATACTGTGAGCTCCGGGAAGGTGGGCCCCTTCTACTTTTCTTGGGCTTTACATGTTGTACCTGCTGATGCTGCTGTTGTACCAATTTACTTGGATCAACTCGTTGATTAATCCAGTCTCCATTGCCATTATTATTAGGTCTCCCCATGTTCAACTCGCAGAGTCCACTCACCGGGAAGAGCTCTCGAGTCACCGGCTCCGATTCTGTCAAATAACGATCTTTCTCAACTGGGTCATTTCTATTGATGATGCCGAAGTTGAATGTATAAGAGTTTTCAGGGGAGGCGCGTGTGGACCACATGCCGTTGTAGCTGGAGCCTTCTTCCCCATGTACAACCCATGTAGTCGTCGTTACAGGGGATTCATCTTCCTCAAAATTCTCTTTCCAAATCGAACCTATGCTCAGATTAAGATCAGACATCTCTCTTTCTATGCTTATATATACTCTGTACGACAACAATTAACTTAAAGGGCCGTCGGAAAAAAAAGGCTGATCGGAGCAAAAATTGTTGGTATTTCACGACAGAATGATCACAGAAAAATAAACACACACGATAGAATGATCACAGAGTTCAACGTTTATATATAGAGACAGAAAGAGAGAGAATTTATGGAGTGCATTGTGAAAAGGAAGCATAAAATCATCGACCAATGTGAGATGCCGTTTATTACACAGTGAAGAAAGATGAAAATTTTCTTGTACTATACTAAGAAGATGGACGTACAAAGGAACATTTATCTTTCTCTCTGTGAGTATTTATTTATTTTATTTTAAGTTTTGTCTTGTTATGATAGGGAAAGTGAGTAATGTTGCTTGGTTATAATTTACGAAAAAAATAAAGAGAAATCAATTGAAAATAAGTATGGAGAAAAAATTAATTTCAAATAAGGATTAAGTATTTTTCGAGTCTGCTTTTATTATAAGTAGTCTTCTTTTAAAAGTGATTGATAGTTTGACCAACTCAACAAGTTCAGAAAGAGAGTTTCCTTCAGTAAAATAAAATATTTATAATTCTATTTTATCGAGTTGTCAAAACTTAGGTGTTAAATCATGACTTGACTTGAGCGAGTCAACCTCAATAGACCTTTATAATCGAGTTTTCTTGACTGAAAAAAGTCAGCAATTCACATAAACTCGTAATTAAAGAAAAATAATGTGAGAACGTATGGCGAATAAAAGAAAAGGTAAAAGCATGTTACACGACCCAACTCCCCTAGTTTAATTTCACATAATACTTCATTTTGTTAAGATTTTTAAGTTTAAGATATGATTAACATAAAAAAAAATAACAAAATTATCCATCATGATAAATAAAATGTTGCCTCGTATAATTTATACGCGCAATCATTTTTCCCTAAATGAATCATCAAGGATTACTTATTATTCCACGTGATTCGTGAGGCAAACAAGTTGGGGACCCTTAAAAATTCTATAATTAATTATTATTAAATTTTGTTAATGTCTAAACTCTAATCTCTTGGGTGGTCCTACCATTTTATTTATTTTTCAAGCATCAATGATCAATCCAGCAAGATAAAATTGAAAATTATATTTCTCGATGCGATTATGTCGGACTTAGGCTGTTCTAAAATAAAACACGAGTTTAAATCAAACATTCGAAAGTTGCTAAAAAAAAATAATATTTACTTGGACAAAGAATAACCACGTTACTTTATTTAATCTTATACCTCACGAAGTCACATTTCTTGACTAATCCATTCGAATCAATCTCACACTTTGGTGGATCCTCATGTGTGAAACATGTGAACTTCAATATTAGGCTTTCTATTATTAAAAGTCAAAGAACAAATTAATTGCCACTCACAAATCAAAACTTTGGCACTTGCCATAACATTTGCAATGCAATGAATCACATGGTTAAATTATTTATTAAATTGTTACTATAGTTACCTAATCATATTATTTAAACAATTTATTATATTCAGAGGTTTGAAAATCTTAAGAAGAGCTGTGCGTATATATGTAAAATTGTACAATATGTTACTTACATATTGGCCTCGTCTTTTTAAAAGAGCAAGGTACTTCTCAATCTTTAATTATAGTTGCGTAATTATTTTCAAAGACAAAAGTCCAAGTTTTATTCTTTTCTTCTTAAATCATACGTGGTGGCAATTTTTATTCGTAACAAATAATAAAAGTAAAAACTTAGAAGGGATTGCGTGTCACGTGCATCAAATGTAACAAAAGACGAAATTTGCCCATCACAAAACAGGAGATACGGAGATATTTCACAAAAATCATCTCTTGTGACTTCATCCTAACATGAGATTTCATGAGTTTCAAGTGAGTCTAAACTAATTAAATTAGACCGAAAAATCTCTATCTTATTGATCCCATATATACCTAAAACAGAAATATTTAGGGTCTCTGTTAAATCTTTACGTGGCTACCATGGAAACATGTGTGGGTTTAAATTTATAGGATTCGAGCCAAGTTGGAAAACAAAATCTAACTTCACAAAGAGTAGAATATCAAATTGTCCCATTTTCATGATTGAGAACCAACTTGCTATTATTCCAATAGATCGATGACCAAAATTGAAACTTTACCTTCCTCTTAAGGTAATTGTCCAACCTTAAACACACCTTTCACTCCTACTTTTGCTTTCCAAATCCAGTAACCTCAACTACCCGGCATCCAATCAATTCACGCCACCTCTGATTGTGACCCGACCCGTGAGCACAAACGCCAAAACGCTATCTTTTTGGTCCATCCTCCACCAAGTACTCACCTGCCACGTTCGGTTCACTTCACCACCATCTTTGGAACATCAACGGTTAGGATACTTGGGTTCGGTGTTATCAATCCCATTCCGATTACTTCAAAAATCAATTTTCATATTTTGGCAAGAAAAAATTAAAAATACTTCTTGTTGGTTCTACACATGGAATCTTTTCACATACCATGATAGAACTAATCTAAAAAAAATAAAATAATTAATTCTCGTTCAGTTCAATCTAGTTCTTTCCGTACTTAAAAAAAATATTTATAAAATATTGTGTTTTAGATGACAAAATTGTTATCGCCTGATCATGTGTAGTTTTGGACGAAAGATGTGAACAAAAACAAAAGTTCTCTCAAAGGTAAAAATTAAAAAGTTAATAATCAAAATGAGTTAGCGAATCAAAATGATACTAACACCTAGGGGTGGGCATCGGTCGGGTTGGGTCGGATTTTTACTCAACCCAACCCAACCCAATTAAGTTCGATTTACTATAAAATCAACCCAACCCAACCCAATTACGTAGTTAAACCCAACCCAACCCAATTAAGTTCGGTCGGGTTGGGTTGGGTTGGTCGGTTTGTAGTTCAAAATAAGATAGTAGCTAATAGCGAAAGATGTCGAGAAACAAAATTATGGAGTTGCGAAATGGAAATAAATAGCATTTATTTTATTCTTTTGGATATGGAAGTTCATTAGTGGCTGCAACGAGCGACCGACATTCAAATATTATCATATATTCAAACAAAATCAACACGTTACACGTCATCTAAATAACTAAAATACGATTAATATTTAATACAAGGTACAACCACCCAACAAAAATTGATTTAAAGATAACTAAATAAATGGATTTTGTGTTTTTATTTTGTGTGATTAATTTTAAATTTAAATATATTTTAATGTCCCATTAAATGTATTCAGTTGCAAAAAAAAAAAAAAAAAAATGTCAGAACTGATATATTTAGTTTTCTTAGGACTTAAATGTTATTGACAAGATCTTATTTCGGCACGGGAATTATATATAATGTGTATATGTTTATATATGCGCTACAAATATTGTATTTGTGAGTTTTCTCCCTTAAAATTAGACTTTAAAAAAAAAAAAAAAAAGGCTAAAATTTTCCGTTGAATTATCACTACAAATTAGGTAAGAATTGGATAAAAAGAGGGTTTTCCGTTGAAAGTGGGACATGCAAATTTCAATATTACAAATCCTAATTAATTAAAAAGATTGGTTTATGTTTAATTAACCATACTCGTTTCAACCTGTTTAAAATCAATAAGCAACTTAATAAATTACAAAACCATAATTTCATAGAACTAAGATATCTTGAGCTTAACTGATTTTATACCTATAATATATTTAAAATTAGATTAGAGTTTTTTTTTTTCAATTTAACGTCTTTTTTTTTTTTTTTTCGGGTTGGGTCGGGTTTAGGCTGTTAACCCATAACCCGACCCGACGGACCAACCCGCAACCCGAAACCCGCCCAAAAAAAGCAAAAAATCGACCCAAACCGGTCGGTTTGGGTCGGTTCGATCGATTTTTCGGGTTCGATCGATTTTTTGCCCACCCCTACTAACACCTAACATTGAGAAGTACACACGCAATTAATCTATAGTATGCCCTTGTTTGATTATCTTAAAAATCAAATTTTTAATAGATTTCTAATAAAAAATAATGAATATGTGATCGAAAAGTTGTGGGTTCGATTAATTTTAACTTAAATTATTATTAAGTTTTTGCAGCTAAATCTTGATCTTTCACCCCACCCCACCCCACACCACAACTAAAACATGAAGAAATTGAATGACGAAATAGTGTTTTTCCATTTGTACAGAAACATGATTCACAAAATCGTGTTAGAAAACTTACAATGACTTGGAGCTTATCCAAAAAATGACCCACCTCCTATCAGTGAGGTGTCGGTAGGGGTTGCACACCTAGCATTGCTGCTATATTAGTAAAAGGATCTTGCTTTGTTGTCATGAGAGTGGACCACGTGATCCCCACTTTTTATTGTGAAGTTTCTATCATGGGGTGGTTAACTGTCATGGGAATGGTTAAACCCATGCAAATTGGCTTTATCCTTAGTAAAATGGTTCTCCAATGCTTTCCCACTCCAAAGTTTGAACATAAAGGCAATAATTGAAGTGAGATGGAAAATATAATACTAAAAAAGGAAAATATCTTTGCCTATGAGGATAGTGTGGAAAAAGGAAAAGGTTAAACTAAAAGACATAATAAAAAGCATAGTACGAATGGAGATATAGCATCCACGTCCCCTCCTCCCTAGGAACTAACCTCGTACTGTACCCCCTACTCTACCCTAACCTAACCAAATTCAAATTGTACTTTCCTTAAACTATGCATATTATTGGACTATAACTTTTAAGAGAAAATCCATTTGTATATAAATGGATTTCACATAAATAATACAACTCTCACAAGAAGTGTACCCATGTAAATAAAATAGTGTAAAAAAAAAAAATCATCCCCCTTACGATGTCTTGTTTGGAGGGGTTCTGTGACCCCTCTTTCTGTACATATCGCCTGCTTGTAACTTTAATATAGACTATAACTTTAATATATGCGTGTATATTATCAATTTTATAATATTATTTGTTACCTCTATGGGCATGAAAATTTTAACTTTCCATAAAATTTGAATTCGAGCTTTTGCAAAAATAATTTAAAAAGATTAAGCACTAACTTTAACCTAACATTTACATTTTAGTTATTATAAGCAATTTTGTCCACCAAGAAACACTTTTGAACTTTAAAAAAGCCCATCCAAACACACACCGATACTTTTATAGTACAATACAAAAATGTCGACACACCAAAGATAAGCTCCATTTTTGGAATTTCTATTGCCAATGTCTAGCCCTAGGGGGTTTAGTCATCATCAACCTTCAACAATGGAAAACAACGTTGCATTTACATTTTTATTTTTTATTTTTGGATTACACCCCATTATTGGCGTCCCCACCTGCCCTGTCCTGGGTCTTGATGAAGGGGTAAATCGCAGGTTATGCCTCCATGGATGTAGGGTGGAAGGCTGCCATTAACTCCCACTTACCAAGAGTCTCATCCATATTTACATTTCTTGGACCCATGCTATGTTGACAAACGAGCTATAAATCTTAATTAAAATTAAAATTTTAATTTATTAATCAAATAATAAATTAAGAATAATTTCTAAGGCTTTGATTTATGTGATTGCCGGCTCATTGGACAATAGTCTAATTTTTGCTACTCATCTCACAAATTCTGTTAATTTTTTACCCAAAAATAATTTGATTCAACGCAATACTTGTGGACGATCCTAAGGTGCGCGTCCTGTTTAGAAAAAGGATTCTCTTGTTTCAACTTCTACTTGTTACTTTCCAATGCTTAAATATTTTCACTCATACAATCATTTAGCAACGTGGAGGAATGCAATTGAAGAGTCGATGCTCAACCGATGAAAGTTACTTTTCATATAACATGCTCATCTTCTCCAATAGCTCATATCGACAAAAAGGTTTTGGCTCTTCACCACCCCACTTAACCTGGCCAATCAAAGCTGATTTTTCACTTGCAAAATTACTAAATCCTTGTTTGGTGTATATTAAAATTAAATCAAAATCTCAAATTAGAAGTCAGCAATTAATTTAACTACACATTTCATCAAAATTTACTAAAATTCTGATTTTAATCCACACCAAACAAGGGCTATATCTATTAAAAAAAAACACGAAAGAAAAATAAAAAATGGGGAACACATCAATTTTGACACCTCTAATTAGGTATGTACAAGGAAGAATTATGAATTATTCAGTTGATGGAAATCATTTTGAATGCATGAAGAATAAGCATCCATTAGATGTGAATGAATGTGACTAATAAAATTTCAAAATTCGATGAGATCGAGAGATACCATATCTTGAAAAATCAAGTATCATACATACGCATATTAAATTATTGATGGATTACTATGTAGCTTGTCTTGAATGATATGCATATACTATTTTATAAGCATAACAGATTCGAGGATGCCAAAACTAGAACAAATTATATTTAAGCACGCCAATTCATCCTGGTTATGGGCATAAAAAAATTGCTTAATTCAGACACTTTGCTTAAAAGCTCAAAGCCGAAGTTCTTGTTGTTACCAATCACAAAGCGCCAACTGCACGTATATGTTTCTTCGTAGTAGAGAAAAGAAGGAAGACAGTTCACAGTATTGTAGTTACGTGGACTGTGTACAAGCAGAAATTCCCTTAAAGAAATCTTCATAGAATAAACAACCAGAAAAGATCAAGTGCATATTAAAATATTCCTGTTTCAAGAATATGACTTTTAGTTACACAAACAGTAGCACACATCAACCAGTTGCATCTGCTGTACAATTTCCTTAATTTTAGTACGTTTCTTGTTCTTATTCAATATATCGAGTACCCTACGACACACCTTATCAAAGCCGCAAATGGATTGTTTCATGTGCCCAGATCCTTGAAGAGTCCAATCAATTAATTAATTAGAGCTGTCCAATAGGAAAGGAGTCACAACCCACAAGCTTAATGGTTTCTCATTTCACTATACACTTGGAAGGAATTAAGCTAATCTAGTATCACGTTCTGTCTCAAAATATATTATGCTTAAAGTTGAAATTATGTTAAATCATGAGCAACTACCAGAATAATTATAATTATTTGATCCAGTGGTTGCATAGAATCATTCTGCGCCAAAAATAATATGATAATTGTGTCTTCTCAATATATTCCCTTAACACAGACAAACCAAATAGTCATTTGGCGGGCGAAAATTTCTAGTCATAGTCCAATATAACTACTGTAAATTCATTCTTGAAAAAAGGAACACAACTTATCTACATTTATAACGATGGTTCAAACTCATAATTCTAAAAGAACGTTAGTGTGAAAATGCAGAACATTCGTTTGAGCCTAACTTTGTTGTAGACACAACTCACAAGTAACATATCAGTGTCGATATATGTTGTATTAGACATAAATTGGATATGCAAAAATAGAAATCATACAGATTCAAGCAAAATGAAAATTAACATGTCTGTTGTATAATATATCTAACTGACTAAAATAGTAGAATATATGATGGACCAATTTGAACAACAGACATGAACAATAATACTACAGAATATATAATCGATCATTTGATAACTAAATTAACTCTCAAACTATTCAGATTTCAGCCCCTGTCCTCTCGTGTGTCATTAAGGTATCAAAATTAATTATGCCGCTATGACCTGCATTGAGCATATAATATTTAATGATTGTTGCAGTAGAAAAGAACATATATTCCTTTGAGAAGTATGAGAAAAAAAGGGCATGGAAGGTATGCATGAGTACTGGCGATGTTAAGTTCAAGATAACCCTTTAACAAATTTATATGCAAACAACACAGGTTTCTACTTGGAATGACCACACTTAAGGGAGCCATTACCAGGTAATTCATAACTTGTCTATGTACTAGTCAATGTACGCAATCTGTATGGATGTAGTTTTGGCATTCGCTTCATCTAAAAAATCTAACTATTAGAGAGGAGAAAGCATTATTTCGTTAGACTATGTCTTCAGCATGCCCCCACGTCTATGGAAAATTCTAGGCTTGGGTACGATTCGGTTTGGTTCTCTTCAGAATCGAACCAAATCGAAAATTTTCGGATAGTTAGTAAACGGAACCGTCGAGTTCAAATATAATTTTGGAACCGTTCGGGTTCAATTCGGTTCGATTCCATAATATAATTAAATTTTTAAACATTTATAACAATACTACAATGTGACATGTTCAATCTTAGCTTTTACAAATTAACGCATTCCAATTTAATAAGATATAAATAACAAGTTGTCCAATAAGATTAATTTACCAATGTATACAAATAACAAAAAAATAGATAGTAAATTAGTAATACTAAAATATCGGTGACCCATATAAATTAGAAGTCATAGACTCGTAGAGATAAAATATTTTAAAGTATTGCTAATATAGTAGTACTTACTTACCAACTATTTGATTTAACCATCAATTATTTGACTTGTCATACTAGATACTAAGAAAACTCTACAAGAAAGATTGAAAAATCACAATTAACAAACATAAATAAACTAAAAATTGTTCAACTAATAAGATTTAATAAGAAAAATATAATATATTTTTTATTACATATCTCAATGGCCTCATAGAACTCAGTCTCTTCATTGCAAACTCTATCTTTGTTAATTTATTTTTAAAAAACTAAATAATTTGATTTATCCCATATATACAATTAAAAAAATTTAAAAAAATTCGGTTCTTATTCGGTTCTTCGGTTCTAGGTTTAGAACCGAGAATCGAATCGTACCCGTCGGTTTTCGATTCAGATACCCGTTCAGGTATTTCACTTACGAAGAACTGCTCGATTCGATTCGGGATATATGCCCAATTCTAGAAAATTCTATTGTTTATCAATTACTTTACACTTGCACAATTTTCATAAATAGGTGATTGTGAGACTTAAACTCATGAAACACTGTGTGCTCCATATAATGTTGAAGTACCTCATATAAAAAATTATCCTTATTTATCCCTATTATAGTGGACAAATTTAATTATAAATACGAGAGTCTTCGGCCCTATTTTCCTATCTAAAAAATTTGCAACATCAAACCTTGACAGTTTATAGCATTTATTTCCGGTCCCATCATTTCAACTCCGTCATCATCAAGCAAGGAAATTCCAGATGCAGTAATGTTGAAAAGGAATGCGACATTGAAGATTTTGCTAGCTTTATAATCTGTTCTGTGAGAGACGAAAATTTCATAATCATCTTAAAAAAAAATTCCCTGTATACAATGTCAAATGAACAAACTTTACAACTGTCTATGGATCTAGAATATGTATGTAATAGATACTGGCCTTCTAAAGATCTAGTTGCTTTTCCATACACACTACTAAATTGTAAAGAAAAAAATAGTACAAAAATTCTCTTTATTTTAACTAATGAATTTTTCTGTAAATCACGTCACCTTAGGAGTGAGTAATGCATTTACAAATGGAACCAAGAACTAATTTGTGTTGCGATATCCGAGCTGTGTTCAGTGAATACTTTTAAGTCGAGCCTCTTAATTTCATTTCAACAAATGCTCTAATTTTCTTCAAATATCATAAAATAAAAAATGAGAGACTAGTACGCTTATTATAATGAACTAGTAGTAACGGATATAAAATTCTGAATTAGTAAAGGAAAAGAAAAATTGCTCCTATCACCTACAATATAAAACCTATTTAGCATACAACAATATCACTCCCCAAACTAGATAAAGAGAATGGAGGATGAGATGAAGCCACGATGAAAAAAGTACGCAAAGGCATTCAGGGAAAATGCATTCCCAGATAAAGAAATTTAAACAAACTTGGTTCTAGGTTAATTTGTGCCCCCATAATGTAAGAGATTTGCTGATTTGCATTGAGCCCAATAACATCCTGTTCAAAGCCCAGTTGCTGGACCTGGCCCAAATTGATGGATCAAGTGGAGAAGCATCTAGAATGGACAAAAACGTGAATTGAGAGAAGGGCGTTTTTTGATTAAAATGGATGACTTCTAGATGGTGGACGGATGGATGGATTTTGGACTATTAGATCAAATATTGGCTCCATCTTCTAGATAACTAGGGTGAATGACTTTTGAGACTTTTCATTCATTTTCATTTTTCAAGAGCAGCCTCTCTCTCCTTTCTTTGAGTTTTTCTCTGTAATAATTTCTGTAGATCTTGTGTGATCTTGTGTGATAAAAGAGAACTATGAATTCTTGTGTGAGTTCTTGAGAGTTAGGTTACACCGGTTGGAAGAGGAGTAGTTCTGGCCATTCATTGTAACTCAATCGTTTGCCTTGTTTGGCGGTTTTTAGTGGATTTAGAACTTAATTCTTTATGGATGCTCAACGGGGATTAGGCGTTAGATGTGATCGTCGAACCTCGGGGTCTTAAGACTGAAAAATCTTGTGTTCTTGTTATTGTTTTGTTCTTCATTAATTTTCTGTTTTTGGTCGATTAAAATCCTTTTGAAACAAGGAGTGAATTGAGAAAGACAAATTACTGAACACTAACATGCTTACCTCTTTCGCCATTCCTTCAGTGTGAAATATTTCCGGGAAATTATTAACCCCCATTTCTATCATTCTGAAAAGAAAGGCAGAGTATGACTACAAGATTCTGGCAATCTATTTACGGTAAAGCACTGAAATTAATATTAGCCAGATCACCAGGTGCCTGTTTGAACTAAATTTGGATCCCACATCAATATATATCACACGACCGTCTAAGTCTCCTTAGTTAGAAGGCAAGGAAGCTAGTAATGCAAACTTCAGGCAAAACTATAGTTGCAAAGAATAAAAGTGGATCAGCTCAACAGATAAAAAAACCTATCACCACACAGAGGATACACGAGAAACAAGGTGATACTGAACATAAGCACAGAAAGTTAAATTCTACAATTAGTTGTATCAAATGTAAATATTGGCAACTTACATATTTTGGAGGAAATTTTTTGGAAATATTGGCATCAAATGCATGGGCATTGCAGAGTTTGAATTGGTCTAGATCAGACTAATCAGCTGTATGAGGGAACAATCTTGGGGTTCATTTGCAAACTTTGACAACCTCAAAAACATAATTTTGGCAAACTTCAGCCAATATGAAAAAGACGGTTTACAAAACATTTTCCTGGTGAAGCACCATGAGATTAGCCTGATCAAAATGATCAAACGGAGATTGCAGTTCTGAGATAACAAATGTCAATTAAAGGTCACGCAAATAATTAACCCTATAACCAACCTTGACAACATAACAAGCCTATTAATCCGAGAATGTTGTGCAGATTCTCATGCATATTTCCTCACTAAATGCACTCACTCTCTATGGAAAAATCCAGATTTCTTCATAGCCGTACCTTTCAAAAGGAACGAAGACATAAACCCTACCAAAGCTAGCCATATTGGACTAAGCCCATAACATCCCCAGTTAGCCACCAAAGAGTTAAACCAATCATGGTTTAAAAAAGCGTGGTGAGGCGTGCCTCACTATGAGGCGTATGATCCATGCCTCGAGACGGTCTTGTGAGGCTAAACTACATGAGGCTCACGCCTCAAGGCTGAGGCGCACGCCTCATTTAAAATTTGGGTTTTCAATTAATTGTGTTTAATTTGTTGAGATTTTGTTGGTGAAGTGGGATTTAAGAATTGGAGAGTGAACCAGCAGGAGACTGGAAAAAGAAACAAGTCAGAACCTCTGACCTTGTGTGAAAAAGACCGGACCTGTGTGAAGAAGAAGGAGATGACCGAGAGAGAAGAAATGAAGAAAGTGAGCCCAAGAAGAAGACCAAACCTGTGGTTGTATATAATATAAAATTATAAATATCTTTTTATTGAGCCCAATAACATCTTTGATTGAAAAATGAAAAGTGTATAATTTCTGGGAATTAAATATATGTTGTATTTTAATTTGTGTAATAATCTATTTTGTATAATTTTACAAAAAATTAAATATATGCTGTATTTTGTAAAATTTCCTTTACAGCATATATTTAATTTTTTTCTCAACTTTATTCTTTAACCAAAAAAAAAAATGTAAAATTTTATGTAAATTAATTATTTTACCATTTCACACTCCATTAAAAAATCAAACTTACTTATATATGTGATGCAATAATTTTTTGTATTTCTTTATAACTCTTTTACTTAAATTATTTTACATAAATTAATTTAATTTAATTTTTTTGTATTATTTTATAATTTTTTTACTTCATTTTTTTGTTTATTATGAGGCTTACGCCTCAATCCGCTTTGAGGCGTTACGCCTCGCCTCATAACGAAAAATCGCCTCAGTACTAAGTTTCGCCTTTTTAAACTTTGAAACCAATTACAAAATGAAGGTCTTATTGAACCAACTACTTCCCAGTGGGCGTGTCAAGCCTTTTACGTCAATAAAAGAAGTGAATAAGTTCGCGGAAAAAATGAGGCTTGTGATTGATTATAAACCACTGAATCACTTCCTTGCTGATGAAATATTTCCTCTTCCAAACAAAAAGACATTGTTTGTCAGCTTATCTGAAGCAAAAATATTTTCAAAGTTTGATCAAAAAGCAGGATTTTGCCAACTAGGAATTAAGGAAGAAAAAAAGCACAAGACAGGGTTCTATATCCCAAACCATCATTACCTGTGGACGATTATGCCGTTTGGTCTTAAAACGGCCCCTTCATTGTTTCAAAAGGGTATTACAAGAATTTATCATCCAATATTGGAGTCAACATTAATCTATATTAATGATATTCTCTTGTTCTCAAAAGATGATGATACTCATTCTCAGTCGTTGTCTCAGTTCACCGATCTGACAAAATAATTTGGAGTTATGCTTTCCTAGAAGAAATTGGTTATTGGAGTTTTTGAAATTGATTTCCTGGGCATGCATATTAAAGATGGTCAGTATTCTTTGAAGCCACATGTTGGTCAAGAATTGTTAAATAATAATTTGCAAACACAGATCTCTCTAAATAGAAGTTCAACAATTCATTGGAATTGTAAACTACATGGTAGACTTTGTTGATAATCTATTTCCTATTACCAGACCATTGCAAAACATGTTGAAAAGGAATGCACCACCATGGTCTTCAAAACCAACAGAAGCAGTTCGAAAAATTAAGCAAAAGGTACAAGGATTTACAAACTGATGCAAGTGATATATACTGGGCAACAGTTCTCTTGGAGGGGAAAGATGGAAAAAAGGAATATACGTGGATACAAAAGTGGATCATTCTCAAAAGCAAAAGAAAAAAATCATTATCATTCCACTTTCAAAGAAATTCTGGCTGTCAAACGTGGCATTGAGAAATTTCAGTTTCATCTTATTGGACACAATTTTTTAGTTGAAATAGACATGTCAGCATTCCCTAAAATGTTCTCTTTCAAACAAAAACAAATTCCAAATTCTCAACTTCTCAAATAAGCATAATGGTTTTCCAATTTCGACTTTGATGTCAAACAAATAAAAGAAAAAAACCAATCTTTTTCCAAACCTACTCACTAGACCAAAACATTCTCATATCCAGCCAATCCCCATAATTTGTATGATGAGTCCTCCTTCCTCTTTACTTCCCCAAAATGAGTCGACCCCCCTAGAACTCATCTCATTAGAGAAAAAACCCTTCACTCCAGAGCCAAAGAACTCATGTTGAAACACCACTCCATTGTTATCAGACAAACACGGATTGAAACACTTGGTGATCTTGGATTTCATCCAGACTATCCGATTTCACATTGTTCCATATGATTCCGCACCAAGCAGTTTCAAAATTTTCAAAAGAATTACTTTGCTTTTTGTGGTATTTGTTGGAACTTCACCAAATTGGAATATCTTTTAATGTCAATGAATCTCTTAAATTGTTTAAAGAAATTAGTTTTCGAAATTCTAACAGAAATGATCCATTTCAAGAAGAAATTTTTTGAAGTAAAGAAATTCTTCGAATGATTTTATCCTATTTCTCATTGGATACAAATGTTTGAAGCAATTTTCTTTAAAATTTAAAGATCTCCGAACTTCTCAAAAAAAATAATGTTTTTGCAATCTTGATTTTCAACGGCAAGGTTATTTCACAATACAGGTTCATATGAACATTTCTCTCATGCTAAGGAGTGTGCAGTTTAGCCTTTCAATCTACACCAAGATTAAGAAAGGTATCCAAAGGAGTTTCGAGAATTTCAAAAATGACCGAGTCAACAAGAAAATTCCTCCTCGAATTTGGCCGGACATAGAAGACGATGCTCCACGAAATTTTTTGCCTCTTGACTATGCAGCCAAGATCCAGCAGGATATTCAAAAACACAGAAAAGAACAATGTCAGCTTTTTGGACAGTTGTTTGGACACTGTTCATCTGCTTCATGGAAAAATGATGTGACACATTGTAACCAACTTTTCTTAGAAAGGCCACACTGATACCTTTGGAAAACATCCAAATATCCAGAAACACCACCAAAAGGACAGCAACTTCGTGAACATCTCTGGAATGAATTTAAAGAAAAAATGAGAATTGATAAAATGGACATAGACAAACCAGGATCAAGTAATTGATTGTAAAATTAAATTTTTAAAAAAATTATTTTCAACTATATATTCTTGCAATAAAATAATTTTGTATATGGATCCATAATTTTTATTATTTTTAACCGTACATTTTTCAAAATATCACTTTTCACAAAATTTATTCTCATAAAATCTACATCAAACGAAATTTAGGAATGATGAAATCCCTAAATGTCTTGAAACAGTAATGATCCGTCTTAATTCTGAGATTAATTGAGGATTGAGGGGACTAAAATCCTGTCCCAATTCGGGAAGGAAAAAATGGGTGATATTACACGTACATGTCGGTGTCCATCTCCCTCACATAGAAGGGGATTCACTTCGGATAAATTATGCGAGGGGGATGAATACCGCATTATGTACAAGTAGCATATTCCGGAAAAAAAATAGACCTACCCAAATTATCATTCAATGTAATGGGCTAAAATCTTATATATAGGGAAAATTACACCAATACACTAGTGTAATGGACTTTTTGAAGAGTGAGTGTATTTTAATAATTTGCAAGACCACAAAAATTAAAGGGAAAAATTCATATATAAAAGATTGAGTACGATACATTTCAAAACTAAGAAACAAGGTTTATGTAACGACCCGGGTCCCACTTAACGGGCTGTCCCGATCATTAGATTGACGACGTACTGTCCCCACTGTACCAACATGGATCTTTTTAGCATGCTTTATCCTCACTCGCACGCTCCCCGTGAAAACTTCCCAGGAGGTCACCCATCATAGAATTGCTCCAAGCCAAGCACTTAACTGTGAAGTTTCTAACGATAGACTTCCGGAAAAGAAGGTGCATCTTATTGGTATGAGCAGTACCTATCAATTCTTTTAAACTTTCCTGGTCTGGGTATTACAGTTTAAAACTTCAAAAATTAGATTTTTTAAAATTTAATTTATAAAATAATTAATTATACATACATTTATTAATTAAATATATTAATGTCACAACTCTATACAATTTGATTTGATAATTTGTAATCGAATTAATTCGTTATAAATTATTTCTTGATCATAATAAAAAAAAAATTATAGGTCAAAAATTATTTCTCGGTCACAAATCAACAATTTTATAGGTAATAATTTATTCATCGATCACAAATTTATAAAATTAATAGGTCACATATTATTCATTAGTCACAAATCTCGAAATTTACAATTCATCACTTATATCATGGTCATAAAACCACCACCACCACCTCATGACAATCGACAACACCACCACCATGTCCCCCATTCAAACAAATCAATATCAACCACCAAAAACCACCACTACTTCACATAATCGTTGCCCCACTGCATAATTGTCGTCAACCATTGTACATCGCACAGTGGCCTAAAGCCAAATTCCCCCAAACTCTCGTCATAGCCGCTGCTGCAGATAGCAGCCAGATTCCGTCATTCACGACCAGATCATTGCTGCTGCAGATCACCACCAGATCATGGCCAAACTCTCGTTACCTCCACCACCTAAGCGGGATCGCCACCACGACTGTAGCTACCACTACCAACTAAGGTTGTGCCAGTTACATCTCCGTCGCCAAATTCAACACCAAAACTACAAATACCATTGATTTACTCACCTTCGCCACCAATTTTCTCCCTACCACCACTTGTCTGGTCACCTCCACCACCCAAGCGAAACAACAAGAAGCGTTGACGTTGCCGTTCTACTAAGTTCACAGCAGTCACGCGTTGTCGCGAAGTTGACAGCTGCGAACATCGACGATGATTGACTGCCAGTGCGACACTTAAGAGAAGTGACTGAGAAGATTGCCACTATAGTGAGAATGGAGAGACAAGCGAGGGAGAAATAAATTAGTGCTTGGGATTAAAATTGGGACGGATTAATATGTAAATTAATCTAATTTATATTTGATTTTGAATAATAAAACATTCACCTTGATTTTAGAATATTGATCTTTAAAAGTGAGGTGTAATGTAATTTCCACAATACTGAATTCCAACTTTTGAATAACGCGTGAATAACTTTAACTGTAATAATATTATTACTATGACAATGATTATAATCTTAATTAAAACATATAACCATAATCTTAAGGAAAACATCGTTCATCATCTCCATGAAGAACACATTTAATTGAAGAGTTGGGAATTTTTTATAACTGTTTTTCATCGAACATAATTCGTTAGAAAGCCTGTTTTATTATGTTTGTTTATTTAATTACAAAATTGTAATTCGTTTTTCATATATTCATAAATTTTAAAAGATAAACATTATTTAAAAAGTCAAAAGCAATGAATACAATTCTTTCACTCTAAAAGATTCAAAATCTAGGAAAGAGACAAAATTGCTTATGAGATCAATTGATTAAACACCACATGTTAATTGTGGATATAAATATTCATTTGACCTTAAACAAGCGTGCCAATAATTACACGCTTTTTTCAAAGAAACGTGTATAAGACAAATTCGAAGCATATCCAACAAACAAATTAAAAACTTTTTTTTAATTACATATTCTCATAATAAAATAATTTTACACATAAATTTTAAAAAAAATCATACTTTTTAACCATATTCTCAAAAAATCACTATTACATAACTCTTTCCCTCCCTCCCTCCCTCCCAAAATAAAATAAAATAAAATAAAAAGACTGAAACAAATCCTAAATATAATATATAGTTAAAATTAATTGCTAAATTTAATCTGAACTTTTTAAACTTTCCCAAAAACACACTAAAATTACATTACGATACAAATTATACTTGAAATTTTCAACAATGTTCATTAGTTAGCTCTTTATTTCTCCTATTTCACTGCTCAAATGGCATCCAACGATGAATAAAATACTACGATTGAATAAGACTTGTTCATACGATCTTAAAGAAAATTTTGCCCACATCTCTATAATAAAACTTACCTCAAAAATAAATTTCGAACAAAACCGCAAAGAATTTGAACTATGGAATCATTCTCTCAAAAACTTTTAAGTTCAAAGAGTTGAAACTTTTAATAATCTTG
The DNA here is from genome assembly GCA_019395295.1 of Osmanthus fragrans. Lineage (NCBI taxonomy): Eukaryota > Viridiplantae > Streptophyta > Magnoliopsida > Lamiales > Oleaceae > Osmanthus > Osmanthus fragrans. The sequence goes on along the minus strand of CM033355.1, from coordinate 27,030,123 downwards.
GTAAATTAAGTATGAAAAATAATGTAATGAATCAAATAAAAAAGGACACAAGTCATTTATTCACACTTGCACAAAATGACAATATCATATCCAAATTATTGTTGTCAACTTGTCATAGTTCCAACATTTTTGTCCATTAAATAATGAAACCTAACTTTCATATCCAAGAAATCTGTTTCTTCACATGTAAATGGTCAAACCTAATTTTGGTCCCCCTTACATGGATTTTGATTTTAGTATTTACACAATAAATGAAGTGGTAGCATTAAGTAGGAAGAGTGTGCTCTTCAACTCTTGTAATTATCTTGACAATTATACCTTGATTAAATAAATTATCAATTTCTTGATTTCGAAAAATATCATTATAGTTAAGCTTATGTTCCTATTGATTATCTTTCCAAATGCGTAGAACTCTATTGGGTACGCCTGCACAAGACAAGTTTGTTTGTGACTCCTTGTTGGAGCAAAGAGTATTTTGGTTCAAAATGACGCTTTCTTGTAAGCTATGAATCATACAAAAATGTGTGAATAAATATATAGCAAGTTGTTGATCGTACAAACTATATAGATAAAATATATATATATATATGTTTGACCATTTTAATTATAATTTAAGCTTTGCCAAACGTGCTTTTATGTCTTCTTGTCTTCTAATCAATGGTCCAAAGAAGAACAAGAATTGCACGACGAGTCAACGCTACCATGTTATGGGTGCATAGTTCTTGAATAAATTTAGATGCGAATGTGTATTAAGTCCTTAGTCATATTGTACTTACATACAACATTACTGAAAAAGAAAGAAAGAGGATTAGTTTTTCTTGTGGATTGATGATGATGGAATATTCTTTGTTCGTTCTATTATTCGAGGAACCAACCGTACAAACCGGCCTTCTGTGGGAGAGGGGACTTTGGGTAGTCAATTTTACATCCTTTTTTCCTTGTGCTTTCCAGGCAAAGGTTGGGGCCATATAGAAGAAAATTGAGACAAGTAAAAGACGATAATTTCTTCATGCGACGAATGATAGAGGAAAAATTGCACCATTTCTCCCCAACTTATTTTCCTAATAACAAGTTGGTTTGTTACCTTTTAAAAACAAAAGAGCTTATCATCGAAGTTTAATTATCGTTGCATGATGTCAGTGGACCTCGCATGCTCAATTCTATAAAATCGAGTTTTGTTTCTCAACTTCGGACGGTACTTAAAATTATAAAGTAAAACATGTTTTCACAATACTTATGTAGTAATTCACCGAAGGGTTAGATAACTTTCATTGTTAATTAGGGACGGATTAATTTGTTGGAGACCAACTTGCCCAATAATAAAGTGGTCATTTTTCTTTTTTTTTTTAATCTAATTTTTGCACTGTTCTATCTTATATATAGGCCCCATCATCACATTCCTTTCTTCGTATTCATTCACCAGCACCCTAGCACTTCCCCCGTTCACGGTGCACCTCAGGTCGCTTTTTTCACCACCCCCATCTACCCAGCTCAATCTTTAACACATCTGATAATCAATATTTGATCCCTGGATACTAAAATTTATAAAATTTGCTACTTTTTTATGCAGATCATCTTCCATAGTTGATGGCATCTGCTTCTTCCAACCCTCCAACTCCAGGATTTCCTCGAAAAAGGGGTCAAGTTAAAGCTCAAATATTTGGGAGCCTTTCCGGGACTGTGTCCTCCGTGATCTCAAAAGCGGGGGAAGTACTGGCTAAAATCAAAAGAGGCGGAGGCGACGGCGGCGGCGGTAACGACAGCTCGACCTCCTTCACTGCCAGTCCACCACTGAGTGGATACGCTTCTGATCAGACTTGAAATACTCATATCAGTCAGAAGATTTTCAGTTAAGTGGCTGGTTTGATTGCCTTTTCACTGTGTAAAATATCATTAGTAGATGAAGAAAGGGCAGTCTTATAATAAAAATCAGAGCATTTGTTTTAGAATAAAGTCGGTCACCCTGGGTTTGAACCTGTTTCCACCTGGATGTATAGTACAATTCGAGGGGGTCCGGGTTTGACCCGAGACAAAAATCCCTAGCAGCCTAGCAGGGTTCTTGTTGTTGGCTCTGAACATCTTTGTACTTCTGTGAATATTAATATTAAAACTTGTTCTCAAATGTCTTTATGTAATTTAAAAGTTGAGAAATGGTTGTATTATTGTGTATTTCGATTATGAATGCCGCTCCTGCTCATGTTTACTCCTTGTTTGAGCCCCATATATTTTTTCATTAAAATTCATTTTTCAACAGTGACTTGATTCTGTTTGATAGTCATTTTTGAGAGAAAAATAAAATTTTTTAATGTGATCGATGATGAATATGTGATTGAAAAAGAAGGAAAAATTATTGATGTGATTAAAAATATTATTTTATTGAAAAATATATGATTAAAAATGAGTAAAAAAATAAAAATGGGAAAAAAATGTGTATCAAACAAGAGCTATAATCATATTTGATGAGATTACAAAAGAGAGAAAATAGTTTGCATGATTTTCCGGTTAGCAAGAATTCGTCTTGAAGAAGTAGTCCATTTTTTACCATTTCCAATTTAAGATTTTTATTTTGAAAAAGTGAGAATATTTATGTCCTTTCAATCTAATGCACTAGTCAATCAAACTTATTTTCTATCAAACTTTTCAATCCAGCTTCTTTTCCATTTTGAAGTTTTCTTCCATAATCTCCGTGCGATCCAGTGATTTGATATAAGGTGTCTCCTCGATAGTAATGTTATTCAACATTCAATTGTATTGTAATGATCAAAGACTCGTCAATGTGTATAACAGTGATCACACTACCAAATAAACATATATTAAGAGGGTGTTTTGTATTGATTTTTAGGGTAAGAATTGATTTTTGAATAGTGATATGATGAGAAATGTGTGGTTGAAAAATGAGGAAAAGTTATTGATGTGATGAAAAATATTATTTTATTGAAAAATGTATGATTGAAAATGAGAATTGATTGGGAATTGATTTTTAAAATTAATACCAAACACCCTCTAAGTACCAATGAAATTGAATAATAAAATTCAAGTAACAACACATCACCATCTATCTTTGGGTCCATGCTCTTCTAAAATGAACAGTACATCAATTAACACTTTGAAAACAGAGGTCGAATCGTTACAACCACATCATTTGGATAAAGCCTTTCATTTGTCATACATAATTGCCTTTATATTTGTGCTCTCAACTTATGACGCAAAAGAAGTATGACAATTTTTCATTTATCTGATGCACATTAGACTCGATATCAATGAAAAAAAATTAACGTTTATTTAGTTTGTTACATCTTTCTTATGCCTCAAGACAACGAGAGAATCCACACAACAATTGTGTTATAAGTTAAAAAAAAAATCTCTTTTTTTTCTGGAATGACTTATTTTTGGGGATAGTTGATAACAACTTGCATTTTCTTAGCTGAGAGACGTATGGAATCTTGATTGAGGTATTTTTTCAAAATTTTCCTGTCTTTTAGTAGTAAAGACTTTTAATTGAGACCAAGTCAATAATATTAATCAAGACTAATATGTATAATTAAGTAAATTTTGTCAAATAAAATAAATTTAATAAATAACGATGCACGTGGACTACAAGAGAGAAACTCAAAAACATGCTATGGAAAAACTTTCTCAAACATGATTTAATTGTTAATTTGTTATAAATTTTAAATAATAATAAAAAGTAAGAATCTGAGAGCTAATGAAAACGAAATCACATGCTCGTCAGTATTGTGTCGTCGTGTACCACTTTTATGACCAAGTCGCCGACTTCAGTCATTCGTAGATTCCATTCCTTAAATAATTGGAATTAGTCACGACAGTTGCAATTTCTGTGTTCACTCGCTTTCAAAACGTGTCACTTGAACTTGTCATCATAGAGGCAAAATTATACGCATGGTCCCCAACTTATTGTTTTACAAGCAGGCTGATCCTCAACCTTCATACAAAAGCCAATAGAAGAGGCACGAGTAGTTTTCCGGGGTTTCTTCCCGCTTAACCGGACGAAGGTGAAACAAATTCCATTCAAGATGGGTCTAATTTTACTGTTTAACTTAAGTCTTTCATAGGATAGAAGTCTTGGATTTGAATCATGGGGAACGCGACAGAAAGTTGTGAGAGGATAAGTGGGAACAGGTCCACTCAGAGCGGACAGTATCTAAGATGACGACTTGGGTAGAGATCTAGGTCGTTACATATTTAATTCATGAATCATATTTAATTGAACAGTTGTGGATTGCAGATCGTGATTGATCAAAAAAAAAAATATTATTCCTATGAGTAATTAGTACAAAACGTCTATATATTTCATTGTTATTGAGCTGACCGTCACTACCTTTCATTTTTTGGTATTTTCACATTTCATTGCGAAAAATGTCATTTTTTCAATAAAAAAATTGTAAAATGACAAATATATCATCATATTTTAAATAAAAAAGAAAAATCAAAATCAAAAAATAAATTGCAATTATACTCCCAAACTTTTTAAAAAATTACAAATGAGTTCCAATAAATTATTAAAAGGGTAATTAGCGCAAAACATCCTTACATTTCCATTTTATTGTGTAAAACGTCCATACCTTTCATTTTTAACATTTTCACTCTTATTTTCACATTATATTGCGAAAATAATCATTTTCATCAATTTTCTAAATTAAAAGCTGTAAAATGACGAATATACTCTCATTATAAAATGAAAAAATTAAGAATAAATTCCAACTAAACTACCAAAATTTTCAAAAAAAAGTACAAATAAATTTCAAATAAATAATTAAAAAAGAAAGTGGTTTTTATTTATTCATTTAATTATAAATTTAAATTTTATTTGTACATTTTTGAAAAATTTGGGAGTATAGTTGCAATTTATTCTTTATTTTTATTTTTTAAAATATGAAGGTATTTTCTTCATTTTACAGCTTTTAACCGAGAAAATGGAAGAAAATGATGATTTCTGCAATGAAATGTGAAAATAATGATGAAAATGTCAAAAGATGAAATGCATGGTCGTTTTGTATAATAATATTAAAAGGTATGGATGTTTGTGTTAATTACCCTTTTAATAATTTATTTGAATTCATTTGCAATTTTTTTTTTTAATTTTATGAGTATAATTGCAATTTGTTTTTTAATTTTTCTTTTAATTTTATTTTATTTAAATATGAAGGTATATTTGTCATTTTACATTTTTTTTTAAATTGAGAAAATGACTTTTTCTCAATGAAATGTGAAAATACGGGTGAAAATGCAAAAAAATGAAAGGTATTAACGTTTTGTACAATAACATTAAAAGTTAATAACGTTTTGTACTAAATACCCTTATTCCTATCACAGTTTCTCTCTAAAGCAAACACAAAGTATATTTTTGGTGGAAATTATTATTATTTTTTACTTTCTATTGTGTATGATTAAGTAAATTCCCAATAAAATCATTCTTTTGAATTAGGCTCCAAGTTTTGCCCATTTCAAGGTGGTGCATTTTATAACCTCCCTTCAAGTTTCTAACCATTTAAGAGCTAGCAATGTAATTTCAAGATATAGGCTCCAGCTCAAGGCTATACAAAAATCGCGAAATCGCAAATCGAACCGTAATCGTTGGTTTGAAACCGTTGGTTCGAGTCCACGTGAACCCGCGATTTTTTTTTCCCTCAAACTAAACCAAACCATTTCAAAATGGTTTGGTTTATGTTTCAAATTTTAAAAATCGCAAAAAATCAAATTGAACCACACTTTTTTTAATTAAAAAAATATTTTTATTAAATTATAAATTCTCAAACCAGATATATATATATATATTTTTAATAGTAATATGAGACTTTCAGGTTCCCGCCAGTCGCCAGGGACGGAGCCCAATAGACTGAACTTTGGTCCAACCCAATCCAACCCAATTTTTTTTTTCTTTTTAGATTATTCATTATTGGGGTTTGAATTCAGAAAATCTATCACCAATCCATCCAAATTTCAAACCATAGCTTCTCTTTGGGCTGACGGTGCGACTCCACCCGACTCTTCGACTCTCACTCTTGTCTCTCGCCGCCTTCCACCATCAACCATCGGTGCCTCTCACTGTTGTCTTTCTCCTCCCAAGACCCAAATCAAAATATTTCTGTAAGGACTTGTTTTCTTTTCTTTTTCTTTCTTATTTCAAATTTTTGTTGGTTTTATCTCTTTTCTGATTTTTTGTTTATATGTGTTTGTCATAGATTATCAGTTGAAATATTTAGATTAAAATTATATAAACTTTGATTTTTATTTTTTGTAATTGAAGGAATTTCATTAACTGATATTCATTTTTTTCTGACGTCCGTGCTTTCTCTTTTGATGCTCTATTTGTGCCTGGTTATAGCTTATTTTGTAATTATCATTCATCTGCTAATTATCCTCGAGGATTGAGGAATATGATGTTTCAACATTCTGAGAATGAAAGTGCGGATTAATCATATTGTTGAAATACTCTAACATATTTTAAGTGCTAAAAATTTGTGTAGTGGTGTTAGTTATGCATTTGGCACAGACACTTAAATTATACATTTTTGTTACTTGTTAGGCACCTGATATTAGTAAAATGAACTCGAGATGCAATGCTACTATGTGCTGCATTTTGTAAAAAATTGATTCAACCTAAATTGATATGTGAATTGTCATGTGATTAAGATTTTGAGTTTTACTAGTTATTTGGATAGGATTACGTGTGTTTTTAATAAGCTTAAGAGAAAAAGGGTTTCTTTCAGATATGAATCCAATTTCAAAATAAGTCGATGATGAGATTCCAGCAGAGGATGACCCTGAAGATATGAAAATGAATGGAAATGGCAAAAAGGGAAACAAAAGGTGTTATTCTTCTCTCCTCAGCACATGTAACTGTCTTTTGCTTTTGTTGGCATGTTGTACTCTTCAAAACTCAGTGGAGATTCAGTACACCAAAATAGTCCAAATTTGTGGAGATCAAACATTATTTAAATTTAGACATGAACGAAGAAAATATTATTTCCAACTTGTTGGTGTAGTTTCTAAATTGGTCACATCTAATTAAAATTGGTGCTTTCGTATTCTGTTAGTCCAAATAGGATTTTGGAGTGACTTGACCACAATGCATGCACTTAAAGAATCCTTCAGAAAATGAATATAATGACATAGTAAATAACTTCTCTAGTTATGGTTCTTTATTTAGTACTTCCTAATCAATCTTATTAAGGAAAATGGACAATCTTTTCGTAGCAGCACGGTAACTTTTCTACCATTTATGTCGTAAATACTTATCCCTCTTGTGCAAAATGCAAAACATTGAATAGTTAGTTGAGATTTATGCCGATTCAAATTCAGATTTCTTCATGATATTTGATCCTCCCCAAAATGCTTTATATAGAAATGGATAAAAATCTGTAAGCATTACATCTTAGGGTCATGAGTGAATAACTTGAATCATGCTGTCATTGCTTCAAAATATTTTATTCTGATCTTTCTATGTTTTCTTAGCTTGTATTTTCTTTTTTTTTAGCGTGCTTTAGTGATGTTCGGGGTTGTTGTATGATTGTATTCATTACCTTATTATTTGCTGAAAAAAACTAGGGCACATATGTTGATGTTTTGTACCTAATGGTTATAATTTTCTTTTTTATATTAGTTATTTGCCTTATGAATGTAATTTAACATTTAACATTATTAGTGTTCGTTTAAATTATATGTTAACTTGTTTTAAATATATTATTATAATGTCGATAGGTAAATCGCGGATTAAAATCGAACCAAACCGCAAATAATGGTTTGGTTTGGAAAAATTTCAAATCGCTTGAAATAGTTTGAGTTGAAAATATAGCAAAAATCACCCAAACGGCCAAACTGAACCGTGTTCACCCCTCGGCTCCACCATCATACCCTTTTCTCCGTATTCATTCACTTGTTATCTAATTTGTTTGGGTGTGTTTGAAAAATTGGGAAATAGTCAATAGCGGACACAGACATTTTAAGTTAGTAGGAGCACAGTCAAAATTGAATTTTTTTTTTTTTGTAAAAAATTAAAGCATTCAATATTTTATTATAATTGTTATTTACGCGTTCTCATACTTTAATTCGATTACTTAAAGAGACATGATCAAATACTTTGTTCACGATTCTTGAATGATTCATACTTGATTCGAGTCTGATTGTGTGCACTACTTGATTTTGCAACGTGTTTTCTAACAATTTCAATTTTTTCCAATTTTAGAATCCGTCATTAACAAATGAACTACCACTTAAGTTGAATATATAACAATAGAAGCAAAATAAATCATCTTTTACTATATTGTATTCCAACTAACTAGAATAATCATTATACCATGAAATACAAAATTATCAATCTTATAAAAGTTCATCGTGATAATGTTATAGAATATCAACTGTCTTAATAATATAATTCAAATATCTCATAGATCAATATATATTATATTAAGTTTTTAAAGTATTATATGTCAAATTTATATTTTTGTCAAATGCTTAAGACATACATTATTTTGGACTTTGCTACAGTCGCCGCATGGTTGACACCCCGATTGACACTATACACACATATGGGGAAAAATATTTTTTATTCAGGCGGGACCCGTGCAACTCATGTGATGGCGGTGTTAACCATGCGATCATCCATAGTATTCGTTTAGCATAATTCCATAATTTTTTTATAGATTAAATTTAATCTTGTTCACTTATATACTATTTATTTATTGAAAAGTAAAATTTTGAAGTCTTAAAATTTGAACACTTCAAAATTACATGTTTGGGCCCTTGGGCTCTATTAAAAATAGATTTTGGGAAAAAATATATTTTAGAATAATGATTTTTTTTTTTTAGAATATGTGGTTAAAAAAAATAAAATATAAGTTTATGTGTAATATTATTTTATTGGAGGATGTTTGATTGAAAATAATAAAATTAAATAACAATTTTTCTAAAATAAAACCCAAACAGGGACTATATTTTTGTCACAACTTTATGTGTGATAATTCATTTCAAATTAATACGCTACCTTTACAAATTTACTCTAATTTTGTGATATTAAAAAATAAAAATAAAAAAAATCCTACCTTAAGTTAGTGGGTCACGCGACCCACTTGGACCCCCTGAAAATAATTGTATTATTTCTATGTATTTGGATTATGAACGTAGTTTATCTTTAGTACGCCCGACACAACTATGTATAATGAATACCTTAATGAATAAGCAATAGCAGTCAAATTTTCACCTTTTCCAATGAATAAAGTTGCTTGGCCAGTCCAACATTCTTTTCAAATAAATTAATATTATACATAAATAAATATTATTTATTTTTAAATACACACATTCTTTCAAAATTTAGGGGACGTTTTCTTCGTATTTTAATTTTGTGTTTTGTGTTTTGGGTGTCCATTTTGAGATTATTGAAAACTCGTTCTTTTTATTGTTTTGAAAAAATATTTCTCAACCCATGTTTTTTGAATTTTGGCAGATGTGTGAAGAAAACAGCAAAAACGTAAAAAAGTTGTTTTCTGTTTTCTTCACAAAATTTTCGGCCGTTTTCAAAAACTCGTTTTCAGAAATAGGAAAGAAAATGCGTTTTCAATGTTTTGGAAAATCGAAAACAAAAAACGATCCGAAAATAGCAAAAAGAACGCCCCCCACTTTTTCAAAATACATTTTACCCAATTTTTTCATTATAATGATTGCCAAATAGGGCTAAAGGATTCTTCTCTGGAAGAATGAGAATATTTATGTCCTCTCAATCTAAAGCAGTTTTCATAAAAAAAAAAAAAAAAAAAAAAAAAAAAAAAACTTATTTCCGATCAACACTTTTCAAACCAGCTTATTCCATTTTGCACTTTTTTATTTTTTTGGTTAAAAATAGTACACGATCATGTCTAAGAAAAACATACAAAAAATTAGTTATTTTGTTAATCTCTTACCTTTGCACAAATTTTTTGATCCTTCTGTGTGCTATCGACAAATTGACGAGATTTTTTTAGTCCATTTAAGTCACCGTAATCTTTCCGTCAATATAAACGATAATGTCTATACTTCCAAGATATTTTGCCAATTTTGCCCATATAACATCTTAATGAAAGAACACTGCAATCATTTTGACAACTAAACTGAAGAAAAACTTGATGAAACTTTCACTTGACATTTTGAGATAATATTAATCGAGACTCGAGAGTAATATATATATATATATATATATATATATATATATATAAGCACGTAAATGTTATTAATATCAATAGAATTTTAAACTATTATTTAATAAAAAATGAATTTTGGAGCTAATGAAAACGAAGTCCCATGTTCTTGTGCTGTCGTGTACCTCTTTGGACCAAGACACCAAAAAAGTTAATGAAAATTCAAAACTCAAAATACAAAATTGAAACACGAAGAGAACGAGGGCAATGTCTTCAAATTACATGTCCAAATCCAACTCACAGATCGATAATGATTTATTTTTCTTGTTTTATATTTTCTAGAAAAAAAAAAAAAAGTTACCAAAGATTTTTAAATTTATTTTCAATTACATTCATTCAATAAAATAATTTTATATGTAAAACATAAAGAGATGAATATCGTTACCAAGATCCTGATATACGTCTAACATCACCACTAAAATTTAACGTAAAGCGGTACAAAAATGTAGTGGGGTACTTCTGTGACGTCAACACGGTATTGTTCTTGGCCTATATAAGTTAAGAGAGGCGCTGGGGGCATAGCACGGTGCACCGCACCGTGCACAGCCCCCTCACAATAGGGGGGTGGGGTCCGCGATTATTTTAATCGCGGACCCCACCCCTATTAGGAGATGCTGTGCACGGTGCGGTGCACCGTGCTGTACAAACAGCATTTCCCATAAGTTAATCATCGCCTTCTCCTTTTCGTCCATATCCTTGCCATTTAGGCTTTTTCCTACAAGATTCAATTAGATTATTTAAAAATCTTTACCGTCAATTTTGCAGAAAACTGAGATCGATTTGATTAGAGTGCAATGGCGAACCGTATTCCGAAAAGAGGAGATAATCGGATCAAAATTCAGATTCTGAAGGACTGGGGAGAGGCACTAGCTTCTTGGAGTCCGGAAGCGGCTCGATTGCTCTGTGGGATCACTGTACCTCCGCCGCCGCCGCCAGTGATGAATCTGTCGCCTCATTCACTTCCCCAATTAACGGCATAAATATTCTGTATGTAATTCTGGATTACGGTTTAAACTGTTATCGGCATGTATTTTGTGTACAATAAATCTAGAATCGATGTGTGTACTGCTAGTGCAAATTGTGTACTCTTTGCAGTTGGTCAGGAAGAAGGGATCGAATTCATGGAGACGTGATAAGAAAAGGCAAAGAGTTACTGCAGAATTCATATTACTTATAAATCTGGCCAGTGGAAATCGGAAAATTTTGACTCGGCCAGTAAAGGGAAGTCGACTTGGAGCCAGTGGCCTTTACGTCTGCTTTATTTTCACGCAAGTAATTGTCACGTGTATATACGTGTGTACTAGTATTTTCGAGTTTTACAATTAATTAATTTTATCTTAAACATACGCATACCTTATCACTTAATTTTGTCAAGAGTAGTGTTCATTCGTTCACTTAATAGAACATTTGGATGAAAATTGGCAAAAATGACGTTTTTTCATAATAAAAGGTGGAATTAAGGGTAAAAATGTCAAAAATTGAAAAATATGAACGTTTTACACAATAAAAATAAAATGTATGGACTTTTTTTGTTAATTACCTTTTAACATAGTCAAATATATGTTGTTAATTCATGCTCTCCCTAATTGATTGTTTTATTAAGCTCCCATTTGTTGTGGCTTAAAAATTTTAATAAATTTTAAATCAAAGTCAACAAATAATTTTAATCACACATTTAATGAAATCTACAATATTTCAATCAAATATTTAATGAAATTTTATTAAATCTACTAAATATCTAATTTTTAACTGTATTAAATAGAGGCTAAGTGCCCTGCCTATTTATTATTGACAACCCATATAAAATTGTAGCGTGCTACAATTTTTTATTTGACCTTTTTATATTTATTAACAAGACTTACCTAATAGATTATAAATGGAGGCAATAGATCTCGACTTGGTTTAATGCATCAATCTTTTTGTTGATGATTATAATTCCTAATTCTATTTCATCGGGGACAACTAATTCCCAAAAAACAATAAAGACACAAAAAATTTATAAAAGTTCGTCATAATATGAGACTACTCATCTTTTGTTAGTGCTGTAATTGATTTTGCAGAAAAATTAAAACGAGAAAATTGCATACCCATCTTCTCTAACTTTTCTCTTACGATAGTAATCCAAAAGCCTAATGGTGACTCCCTATTAATAAGACATATTTGGACAAAATCAAAATTTACAACAATACAAATTCTTCAACCGAAATTTGCAAGAATACAAATCCTAAACTATCTTTCACAAAATTTTCTGTCCCACCTTCCAATCTTCACGCGCAACTCCACCATTGAGGTTGATTCGCGTAGCAGCTCTGCACAAGAAAATAAGTAGTCTCCACAATTTAACACTTTTTTTTTTTTTCATTATGAACATTAAAATTGCACGTTACTTTTGATTGACTTAAAGATGGACGTTAAATTACTTGATAGTTTTGCCCTTCAACTTCATTTACATGCAATTTTAATGGTTGATGACTGCAATTCATCGATTTAAATAATTTAAAATTTAAAACCTCACTTTTTAAGTGTTGAGAAACTCAAAATCATATTAGGGCACAATTTTAAGTGGTGAAAGGAGAAAGTGAAAAAAATCTAACTTCGCTTGCAACTGTCAGGTGAGAGTTCAAATCTTGAAATATGGATGAGGTCCTTGATAAGTGAGAGTTAAAGAACAACCTTTCATCCTACACTTTTGAAGACATAATCTGCAATTTATTCATCCATTAAAGTTCATAATAGGACAGATGAAAATGCAAGTAATAGGGCATAATTCAAAAAAGGTTAGGGAGTTATAGGCCTAACCTTCCCTTGGTCATAACCTAAATTTCAAAAGCTGCCAACAGCGTAGCGTAGTAGGTCTAGTAAACCTGGGCTGATCCCCTTCGTTCTCGAACACTGCCACCACAACGGCATAGCTACTTTCCCTCCAAATTTCCTCGTTTTATCTTGAATTCCACAAAGTGTGGAAGAAGGAAAGAAAGAGCTCAAGTTCACATTTTTTCAGTGAGAAATAGAAAGGGAAATGATATGGCAATGGAAAACAAGTCTCGGATTTCCCTCATTCAAGTTAAAGGAATTCCCACCCATGGAGGAAAGTACAATCAGTACAACATCCTTGGCAATCTCTTTGTGATCCCCTCCAAATACACCACTCCCGTTATTCTCGTCGGTCGCGGCGCCTACGGCCTTGTTTGGTAAATTATTAATCATCACTTATCGTTCGAATCCGAACACTCGTTTTAGCTTTAGATGGATTCAATTGCTGATTTGAGCTTTTGGGTTACTATACAATATACAGTGTTGTGTTTCTATTGAAGTAAATCGGAACGATTTCTGGAAAATGATTTTACTTAATTGTATTTGTGACAGCTGTGCGACGTACGCTAAAGCCTAAAACTAAGGAAGAAGTGGCTATAAAGAAAATTGGGAGTGCATTTGATAATAGAATTGATGCTAAAAGGACTTTGCGAGAAATTAAGCTTCTTACTCGTGGATCATGTGAATGTGAGGTTCTTTGGTTTCCTTTTTTTTTTTTGATATATGAGATTTGCTCTCTTGGGCGTTCCTGACCTTAGCCTTCTTGAGTATGTTGAACATGTATGGCATGCGCGCGCGCATATATGTGTATATATATATATATATACACATTTATATGTATTATGTATATATATATATTTTATTTCGGTCCGAAACATGAGATAAGGTCTATGATTCTAATTTTATTTTGGTTACCTTAATTAGGTAAGTATAAACTTTGTGTTTGTTTGCTTGCTGGGGTGATGATGTTAAAACAATGTTAGATAATTTATATAGATGCTTTAGTGATGGTTCGACCCGAAATAACTTGGGCCACTAGAAACAACTTAATTAAATTAAGGTTGCTCATGGCCTAACACTTTTGGATAGTCCATATGAGTGATCCCAAGTGGCACTGATATGTTTTAGCCCATTTATTTGGTTGGGCAAATTAGGTTCAATACCCTAAAAAATTAACTAAATTGATTAATATCCTATTAATTAATTAAATCATTCACAACATTATTAATACGTTATAAAATTCCTCAAAACCCTAAACCCTTGAACCGATGCACACACAGAAACCTCAAACCAAAGTTGTTTCCACGGCTTTCTTCCTTATGCTCAATGGATGAGAGGATTCTCCAGGAAGCCCTTCTGGCACCCAGGGGCGAATCTAGCGAACTGGTCCAGTTAGGGCGTTGACTGTTGACCTTGACCGGCATCCGTCGACAATCACCGATCATAATAGCCCGATCGTTTATTAAAAAAATATTAAAAATTATTCAACATCTATGTAAATTCACTCAAATGTAAAAATTATATACATATGAAAATATAGTTCAATACAACCCAAATCCTAATTTTCCCTAAATTCTCAATCCTCATTTCACCAAATTTATTCCAAACAGAGCAGACTCCATCAAGCCTTATTCCAAACAATTCAAACTCTCAAAGGAAAAAACCCACCAAAATTCAATAATATTTTGAAAGACAACCACCATATTACTCCGTCTTCTGAATTTCAAAAGGCACAGACTGCCACTCCCTTGTGTTATGGCACATGTTAAGCCTAGCCACATTCATCTCTCCCATTGCCAACTTCTCCAAATCATCCGAAGAACAGCATGCCGGATCAATCGTGCACACAAGCTTCGTCTTCCTTAACCCCAAAAAACCCTTCTCTTTCAATTCCTCTTCAGACACAACATCCAATCCCAAAACCCCTTCAAATTTCTCCAAATCCTTAGAAATTTCAGTGCTTTCCACCCTCACTTGCATTACTGCATACACCCCCGTATGAACCCTACAATTCTTCAACTTCCTTGCACTAAAACTAACTCTACGACTTGAAATTGGAAACCCAAACACCGCACAGGCGATTGCTAGGTTTAATCGGTTTCGGAATATTACCAAGAATCAGAGTCAGAGAATAAGAAATTAAAACATTAAACACTGTAAATACACACCTATGACTTGTGAGTGAGTGAGGCCCTTGCTTCAGTTGCTTGAGTGTTTTGAATCGAGGCTGTTGACCGAGTCGCGAGCCACCAATTTCTCCTCCTTCGCCATTCGCCCCTGTCGTCTCCTCTCCAATCTCCCCCAATTCAATTCGTTACCTAGACAATTATGTATATGGGTAATGGGTTATACCGAAATCTTTTGGGCCATTCCATTTGGGCCTCTTTTAAATACGACCCAATTTAAAGGTAAGTAAAAAAAAGAAAAAGGCCTAATAACCTGGTCTGTTAGCTGCTGCCACTGTAGATCGTCTTCTCCAGCTTCTCCAGCGTTCCTCTGGCTCGTTGCTTCCCGACGGTCATCTAACTTCCTGAAGAATCCGGCGAATCCAGCATGAGCGGCCGCTCAAGCTTGCCAGGTGCTAGATTTGCCCCTGCTGGCACCAATCACATTCTCGTAGGCCATAGAAAGGAGATTTTGTTTTTCCAAAGTCAGCTCCTCAGTATCAACACTTTTTGCAACCTTCTCCATAAATTCAACCATTTCCTTGTACTGCTGAGCATGTTCATCTAGCTTGGCCATGTACACATTTTCCTCGCGCGACATGATATGTGCTTCTGTGACGGGATGCATATAGCTATTATTGGCACGACCCGTCTCGCATCATCCTAGTGGACCCGAAACGTGACGTACGTCGATGATAGATGCTGACTAGATGCCATATCCATCACCAAGGCTGAATATAAGTTACTATAAAATATGCGCCAAAATCAAATGCTTATGTAAAATATAATGCGATGGGCCTAAAATAATGATTACATGTTTTATCAAAATGAATCATATCACACTTGTCATGCGACTCTAACTCTAAAATCATCGGATCTTCAAACCATTGAGAACCATTTGCTACCTGTATGAAAAATCATGGAAAATATATGAGTTGATAGTTCAGTGAGTGGATAAGTTCGAAAATAGTTATACTTTTTCATTCATAAATCTTTATCGAAAAATCAAGTTTAAATCATTTAACTGTCCAGAGTATAATAACATATAATTATAGTCAAGACGTGAGACATCCACGTAACGTTGAAAACTTATCATCTTATAATTATGATACAATCATCATCTCATCACATTTATTTTATTGGATAATCCACCAAATATGTACCCTCCGACTAAAATTGATAATCCGCCCCTCGGGCAAGCACTTTCGTCACGAGCCTTTGGCCTCCTCCGTGAACGAAAGCGGTCTCAAAGACCTTTGATAATCAATTCTAGAATACGACCTTAGTGAACTATAATTAAACGGTCAAGACCCCTCAGTAAACTAGAAGAAGTATATAATCACGGGTACTTTTATGGTCGATCTCAATATCACGTCACATTCCAATTTACAAGTAATCTATGTACAACCTTTATGATTTCACAGATATCATGGTGAAAGAACATTTCCATATTAATCATGTAATAGAACAAATAATTCACATGATCACACATAATATAATAGTATAAGTACTTTATCAATATTTGAAAATATATAAGTTTTTCCACTCACAGATCTATGGATAGCAATTGGGTTATATTGACGAGTATTTTCAAACTTTCACGTCACTGCCTGAAATACAATACAAGATAACCAATTTAACCACTATCAAATCAATAAACCTTTTATCTCTAATAATATAATACTTAAACTAGATTTCTCGAGACTTGAATAAATTTCCCAAATTTTTCTTTAATCAATTGGAGCTAATTCCACTTTCTAGTCATTTTACTAATAACTAATACATCAAAATAACCTTCATCCAAAGCATAAAAATAATTATCATTCAATCTAGTGAAAACTAACACAAACAACTCAACCAACTTAACTTTCATTTTACTCCATATACTCCTGCTTTCATTTGAGTATTCCACCACCACAATCATTTCTACTAACAATACTTAATCAAGAATCCTAATTAAAATCTAGGGTTTGCCAAAAATGGTATTTCTTACCTTAATGAAATTGGAAATTAAAGAATCAAGAAACTTGAGCTCCAATTTGTACTCATATCTCATAAATCTGAAAATTTATACCACAAGTTAAAACCCTAGGAATTTAACATAAAATTATTCATTTACCTCTTGAAGAAAATAAAGAGAAAGGAGAATGAAAACAAGCTTGAACTATGTCATTTCCCTTCTTCTCCTCCTCTTCTTCTTTCTTTTTCTCCTTTTCTTTCCTCTTTTCTTTCTCTTTTTCTTGCTTCTGCCGTTTCCAGCCTCTACATGTATGTATATATCAATTGAAAATTTGGTAAATGGTTATATGTATGATCCTTGTAATCCACTAATGCCAAGAATTGCAAGGGAAGCCCTCCAACTTAATATAGAACCATATTATGTCCTTAACTTCCAAAATTAGAAAATTTAAATTTTATCCATCTTAAACCCCTCAAAATATATTTCATAATAAATTAAGCCTCCATAAAATAATTTATTTCATTTTAGTCCCTATTCGACTTTGATTTTGATCAAATACTTTTCTCGATTTTGACTAAAAATGTGTGGGGTGTAACAATTACCATCTTCATCATGTTTATGTCAGGAAGCATCTGCTGTGAGGGCAGATGATGCTGATTTAGCACCGACATCGGGGTCGGAGGCTGGACAGAGGTTATCGCTGATCATCTTCGGTGCCTTCATTTGCTCTTCGTTGCTCTTGTCTGCCATTGAGATCTCATGCAGTAAATATACATGTTTTTGTTAGATTGAGAAGCTGAAACTGATAAAAGAAACAAAAAAATACATCTTTAGATTGGCCTAATAAGACACTGTGTCACTTTTTTTTTTTATTTACCTGTAAGAATTTTAGTGAGCGTTATCCTCTTACGTTCTTTTGATGAGATTTATATATTTTGTTTTGGTGAGGGGTCGGGACGACAGTACTAAGGAAGAAGAAGTTAAAATCTTGTTTATTGTACATGAAGAGTGAATAGAAAAGTGTTCCTTATGTATTTATCTCTTTATTTTTATCCTTTGTAGGGCCATCACTGTTGCATATTTTGATTAGATGCATTACAAGTGAGTCCGTGTAAAGGTGCAAAGGAAGAGTCCAAGTTCTTAAACAAACGTGCTGCGGAAAAGGAGGTCGATGCTAGTAAGAGCCCTTCTAGTGATGGAGAGACCAATAGTGTTAAAGCATGAACCTTTACGTATGCTGAATTGTTGGCTGCAATGCAGAATTTTTTTTTGGGTGAGGATGGTTTTGGAAAAGTTTATAAAGGTCATTTGCAGTACACAAATGAGGTCAGTTAGATTCATTTCATTGTTTAATTTCAGCAATGACTTTGAATACTGTTTACGGATCCTAATGAGATGTTCGATTTATAATTTTGTGGCTGAGGACTTTGTACTTTATTTGATGCTTTCATGTCGATTGTAGCTATAAAGCAACTTGATCGCAATGGATGCCAGGGGATTCGAGAATTCGTTGTAGAAGTATTGACATTGAATATAACCGACCAACCTAATCTTGTTAAATTGATTGGTTATTGTGCTGAAGGAGAACAAAGGCTGATGGTCTATGAGTTCATGCCACTAGGTTCATTGGAGGACCATTTGCACAGTATCTCTTGGGCATGACCTTTGTTCTGTTCTCAGTTTACACTTGATAAATTGTTTTAGTCTGTTTACTTGCTTTGCTTTTTCTGGATAGACACTCGTCCAAATAAAAAAGGCATGATTGGAATACTAGAATGAAGATGGCAGCTGGTGCGATGAAAGGCTTGGAGTATCTGCATGACAAGATGAAACCACCAGTTATTTATCGTGATCTGAAATGCTCCAACATTTTGCTCGGGGGAGGATGTTAGCCCAAATTATCTGACTTTGGATTGGCGAAAGTGGGCCCGTCAGGAGATCAGACACATGTCTCCACCAGAGTGATGGGCACGTATGGATATTGTGCACCTGAATATGCGATGACTAGCCAGCTAACTTTCAAATCGGACATTTACAGTTTTGGTGGTGTTCTTCTGGAGATCATCACGGGGAGGAAAGCTATTGACAATAGAAAAACTGGCGCAGAGCAATATCTCGTTGCATGGGTGAGTTATATTTAATTTTCTACTCTTGATGATTTAATTTTCCTTTTGGTTGATCATTTGTTCTGATTACTTATTGAATGGAAGTAGTGTATTCTGATATCTAGGAGGATTGAATTGACTACTTCTACTTAATTGTAAAGGTTCATTGCCGAAGTTATTAATGTTCGCTTTCGAGTCATCCAAAATGGTTCTATCCATGTAGCAGCCATAGTTGATTTGATACTCGGGGCCACGTGTAACATGTTCCTTTCTTCTCTTTATCTTTTATCATTCTGGTTCTAATAATATGTCTATAGAAAACAATCAGTGTCGATTACGTCATCTGAGTAGACACATTCTACTTAAGCTTAAGTAGGTCTTTTTGCATTAGTTGAGTAGTTAAATTCCACTATCGTTATTGATTTAAAATAGCAAAGTGGGAGTAAGAAGTTGTTGAGAAGCTATAGTTGACATCTTACTGCATCATATTCTAAAACTGATTACTTTGTTTTGCAGGCTCGACCATTGTTCTACAAAATGGCTGATCTGGCACTGGAAGGTCAGTATCCCGTGAGAGGCTTATACCAGGCTCTCGCAATTGCTGCAATGTGTGTGCAGGAGCAACCCAACATGCGTACCCTCATTGCAGACGTTGTTACAGCACTGAATTACCTTGCGTCGCTGATATGATTTAAGCCGTTCCGCCTGGTTATCAGTTTTCCCCTCCCTTGATAACTGGTGCTTGTCCTACCCCCGACCTTTCTCTTTCTATGTAAATGTGAATACAAGGTAATTACATTCCTTGATGAACAAAGTAAAAATATAAAAGGGTACTGTAGAAGTTGTTGGCCATGGATAGAAGATGCTTTGATGCGTTGCATCTGGTTTATATATGGCTTCTCACTCATTTATATAACTAAATTATATCGATTTCTTCTTTCGATTTTCTTATAAGAAATTTTCAATATTTGTAATTCTAATCATTTTTTATTTTGGTGTATTGCATTCGACTCTCGTGCTAGTCCCAGCAAAACGTAAACATTAAATAAACGAGAATTGTAATAAATTGAAAATTAAAAGGGGAAAAACAGAGTGAAAAAATAAAATTGTGTTCAGGAAAATAAGCAGATAATTCAAGAAAGCTTTCCCGCCTAAAGTTAACTGACTTAACTAACATACAAAATAGACACTCCAGGCTTCAGCTAAATCAAACCCCCCCCCCCCCCCCCCCCCCCCCTCTCTCTCTCTCTAAAATGCAGAGGCAAACTGTCTTCTCCCCAAGAAGGAAATTTGATGAAAGCTCAGAACTTCCCCTCTACAAGAAGCACAATGGCCATCACAAGAGGGAGTTTTCGGGGTCCCGATTGTTGGTTCATCTGATCCCTGTGATTGTGCTGATTTGCCTTTTAATTCTCTGGTGGTGGTCTTATCCAGGTACGAATTCAATGATTTTAAGAAAGCAAATTCTATTTTCTTGGGGATTTTTGGCAGCATTTTGGATTGACTGTAGAAATTGTGCGTGTTCTATTTTTTTCTTTGATTAATGCTCTTGATTGAAAAATTAAAAGTCGGAATCAAATGTTTAGATACATAAGAATTTGATGTGGAGGAACTTGTTTGTCCAATATATTTCTTCATTCTCTGGTGGTTCGATTATCTGGGTACCAATTCAATGATGTTAAGAAAGGGAATTCTATTTTCTTGGTGACTTTTCTTGCATTTCTTGATTGTCCCCGAGTATGCAAGTGTTTGAGGATGTTCTGGTTTCTTTTTATTTTCTTAATTTTTAGTCTGTTTTGTTCCTTGATCATATTTTGTGAAACAGTGAATTTGGAGATCAAGAATGGAAGAATAATAGCGATTCACCGTATTGAGATTCCCCTGAGTGTAAACGAGACTCGAGTTGATCTTACGATCCTGGCATTGACACTTCCACCGTATCCATCAATTCGTCTGATACAGCCAGTGAACAATGATACTGCTGCAGCAGAGCCAGTGAGTCTAGTAACTGACTGAAGAATGGTTAGTTCTAATGACATCAGGGACTAATTGATGATACATTTTCTACAATTGGGCCCTTTTTTTCCACTTGAAAAAAATGGCATAGTTCTCCCAGTTGTAACTCTGGTTTCTAGGGTTTTTTTGGGGCTTTAATTCTGTACTCTTCTTTACAAAATACTTGACTTTTAGACTGTCACGCCACTTTTTTCTGTTAGTCTCCAATTTTCATCATATTTAGTTGAGCTCGTGTAAAGAGGTCCTATCTGTGGTTCATACGAAAGTTTAGCAGTTAGAGAAACGAGACATGAAGATATCTTGACACTCATCACCTGCACGATAGATATTTTCTTATCAAATGTCCAACATATGCAGAGAGAGACTCGAATCCAAAAATTATAGTAGGTCTGATATCACGTTAATCGTCTCATTTTAAAAAGTAGAGCTCAAGTAGAAATATACTTTCTAATTATTTTACAAATAATTCGGTGATAAGTGAGAATCTATTGGACCATGAAAAGTAGGAGGAAAGCGATGGGTATCGGGCCAACATGAGAATATGATGTGAGAGTGAGAAGATAAGGTGGTCTCTGAAACTCACTTGCTGTGGCCCAACCACTGGTCACAGACTCACAGGATAAGATAACCATCTTCTGCATAATTACTAATTTTACACAAAGAGGATGTTTGGTGAAAATTAAAAGTACATTTTTTAGTAGATTATGATGAATTTTTTTGAATTGTGTGGTTAAAAAGTTGTAGGACCCATAAAAGATGTGGTTGATATTGATTGTTTGATTTTGACTTAAATTAAAATCAGATTTTAATTGGTACCAAACAAATTCAAAGTCTCTGCTTGGGCTCCATTTTTATTAAAATTTATTTTCAATCATACATTCTTTCATTAAATAATTTTATATGTAGAATAAAAAAATTCTCCATATTTTAATCGCATATTTTTCAAAAAATCATTATTTCAAAACATATTTCTTCCGAAAAATGGGTATCAAGGGCTAACAGACGTGTCTCGTGCAAACTTAAAAAAAACTCTCATTCACAAAAGCGTCGTGATCGTGAATGAATTATTCAAACATAAAAGTAGTAGTAAGACTTTCTATATCGTTATTATCAATTCCTTTAATTTTCACACATACATACAAATCTCTACCATTTTCATGAGTAAATATTTCATAATGCATAGGCCTACACCAAGACGAGTCCACATGGACATGGCCCGACTTCCTCTTGACGTATGGGCTCTTCACTCTGCCAGATCAGGAAAACATATATTTCCAGTTCCACTGCTATGTATAATATTAAGTAAATTATTATTCGATAGCTCTAACATTTTGTGCCATCGGCCATGCCACTACTAAGTAGGGCACCCCTGACACAAAAATGTTCATAAAACTCCATGCCTTTTCCACCTGAAATGCTTCATCTGTGGCATGCTATGTTTCTTGTCCTCAACTTATGACTTATCCCAGTCTGTGAAATATCCAATGGACATATTTGACATAGAGAATTAAATTGCATCAATGGACAAAAAGTTATATGGTATATAATTAAGATTCGTGTAAATTACTATCGAGACATTTTCCAGATAGTAAAACAAGAATAGGTCGTGATAGGGTCCAAAACCTAACAATATTATATAAGTTTGACTCATAATTACGTAACGGTACTAGAACTTGCTATTTTGATCGAAAGTGTGCCAAATGTGGACTATAGAATCCGACCTCGTCAAGAAAAGTATAGACTGTGTGATAAAGCAAAATAGGGGCATGTTGTCCCCAAGATCACAATATGACTATGTCGGATAACTTTGATGGGTCATTACAATTAGTGAGGAAAAAATTAAATACTTATTCGTTAAACTGTAGAGTACAAAAGTGCACGAAGCCCATAACAGCGGAAATCGGTGGAGGGAAAAAACATTTGGTAGCCACAAGAACCAAGGAATGACAGGCAGCAATGGTAAACAGTAGAATAAAATCAAGAAAACTTCTTTTCCAGAAAAATCAATAGTTTTAGGATTAGGCATTGGGATCAGTGTTTTTGCCATGTGAATTGTAGGTGTACAAGCATGGGATGCCAGCCCTTTGCTACAATCATTCTCCCCTTTTGTTCTCAGCCTTTTCGTCATTAAAAAGTAGTCTCCAACACAGTTTCTTCTTGTCGA
The DNA here is from genome assembly GCA_019395295.1 of Osmanthus fragrans. Taxonomy (NCBI): domain Eukaryota; kingdom Viridiplantae; phylum Streptophyta; class Magnoliopsida; order Lamiales; family Oleaceae; genus Osmanthus; species Osmanthus fragrans. The sequence continues at coordinate 27,006,709 of CM033355.1, read as the reverse complement.
TTCACACAGAAGTACACTTCTGCTTACAGCAGTTTGAAGACAGCCAAGTTCTTTCTTTAAGGTACTTCCTTACAACTTCATTTAATGTGTTAGTGTAATAGTTTATGGCTTATTTAGTACGGGAGTACAGGTTAATAAGTAGCATGTCCGGAGCACATGCTTTGGTCTTGTGTGTCCATAACTCAAAATAGGTGACCTAACTGCCGTCAGCAGCCACGGATTGGTCGAGACTCACACGACAGTTGATACTCAGGATTTTGTTTGGAGTGAGTTACAGGTACAGAAATTAATTCCTGTAGTTGCTCGACAACACACATCATAGGTGGGTGAGGGGAGGTTTTTGGCATTATTTTAATCATGTGGAGCCACCTTCATGTGAGATAAAATTTAAATTTCTGTACAGAATTCTGTGAGAGGATTTTGTACTCAAGGAATTTTCCATTTTGTTTAGCTACGTGACCTGTAGACCCACCTTACCCTAATTTAATATTTGCTTGAACTCCCAATCAACCTACGCATCTTGGCATGGAACACAATGATCAGCACTAGCTGTTGGTGTATACTATTTACAATGATCAGCACTAGCTGTTGGTGTATACTATTTAGTCGTGTTCAGTATTCTCTTTATTTGTGTCGGTCGCTTTCATGGACAGCAAAGATCTTTAATTCACGAACTACCCAGACTTGGATATGTACAAAATTGAAGCTTTTTAGCTGCTCTTCATAGTGTTTGGCCATTTGTGGTGAAACTACACGAGCATATGGCATTGTCTTGACTAAACTGCCCTTCAAAATGTGAGGTCCATAGCGTTCCAAATGGTCAAGAATCCAAAATATGAGAAAATTCACACATCTTTTTGATTAATGTTACTGTGTGAAATGCCACGTATACCCCTATATTTTCACATGCAGAAGAATACCAAAAACATCACTCTCAAGCCCCTAGTCCAGCCTTTCTCAATTGTCTGTCCCACATGCAAGTTGTATCAACATCCAGGAAGAAAAATCTTCTGCTAATGGGCCAATTTACACACAATAAGATCCAATCTATGAATAGTATTGGACGGGACGTGACAATACAGTTAGATAAGACTAAAAAATATTTTTCCTTCTTCGTGTTTAGTAGAACAGTCGATGTCACTAAACAAACTATTAGTATAAAGTATCCTGCACTACTACTATTCATCTGATGTTGAATATATGAAATTTATGCTCCGGGGCAGATGGATTCAGCAGAGAATGGGCAAAAGAAGCCATTACCCCTCGGACCGCCTATGCCGAGGGACTCCCGGGGTTCGTTAGAAGTGTTCAATCCATCAACTTATTCTTCTTCAGCCAGGCCGGCGAGTCCCGTGTTCGGATCACAACCCTCTAGGCAGAGCTGGATAGAGCAGCCTAAGACGTTTGATAATCCCGAGCTAGACTTGGAACACAAATTCTCTTCGAAATCTGGCAGAGCAAATGCTGATGAAATCACCTCCTGGATGGCCCTCAAGGAGCAAAATCCATCACCACAGCACCACCAGTCGTCACCGGTTTCCCAGTCGTCAATTATTAACCGTGATCACGACGGCCAGAAATCTCCAGCAGGTGGAGAAGTTGGGGCTGCTGCTCAAAGAGCTGCAGAGTGGGGACTAGTGTTGAAAACTGACAGCGAGACTGGTAAGTTAAAAGGGGTTAAAGTAAGAACTTCTGGAGATGACTCCAATAAACCGGGAAATTCGAGGAGGGATTCCGGTAACTCTGTCCGAAGCTCCTGCGAATCTGATGATGGAACAGGTAAGATTCATTCAAGAATTCTATAATTAACATATTAATTTATGTTTTTGAACTGAAAAAGCTCATCATTCAATTGAATTTGCAGGTAAAGACAGAGGGTTTCCAAGAGTATCAGAGGACTTGAAAGACGCATTATCTGCATTTCAACAAACATTTGTGGTATCAGATGCATCAAAACCTGATTTCCCAATTATGTATGCAAGTGCTGGATTCTTTAAGATGACTGGTTACACGTCCAAAGAGGTCATAGGCAGGAACTGGTACAAAATTAACTCCGTATCTTTCAATATGCATATAAAGAAAATTAACTCCATATCTTTCAATTTTTCAATTTTTTAATTGCTCGGCTGAAGAAAATTAAAGAATAAAGTTGTGTTTGGTGTGAATCAGTCGGTTCTTACAAGGTAAGGATACGAATCCCGAGGATGTGGCAAAGATCAGGGAGGCATTAGAATCAGGGACAACTTATTGTGGTAGGTTGCTGAATTACAAGAAAGATGGGACCCCTTTTTGGAATCTCCTAACAATTGCACCTATCAAGGATGAAAATGGAAAAGTTCTCAAATATATTGGGTAAGTTTTACAATTTATTTAGAAATTGAATAGCTTAGGGACGTTTTCTTCGTATTTCAGTTTTGTGTTTTGAGTTTTGAATTCGTTTTATATTTTATATTTTGGGTGTCCATTTTGAGATTGTTGAAAATTCGTTCTTTTTGTCGTTTTGAAAAAATATTTTCCAACTTGTGTTTTTTGAGTTTTGGCAGATTTGTGAAGAAAACAGCCAAAACGTAAATTTTTTTTTTTATTTTCTTTACAAAATTTTCAGTCGTTTTCAAAAACTTGTTTTCGAAAATAGGAAAGAGAACGCGTTTTCAATGTTTTGGAAAATTGAAAACAGAAAACAGTCCGAAAACAGTAATGAGAACGCTCCCTTAAGTTTTTCGATAAAACGGTTAAATATTGACTTAATTAGTAATGCACTTTTCAAAAGACATGACCACATGATGTTTATGTGTGTCGTGTAAGAAGTAAAAACATTTAATGGTGTGTCTAAATTATGGGGCATTCCAATTGAAAGAACATGCATCAATCCCCTATCAGATCAATAGAGCTGGAAATGAATGTGCTCCTTATTCCTTCAATAATTATTGCCTTTCATTATGGGGCCAATTTTGGGAATGTCACATTTTTGTGAATCGATAGATTCTATGTAATTAACGAAAAATGTGTACCCTATTAGACAAAAATGTATAGTGAGAGGGTTTATCTAATGCGCACTCGAAGTGTAGATACTGCATATTTTCCCGTTAACAAAAATTTAAAAATAAAAAATGCATTGCCGTTGATTTTGATATATTTCATTGAATCAGATTAAAAGTAAATTATAAGTAAAAAATTTCCTATATGCTGTCAGAATGCAAGTGGAAGTAAGCAAGCACACAGAGGGAGCCAAAGAAAAGATGACCCGGCCCAATGGGCTTCCCGAATCATTGATCCGCTACGATGGTAACCCACTTAGATTTTGGGCTTTACTTAAACTATTTATTCAGTTCTAGAATTAATTTGAACAAAATGGAGAAAAGAAAAGTTGATGCAATTCGAAATTGGTTTATGAAGCGCGGCAGAAGGAGATGGCGTCGAGTTCAGTAACTGAGTTACTCAAGGCAGTGAAGAAACCCAGAGCAAGGGCATTGAGCGAATCCACAAATCGACCTTTCATGCGAAAATCTGAAGATGGTGGGCTAGAGAAACTTGAGGCCATTAATGAGCGAAACTCTGAAAACACAGCTCCGGCTCACCCTGCTAGGCGCCATTCCCATGCTGGAACGAGAAGTTCAATGCAGAAAATCATGGAGGTCCCAGAGAAGCCTCAGAAGAAATCTAGCCGTAGCTCTTTCATGGCGTACGTATTCAAGTATTTTAAATATATTTTTTTGAGTGAAAATGACATGTTTGGCTAAGCTGAAAAGTTACTTAAATTTAATTGTAGGTATTTTGTTTTAATTTGATTAGATTAGATACTTACGTTTTGATTGTGAAGAATGTTTGGCAAATAATATCGCAGTGTTTGCCTAAGCTTAACAAATTTAGTTTTTTTAAGTGAATATACTTAGAAGTGAAAAAGTATGTTTCGACATAAATAACTTTCTATCAGTGAAAGATAGTTACTTATTACTTTCGTAAAAAGTATCTAGTTTTTACTTAAAACAAGAAAACTGTAACTTATCAAAACGTGTTTGGGGAAAAAAATTAATAGTAAATTAAATTCATTTTAAGGCTTAGCCAAACATGCTTGAGTCACTTTTTACTTTGATCAACAGTAAATTTATTTACTTATAAATAAAGTTTTATGCTTAGGCAAACAGGATAGTACCATTGTTCATGAATGTGTAAAAAATATAAATTTTATGCTGTTATAGGATTTTAAAGAAAGGTAAACGATCAAGTACTGCTGAAGAATTTGAGGACAATATTGTTATAATGGATGAGGATGATAACGATAGTTCTTGGGAGAGTGATGATGATGCAAGGCCAGATAGTGTTGATGACAAAGTACGGAAGAAGGAAATGAGAAAGGGAATTGATTTAGCCACAACCCTTGAACGTATAGAGAAGAACTTTGTGATTACTGATCCGAGGCTGCCTGATAATCCCATTGTAAGAAGGAAATTGTTTTAGTACATGTGTGGCGTACAACATTATGTAGGATTGGACACTAGTGTTCAGTGTTATCCAATCCTTTTATACATATTGAAATGGATGACATAATTCTGATCGTTTTTGTTGGTTAAATTGTTAGATTTTTGCATCAGATAGTTTCTTGGAACTGACAGAGTACAGTCGAGAAGAAATCCTGGGAAGAAATTGCAGGTAAGTTCTCAGCTTTCTTTTTGGGAAACTGCAGACTGAATTGTCGATAACTGATGAAAGATCTATCGTGTTGCATTTAGTAGCTTATCCTGATAATTTTGAAGATTGAATAGAACAATTTGGAAGCGCGATTTATCTGATTTGGCGTGCACATCTGCAGATTTCTTCAAGGCCCTGAAACTGATCCAGCAACCGTGAGGAAAATCAGGGAGGCAATTGATCACCAGAGAGATGTCACGGTGCAACTCATCAATTATACCAAAAGTGGTATGTGAAATGATTCTTTGCACTACTCTACTATATATAGTATTGACTCGAGATTCATATGTGGACATGCAATAATTTCTGTTTGAATCTTGAGCACTAGACTTGGGATTGCAAATGGAGGATATGTAAATAATGTCTATGGATTCACGAAAAATCTATCATTTTATGATTAAAATGAAGGATCCAGCTATATCCTTGTTGGTTAAAGTATTAGGCGTTTGAACTTTTAAATGGATGGTAACTAGTTCAAATTTCATTATGCAGGCAAAAAGTTCTGGAACTTGTTTCATCTGCAGCCTATGCGTGATCAGAAGGTATAAAATCATGTGCTGCTTTTATACCTGATTGGGAAGGCGGAAATCGATGCCTTGCTAATTCCTGTATCTGCTATTCTTTAATAGGGAGAAGTGCAGTATTTTATTGGAGTGCAGCTAGATGGAAGCGAGCACGTAGAACCACTTCATAACTGTATTCCTGAGGCCACTGCACAGGAGAGCTCTAAACTGGTATCCCCTATTATTTTTCTTTTCAGTTTTTTGTGATCTTATTCTTTTGTTATTAGTTATCAAAATGCACTATTATAGATAAAATTGTGACATGATTTGTATTTGATCCTTTTTAGGTGAAAGAAACTGCTGAAAATGTTGATGAAGCTGTGAGGGAACTTCCGGATGCCAATATGGTAATGTCAAAATTATTTACGAAATAGCTTTTAGAAAAGTTAGGTTTGAACTTGATAAAGGACTCGTGATCACAACTCAAAATGCAGAAACCAGAGGACTTGTGGGCAAATCATTCAAAAGTTGTTCACCCAAAGCCCCATAGGAAGGATAGTGCATCTTGGAACGCAATTCAAAAGGTAGTATCGGATAATGTAAATGTTTATACGAATGTATTCATATCAAATGGACCACTCCTAATTTTATGCTTTTACCAGATATTTTTGCATCAAATATGATGCATTGGTGCTCATACTAATATGCTGTTTGATTGTGTTGTTACTCGACAGATTCTGGACAGTGGAGAACAGATAGGCTTGAAACATTTTAGGCCAATAAAACCACTAGGATCAGGTGACACTGGAAGGTACGTGTTACTCGTAATATGTTATTATAGATTTTGAACTACTTTTTTGACTAATTTTCTTTCTTCAGAAATTATTACTTTCAGTAATCCAAATTGAATAGACAGGATATATAAGAAATTGCATAATTGCTTATTGATGACATGCAGTGTGCATCTAGTAGAACTATGTGGAACTGACCATCAATTTGCCATGAAAGCAATGGATAAGGGCGTGATGCTCAACCGAAACAAGGTATAAACTGATTTTTCAATTTATTTTCCCTTGTATGCATATACCAAGCTGAATATTTTCCAATTTCTTAGAGTGTGCAGTTTAAACTCATACTGTGCCGGGATTTGCATTTTCCGTCTCTCTGAATTGTCTACCTTTTCTTTACTGCAGGTGCACAGAGCTTGTGCAGAAAGAGAGATACTAGACATGTTGGACCACCCTTTTCTTCCTGCATTGTATGCTTCATTTCAGGTCAGATGGAAAATTTTGAAATTCTTTGCAGTTGCATAATGATACACGATAACAGTAACTTGAAATTTTTATTTTTTATTTTTGTTGCAAAATTGATTATTTCATTCAGTGAAAATTATTGCCGTAGATTTACCCATCCATATAAAATACAATTTTTTTTTAGTTGACATTTTTAGTTACCACATTTGATTCTGTAATCAGAGTAGCTTAATATGTATATCTAGAGTTTCTTTGCCACTTTCACTGGAAATTTTGGGGTTATTGATTCAAGTTAATTTTGCAGACCAAAACTCATATTTGTTTGATAACTGATTACTACCCTGGTGGAGAGCTCTTTCTGCTTCTCGATAGACAGCCTACAAAAGTTTTGAAAGAAGACGCTGTAAGGTAGAAAAATCATATCTTTGTACCGGTGAACATACCACTTGGATAAATTATAAGTATAAGAAAAGCACATCCCACGGTTGATTGATATTAGGCTGTCGTATATCTCATCATATAATTAATCTATGATGATTTATAAATGATTCTCCTATCCCATAATATTTCCACCTGTATACATCCTCTCTTTGTTCTAAGCTTAAGATGGCACAAAAAACTTTGCATTTCCGTGAGTGGATTATGGAAAATACGAGAATTAGATTTCTTGATTTTCATTACTTGTTGATCTCTTCCATTGTGCCAAATTTTATAGAGGATTTATACATTTGAATAGCAAGCTTGATATAGTGATCAGTTCTGAATGAAATGTTACTTTATTTTGATGTTTGTAATTTTGTTAATGCAACTGACACGAGGATATTGTGTACTGTAGATTCTATGCTGCTGAAGTTGTGGTGGCACTGGAGTATCTTCACTGTCAAGGTAGAACTTATGTATGAAAGTTATTATACATTGTCTGACAATGAACTATCTTTGACGTATTAGTTATGAACAAATTTGGATAACAATTATTCAGAATCCTTGTCATTTGAACTTCAATAGAAAAATAATAGTTGATCCATCAACTTATCAAATGCTAGTTGATTTGGATTCTTTCTTGTATTTTTTTTTCTTTCTTGATGGAGTATCCATTTCTATGCTATTTTTCTTATTTCTCTGTGCATCCTGTTTTCGTGCAGGTATAATTTACAGGGATTTAAAGCCTGAAAATGTTTTGCTTCAAGGCAACGGGCATGTGTCTTTGACGGACTTCGACTTATCCTGTTTAACTTCTTGCAAGCCCCAGGTCTCTTTAATCTCTATGGTCTTCCTCCTCCTACTAAAATCAACTTTCGAAGGTGTAAGAGAATGAGTTACGATTACAAAAATTCATTGATTTTTTGCTGTTCTTTGTGCAGCTTTTGATTCCAGAAATAAATGAAAAGAAAAAGCGTCAAAAGGGTCAACAGGCTCCAATCTTTATGGCCGAACCAATGCGAGCATCAAATTCTTTTGTTGGGACCGAAGAATACATAGCTCCGGTTGGTATTCTTTTGTTGTCTCATGGATCTTGACTGATTATTTGATGTATCTAACAGCTAAAAACTGAATACCTATTCACATTCGGATATTTATTGGATCTTCTTTCATTTTTTCCAAACTATAATTTTGTTCCACAATGAATATCTTCCGTTAAGTAGCTGACCTTGGAGATTATTGGTCTCTACAGGAAATCATTACTGGAGCAGGCCACACTAGCGCAGTCGACTGGTGGGCCCTTGGTAATTTTTATTCTTTGATTCAGCTCTGAAACAATTTTGAGATTAGATGATATCTGCTTGTTTTTTATTTTTTATTTTTTTTTATTCCTATGTCCTAAATTTTGTTCAAATTAGATGATATCTGCAATATACTAAGCTCGCCTTTTTTACTGATTTACCTGTGTCTGATTGATAGGCATTCTGTTATACGAAATGCTCTATGGATATACACCATTCCGGGGAAAGACGAGGCAGAAGACATTTACCAACGTTCTGCATAAGGATCTTAAATTTCCTGCTAGTAAAGAGGTGAGTGAAACATATGCTCGTTGAAAATCCTAGTTATTGTTTTTTCTTGTAATATATAGTTCATTAGATAATTATTCTAACCGTATAATCAAAGAACACAAGTACTTCTGTTATAAAATCTGTATGTTTTGCTGGAAAGAAATTAATCGCCTGCAGGCAACAAAATAAAGGCAAGAAATTTAAATGCAACAGAATTTAAAAAACTTTCTCCCGATGCAGGTTAGTCTCCAAGCAAAGCAATTAATGTATCGATTGTTGCACAGACATCCCAAAAACAGGCTAGGATCACGAGAAGGCGCAAATGAAGTGAAACAACATCCATTTTTCCGGGGTATAAATTGGCCTCTTGTTCGTTGCATGGTAATGCTGATAAACAATAGATAATGTGAATTCATTTCTTTACGGTTCAATTAGGACGTGAACAGTATGCCTTTCAACAAAATAAATTTTCAAGAAATTAAAGGAGATAAATGCTGAGCATTTTTAGATCTTTGTATCTGCACTTATATTGCATGCGTATCTGTTCTTCAGAATCCTCCTGAGCTTGATGCCCCTCTTTTCGGCACAAATGAGGAGAAAGACAAATTTGTTGATCCTGGATTACAGGATTTACAGATAAATGTTTTTTAAGAGGTATGCTTTTGCACTTCTTTATTCTTATATGCTATTTCATACTCGCTCATTTAGGACAGTATTTGACAGTACTAGATATGAAAACAAAGTGCAAATTGTCTATTTTTAATCGTATCAACTATCAAATACACACCCCTCCTGTTCCATTGGCTTATGAACTTTTAACACGTTCATACTTGATCAGGAAGACTGAGAACAAGACCATAAAAGTCCTACTCATGGAGGCATTGGATTTCAGCCTGTTTGCCCTGCATTGATCCTTCATATTTTCTACGAAAATCGAGATTTCGACTTCTTTATTATAATGTAGATTGAATTTCTGTAATCAATGCTTATTAATATTTAAACGGTATGAAATAATTTGGTTGTTTAATGTTTCAATTTTCTTTCACATTTGTTAATTGTGATGATGCAAAGGTTCCATGCCTTCCTTTTTTGAAATCAACATGAGCTTTATTTCATTCATGTGATGCAACAAATGAACCGATAAACTAGGTCGCTGACCTAACCAATGACTATCTTGAAAAGTGCAAAAATGCATTAGAGGCTAGACTATGAGCGATACAGATTGAAGATCGAAGTGTATCCATTGGAAGTGGTTAGGTGTTGGAAGAAATGAAAAATTGTAGCTTGATGTCCACATTTTACAAAGGTGTAATTATGTGTAACATAGAGACTCTATGTGCATGCGTAGTGGGTTGTAAATCATGAACCGAATTAACACATAGGACTGTTGAACTCGTGTAAAAGCTCGATCTGCCTACAAGAATATCAACCGGAATTTGGCCCCTTGGTAGGGTCTTGCCTTTATTTTTCCTATTTAAATATTTTATTTATTTCCAACTCTCCTTCTAGCTCATGGAACTTTTGTGGTTATTAATTGTTGGATTAATGTTCGTGTAAATGATCTATTAAATCGAGCCTATGAGAGTGGCCAATCTGTTCCATAGACAAAGTTCTCTTTTCCAAAATATATTCCCTTCTTTGTTTGTGCAGAATTTTCCCCATCCGAGTCTTGGTGATAGTATTTAGATAAAATTCAGTTCGCTGATGTGGAAACTTAGTGCTCAGTTTTTGCTAGTTTCCTCCATTGTTTCTTGGAAGACAAATGCTATGTTTTAAGGACACTATATTTACACAGACCTTAGTTTGAATGTGAAGAAAGTAGTATTGTGCTCATATTTAGCGAATAAATCAGTGTCAAATATAAAAAAAGAATCGTTTGATGGGGGTTGACCACGAAGAAGGTAGGTATTCTAGACAATAGTATCTGTAACTAAATAACTTTGATGATAAATAGATCTTCTTGAGTTTGCTATACTCCAATTGCATTTCGTAAGCTATATTAGAAAGTATTTTGCATTATAATGTCTAGTACCATTTAATTCTTTGTACCAAGCAGACACTAGTATTTTTTAAGATTGGAGTTCCTTTGAATTTTCAGGTGTTTTCAACCTTTTTATTTGATGATGGGATAATTGCATGTATCGGGCAGAGGCGAACCCACATGACCTCATGTGGGGTCAACTGACCCCACAATAATTTTCTGATTTTTTTTTTCCTGGGTAATTTCACTTCTATGCTTTTGAAGGAAGAAAAGCCATAGAAAGCCACTATCATTCTGTTGAACTTCTATTCGAATCATATAGTAGAGGGTCATAATTATGTAGTAGGTTTCTGGGCTCATTTGTGATTGTGTGCCAACTTTTTTGACTAGTACGTTAGACTTGAGTTTCAATTTGATAAGCTCTTTGACTTTCAAACTTGGATTAATCCCATGTACAGTGAACCTCTATCGACCTCTCACAACATGTGGGTCTGACGTGAGACCCACATGTATAGAAAAATACCCTCAAAATACCCACCCAACCCCTGTATGTGCCCCAAGCTCTTCTCTTCAAACTTTTTCAAATATGAATTACTTTATCAACAATTCCCTACAACCCAAATCATGAATGTTTTCATGAAAAATCGAGTCAAAGCTCTTGTAAAAAAATTATGACTGTAAATTGTTACAAATAGAGAGAGAGAGAGAGAGTCCTGGAGAAATAAATATTTAGAGTGTCTTTGATAGAGATTATTTGGGAAAAATGAATTTTGAATAGTGATATGATGGGAAATGTGTGGTTGAAAAAGAAGGAAAAATTATTGATGTGATGGAAAATATTATTTTATTGAAGAATGTATGATTGAAAATGAGTAGAAGAATGAGAATGAAAATTAAAATGTGGGTCAAACGGGGCCTTAATGTGCATATGTTTAAACTGTTGAGGCATTTGGACCAAGTCATGGTCAACATTAAACAATAATGTGTCATTTTATTCAACTTTTTCAGGATTTCCCGCTTCAAAACACCACAGGAAGAATCTTGTACAAGTAAAAGAATTTAAAATAAAATAAAATTTAAAGTATTAAGATTGAAAGAAATGAATGTTTCCAATGCTTTAATTCATTCTTCGTAGAATCTAGCACGAAACTGTAGGAGTTTGATTCAATCTTTTGATCTTTGCACAAACTCCCTCGATCATCCTTACTTGGGGTCTGAAGATCAACCGAGTTTTAAGAAGGCATTTGGGATGATAATTCTGCTGAAGCAACAGCAACCTTCTCTAAAGTTGAGTTGTCCAGGTCATCCTTTTGTATCACCAATATGTCATCGGGAATGTCATCCAATGAGTCATTTCTCAATAAACATTTGCCCTTTCGGCCAAGTGGTTCTTTGTCGTCCACCGAATTTAGCTGAATAACAACATGAAAGTAAATTTCATGAACCTTTCAACTTCTGTTCTATATTAAGAAAGGAAACTGAGGAAAAGGAAGCAAAGGGAGAAAAGGTACAAAAGTTTCCAATTTAAGAGCACGTTTAGATGATAAGCTTATAGAAAATGTATAATCACTCTTTAAGAAACCTTTTTTTTGTCTAAATTTCAGCGTAAGTAACTGTATTTTATAACTAACTTGGTAACTTAAAAGAAAATTTTACTCATAAGTGAACTTTTTAAACTAAGCCAAATATGCTCGTGGTGAGTTTTCAACCATAAGGTCCAACCCGAGATCTCTCTATCCTTACCACCATGCCAAGGGAATGAAAAAGCATTTAAATAAAATTTCACTGTTTCTGTACCTTGATGAGTGTGACATTCACATTTTTCTCCCCAAGAAATGATAGGAAGTCCAGGAAATTTTCTTCAGTTGGCCGATAGTGGCCGCTCTGACGCCCCAATTCCTGTCAGAATACAAAATTCAGATTAAATTAACAATGCAGTGTTACAATAGTAAGAAAAGTTATTGCTTTTATGAGAATATTACTTTAATAATGCCTTCTTCAACAATTATCATCCCTGCAGCGGACGTGGCTTCTCCAGCCAAGAAGCTAGAGTGATGAAATGCACCTTTCGTTTTCAGTCCAATGTATAATTCCTTAGAGGTGCTGAGCACAAAAATCCATTTGACACCATTTGGTTCTCCAGTGGTGTCAAGGATTTTCCAACTCTGCTTGTAGTATAGCTTCCCATCTTCCACTATAACTTCATAAGCTTTCCTTTCGATCTGAAAGAATACAAAACAATCAGTAAGAAATCTCCGAATTCTAAAAAACCCGTTTGTTCAAACATAACATCTGATGATTAGATGAAAGAATATACATAATCAAGATATTTGATGCACTGCTGTTGAAGTTTCAATCTGGGACATTTTTCCAAAAGATTTAGGTCCTTCCCTTCGCCTTTATCTAACCTTCATTAACCAACATTATTACAAGTCAAGGACCACCATATCATATGTATGATTCTCAAGACAAAACGAAAGAGATTTATAATTTCTATATCACAAATTACCAGTAGAAGAAGGGTTCCATGGTTGAAGAATGAAACCACTCTATGAAGTATAATCGAAGATTTCGTCCATAGCGATGCTGAACATCAATCTGTACACGCATTAACTTATCCAAGTCAGGTATCCTTTATAATAGAGGTAAAACAGAAGGAATGCTGCACATAATGTATAAAGAAATGTTACTTACTAACTCAAGCCAATGTTCAAAAACAAGTTTCTGAGCTTTCTCATTCTTGAATAAACCTCTCCCTACCTGCATAAAAAGAATTTTGAGCATTTAAATATTCTTATAAGAGAATTAGAAATGGTTTAAATTAAATAAAAAGTTTGATCAAATTTACCTTTGCAGCTCGCTTCCCGACTCTCAACCAGCGTGAACTTGGAGTCTGTTTCTTCTTAAGAACGAAGAATGACACTGAATTGTAATTGAGTTCTACAAGATCAAACAGGTTCCTCCTGCAATTAATAAAAATAGTTATGTTTGGAAAAAAGTTTAAAAAAAAAAATATATAATTTGATCCGTTGAGGAAAAAAAAACACACCATTTCTGCTCAACAAAAACTGTAGAATTAGCAAATTGATCAATCGCGTGATTTGATCCACGCAATTGATTTTCTTTCTTGTGGTTCTCCATAATGCCTGATGGACATTCTTTATGGATATCCAATACACGAAGAACTCTTGTTCGAAAGTTAACAGATACTTTCTGTAACCTGTTGCCAGAATCAATCGATTGTGACATTGTGAGATCAGGATCTTGGGCCTTGAAACCAACAAATCGTATTGAAGTCTTCTCTTCATCATTCTCAAAGTCACTATATTCTTCAATTCTTCTCTTATTACTCATTTGAATTTGAATTCAATACGGAACAGTAGAGAATTCCTGTAAAAAGAGAACTACTGTAAGAAATCAGTTCAGTTAAGGATTATCAAGAAAAGTCACTCAAGCTAAACAAAAGAAAAATAAATAAATTCAAGCAATATAAATCCAGGATTAAAATGAAATGTGGTATTTGGGCATACAGTGACGATCTAGTTTCATTCAAGTAACCAATTCTATCCAACTTAAAGGATCTTCTGATCAATCCAGAGATCATTTGGATTTCATTAGTAATGAGGATTCGGAATATCACACATTGATCAATCAAAGAGATATTCAACAACTAAAAGAAAGATTGATTCTCTGAAGTAAATTAAATGAGCATTAACAATTACAAACTTGTTTTACACCTAAGATCAAAGAGTAAAAGAATAGCCTAAACGTGAACATGTGTACTTATAATCAAAATTATACATTAACACGAAAGCCGTAGATATATGTATTATCCAAATTGAATTAGAAAGAAATAGTGATACCCAATCAAAACAATTCATAATTCTACAATTAATAACGAGGACCATCAAATCTACAAACAATGCAACCGAGCATTTGAAGTAAAAACATATTGTAAACATTTGGAAATGAACCAAAACAGCAAAAATCAAAGATTGAGGAAATTCACCTTGATTCAAGGTCTAAACCCAGCAATAATCGAAAATTTAAGATATATGAGAAATGCAGAACCAAAAATTTCAGATGAGCTGAGATAAGTGATGAAGAGTTGTATCTATTACCTTCAATCGCCATCTTTTTCTTCATTCCGCCTCCGCGTGAGCGTGGAACTGGAAATTTACGTTGAATTGATTCAGTAAAACCAAGTACCAGTCAAACAAAATATTATTATTAATTTTTTTAAAAAAAATTTGTAAGATGAATAATTAATATATTTACTAGTAGAGACAAGTCATGATCCATACTTCTTTATTTATATTTTAATGTTATTAAATTGATTTAATGCCCTCTTAGCAAAAAGTGTGATTAAAAAATTAATAAAATATGTGAATTTCATTAAATATATAATTAAAAGTAAATTTCGATCAGTTAAAAAAATAATTATCACATGAGCACTACGTCATTGAGCGAATATTTATAGATGATACAAAATTATATCAAATAAAGTAATATGAAGATTATAATGTTATTGATAGAAAAGTTCATTTCTAGCTATTATGATACTCCAATAGAATTTTCGTCATTTGTATTTAAATTTTATATATATTTTTACTTTATTTTATTGACGAACTTTTTTCGTTGAGAAATTATATTTATATTTATTATTTTAATTTTATTTAATATGTGAAATTTTTTGAAGGTAATGTTTTATTTTTTTATTTCAGCACTTTAGTTAATGACGAAAACTTATCGATATTAATGTCCTTGTTTGATTTAGATGAAAATTAAATTAATAGAAAATTTTGATAAAAGTTAATGAAATGTGTAGTTAAAAAATTGTGAATTAATTGTTGATTTTAACTTTGATTTTAATCCAATTTTCTGTTGAACCAAACATGAGCAAATAATTTTTTCTAAAATTATGAACAATGAAAAACTATATTTAATTATTACTGTTACCCATGAACTTTTTCGTCAATGCTATTTAATTTTATTACTGTATTTAAATTAAAAAAATATTTAATTTCATCCATGACTAATATACACACATTTCCGTGGTCTTTAATTTCACGGAAAAACTATTTGTACAAAGTTAAGATACAAAAGTTAAGTTACAAAGTGTGTTGGCAAAATACAGACCATTGATTTCAAATTATTTAAAAATCTATTTTTGAAATGATTGGTGTAGATGTTATTTTATCAACCAATTTTATAAATCAACTTTGTACATGTAGCATAATTCATATTGGGAACCAATGAGATTACATGACACAATATGAAGTATATGATCGTACACAGAAAAGAAGATTAAAGGCAAAAAATAGATTGATAGATGAACATAATATTTTATTCAACAATCAATGAAGAAAATAATATTATTACAACAATACCTAAATTTAATGAAGAGTCTACTATTTGTAGGGAACATTTTAAAACCCTAAAAATAACATAAAATATGGAAACTAGGTTAAAATATGCGTAAAAACAAAAAAATAAAAAATCTCGTGCGGCACCGTCGCTCAAGCACTGTCTAGCGTCAAACGAGCGGCAGCTCTCTTACCGCTTAAATGATAGGCTAGCAACCGTCTAGAGCTGAAAGTTCGACATTTTCACTTGGACTTTAGACCGAATTTGGATAACAAACCCAACAATCTCCATCTTGACACAAATTTCGGTGCAACAAACGAAGATCCAAAATTTCTCCACCTGAAAAATAAGTTTGACTGCAACGAAACAAATTGAACTCTTCATCCCGAACCAAACTTATCCAATTACACAAAAATACTCCTCTTCCACAATATTTAACACTAACACCTGAATCCAAACCACGGGTTTCCTAAAATTCACAAAGAATTTAGAATTTAACAAACAGGGTCAAAACATACCTTATAGCAAAATCAACTCCCGTTGTTTTCATAGAAGGTCACTTGCTAGTCTTGACACCTTAAAAAATTCCAAAATCGTATGCAACCAAATAAGCATCCCCGTACTCATATCCAATGGATCTATTCCTAGTGGTTGAATACGATGGAATTGCGGACAATGGTGGCAAAGCATAATTACCTACATTCTCCAAAATTGACTGAGTAGTATTCTTTAATACGGACCTAGAGCTAAATCTCAAAGGTATTGTACCAAACTGAATATCAACCACTATACTAAACCTGTGCTGACTTTTTTTCACCGATTCTGCCTGACCTTGCAAGATATGTATAACTGGGACCTCTTTTGCCCTTCCAATACAACACGGCTAGCCTTCGGACCCTCAAGACTCCACCCCCTCTAGAAAACATGTACCATTTTAAATTAAGAGTACTTAATGAAAGGAGGTTCTTCTTCAAGTCTGGAATATGTCGAAGGTGATAAAGTATCATACATGTTCCATCTACAAATTTCAATCCGACTCTACCAATACCTGCTACCCTCTACCCGACAAAGTTCGTTGTTACCCATGACAACGACACATTGTGTCATCATTTCATATGTTTCAAACAAATCTCAATTGTGACACATATGGAACGTACAAGATAAGTTCAAAATTCACTCTTCGTCAGGTTTGGATTCCATATCAGAAATATTCAAGACATCTCCATCACTCAAGTAGTTCTCAACTATGTTGGTCTCGTCCCAAATATTTGATTGCTTCCTATGATTTTGCAGCCAAAGTACATTTATTCGGCAATTTTTTTGTAATATCTCTTAATGTGTCATTTCTTCTTGTAATAATAGCAAACTTGGTTATTAAAACTCGACCTCGAGTTATCCCTTCGCCGATCACCATGAACCACAAGACCTTTTCTATTTCTGGACTCAGATTCAACCAGATACTTATTCTTCTCATTTGAGAACAGAGCATCATTCACGTCTTCAATGATGAGAGTATCATCACTATACAAAATCGTGTCCCTAAATGAAGTAAATGAAGTGGGCAGTGAACACAACATAATTAAAGTCAAATATAATTCTTCATACTCTATCTCTAGTGTCTCCAAAATCAGCAATGATATCCTTGAGCACAGTAAGATGATCTTCCAAAGATTCGCCTTCTGCCATGCGATGAGAGTACAACCTCTGCTTCAGATGCAATTTGCTCGTCAAACTTTTGGTTATGCACCATTGCTCCAATTTCAACCACGACGCAGTTGCTATCTTCTCCTTTAAAAAGTCCCGAAGAATATTGTTAGAGGGATGAAGATGAATCTATGAAAGTGCCTTCTAATCCTTCCGTTGTTTCTCATATGTTGTCCAAATTGTGGGTATTTTGTCAAATTCCAATAATGTATCATCCAAATTCATCTGCGTCAATACAGTTCGCTTCTTCACTTGCCACAAACGAAAACCTTGTATTGCGATCCAAAAGTGAAATTTCATACTTCATGGCTACCATCGATAACAGAAACCTCGAACAAAATTACAATCAATAGCTCTGATACCACTTGTTGGGAACCAATGAGACTATATGACACAATATGAAGTATATGATCGTACATAAAAAACAATGTTAAAAGAAAAAAATAGATTGACAGTGGAACAAAGTATTTTATTCAACAACCAATGGAGAAAATAATATTACAGCAATACCCAATTAAATGAAGAGTTTACTATTTATAAGGAACATGTCAAAACCCTAGAAATAATCTAAAAGATGGAAACTAAGTCAAAATACGCGTGAAAAAAAAAAACAAAAAATCTTGCACCTGTCACTTGAGCTCTCTAGTGCCACGGTTGTCGCTTGAGTGAGAGTTGGGCGACATGCGAGCGATAGCTTTCTGCTCTAAAAGTTTGCCTACTGCTAGCGACCTTCCATGGCTGAAAATCCAACATTTTCCACTTAGACCCTATTTTGACATCTTCAAGCCCAATACTCTAAATCACGCAATCCTAGATCGAATTTGGATCACAAACCCAGCAGAAAAGGAGAATGACCGTAAGAGTGATATGGCTTCTGAAGTTGAAGGAGCATTGGGCAATTATCTGATGTACGCTTTGGCAAATATTTCATTTGTAAAGTTGGATAAAGCCGCAAAGCATCCGAGTTTGCTAGAGCGCGGTCCATTCTAGCCCAGCTACGACCCTACACGTCATGTCTATTGCACCAATATAACTTCCTCCCTATACACTGAACCTTTATCAACCCACACCTATCAATGCAATCATTGAACTCACCCATAGTTGCAACTTGAGAGTGGTCTTGGTTGCCCTCCAACACGTTCAGAATCATGTCTTATAATGTTAAAGTACAATGAGACTATCCAAGGCAAATCACCAACCCGAAAAAACTCTAAACTCTTGCCAAGGTCCACTTCGCTCCAAAGTAGTGCATTTTTTTTTTTTTTTTTTTTTTTGCATAAATGAAAGAAACCACAATTTTATGATTATCTTTCATAATAACACCTTGTAAAGCTTTAGAAGAAACACCAATCCAATCTACCATAATATCCTCTCGAAAGAGTAGCACGAGGAGCAGCTTAGTTTAGTTTTGGGACACACTGAAGAAGGGGAAGTTGTACGGCATTTTAGCTAGACCAAATTAGTTTTCTACGCCACGCGGTGATGGCACAAGGAATTGAAGTCAATCTGGCTAAGGTGGAAGATGTGACTAAGTGGGCTGGACCAACCCAATGCTGGTGAAGTTTGCAGTTTCATAGGCTAGGAAGGTTATTACAGGAGTTTCATTGAAAGACCTTCCAAGATTTCAAGACCTTTTGAGTCAACTGAATAGAAAGGGAGTAAAGTTTTATTGGTTGGAAGAGCGCGAGCAAACCTTCCAAGAGTTGAAAGCAAAGGCTAGTTTCAATGCCTGTTTTGGCAATTCCGGAAGCGTCCGATGGGTTTGTCACTTAAAACATTGCGTCCAAGTGAGATCTAGAATGTGTGCTTATACAGGATGACAAAGTGATCACATGCGATTTAAGAAAGTCGAAGCAATATGAGCAGAGCTACCCAACAATTGATCTTGAGCTTCAGATAGTAGTGCATATTTTAAAAATATGACGTGGGTACACTACAACAAAAATGGTCTTTTGCAACATGCAAAATGCAACATTTATGATTTAAATGTTACAAAAAAGGTCTATCGCAACATTCTAATAAGTGAATGTTGCCATTGCGTAACATAATTGAGTTTTGGCAACATTTTTTAAGTAAATGTTGCTAATGTCTCCTTTTTGCAACGTTTATTTAATGTTGCGAAATTTTTTATCTTTCACAACGTTTTATAAACGTTGCAAAAATCTTACCTTTCGCAACGTTTATAAAACGTCGAAAAGTATCTTTAGCAACGTTTAAAAAACGTTGCGAAATGTAAGATTTTTTGCAACGTTTATAAAACGTTGCAAAAGATAAGGTTTTTCGCAACGTTTATTAAACGTTGCAAAACTTTATCTTTCGCAATGTTTTTTAAATGTTGCTAAAAATACTTTTCGCAACATTGTATAAATGTTGCGAAAGGTAAGATTTTTTGCAACGTTTTATAAAGATAAAACTAAATGGGCGCGGGTTTTTGGTTGAATCGTTCATGGGTTGGCCCAACACGAGAAATAACCAAAATCCAATTACAATATATATTGGCCCAACACACTCTAATAAACCAAATCCGGTCAACGTGAAACCCTTTCTCAATCTCTTCTCTCTCCCGCAAATCCACCTCTGAAAATCTAAGGATGATTTACCCTTTCATTTTACGATATCCAATCGGAAAGATTCATAAACAAATATGTTTAGTTTTTCATAAAGGGTATAGCCACATTCAATTTCGTAAGCTCTTTATTTCTATCTTGTTTTTGAGTAATTTATCTTGAATTTATTAGGTTTGTGAGATGCTTTGATTTCTGGTGTAAATTAATTTATTGTTTTTTGTATTAGAACAAAACCAAACGGGAAAAGAAATTTTTTGATGATTTGGTGGTTTATCTCAAAATGCATTGGAGCTCCGTGAAATAAAAATGAGCTGGGTGTTGTATCTACAGAAAGTGCAGCAGGTATATCTTTCCCTTAGTTCATACTATCAAAATTATTTCTTAAATACTTGTACTTTTGAAACTGCAAATTTTCAAATCTATTTATGTTCTTGGATTAATTAGTCAGCCTAAGTGCTTAATGTATTGGTAACCAATTTATTTCTAGTTTGCTGTGCAAAAATCATTCATCAGCTAGTTATATGATGCAAATAAGAGTTCAGTTATTTGACAGTAAAAAGTGTTGATTGGATTTCCTTGGATGCACCTAGGACCGTATATAATTTGGAGGAATGGGAGACAGGGGTTAGTTGGGGTTGGGAGTGGAGAGAAATTATAATTTTTCTTTTCTATTGTTGGTTAAGAACCAATATAAAGTTTTCTATGTGGTAGATCATATCTGCTAGAAACTCATGGAAAAAATATCTAGAAGAGCTTATAAACCTCCATCTTGTGACTCCTATTAAATAATCTGCAATTGAAATAATCTGTAATTTGCAAGTTTCTGCCAAGATTTGGTTGTTGATGTTATTATTTCTCCAAAGAATTCGATTTCACTTGGTATGCTATTTATTATTGGAAAATATCTCAGTCTCCTTCAATTTCAAAACCTTCATTGCTTCCTTTTGTCATCCATTTCCATGTTTTATTGGACATCTTTTGGCAATGTTAGGTATTTTTTATGCCCCAAATATTTTTTATTAGCTTAAAAGATTATAAATTTCCGATAGTCTATAAAGATTCTTGGAAAATATTTGGTGATTACTGCTGCATTGTCTCAGCAGTCTTTATGAATTTATTCAGGGTTGAGTATACCTGAGAACATTAGCTTGTACAATACTTGTGATTATTGTTGCATTCTCTCTCTTTATCCCTGTCATTTAATGTTTATTCTGTTATCCACCTTATGTCTTCATGTAATTTAATTTTCAATTGCGAGCACCATAGCATACTTAAGTTCACCCATTTAGTTTACTAAATGTGACAGCTTGAAGATTCTGGACATTATGCTGGCATTGATGTCTCAAAGTTGAATAAGAACTGGTAATATAAATTTATATGATCTGCAACGGAAATTTCTCTTATTAATTTGATATGCCGCTCCTTTATTTACCTGTTTTAAATTGTGGTGAAACAAAGTAAATTTAGTTATTGAATTCAAGTTCTTGTTGCCTGAATTGTATCCCACACATCACCATGGCGTGCAATTGATTACAAGCCATTTGTTTCCTAATATCAGTCCCAAATAGGAAGTTTTCTATATTGCCTATTTTTTTATTGGTTATGCATATCTACAAATTCCTAGTTGTCATTTGGTTTGCATGGGTCCTCATCGAGAAGTTATTTTTTATTTCTTTACTTTTCTTGATTTTACTAATATGAAGGAAACATTTTCGTGGTCAAGGATCTGAAGACAAGAAGCCGTCAATGTTTCCGACAAAGGAAGAGTTGCCTAAGGCTGGAAGAATGGATTTTGTGGAGGGCCAGAGGCTATGGTATTCTCTCGGTTGGGAGGGTAAAAATGTTGGATTGGTTGATGAATGAGCTGCTTACATCTTTGAGGAACTTGATTGTGTTGAAGGAGAACATGGAACAGTTTTTGTTGAAAATGTCAATTTTTGCATTTTGCTTATTTGCTCTTTATTTCTATCTGGCATTTTAATGTATGGAGGGCTGTACTATTTAGGGTTGGATGGAGAGAAAAGCTTAGTTCAGTTTGACGGGATTCCTAATGTTTGTTGAACCAACTTTTACAGACAGAGAGCCCTCGAAATCAAGGGCCATAGGGGTGACAATGATGCAAGAAGATCAAAAGAAATGCGGGCAGTTCTAGAGTATGAAGAACGACAAGATTTAGTATGTCATTTGAGTATTATCGATAAATTTGGTGTTGAAAGTGTGGCAATAAACTCTTCATGCCTAAGTAGTATCAAAATTTTATTCCTAATTTTGTTTCATTTTTACTCTTTTTTATTTAAGTGGTGTTGTATTACATTTTAATATTTAAGTGTATGGATTCAAAAATTTATAATGAAATTACCAATTTTTATGCAATATCAAAATTTGTTCAGAATGAATCATTTCAAATTTTCGAGTCAATTTATTAATGTTACTGTATTTAAAAAAAAAAAAAAAAAGGAAGAATACGGCAATGTTGCAAAAAGTCTACTTTTGGCAACGTTTTAAAAAACGTTGCAAAAAGTCCACTTTTGGCAACATTTTAAAAACGTTGCAAAAAGTCCCTCACTCTACGACAACACTGAGATTTGCAACATATGGAAAAACGTTGCAAAAGCCTTTCAGCAACGTTTTTTGAATGTTGCAAAAAACCTTTTTTCTTGTAGTGGTATATCTATATGTAGATAGAACAATTTGACTCAGAGACTAGATTTCCTTAGTAATACTATTTGGAAAGAAAGTTTTAGAACTTAAAGATTTTAACTGAATGTGGAGCGGTAAGCCACTACTAAGTTACTTAGAGCTTGAGCTAACATTATTATCTCATTTAAACGCATTACTAGTTAACCAACACAAAATATTGAATTTGTTTTCTTTTTACTGCGATACTTTCTCCAATATCTTGATATTATTCATGTGTAATCAAGCTCCGCCTGGATTTGTTATCAATGTTGAAGTACTTCGTTGAATACCTCGACCAAGTTCGTGTAATAATCTTCGTATCTTTCTTACATGAGTTGAAGTCATTATTACTTTTGGCTAGATTACTTCGAAGAATACTTTAATGTTATTTGGATAACTAAACTCAAATTTTCCTTGCGAGACTTCATGATGTTATCACTTAATTGAATTACTTTCTATAATATGTCGAGATAGTTCTGAAATAATCAAACTTCTATCTTAACCTATAAAAAATGTAACGTATTCTTTTTTTTTTAAAGCCTATATAATTCTAGCATATTAGTGATGATAATGCCCAAGGACGGAGCCAGACGTTTGAGGTTATGAGGTCAAAAATTGAAATATAATTTTTTTTAAAACAACATATCATTAATGAAGATAAGTCAGTACACAACTATAATTGTAACCTACGTGTTTTCATACTCTGAAAAATACCGTATAATTACATCATTATTAATATTGTTGAATATATCGTTCTTAGCCACTACAGACTACTGTACAAGAATTAGAGAAATAAATTCTTTTATTTGCTGCCTATTTGATTTCCATCTTAACCACTACTGATTACTGTACAAGAATTTCCGTTTTAAAAAGAAACCATATTTACTCTACCTTTTTATGTGAACAAATATGCAAAAGGTGCTGTGAAGGCTTCTGTTATTGACACTATTGTATACTGATAGAATAATACTTTAAAATTAAACTAAAATTTTGAATTTTGACTTTGAATTTTGATTAAAATCTGAATATAATCCAAATATAAATTATCATTGTCAAATGTGTAAAACAAAGAAGATGAACAAATCCACAAAAGTGCTCCTTAAAAAAAATAATAAAAAAAAATAAAAAAAATATATATATATATTGTGGTGTCAACTGACACCACATGACCCCATGTGGGTCCGTCAGTGGTAATGCCACTCACCTAAATATTGTCACTGTGTCTACGGTTGTACTATATTTATATTACAACTTATATATTTGTTTATTAACATATGATGTGATAAAATATGATTCAGTCAAAATTTTGCCAACCAACTAAAAAAAATCCGTAAATGATGATGTATAAAAAGCATTTTCCCTATGACTAACTATTATAAGTCATTTAACAATTAAAAAATAAAATAAATATAATCAAGTAAACTATAGAAACATAGTATTAGTCAAACATGCTACCATAGAATTGGGTTTACATGATTGCAGTCGTTTATATTTGGCTACTTACGAGAATTTAAATTGGATTTTGGAAAATCTTTTGAAATTTTTTTCACTTTTGGCTTTCATCATCTTTTAATGAAAAATCAATTTTTTTTTTCACACATAGAAAGTTATATTATTGTAACCCTGTCTTTCAATTTACTCAACCCAGCTAATATGGTAGGTGGTTATTTGATGCATGAATCAATAAAGAATACCACATCAATGCATCAAATAACCATCTGCCATGTGTATGTTTGAATGACTACGAATAACATTACTTTTTATATTAAAAGGGGTATGAAAATGAAATGAAAAAAGTTAGATTGTTTGTAATCCAAAAGAAATTTTTTATTGTATTCAACTTTTTTCTTAATTAGATTTTTGGTTAGTAAAATAATTTCCTATAATGGCGAATCCATCGTAGCATAATTATTATTATTCTCCTATAAATACCAACCGAGCAAAGATTGCCAATGCACAAACTTCAATTATGGAGAGAAGGATATCACGAGGCCGTCGAAAGATTGAGATCCAGAAGATTGAGAATGAGGATGATCGTTATGCAACATTCTCGAAACGTCGAGTAGGGTTACTAAAAAAGGCAAGTGAACTATGTACCCTATGTGATGTCGATATGGGGATTATCATTTCCTCGCCAACTGGTAAGCCATTTTCATTTTTTCATCCTACTATGGAATCTGTTCTCAATCGATATTATAATAAAGAACCATCTAACAATTCTAGTGAAATTTTTGAGACTTATGTTCGAAATAAAGTTAATGCACTCAATGAAACACTCGACGAAATAAGTGAAAAAGTCGAGTTCGAAATGAAACGGGCCGAGCGCTTAAATGAAATCGAAGAAAAACGCACCTTTAAAGGTTGGTGGGAAGCTCCAGTCCAAGAGCTCAATAGAGAACAAGTGCAACAACTGAAATCTATGCTGGAAAATTTCATAAATCAAGCAAAATATCGAATGGAAAAATTGAGGATTGACGAAGCTGCTTCTTCTTCATCAATGCTCCCTCAAGGAAATTCTCCCAACACAGTTCATTCTGAATTTTTTCCAAATGAAGGAAATTTTCTGACCACAGTTCAACCTGGGTTTTTTACAAATGAAAATGCAAATGCAGATCCAAATGCAAGTGCAGGTGCATCAATGTTCCGTCAAGGAAATTTTTACACAGTTCATCCTGGTTTTTTTACAAATGCAAATGCTGATCCAAATGCAAGTGCAGGTGCATGGCACCCTCAAGGAAAATTTTCCAACATAGTTCATCCTGGTTTCTTTCCAAATGCAAGTGCAGGTGCATCAATGAACGTTCAAGGAAATTTTCCCAACACAGTTAATCCTGATTATTGTCCAAATGCAAGTGCATCAATGCAGCCTCAAGAAAATTTTTCCGACACAGTTCATCCTGATTTTTTTACAAACGAAAATGCGAACTCAGATCCAAATTTAGATTTTCCCAGCACAGTTCATCCTGGTTTTTTCCCAAATGAAAATGCGATTGCTTATCCGAATCCAGATTTTCCCAGCACAATTTATCCTGGTTTTTTTCCAAATGCAAATGCAAATGCAAATGCAGATGCAGATGTAGATCCAAATGCAAGCACAGGTGCATCAAGCAGTGGAGCTGGACACGGTGGTGCTTCTTTTTTTAACCCACTTTTTTGGGGTAGAAACTAATTTTAATTAATGACAACATTAGCAGACTAATGGTTTTTGATTTTTTTATGTCCGCACTTCTTGATGTTTTGAAGTTACATATGATGTAACAATCTTTAGTTACATATATTTAAAGAATAAATTAAATCTGTGTACTCTAGTGCAATGGCTGAGATTAATTGTTTGATGACGATAGTGTTGTTGTTGGAGTATAAATTTCTCCTTCGAACAATCCGACAAAATAACCTTAATGTAATTTACACAATGTGACAATATAATCAAAAGGATCAGAAAAATAATTCTAGCCCACCGACTTCACGATATTTCCTTAAAACGAATTTGCTGTTTTCAAAGGTGTTAAAGACGTTCAACAATCGTTTCTTAAGATAGAACGAATTTCGTCTTCTACGAAGACAGCACAGCAATCTGCAGGAATTCCAACAAACTCAATGAAGTGTTTTCACTTCGAGAATAATTTCATTAAGTATCTAAAAATTTGATTAATTACAATTTGACCCAAAAATTTAAATAATTTTTGTCCAAAAAATTAATATAGTACAAGGATTCACCTGCATATGAACACGAACCAGACTCAGGCACGTACCGTGCCGAGTTGGCCGACCGTACGACGGCGCGCACACGTGAGCTTGTGACCGAACCCAATAGGATATATGTCTTCCCTTCCAAAGACTATTGATATCCCTTGGAGCCCAAGTCCAATTTCCAAACTTACACAATATAAATCACTCCAAAGTTTTCTAACTTTTCTATGTGGGATAAATGTTTGACAATTTTCAATATATCAAATTCTTCACTAGTTCATAGTTTCAAGAGAGTTACTTTGACATTAGACTATGTTTGATTCCCATTTTTATGAAGAAAAAAATGTATTTTGGAATAGTAGATTGATGAAGAATGTGTGGTTGAAAAATAAGGAAAATTTGATTTATGTGAAATATTATTTTAATGAAAAATGTGTGGTTGAAAAGAAGAGAAAAATGCATTTCAACAAAAATGATAATCAAACGGGGCCTAAATATTTCATTCAATTCTAAATGATTTTCGATAAATAAAGATATCACGTTAATTACCTCATGGAGTAGAACGTGAATATGCTAGGTCCCGTTAAAATTAAGGTACGGATCCCACTGAAATTTAGGCTCAAAATTGACCCATTTAACTAATAATAAACCATTTCCCCATAGATAGAAGTCAATTAGGCAGTAGAAAAAATCAATTGATTTTTAATTATTTTACATTTTTAATTTAACATTTGTGGATTGTGTTGTTTATGTCAAGCAAGAATAAAAATTTGAAAACTCAATTCTTTTTAAAAAAATTGCTATCCATGAGATTTGATGGAATTTTTTTTTGAAATAAACGGTTTTGAAAATATTTTAATGAAGTAAAATGTAAGAGTATGCAAATTTCTTGTCTTATGGAATCAAGTAAATATTCATCAATTACCTCGACTTGCGAGAATGATTGATAAATTTCATCATAATTAATTAACTTTAATAAATAGTTGTCATAACGTTCACTTGGATGCTCGTTTTAGGATAGTGATCTCAGACTTCAACATTTACAAGTATATAAACAAATGCATGCAACGTGACTACAGAGTATTGGTAATGCCTTAAAGGGCTCCCTTAGATCCACGTGTTAGGATGATGATCTTGAACTTTAACACGTGAAGTATATGTAACACGTGCACAATGTGGCTATAGAGCCTTGGTAACACATTAACGGCGCACAATATTTAACACTTTTGCATGCTTACGTTGCTGGTGCATTAATGCACACGAGTATTTAGCATTTTTGAATGTTTAAATTGCTTATATATTGATAAAAAAAGGTCAATTCAGTCAATCATCATTGTTGAGATTGAATTCTTTTTGATTAATTTGTTTAACCAATTGATAATATTAAACCTCCAAAAATGAAAAGTTTAAGACAGCATTGTCAAGAAATAAAGGTGAAGAACAAAAGTGTAAATGAAGTCAATAGTTTAAGTTGGTAGATGCAATTTCCTTTTTTTATTATTACTATTCGGGATTTTTTGTGTATACCTTACAAACATGCTAGAAAGGATTCAAGTGTCATCAATCTAAGAACAAAAAGAGGGGAAAAAGAGAGAGAGAAAGTTTTGAATCGTCTTCTCACAGTTTGACTCCTTTCAAAATTATAAAAATATCGAATGAATTATGTATTCCATTCTTGTACAAGCGCATTTGAACATTAGTGACTTTAGTCCTATATAACAAAATTTCAAAGATCTTAAATCCCAAAAACTGGCTACTTTTCCTACTACGCATACCGCCCCCTAGCTGGGGCCTCCAAAAGTAAAATCTGCAAAAACTAATGAAGAAATGCAGTTCATAATCTGCTCATTGCCATACAATCTATACAGTGTTTATCTAATACTTGCCAGTTGTATAATTTCACTCTCTTTAATTGATAGTAGTGAGGGGAACTCGGGAGTCTCTCGCAGTCTCCAAAATATTCTTTGCCTCTCCATTCACTACTTGTTTCTGTGATTTTGCATCCCAAAATGTCTTTAGCAATTCTTCAAAAGATGGGGATCGGAGTTCTACTATGGAAGCAGTGCTCGGAAGATTAAAGGATTTCTTTCTCGGTGTTGAGCATGACGGTTGATCCACCTGCCATGGAAAACATTAATCACATGAAAATGAAAAATGATTTCTGCATTCCTTTATGTTTTCAAGATTGTTTCTTTAGCCATGTCTTCCGTAGATTGAAGAAAAGTGAAATTTGTTTGACTCGAGCTAGTTTTTTTAAACAACATCAAACTAAGTGTTGTTCTTTTAATGAGGGTCGTTGTTCTTTCAGTACTCCACTTCGCTCGTCCCAAAATCTACTCAAATGTGTAAAATAGTTAGAAACTACAATACACTAGTTTTGGTATAATTTTAAGAACCATAATTTTCTTCCATGTAATCTGGTAATAGTAGCTTCTATACATTATTTTATGTTTAAAAAAAAAAAAAAAAAACCATGTTGATGCACAAATAGTTCGGATTTCTTACCATGTATTCTTCTAGAAGACATTTTCCTGATTTTTCTGTGATTTCCACAATTTTGTGGTAGTGTCCGCTCCTTAGTTCTCTCAAGTTTCCACGACAAGGAACAATCATGGAATCAAGATTGCTACATGCCTCATGGTCAAGTTGTAGTGAACCTGCATGGCTTTCTTAGTTAGATACAGTTTACTTTTCGTCCAGTATATGTATCCTCTCTACCATACATGATGCCATAAATGAAACAAACTTATCTACCAAGCTTATACTGAAAATGTGAGTATAAAAGAAAGAAAGAAACTGGATAACTTACGATCAATGGACGAGAGGAGATTCTTGCTTCCAGTGTCTGCATTTTCAAATGCAGTTGACACAGCAGAAGAAAATCGTCTGCGCAAGACTTGAATGGTGTACATTCCTCCTCTAGAGTAAATATATAGCAGAGCACATGAAAAATAAGTAAATGTGCATGATTAACATTAAAGTTTAAAAAATCATGGACAATTATTTAAACAAACCTGACAATCTCATCCACAGAAGCAACATTTCTCTTCTCTAAGCTAAGCAAGGATTCTTGAGCATTGATCCACTGTTCTGCACCCAATTTTGCTTTTTCCATACTGCATATTTGATTGTTAGCGTAAAATACCAATTAAAAGATTCAACTACAGGGGGGAAGGTTTCCTTGTAATTGATACTATTTTTTTGGGAAAAACCCTTTACCACCAACAAAATATTGACCTGATAATTTAGAAATGTGTTGAGACAAATGTAACTTACCAACTCTGAAGAATGCGTTTCAAATCTTCTTTCCCACTTGCTAATGAAGCCGTATCCTCGAGATAATGGGATTCGGCTTTCTCCATGTATGTTGTCCATTCACCTTTGATAGAACAAGTAGTGTCTTGCATGATAGACACCTCTTGTTGTAGGTTGTTAGTTCTACTGGCTGCATTTTCTCGAAGTCCAACAATTGCACTTTGAACCTAGGACAAAAAGAATAACACACACAAGATAAATAGTTGATCATCATCCATCTTGCACAAAAAGAATCACCGATGATAAAAATAGTTAGATCATAAAGGGTGATTGAACATACGATAAAAGAAACTTAAATAGAGCTATACTTATGGACTCGAAGGATTTATTTGAACTTAACACATTGTCAATCAAAAACATTTTGGGTCTTAGAGAATATTTTTACTAGCCTAATAAACATAGAGGTATTTTTTTGAAAATTAAGTCAAGACTTACTTTTTAGATATGTAAGTTTTTTGAGAAAAAAAATTATATTTACCTTTTCCTTTTGGTCCACATGTTTGGCAAAAATTGTTACGTAAACTTAACTTTTAAGCTTAGTTATGTTTTACAAAAATTGTTTTTTAAAATATCTTTTAAGCTTAGACATCTTTGGCTAAGCAAAAACTTTTACAATTTTAGGCTTTAGCCTTTGTGTCCGAGTTTCATGCACAATGTTGCTTTTTTTGATAGCCCGATGAGAATGTGTTTCTTTGCCAATAGACTGATTAATTCTTCACTCTTCCTTATTACATTTTTCGTTTCTGTTATATATCTTGATGCCATCAGATACTGCTGCAAACTGTTTGCAGATTATTTGATGCTCAAAATTAGTAAAATTGAATAAATACTATGTAGAGTAGTAAAGGACATATCCAACTGCAGATTATCTGCACTTTCCCTTCCAGTTCAGGCCCTTACCAATTTTTTCTTCCTAGAATTTGAATCAGCGAGCAGCTCTGCTACCTTTTGTAAGAGTTGACTTTCTTCGAGGGCAGAACACTCCTACATTAAATTATACATCCAGAAAGAAAACATTTCAGATGGACGATTAGCCCGAAAAGGGGAAAAACAAAAGTTTTAGTTGGAAGAGCTTAATCACCTCAAATTTCTTTTCAAGTTCAGATAATTTCTGATCATTAGTTGTCTGTGCTTCTTCCACAATTTCACCTAATTTTGAAGCATGCATATCTAAAGTCTTGAAAAATTTGACAGTAATTTGGGAAATTGATCTCGTAGTAGCAATTGCTCTGGCATGTGCCTGGAAATTACATGAAAATGTCAACAAACGCCTCTTTTCAGAATAAAAAAGTAAAAAACTACAATTGCTAGATGTCTAAACAATTTTCTTTACAGGTTAAGCAAAAGCTAACCTCTCGTTGCTGTTGAGCATATGCAGTTAATTTAGTCTTTTGACTGTGCAGACTATTTTGAAGATCATGAAGTAACACATCAGCCTCGGAACCAATTCCCTTGAAGAGCTGCATCATATGAACCAACATCAACTAGAAGCTTAAAAGAAGGTTCTCCTTCACAGAGAAAAGTTACAAATTCTTACGTCTTCTAAAGCAGAGGAATGTTTAGAAACTTCAGAATTCAGGCGACCAAAAGTTGACCCCGAGTTACCATCAATTTCCCCTGCTAAATCATCTAAGGCTTTGATACCAGAACCGTACATTGTTTTCAGTTTTTCTAGGCGACCTCGGAGCTCTTCAGTAGCCTATGAGAAGAACAGTAGATGGTAAACTGTGGAGTAGGAGTAACACAACAAGTTTTCACTGTCTGAATGAAATATACCTCAGTCTTTGTTGATACAAATGACTGCATGTCTTCCTCCATTTCCTTTAGTTGTCGTTCTTTTTGCGTAGTCGAAGCTGCCACAGTCTCGTGCAAGATTTGAAGTTGCTGAGTCAATTGGGATTGGAATTTCTGGATAAGAATTCTGTTGTCATCTTCTATTTTGTCCTTCCTCTCTGGATGGATGTCAGCCATACGTGAGAAAAGCAGATGACAATTAGGCTCTTCAGCAGAAAAGACAGAATCTCAAATAATTCAAAATTAGAATACAAACCTATTTTACCGAACAGATTAGACACATCTGATGAAGCATTTTCTAGTTCTGCTCGAAGTTCAAGTGCCTGCTTGACCAGAGCTTTCTCTGATAGAGGATAACCATACAGAAAAGTCATACAGCTATGGCAACAATGATAGATGCCCTACGGCTAGTCTAACACAGTAATGCATGATCAGTGACAATATTCAGCAAAGTCAGCTAAATCATGTGAAATTCGGAACAAGATAAATCTAGTAGCGCCAACCAAAGTTAGGACATTTGATAAAGTTGTAGAACAAGGATATGAACACTAGTAAGGACTAAGGAGCAGTGTCTCAAATATAGCAATGTGTTTATGTTCAAATCACCCCACACCACCAACCCAGGAAAGGACTTGTAACTACTGCTTGAATTTGTTATCTTTTATTTTAATAATCTGATAAACTAAAATCAAACAACATCTTGTTATATCTAGCACAATGATGTCATTTGATTATTAATTTTAAAAGATAAGAGTGTTTTGTTTGGCATGTACTAAAATTTACATTTGTTAGCAATCTGAGGACTATTTCATCACGAAAATTCATGTTTCTAACCTGATGTTTCCTATTGCTGGTCTTGGGGAAATTTCAATTAAAATAACATTTTATATTCGTGAACTAGAGTAAACATTGGAGGAAAAAAACACGTGTCAACATAAGACCAAAATGACACATAAGAAATACATGATGTCATTTGATTATTAATTTTAATAGATATAAGAGTGTTTTGTTTGGCATGTACTGAAATTTACTTTTGTTAGCAATCTGAGGACTATTTCATCACGGAAATTCATGTTTCTAATCTGATGTTTCCTATTGCTGCTCTTGAGGAAATTTCAATTAAAATAACATTTTATATTCGTGAATTAGAGTAGCAAAAAATACACGTGTCAACATAAGGCCAAAACGACACATGAGAAATACATGATGTCATTTGATTATTAATTTTAATAGATATAAGAGTGTTTTGTTTGGCATGTACTAAAATTTACTTTTGTTAGCAATCTGAGTACTATTTCATCACGAAAATTCATGTTTCTAACCTGATGTTTCCTATTGCTGGTCTTGGGGAAATTGCAATTAAAATAACATTTTATATTCGTGAACTAGAGTAAATATTGGAGCAAAAAAAAAAACACGTGTCAACATAAGACCAAAACGGCACATAAGAAATACATGATGACATGAAAATGTTAATTATTAGCAACAGGAGTTAGTTAAGAAGAATGCTGGAAGAGTATACAAGGGATAAAAAACCTACCAGACTCAAGTAAATTGGATATCAGGTATTCCTTTTCTTTTATTGTGACGTTTGCCTGTCTGTGTCTCTCTCCAAGATCATGCAATGAATGCACAGTTTCCTGTAGGTTTTTCTGAATTACAATAGACAAAAACAGATAGTTACTGATCGACAAGAAGAAGGGAAAATATACCATATTTTGGGTAAGGCGGATATAGAAAATTTACCTCAGTTTTTTCAAGTTTATCACTTAATTCCACGGTCAACTGTTGCTGAGAATTGTACAGCTCTTGAAGCTCCACTAATTGCTAATTACAGAGTTCATACTTTTTAATGGCAACAATAAAAATATATAGTGGTAAGCAATTGATAATTGATGGTACCTTGTCCTTAGATTCCAAATCAAGTTCCATCCGCTCCATCTTTTCAGACAAAGCCTGCAAGGAGAAAATATTCAAGTATTCGAATGTCAAGGATCTTCGGTAAATGCATTTCATTGTTAGACCAAGTTCAAACCTTCTTTTCTGCCTCATCCTGAAGATAGCGATCTCTAGGTATATAGATTC
The DNA here is from genome assembly GCA_019395295.1 of Osmanthus fragrans. Lineage (NCBI taxonomy): Eukaryota > Viridiplantae > Streptophyta > Magnoliopsida > Lamiales > Oleaceae > Osmanthus > Osmanthus fragrans. The sequence continues at coordinate 26,973,091 of CM033355.1, read as the reverse complement.
CGTTCCTCTCTCTTGCCGCATATACCTCTTTTGAACATAAAATTGTCATAAGGAACTTATAAACAATCGAGAAATATACATGCCTGAGATTTCAATTTTCCTTGCAGAACTCGTGCGAACATGAATAAAGTTGGGCCCACACGCAAGAAAGAGTCCGAGAGATACAGAGAGCAATAGACAACCTTGCTTCAGTCGGTCAATTTCTGAGTACAAATCTTTGACTAATGCAGATTTCATCATCTTCTGATTAACCTGATATAAGAACCAAGTACTTTAAGTACTATTCAGAGAAAGAAGCAACTAAAAGAATTAGGAGCAGAGCGTTTGTGGATACATTGAAATAATTTTTGTGGATACATTTAATTATTTGAATTAACATCGCCAAGACAACTGACCTCCGGTTTGTTCTTTATGTTCTTGGCGCGGTGAGCATAATCTAAAGTGCTGAGTGTCTCTTCTAAACTATGAATAGAGGGTGATATTGTGGCAATTATACATGTCTTTGTTTTCCCTCCCAAGGAATCTCTTAGCAACCTTGTTAATTTGCTATCCCTGAAATTTCAAAGTGACATATTTTACATACCTATACATTTACTTACATGCTTTGCTACGGTAACACAGTTGAGGAAATGATAAAAACCTATACCTATATGGTATATGACCAGAGTGCTCGACCAAAGCATTTATGACACGACCAAGTGTCAGCAAGCTCTTGTTGATCTCACCCGCTTCTCTTGCTCTACCCTGCAAAAGCCTTTTACACCATCACATGTGGGAGCAGAATGTTGTCAAAATATACCCATCAAATTCTAAAATCTTATTAACCCAGTATGTTTAGTGCTGTTAAACATATTTTAAAAATGTGTGAATTATCATCACTACATAGCACTGATATGATACTATGTGATGTCCGACCTCTCTAGCTCCAGAACGAGAAATATTCTCTGAGCCAGCAAGGTCAACAAGATTGAGCTTCCCACATTTGATCATCTCCTCTCCTTCTAGGGTGCACTCCTTGATATGAATTGTGATGGAAAATACAGAGTGAGAACGGCTGCTCTGTTTGTTTAGAAGGGTCTCTGCAGTTCTCCTTTTAGCCGAACCTTTCTCCAGGATTCTATATATTTCGTTTGCAGTAGTCACAATCTCCTCTTCCAATCCTCTGACAAAAACTCCACCTTTACCAGCCTCCATGAGTGCTATTGGTTTCTTGGATTTTTCTTCCGTGAATTTTGAACATTCCTCTGGTGCCAAAAGATCCGTTATCTCCTCGTTGTACAACTCCAAAAATGTTACTTTCATGTTATACTCTGCATTTTGAGCTTCTAATATATCAAAAATTTGTCGGACAGCTCTTGGAATAACACCTGCATCACTTGGAAATTCCCCAATCTAAATGGGAAGAAAAATCAAATTACTGACACAGAGTTATAAACATTGAAGTAAAATGCTCTACGAATATGGTTTAGTGTCAAGATAAAAACCCAAACCATTTTCCTTGCTCCACCCTCCATTGTGTAAGTCTTTCCAGTTCCTGTCTGTCCATAGGCAAATATGGTGAAATTATAGCCCGCTAGAACTTCACATACCATGGGGCACACCGCTTGGTCATATAAATCTTTTTGCTGGGATAACGGACCAAAGACCTAAACAGATTATGCGACAAAAGAGGGGAAAAAAAAATCAGAGAATGCAAGAAAATAAAATCAAAAGACAATAGAATGTGCTACAACATATTCTTGAACTCTGAAATGGGATCAATTATCAAAATTTTCCAGTTCTTAATTATCTCATCCATTTTTCTTAGGCTTGAGTCCTCATTCTTTTTCCATTATAAGATATATTAAAGTGGAAAACCTTATCAAATTGAAAAGTTCTATCAATCTGCTTATTAGCAATATTCTGAACTGCACAAACTTCTCTTCTGTTCTCATTGCAAGAAATAACCACCGGTGTGTGCAACCTCGTCTCATCCTCACTCAATGGCCTACAGAGAAAATTCAATAGAACTTATCAATTTCATTCATCTAATCCACTCAATCCCCAAACAAAAAATCTAAGTAAGACTCAATGGATCAACTCACCGGCAGCGCAGTACGACTTGTACATTGACGCATTTATCCTTATCATGCTTCCCACTCATATTCCCCTCAACGGATCGCAGATCTCTCACCGCCATATCGCTCGACCGTGGCGTATGTGATGGAGATATAGGCACCATTCCTCCTCCTCCCCTTCTCTGCGAAGCCTCCATTTTTCTTTTTTCTTTTTTACAATCAATTACTCTCCAAATCTCTCAACTTTATTTACTTCTCCTTTACCCTTCACAGCATACAAAATTGAATCTGTCAGCTCAAATATAAAATTTAAAAAATAAGAGATAAATTGAAAATGGACGATTCATCGATGTTCACAAGAAAAATGACGAGGCAAATAGTAAATACATACATCACAATTGAACAGATACTTACAGTGGATTTGAATTTGAAAGGCCGGCAGCAGAATAGAAGCTTGAAATACGCATACAAGTGACAATGATAACTAGAGAGAGTTTTGTGAAGTAGTGGATTTTCTTAGATTAAAAATATAGATACAGCAGAGAGAGAGAGAGAGAGAGAGAGAGAGATTAGTACAGAGAGAAGATGAAAATATGGCCGTTACGGAGCGTTTGAATTTTTGTGAGGTGATAGAGAAACCATAAGAGATGACGGCGTTAAAAATCCCGTTTGAAAAGAACCTCGTCAATTCATTATTCGTATGCTAATATTGTCATTTAGGCGGATACTAAACACCAAATTTTATTATATATAAAACACTAAAAGTTAAAACAACGAATAATGAACCAAATTTCGGCACTGTTTAAGAGAAAACAAGATTATTTTGAATTCAAATTAATAACTATTTATTGCTTCCAATTTTCAGACAAATAATTCAACACTAATGAAAATATTATATCCTTGTTGTTGATATTTTTTTTTATTGCTTTTACATAATTTTAAATTATTCTCTTGGTAATTCATAATTTATCTTATTTATTTTATTTGATTGCGAAAGATGATTGAAAATGGTTTTGAATTTAATAACTGAAATTACTAATGAATTTGTTTATTGGCCTAACTAAACTCTTACTTCAAATTTGAATCCCAGTTAGACAATTTATTAAAGACGATTATGAGCTTCTTCTTTTTTCACCTCTACCCCTCCCCGATGAGACTCGAACTTCGATCATCATTGACATCAATACTTACTGGAAATAGTTATTAACTAAAAAATCGTTTACCTTAGGCATGTGAAGACATATATATATATATATATTTTTTTTTTTTACTAATACCAATTCTCGTTCAAAGAATTGCTTATTTGGTAAAAATAAGAATATAAAAATTCACGATATGTTTGGTGGTACACAATAGTATTTGGCTAAATTAGAGTAGTGACTCAAGTTATTAATTTAATTCAGAAAATGAATTGAAACCCATAAAAATATAAAACTTGATAAATATGTGGAAGCATACGATGTTCTTTAGTCAATCCCTTCCGCTCATTGATAAAGAAGGGTACACCTCTCTTGATCACTAATTACTACAATCAATTTTAATATATTAAGTCAACTGAACTGAATAATATTAAAGAAGAAAAATGTACAATAAAATTTGGCATTGGTTACACCCAACGTCCACTTTTGCGCCGAATAACTAATGGCGGAAATGCAAGGTAAAACATCAAAAAATAAAAAAAATAAAAAAAATGTGATGATAATAGAAAATTTTTAGACTTTGTGTTTGGTATCAAAAGTGTCCCATATGATAAAGAGTGATGTGATAAGGGCACATGCCCTTTAGGTAACATGGTGGTGCCTCAATAATTCACAATCACTGAAATTACTCTCTTCCCCTTTGGTTTAGTTATAACTTACTATACCATAGGAACAAAAATCCGTGACAAATTGCTCGGAATGAGCAATATAGGGAATGAAATTATCTCAAGGAGATAACATAAATTTGTCGTGAGCTCGAAGATGTGTAACTTAAAACCCATTCCAATATGCCAATTTGGCTGTAAAGTTTGTAACTTGAGTTGCCCAATCCATACTTTATACAAAGTTTTTCAAATTCTTTGGGTTCGTTGATGCCTTCTTCAATAGATAGACGTTATAATACTGGTTTACAATACCAAAACGAAAAAGAAATTGAAATTTAGTTCTGAATGTCAAGTACTATGCTCGAAAATGTATATCTAAGATCAAGTTATATGTGAAAGAGGACGAGATGATTTAGGAACCCCACATGCAAATGTATAAATGCAATAATATAAACTAAATATTATTCCCAATAAATTTGAAGCTAACTATCTATATTATTTTTTGAAAATCTATTTTGATCATTGAAAGATGGAACAAAATGCTAAGTGGAGAAGGATCATTGGATTTTTGAGTGGATGCTTGAATAGGAAAAAACAAAAAAAAAAAAAAAAAAAAAAAAAAAATTGAGGTGGTTCTAAAATTGAAATGACATCTAAAAACCTCAGCTTTTTGGAGAAAATGGCATTCATGATTCAACGACATGTGGTAGCCCATGTTACCTTAGTAGAAATGAATATTTAATGTTCTATACTAAGTCCTTGTATTGTGATAATTCTTTGAAAAAAAAATAAAATTTAATAGCATTTTAGGAGAATGTATAGTTAAAATATAGGATTTCTTTTTTTGGATTTACGAGTAGAATATTTTAATATGTGAACGTGTGATTGAAAATGATATTGTAATTTTTTTTTTTTTTTTGAAAAGAATGAGAATCAAACAAAGGCTAATTATGTAATATGCAACAATTTTTTTGCTTGTCACCTAAGCTTAGAAAAAATGTCAACTAGAAGCTCTTTTAAATGCAAATGAATAATTTATTTTTTCAATTGCATTTTCTTTTTCATGTTAGGCACAATCAAAATTTGTTCTAGGCAGACGAGAAAATACATAGGCATTTCAAATTTACGTGTATATATATATAGTATCATAATGATTTACACGATTTTATTTATTTTCATTAAGTTGATATGAATACTACCAGAGTTATGCTACAGATACAGAAAAAGTTTGACGGAGTTTTTACAAAAGAACACTTAATAATTTTTCATTTGTTTTCGACACAATAATTACAGAAAACACACCATACAACACTTGTATGGTTTCTGTGAATAATTATGAAGGGAATTATTCTACTACTAATTGCAACAATTCCATGCATAATTATGAGAGGAAAAAATTGAGCTCTTTTTTTTTTTTTTTTTTTTTTTATGTGAATATATGTACTTGTAATTTCTCTGCTTATGGTTCGCTATTAGGGAAAATTTCATATTTAAGAGAATAAGTATGACACATTTCAATATTAAGAAAACAAGTTTCAAATTTCAAAAATCAGATTTTTATTAAAATTTATTTATAATTTAATAATTAAATACATACATGTCACAGATTTATACAATTTGGTCACAAATTATCAAATTAATTAGTCACAAATTATTTCAAAGCCACAGATTATTTTCGAGGTCATAAATCAAAATTTTAATAAGTCACAAATTATTTTACGGTCATGATTCAAAAATTTTATAGGTCACAATTTATTCATCGGTCACAAATCACAATTATTATAAGTCACAACTTATTGTATAATTACAAATTATCAGATTATTAGTCACAGATCAACAAATTTTTAGGTCAAATATAATTTTTTAGTCACAATTTATCTTTAGCATTGGTCATATAATGTTTATTGGTCAGAGATTAATCAATTTAATGATTACGATCAACCAAAAAATTTGTGACCACAAGCTTCACTTGTGACCACCACTTCATCATCACCTAAATCACCACCACAACCACTGTCGCCGCCTAAACCACCGCCACCTCCCGACAACAATACTACCACCACCACCACCACCACCACTATTGACAGCACCACTGTCAGATTCGTGACCACGGCCACCACCGCCAGATCTGCAACCACAGACACCACCACAACACTGCCACCACAGACACCACCACAACACTGCCACCACACAACGCCCATCCAACAACCAAACAAAATTCATCTTAACCACCGCCATTCGTGCATACTACAACTGCGATCTACTCCTCTGTCGTCGCCACGGCCACCGGACCACCACTATCACCATCAACAAAACCACAAACACCACAAAACATGGAAACCACCAACACCCATCCAACAAAAAAAAATCATCTTCGCCACGATTTGTGTCTGCTACAGCTGCGACATGGAAACCATCAACACCCATCCAACAACCAAAAAAATCATCATCACCATCGTTTCAGCCGCGATCTACAACGGCGTTACGACGGTCTATTTGCGAGGAAGACGAGAGAGAGAGATAATGGAGACATGGCAGCGTTTCTGGTGGGTGAATGGAGTGGGGGGGTAACCTCCGCGACTTCTGGCCTGACTCCTCCAACGACAGCGACAATGATCGAGGAGAGAGAGAGAGAGTGTGTGTGTGTGTGAAGAGAGGAATACATAATTTAGGATTTTAGGTAGATTAATTGTTTTTTATATATATTAATTAATTAATAAGATATTTGATTTTTGAATAGTTAAACTTTGAGTATGATTTTAGAATACTCAATTTATAAACTAGAGTTTTGTGTAATTTTCACTTGCTATTATGTATCACCAAAGACGAAACTCAAATCCATCATGAAGTTGGTCATTATAGGTCAATTTAAAGTAGCCCAATCCTTCGAATCACTACAACCTTTATGGTCTTCATCCAATATGTTGAACAAAAAGGCCCACAAATTTATATGGAAAATGCATCCGACTTCAATGAAAGATCCAGCTGCTTTATTGGGAGATTTTGACACCATCGAGAATGAGATAACTACATAAAGTCGATGTTTGAGCCTCATTAAATTATAATAGAGTTCTCTTTCTCTTCTTTTTAATCACACATTATTCCAAAAATATTATTCCAAAAATTATAACATCAAATAACGAGGTTCAAAACAGAGGCAAAGTGTTGACAGATGCAGTTAACGTCAAATTATGAATAACAGAAGAAATGACTTTTGTGCCTCAGTCCATTCCTTTGACATCAATTACAAACCTAAATCATTCCCCTCCCCCAACCCACAAACATAAATTAATGGAGTTGACCTTCTCCATTTTTTTATAGATGAGACAGCTGCTGATTATTTAGAGAAATATGCAAGTGAAAATGACCATAGTGCTACATTTACCTATCTCTAACGTAACGCCCTTTTGTCACTGCTTTATCTCACTTCATCATTTTATTTATTATCAGACTGAAAGTTACCGAGAGACCTTCAATAGTAGTCAAGATTTGATCCATCTGTGAGTTGGGGGAAAAGTATTAACCACAATATTGACAATCACTTATTCTAAAATAATTACATATTGCAACTAAGTTCGTGTAAATAATATGATAAGGGTCACCGACCTTTCGCTCTAATTTCAAATATGTCCATGAATTTCTATGTGTCATAACTAATTTATTAAACTAATTCAGTCAAAGTCAAACATTTTCAATTATACATTCAAAAATATTATTCGTTATTATCCATATATTTTCTAGGGACTCACTACTTTTTATGTATAAATCATTCATAAATTTGTCAAATGGAAGCTTTGTTTCATTGCATGTCGAGATTTTACAAAGATCCACGGTAAGGATTTGTTCTAGTCAACTGCTGATAGACAGTTGCCTCCTAACTTTTCAAATTTGTTGGGGTTTTAAAATAAACAATCTATCTATACACGAAAATGATGAGACCAGATGAAATAATTCCTTGACGCCTCATCAATTGAAACAAATTCGTAACATTGTACAAATTAGACAAGATAACATGACAGTATATGTAAAATATCACATTATGTTCTGATCTGACACATCGATATTGAACAATATGTCATATTTTTTAGACCCTTTTGCAAGAACTCTTTCCCGAGGGCAATGCAGTCATTGCAATAACATAACTAGACATGTTCTACTTCTCAAACATTAGGCTGTTGCAATTATAGTGCTATCAAGAAACACATAGATGTTGAAACTCCACAGAGATCAAGATTTTAGGTATAGCCAGGATTTCTACCTTGGGTCAAATAGGAGATGATCACTATATATATGTAGGGTATAGACATAATCTAGACAAATTTCTGTATTTTATCTTTCGGCAAAAGCTAAGTTTAAACTTGTAAAATTATCATTTTTGGACCCTTAAAGGTCATATCATTCTTCAGTTATGAGCCACTAGTTTAGATATTTTTCTTCACAATTATTGGCATTCACATTTTTCATAGGAATCATATCTCAGACACAAAAATAAATTTTTTTTTTTTTTTTTAACTTAATATAATGTTATATTCCATGTTACAATAATCTGAGCTTTTTTCATTCAAAAAGTCCTATTATTATAGTTCTATAAATCAAGCCTTAATTTTTACATATTTATTCTTAATTTTAAATTTTGCACTCGAAAATGGTAGATGGGTTGGCCCGACCTAGATTGATCGGAGCTGAACTATATGTATATGGGTCCACGGGCCCATATATTTATACCTCAACCACTCATTGGGTTGGTGGACCAACCTGACCCATTTACATTCCAAGACTTGTTTAGGAACAATTCTTTAGATCAGATTTCATATTGTTGGTAGAAATAAAACTATCATACATTGGTATGTGACATAATTTAGATTGGTGGGTTGAAATTAAACTAGTGCAGAACTCGTTTGTCAATGGTATCTATTTCCTATGTCTATTTATTGTTCTTTGGACACATCGCTCACCCATATGTTGAATCCAGAGATGATGGTACCTTGCGGCTTGCCAAATGGATGCGGCAATTGAGAACAAACTGGAGGGTGATTCAACCGCAGATAAAAGTCAACACTATATTCAAGATGGTCAACTCAATAAATATCAACATATTCTACAAAAGACACTAAGTTCGACCTTAGATGGTACTTTAGTACTTATCCCTACTTCTATTTAGACCACTCAATTGCAACAAATGACTTCTTTGTAGTTGAGAAAGATTCCACCGTTTCTTTCCTTTATTATCCCTTCTTGCAAAAATCGATTTCTCTAACTATAACCATTTTATAGAATTTTATAATATTTTTTATTCCCAACATTGATAAGAGACTTCTCGTAGATATGAGCACACGATGTGACAATTCATTTATGAAATGAAACCTGTGAGAAATAAAATCGCATTGTTGCTTTATGAGAAGTGGAAATTTCTTTGGTTGTGAAGGGTTTGCATAGTTTGGATTTGGTTATTGACCAACCCAAACACGAAACGTTCAATACTTTATAGTTTGTTACTTTTTGCACTTGGAGTCTCCACTTTCATCATTTCACACACAACTATATAGAGGATTCTCAAGAATCGAAGACAAAGAAGATGTTCCCCCACACTACCCCTAACCCTCAAGGGGTAGGGTCCAATTTTAAAAAGAATATACGTACATGGAAAATATATAGACTTCCATAATTGGGAGACATTCAAAATGTTCATGATGATGCACACAAAGGTTTGAGTAGACCGTGTATTGCTTGAATTCCGAGCTACTTCTAATCAAATTATGTTGATTGACCTCATTGAGAATAAAATTTAAAGAAATATACTTGGTCTTGAAAATTTTAGATGGGATGACTAAAGTTGTATTAGAGTATCGTTGTAGTGTGCAAATGACAAGATTTAAACAATTTAAATTTTTAGATGAGATGGTTAACAAATGTTCAAATTTAACACAACAAATTTTATTTTAACTAATTAATACAAGATATCGAAAAACTTCATATAGTTTGTATAAAGAGTATTATTATACTTCACACGGTTAACCTTAAATTTCGCATGAACCAATACATAAGGGTTGTATTACTTCTTTCAATAAGGTTGTCTACGGAATCCAAATTCTTAATATATATAGTATTAGAGTTCAACAAGCTCAAACAAGTCATCTATTTTCAAAGATATTCTCAAACGAACTACCACGTGTGAACATGTCAAGACATTGTAAATGCACAATATGCAATTCATGCATAATTAGAATTTTAAGATGCCAAGGTAAAATGTCAATGACTTAAAAGTTTATTCAATAAGGTAAATTTGACAACGCTGATCTTGACAAGTATATATATACTCTAACAAGACAATTTTTTATTTATTAAGTGACCCTTTTAATAAGTGTATGGACATTTGTCTCAAGTACATGCTTAAGTTCGACCTCAATAGAAGGAGAGAGTGACAAAATACTCGAAGTGTTTAATACAAATAGGAGAGCCATGGTTACAGAAAAACAAAATATTCAACTCTCTTGAATGAGACATATATAATTAGACAATGCAAGACATTATTTGTTTGATTAGTAAAAAAAAAAAAAAATCGTTTAATTTATACCTAAATTATAATCTTAACATCTATTTATGTAATGCTCATGTCATTCTAATAATGATTAATTAGGTTTGGTCATCCCTAATCTATGATTAAGAATTATTTCATAGCATAGGCCTATTCCATGTATAAGTATTAATTATTCATTTTTAAAACTAAGTGGTGGGGTCTCATTATATTTTATATAAAAAGGTTGAACCCCAACCTCGAGCATTGTGGAGGAGATCAATCGCGGGATGTGTTTCAGCAGGCCAGGGTACAAAAGCTGTCATACTGGTATCCATAAATAGTCAAATTTCATATCTTGTAAGAGAGGCAGTAATCGAACCCTCACACTGCGGCTGTCAGTTCAGTTTGAGACTACCTCACTCATGTCTTTTGCACCACTGAATTATGCTCCGAGGACCTCATTATATTTTATAGTCAAATTGTAAGTTGGGTAAGAAGCAATGTCTCAGGAGGCAGATTTTGAGCATAAACTTGAAAGAGGATCTTAGGACCATATAGGAAAAAGAGCATTCTATTACACTGTTGACTGTGTGAGAATCTGTGTGTCCCCAAACTTGATCATTGACAGTTAGTTAAAAGCTAAAAAAACAATTTAATTAGAAGGTAAATCCCAAATTCTTACATAGAAAATATGTACTGTACTTGATGTTCAATAATGTTACAATTACACAATAGAGCAAAACCAATTCATTGAAGTGTGATTGATCTAAATCAAATATTCTGATCGTCTCTTACTTTTTCTTCTTTTATCGCTATGTGGTCTCACTACAACTATAGAAAGATTCATGAGCCTATCTCGAACATCATTGACAATTGCTCGGTCCTCAATTGTATGTGAATCGATTGGTTATAAACTAAGAATAAATAAGGAGATTATCGCTTTAGAGCATGTCTAGTATACTAATATAAAAAATGCATCTCAAGTGCTAGGTGAGGACAAGTGAAGTTTGAGCATGAATTTAGCGTGAACGTTCAATCAAAGGCGTCTTGAGATCAAGAACCATGAGATCACTCCAAGGGTGCCTTCAACATCAAATTGATTATAGAATCATGTTCAATAAGTGGAACACATTAATTGTTCATTCTCAAGATGATAAAAAAATATTTAAAATGGTTTGACATTTAAAATGTAACGATCTCATGAGTTTCATGATTTGCTAGTCAGGAGATTCTCAAGAACTATAATTACTATAACTTGCGTGCTAGAACGAGAAGGACATTTAACACTATACCACTGCCACTGCTAAAAGGCATGCAAAATCAACAACTTGGTTCATGCAATGAAACTTATCTTTAGGGCATCACTTTCATATGTACAAATTGCAAATACCTCTATTATCCAACCAACCCCCCTCCCCAAATCCCCACCCCAACCCCTAGCAAGAACTCAATGATAGCACAGATAAAAAGAATTTGCAAGTCAATGCCTCTCAGAGAATGACGTCATCATCTCCATCAACTCCCAACTTGTCCAAAACCCTTTAAGAAGACTTCACATGCCTATTACTTTTCATCAAACCATTTTCCCCTCTCTCTCTTACAACACAGAACTAAACCTTGACCTTAGTAAAGCAAGCACTTGACTCGACATGTATAGACATGGGAATGAATACTCAATGGAATTTCTTGCTCATTTTTCATTACCAGAAGACACCACGGCACACGCAACTTACACACCACTTATGCCCCTCCCATCCCTCGCGGTTCCGGGCAATGAATACGACTCAGTTTCTGCATTAAAATCCGAGCTTCGGTACAGCAGCAGTGGATGCAGCAACATTGGTTCACCCAATTCAATCACTAGTTATGGACCATATAGTCCAACTTTAATTCAAAGGAGCATTAGTAGCCACTCTCTTCACAAAATTTTTGAGTCTTACTACTCCCCAATGAATAATTCGTCCCCATCCGATACAAGCTCGGTCAGAAAGGTATTAAGCACCGGTGATTTACAGGTAAATGCTGTACTCGATTTGGACAATATAATGGGTAAGATCTTTACCTTTTTAATCTCTTGAAATTTCAATGTAAAAGGGCATAAGACTGGCACAACACAAGCAAAGCTTAAATAGTTCGATAGCAAACGAGGTGAGTATCATAGAAAGTATGAACAAAGCATACAAGTACAGTCCGGAGGAGAAGAAAGAGAGAATAGAACGATACAGAAACAAGAGAAATCTGAGGAATTTCAACAAGAAGATCAAGGTTTAAAAATATGTTAACATATTTCTTCTTTGATTTGTTGAAAGGACTCGACATTACAAAAATTTTAACTTCTTTTTCTTGCTTAAAGTATCCAATAGTGTTCAGTACACTTGCTGAACATGTAATTAGAGCACTATTTATACGTCATAATGAACACTTGTGTGTTTACTCTTTCTGACAACCTTTTTTCTATTAATCAGTATGAATGTAGGAAAACTTTAGCAGATAGTAGACCACGCATCAGGGGACGATTCACAAGGAATGACGACATAGAGAAAGTGACTCAAACTCAGTTGGATCATGCAAAGGTCGAGGAAGATGATGACAATTGGATCTACTTTCTCAATGCATTTTCAGCAAATCTGATGCCTTAATCCTTAGAAGAGTTCCCCAATCTTAATGTTTGGAGCTCTTCTACTGCAATGTTCATCGATTCTTAATTAGTTTTATGAAGCATTTTAAGGAGTCTTAAAGACTATATTTATAATTTATAATTACGAATTTAATGCCTAATTTCATACTACCGAGAGCAATAGCAATCCGAGACTGAAAATCAAAGTAATAAATACATCATTCAGAGTTGTTCGCTCCCAGTGCAAGAGTTACATTCATCGCACGCTGCACGGTTAACGAAAAAGAAAAGAATTACAATTTATTTGTGAACTTGCGTCTCTCCTTTCTCTCTACAAAGAAAAAGACTCAAACTAACGTCCTCTATAGAATTTATTATGACTAAGTATATTAAAATTTGGAAGTTGAGAAAAAAGTAATCAGTATAATTACATCCAACATACTAAATAAGAGCCTGTTTGGTTCGGATTAATATCTGATTTTAATCAAAATCAAAGTCAAACAATTAAATATTAATCACATCTTTCATGGGTTCCATAACGTTCAACCACATATTTCAAAAACGTCTATTACAATTTACTAAATAATCTAATTTTAATCCCCATCAAACACCATTCCTAGTCAGAAACTCAACAACTTGTGTTTGCCACAGGCTTCACCACTTGAAAATAAGAACTTCATTATTACTTGAGAATTATGGGAAATAGCTATTATTGTGGCAATTCTGACAGCCTTATAGCGACTCATACCTGGTCTAAGGCACTTTATCCCTACAAAGCTAAAACTGTATCAATGGTGCTTATTACCTAATAGTGCCCAAATATCAGTCAAGATAGCAAAATAAACCTTATCAAAATAAACAATTGTCGGCTCCGTCTATGTTTTCGTATCAAGGCTCAAATTCGAGCAAAGGAGAAAAAGATTGAGGTAGGTTGATAGGGAGTGTAAAACTTTTTTCAAATCTTATGACATGAGTTATAAAATGTGTCGAGCATCTCGTGCTCATAGCCAAACAGAGTAACGAAAAATAATTCATATAACAGATCCTGAATTTATTGAGAAAAGCTTCTTTTGTAGTTGGAATTGAAATAATTTCATGCTTTAATCATTATTTGAAGGAAATTAAAGATAGGGTTGAGAATAAACGGTTCTAGAAAGAATTTGTGGGATTGGATGCATGAGATTAGTGGTGATTTTGAGTGTCAGAAGAAAACTAAAGCATACAGAAACATACATTCACAATACTAGGTTCAGAATTATATGATATAATGGGATTTTTTGATTGATTAGATGGTTCATAGTTAGTCACCTGAGAAAAGGTATCCAAAATTACATGTTTAAATATACAAGAAATGAATGAGAATACGATTGCACAAGTGTGTATGCACGTTCACATTTGTACGCTTAGCATGACCGTCCACTCAATTTATGACACGTGGTCATTATGTGTCGTAATATGTGAAAAACAAGAAGAAAATTTTGCAAAACAACTGTAAAATCCCTGAGAACATATGGCACGACCCAACACAAGTACTTTACTGCTTATGCTGAGCTATGATAATTTCGATCCGAGACACCAGAAAGGACATACCATACGAAACCACCTTAAAACCAAGACAAACAGTCCCAATACAAGTTATACAACTTACACTTCTAAAGTAAAATTAGGAAATACTTTGTTAGTTATAGAAACTAAGACTACTCTCATCATTTCATGTTTCTTGATGACCAAGTGATTGATTACCCCGCCATGCATCATGGAAAAACAACCTTATTAATATTGATCATGGAACTTAGTAACAAAGATCACCCCACTCCCCTCTTCTCTTTACACTTTCAAGAATGTTACTACTTTTGAAAAACACGGTTTTGGCACACTAGTTTTTAAATTGTAAAAGCAATAATTTGCACTCTATCTTTATATGAATCATTATGTCTTTCATGTTACTGAATCATGAGTTTTTAGCTTATAATAATGAGAGATAATCCAAGTGTAAATATTAGGCTTAGAATTTGATTCTAGACTGTATTTTATTTAAAGGCTAATACCTTCAAGATGGCCCCTGGAGGTTGGGAGGACGACTGCCTGTTGATTCTTGTCGACCGGCGGTGGGTCATCCACTACCTTAGATAATTACCTTTTCAACAGCACCATTATCAATACTTTACTATATTTACGTACTTTAGTTTACCAGGATTTCAAAAACCACAAACGAGTGTTCTTAATAAATTTGAAGTCGACTACATGAATTCTTTTCACCTCTCCCTCAGACAAATTTAATCAAACAATACACAATCGTTAGCTGGGGCCAAGATTTGATAACATTAAGTTGGATCCAACTCAACTAATAATCGAATATAAGTCATCACTAATAGCCAGAAGCTAATGAACCCCTACAATGTTGGAAAGGCAATACCTAATAATAAAAAGTAATAGAGAGTAGCCACTGTATCTCCATTTGGGCATCATAATAAATAGAAAAATGTAGTAATATAGTTTTCATCAACAAAGTATTGTAGCACATGAGAAGCATTAACTTTAACCTGACCAAGTCTATGACATCTAACAATAAAAAGAATCTATAGCATGGCCTAATCATATTTGAAATCATCATAGAATTGCAATTAGTAAATATAAAGTGAGCTTTACTGCTTTCTTCAGTTATCGAAAGGGCTATGAAAAAGGTAAAACTTTCCGTCTCTGGTCTAATTCAAACGTCATTTTGTTCTAGCTCATACCTTTCCCCCTTTGGTTCAGCTCAAGTGTTAGGAATATGGGTGTTTAATCTACCAAATACATCATTTACATCCAAAAACATAAACCTAAATGCAAGAACATAAAGCTGAAAATGGAGCTCCAACAATGGCCGAAAATCTGGAGCTTCTTCTTCCTTGTTTATGGTTGATTTGTAGGCTCAGGAACAGCTCCCATGCTATGCAAATCGCCCCACCAAAAGAGAGAATGAGAAACCGGCAAAGAACCCTCCAAAACCGACCCTAACCACTCTTGAATCACCTCCTCCACTTAGCCCTATTTCATGCCTAAGTTACCAAGGTATTCATCCACCAAAACTCACCTCAAGCTTACCACTACACTATTGAACAAGGTAGAAAACGAGAGAGAGAAAGAGAGGAGAAGAGAGAGTTGTAGAAGAAGGTATGACCTTTTTCCACCTTGCTTGCACCCTCTTGAGAGAGAGAGATAGTTGGTAGGATTTTATTCAAATTGAGTAGGGTTGAATGCTTCTCCAACAAGCTAGCAAATATCTATCAAACAAATCTCAACCATCTATTTTGATCCAAGGGCACACAATAAACATGAGGTTAAGAGAACCATTTATAATTCTCACATTCTTCACCTTGGTTCTCATAACACACTCTCTTGGTTGCGAATTTGCACATGGAGGAACTGTTCATCATCATCGCCCACTACCTGCAAGAAAAATTAACCCGTATCAATATGTAACAAAGATAAGCATAATTTAAATTTACCTGCAGGTAGAATTTTAGTTCCCACATCAGAGGGATTCCAATCAGTGTGAATCTTAACAAGTTTAACTTCATTTTGAGACAATTTCTCACGAATAAAATGATATTTTACCTCAATATGTTTAGATCTTTCATGATAAACAGGATTTTTACAAAGCAATAAAGCACTTTGACTATCAGTAAACATAACAGGTATATCATGCATGAAGTTCAATTCTTTTAAGATTCCCTTCAACCAGATACATTCCTTAACCTCCTCGGTTATGGCAACATACTCTGCCTCAGTACTTGACAAAGTAACTAAAGGCTGCAACTGTGACTTCCAAGTTATGCAATTATCACCTAGGGTAAAGAAGTATGCCGTAGTTGATTTCCTACTGTCTTTATCACCAGCAAAGTCATCATCAACATAACCTTTCAAAGTTAACTTCTCAGATCTTTTCTCATACACTAAGCCCAGATTTAAAGTCCCAACCAAATACCTCAATAGCCATTTCAAACCAGCCCAATGCGACTTACCAGGATTGGACATAAATCTACTTAGGAGACTGATGGAAAAAGCAAGATCAGGTCTAGTAGTAATCATAGAAAACATGACAGAACCTATAGCATTAGCATACGGCACATTTTTCATCTCTTTTAATTCAGACTCAGATTTAGGCGAATGAGCATGTGATAAATTCATATGACTGGCAAGAGGTACATTCACAATTTTACTGTCTTTCGTACCAAATTTTGTCACAACTTTGTTCAAGTCAGCTTCCTGTGAAATAGTTAACCTATTCTTCGCCACGTCCCTTGTTATCACCATCCCTAGAATCTTTCTAGCATTCCTTAAATCTTTCATGTCAAATTCAGATTTCAAAAGATCTTTCAGTTTATTAATTTGAGACTTGCTAGGTCCAGCTAAAAGCATATCATCCACATAAAGCAGCAAGTAAACCTCACAACCGCTTTTTATATCATTAAAATACAAGCAAGCATCAAATTCACTTCTCTTAAACCCTATTTTCAGCACATAAGCACCAAATCTCTTGTACCATTGTCTTGGGCTCTGTTTCAGCCCGTACAAAGATTTCTCTAACTTGCACACATAATCAAATTTTTTCTTAGCCACAAAACCTTGTGGTTGACTCATGAAGATATCATCTTCCAACTCCCCATGTAGAAAAGCAGTTTTTACATCGAGTTGTTCAAGTTCCCAATTGAATTGAACCACAAGAGCCAACATTAATCTGATTGTCTTGTACTTAATCACGGGTGAAAATATTTCATTATAATACACACTCTCCCTTTGAGTATAACCCTTAGCCACTAACCTCGCCTTAAATTTCACCGGATCAGTAGGGCTCAAACCCTCCTTTAACTTGTAAATCCACTTACAAGGAACCAATTTCTGATCTTTAGGTTTTTAATGAGTTTCCAGGTTCTGTTATCACTCAAAGATTTCATTTCTTGCTGCATAGCTTTTAACCAACTTTCAGAATATTTTCCATTCACAGCTTCTTCAAAACTATCAGGTTCTATTTGTTCAAGAGTTTCACCTGAAACTAAGGCAAAATCAGTCATGTTTAGGGATTCATATCTAGGATTTGGCCTGATCTGCCTCCTCCCCCTATCCCTAGTAAGTTGATAATCTTGATTAGGTGGCTGATCATTAAAATGTTCAACTTCAACTGGTTCAATGGTTTCTTGAAGTTCAGTTACCCCTTCATGTTCAAGTTCAGTTTCATTTTCATTTTCAGGTTCTTGATGTATAGGGTCATTAGCCTCATTCCCAGGTGTAGGTGAATCAAGCTTAGTCAGCTTCACCTCAGTCTGAATACTCTTCTCAGTTTCAGATTTGTTAGTTTCATCAGTTTTCTGTTTTAGGCATGGCATCTCAGATTCATTAAAGACTACATTTCTGCTGTTAATAATCTTAATGCCTTGAACCCCTAAAACCCATAGCCTATAGCCTTTCACACCCTCGGGATACCCTAACATCACACACTTGACCGCCCTTGGCTCAAGTTTTCCTTCAAATTGGTGTGCAAATGCAGCACATCCAAACACCCTCAAGTGTTCTAGATTTGGAGGCTCTCCCGTCCACAACTCCTGTGGGGTCTTAAACCCTATACTATTGGACGGAGACCTATTAATCAAGTAAACTGCAGTACTTGCAGCTTCAGCCCAAAAGCCTTTCGCAAGGCCAGAGCTAATCAACATACACCTAACTTTGTTCATTATGGTCCTGTTCATTCTCTCAGCGACCCCATTCTGTTCAGGTGTGTATTTAACAGTTCTGTGTCTTGTTATGCCTTTTTGCTTACAGAAGTTGTCAAATTCAAAATTGCAGAATTCAAGCCCATTATCAGTTCTCAAAGTTTTAAGCTTCTTATCTAGCTTATTTTCCACAAATTTCAACCAAATTCTGAATTTTTCAAAGGTTTCCGACTTAGCCTTCAAAGGGTAAATCCAAACCTTTCTTGAATAATCATTCACTAAGGACAAGAAGTACTTGCTTCCACCAAATGTGGAGTGTTTCTCTGGGCCCCATAGATCAGCATGGACTTACCCAAAACACATGTTTCACAGAAATTCATTGCTTCAATATCATCATTTCCAAGCAATTTCTGATTATTTAAAGCTTTTAGCTCTTTAAACCCAATGTGACCCATTCTATTATGCCAAAGTTCAGTCTTGTCTTTACTCACAGTAAGAAGGCTAGAATCAAGTGGTATTTCAGTTCTACCCTCCAGATAGTACAACTCATTCCTTTTAGGTCATTTCATAACTATGAGAGAACCCCTCATAATTTTCAAAATTTTGTTACCAGACTTGAATGTGTATCCCTCATCTTCAAGAGAACCTAAGGAAATGAGGTTCCTCTTTAAATTAGAAACATATCTAACATTTCTGAGCTGCGTGACGGCCCCATCGTACATCCTGATGGCTATGTCACCAACTCCAACCACATTTTGAGAATTATTGTCCCCCATGTAGACCTTCCTATGTTCAGTCTCTTTATAGTTATAAACCAAGACCTCTTAGGGCACATATGAAAAGTGCACCCTGTGTCTAGGATCCAATTTTTATCAAATTCTTCCTCAGACACATTAAGGACATGCAAACTGTCAAATTCAGACACAATGGCAGCATTATCTTGATCAGTATTGTTTGGGTCTCTTTGTTTCCTTTTCCACTCAAAGCAGTCTTTCTTGAAATGTCCCAACTTTCCACAGTGATAACATTTCTTACCGCTTTTATCTTTGGATTTGGATCTCATTTTGGATTTCCCTCCCCCCTTCTTGTTATGGAAGTTATATTCTTTCTTTTCAGATCTTCCCCTAACAAATAAGCTCTTTTCACGAGAATGAGTTCTATTGTCTCTTTTTAATTCAAGTTCCCTTGATTTTAAGGCATCTGTGACAATAGCTTGAGTGAGAGTATCCCTACCATATCTTATGGCATTTTTCATTTCTCTGTATGATTCGGGCAAAGAGTTTAGCAATATAACAGCTAAATCCTCATCGACAAATTTTTTATTATTATGAGCCAGACTCTTAACAATTATGCTAAAGTCACTCAAATTCCCCTCAACATCCTTCCCGGGATCCATCTTAAAACTAAATAGCTTCTCCAACAAATATATCTTGTTAGGTAAAGTTTTAGTCAAGAACAATGCATCTAGTTCAGTCCATAAAGTTCTAGCAGTTTTAGCATTATCAACTTGTCTTACAATGTTATCAGATAAATGCAAAATTATAGAACTATAAGCAATTTCATTCATGTCTTCAATTTCATGTGGTTTAGCATTTAACTCATCAGAAAAAGTAAAAGGATCATCGAGAGCTTTAGCAACTCTCTGTTGGACCAAAATAGCCCTCATTTTCTGTTTCCAAATCGAGTAATCCCCCTTTCCATCGAATTGCGATAATTCGACCCTCGAACCCATTACAGATTCTGTAAAAGAGTGGCCTGTACTCGTAGACATAACAGAAAAGATTTTGAAAAAATCTTTTTCAGATGATCAAATAAAATACAAATGCAGAGTTAAAAAACCAATGTTCAGGAATGAAGCACAACGATGAAACAGGTATAATGCAATTAAATATGCTTTCAGGTCACGAATTAATCACAAGAATTCAATGAACGAAATTCACAAATAAGCAACCAAGCAATCATGCATAAATCGATAAAAAATACCAAACATATCCTAACGGAGAGTTTAGAATAATCTTACCAAACTACTGTTGAAAAACAGTAAATATACCAAAGTTTCACAACCGAACCGCCGAAGACGTCAAGCCAGGGGAAAAATCGTCCAACTTTTTCTGTATAACCTGAAACACAAAACTAAACACATTAATACGTTCAGGACATCAAAATAAGCAAACTGTCAGAAGAGACCGTCGTCGAAAATCGCTGCACGCGCCGTCGCCGAAAAATGCACCAGTCGTCGAAATTTCACGTGCCACCTAGGAATGTTCTCCTCGGTCTGCTGAGTACCCCGGTGGTCTCGGAATTTCCAAATTCCTTCTGGTTTGGCGGGAAATCGCGTTTGAAGTTTCAGTTTTTCAACAGATTTCGGGACTGCTTCTCCAATTTTCTGGTTCGTTTCTGGCCGATTTCTTCTGGTTTTCTGGTCAGTTTTTGGCCTCACAAACACCCCAACCAAGCTCTGATACCAGTTTGTTAGGAATATGGGTGTTTAATCTACCAAATACATCATTTACATCCAAAAAAAATAAACCTAAACGCAAGAACATAAAGCTGAAAATGGAGCTCCAACAATGGCCGAAAATCTGGAGCTTCTTCTTCCTTGTTTATGGTTGATTTGTAGGCTCAGGAACAGCTCCCATGCTATGCAAATCGCCCCACCAAAAGAGAGAATGAGAAACCAGCAAAGAACCCTCCAAAACCGACCCTAACCACTCTTGAATCACCTCCTCCACTTAGTCCTATTTCATGCCTAAGTTGCCAAGGTATTCATCCACCAAAACTCACCTCAAGCTTACCACTACACTCTTGAACAAGGTAGAAAATGAGAGAGAGAAAGAGAGGAGAAGAGAGAGTTGTAGAAGAAGGTATGGCATTTTTCCACCTTGCTTGCACCCTCTTGAGAGAGAGAGATAGTTGGTAGGATTTTATTCAAATTGAGTAGGGTTGAATGCTTCTCCAACAAGCTAGCAAATATCTATCAAACAAATCTCAACCATCTATTTTGATCCAAGGGCACACAATAAACATGAGGTTAAGAGAACCATTTATAATTCTCACATCAAGTGTCCTAGAAATTCTTTATTGCAATGGAAAACATGCAGGTATGAGAATGAAAATGCAGCAATATACCATCATATGCTGTTACCCAACATAGGATTTGCGTGTATTGTCCCAGAGAAAGGGTCCATGCTCAAAAGATAATCCGGACACTTTAGCTTCACTTTATTACTTGTTTAATTGACATTGTAAGCTTGAGATTACACCACAACAATTGCTTAAAAGAAAGTAAAAACAATCATTTGATAGAAAAATTAGATTAGAATCAGACGGTTTTAATAGACTTAAGGTAAAATATGAATTCCCATATCCAAACAACGAATAGATTTGTGTAGGTTGAAGTGGAAAGACAGAAAAAAGAGCTCCAGTGGAAATTGAGATTTATCCAGGAGTCGATGACTTGTGACAGGATTTATCTGCTTGTTCTCTGTCATCAAATCATCCACCATTGGCGCATATTTTGCAACAGTATTCTCGTATGTCATTGGATTAATAGATTCTCAATAGCCATTCCATCACTTAAGGAAACTGAAGTATCTATCATTTAATTGTTTTCTCTCCATATGAAGATAAATCAGGTGATGCTAAGACTGGTTCTATTTCATTTTCTTGCGCACTTAAAACTAGCTCAATGCTATTTTCCATATTAGACTCCTCATTGTTGGCAGAGAAACAAAAATCATTTTAGGGCTCGTTTGTCTGGGCTATTATTTTTGCTTCTTGTGAAAAAACTTCCTGAGGAAGTTACATAGACCAACTTCCTCTAAATACTCTTCTAACCACATTGAGTACTTTCAAAAAAACTTATCCGAGCATGTTCAAAAACAGCTTCTTAGTTTTAGAAACAATTTTTTTGGCTTTACAAAAGCCATGCCAAATGGGCGCATAATCTGGTTTGATAGATATTCAAAGTCTCAATTGGCTTATTCGATGGAAAAAGAGTATAAAAAAGAAAAATGTTTTTCATAATTTCATTTAAAGAAAACCAAGATTTTGGGAATAAGATTTATCTGTTGTTGAGACTTTAGGCATGATTTTGGTATACATATTAAGAACCAGGACCATTTATTTTACCAATATTACCTTTCGGTGTCTATACTGTATCACAACCAAAGCTCAAAATTCTAGAATCGTACTGAACTAAAGAATACACCTTGCGGTTGAAGAGAAATAATGTTAAGTTGTAACTAGTATATATACTCATATCGACAAACTTGCAAATTCCAGAATTTCTATGCAATCATTTTATATGGATCCTTTTTTAAGTCTTGATACTCAGCCAGATAGTAGTCTTGTGTGAACTTTGCTATAACAACTCTAAATTGTAATCTACTCGCACTATGAATTATTAGACTCCCGAGTTTCCCTGTGCTATGAATGTTAAGTTGCTCTCTTTGCAATTAGATATTGTGCATCCATATTAAAATTAGAGTATGTAATCTCAAAGTACACTCCACACTGCACATCAAACAGTAATTTTTCACTATCATGCATGTTGGGTTTTGATACCCAATAAATCCCCCGGACGATGATGTAAACTCGGTTATATATTCAGTCGGTTTAGCCAAATGACTGAACGGTAAATCGGCACTAAGAATAGAACGACCAAACTCCAATCATTCTCGAGCCATTAGAAACAGTCTAATTTATTAGAACTGCTCATGGCCCGACCCGATTAATTGGATGGCTATAATGTGTGCCTCATTATTGAGGGACACTTGAGTAATATGTTTGGGCCCTTATTAATTAGGTCAAACCGGTTTCTACCCTACTTACCTTATTTGGACTTTGACCTTCACTATTTACTTGGACCGCCCTCTTCTCTCTTCTTCATGTGAGACCGCCGTTTTTTTTTTCTTCTCGTCTCTTGAGAACTCTCTGCATCTCTTCTTCTCCTTCTCTTGTGACCTTTGTGGTATATACTTGGTGTTTTTCTTGGTTACTTAGTGTACTCTTTTTGTGGGAAACTAAGTGACCATAGTTGTGGAAGTAAGTTTGGAGATTCGTGGGTTTGTTGTTTCTTAGTGCCGATTGAAATGAACTAAGCTCGAATTTATCTTGGTTGCTGCCTCTATATTCTCTACATTTGGTATTAGAGCTTGGGACTGAGTGATTGTGGTGGAAATCGATCAAAACAGGGATGCGTGCGCGAGTTCTTCAATCTGACCGAGACTTCAACGCCCTTTTCCGGTCAACTAAGTCACGACCCAGTGAAAGAAACTCCGGAATCGGACTGTGCAGGTCGAGGCGCCCCTGCAATGCGGTGCGTTACTTCGGGACGGCGCGTGTGGCAGTCTTCCAGCGAGCTTTTTTCAGGTAGAATCCTTATTTTTACCTACTGACGTACTGATATTATTTGTTTAGTGTTTTAGGTTGAGCAGAAATATTTGAACGATTTTGCCCCTTGTACCTGTCTGCTTCGTGTCTGACTGCAGTGATAACTTCGTGACTGACTGCAACGGTATATTTGCTAAATTTTTAGGGCGAATAGTGGTGGCCCTAAAGCAGCAGATTCATATCTCTCGTAATTCACGGACTCAGATACGTTCGCTTTGGTAAATTGGCTTATCCCGTTAATTTCAACACTAGCGCGTCATCGTGTGGATGACAATAGGATTGTGATTACCGTGAATGAGTAACATTGTTTGTGCTAGAAATTAGGATTATTTGCTCTTGATTGGTTACGTTTGAGAATTTAATTTTGATCAATTAGCTTATTAATTTTTGTGATATAATTGTCGCTATTTGGAACTTTCTGTGATTGAATATACCTATTTTGTTGCATTGTTAATTCTGCTGCGTTGTTACTTCTGTTAAAATACCTAGACCTTACCTGTTTGAAACCCTGAGAATCTAGAACTGGATATATTGTTTGTGACCCTAGGACTGCTTTGTGTGGTTTTGTGATTGTGATTCTGTGATTTTTTTTATTAGTTCATAAAATGACAAGTCACAACTTTGATTTGAGAATCTTTAACGGAAAAAGTGATTTTGCAATCTGGCAACAAAAAATAAGGGGTATTTTAATCTAACAAAATGTTGCAAAAGCCATTGAAAATAATTTTTCAGCTGATTTTTCAAAAGAACAAAAAGAAGAAGCCGATGAGCTTGCTAACACTTCTATAATCTTACACTTGTCTGACGTTATTTTAAGAAAGGTGGGCAAACTGGAAACCATCAAAAAACTTTAGCAAAAATTGGAAGACCTGTATTTGCTTAAATCTACCCCGAATAAGCTTTATTTTCTTGAACGTTTCTTTAGTTTTAAAACGAATCCTTCAAAGGATCTTGATAACAATTTAGACGTTTTTAACAAACTTGTTCAAGGCATTGTTAATTGTGGTGAGAAAGTGTCTGAAACTTACAAAACTATAATCCTGCTTAATTCTATGCCTGAATCATATAGAGATGTAAAAAATGCTATTAAGTATGGTAGAGACACTTTGACGCCTGAAATTATCTTTGACTCACTTAGAAATAAGGAAATGGAACTTAGAGCTCAGAAAGAAGACAAGAAGAGTGGTGAGTTGCTTATAATGAGAAATATAATGAAATTTAAGCAAATGATTTTGAGTAGAGCTCAAGACAATAGTGATTCGAGTAGTGACTCGAGTGATTAAGATGGTAAGAAGAAGGGCAATGGATGGGACAAGTCTAGTGGTAGAAGGTGTTACAACTGTGATAAGTCTGGACACTTTATTAGGGATTGTCCCAAGATGAACGATAAGCAGAAGGGTAGGATGAGAGATGAGGTGAATGTGGCTATAGGATCAAGTGGTGACCCTAGTGAGGTTTATTGAGTGTAAACCTAGTTACTGCATTGCATCTGTGTGCAATCCTTTATGCATGTATGATTGTTTAATTATGTTGCAACGTTGTGTGTTACACTTTCAATGTGTTTGATGTGTGTAATTGCATGAATTAAAGTGACATGAATACTTGGTGCATGTGTTTGCATGCATAGTAGGTTTGTGATGCATTAACAGTAAGTGTGTTGGATGTGAGGTGGAGTATAGATGCTTAGGGGTACATTATGGTTTGTACCGGTGGATGTGGAGTGTGACGTTTGGATCACGAGTGGAGATGTGATTAAATGTCTGGAATCCTTTATCTAAAAGAGACCCTGATCAGGTGGAGTGTGAAAGATGACACTTCTATCACTTCTGTTAGGTGGAGCCCCATTATCTATATAGCTTGGGTGAAGTGATGTGATGATAAAAGATTATCCTGAAAAATTAGGATTTATTGTGACTTGCCAATTAGACATGAATTGAGTGATTAGTCTAGCGAGCATGGTGGGTGATGAGAGAAGATATGTGTTCTCGAGGTGTGAGCAACACAAAATGAGATAGGATAAGTGGTGTGAGATCTTTTTTGTGGGATCATTTATGTATTTATTGCGTATGTGTTAGCATGTTAATTAACTTGGTGTTAACCTGTGGTTTATGTGTGAACGTGTTTATGAAAAAGATTTGTATGTGTTATCCTATAGTATATCGTCATCGTATGATTATTTTCTCTTGACTGTCACTGTGATTATCTGCTTCTACTTGGGTGTTCATAACCTTAACCTTGGTGAGTATATGGAGCAAGTATGGTACATGTTTCAAGTTGGAAACATGAGGTGATTACGCCCAAAGTGTTACGCGGTATTGTAGTGTAGCTTTGGGGTGTCGTATCCACAGGGAGATGGAAAATTATTCAAAGGTTCCAAAATGGATGATTTATCCTTTTAAATTGTAGGAAAGTTCGGTTGTTGATCAAACAAGTTGGTCTCAAAATTATGAACTAAAATTCAATAGATTAAGGTAGTGAAGCTTTTGAATTCACTCTCTCGGGTTGGATCAATCAACATTAGTCATTCATGCATCTTACCAAAACTCTAGGCTTCTATAGTAAATTCTCACGCTAATCTTGAGTTTAATTGAAATTATGATTTAATAAATATTCGATCAAACAATAGAAAAAGCATGACTAATTCTATGAAAAATCCAATAAGAATTAAACCATTTTCAAGACCAATTTATAAAGGAAACCCTAGATCAATTTAATTCCACAATAATACCAAATCTAGATTTCTTCCACAACATATTTCCACATTAATCCATTGAACTTAGATCAAAAAACAATCATGTACATCAAGCATGTAATGGTAAAGGATCACACCGATAAGGGATTTGAAATTGAAATTCAATAAATACTTCAATTGTTCAATGGAGAAAACGTGATTGAATCCATGAAAATCTAATATAAAATAAACCAACTTCAAAATATATTCATAAGAATAAGAAATCTAAATTCCAGAATTATTTGACAATAAAGAGCACGTTAAATGAATGAAAAGGTGTTAAAATCTCCAAATTCGATCGAGATCCTTCCTTGCTTCACCAAAGAGATTAGCCTTCCATGGAGTTCTTGAGGCCAAGAGATGTTTGAGAGGTCTAGGAGATGAAAAAATGGTCGAAATCCCTCTTCTGGTCGACTTTAGGGTGAGAAAAACGCGTCCAAAAAATTTCCATAGTTGATTTGGTTGATTTTCGGAAATAAAAGGATTTTAGCCCTGTTTATACCTATGCGACCGTATGGTATAAATCCATGCGGTCGCATGGAACAAAATAATTCAACCCTGAAACTCTCGAGAATAGCCATGCGGCCGCATGGATTTATAACCATGCGACCGCATGGTTTTGCCAATTTTTCGTCGCACAGTTTTCAGTGTTTTAGTCATATCTTTCTCTCTAAATATCCGATTGAGGTGATTCAAAATGTGTTGGAAAGCTGACTCGATGGGCTACAAATTTCATTCAGATGTAGACTTCCAATTCGATCTTATACCATGTAAAAATGATCTAAATATGAGGCTGAAAATCGATGCAAAACTTTTCAGCATATGTGATGACGTTTTGACTATATTTCATTCTGTTGACTTCTTTCCTCATCCAATTGATGCCGAACACCCTCAAATCTTCATATTTTCATTTTTCCTTCCGAGTTATCTTTTGGTATTTACAATTTGGTCCTTGAACTTTTGTTTCTTCCATTTTGATCTCTTTTCACTTGTTTCTTCCATTTTTCACATGTTTCACCCATTTGCCACCTAAACCAAGATATAGAAACATTTAGTGCATTTCGGTGTCGAATAATCATATAAATAAAAATATTAAAGGATGAAAAACGTAACAAATGTGCTATTATAATGAGGTAAGGTCTGTGATCCCAATTTTACCAATTGCTTTGATTATGCAGTGATAACTATGTGTTTTAATTGCTTGCAGGTTTATTGGGCATCAAGGTGGAGATTTGTTGGATTTTGATACCCAATAAATCCCCCAGGCGATGATATAAACTCGGTTGTATATTCAGTCGACTTAGCTAAATGACTGAACGGTAAATCGCCACTAACAATAGAACGACTCAACTCCAATCCTTCTCGAACCATTCGAAACAGCCTAATTTATTAGAGCTGCTTATGGCCCGACCCGATTATTTGGACGGCTATAATGGGCGACCCATTATTGAGGGACACTTGAGTAATATGTTTGGGCCCTTATTAATTGGGCCATACCTATTTCTACCCTACTTACCTTATTTGGACTTTGACCTTCACTATTTACTTGGACATCCCTCTTCTCTCTTCTTCACATGAGATCGCCATTTTTTTTTCTTCTCCTCTCTTGAGAACTCTCTGTATCTCTTCTTCTCATTCTCTTATGACCTTTGTGGTATATACTTGGTATTTTTCTTGGTTACTTAGTATACTTTCTTTGTAGGAAACCAAGCAACCATAGTTGGGGAAGTAAGTTTGGAAATTTGTGGGTTTGTTGATTCTTGGTGTTGATTGAAGTAAACTAGCCCGAATTTATCTTGGTTGCTGCCTCTATATTCTCTACAATGCAGGAACCAAAAGATGAAACTAAAATCATTAGAAAGAAGAGGATCCCAAAAGAATAAAATCCAAAGATATTTGATCTCGCATAGTGACAAGCATGCACGAACATGCGGTTTGTCATCTCTTTTTCATATGGATGCATATGCCTACATAGACATGCTGTGAGGAAATAATGGCAATCCCGAAGAAAATTTGCATCCATCATCTCCAACAAGGTCTTCAAGTAACAGATCCATGGTATGAGAGGAGTGTTAGGAATTTACTTATGCATGCATAAAGAAATTTAAAAATAATTTCAATTCCCTTCAAGAATCGTCTTTATATTTAAATAAAAATTGTAATTAGAATTGTACCTTTAACAAATTCTGCAAACACGTTTGCTAATCGTGGAACACCAACAATGTTGATTTTTGCAAGCCTTTCCTCTGTGAATCACGGTATTTTCACACCACAATTGTCCATCCTTTAATGAAAATCCACACGGGAGAACAAGAATGAGAAATTATGATTCTCTTTCTTGTGTTAGCAAGATTATGATATTGTAAGATATGTGTTATGCTTTCTTGAACCTTAACCGCTTATTAATAGAAGTTTAATAGGGTTTGACCTAACACTAGACCTAAGCCATCCCAATATTTAATTAATTAAACTTGGTCCATAAATTAATTAATTCAATCAATTAACTTAAGCACATTAATAAACAATCTAATTAATTAATTCTATAAATGCCCAATACTTATCAATTAATTAATTCATAATATCATTCCGCTAGTTCTCTTTTATGTGTTATCCATTAGGTTCTTGATCACAATGTTAAACGACGTGAATTATTATTTTGATCTAATCAAAATAAGATATATTAAAACTCCTTTTTAATTTATCATTAATTCACCTAAATTAATTAATTCACATTCGTCGTTCCAACTTGACATCTAGCAATACACCATGATAATACATGCAAGGACAATATTATGTGGTGTACCGAATTTATTCACCATAATTCATTCACCATGAAACTATAATTCATTCGTAAATATATTTTGATCAATTACGAGATATGAAAGTGTGCCAATCTCGATTATCGATCATATCTTTCATTCAACTCTTAAGTCAATAACAGTTGAAACTCTTTTCGACTTAGGTACTTACCTTGGTCAAGGATTTCGATATCAATGTAACTGAATGAAACGTAGATCATAATATTTTATTATCTAAGAGTGGTGAATTCTTTATTCATTATTTACAACATTCATCTCAGAATGATATACCAGAACGATGTTGTATTAGCGACTTTTAACAGAGCAACATGTGATATTTCTAAAGCATGAATGTCTTCTTATAAGGCTCTATGATGTTCTCAAATCGAAGGATCAATTTCACTATCGAACGTTAGACATAAATCACTGTCACTTAGATGGTTATCCATGTGCAATCTCTTTACATGATATTCAATGTTTGGTTCTCTTCACAAAACATTCACGTATCCATATAAATATTACTACATTTTAACTTGTAAGATCAGCAACTCATTTCATAGGTGATAAATGTCACAGGTGTTGTTCTATAGTAATAAAAATATCTATATCTCGTTATTACTTACGGTCATGGATAATTCAAAATTTAGTCATACATAATTTGTTTCTCATAATCACAACACTTTGTGATAAAAACTTTATCAAAACTTAAATTTATGAACTCTATTAATTTAATTTAACAAAATAATAATTCAATTAATTAATAGATTCATCATAAAGAATAATGCATTAATCATATTAATCAAGAGAAATGGCTCTTTAAAGAGCATGGTGGAAGTGATCCATATAGCCGAACCCACATGAAAACAAGTTGATCTACTTCACACCTACATTGTGATATAGATGTCTTTATGTCAATAAACTTCTCCAATATACATCAACCAGATAACTTCAAAACTTTTGCACGTATTTGAAAACTATCTATACCCGAGTAAAACTACACATAAGTAACGTCAAGACCCTAGAAAGTATGTCAATATATTTCCATCAAATCATCCAATCGAAAACCCTTTTATGATTGATTCGAAATATGGAAACATGGATAAATAATGACACTCAAGTAAAGAACAAACCTTGATTGCAGCTTTAACGATTGGTTGCTTCAACCCAAAAGGTAACTTCTCCGAGAAATCAACTGCAATAATATCCACCTACACATTCAATATCAAATGCAAACATCTCAACACACAAACCAATTATATCCCGACCAATGTACAATGTCCACATCAAGAATTAAAACGAGTTCAATCTATTAAAAGTCGTACCTTAGAGGTGACGCGGGGCAGAATAGAGAATATTTTGCAAGCTAGTTTTAACAAATAAATCACAGGGAAGAACACAAGAATATCGTCAAGAAAACACAAAAATTATCTTTGAAGTTTAATGTATTTTAATAAATCAAGCAATGCCAAAAATAAGTCCACAAGCTGAACTTTATAGCTAAAAATCCGAATTTTACCAAAAATGACAAAATCTCAAAATCACGTCCAAATAAAATACAGAATAAAATAAGTAATCTGTGAAAAATTTGGCCCAAATCGGATTAAAAACCATTTCCTAACATGCAAACGAATTGCTCCCAAAAATAGCAAAATTTAACTAAAAATAGGGATTCGAAGGGGAAAATAGTGAAATTTGAGGTCGTAATATAAGCACACCGAGCTTAGCTGGATGTCCACGATGTGCGCGCCGAAACAAGCTTTTCGAATTGAGGTCATGAGCGCAATTTTGACAATCGTAGCTAAAGTTATGGCCAAAAGATTGAAACGTGTCCAAAACTGCTCCAATTAAGAAAATAACCCGATCACTTCCTGCATTTGTGTTGATCTGCCTACTCAAGGTATTTCAGTGCCATTAATGTGCAATCTGACAGCTTAGCATCATTTGTCTTGGATGCCCCTGCATCAAGAGGTTTTACAGGCCTGATCAAAGCCTTTCTGGTTTACGGGTCTAACAGCAACAATATCGTAACTTTTGAAGTGGGGAGAATGTCTTTAATAACTTATGCCAATGCTGCATAGTTCAGTCATGCACTTGATATGTACAGGACCTGACCTGGCTTTTGCTAAGTGTATTGAGCATATTCATGGCTAATCCAGGAGAAATCCATCTGGAATCCATGGAAGGACTGCTCAGGTACATAAGGGGAACATCTAATCTAGGTATAACATTTACAAAAAAAATAGACAAGGGATAGTTCTTAAAGGGTTTGTTGATTATGACTTTGCTGGAAATAAAGGCAAAGAAATCTACCTCTGCCTATTTCTATAATATTTGTGATACCAGCATAAGCTGGAAATCACAGCTTCATGAAATAATTGTTTTTTCTTCAACTGAGGTTGAATAAGTTGCAGCCACATATATATATACACTATAAAAGAGGGGATTTGGTTTAAGGGTTACTAAGTGAGCTTGGACTCGAGGAAAATAAAACTATGTTGTGTTGTGAAATCGTGTCTTTTGTGATAGGACAGAACACAGAGATATGAAATTTCATTTAATAGTTTTAAATGGGCTAATTAGACTGGAAAAATTCTCTATTTTGGAAAATCCAGCTGACATGGTCACTAAAGTTCTATCTATTAATAAATTTGTTGAATGTTGATACTGCTTAATTTTTTGCGCAGCTGTGCGAAGGTTTGTACCGCATCTTATGTCATGAAATCTCAGAATGGTACTTATAGTTCCAGGTTTTTTTAATAGCGATACCAATCTGAAAATGTGTTAGTGTATCAGGGAGTATATCTTCTGAGAGTATTGCTGCCATTGCAGTTTGAGTTCTTCACTGACGGTATCACAACTCACATGCAAAAACCAAAAGTTACAGACTCATTAGGCATGAACGAAGAACAATTAAACAATTTCCTCTTCTTTTTCTCTTTTTGAATGCGTATTAATTAGAAAAGTATTTATTTTATTATTTAATCTTCTAAACAATTAAGTACTTTTCTTTATAAACAGTCAAGTTAATTTTTTTTAATAATAACATTAATATTCTATTACGTTGAGTCTGAATCTCATTTAATAGAACTTTGAACTAAAAATGAGGATTATCCTTCAACTCCAACTCGAGGATTATCCTTCAACTCCAAGTCTTTTTCAGAAGAATTGCTAATGCTAATAACTAGGCTTAGATTCTTGCATTGTGGCATTCAATACTCAATAGAAACGATTCAGGTGAAAAGGAAAGAAATAATTTAAAATTTACGGTTAAGTTTAAAGAAAAGGCTTTCTATTTTTTTTTTTTTTTCTTTTACCTAGGTGAACCTAGCCTTGACACGAACTTATTTCAGAACTCTTGATCAGGAGCTTTCACATGAGAACAGAATATGCATAAATTAGCTATGCGCCTGTGCACAATATTTATGAGAACAACACTAGGCGAATAGGTAGTGAACATGGAGAGGGAGGGCCACTTTGTCATTAGGAAGAAGCAAGCATATTCCCCCGCAGATGTTATTACTCACTTTTTTGGAAAATTTTTGACTTCGGTGAACCTCAAAATCTTGACTTGGTACGATAAGATTATTATCTAATAATTGAATACACACAAGTCAGTAACTGAAAATGTACTCTTTAACCTATACTTGCTACTCTCCTACCATACAGAAATATGTCCAAGCAATTTTAATTTTTTTTTAAATAAAAATGTAATTCTATTAAGATAGATCATCTTGTACATAGGGGAAAATAAACAAAGGGCATGAGTCAATTAGATACATATCACCATCTAAAGAAAGAGGAATAAACTTACGTACGAGAAAATTACATTTTTTAAAAATAAATTGTACTATCATATTTGAAAATTAAATAGTATCGGGTAATAATAAAATAAACCTTTTATGACATTCTTATCATCATTAGAGTGATCCAATTTATAGATTTAAG
Source organism: Osmanthus fragrans (assembly GCA_019395295.1). NCBI lineage: Eukaryota > Viridiplantae > Streptophyta > Magnoliopsida > Lamiales > Oleaceae > Osmanthus > Osmanthus fragrans. The sequence goes on along the minus strand of CM033355.1, from coordinate 26,939,535 downwards.
AACATTATCTCAATTGAAATTTTAACTTATTTTTAAAAAGAGTAATGCTATATAAGCACATTGTGATTATAACTTCAGTCTATGTGACGTTAATATAACATTATATGATACGTTAACTAAAATTAGCATATCATAGATTGAGGTTATAACCCAAGTGAGGATACATACTGATAAGTGTATATACACTTATCTCGACCATTAAATTGAAATATTTGTTAGTGATGTAAATGAATTATAACTTAATTATGGGTTAATTATATTTGCTAGGTTAAACTCGAGACAAATAGGTGGAATTGAAAGAAATAAACAAAAAAAGGGCAAAGAGAAAGAAATGCAAAGTTTTGGGGATCAAAGTATAAACATTCAATAGTTGATTCGGACCATAAAATGATGATTGAAGATCGCATATGATCAACTCGAGGTCAAAGGAGTGAAATATAGCCAAAGTGTTCTTATAAATCAATTTTCAGCCCAAAAAGTTATGTTTCGAATTTTTAGACTCAACTTGAGGCCCATTTTTCGAATCGTAAACATTTGAATTAGAGAAAATTTATTTCTATAATAATTGTAATAATTTATGTTATCTTTCCAACGCATTTTGAATCACCTAAATCGAATATCGGAAGGAAAAGTTATGATCAAAATACCAAAAGCTGCTCAAGGTTGACGCGAAGCAAACCGGCACACACCCGCTGGCTATTTTGGTGTGCTCGCAAGACATCAATCAATTTCATTACCCGAGAGTAACTCAACATGCCTGCGGGCGTACTTAGGCCAAATTTTCCACTGACGAGCCAGTTTCAATAGAAATTGAAGAATTCAACTTTGGACAGAAAGATCAACATCTTTTTATATTCTTTCATGATTCGTGTGATATTTTCATTATTCTTCTTGTAATTTATTTAAAACTAAGCTATACTAAATCCCTTTTTGTATTGGGTAATATGAATCATAGGATTTATTTATTTTAAATTCAAAACTAGTAGTTAAGTTTAGTTCTTGTGTTTTTTAATTAATTTTGCATATATACCCATTGCATTATTTAATTGATTGGTCACCAATTAGATAGTTATAAGTTACTTATTGTAGTGTTGTGATACTCACATCAAGTTTAGAACGCTTCAAAATTAATATATTTGCAATAAATATTAAGAATAACATTTATTACTCGTACAATCATTTAGATAAACTAAAATTTAATGCGTTATAAGCATTTGAATTGGGGTTAGGAATAGATTTGAAGTCGTGGTTAGAATAAAATTAATTTGTCTTGAAAAAGAAAGTTAAATACATTAGCTTTATCGATTATCAAAAACCCAAAAACATACTAGATTACAAATCAAAAATTGAAATAGATAATAATAGACGTAATCAATATTCAATACAATTATTCATAATTTTGATAAAACCCAAATTTTTATAGATTTCTTAGACTAATTTAGCTAAAATCAAAATTTCTCTTTTGTTTTACATAATTCGAAGAATAAAGTTATTTGTACATAATGGTGTTCAAACACTCACATGGTGATTGAGATCCACTAGCAGTAGGTCTCATCCCCATATGAGTGTGTGGACATCATTATGTACAAAAAATTATGTATCTCAAGAACTTCTCTAATTCGAATTCCATACATAACTAGTAAACTTGAATTGAAATTTATTTTCTGTGGGACGATATTCTCAACTTACTAAATCTATTATTTGTCAACGATTCTATACGCTCACAGATTCCGCACAAACACGACATTATTTTTAAAAAAAAGGTAACTTCAAAACAAATGGATGAGAATTCTAGAATTTCCCTCCACGCCCACACCTCGCATGATGCCAAATCATTTCATACTTCAACAACCGGTCACTCCCATGACACATAAAACCGCACTAAAACAAGAAGAGATCCCATAACTCTCTCTCTCTCTCTCTCTCTCTCTCTCTCTCTCTCTCTCTCTCACACACACACACACACACACACGGTCACACACTAAGATTTCTTGTTTCTTAAGCACCTTCCTTGAGATAAACTGGCCGGAAAAAATGTCCTCTGCATGCATCTCAAACTGTATTAACGATGCCCGGGTTCCGGTTAGAGCCACCTACGTGAACCTCTACAAGTGGCCGGAATCGGACGCCGAGTTTGTACGATCAATGAGCTCTAGAACCCACCGGAATGGCCCAAGTGGCGGCGCTACCGCCTACGGCCGTCCTCGGGTGGTGGACAGTATCTCATGCAGACAATTGTACTTAAGAAGCTACACTTTCTCAAGGGAAGAAGATTATAAGGATGATAAGAAGACCATAAAGTGCCTTGGAAGGGGAAAAGAGAAGCAGACAATGGATAATAAAAGAAAAAGAAAGTCTCGTGGCCGTGATGGCGATCGCGGCAGCGGAAGTGGTGGCAGAAGGAGGAAATGTAAAGGGTTTAGAAGGGCTAGGGCAGTATCCTGCGCCGCCTTGGTGTCCATTTTCCGGAGGTTGCTATCTTGCACCACCGAGGTTGATGTTGTCAATTAATAGTAAGAAAAATGTTTCAAGTACATTCTTCCATGACATGGAGTTTGATGTACTTGAGGCATTTCTCTAATAGTAATTATGTTCTTCTCGTTTTTATCGTATTTATGACATTTTTGTGTTATCAAGGTTTTGATTATACAAATGAAGCTTATAACGTCATTCACTCCAATGATCTATCTGTATCTATGTTTTCAGACTTTTCGGAGTGAATAAAAACGAGTTTCGTTTTTATTTTTATTTTAAATCTAAACTTGCTCATTAATCTTGTTAAACTTGTTTTTATTTTTATTTTTAATTTAAACTTGCTCGTTAATCTTGTTAATCACTTATTCACAATCAATTATAATCCATTTATCATCTACACATTTCGTGAAATCCATTACTCATCTTCACTATAATCTCATTTTAGATGTCACTTATGTCAAACAATACTAGTCCTTTTAAATTACACTAAATTGTCATAATAAAATGGATTATTCTTTTTGTACAGAATAAACCCTTACAGAAGTCTTCCAGAAGAGAGAGAAGAAGTGGAGCCCACCAAAAATAAAATATTACAAAATAATACCCACCCCCTATATTACGTGGTGTCAATAGGGGTTCTGTAAACCTGTACCTATACACCAAGACTAGTTCTAATAAAATTGATTGTGGAATACTTGTGCACAACATTATCAACTAGCAATTTGAGAACTAAAATGTTGTACATGATCGTATTAATCTCCTCATACTCGTGTATAGCATGTGAAATACATATTTATGCAATGAATTGAAAGCGAGAGAATAATTGCATGTACGTACTTGTCGTGAATGCCACATAGCCAACCACTTAATCTCGTGCCTAGATCATTACTAGCAGAATGCAACAATATTAATCGATGAATACTTGCACGTCAAATTCTTATATTATAAACTGAATATGAGATTGTAAAATGCAATGTTGCAAGCACGCATTGTTAATTTTGTAGACACACGTTCATTTCCACATCGTTAAATCATTAAATTCAGTATATAACGACAGTGATCGTCAAATATATATTTGTATGTATGTAACGTGTCAAATGCATATTTAATAAAAGTAAATTGAAGCACGCAACTATCTTAATTACTCGTGTGTGATGTGCATGAATCGATAACAATAAAATAAAATTTCAAAACTAATTTTTGGGTTAAAGAGATTGACGCAATAAGAATGTGCACACATCAATTTTCTTTGTCGTGTGAGGCTATTCAACATGTATAGTGCATTATTGCCTAAATGGGTCGGCCTAAGTAGTTTTCAGTGAGTTCATTTTTAATAGTATTCTCCACAAACTAAAGTCGTTGAAAAATTGATAATATAAAAGGCTCTTAATACTTTTTGCCTTGTCGTAACTTTACTTTTCATAATTGTTTTAAAGTCAAAAGACTAGCGTATTAATTTTAATGTGTTTACTTAATCTTAAAAAATAAAAATTAATAAATGATGATTTAACTATTCTTATTGATATCTTCCTCCTTTTTTTTATTTGACCACTTTCTGGAAAAATATAAATTAACTTAAAATTAATGTATTGACCAATAACAACCATGGAATAGGAAAGTCAAAGAAAGGAATTTCAAATCCAAGTGTTAAGAATATTATGAAAATAAATTATTTATCCATTTGGCAAAATTTATAAATGGTCCAACTTCATTTTTTGCTATACACACTAATGAACACACAATTACTACCTACACCGCTCATTTTTATTTATTTATAAATTAAACCGCTTATAAATTCTCTCCAAATGGCTATTTAATTTTTTTATCCCTTCATTATGTTAAAGATAAAACCCCACATAGATTAAACAAGATTGACATATTAACATAAATATCTAAGTGTTCTTAAATGAATCATCGTGTTGCATGAACATGAATGTTCAGCGTAAAATTCGACAGTGATTAAATATGAAAATAATAAGAGTAATGTTATTTGTAAGTACAACTTACAATTAGTAGTCGATATGGCAACCATAGGTGGACCTAGGGGGTCCCGCAGGGTCCTGGGACCCCCCATTTCCAGATTTTTTTTTTTTTTTTTTTTTTTTTTTTTGGTGAAAACCCCCCCGATTATTGTTATGTTATATTTGGTAAAACTTTTTGTCGATCATAATCTTATTATATGTGTGGATACAAATTGTGAGTAGATTGTGTGGATAAAAATGATATTGACTAGCTCATAAGCTTGAAAATACACTTTCAAGCATGTTTATTATAAGTTTTAGAATTTCTACTTTAAAGGTTACTGAATTTTGAAATTTCATCCTAAAATGTCAATCGGGTTAAAATGATCGAAAATGGTTGAATGATAGTTTGACTGCATATATTGAGAAAGATGTTTTTGCCAAGATCGAAAATGATGTAATTTTGAAGCGTTATCAAAGTATGAGAACACATAGAGAACGATTGTAATAAAATATCTCTTACTTTAATTTTTTTGGCAAGTCTAAGACATTCATATATTGAATTATCTTACTGTTTTCATTCTTATATTTGAGTTGCACTGAGTTTATTTTAATTGTACAGGTTTTTTAATCATTATGAATGTTTGTGCTACACTGAACTCAAAAAAAAAAAAATTCGGGAGCGCTGCCCCCGAACGCCCGTACCCCCCCTACTTCATCTCAATATTTTTTATTTTAGGACCCACCAACTCTAACCTCCTGGATCCGCCTATGATGGCAACGAGATGGGGAATGTATTTTAATTCATTGAAGATTGGACAGTGACTCCAGTTTCATATTGAAGTATTGAGAATAATTTTATTCAGATAATACAATGAACTATACCTCAATAGTTCGACTCACTTCTAAAACAATTAAATCCTTAAAGAAACAAAATGTCTTCCTCTTTTAACGTATTATATTGAAAACACTCTGTATAATTGAAACACCTTTGACATTCTCTCAAAACACTCTTTGTAATCAAAACACCTTTGACATTCCCTTACGAAAAGTATGTCAAAAATGCATAATTTATAATAATATAAGTTTGAAGAGGATTGATGATCAAGTGGGAAATATGATGAGAAGAAGAAGTAAACCATAAGCAAAGAAGAAAAAAGCGTGGGCATGGGCCAAATGACTAAGGATGATGATATGAATGAACATACAATGTAGGTAGTAGTTGGGTTCATCGCCATCATATTTACCATTTTTTGTTCTTTTACTTCGTTATGCTGTCAGCTTAGAACAATATGTCAAATTATGATTTGATCTCTTTAATACTACAAAAACAACCAAAGATTTATTTGTAACAGCTACTTAAATTATAGTTAATCATGTATTCGGTTCATTATTACATTTATCTATTCTTCACGATTGCAACAGAATAAATGCTAGTTTTGGCCTTGCCCATCTAAGTTCTAACACGTTTTCACTTCAATTAATGAAACTTGAGATGACTATGAAGAAGTAAACCAAGCTGAAAGATGCCTAAATAAATCAAAACTAAGCGGGCACATATTTACTATTTTTTTTTTCCTCTCGGTCTTATGAGTAGACTTGTATATAAAAAGTACACACTTTTCTTCGACTTATAAGTAGACTTATAGAGGAAAAATAAAAAAGGTGTAGAGAGAACGAAATGAACAAGTTTCATTTATTTTCGTGAACACAGCTAGGGATTTATTTCTTATTCATTTGGTTGCGACAAAATGACTATCACATCCTCTATTTAAATACAAGGAACTAACATAGCAAGAAATTACAAATTACATCAAATCCGGGTAGCATAAAATCTGAGATATGCTCAATCAATTTGCTGAGATTTCTTCTGCTGAGATTTCCTTAACTAGTCAGGTTACCATTTTGGGTTGAGTTTATTGCCATTGATACTCCTTCATCCTTCAACGTCTCTCCACCATTGTAGCATGAATTGTGGGAGTTTCCAACCTTATCACTCCTTTGAGTCCCACAATTCATGCTGAGATGCTGGGATTATGCTGGGAATTCTTGTTGAGTTGTTGGGTGCAAATACCCTCCCTCAAACTGTGCCGGGGTTGGAAGCAGAGTTTGGTTCGAAAGTGACTGAGGGCAGCCTTTGGTAGTGGTTTGGTGAAAAGGTCCGCTACTTGCTCTGTAGTGGAGATGTGTTGAGTAATAAGGAGTCCAAGTGCAACTCGTTCACACACAAAATGTAATCCAACTCAATGTGTTTGCTACGAGCATGGAATATCGGATTAATTGTCATGTGAAGAACACACTTGTGTTGTTGCAGTAGAGAGTTGTTGTAGATGGCAATGAAATTTGAATATCCTTAAGGATGAATGACATCCATGTGAGTTCAGCTGTTGTATTCGCCATGACTCGATATTTCGCTAAGGTATTCAACCGAGAGATTGTTTGCTATTTTTTGGCACACCAGGAGATGAGATTTCCGCCGAGAAACGTACAGTATCCAGTGGTGAATCATCTTGTGGTGGGACACCCCGCCCAATCTGCATCAGAGAAAGCACAAAGATCAAGTGTTGTATTGGAAGTAAAATACAGACATATGTCAATTGTGTCTTTGACATATCTTAGGATCCTTCGAACCATTTTCAAATGCACGACACTGGGAGCATGCATGAATTCTGATACATAATTTACACTGTATGTAAGATCTGGTCTCGTGAGAGTTAGGTACTGTAAAGCACCAACAAGTCCTCTAAAATAACTCAGATCTTCAAGCAAGATGTTATTAGATGAGGTCTTAGTTTTGGCTTCAAGAGGTGTGCTCATAGGCTTGCAATTGACCATGTTGGCTCTCTCAAGGATGGCAAGAGCATAGTGAGATTGGGACATGTGAAGACCATTAGAAGTGTGAGAAATCTCGATGCCAAGGAAGTGATGAATTTGACCCGAGTCCTTCATTGCGAATTCAGAGCTCAAGAGTTGAATGAAGGTTGATACTAGAGTTGTGGAGGAACCTGTGAGGAGTATGTCATCTACGTAAAGAAGGAGGATTAGTGTTCCAAGATTAGAGTGACAAATAAATAAAGATGGGTCGACTAGGCTGCAAAAAAAAAAATCAATATTTAAGAAGAAAAGCACTAAACCGATCAAACCAAGCACGAGGTGCTTGTTTGAGACCATAGAGAGCCTTTTGAAGCTTGCACACATGTTTTGGATGTTCACGATCAGCCATTCCTGGAGGTTGTTCCATGTATATGTCTTCTGAAATTAAACCATGAAGGAATGCATTTTTTACGTCAAGCTGACGTATGGGCCATTTTTTAACAAGACCTATGGTGATTACCATTCGAATAGTTCCAGGTTTGATGACTGGAGAGAAGGTTTCAGTGTAATCCAGGCCATCCACTTGATGATAACCTTTTGCCACAACACCAGCTTTAAGGCGATCCAATGAACCATCAAGTTTAAGTTGTGGTTTGAGTACCCATTTTGAGCCTATAACATGCATGTTCGAAGTGCGTGAAACAAGTTTCCAGGTTTGATTTTTATGCAAGGCTTCGATTTCTTCATCCCTTGCTGCTTTCTACCCCGGATGAGCTAGAGCAGCTCGTGTGTTATGAGGCTCACGAGGGATATTGGCTGAGAATATGGAGGAAGTTAAGGCATATTTTGGATTGGGTTTAGTGATTCCTTTTTGAGATCGGGTGATCATAGAACGCTGAGATCGAGTGATCATAAAACATGAGGGCTGTGCTTGTGGTGTTTGATTTTGGAGATGCTGGGAATTCACGCTGAGTTGCTGGGGTGCCAATACTTATTAATCCATCAAAATAAGTATTCTAACAAGAAAGATAGAGGTTAAAATAATTGATTCTTTGCATTAGTTGTATTTTTCTTCATTTTACCATGTTATTTGGTAGGATGCGTGGACTTTCAATGGAACGTCCATAACTGCATCGACTAGGGTTTCATTTAGCAAGGTATTCCGTCTGAACAAAGGTCTTGTCAGTCGTAATAAACCTTTGTCGCACGGTATTTGAAATCAACAAGTCCGCGACCCCAAGCCCTTTTCATAATTACTCTAATAATACAATCAATCCCATAACTTTGGGACGGTTCTTTTTCCTATTAGGCTTACATTGAAGCAAGTGTCTCAATGGGATAATTTTTCTTTAATTTATTGCACTCTCCCCTTGATGAGCCCTGGTTTCCTTAGTTTGGTGGAGAGAGGGAAGAAAGGCTAGCTGTTTTAGTGGACTTATTCGGTCAGCTTGTTACAAGGTTAAAGATTTTGGCCATTCATTACTAATAGGGTTAATCAAGTATGTATCCAATTTTTGGGATTGGATTCAGAAAAATAGTTAACAAAGCAAATGAGAGATACAAAATTCATAAAAATACTGGCAATTTAATTATTGTGCAATTTATGGGTTGCTACTCTAGAATTTACCGGCATATCACTTCGTTATGCTGAATCCTAATCAATCATCAATTCATTGTCACCATAGTCAGATCCAACTAGATTCCGTCTCAAGCTCTTCATGCACCAATCATTTTAAGGTTTTCTAATATTGGGAAGAGGAAGGCAACTGTGAAGACGTGATCTTCATTTCCAATTAGATTTTGTATCAAGCTCTTCCGGTACTGATTGTTTCAGATACTAGGAAGAAGGAAGACAACTATGAAGACACAAATGATTAACAGAGATCATTTCATCGATTAGTTAACAATGCAATTGTAGAGATACGTTTTTTCATTAAAATGTTTGATTTGCAATCATAGTTTCATGTTTCTTAAAGATACAAAATCAGAAAATCACCTTTACGAAAGGGTTCTTTCAACTTGTATAATGATATAAAGAAGCTCCTCAATGCTTAAGCAAAATTACCACGCAAGAAACAGATTCAATAGTATATCTTTCAAGAAAAGAAGGGTTAATAATAACTTAATAGTGAAATAATAGGTGAGAATGTTGAGATGAAGTGACATGATAATGTGAACCGATCGAGTCTCATAATGTGTGCATGGAGGATAGATAAAGCTCTTAATTGATTTGCTTGAGAGGGTCCGAAATTTTTGTTGTATTGTTAACTAGCAATATAGTAGGGTTTGTTTTTCTGTATTCATATTGCCACCACAATTTGTTTTAGTTGCACCACTTTTTAATTAAAAGTTCTTATTCTTTACTTATTATTGTAATTAAGTACTTTTCTTATTCTTAATATTTTATTAATTAACACATATCCTTTCAAAAGTCAATTAGAAGGACGTATAAAGACTTATTTGCTCTCCAATAATTTTAAAATAGCAAAACACATATATAAAAGCATGACATAATATTTTCCCCTCATTTCGAAGCAATATTTGAACGTAAGCTATCATTAGGGATCATATGAGATATTAATAGAAGATTGATTATTACAATTTCGCAAAGAAAATGTGGGCATATAGGTGCAACAATAAATAATCGATAATAATAATTTATAAAATAAATACTTTTTTTTTTTTTTTCAAAAACAGATTGTACATTGTTTAATGTACTACATTATTCCATTTTATGAACATTTAACCAAGTAAAAAATTTATTTAAATAATTTTTTTTTTTGTTACAGTATGAGAAAATCACACCAAAAGTTACTTACTATGGTAAGAATATTTAGAAATGACATCTAGGGTGACATCAATTTTGTTAAAAGAAAATAAAACAAACAATTTTTAAGAAAGGCTTCATAATCGAATCATAATTAAATCATATGTACTAGCAGAGTATTAATTTGTATATTACATGGGATCTGTATGAATTTTTTATTATATGTTATTTTATAAATTTAGTAAATTATTAATTTAACACATTATAGTCAAGTGAAAATTGGCCAAAAATAATATTTAATCTATTCATATATTAAAGTTATCAAGGTTCAACCTAGTCCTAAATTTCTCTTACGCAAATGTCATTTCAAATGATTTGCATAATATCAACATCATACAAAATTTTCTTTTTGATAATACTTTGAAATAATGATAGTATGATGGTTACATAATTTTTTTCATAAAATACATGACAGTTTTTTTCTTAAATATTCATCCAAAGGCAGTTCGGCTTTTAGGCCTTCTATTTTATCTCATTTTATTTTATCTCACGCGTTCTTTTACAAGAAATTGAAATATTTGGAAATTAAATTAAGAAAAATTAATTTCACAATATAAAGTCTATTAAGTAATATTGTGTATAGTGACACCAGGAATATATTTGTAAAAATCCTTACCTACAATTGGACAAAGTAACGGCAAGGAAAACGGGAAAAGAAAATGAGATGGAAATGATCAATATGTAAGAAAACACCCCGAAAGCGCAAAATCGAGGCAAATGTTGAACACTTTATTCTTAAGTCGAATTTGTCTTGCAACGGAACCTACGGGTTATGACAATCAACTCCCAAGATACAACGACTACCACTTGTGTTTGTAGCACTTCAAACACAAGCACAACGAACCGGAATAATGGCTTTTATACTCCAAAGTGAAATGAATATGAAAACCAAAATTTATGTAACAAGAATGCAAGAAATTGGTTCAAGAGAAGAAGAGAGAATGATATTTATATTTGCATATCATTGGTGTAAGAAATAAGACGTCTCTAGAGTCCTTTTTATAGATGATGAAGAGTTGAGAACGAAGTGGTGTGGATCCAAATCGTGCAGTACTTCAAAATGACGCGGCATTGATCTGTCACTCGCTTTCCGCCAACCTTTCGCTCGAACGGGAGTTGCAGAGACTCTGTCGCTCTCTCTTCGCTCGACGTCGCTCGAGCGATCACTTGAGCCAACAGTGTTATCTAGTTTCCTCTAAATTTTCTTAAAAAATTTGGACCGCAATTTCTTATTCACCTAAAATTGGTTTCGACATGCCAAATATACACGAAAAATTGCTCGAGCGACATTGTTATCTAATTTCCTTCCAAACTTGGATCGCAATTTCTCATTCGCCCGAAATTGGTTTCGACATGCCAAATATACACGAAAATCAAAATTCCCTGTTCAGAGCGATGAAGCGGCAAACTATTTGCATAAACAAATCATGTATGAATATTTGAACGAAGTTGACATTAAGTCACACTTTCCAATGTGTATTTCTAACACTTAATCAATGTTTTCGAATTGTTAAATCAATTTCCAACAAAGTCAACCCACAACATGAGAGTCGACTTTAATGTGAAATTTATTGTGAAAAAGATCTCAATTCCAGAGTCGGAATCACACATGCTTCGAAGTTTAGAAAAAATTCTCACAAATTTTAAATCGACAAATGCTGCATCACCTACACCACTCACTCATTGTTCCGTATGAACATATATTATTATGTTTTCATATAGCAGGTCGTGTATTTTGAACTTGTTTGTTATAAGAATAAATATTATATAGTATTTTATTAACGAATGTTAAATTCTTATTTTGAAATTTTGATATTGTTGAATATTGACAATCCTATCAATTCAACGATCCTAAATATTGTTCATTTTCTTTATCATTGTGAACTTTCTAATTTCATTTAATAAAATAAGTAGGTCGAGTTATATATTAAACACTTAGGCTATTCATTTTCAATTGAAACCTAAATCAAATTAAAAAAAAAAAAAAATTAGAATCCCTGATCTGATTTAAAAAATTAAAAAAAAAATGTTATCATATGGTATGTGTCGTCTTTTTGAATTATATGGTGACATTCATTTATCATATGTTCTGTGTCACTTCTAAGATTGCTCAATTGCATTTGGCTTTTAATCTACATTCATTCCTGTTTTTCCTCTCTGAGTTGAACTTCTAATTAATTTATTGAAAATCAGTTGTAGAAGTAGAGTTTATATTTTGGGCTCATAATAATGAACCAAATACGTTTTTTGTTTGATGGTAATGATTTTCTTGCAGAATCTGCAATAAACCAATATGTTTAGGATTAGAATTATGCTGTTTGTACAGCATAATTGCACAGCGCAGTGCACAGCACAGACCCAGCCGGTGGGGTCCGAGATTTTTTTAATCGCGGGACCCCACCTCTAAATATGAGACGACTGTGCACGATGATGTGCACCGTGCTGTACCTAAAGCTTCTCTCTTAGGATTATCAAGTAACATAGGACATTGACTGACTCAAGTCAACACGTTTTTGATCAATTATTTAATACAAATCACGGGCCGTTGAATTTTGACTTGTTCTACTTAAGCAAAAGTGCAATAAGTTGACTTGACGAAAAATAGGATTCTAGAAAAGAATATTGTGGGCCAATTACAAAATTTCATGTTCTTATAAGCTTCCAATAATCTCATATTTTGCTCATCAAAGTTTCAATTTATAAACGAGGCCCTAAGCTTCATTTCTATATTTCAACATGGCTTCTTCTTCTCTCTTCTTACTTGTTCTAACTTTTTGCATTTTCTCAGTGTCTGCTGGTGGTAATTAATCTTAACTCTACCTTTACTTCTAGTATTGTTTTTAATGATCTTAATGAATGACAATACTAATTTTCCTCTCTTTTTTTGCAGTTTTTGTTAGCATAGATTGTGGTTCATCAGGCACGTACACCGACGAGAATTTGATACCATGGACTGAAGATGATTTATACATCAACAATGGCGAAAACCATATTGTACAACCTCAACCTGCTAACTCAAAATCTCGAGTCATGAACACTCTAAGAGTTTTCACTAGTCGAAAGAAAAATTGTTATTTGATTGAAAGTGTTAGGAGTGGGCGTGTTCTTGTACGCGCTAGCTTTTATTATGGAAATTACGACAATAAATCTTCTCCTCCTACGTTCGATCTTCAATTTGATGGGAACAATTGGGCGACAGTTGAGACTTCGTCTGCTGGTTATGTATATTATGAGGCCATATATGTTGTGAAGAAGGATTATATAAGCGTATGCGTAGCGCAAACGAAGCCTAATCAGTTTCCATTCATATCGGCTCTTGAAGTTCGCGGATTGGAGTCATATATGTATAAGCATATTGATAATAATTATCCTCTGTTCTTGGTCAAAAGGGTTGCTTATGGTGCAAATGCAACTGTCAGGTATGGTTTTATGGTCTTAACCCTTTACTATCAGATTACTGAATTTTTCTTGATCCCATCGAAATCATGTTTTGAATGTTAATGGGATGTTTGCTAGCGAAAATTGGATAACAAATTATTGATAGGTTCTTCAGACTTGGATTTTAATTCTGATCAATATGCTGTATTGAGTTTAACGCCTTTGTTATAATTCATAACAAATCTGAAACTAGTTTGTTGCAAAAAGTGGAAGATACTGGATTAATCCAATACCAAATTGTTGGATAAAACAAGAGATTAATCCACAATATCAAATAATTGATCACAAAAATACAAGAATAAAATAATTTGTAGAGAATGAAAATTTTATTATAATATGAAGAAAGAATATAGTAAATTTGTGTTTATAATTTATCTAACTTATAATAAGGTTAACAACCTAACTAAATTGTAGAGAATGACCAAATATTTATAGGGAACAATTCAAGCCCTAAAAGTAGAGTTGTAGATGAAGTAGAACGTCCAAAAGTTTCCTTATTTTGATTTCTTTAAGTCCAACACAAATTCCAACTCCCAATGGGGTTTCAAATAAAATTTCAACTAGAATTTGTTAAATAGACTTCAAATAGGATTCCAAAAGCATTCCAAATAGATTTCCTTTTAATGTGCACTTTAATTAGAAATCTCAATTTATCTTCAACAAATAATTCGGGTCACACCCAAATTCTAATAACCTTAAACCATCTCAACCAAAAGCTTAATCCTAACTTTAGATGAAGTGATTTAACGTTGTATCAAAGTGAACTCCAATTCTAGTTTCATACATGCGGGAGAGTGTTGAAGAAAAATTTAAACAAAGAAGTTTGTCCAATATCTAACAGCCTAAACTTTTAAAGTAGATTGTTTAATTGAATTAGAATCTGAAAACTAATTCGTGTTATTGGCATCAATCCCAGGTATATAGACGATCATTACGACAGAATATGGACTCCTGTATCAGCCAGCAAAGGATTAACTGAAGTAAAAAGCAATGCATTCTTTAGTGTGGCAGGACTATTAGATAACCCTCCACCTACAGTGCTGCTAAATGCAGTTACTGCAATCGATCCCTCTTCAAGGATCCCATTGAATATGGGATTTCCTCGAGTTGAAGTTCCTGTCTACTTAAACTGGTATTTTTCCGAGGTTACTCAGTTGGAAGCAAATGAAACACGTTCTTTTATGCTTTACAAGGACGGCCAACCTTTCACCCCGGCAATTTTACCTCCTTATGGAAATTTTACACGGTGGTGTGCTTGGAACTCTACAGTTTCTTCAAATACTACGTTTTCTCTCGTGCCTACTGAGACCTCGACCCTTCCCCCGCTCATCAACGCCATGGAAGTTTTTCTAATTGGAGACGCTCTAACAGATGGAACCAACAGCAAAGATGGTAGGTACTAAAGTTTTAAATTTTAGAGAAGGTGACATATTTGTGGCTTCAAAAATGTCCCACGTATACTCGGAACGAAATTTCCCTCTAAATGAGAATACAGAGGATCTCAAGTCTCACCACAAGATAGTCCATGACTATCTCAATAAGGTTTTTGAATTATGCATAATTGTCTCGTTAAAGAGTCCAGAAGTTTATTTATTTATATCTTCTAAGAAAAAACAAGATCTTACTTTCTGAATTCCATTGTTATTCCAATTTAGTCGAGGGGTTAGTTTCTCTACAAAATGCTTTCGAAGACTTACAAGACTGGAGTGGAGATCCATGTCTTCCGGCGCCTTATACATGGGACTGGATCAATTGCAGCAATGATGCTACACCACGAGTGACAGCACTGTAAATGTCCTATTTATTCATTATTTTAAATAATTAAACTTTTTAGTACCTCGTTCCAAAGATTAAGAAAATTTAGATGAGGTGGTTCATCACCGTAAGTTATTTGCTCATTCATTTGGAATAATTGACAGGTATCTTGGTAGCTTCAATCTTTCGAGGTCAATTCCAGATTTTGGTTCAATGGATGCGCTTGAAACAATGTGAGATTTATTTGCTTATCCAATGACTGCCTCAACTTAAAAGTAGACATGATTTTTTCAAAAATTCTGTTTTCTCACGATTTCTTCAATTCACAGAGATCTTCACAATAATAGTTTGTATGGAACAATTCCAGATTTTCTTGGCACATTCCCATACCTTAAAGAACTGTAAGTATATAGATAACACTGTTGTTACTATCCGAGTGCTCCATATCAAGCATACAATAAAATCTTGGAGTGCTTTATATATCCCTTGACAGGTAGAAAATTACCTCTTCTTTATTTCAGGAATCTTGCAGATAACCAGTTTACTGGTTTTATACCAGCTTCACTATCAAAGAAAAATGACCTGAAATTAGAGTAAGAAAACTGATACTAGGCTTTTCTCTAGTCTGATCGATTCCTATGGTAATTTTATTTACTTTATGCTGTATATATTTCAGGGTAACAGGCAATCCTGATCTATGCACATCAGGCAAATCATGCCAGTTGACTGACGATCCAACAGTGCATTCTTCCGGCAGTAAGAAGAAGAGCAAGTTACCAGTAATTCTTGGCACCACAATTCCAATATTTGTAGTAATCTGGGCTATTGGTAATTAAAGACAGAGAAGAGGAGCTAGATGGAATCATTTATGCTTAAAAGGAAAAAAAAAATCGAAGAAGAACAAAAATGCAATGTACCTGAACACACTTGTCCTAGACTTTTTGGCATGCGTTGTTGGATAAAACTCTGCCTATATTGAATTCGATTACAGTTCAAATTTTAGACAATTTTGCCCAAAGAAGAGAGAAATCCAGAAAATAATACAACGTGTTAGGGTCAATATTGTAATTGACATATTTGTGAACAAAATGGACTAAAATGTACTCTTGTAAAGGTCAAGGACCTAGGTGCAATTATCTATAGTTGAGTTAGAGTTTGAATTCGAGTTTGGAACAAAGTTAAAGATCTACCAAAATTTCGTTAGCTGCTTGCGAATAGATCACTCGAGCAGCACATACAGAGACTTCTTCGCTTGATGTTCGCCTGAGCGACAGACCCTTCGCTTGAGCAAAAAGTCTCATCGCTCGAGCGACAGTCTTATTCAACCAATTTCGAGACACGATTTTAAACAACATTTCACGGTCCATGAGACTTATTTTGCCCTACATATAAATAGAGGCAATGTGCACGATTTTATTGAGGTTACTACATTGTTCTTAAATTGAGAGATTCACTAACATATATAAAAGAAATCCAAGAGACAAATCATTGAGAGATTCATACATTCATTCTTGAGATCCAGCAACCCGATTTTGGAAAACATCAAGGTTCCATAATCCAAAACACCCGGTTTCCTTAATCTTTTAAGTCTGAAGGATATTTCAAAACCTAGTGCCTATAGTCATCTGACTTGGATTAACCGATCTAAAGCTCGCTACAGGGGTCATCTTAGTTGCTCAATGAACTAAAATCTGCACTTAAAATAAAATAAAAAATTATGAGCCATTGAAAAAAAAAATATATTGAGCTGGTACAAAATTGAAAATTTTGAAAAATCATATATGCTCAAAGTTAGGGGAAGTAAAAATTGACATATTTGCAAAATGAGCTTCATGTGAAAGGTCATACTTTTGTTTAAGGTTTGATTTTCATTAGTAGGAGAATACTCTTATTGGCAGTGATATTTAGCATGTCCTTTCTCACAAAATTAAGGTTTGGAGTACTGTTTACCTTAAATTAGTGACACTTTACACACGAGTCACTTATATTATTTACTCCATTTTAACTTATTCTGAGTATGTGGGGAGGCTTACTACTTGTTAATTTTGCATATGCATGCTATTAACTGCACTTTTAATTTGTTGTATCTCCCCCATTATATTTGATGTTTATTCCTTCGACATTTGTGACAAAAAGGGGGGAGAGATTTTATGAAAATGAGGAGATGAATTTTATAGTAAAGGGGAGATAAAATATGTTTTAGCATGCTTATTTTATATGTTTTTTGGGGTCAATGGGGTGAGACAGATACTGTTTTTATAAGACATTGTGCTTTATTGATATATCTGCATATTGCTTATCTTTTGGGGTCGTTAAGGAAAGACATAAATACTATGTTTAAAACATCATTGTACTTTGAATTGATATAATATATTTTACATGTCTTGAGAAGTCGTTGGGGAGAGACATAGATGCATTTGCCTACTGCATAAAATTATTGAGAGTTTGTAGTCAGGGGGAGTAGGTGCATTGCATTTGCATTGCATATCGTGCATATCTATTTGGATTTTGATGTTTTGTGGTGTTAATATTTCAGTTGGTGTTTTGATTGATATTAATATCACGTCTCAAACTAGCATGCTTAGTTGTGTTTGTGAAATTTTTGATTTCCTGTATCACGTGCTTTTACATTAGGTATTTGAGTTTTGATTTCAGGAAACATGTACAACATGAATTGCAAGACACAGAAGAATCTTGATAGATTATTTTATATTTGGTGTCTTTGTTTTGTTTGTAGAGTGCTTTGACTTCATTTATTTAGTTTTGTCACAAAATGTCAAATTGAGAGATTATTAGGATCAATATTGTAATTTGCATGTTTGTGAACAAAAGGGATTAAAATGTACTCTTGTAAAAGTCAATGACCTAGTGCAATTATGTATAGTTGAATTAAGGTTTGAATTCGAGTTTGGAACAAGGTTAAAGATCTGTCAAAATTTCGGTAGCTGCTTGCCAATGGATTGCTTCGAGCAGCACATGCAGAGACTTCTTGACTCGATATTCGCCCGGCCATCGCTCGAGCGAAAGGTCTCCTCGCTCGAGCGACATCTTAGTCATCCAATTTTGAGACGCGATTTTAAACAGTATTTCACGGCTCATGAGACTTATTTTGTCCTACATATAAATAGAGGCAAAGTGCACGATTTTATTGAGGTTGCTATATTGTTCTTACATTGAGAGATTCACTAACATATATGAAAGAGATTCAAAAGGCAAATCATTGAGAGATTCATACATTCATTTTTGAGATCCAGTAACCCGATTTTGGAAAACATCAAGGTTCCATAATCCAAAACACCTGGCGTCCTTAATCTTTTAAGGAACTGACTCTTTCATTGAGATTTGGAAGAGGTGGAGCAAGTGCTGGAAGAGCACAAGAACTCGAGGTTCTTAGAATTCCACTTGTAAAAATAATTGACAGAAGATTAGGAGACTGGAAACTCAACAACAGATTTTGGAAGCTGCAAGAGGTAGATCGAGAGTCATCTACGGCAGATTGTGAGTCTGGAAGTTAGATAGTGGATCTTAGAGATTGCAGGAATTACAACAGCTGAAACTACTGAAAGTTGCTAGTCTGGAATCGCACGATAATCCATATTATCGATAGTGAAGGTAACTGACTTGGTCCCGAAATTTTTCCCTTGTTGGATTTCTCTGTTAACATACTGTTGTTATTTACTGATTTTCATACTATTAAAATTGCGGCATTCAAACATAGGATTAATTGGAATTGTATGCTTAATCATTTAGAAACTAATTAAAGTGACTTGTTACTTTTGTTAGATTAAAATAGGGTAACTAACAACGGTCTAACGTTATCCTGTAACTTTCACAATGAAATATAATTTTTAAACCTCTAGCGGTTGTAATAAATTTGATAGCAACGAGTAGGTTAAGAGTTTAGTTGGGATTGAATCGGTTTGAGCATAATTTACCCTTAAAAGTTTAATAGATGAAATTATATCTGCGTAGGACCCACAAAAGAAGTCGTGTCAAAATTAAAAGTCTTTGCACGATTTGCTTCAGATCTCAATAAACCTACTTGGAAACAAGCCAAATAACACGTCACACCGGACACACCAAAATTGGATTGGCCTGATGAAACCCCGAAATAAGTCTTGCCATACCACATAAAATGTTTAATACATCAATCTTAACCTGACGCGCCAAAGTGAGACTAATTGGCCATGAAAGGACTTGTATGCTTCACACTCACCAAGTAAAACTGCACAGCAGCGAAGGAAGGGAGTATCCACCAAGACATCCATAATCACCAATTATATTTCTATTTCTCAATCTCCTTTTATAAAAAGTTCTATATTTGAAAAAGATATTCCTACAGAGTTTATACAAACACCCCGAAAATATTAATTATACCCCCCTATATCTTTGATTTCTTTCTAAGCTTAGGTTGACTGGGAATTCGACTCGACTCAAACATGAAAACCAGCTTCCCATGAGGTCCAGTTTCTTGCCAATACCTGTCCACAGTGTATAAGCCATCATAAACATAGGTTGTGACTAGCTTACCTGAAGAATTTGTTTCTTTCAATCCTCAGACAACACGATCGGAAGTTTTCGTTGATATACTATTCTTTAACGCCAAATTTCCTCTCTCGAGCTTCTGATCTTCAGGTTGCTTATTCTTCCCAACGATGTTTCCCCCATGTCCAGAGTATAACAAGGTATCAGAGTTTTGGCAACGACTTTGTGTCGCCACGAGAAAGGTAGCTTCATCACATCTTCTCCAATTGTTCCTCTAATTGTTTTGAGTCTTTCAACTGCTTCTGTTCTGACTTCAACCTTTTCAACTCCATCCACAGATTCAGTTTGAGATATGATCTGCGTCTCCATCAGTGCCCCTCTTTCCAGATTTTTCCTTAGTGTTTGAGTTGCATCTGTTTCCACTGCAATCTTTTTACTGTCATCCACACAATCGTTTCCACGATTAATCATCTGTTGTTCTTCTTGCGTAGGTTGAGGAGCATTTGGACCGCCTAATGGAGGAAAATCACAAGTAGCAGACTCTCTTCTACAAGGAGATTTATCCTTATGCCCAGAGGATGTTCCCAGCTTGACACTGTCCAACTTCAAATCCAATGGCTTAGCATTGAGGCCACACCCAAGTGGGAAATCCCGAACGGCAGAGACTTTCCTGAGCTTGAACTCAGGCACAGAACGAATTCTCAATGACAGGTTATTACGGTTATCACGGGATAATCCGATGTTCGACATGACACCGTTATCCGTAATCAATAACCAAAATTTCATCAAGCCAACGGTAAAGAAAAATTATGGACAGCTACAGCAAAAAGTAGAATTAAGCTCAAAATTTTGAAATTATTCTTATTTGATTGTGCTAAGAGTGTCAAATGAAAGCAGGCAAATAAATGGACGCATATTCTGACATTTATATAGTAGATGCAAGCATCAATAAATGCGAAATCGAATCGGTAACCATATTAAAGACAAATCAGGGCTCAAAAAGACAACAACCGTACAAATACAAACACTCAACTCACGAGCAGTGTGGCAGACATACACGGACGGATATTTTGACATTTATATAGTAGGTCCAATCATTAATATATGCAAAATCGACATCGCTAACCATGATAAAGACAAACTAAGGCTCAAAAAGTAAATAAATGTGTAATACAAACATGAGAGCAATAGCGAAATTGGACTTGAATTCAGTGGGGGCAAAACTTAACTTCGAAAAAACATTTCAAACAAGGAAATAACATAGATTTAAATAGTTTGCTGGCGATATAATAAGTACGATCAACCTAAACACAATCAAGAAGAGGAAATGCAGGGCAAATGAGTGAATAATTCTTGAAAAAAAGCTCTTAAGTACAGGCCTACTCATCAAGGGGGACAGTTGTCCTAACTCATAGCAAAACTCATAATTCTTTATTCTGCCATCAAACAAGATGAGTAATAAATCTTTATGAAACCTTTAGATAAATAAATTTATTAGATTACTTTGAACGCGTTAGCTGAGAAATAAATTTATTACCTTGCAGGTGAATAAACTTCTTATACAATAAAATGTCGACAGGGTAGACAAAAAGTTCCTGTTTTGTCTATATATTACTGGCTATGATATGATGTTTTTCATGGCTAAGAAGTTTGTGCAATAAAAAAAATAAAAATAAAAACTTTGGAGTAAGCCTTGCACGAGCCGGACTTTGTCCGGGTTGCATTTGTTGGGCCCAATGAAATGCCCGCACCGAACTTCTAGGCCCTAACAATTCAATAGGTAATTTATTAGCCCAGCCCATAACCAACTTCCCATTTCAATTGAAAATCAAACCCACCATTCTGCTCCAGCATCCCTTCCTCAGACCTCAGTTCCCTCCGTTCCATTAACTTGCTTTATCAAATCTCTCTCGTATGCTGGATCTTCACTGCTCCATCTTCGTTGTTTCGTTAATTTCCAGGACGGGTAAGAGAATAGATGTAATGTACAAATAGTATTTATATGTGTCAGTTACGTCTATGTGTGATTTTTTTTTAGTTTTATTTAGTGTCAGTTGATATTTTTTTGTGGAATCAGTTGAAATTCATTAGTTTTGTGGTTATCTTGAGTTTGGATATTGAAATTTGGCTTTATTTTTGGTTGATTATTGATTTTTTTTATGTGGCCTGTGCGGACAGATCTGGATGGGAGATGAAATTTGGGGCTTTTGTCTTGGGGTGATTGGATTGAGGGGTTGTTGATGGAAAATAGCATAGAAAATTCTGCAGGTGTTAAAAGTCCGAGGAAGAGCAGATCTTTAGATCTTCAAAGCCTTTATAAATCCGGGATTTCCAAAGAGGTACGGAGTAAAACGGAATTTTTTGAAGAAAACCACCGTGAAGATGTTAACAAGAAGAAGAAGAGGAAGAGTAGGAAGGAGGTGCCATTGAGTCATTTTGATCCCCAGGCTAAAAAGAATAGGAAGGAGCGTGTCAATGAGGTGACATCTGAGTTGGAATTGAAAACAAAATCCAGAAGTGGCACTAATGGATTGAATGACATTTCTCTTGCTTTGGGCGAAAAAGCCAACATTTTTAAGATTCCAAGACGTCCACGTGGTTTGGTGGGGCGGAAAAAGTTTGAAAGTAATAAGGATTCTAAGCAGCTGGCAATTTCTAATTCTGTTGATCGGGTTGAAAATATAGTGCTGAAACTAATAAGTACAAGGACGGTGGTGTTCCAGATGATGAGATAGTTAAGTTAGTAGACATTTCCGCAGCAAAGGTTGGTAATTCAAAAGTAAAGCGAAGGTTCGGCCATGATGAAGTTAAGGAGGCTAGGACGAAAGCAGCTCGACGAGCTAAGGAAGAAGATTGTGGTGTTGGTGTAAATAATGGTGGTACTTCTTCTGAAAAGCGGTGGAGCAACATTAGGAAGAGGAAACATTTGGCCACTGGTAGTGCGGGCAGTGGAACTGCATCAAAGAAGACCGAGCCTTTATTAGGTAATTTAGTCTCAGCTAGTCATGCCATTGATTTTCAAAATGATGTTGATGACGACAACGACGATGAGGAGAACCTGGAACAAAATGCAGCTAGGATGCTTTCATCTCGATTTGATCCAAGCTGTACAGGGTTCTCGTCAAAGAGCAAATCTGACGTGTCACGATGTGCTAATGGATTCTCTTATCTGGTTTCTTCTGCTCGAGATACGGTTAGTCGAGAGGCTAACTCATCTGCTGGTGTGGAGTCTGCCTCAGCTCATACGGACATCAGGAACCTTAGACCAAGGAAAGAGCACAAAGGGAAGCGCATATCAAGAAAACGGCGTCATTTCTATGAGATTTTTTCAGGGGACTTGGATGCATGCTGGGTTTTGAACCGCAGAATCAAAGTTTTCTGGCCATTGGATGAAACTTGGTATTATGGCCTTGTGAGTGAATATGACTCCGAAAGTAAGCTTCATCATATAAACTACGATGATAAAGATGAAGAATGGATTAATCTTCAAAATGAGAAGTTTAAAACTCTTGCTTCTCCCCAGTGAGGTTCCTTTCAATGCAAAACCTAAAAAACCCATCCAGAGTTGATAAATTTGTTCATAAAGGTAAAGCAGGCATGGCTGAAGATGATGATAGCTCTGTAGGGACATATTTGGACTCAGAGCCCATTATATCATGGCTGGCTCGATCAACTCGTCGTGTCAAACCTTCACCTAATTCTTTGAAGAAACAGAAAACCATGCAAGCGCATCTTCCTGTGGTCTCTCAGCCGTGGTTTGACAAATCAGATAACAAGAACAAAGACGTGGATTCCTCTGAAAGCGACAGAAGTCAGCTAACACTGCCAGATGATTCAGATGTTGCAAGAAGGGTCGCCAAATCTCATGTTGGAACCCTAACTAACTTCCAAAATAGAAATCGTGTAGTGTATATGAGGAAGCGTTTTCGCAGCAATAGTGAAGTGTTCTCTTCTGCTTCTAGACATGGCAAAGCACGTGAAAGCTCAACCTGTAAGGGTAAGGTTACTCTTCCTGCACCACTTATGAATAGCATGCAGACTACAGAAGGTTACAAGCTATCTTCCGGATGTGTGGATATTACCAAGCTGTCATGGTCAATTGATTATGATGATGACCTCAGATTAAGTACATCATTAGTATCTTCTGAACGATTGAAATTTGAAATATGCGTACCTCTTTTGCCTTTCCTGGAATATCTACTTGGGAAAGGAGATTTTTGGCTGTCCCATACTGTTCTACTTCTTCAACATGGTGCGATTGTGACTGCTTCACCTACTGTAATGATGGAGATTCTTTTTGTCGACACTGTTGTTGGGGTGAGATCTCTCTTGTTTGAAGGCTGCCTGAAACAGGCTGTAGCCTTAATCTTCCTCATCCTGACAGTGTTCAATCAACCTACTGAACAGAGGAATGTTGACATGCAGTTGCCAGAGACCTCAATGAGGTTCAGACTTTCTTGCATTCAAGATCTAAGAAAGCAGCACCTGTTTGCATTTTACAGTTTCTCCAAACTGAAAAAGTCGAAGTGGCTATGCCTTGACTCTAAGCTTCTGAAACCTTGTGTACTCATGAAACGACTACTGGTATCAGAGTGCACATATGATAACATCAAGTCACTTGAACATGAGAGCTTTCCGATGCCAAAACCTTGTGTTGGTTGGGCACTGCCCTCATTTGAGGTATTCTTTTTTATCCACGCATTTATTATTTTAGAAATCTCCTTTCTATAGCAGGGATTGGACTATATAAAGTAATCTAATTTACTTACTTGCACCGACACAATTAAGTTTGGTAACTTTATATACTTTATGGTAGTAGAAACAGATTTTGCAAAACTATGAGTGGACCATCTAAATTTTGGAGTCAGAATCATAATTTATTTACGGTATTTTTATTCCTTATCCAAGCAAATATACCTAAAGACATTGGTGGCAATTCTCAACATCTTCTGCTGAACTATTTTCTAGGCACAATCAGTCTACTCTCTCAGCCTTCATCTGATTTCTTGAATTTCAGTTTGGGCTTCATCATTTTATGAATTGCCTGGAATCCCGTAATTTTCAATGGAATAAGAAATCACAAAGCAGACTACTAATTATCAAATTCCTCCTTCGGGTTTCATTCCTACCAACACACCAAGGCCTGCTATTTTCTTTCAACAGCAATATGCTGTTATTATTTTTTTTTATCAGAAACATGAAATTATCGGAAATAGTACGAGATAAGGAATCCTACTCCAATCAAGACAGAACAAATCAATGATTTAATACTTCTTTACAACCTAGAAGAATTGAAGAAAAGGAAAAATTCTATTTCCTTAGATGTGGTTGATTTGTTGAATCAATGATATATCATTCCAATATGTAAGGCGCACCTGTAGTGCCTCGAGGCACTAATTTTTGTATTTTTTTAGGAAGACTTCTCATTGAATGAGGCCCATGCCTCGAGGTGCATGAGGTGTGGTCTCAGTTTTGCCTCTGGCATTTGATTTATTTTTTTCTTAAATTCTTTTTCCCCCTTCTGTTATTGCAAGTCTGAAGGTGAATATTAAGAGGCTTTTTTTTCATTTGGCCCATCTCAAAAAAAAAAAAAAAAAATGTCTTGGGCACATCAATTCTTTTACTTGTTTGACCTAATTACCCCACCTCAGCATCCCCAAGACACCCGAATCCAGGGGCAGATCTAGCACCCCGCGAGCCGACGCGGCCGTCCGTGCTGGATCTGTTGGGAAAAAAGATTAATGAAGATTCAAATTAATGGTATATAAATATGTTATTGTATCAATGTTAAACAAAGGGCGTGCAGATCATATGGAAGGGCATTCGCTTTTGCCCAAATCTTATTCAATAAGATTTCGGGGCTGCAAATTCGGCAGCCTGAAAGAACCCTGCCAGTATTTTTAATTTTTTTTTTCCTTTTCTTTTTTATATAATTATATTAATGGTTGGCTTGTTTATTTCTTTGGAGAATTTTTAAGATTACTTATGATTTATTATATGTTTATTTTTTTGACTTAATTTTTGGTTTGCGGCTTACACCTCGCCTCTCGAAGGAAAAAAAAAGAGCCTCAGTACCTAGTTCTGCTTTTTAAGACATTGGCACATATTCTTTTGGCTCCACACAAAAGCAATGTGTTGTTTTTAAACGTGGCCTATTATAGTTGTTAAAGATCTATATTAGATGCTGTAGATCATCCGGTAGATATAAAAATGATACGAGAGGAATGGCGATAAAAATTGTGTAGCCAACAATTTGTTGGAACAAGGCTTAGTTTGTTATTAATTATTATGCTGTGTCAGTGTTATACACCTGTTCTCTTTTGTGTCAAAGTTTGAGAGTACAAGCAATTTTTCTTACTAAGTTCTGCTTCTCGTTGGCACTCACTTCTGATTTCTCTTGTTGATTAGGGTTTGAAGAAAAAAGATGTGCTTGGCATTCTGCCTATGGGTGTTTTCTAGAGAATCCTGCAAGATAAGGATGAACCAGGCTGTTTTTTAATTTGGCTTCAAAGCTTGCAGAGCTTCCACCATTTGCCTTTTCATTTACTGCTGCACCTGCCTTCTTCACAACACTGCATCTCAAGCTGTTCATGGATCACAATTTTGCTTGCGTCAACCTTCAGGATCATGGCATATTGTGCACACTGAAAACTCCAGAAATTTCTTGCCAACCTACTACGGATGACTGCACTCATATTGAGTCGTGCTTGGTGAATGTTCAAGATAAAATTGCAAAACATAATAATGTAGGAACATTGTGCACTAGAGCTCCTGCTTCTGTATTGTTGTCTACTTCTGAACAAGAGTTGGGGAAAGATGTCTCCATAAGCAATGTTGTTGATAAATCTGACTCGTTTGGGGTTCTTCACAAGGAGAAGTCAGATGGCTCTGAAACTTCTGGTTGTTCCAAAGATTTTGAAAAGAATGTAACTGAGTTTATTGTTCAATCACTTGAGTGCGAGTCAAATAAGCAGATGCACGAGCAGTGTGTTGTAATTGCACCCCAATCCATCACATCTGCAAGCTCCAATCCTGGATGTGATGATGGGTTGAGTGGCATGAGTGTGGAAGTTCCATCCCTTGACCAAGTTGATACACCTTTTGGTCGGAGAAGACATATATCGCGACAGATTTTTGATGTGAGTTGGAATATGAGTGATGGTCTTGTCCACAGCCCCAATCCCACTGGTCCCAGGAGTACTTGGCATTGTGGTAGAAGCAGCTCGATTACTGCACCTTCTGAAGATCTGTCACCTGTGTGGCATGAAGGGAAGGGAAACTTTATGACGAATGGATTCAGTAATGGGCCAAAGAAGCCACGTACTCAAGTTCAATACACATTGCCTTTCGGAAGTAATGATGTAAGTGCGAAGCAGAAAACCCATAACCAGAAAGTTCTACCTTGCAAAAGAATTAGGAGAGCTAATGAGAAGAGGGTATCTGATTGTTCTAGGAGCTCTCGAAGAAATCTGGAGTTCTTAGCGTGTGGTGCAAATGTTTTAGTCACCCTTGGGGACAAAGGTTGGAGAGAATATGGAGCACAAGTTGTCTTAGAACTTTCAGATCATAATGAATGGAGATTGGCTATTAAACTTTCTGGAATTACAAAATATTCATTTAAAGTTAAACATATTTTGCAGTCTGGGTCAACTAACCGCTACACACATGCTATGATGTGGAAAGGGGGAAAGGACTGGGTATTGGAGTTTCCTGACAGGAGCCAATGGATGCTTTTTAAGGATATGCATGAAGAATGCTACAATAGGAATATTCGCGCTGCTTCTGCGAAGAGCATCCCTATTCCTGGAGTTCGACTTATTGAGGAAAGTGAAATTTGTGGAACTCAAGTGCCATTTGTTAGGAATCCTTTACGGTACTTCCAACAGGTTCAAACTGATGTTGAAATGGCGATGGATTCCTCTCGTAATTTATACGATATGGATAGTGATGATGAGCTGTGGTTGATGATAAACAAGAAATCTTTATGCTCTGATGACAGTAGATGTGGAGAGATATCTGATGAATTGTTTGAGAAGACCATTGACATGTTGGAAAGAGTTTCATATGTCCAACACCGTAATCACTTCACATATGATGAACTTGAAGAGCTGATGGCTGGGATGGAGTCCAAAGAAACTGCTAAAGTCATTTATGAGCATTGGCGACAGAAGAGGGAGAGAATGGGCATGCCATTAATACGTCACCTCCAGGTATTCATTTAAATCTTTGTAGTAGTACATGGCTAGTCCCGTGGACACTTCAGTAGGGGAGTGTATTTAGCATGGCAGTGCATATCCAATGACTTTATATTTAATTTCATTTTATGATTAATTTATGGTACCCACATAATAATGTGTTATGATTCGGACCCAGATGTGATTCATTTTGAAGAAAAGATAATGCCAAATCATTGTGCTTGCATATGTGCATTTGATTTGTTATTGTCTGACTTTTGTTAATTTCAATTTTTTTGTGGTCTTTACATCATTTTGATGTTGCTGAGCAAGATTTCTTCATCTTGTATATTATCAGCCCCCTCTTTGGGAGCGGTATGAGCAGCAGCTGAAAGAGTGGGAGCATGCCATGGCCAGAGGCAACACTGCCCTCTCTGCTGGTTTACAGGAGAACTTATCCCCTCTTGAGAAACCACCTATGTTTGCATTTTGTCTAAAGCCACGAGGTCTAGATGTTCCCAACAAGGGTTCAAAACAACGTTCCCACAGGAAATTCCCAGCTTCTGGATACAACCATACTGTTTCAGGGGATCAATATGGCCTTCATGCTTCTGGTTGCATTCTATTCTTTCCAGTGTCCAAATTTAATTTTTTAATAGATGTACCTCTTTGAATATTTTTTTCTTTATCCTTTGTTCCCCGCTACAAGTTTGTTTTTCTCCCTCTTCTGTTAATAATTACCTGCTATGGCAGGGAGAAGATCTACTGGGTTTGCTTTTGGAGATCAGAAGGGGTTATATCCAGTCAATATATATGATTCTGCTGATGCTTCACCATTGTTACTGGCTTCAAGTCGGGTACTGTCTCCAAGAGATGCTGGTGGACTAGGAAATTTCTTATTGAACACCGATGCGTCTGAGTGGAATCGTCAAACCAAATTTTATAACAACAAACCAAAGAAGCATGGATCATATTCATCTTATAATAATCAGCACACAATGGCCTCTTACAACAAGAGAACATGGAACACAAATTTGGTTCCACAGCAGAACACGGGTTTACCCGAGTGGTCAAGTCAGAAGCCCTACTATTTTGATGGACACCACAGGCTTGGGGTTGAGCAGTTGGACAGTTCAGACCTTCATGAGTTTCGATTGCGTGATGCGTCGAGTGCAGCGCAGCATGCGTGTAATATGGCTAAACTCAAGAAGGAGAAGGCCCAGAGATTGCTCTACAGAGCAGATTTAGCTATCCACAGAGCAGTGGTAGCTTTGATGACAGCAGATGCAATCAAAGCTGCTTCAAACTCAAATGGCAGTGGTTAAATTGATTGGTGTGATTATGTAATTATAAATAGCTTATCAAAGTTGCACGACTATTTTGAGTGGCCTCTGTTTTTTCCGAGACGTTTGACCCCCATCTTTGTCTATAGCAGTATTGGCTAGAGCAGTTAGTGCAGTATATGTTGGCTTCTGCCAATCCAGATAGTGCTTTTCCCCAGCAAAACCAGTTGTTATTCCAGCGGTTCTGGTTTCTAGCCTTTTTATCCTCTTTTCTGGAAGGAGCCAATTTCAATTTTTCTTCAGTCAGATGCAACTTCTCTGGTTACTTTTGCCAGCACAAGGGCGTGCGGAATTTTTGCTGTCAAGCGCTGTGCAGAAAATTTTATTGCTTTTTTTTTTTTTTTTTTGTCCTTTTTTAATCCTCCTATTGCTCTGATCTACCATTCAACCTTAGTTTTAGTGTTCCATATTAGTAGAGTAAGAACCCAAATAATATACATCTCTTGGAATCAGTTTATGAGTTTGAAATTGTGCTTTTCAGCAAAACCATGTATTTACAGGAAATTTGAGGAAGTGATATGATCTGTAGGTAATTTTTCCTCGAATTCTTCATGCTTATTGGTAAGATTGGATCACATTATTTTGGTCATGAATATCTGTTCCAAGATACGTACTGATCTGTTTGGATAAGCTTCTTGTGGCATTAAGATTCATGTCGACCCCTTCCAAAGGTTAGGTGGGGTTATTGTGAAGTTAGTAATGATATATGTAACTTGTTCGCTAGTTTTAGGTTTAATTTTAGGAAAATTTCATTCAGGGCCCCACACCTTTGTGGTTGTAGGCTGCTATACTCAAACCTTTCATTTTTGCATTTCATTTCAATTGTAGGTGGAGGATATATGTATGGAATCCGTCCATTCTTTTGTTAAATTGACCAAACTATTAAATCGACTCAATCTGATCAATTAAGTGAAGGTTAACACTTAACACCACTCCCCACTTCCCTTCAAAAGTCCACGGATTGAGTGAATAGTGATTTGACCATTTTGCCTTTACGTAATTGATCAGATTGAGTCAAAATTTTAGGTTTTTTGTTCAACAAACGGAGTAATGGAGTGTTTGGCTCATATTTGCTTTTCACTGCCTTCATTACAATGGTTACACCATTACACCAAAAAATACCAAAATTTGGTGCAAATGGTCTCCAATGGAGCACCAAATTTTGCATCATTTTGGTATAAAATGTTGCAAAGTCAAGTTTATCAATTTATTAAAGCAATTGATGAAGGGTATTTGCGTCATTTGTGTTATATATTTTTTAATACAATATTTTTTATTATTTTAATTATAATTACTATTATTATTATGTACACTTAAAATAAATTTTAAATATAAAAAATAATAATTAATTAAAATAAGAATACAAAAGAAATTAAAATATAACAAACACGATTATTTAAAATTAACACGAAATACATTACAACAACCACATACCTACATTATTCTAATTTTATTTAAAGAAAACGATATATAAAAACAAGTGCATTATTTATTTAAAGAAAACGATACGAATTTTGAGAATAAAATTGTTTATTTAAAGAAAACTATATTTTTAATATTTTCGTTAATTTAACGTAATTATTTATTTTAGTAATTTATGTATTTGTAAAATAAATAAATAAAAATTCAAATAAATAAATTATTAAGAAAAAAAATTATTAAACACTGTTCATTTGGTGAAATGGTTGGAGAATAATTTTAGTTTGGTGCAAAATTGTGTAAAATTTGGTGTAGTGCTGGAAATTGTCTGAGAAACTCCTGTAGTAATGTTCGAATTCAAGAGATGACCTTCCAATACAATAGGCCTTACACTACTTCGGCTCTGAATATTCTGAAGCTTTTCTTCATCTGGCAGTGGAAAAAACCTCTCTTTTAGAAATCCTTTTTGAGCATTAATGGACTGTGTGTTTAGATGAGGAAATCGACCAAGAACCCAACAATTTGCCATCTTTTGAAGGATCATATCAAGCTGTTTTCTAAAACAAAAATCAACCAATGTCCTTCTGTTCATGCAGTAAACTATACAAGAGAATCTTTTGCTGCAATTTTGTTCTACTTGACTAAGCTCATGACCTTCCACTCGACACTTATTCTTAGTTGTCCTTGGTCCGATTTGTATAATTTTTTCACTGTTAGAATTGTTGTTTTGTCAACTCGAAATTTACTTGGTAGTTACTATTATTTTTTATTTTTAATATATAATTTAAAATTAAAATTATAAAAATAAAAGAAAAAATAAGATTCAAAGCGAGGATTATGTTCTGTCCCGTCCCGATTCCTCGGATGAAGTATTGGCTTGTTGCACATATTTTCAGTTTTAGTGCATGTATACAAGTTTATAAGTTGAAATAAATAATATTTTTAATCAGTGAAGAGTAAGTTATTTTTTTGGTAGTTACTTTTGTAGGTATATATTAGATAACCAAAGTAAAACAAATTTAAACCGAAGGCCCGTGGTTCCACGGTTTCCTTAAATCGAAATCGCCGCCTCACCGGGTGCAAGAGGTTTTGATCGGTGTTCGATTCCCAGGATACAATCGATTGTCGGATCACGCTGCACAACGTTACCCGCCTACGAACTAGCTATGTCTATCTCTCTTTGAATCGAGAAAGAAAAGTTGAAACTGAAACGGAAGTTTGATGTTAGAAGGGTTTTGTAATTGTGTTTTTTTTTTCCTCCTTCCCAACCGAGAGAGATCACTTATTTATACCTATAGAGGATGAGCTAGCTCTTTAATACATTGAATTTCAGCATTGAAGAGATGAAACTGATGAAATTTGTGTAGTGGAACGGATGAAAACTGATGTGTTCAATATATTCAATTTTCATTCACCATTCAATATAGAAACTGATGTATTCATTCACCATTCAATATAGAAACTGATGTATTCAATATATCATTTTCCAACAATCCCCCACATGAATGAAAATTTAGAAAACAAAGACTCAAGAGAGAAAGAGAGAGAGCATAACGAATCAATCCTGCATAGGATAGGTAGCTTTTAGCTTTGAACCTTCCTTTGTGAAATCTATCGGGAATTACTAGCAAACCAGTGGATCTGATGCCTTGAACTGTTTCGCCATTTGTGTAAACCAAGACAATAGATCTCACACAGAACCATTCTAGACACAGCGTAGTTCTCAATGTTGTGTTCGTTTTGGCCATGAACACGTCGCCTGGTTCTGCAAGTGTTTGTCCAAGGATGTAGCCTTCTCAATCCTTGTAGAAGCGGCCCCACTTCACACTCACATAGGTGACCTCTTAACTCAGTCTTTCACAACAACGGTTAATGGCCATTAAAAGCATAGCTTAGCCTGCATCTTCTAATCACTGTGAACACCATAGGAATGAGCAGAAGGAGAACCTTCTCAGTGATTCACACAGATATACATGATTTAGTTGTCCCTTTGAACCTAAATCCTGGGATCTCCATTCAGCTAGGTTGGGTTTCCATCATGATACCCTTCAACGTCATAGGCTGCAAGCCCATTCCCCTCGATGCTTTTTCAACTAGCTCTCGAGTTAGCCCTTTGGTTAGCGGATCCGCAATATTATCCTTTGACTTCACGTAGTCCAGAGTGATAATACCTTGTGAGAGTAGTTGTCGAATGGTATTATGTCGTCTTCGAATATGTCGAGACTTACCATTATACATATTGCTCTGTGCCCTGCCAATTGCTGATTGATTATCGCAATAAACACAAATTGCAGGCACGGGCTTTGACCATCTTGGAATATCCTCAACAAACTGGCGAAGCCACTCTGCTTCTTCAGTTGCTTTTTCCAAAGCGATGAACTCTGATTCCATTGTAGATCTTGCGATACAAGTTTGTTTGGACGATTTCCAAGAGACAGCTGCGCCACCAAGAGTGAAGACATATCCACTAGTAGATTTTGAATCTGACATATCTGATATCCAATTTGCATCAGCATACCCTTCGATTACTGCAGGGTATCTAGAATAATGCAGTCCAAAATCACGAGTGTACCTTAAATAATGTAGCACCCTGAAAATGGCTTTCCAGTGGATAGCACCTGGGTTACTCGTGTAGCGACTCAATCTGCTAACTGAGTATGCTATATCTGGTCTCGTACAAGTCATTAAATACATTAAACTCCCAATTATCCGAGAATATTCTAACTGTGACACACCATCACCAGTGTTCTTGGATAAGTGGAGACTCAAATCCACTGGAGTCCTAGCCACAGTGGTATCAGACTTGTTGAACTTGTCTAGTATCTTATCAATGTAATGAGATTGAGATAACACAAGTCCATTAGGTATTCGAGTAATTTTTACTCCCAAAATGACATCCGCGAGACCCATATCTTTCATGTCAAACTTTGAGTTTAACATATTCTTAGTGGCTTTGATAATCTTATTAGAGCTGCCGACAATGAGCATGTCATCGACGTACAGACACAATATGACATATCCATCATTAGTGTCTTTGACATATACACATTTGTCGCACTCGTTGATTCTAAAACCACTAGAAAGCATAGCATTATCAAACTTTTCATGCCATTGCTTCGGTGCTTGCTTTAAACCATAAAGCGATTTAACCAGTTTACAAACTTTCCTTTCTTGACCAGGAGCTAAAAACCCCTCTGGTTGCTCCATGTAGATTTCTTCATTTAAATCTCCATTTAGGAAAGCTGTTTTTACATCCATCTGATGTATTTCCAAATTTCGCAAGGCCGCAATAGCGATTATCATCCGGATAGAAGTTATTCTCGACACAGGAGAATAAGTATCAAAGTAATCTAAACCTTCTTTTTGCTTGTAACCTTTGATTACTAGCCGAGCTTTATACTTATCAACGGAGCCATCCGTTTTCATCTTCTTCTTGAAGATCCACTTGTAGCCCAAAGGCTTACAGCCCGGTGGAAGATCTACTAATTCCCATGTATGATTCTGTAGGATAGAATCGATTTCACTCTTGATGGCTTCTTTCCACAGATGACCATCCGGAGAAGATATAGCTTCCTTATAGCTTTGAGGATCATTCTCCATCAAATATGTGAGAAAATCAGGGCCAAACGTTGTAGAAGTTTTGGTCCTTTTGCTCCGCCTAAGCTCATCCTCACCTTCTTCAACTGGATCTGTACTGCTTCCAGAAGCAGAAGATTCCATAGTCCGTTTAATAGGAGTTAATTGTTCAAAAGATTTACAAGGAAATATATTCTCAAAGAATTGTGCATTCCTAGACTCCATAATTGTGTTCGGATGAATATCAGGTACATTTGAATAATGTACGAGAAATCTATATGCACTACTATTTTGTGCATAACCAATGAACACACAATCAACTGTCTTAGGTCCAATCTTGACCTTCTTAGGGGGAGGCACCACAACTTTAGCAAGACACCCCCACATTCGTAAGTATTTATATGAAGGTGTCCGACTTGTCCAAAGTTCATAAGGAGTCTTATCCATATTCTTTCTTAACACTTTATTCAAAATGTAATTCGCAGAAAGAATAGCTTCTCCCCACATGTTCTGTGGTAATCCAGAACTAATCAACATAGCATTCATCATTTCTTTTAACGTTCGATTCTTACGCTCAGCAATTCCGTTTTGCTGAGGTGAATAAGGTGCAGTAGTTTGATGAATTATTCCATGTTTAGCACAAAATTCACCAAATGGTGATTCATATTCACCACCACGATCACTCCGTAGCACCTTTATTTTCTTGATGAGTTGATTTTCAACTTCATTCTTATAAATAATGAATTTATCGATAGCTTCGTCTTTGCTTTTAAGCAAGTATACATAACAGTATCTCGTGCTATCGTCGACAAAAGTAATAAAGTACTTATTGTCGCCTCTTGTTTGGACAAATTTCAAGTCACACACATCACTGTGGACTAGTCCCAATGGCTCGGTACTTCTTTCAATACTATGAAACGAAGACCTAGTAAGCTTGGCCTCAACGCATGTTTCACATTTATGATTTGAATCAATTTGAAACCTAGGCAAGTAATTTAGTTTGCTTAGTCTACGTAAAGCATTGTAATTTATGTGACCTAATCTACCATGCCACATATTAGGAGACTCAAGCAAGTAAACAGAAGGAGTTTTCTCATTATTCATAGCAGTTGGGGTTACAGCAATTACATTCAATTTAAAACAGGCCATCAGTCATATAGCCTTTCCCAACATAAACTCCTATTTTGGTAATCACCAGCTTATCCGCTTCAATGACCATGCGGAAACCATTCTTGCTCAGAAGAGACCCAGAGACCAGATTCTTGCGAATCTCTGGCACGTACAGCACATTAGTAAGAGTAAGCACTCTGCCAGATGTCATCTTTAAGATCACCTTGCCTTTACCAAGCACTTCAGAAGTTGCAGAATTTCCCATGAACAACTTTTCACCATTTGTAACTGGTGCAAAAGTAGTGAACATGCTCCTGTTGGAGCAGACATGGCAGGTGGCCCCAGTGTCCAGCCACCACTCCTTAGGGTTAGACCCCACCAGATTAACCTCACTAATCACAGCCGTAAGGTTTAGGTCAGACATGTCATCTGAGAGATGATCTCTCTCATTTCCAACCGTATTAGCTTGAGGGCGCTGCTTGTTATCCCTTCGAGGCTGACGGCAGTCTGCTGATCGATGCCCAACTTTGTCACAATTGAAGCACTTTCCATTGAACTGGAACTTAGGCTTCTTTCCTACCCCACCGGTAGGCTTCAACTGAGACCCTTTCGTGGTCTGCTTTTTTTGTCTTTCCAGTTTCCATTACCCTGTTTGGCTTTAAAGGATTGACCTTTCTTAGTACCAGAACTTTGGCCGTGTTCAATTACATTAGCCTTCTCAGAGTAAGAATTCCCTGACTTACGTTCAGCCTTTTTGTTATCCTCCTCAATGCGCAGCTTGATAATTAAATCCTCGAAAGACATCTCTTTCCTCTTATGCTGCAAATAGCTTT
The DNA here is from genome assembly GCA_019395295.1 of Osmanthus fragrans. Lineage (NCBI taxonomy): Eukaryota > Viridiplantae > Streptophyta > Magnoliopsida > Lamiales > Oleaceae > Osmanthus > Osmanthus fragrans. The sequence continues at coordinate 26,903,325 of CM033355.1, read as the reverse complement.
TGAAAGCCTTCCACTGAGGAGGTAGCTTGTGAATAGCAGTAGCTACCTGTAGAGATTCTGACATAGTCAGACCTTCAGCATGCATTTCTTGCATGAGCACTTGATACTCCTGCACTTGGCTCACCACTGACCGTGAATCAACCATTTCGAAGTCCATGTATCGACTGGCCAAGAATTTCTTAGACCTAGCATCCTCGGATTTGTACTTCTTTTCTAAGGACTCCCAAAGCTCCTTGGCAGACTTCTTTACCACATACACGTGATACAAAGAATTCTGTAGGCCATCCAAGACATAGTTGCAACATAAAAAATCAGCACTTTTCCATGCATCCCAAGCCGTACGCCTATGCATATCAGTGTCGTTTTCAGCCACGACAGGGGCATCCTCAGTGAGGAAGCGTGCAAGGCCCAAAGTAGTAAGATAAAAGATCATCTTATTCTGCCATGTCTTAAAATCAGTGCCAGAAAACTTATCCGGTCGAATTGCATGATTCACCGGAAATTGAGACGGAAACGATGGCAAAGGTACCGAGGCCGCAGCCCTAGGTACTGGCAAAGATATTGTGCCAAATTGGATTGCCGAGGTTGAGGCCGCAGCCGTAGGCAAAGTGGGGTTCACTCCAACAAGAGGAATTCCGCCACCAATTGTCCCATCAACGGGAGGAATGCTAGTCGAGGTCTCCACAGGATTCACAGCGGTCCCAACAATGTTGCTTCCATTGTTTACATCATCATTTCCATGTGACGCCATTTATCCTTAATGCACTGAGGGAAAACAGGACCGGAACCAGGAAAAAAAAATGGCGAACTGCAATTTTTTTTTTCTTCAGAACCTGATGAACGAACTAAAAAAAACCTTGCCAGAAACGATGAACACAGAAAAGAACTTGATTCAACAAATGATTTCGATTTAAGCTTGTAGGTATATATTAGATAACCAAAGTAAAACAAATTTAAACCGAAGGCCCGTGGTTCCACGGTTTCCTTAAATCGAAATCGCCGCCTCACCGGGTGCAAGAGGTTTTGATCGGTGTTCGATTCACAGGATACAATCGGTTGTCGGATCACGCTGCATAACGTTACCCGCCTACGAACTAGCTATGTCTATCTCTCTTTGAATCGAGAAAGAAAAGTTGAAACTGAAACGGAAGTTTGATGTTAGAAGGGTTTTGTAATTGTGTTTTTTTTTTCCTCCTTCCCAACCGAGAGAGATCACTTATTTATACCTATAGAGGATGAGCTAGCTCTTTAATACATTGAATTTCAGCATTGAAGAGATGAAACTGATGAAATTTGTGTAGTGGAACGGATGAAAACTGATGTGTTCAATATATTCAATTTTCATTCACCATTCAATATAGAAACTGATGTATTCATTCACCATTCAATATAGAAACTGATGTATTCAATATATCATTTTCCAACAACTTTTAGATCAATTAACTCGTTTATTTTTAAATTAAAATTTTCTTCACAATTCATGAAAGCTGCATCTTTTTACGACTTCCACTTATGCCCAGCAGCCCAGAACAGTGATCAGTGAAGGAAGGTCGAACAAAGAGTAAGAAAGAACTCGGTGCAAAGTAAACAATAAAGCAGTATAATTGTATATTGTACTCTCTAGCAAAAACAATAATGTCATAAAATACAATTAAAATTAATTTGCTCGTTGCCACTACACCTATACATTTAATGATCCACATATTAAAGAATTGAAATCAAGTTTCGAGCAGAGTTATTGAGCAAGTAAATGAATATGAATGTTCGAAAAAAAGAAGTCAAAGACTTGATCTTGTAGAAGTTAAAAAAAAAAAAGAAAAAAAGAAAAAAAAAAAAAAAGGAATCAAGGGCATGCCCAACCTGAGATACTAGGCTAGGGTAAGAGAAACTAAATCCAGTGAATCGACTAGTTTAACTGAAAAGGACAATCCAATGAACCGTTTATGAGTCGAGCGGTTCAGAGTGACTCAATTTTATAATTGCATTTTTTATACAAATTTCTTCCTATTTTCTAAAAATAACAGTCGTCAACCGTCAAAACCGCCAACATTTCCTCCTTACCTACCTTTTTTCTCCAGCCAAAAAAGCCAGCAAAAACTCTTCTTTACAACTTTTTCTCTGTATGTTCAAAACCCCAACGTGAAATTGAAAATCAACCTCCCTCTGCCTCATCAGCCAAAAATTTGCAGAAATTTCTCTTTCATTGCCAAGAAATCTTGAGAAAGAAAAGGTAATGGACAGAAGAAGAAAAATCTTAAATGTACTTAAAAAATGTTATTTCTAATTCTAATTATTTCAATTTTGTAAAGTTATTTGAAACCCATGTTGTTAATGATAATGCCCATGTAATAATTTATAGAATATGTCGAATTGGTTTCATTATTGAAGGATATGGTAATGCTGTAAGCAATTCTGTGTAAATATTTTTACTTGTTTTCATGGGTTTTATTCCTATGTCGTTCTTATATACATGTATGTTATAAGGCAGCCAGGCAGGTCGAGCTTAAATTGGATGATAAAATGCCACAGCGAGTGAAGGAAGAAGAGAGAATTGAAAGGATCATTCGTGATCTATTGAAGCTTCCAGAGAATAGGAGATGCATCAACTGCAACAGTTTGGTATGTTTTGGTTCTCATTGCTTTTAATTTTGAGAATTTAAGATTGATAATACTCTCAATTCTTTAAAATTCCGAACTCGAGGTGTCAAACGACCTGTATTTTGGATGGTGCTTGCATGTTTGGGTGGCGGTCTGGGTAAAAGTGAAACCTATAGTTGCAGAAGTAGGAAATCGAGATTATGAAGCATTATACACGAAATATCCTCTTTAGCTCCATGTCTTTTATCTCTAGGAGATATAAAAAATGACTTTAAGTCTAATTGATTTTATCTCTTCACTAAAGGAAGGTCAACCAATGTACCAGCCAGCCTGGTCTGGTTTCACACCTCTAGTCTAGATCAATTGCTCAACTGGTGAACTTTTCTTTGATGCAAGGGTTGTGAAATTTTACGGCGCTCTTTATTTTGTTTCTCTTTCTTACGTTTTATTTTATTATTTTTATTATTTGTGCTCGATTTTAGAGTTATGTTTTGTTAGAACCATGTAGAGATATATAACAAGGGCAGGGTACGGTCTGGTTTGATTCGGTTCGGTTCTAACGAGAACAAAACCTGATCCGAAATTTTCGAGTATTTAGTAAGTGGAACTGTCGAGTCCAAATTTAATTATGGAACCGTTCGGGTTCGATTTTATTCAATTCGGTTCCCAAATTCTATATTATAATTAATTTTTTTAATATTTACGAAGTTACATTAATTCAAGTATTCAACTAATGACATGTACAATTTTAGTTCTTACAAAATAACGTAGTCCAATCTTATATGTTTTTTATGTCTCTCTTTGTTGAATTCTTTATAGATTTGATTGTAAAAATCACAGGAAGAAGATGATAGTGAGCTTACAATAATTAAGAGTGGCACTGTTGAGCTTCAATTCTATTTCTCCAAAAGAAACAACACTATGATAGAATAACAGATTTGGATAAAATTTAAGTCAATTTGACTAAGTTAGACTTGGACTAAAAATTAGAAATAGGAAAATTATATTTTTGGATTAGCAAATTTATTTAAAAAATAATAAAATAACTTGACTTATTTAAAATAAATAAATTAAAAAAATTAGGGAGATTCGATTTTTAGAGCCTATTTGGTATTGATTTTGAGAATCAATTATCATTTTCAACCACACATTCTTCAATAAAATAATATTTTCCATCACATCAATAACTTTTACTCCTTTTTCAACCACACATTTTCCATCATATCACTATTCAAAAATCATTTCTTACCCCAAAAATCACTCTCAAACACCCTCTTATTCGGTTCTTCGGTTCTTGATCTAAAATTGAGAATTGAACCAAACACGTCGATTTTCGATTCAGATACCCGTTCGGGTATTTAACTTACAAGAATCACTCGATTCGGTTTAGTTCGGTTCGGGTCCAGTTCAGTCTGATTCGGTTCGGGAGTTTTGCCTAGCCCTATATATAACAATTCCTAAGTTTTTGGCTTTCAGATATATGCATTGGTTTGTTTGTCAACCAAAGATGCTCAAAATACAGGATATGAAATTTGCTAATTTTTGGCATCTTGTTATCTTTGACCAAATATTGTTTAAAAATAGTGTTTGGAATCATAGAAATAAAACAACGAAGCTGGACCTTATTCTGAAAAAGTGTTAGGAATTATGTATATTGCTAATAATCTGTTTTTCATTATCCATTTATCGCTCGATAGAGAGACGTGTATAGTTTTAGATCCTCACTAATTTTTACACATTTTCTGTTAAGGCCATAGAGTTTATTTTCTTTTGGCACAGTCGGCATTTCTTTTATCATGTTCCTTTCTGAGAATCACTCAGGTGGATTAGTGTGTGGCATGGTCAAATAAATAACTTATTTATTCAATTTTACTCCAGTGGCTAAGAGAACCTCAGTTTTTTATGATCCCACCATGGATATTCAGGAGCTTACAGCAGTTATCAAGCAAGATATAACTGCACTTAATTCTGCTGTAGACCTGTAGTTGATCTCCTGCTTCTATATGCAACTCACGTAATGGAAATAGTAATATTTTGAGTGACACCACCACTCATTCTATAACAGTAGTTGATGATCTGAAGAATCGGTTGATGAGTGCCACGAAGGAGTTCAAGGAAGTATTGACTATGAGGACAGAGGTGAGCCACGATGTTTTCACCTTGTGTTCTATATTCTGCATGAATGGACTTACTTTATATCCTGTTAGAATATATCATTTAGGTGAACAACAGTTATTTTGGATTTTTTTACAGAACTTGAAGGTTCATGAAAACAGGAGACAATTATTCTCTTCTACTGCTTCCAAGAATCCAGCTAATCCATTTGTTTGCAGCGACCTTTGGCCGCAAAGCCTGCTGGAAGTACTTCAGCTGCCCCTGCTCTTCCGTGGGCTAGTGGGGGACAATCTTCATTCCATCCGTTTCTTAAGTAAGATCATAGTTAATATTTTACAGCCAATGGTTTTTATCTACACTTTCTACGTAGTTAAATGGAATATGATTTACTACATTTTTATGTACGTCTCAGGGCAGAATGTTGTTTAATAGGAAGTTTATTTAATGCTTTTAGTTGATTAAGTGCAAAATAAGCGTTGAGATGTCTTCAAAAAAAATATTTGGTTGAGTTTTTAATAATCTTGATTGAGATAAACTGATCCATTTGAAAGCAAAACCTTATTTTCTGTTACTCTGACGACAGGAACCAGATGGATGGGGAGACTCGATCATTAATGTCACAGCAGCAGCATCAACAACAGGAATTGGTTCCAGTACAAGATAGCTACGTAGAGCTGAAGGCTATATTTTTAATCTGCTTGCTACCTTGGTTTCTCAGCGAGGAGAGATTGCTATCGGGTTTTCTAATGAAACCTATCTTATTGCATTCTATTTCATCAGGAACTGTGGTTTAATGACCAAATGATATCAATATTTAATGAAAGTCTTCACAATCTTAACTTTCTGTTATTTAGTAGGCAAAAAAAGAGAGAGATGAGCTAGCCAATGGGTAATGCATCAAATGACCCGGGTTCATTATATTTGGGCATGATGTATGATCTATAATGGTTACTTTAACCCATCTGGATATTGAGAATATAGTAGCATTGATCCAGCATTGGGTTGTTAGTGTTTGTGTGTATATATATATATATATATATATGAGAGGTGCTATACGTGCAGGGCCCTATCCCCGTGGACGCGTACAGGGCCAAAAGGCCCTGTACTTAAATGTTTTCCTATATTTATTTGGATGGATTGAGGCATCATTAATGCTTTCAGTTTTGCGGAACTGGGGTGAGCTATGATATATTGCCATTTACTAGTTTATTTTCTGGTACTTTGATAAATAATATGATTGAATGATTCGGTTCTTTCTTCTAACGGTGATTTTGAACTTGATAACAATTGTTGTCATGTTGGATTGATGAGAACATGGACGATACACTGTCAAATGTGGAGGGAGCACAAGGGGCTTTGCTCAAGTATCTCGGTGGCATCTCTTCAAACCGGTGGCTTATGATCATGATATTCTTTGTATTAGTTTTCTTTCTCATGATTTTTTTATTCTTCTTCGTGGCATAGTTAACGATCCCGAGAGCTGTCTTACAACATTATATAGTAAGGTAATGATCGTGTGTATTTTGGACGTTGGGGGTCTCCTTTCGTGTTCACTATTGGATATGACGACGTTAATTTTGCAAGAGCTCTACAAGACATTGACAAGTGTGCATGTATTGTGGTAATATGATGATTTCCAAAGAGAGAAATTTACTATTACTGTTGGGTTCAATGGAAATTTATTTGAAAAAAGATATTGTTTGAAGGAATTTATTTTAATCTAGCCATGATGACTAATGAATCGTGCATAGTTCATCATAAACTGCATATGCAGCTTGAGCATTGTATTCATCACTGAAAATGGTGCAGTTTATCAGGTACCAAGTAACGTCTTAGGGGTTTAAGTAGGGAAAGCTGCTCGCTGGCTAGTTTGGTTCAGCTTGCATCCGAGCCGAATTGAAAAATTGCATGAGTTGAGCCATACCTTGGTTTAGCAAGTTGAGTAGCTTGGTTCGTTTCATTTTACACCCTTAGATACAATTATTCGTCTTGTTTAATATCACTAGACACAATTGAAATTAACTTGTCTCATATTTTCAAAATTTGTTCCAATTGAAATAAGGCTCTGTTTTAAAGAGCTCCTTTTCCATGGAAAATGGAAAAAAAAATTCCTTTTCCATCCAATATGGTTGTTTGATATGCAAGATTTTTCACGCAAAACTTTTTCTACCCCCACCCCTCACGCGCCTCTTTTGCCACTTTTTAATGAAAAGTTTTTGCCACCTATTTGGTGGGAAAAGTTTTTCCAGGAGTTTTTTATTTTTTTATTTTTTTGGCAATTGGAACACATTCCAAACTCAATGGTAAAAAAATTTATCTATTTAATCGATAATTTACATAAAAAAAAAAGTCAAACGAACACGAAAATATATATATTTTTTACTTTTTACTTTACTTTTTGATAATCTAAACAAATTTTAATACATATAGTAAAAAAAATTATCCCAAAAATTAACAATTTACATGAAAAACAAAGTCAAACAAATTAGGTGAAAAATTATACCAATCAAACACCATTAATTACATTTCATTTTAAAACAAATTTTAGATAATTCAATTCTCTGCAATTCGTTTTTTTTTTTTTATCCAATTTCCAAATTTACAATCAAACGGACTAAAAGCATACACATCAAGTACAATTTATACTTAACTTGGAATCGTAAGTAAAAATGATTTTTTATTCACAATGTACTCATTATGACTTTGTGAGGTTGTTTGGGAGTGATTTTTGGGGTAAGAATTGATTTTTGAATAGTGATATGATGAGAAATGTATGGCTGAAAAAGAAGGAAAAGTTATTGATGTGATGAAAAATATTATTTTATTGAAAAATATGTGGTTGAAAATGATAATTGATTTTCAAATCTCTCTCAAACATGCTCTGTGTAAGAATAACTTTTGTAGTTTCTTCTCCGATTGTACTTTCAAAAATTATACTATTTTCTAATATTTACAATGCCAAAGGACCTACCTTAAAATTGGTTGGACGGGATTGAATCATTTTCTAAATTGCGATGCGTTAACGTAAACAATCAGAAGTTCTATGTCAAATTAGCTAATAATAAAAATTATAGGGTTCGACATTGGTGAAGAAACCAAAGGTATATATGAACCCTCATTTTCTCTCTCACTTATCTACAAGAGCCCCCTTCACCCATTTATCTCTCTATATTTATCTTTTTTTTCTCTCTATATCAGTGCGCATTTATATCTAACTGATACACACATAATACAAATATCGTTCTTTTACTTATCCAAACTCTAGCTCTTCCGTCTATCTAAAACTCTAATAGTTTTGGACGCACCCTAAATTCAATGACGTCTCGAAAAAGTTACAAGTCAATAAATATACTTTCTCCTAAATTAGATATTTCTGAGATTCATTTCGAAAAGTTTCTAAATAAACAATCATTTTCCATAATTTTTGAATTCCCATTTCCCATTTAATTGAAATTGTGTTAGTACTCAAACCGTTTCTGATATTCGTTCGGGTCTTTTATATTTCTAGAATTTACATCTGGGACCCGGAATTTACGTGGAAATCCTGATTTACACCGGTTCTTTTTATCAAGGGTTTCTTCAATCTCAGTCAAGGAGTTGTGTTAGCGTTGGAAAATGGTGGGTGGGAACAGGAGAGAAGAGGGATCGTTCACGGTGAGCAACACTAATGTTTTTGCAGCGTTGGAGAGCCTGAGGAAGAAGAAGAAGTCTGACAAAGAGAAGAGTGTGGGGAAGACCAGTAAGAGTGCCTCCAAAGCTGGGAAATCAAAAGAACCTGAGGAGGAGAAGCCGCAGGTGTTCTGGGCTCCTGCACCACTCACAGCCAAGTCATGGGCTGACGTGGATGATGAGGATGATGATGATTACTATGCCACCACTGCCCCTCCCCAGTCTCTTTGGGCGGGTTCAGGTTCGAATAAGCCCGAAGAGACTCATAAAACAGACCCCTTGGAGGTATAAGAATAAATTAAGAGAATATTGTATTGTTGTTTTCTAGTGATAACAGTGATATAAATAGTGTATTGCTCTGTAAAAATTTAATAGGTTGTTTGTTTTGCTTGTTAATATGAATATATCCACGAAATATTTGTGTTGATTTGCTGTTTATATGACTGTCTCTTGGACCCTTGGTTTTTTCTACCTATTATCGAAGAATGCAATTTAGCTACTTTTGGTCTTAATTAGTTAATTATTCACACACTTTTATGATTCCGTAACATTTGTTTTGTCGGCTTGTTGTCCCTCATAAAATGTTGCCATCAAACAAATTTTAGATTTTTAATGATAAAAACCACGTCGCATAATTAATGTCTAGTTTGAATTGACTTCAGGATGCTGGGAATACAAGGATATCTCGTAATTGTTTTTTGCACCTTTTTGCGGAATTTTTGGATGACTTGTGTGCGATACGGTTTATGGAAAAATTGAAAAATGTGGGTGGCGTGAATTTTTTTTCCCTTTTCTCCTAAAATGGGGAATGGCGTCAATGCTTTATGAAAGAAAGAGAATGGCTCGCTTTCCTCTTTTTGCTTCTTTTCATAAACGACAATCTTCTTAATCTTTACCTTGTTCTTAATAGATGGACTGCGAGAAGAACCTCAGATATTTGACTTGATACATACTTCTCTTGTTGTATTTCCCTATAATAGTAGCAGAGTTACTCGGCAAATATATTATAATGGTGATGAATAGTTAGCAGTGGTGATTTTGGTGATTTCGGGACCACAGATGTTTACTCATGTTGTAGTGTTATCCGGACCTTTTTTTGCTTCTTCCTTTGAATACTGAAGCTCTTTGCTTCATTGTTTGGTGCATTTATTCCTATCGTTACTGTCAATATTTCTTGCATTTGTTTGTGATACATGTTATGTTTTATGGATGGGTTGTCCATCCAAATTTCAGGAAAGTGAAAGTGAAGAAGAACTTCTTGATGAAGGTGATGATGATGTGGAGGAAGACCATGATCACGAACCAGAGGTGCAAGAACAGCCTGATCCAGTTGTGAAAAAAAGCCTGTAGAAACTTTTCAGGCAGTCAAAGAAACAGAAAGACAGCTCTCCAAGAAGGAGAGAAAGAAAAAGGAGCTTGCCGAACTGGAGGCCATTTTGGCTGATCTTGGAGTTACCCCTACAGAGAAAGAGCATGATGAGTCAACTGGTAATTTGTGCATTTTGTTTCTGTCCAGAAAATTCTTTTTTTTATGGATTATGTTCCTTAGGACTTCTTCATGAACACTTCCATTGGGCTGTTCCTTTCCATTTATGGCTATAATATTTATTTGGGAGTGAAATTTTTTGTCATTGTGGACTATGTTTGGTAGAGATGCATAATTATTATTGTATACTTGATACTTAATAGGACCAAATGAGAAAATAGTGTGGACTTTCATTGTCTTTGCCAGTTCTTGTCAGCAGAATATTATACAGTTACTAGTGAGATAACAGTGTATAAGCATTTTAAATTGACCATCATTCAGACTGAAGGTACCCCTTTCTTTGTGCACTTGTAGATGCTACTAAAGAAAAGAAAGAAGGTGAATCGAATGAAGATGCTGAGAAGAAAGATAATGTCCCTGCAGAATCTAAAAGTGCAAAAAAGAAGAAAAAGAAGGATAAAGTTTCAAAGGAGGCTAAGGAACATGAGGATCAAACCAACTGCTCGAATGTTTCTAATGGTCTAGAAGATGCTGCTGGAACCAAACAGGGAGAAGAAGATGCATCTGCTGTTGACGTGAAGGAGCGTCTGAAGAAGTTGGCATCTTCTAAGAAGAAGAAATCTAGCAAAGAGATGGACGCCGCTGCTAGAGCTGCTGCTGTGGAAGCCGCTGCAAGGAGTGCAAGACTTGCTGCTGCTAAGAAGAAAGAGAAGAACCATTACAACCAGCAGCCAATGCGGTAGGAGCAGCAAAGTTTTTGAGCTACATACTGATGGAGATGAATATGTCTTGGTACATTTTTGTCTTCTGGAATAAACTTTGGGTGCCTCTTGCTTTATGATAGATGGACTTGCTATAGTTTTTCTGATTTAAAACTCGTTTTCATTTGGTACTCTTTTAACTTAATGGTTCTGTTTGTAACATATTGTTACTTTTTCCGACAAAACTATCTTTTTTTGTGGAATTTTGATGGACGTACCATTGTTGAAAACTTGTGACTGTGTTGCAATGCATCATTGGTATGTAGTTGCATTTAAAAGACGCCCGCCCGCCTCCATTGCATATTCTCCATTCTCACTGGTGGAGAAATTTTTCTCCGAGGCCCTTGCCTTGGCAAGTCATCGGGAAGAGCACCAACAAGAACAAAAAGGAAAGAATGGAGCTTTCAATATTTACAGGTATGAAATATGTAGTAAATGCACAATTACGTGCCTTTGTTTGATAAAGATTTTTTTAGAAATGATTTTTGAAAAGTGTTCTTTTCTTGGGGAATGTGGAATTGAAAATGAGTGTGAGAGAAGTAATTATGAAAGAATCAAAACCAAACAAGGTTGTTGCATTTGAATTTCTGCAAAAATTGATTTATGATGGGTTCAGTTAATACCTGCTCGTGTAGTTTCCTTGATAACTTGCTTATTCTAATTATAAATAAAAAAGTTATTTATTTTTGTAAGTAAATGTTATGTTGGTGTTGAATAAGTAATTTATTTATTTTCTACTTTGAGCGAATTATTAGTTTTACAATTATTTACTTATAAGTAAGCTTTTTAAACTTGCTAAACATGCTCCATTGTGTTCTTTTATTTGTCACCAGTGTATTCTTTTTTTTAAATCAAATGAACAAACCAAAAGAAGTCAGAAATGAATAATCTACAGGACAGGTTCTTTTAGATTTCGTTTGCTTGTGTTAGGAGAAATGTAAAATTTGTTCCAAATCCCAGTTGATTTATTTATCAATTTAAATATTTTGGTCATGTTTATTCTTTTAATTAGAGATCTTTACGGTATGGGCCCTACTCATCAAACTGACGTCACGCCCCACAAATCGACGAAGGAAATATCTCCATATTCCATTTTTCTTCCATTGATTTCCTTCTAATTTTCTCTCTTTCACATAGGGGGAAAAAGGCGAAAAATCTCTTCAATTTAGACGATCACGAAATCTAGGGTTTCCTTATCAATCTGAAATTCAATTCTTGACCCACTGAACACGTGAGTTTTCCAATATTTTGTAGATGTGATTATGTATATGTATACGTGCGTTTCATCGTTTATTGAATTTAGGTACTTTATTGAGAAATTAATAAATTATTTAGCACTACTTCGTCTGTGTTAGAATGATTTTTTTTTTTTTTTTTTTTAATTTAGTTTTTCCAAGGATCATGCTTCTGTAATTCTGATTTCATTTTTTTCTGAGTTGATCAGGAATTCTGTGGCATTAATTTTTTAGATATTCATAGATTAATAATTTATATAGGTCATGTATGTGTGTGTGTGTGTCTGTATGTTTATTTTCAGTTATGATTGTGCATATTTGCGCTTGTGTCTATGCATCTTTCTTTTGAGTCATCTGTTGTTTGCTGAAATATATAGTTTTGCCTTCACTCTTGAGTGTATGTAGCAAAGGCGTAAGAATTACTTGTTTTGAGAAATATGAAAGCAGTGTAACATTTTCTTTTGGCTTGTTGACTGCTTTCCGAGCAGTGGATATCTCGTAAAATTAGTACTGTTCTTAGGAAATCAGAAGGCATTGGACCTTTGTCTTCTGCTGAAGTTCCGATGCAATTATTTGTAAAACATAGCTCGATAATCAATTCTATATTTTAAGTGTGGTTGTTTATCGAAACTGTAATTCTAGCTTTTCAAAGTTTGAGAGAGAAAGACCAGGCATACAGTATGACTAAAGATGCCACAAGTAGTAGTGAATTCATATTCCAAAAGAGAGTCAATGGTGAAAGAGAAGAAGAGGAGAGAAAAAGAAAAGGAGAAAATAATATGCTTCATTTTGCTAAAGGTTTCAAGAACAAGGGAACACGACACAAGTACACATTGGTTTTTAAAACTTTGAAGAAGAAGCCATATTGCTGCCCATTGGAGAACTGATGCATGACATAGATGCAACAGTTTTATTTTGTCTGTCAACTTTCCGCAACAGGCAACAGCCTTCCTTTATTTGAACTTGGGGGACCTTCTATGGGAAAAACATAAGCAAGTTAAAAAATCAAAATTTTTAAAGAAAATAAAATGAAAATAATGAATAAAACAATGTTGTCATCAAGTGCAATTCTTGCCAACTTGAACAAACCTTGCTCCATATGTACTAAATCCGGAACTTGCTTCTGTTTTTGAGGCAAAACATCATTGTTAAGTGCTTTAGTTTGGTTTTGAAATCTTTGGATATTTTAGAAGATTTTGACGAATCTACTATGCTACTTGCGATTGTCATCATCTAATTTTATCTATTACCTCTGACTTCATTAATGCTTTTAAACCTGTGACACTCAAGTTTTGAGATGCCACAGTTGTTTAGTTTGGTATTTGCATTGGCAGAGTTTCATAAATTGAGAACATTCTTTTTAGTTATTTTCCCATAATGCTCCATATCTCCTGTCTTTATACTTTTCCAGTCTGCAGCAATGAAGGGTGGAACATCTTCTTTAAATCCCTATGCAACATCATACGTACCACTCTCAAAAAGAGGAGGAACTGATGACATCAATGATTTTAGACTTTTGTCAAATCAATTAGATAGTGGAAATCACTCCGTCTGGTTTGGACATCAACCAAATCTTATGTGCACACAAGGACAGCACCAAAACCTTTCTCAAAGCTATGTCAACAGTGCTGATGCTGTTCAAGTTGCTCAGATTTCTAACCCCAAGGATCATTGTGGTGGTGAATTCTATGCCTCATCATCATATAATCCATATGAGATGTCTGGAAAATCAAGCTTTAGTGAAGAATCTGACATGGATCTGGCATATCTTCAGATGACATTTCCTGGTATATCAGAGGAGTCTCTTTCGAATGTCCATATAGCGAACAAATGTGACCTGGACTCAACAGTTGTCATGCTGAATCAACTTGAGGTTATCTTCTGCTTTATTGAATTCTGACCATGTGAACTTGTCTATTTGCATTCCAATATTTTTTTATTCTCACTCGAAGCTTTAACCAGCTTTTATCTTTCTTATTGCCAACTATCATACTAATTTGGTTGATTAAACTTTTATGTATTTTCACTCTTTCGCATAGTTCATTTTATGAACTGTTAACTTAATGCCAAAATAGTAACACATTCCTGGATTTCTCCCTTATTTTTCTCCATTTGTTCTGCATCTTCTTGTTGTATGATTTTCTTAGGTAATGCTGACCAAAACCTCCAATTTATCCAGGGATTTAAAAACCTCATTAGGGAGCTTACCTTCTACTCCCAGAGTCTTAACAACTCTCATCTTTTTTTCATGTTGCCTTTCTTGTTTTTATAATTGTGCCTGCACCCTCTTATGTTTTAGACATTGATCACTCTTTTTGAATTTGGTTCATTCTGATTATTCTTGGGAAGTCATTCTAATTTGGCAGCACAATCTACTTTGGGATTATGTTTGAGTTTTCAAGGTGTTAGTCTACGAGTACAGAAGTAGATGGGAAAACAATGATAGAAGGAATGTTTGTAATGAGTGTTGAATCAGAAAACGTGTCTCTGTGGACACATTTCTTCTAAACTAGTAAACACTTCGCTTGCATTTTGTTCTTAGGTTATTCAAAAAGTTATATTGCCTCGTTAATAAATTACAACCATGATTATTATTATTATTATTATTATTATTTTTTGTCGTTTGTGGTCTTTATCCTCTTACATTACCTTTTTAACATTCTGCTGCAAATGCTTGTTTCAGTAGTCCCCATCAGGATCATTGATATATTGGGAAGTTGCTGTTATACCGTATTATTAAGTTACAATTATTATTAGCTTCTAACATTATACCAGGCTCAGCTACTTAGCTTAAATCAAGCTTCTAAATAATATTTTAAGCTGATTGAAATTAGACATAGACTGTGTATTTATGGCTCCATTAGTACTTTGAGACTCGCCGTCCCTTGCCAGCTTCATTTTGAAGATAACACAAATAGAAGGAGTTATGCGGTTTAGGAAGAAAGGAAAGCTAAGTCCACGATATATTGGTCCGTTTTCTATTGCCCAAAAAATTGGAAATGTTGTCTACAAATAGGGATGGCAATTTAACCCGCCCCGACCCGACGGAGCTCCGCCCCGACGGATTGGTGGGGCGGGGTGGGGTGTAAAGGGTCGACCCGTGGCGAGTCGCGGGACGGGACGGGGCAAGGCGCCCCGTGAAAAAAATAATTAAAAATAGAATTTTAATAAATGGTTAGTTTTAAAATATTGTTGAATGTATTTGCAATTTTTTAACATGTTTCTAATCCAACAATTATATTATACAATTGTTAATTTAAAATTTTACATAACTAACAATTGTTTATTTAATTTATAAATTCGATCATTCAATCTTTTTATTATAATTAAATTATATAATCTGAAATTATGAAAAATGATAGTTAAATAATTATTTTTTGCTTAAGAAAGATTTATACCAATTAATCAAAGTAAGCTAACATCTTGATCGAAAATATTAGAAATTTTTTAAAAATATATGGAATGACCTTTAGCTTTTGGATTAAGGGTATAACTTTAAATAATAACATAACTCGAATTTTTGAAAATGTAAAAAAAAAAAAATTAAAATTAAATGGGGCAACAAACGGGTCAAATTCTTGTCCCGATCCGCCCCGTGACGAGGCGGAGTGAAGTTGGACTCCACCCCGACCCGCCCCATTGTCATCCCTATCTACAAACTTGACCTTCCTTCATCAATGTCTCAAGTGTACAACGTGTTTCATGTGTCCATGCTAAGAAAATACATTGAAAATCCTTCTTGTGTATTGAAAAATGAACCGATGGAAATAAAATCAGATTTGACTTATAAAGAAAGACCGATAGAGATTCTCCAACAAGAGGAAAAGAAATTTAGAAGCAAGAAAATTCCATTGGTTAAGGTATTGTGGCGAAATCAGTCAACTGAAGAGGCCACTTGGAAAATAGAAGATGAAATGCAAGTTAAATATTCAGAACTTTTTAGGTAAGCAAATTTCGAGGACGAAATTTTTATAAGGAGGGAAGGATGTAATATCTCGAACTTCACATTACACATTTGACCAATATGATTCATGCATTTCATGCTATTTATAATGTCACTTGCATCAAAGGTCCTAATTGTTTTCCCTTAAAATGGTGCTTTCGATTATTGAATATCTTTACATGGTGTTAGTCTTCGACTCCTTGATCTAGGTGATGAATTTTACATGGAGCTATGATAGAAAATTAAGTCAATCTAGATGTTGGAGATTGATTTGTTAAACAATGAGAATCTTAAAAAGTCCAAGATTAGTATCGACAAAGTTTCAAGTTTCCATTCGGTTTATCAAGGTAATCTTAAACCCTAGATAGGTGGTTGACACATTTAGAGCATGAGACATAAAGTGACATCAAAATGTAATAAGATGAGGTTTATATTATGTTATAAATATTGATGTGCAAATCGTTAAAATCAGTCGAGAATCCGGTGTCAATCGGTTAAGTTATTAAATGGGCGGTTAAGGAATTAGCT
Organism: Osmanthus fragrans; assembly: GCA_019395295.1. NCBI lineage: Eukaryota > Viridiplantae > Streptophyta > Magnoliopsida > Lamiales > Oleaceae > Osmanthus > Osmanthus fragrans. The sequence continues at coordinate 26,886,990 of CM033355.1, read as the reverse complement.
CCATAAGATATTTTGGGATCTTAGGGCAAGTAAAATGGACTGTAAACACATTAGAATAAACCAATGATACTTGATTTTTACCTGCAAAGATAGGTACAAAATCAGATTTTAACCACAAAAGACCACCTCATGCTTAGTACAACTCATGCCTATTGATTTATCTTTGTAATGATCAATTCCTTCACCCTTAAGCATTAGGAACGTCTACCACTCCTTTAAGACTTAAATATGTAGTATATTATCCCTAAATTTCATACAAATTCTCGAAGGATTGGTGCAAAATTAGAATTGAACGAAAGAGAGACAGCTTCTACTTAACATTGGATGACTTGTTACTTTAGCATTCATTTCCTTCAGCTCTAAGGCCTCCATCACGTCTTCTAAAGACTTAGCATTTTGTATTGGATAGATATACATCTCCTAAGTCACATGTGGCTCCATGCAAGATAAGGGAAAAGTCAAAAAATGACTGCAAGAAGCCACAACCTGATTGGACAGACAACACATGTTTGGAGACAGTTGTCTTTTGGTGATGATTTTTTCATCCTTAAGTAAGAACCCTTTAGGACTCTATATGTACCTCCTATTAAGATTATCCCTTCAAGTGACCCCAAAGTGAGAGAGAAAAGCAATAGAAACGGAGAGGAAAGCATAAACAAGAGGCAGGGAATTGAAATTCAGGATAGGAGAGTTTAGCTTTTGGTTTTGAAGGTTGTTTTCATTGTTTTTGAAGGTGCTATAATCTCTTGAACCTATTAACTTAATTAAAGATCATGTTCAGATGTTTTTATGATTTTATAATGGCAAAAATATAGGCAATTAATTACAAGAACTTGAAAGAAAGCAAGTTGGGCAGAGATGTGAATTTGCTAGACTTGAATGGTTTAATCTTTGATTTTAAGTAATCCCTCGCGTATAATTTATATTTATCAATATGGATGTTTTTATACAAGAGTTAGAAGTATAGAAATGATCTTTAATATGTTGGATTCCGATTTTTAAAAGTCTAATTCAAGTGAAACTCAAAGCAGCCATAATAAGATTCTTGATTCGGTGTGGTAAAAGGGAGTATTTTAAGGCTGTAAATTGATTAATTGTGGTGAATAAAGGACATGTTTACCTGCACGTATATGTTATATAAGTGTGGTAGAAGTTTGGGAATTTATTGATGTGATTAAAAATACTAAAAAAAAAAAGGTCGAAAAATGAATCGGGCAGCAATAGAAATGGGAGGACTGATTGTCCATTTGTGAATTTAACCTAGATTCATCATTTACATGTTTATTAACTATCTCTTAGGCATGGAAAATAGACTTTAAGGAGTACTAGGTTGTTAACAACAATTGGATGACGTGACGTTCATAATTGGATTCGAAAAATAGGGTGATATATGAGACTAGTTTGCAATGCAATCGATAACGTGAAATAATAATCTAAAGTACTTTGGCATGAATGGACGTAGTATGGAATGGTGTGTGTTAAGGTTATCGAATATTAAACGGCAATACTGGTGGTTTTCCGACTTTTGAGTGAAAAAAAATTGATTTACACTCTGTAGAAGTGAACGCAACACAAGGGCAAAAAGGTAAGTAAAAATACATTCGCAACTACAATGCAAGAAGATAGTATTGGTGAGATAATAATGTTGGGACATTTACATAACTTTGATAACAAGCTCATTGTATATCATATGATGGTATGATTATTGAGTATGTGATTTCGAAACATATTGGCATCGATGTTGATTAAGCATGTTATTCACGAGCATGCATGACATGTCCATGGTTAAAAATCTAACATGCACAATATGATTTCGAAATTGAGTTTTCCTCGTAAATGTTTTATTGACCTCTACTAGAGCACCGAGGCATGTGAGGCATGCTTATGTGATAGGTTTTGGCATCGCGAGTGATCCTTCCTGGGTGATTGCAAAGGTAGATAGGTGATGAGCCTATGGTAATCACAGGAGGGTGGACCATTCGACTGTGCCCTTGCGATGTTATGATTATTGGCGCTGTCGAGTGGGATACTTCTTGGGTGATCATAGGGGCAATTAGGGGATGGGCCTCTAGTGGTCACAAGAGGATAGTCCACTTGCCAGTATCGATGTCATATTGGCCATTTGATTATTGATATTGATATTGTTCAGAGCTCTATTCGGTGCATAGTAGGTAGGTCAAGGGCCCAATGAAATGAAAGATTTCAAAAGAAATTATTTCGAGTTAACTTCAACGAATATTTGAATACGATGCATCTTTAGCATGGCGTGATGATATATACCATTATTATTCATACTCGTGAAATGCATGATTTTTGCTTACTAAGCATTAGTTTATGTAGTTCGTGCATTGTAGGTGAGTCAGGAACTTCATAGGGGTCATGGCTAGCTGTGGAGCTCTTACGGATTCCAGAGTTTGATGTACATGGACGACGACCTGTAAGGTTATATTGTGGATCTCAGCTGTATTATATTTTAGGGATCTTATATTGTATATGTATACTTTTTTGAAATGGCCTCTTGACAGTTTTATAGTCTCAAAATATATATGTTGAACTATGATCTTTGGTTTTGGTATACTATGTGAAATTCATAGGTAATCTGGAGTGAATATACAGGAACATACTTGTGATGACGGATATTTTATTTTATCAAAAAAATATGTTAAATCATGTGTCTAGGTCAAGTCATCAGTTTCATTCCTACACAGATTAATATATGGTTATCTATAAAAAAAAAGGGTGCGACAAAGAATGGTATCAACATATATATTTTGAGACTATAAAACTGTCAAGGGGCCATTTCAAAAAGGTATACATATACAATATAGGATCCCCAAAATATAATACAGCTGAAGTCCACAACATAACCTTACAGGTCGTCATCCATGTACATCAAACTATGGAATCCGTAAGAGCTCTACAGCTAACCATGACCCATATGAAGTTCCTGAGTCACCTACAATACATGAACTACATAAGCTAATGCTTAGTAATCAAAAATCATGCATGTCATGAGTATGAGTAATAATGGTATATGTCATACCATGCTAAAGATGCATCGTATTCAAATATTCGTTGAAGTCAACTCGAAATAATTTCTTTTGAAATCTTTCATTTCATTGGGCCATTGACCCAACTACTATGCACCGGATAGAGCTCTGAACAATAATTAAATAGTCAATATGACATCGATACTGACGAGTGACCACTAAAAGCTCATCTCCTAACTGTCCCTATGATCACCCAAGAAGTATCTATATTGATAAATATAAGTTATACCCAAGGGATTACTTAAAATCAAAGATTAAACCATTCAAGTCTAGCAAATTCACATTTCAGCCCAACTTGTTTTCTTTCAAGTTCTTGTAATTAATTGCCTCTATTTTTGCCATCATCAAAACATCCTAACATGATCTTAATTGAGTTAATAGGTTCAAGAGATTATAACACCTTCAATAATAATGAAAACAACCTTCAAAACCAAAAGCTAAACTCACCTATCCTGAATTTCAATTCCTAGTCTCTTGTTTATGTTTCCCTCCGTTTCTATTGCTTTCTCTCTCACTTTGGGGTCACTTGAAGGGATAAATTATCTTAATAGGAGGTATACATGGTCCTAAAGAGTTGAGGTTGTGAATCTTGCTTAAGGATGAAAAAATCATCACCAAAAGACAAGTGTCTCCAAACATGTGTTGTCCAAGCAGGTTGTGGCTTCTTGCAGTCATTTTTTTGACTTTTTCCTTATCTTGCATGGAGCCACATGTGACTTAGGAGATGTATATCTATCCAATACAAAATGCTAAGCCTTTAGAAGACGTGGTGGAAGCCTTAGAGCTGAAAGAACTAAATGCTAAAGTGACAAGTCATCCAATGTTAAGTAGGAGTTGCCTCTCTCTTGTTCAATTCTAATTTTGTACCAATCGTTCGAGGATTTGTATGAAATTTAGGGATAATATACTACATATTTAAGTCTTAAAGGAGTGGTAAACGTTCCTAATGCTTAAGGGTGAAGGAATTGACCATTACAAAGATAAATCAATAGGCATGAGTTGTACTAAGCATGAGCTGGTCTTTTGTGGTTAAAATCTGATTTTGTACCTATTTTTGCATATACAAATCAAGTATCCTTGGTTTATTATAATGTGTTTACAATCCACTTTACTTGCCCTAAGATTCCAAAATATCTTATGGAGCTAATTCATTAACCGTTCATTTAATAACTTACCCGATTGACACCGGATTCTTGATCGATTTCAACGATTTGCACATCAATATTTATAACATAATATAAACCTCGTCTTATTACATTTTGATAATGTTACTTTATGTCTCAAACTCAAAATGTGTCAACCACCTATCTAGGGTTTAAGGTTACCTTGATCAACCGAATGAAAATTTGAAACTTTGTCGATACTAATTTTGGACATTTTAAGATTCTCATTGCTTAACAAATTAGTTTCCAACATCTAGGTTGACTTAATCTTCTATCATAGCTCAATGTAAAATTCATCAAGCACCATTTTAAGGGAAAACAATTAGGAACATTGATGCAAGTGACATTGCAAATAGCATGAAATGCATGAATCATATTGGCCAAATGTGTAATGTGAAATTCGGGATATTACATCCCCCCTCATAAAAATTTCGTCCTCGAAATTTGCTTACCTAAAAAGTTCAGGATATTTAACCCGCATTTCATCCTCTCTTTCCCAAATGGCCTCTTCGGTTGATCGATTTTCACCACAATACCTTAACCAATGGAATTTTCTTGCTTCTAAGTTGTTTTACCTCTCGTTGGAGAATCTCTATCGGTCTTTCTTCATAAGTCAAATCTGGTTTTATTTCCTTCGGTTTATTTTTCAATACATGAGAAGGATTTCCAATATATTTTCTTAGCATGGACACATGAAACACGTTGTGCACTTGAGACATTGATAAAGAAGGTCAAGTTTGTGGGCAACATTTCCAATTCTTTCGGCAATAGGAAATGGTCAAATATATTGTGGGCTTAGCTTTCATTTCTTCCCAAATCGCATAACTCCTTTCATCGGTTCTATCTTCAAAAATACCTGATCTCTTACCATAAATTCTAACATTCTTCTTTTTTGGTTTGCATAGCTTTTCTGTTGATCTTGAGCAATTTGCATCAGCTGACGTATTTGTGTCACAATTTCAGCATTTCTCCAACCTCATTCAAACAAACCGGAGACCTACATTTTCTACCATAATGCTTCATAAGGAGCCATTCTAATCGTAGTCTGATAAGTGTTATTGTATGCAAATTCCACCAAAGGCAAAAATTTACTCCACTGGCCTTGGAAATCTAATACACAAGCCCTTAATATTTCTTCCAATATTTGTATTGTTCTTTCTGATTGTCCATCGGTCTGAGGATGATAAGTTGTGCCAAGGCTTTATGTAAGCTTTTCCAAAAGAGAGATAAAAACTTAAAATCTCTGTCTGAAACAATAGATATTGGTACTCCATGAAGTCTAACTATTTATTGTACATAAAACTGAGCATATCGGTCTATGGAATAAGTGGAACAAACTGGAATGAAATGAGCTGATTTGGTCAACCTATCCACAATAACCCAAATACTATCGTATTCTTTAGTTGTTTTTGGTAATTTCACCACAAAGTCCATTGTGATTCTTTCTCATTTCCACTCTGGGATAGGTAATGGTTGTAAGGTTCCTACAGACTTTTGATGTTCTGCTTTTATCTGTTGGCATGTTAAACACTGCCCCACATATTTTGCTATCTCGTCTTTCATGTTCGGCCACCAATAGTGCAATTTCAAATCTCTATACATTTTAGTAGCTCCCGGATGAATAGAATATGCTGTCGTGTGTGTTTTCAGATAGAATATCACCTCGGATATTTTCTACATCAGGCACATACAATCGTCCCACAAGATACCATTTTTCGATATATGAAAGAAATGATCAAACTTGCCAGTGAGGGAATGGCCAAGTATTTTAATTGATTAGATGCCCACAAACTTTTCAAGACATTAACCAATCAGGTTTGCCAAAGTGTTGCCTGTCCAAAGACAAACAATTGATTGTTGAGAAGGCATGAGTTTACATGTACTGAATATCAATACTGCATTTGATTAGTTTAGATGTCTCAACTTTAATATCTGATATAAATAATTTGCTTCTTCCTTAAAGATCTATCCAGAGTTTTTTGAAAAGCTTCCCGACACTTTGGACATTGGAGACGTGCCAGAATCTGGATCCTCTAGTGAGGTAGCTTCTCAGAAACTGAATAATGTGACAGGTAAAGCTGGGGCATCAACATCTGGTTCATCTATTTTAATTGATTAGATGCCCACAAACTTTTCAAGACATCAACCAATCAGGTTTGCCAAAGTGTTGCCTGTCCAAAGACAAACAATTGATTGTTGAGAAGGCATGAGTTTACATGTACTGAATATCAATACTGCATTTGATTAGTTTAGATGTCTCAACTTTAATATCTGATATAAATAATTTGCTTCTTCCTTAAAGATCTATCCAGAGTTTTTTGAAAAGCTTCCCGACACTTTGGACATTGGAGACGTGCCAGAATCTGGATCCTCTAGTGAGGTAGCTTCTCAGAAACTGAATAATGTGACAGGTAAAGCTGGGGCATCAACATCTGGTTCATCTATTTCAGCTTCTGCAAGCTAATCTACTAAGATTCCATACCAGAAATTATATTGTAGGCTTTTCAACTCTGTTGATAAAAAGTCTGTGGGTCGGGATCCATACGATTGGTTTGTTTTTGTTGCATGGCGTGTATTTGCTTGTCCTTCTTTAGTTTGGGGCATGTTGTCTATGTTTGATAGGTCAAAAGATGTCTCTGTTCTTTTCTTGCGAAGTGAGAGTTTTTGATATGAGAATGGTCGCAAATTGTTAATATCTGGGTTTCACCTGCATGGATTTAATGTTCTTTTTCATTTTTCTTATAGCAATTCTGTCACTTTCTTCCAAAAATTTCCCTTCATCAAAATGCTCATTTTACGTTAATTTTACGCACTTCTTTCTCGTCTCCCCATCGCCACCTTATTATTTTAAAAAAATATTCTCGAATCTCCTCTTCTCTGCCCTTCTCCCCAATAATCAGCTTCTCTTTGAATCCCCTCGGTTCCTCTAAACCAGCATGTTGTGGTTCTCCTTTGAATCTGACTGAGGTGACGAAGTGAGGGTTGGGAAGCAAAAGAGGGAGTGGCTAGGAAACGTGGTGGTAGGGGAGGTCGGTCGTTGCTGATAGCTGATATAGTGCAGCTGCTGAACACCACTTGTTCAACTAGAGTCGAGAATTCTCGGAATGGGAAGGTCTTGATTGCATGTTTGAACATTTGGATGGACAAGTCAAGTAAGAAGAAAATGGCATCACGCTTTAGGGAACATATTTGTCACGCACGTAAGCAATCTAATTTTCTCATTGGTGGAATATCTCGTACCTATGTCTTATTGATAGCGTGGGACTGTGATTACAAGCAAACTATACAAGCAAACTATTGCTGACTTTCTTAATGACCACAGTATGAATTTTGACAAAGTGAACGAATATAATGGAATCACTCTGTGTACCATACTATAATGAGCAGATAAATATGCATGATTGAGACTCTCGATGGTGGTTGTGGGCAAGCAATGACAAGGTATTGGGGTCGCAAGCCTTGTATATGGGAGGTGTTGATAGGTCTCACAATGAACCTGGAAAAGCAAATTGGCATGATGACCGCTATATATTTATTTCAGGACTAATTTGTGATTTATTCGATGGTGGTACCCCCTAAGGATAGAGGTGATGACAAAAACATTGTGGTATCGACTTGTGGTTGATGCTACGAAGAACCCATAAATACTGATATGTTTCTTATTAATCTATATTCGAGTTCATTCAATACAACTAGTGAGATACGGGGCCAAAAAAAATATAAGATGAATAAAGATATAAATGTGATATCAAGTAAAACATGTTTAGAAATATGTGAATTATTTAATATTCATACGTACAATTTGATATTTTAGGTGTTACATTGCATGAACTAAATGTTGGTGCATGCTCAAAGTACATGGCCATGATTAGTATCTATTACTAGAGAAATTAGAAAAAGGTTATAATTGATCCGAAAGAAATTGTATAATTTTGAGAATATGAAAATATATTGATATTGTTAACTATCAGTAGTTTTTACCTTATATTTTAAGTAGATAATATACATCAACTTCTAAGATATATTGTTTTTATCAATTTGGGTTAAGTTAAATATCAATGGAATAACATTAGAAGTATGTATTATTTTTAAGATAAGGAAGTTTGAAGATAAGTACTTACTTTTTTGTACTTGTTGCACCGTGGAATCTACAAAGTTTCTTATTTTCTTTCACACAGTCAATTCCCTTAAAATTATACTAACAGTTGACTTGACAAGCAATGTACCAATGATCGTCAACCCTTTTTTCTTGATCAAGGGGGTCTGGTATTTAATAGTGATTTGTCCGAATGTGCAAGTAACATAGAGATACGTAAAGGAGTGTCATCAAATTCATTGCAACAAACTTTAGGGATTTTTGAGGTGAACAATAACGTCATACAATTTTGTAAATTATTTTGAAACTATTTTAGATTGACAACAGAGTTATTTGACATAGATTTATCTTATTGTTTTTAGAATTAGATAATAAAATTAATTAAATATAAAAATTAGTGTGCGTTTGATTACGAGCATGAAAATAAAATAAATTCTAGGTAATTTAATTGCCTTTATTAATCAAATATGTTTAATTGATTTAATTTTCAACTTAGAAAATATTAGGACTGTGTTTGGTGTACATAAGGGTGTCCATACACTCACATGGGGATGAGGCCCACTCCTTGTGTACATAAAATTATGTACACCAAGATTTATCCAAAATATTACACTTGTCATTTTTTTATTAATGGATATGTAATTCGTGATTCTGTGAACAAAAAAAAAAGACTAAATTGAACATGTGTAAAAGTCGAGGAGTTAAGTGCAATTTTGTATAGATGAGTTATGTAGGTTAGGGTTTGAGTCCAGAATAAGGAAAGAAGAGTCATCGCATTTTCACTAGCTGCTCGCCTGGACATTGCTCGAGCGACAAAAGCAAAACCTCCGTTGCTCAACTGTCGCTAGATTTTTGCTCAAGCGACAATGCTATACAAGAAACTCTAATTCGCGATTTTGGAAAGTTTTACATGGCTCATACTACTCGTGCACCTCCAACTATTTATACCCAAGCAATAGCACGAAAACCAGAAGGTTGTCAATTGTGCTTCCATTTTATAAGATTTTCGTATCATCTTTTGAAAGATCCAAGAACACAACTCTTTGGCGAAATCATTCATATTACTCTTGAGATCTAACAACCATGTTTTGAAAAAATTTCAAAGGTTCAAGAATCCAAAACATCTGACTTCCTTCATTTTTTGAGGAATGGACTCTCTTATTGGGGATGGAGAGAGACGAACTTCAAGCACAGGAAAAATATAAGAGCAGGAGGTTCTTGAAATTTCACTTGGAAGAGACAATTGATATAAGATCAGGAGGCTGAAAGAAGACAGCAGATCTTGAAGGTTGCAGGAGGTAGATCGGGATGTCTAGTGGAGTGGCTAGACAGCATCTACGACAGTAGATCGTGAGACTGGAAGATTGACAGCTAATCTTAAATATTACATGAATTACAACAGCTAAAACTAGTGGAAGTTGTTAGACTGAAATCGCATTGTATCCTTGATTGTTTATAGTGGAGGTTGGATAACTGGCTTGGTCCCGGAGTTTTACCCACGTTAGCTTTCTCAGTCAACATATTTGGTGTTATTTACTTTTTTCATTATGACAAACAGTGGCAATTTAAATTAGGAAATTGGATTGGTTGATTAACCATCTAGAAACAATTAATAAGTGATGTGTTGCTTTTAACTGTGATAATGCCGCACGTAATATCAAACTAATATAGCGAATCTAGAACTTAGAGAATGGAATTAAAAAGGTTCTTCTTTTGTGTTCCTATAAATAGGAGCCTCTCCTTTTTATTTTTTTTATCTCATTATAGAAGAAAATACCAAAAAGGAAGCGAAAAATAAATAAACGATTGAATTATAATATTATTGAATGATGATCATAGGCCATGAGCACCTAGCACACATTTATTCCTATTTATAATAAAATAAGAATAACAACTCTCCACGATTTTGTGACTAATGTCTATCTAAAGAATAAATAACAAATATCAAATAACAAACATTTATCCTTTAATTTAAATTTAACAATCTTATTACTCCAAAATTTTCTGGTCTCCTTATCACTTGTTTGATCCTCATCATATTTGTTGCCAATTGTGTGACATTTCTAACATCCTCCCGCAAACTGTGCTGGGGTTGAAGGCACTGTTTGTTTTGAAAAAATTGAGAGTTACCATGGACATTGATTTAGTGAATAAGTCAACAATGATTTTTATCTTCATTCTTGTGAAGATATGTCATGTGTATATAAGCATTTCAAATGCTTCCCATACTGTATGGATTGTGTTTAAGCCTTTAACGAGTTTGAGGATTTCTTCAAACTATTGAGATAATCCAACCATGAATGAGAGGATCAGACTTTCAAAATGCAATGAATTTGTTAATTTTGGTGTGAAATTTGTTGCTTCTGTTGTTTTGTTTGGATTTTGTGGAATGTATTTGATGGATGAGAATTAATGAGATATGCGTGTAAAGAAGTTGTCAATATTTATGGATAGTAAAGTGATAGTGAAATAAATGACATGTAGTGTGCCAAGTTTTCACAATAACTCTGATACCAAGAAGAAAATACGAAAAATGAAGCGAAAAATAAATAAAAGACTGAATTATAACATTATTGAATGATAACCATAGGCCATGAGCACCTATCACACATTTATTCCTATTTATAATAAAATAAGAATAACAATTCTCCACTATTTTGTGACTAATGTCTATCTAAAGAATAGATAACAAATATTAAATAACAAACATTTATCCTTTAATTTAAATTTAACAATCTTATCACTCCAAAATTTTTTGATCTCCTTATCACTTGTCTGATTCTCATCATGTTTGTTGCCAATTGTGTGACATTTCTAACAATTATGGACTATCTTGGGATAGATTTGGGTATTCTTTTTTGATATTAATATATTGGATACATCAATTAATCTTATAAGCCGTTTACTTTCACCCATCACAAATTAGAGTACAATAGGTTGAGGTGAATTGTTTGCATTATAAAACAAAGTTCGACACCCTTTTACTAAATTAATCTTCATGAAACCAAGTCCAACAAACGTTGTGAGAATTTAATTGAACAAGAAAATAATATTTCTTGCAACAATCATGTTTTTCTATAAGATCCGAACGTGGAAGAATAAAGTCGTCCGTTACTTTCTAAGCAATGAGAAGAGTGTATATTCTTTTTTTTCCTCTCTCACACGACTTTGTTTTTACATGTTAACATATATATTTATTGCTTAAAAAAAAGAAAAAAGAAAAAATAAAAAAACTTCCACCACTAACCTTACACAAAGAAGCCCAGTTTTAGTTTTAGAAAAATGACAATAGAGCCCTAGTCAGCACAGCAAACATAGAGCAGATTACATCTAGCTTCATTAAAATTATATAATTCAACCCGAATTCATGGTATTTATATTATTTTGTTCACAAAATTATTAAAACAACCTTGATAAGAACCTTTTAAATGAAAGGAGAAAGGGAAAAAATAATGACATGCTGAAATCCTTTGTCAAACCACAAAGTTCATCACAAAAATCTTCAGTCAGTTTCTCATAATTTCAGCAAAATAAACTGATTATAAAAGAGGTACAAAACTCTATCACGATTGGATTCATGATCGAGAAGGCTATGAGGTTAAGCCTGCATGTGATTTAATATGGTGAATATCAATGCAGAAAGTTTCATAACAGCCTGCACGGCTGCACATTTGGTAGAAACAGGAAGGGACTTCCGAAGCACTCTGAAACCATGTAGAACCTTGGAGAGCAAGCCATATTCTATAGGAAAGAGGCCATTGTAGAATAGTATATTGTAGTACTTGTGCAAAAGGGACAACCTAGAGACTTGAGCCTTGCTCTCCACGTAAAAACGCATTAATCCCTACCATCAATTCTAAGGAGATATCGGTATAAAAGGGGCACACGTGACGTCAGTTATAGTAGACAAGAGATGAAAATAAGGAGCAATGGACCAAATCAAATTATGGAAGACAAATTGATCAAACTATTCACAACGTTCATCAAAATAACATTATAGGTTGTGGAATACATTTAGCATGATGTAGGTGTGATGAAATTTACGTCAATAGCTGATAAATTCTATGTAGGAGGAGAATGTTTGAAGGATTTAGCCCATAACCATGTCCACCAATATTCATGTTAAAAGTTGAAGGACGAGGTCACCAAGATTGGCCAGGAAACATGTTTTGGTTCCAGATCATTTTGTATTTGCATTTGACAAGGTGGACAACTAATATACACTAAAAAGATACATTCTTAAATCCGAGTCTAGTACTTGGCAATGGAGGAAAGGGTTGCGCAACAAAGTGGCACGCAATTTGTGCCACAAGATTTTGAGCCTCTTTGGAATACCTTCACTGTTCACTCATTCAGAGTCCAAGGACTGTCCATAAATGATAATAATAACTTTAATCAAGGAACGAAAATCCAGAAAAATGATATTTGCCACTTTTCCCGTCAAATACACATGTAAATCCCAACCAATCCATTCCTCTAGCATAATTCTTGCAGTTTACATTTATACATTTACACTCAATCTTAAAAAAAGGTGAATTGAAAAGTAAAAAAGACAATAAATAAATAAATATAAAAGCCCTTTAAGAAATATGGCTTGAATTAGAGTGAGCAAAACTATTTGATTTCTTGAATTACTTTTGCAATTTAAAATAAATAATCAGAATAAATTAATTAACAAATTTCATTTTTTTCTTTCTACCATTCCAATTTTTAGTCAATTGGGCTATTATGTGTTAACATTGAAGAATAGGGTGAAGAATATATATATATATATATATATACTTGCACTAATATTATCATGAACATCTTCATCTTAAAGTTAATATTTTTTTACTCATGAAATGCATTTATTTATTTGAACGCTTTTATAAGTTGTTCAAGGTATTTGATGAATGAAATAAATCATGCCCCCATCATTTAATTTTTTGGCACGTACGGAAGTATGGTTTTAAGAACAAGAAAAATATTCAGTAATTGCTATTGTGGACATATCTGATCCAAACTAGAGGCATATATCTTCAACGAACTACTTTATTGAATAAGATCAAGCAATTACATCACTTTGTGAATATAATTTATTTAGTCGAGAACACATGAGGGTGATAAATGAAAAATATACGATTTGTACTTGTTGTTTCATTCAGAGGAATCGAGGAATTGGTCTCATTCCCAATACTTATGTATTTTCCAAATGCTGCAAACTTGAATAAAATGAAGTAACTTCGGTTTTTCTTTTTCTTTTTTGTAAAGGGAATTATAATTTGGCTTTTGCATCTCAATTCTCAAACGCTGTTACTTTCTTTCACCTTCATTTTCATTTTATCTGACACTATAGGTTTCTTTCAATGGCCTTGATATCGCATAAGAAAAATATCGAATTGGATTGTCCGCATGCCAATGCACCCTTTGAATTTTTAAATCAAATCAGAGGATCTTGATAATATTATTCATTTACTTTTCATACTAATATTTTACAATGTTCAATGAATCATTTAACCCTGGTACCAAGTTTTTCGGGAAAAAAAGTTAATGTTTAAAAAAAAATCAATTTATGTTATCAGATGAGGAAAAAATGTTGGAACTGGGATGTAGAATAAGCGGAAAATGGTTGTTTGTATGTGATAAATGAAAATGACAAAGTTTAACCCGCAAGAGCGTGATTAAACCAAAACAACATTGGAGAAGAAAGTAACCAATGTGCCGTATAAAACTAAACCAGAAACAAAGATCGGAAAAAACAAAAAGAAGAATTGGAATGAAATTCAGAAATCCGAGGCAAGTGATGACATTCTTTCCTTAAGACAATATTGTCATGTTAAGGTGCTCACAGTTGACAGCACTTGTCTCCCAAAATACAGCGAACTTTCGACGGAGTTTCCCTCTCTCCAAAGAAACGATTTTTGGAATAATTTTTGGGAGATTTTAGGCAAGAGAATTATGTTATGCTTGATGCACAAATGGTATGAGATGCAAAAAGGACATTCAAAATGTCCTATTTATAGAAGATGAGGGGTTGTGGGCAAAGTGTTGAGAGCCAAAACTCAACAGACGCTGAAATTCATTTTCGACCTCTGCTCACCCGTCATATCGCTCAAGCGACACTTTCAGAGAGTTCTTCGCTGGAGCAACACCTTCACTCGAGCGAAGACACATGTCGCTCGAGCGTTCCTCTAAATTTCTTTCCAACTTTGGACCATAATTTCTCATTCATCCGAAATTATTTTCGAGATTCCAAATATATCACGGCGATCTACTCGATGAGTAGAGAAAGTTGGTCTATTTACTTTTGTAATTTGACTATCGGATCAAGTCCAATTTTCAGTTTACCAATTTTTCGATATTTCCAAACCAAATTCCAACAAAAAATAAGTATGATTTTATTCATTTTCAATTTAACATGACACAGCTATAAATGAAATATGTGCATGCAGGAAATCCCAATTTTGTGAATTTTACTCGTGAAAAAATTATAATTTTGCATTACATATCTATTGATGAAGAATTTAACCTTGAGGCAGTTCATCAGGTTTTTCCAGAGTTGTGTAACTCATTAGTCCCTCTAGTTTCTTGTCTAACAATTTCCACATGTTCTTCCAAATCCAAATCTGGAGCTATAGAGTATGCCTTATCAGGATCATTCATGCATGTTATATTCTGTCTTGTCGCGTTCTTCCAAATCCATTTCCCGGACTCATAGATTGATGAATTGGATTTGCATTACTAACCGGAACAAAGTCTTCATCGGAGTTTTGCTCGAAATCTTCTTCAAGTTGATGGCTCCATTGGTGCACTAGGTTGTGATTGTAGCCTAATGAGTTGTTCCATGCTCGGCCCTATTGAATTCATTTGCGGAGGATTCTCGGGTCCATTCAGGACCTGTGATTCTGTCCTTGGTGTGCTCGTTTTATCTAAATTAACCAGTATATGAGAGCCAGAATTATCAGAAAGACAACGAAAAATAATCCCACTGATAATCCAATGTTCAAGGCTGTAGTACTTCTATTCTTGTGAGAAGTATCTAAATTGGTATTTCCTTCGATGCTGCAGAGGTCAAATGTTGAGAACACGCGTTTATACTAATGTTTACTTGTCTAAAAAAAAAAAATTTGTGGGAGAGATCTACTTTCCGTAATGTAATTCTTTCGTTGTTGGACACGCTGGAGGGAATTTGTCCAGATACAATGATTATTCCCAAGTTGTAATGGAATTTCTGGCCGAGATTGCACAATAAAATAATGTACATATAGATAAGTAAACGAACATTGAAATTACTCTAGGAGGATCACTGCCTGTGCAGCCCAACCATTGTCATGCTGTATTTCTCGACACGACTTTTCACTGATTAGCATATTTATTTAGCTCTTCAGAAAGGATTGTAGCTTTTTAGATTTTATTTTTTTATTTTTATTTTTTCAAAAGAAAAGACTGCCACTAGAAACCTTACTCAGCCTAATTTTCCATATTTAGTTTTCGACGTGGGCAAAAATAATTTTATCAAATGATAATAGTGCCCCAATCAGCACAGCAAACATAGAGCAGAATACGTTGAGCATCAACAAAATTATAAACTCAACCCGAATTTATGGATATTTATTTTATTTCATTCACATAAATGCTAATACAACCTTGACGAGAACTTTTCAAAAGAAAAGAGAGGAAAACAAATAATGACAAGCTGAAATCCTCTGTCAAACCACAGTTTCATCTCAAAAATAATCAATCAGTTTCTCATTATTTCAGCAAAATAAAAGAGGTACAAAACTCTATCACGATTGGATCCATGATCGTGTAGGCAATGAGGTTAAAGCCTCCATGTGATGAGAGAGGAGGTCTGATTGAAGATAGTGAACATCCATGCAAAAAAATAAAAATCATAAGACAGCCTTCACATTTGGTAGAAACAGGAAGGGACTTTGAATACTCTAAAAAATCATGTATCCTAGAATGTCCATTGTAAAAATCAAGCTAAACAGTTGTATAAGTTTATTGGGCATATCAACTAGCTTCTCAAATCAGATATACGAAGCAACATCCGATGGAGTAACTTGTATTCATGACTTTTAAGATAATGAGAAATAAAAGCTCTGAAAAGGACACGAGCAAGCTTTCACATTCTCATATTTGTGCACGAGTCGAGGGGAGAGAGTACAAAAACTCTAGGTGTAGGTGATTCTTTTGTCATATCTGAAACTGAATCTACCTTGTTAAGATTGTGAGCTACCAAGCACCAAGCTCTTTAGTGCAGGCATCAACTTCTCAAGTAGCTCTCGTTTACTCAAAATTCGATCAGACACACAATCTTCGTCCTGAAAATGTTGCAGTCATAAAAGTCAATTTTTTAATTAATCCATGTGGAAGTAGATCTCAGTCTAAGAAAGAGAAGTTAAAACAGTAACTTACATTGCCAGTTGTTGCAGACATTAAAGCTAGGAGGGTCACAGTAGCAGTTTGGTAATCTGTTAAGGTCTTAAATGCTGCATCATCAAGTTTATCCTAAAAATTGATGTAATATAAGAACCAAATTGAAATCAATCAAGTTCATTAACTTATTCCAAGATAAAATTTCCACAACTCAAAATTTAACTCATCGATTTTCTTTCCCTCAAGCTAAGGCACGTCATAAAAAAACTCAGAGACACAGACATGTAACTGAATGGCCACAAAGACGCTTAAGATTACACTAAAAAAGCATCGAGATGGTCTCTAAATATTTATGTTGGTGGTGGAGTGCGTTTACTATTGACTTGGTGGATTCCAAAGCAAGTCAAATATAACAATGCCAATGAACTTTAACATGATGACTTTCCAAACCAAGTCAAACAAAAAATAGTAGCCTTTTTAACTTCTATTTGGTCTTTCTATGCGAGTACTAATAGCCACTTTTTTATATAATCACCATTGTCATTATACTGATCAATTAATAATTAATTATTATTTGTATTCTAATATAATATTTTATTAATTTTATTTAATTGTTAAACTACAATGTTATTAAATATTTAACTTAATGTTGTGGAGTGCGTTTACATATTAATTTTTTTTGGATCATTTTTAGCCGTATCCCTATAGGATTCAAGAATAATGATTGAGTATATATAAATTACAATGCACCAATTGGTTCTTTTGTAACTTGTAAATATTCTAACCTTCAATCGCATAACAGCAACTGATATAGCCCTGCCTGGAGCTTGAAGAGCTTTGCCGTGCAACTGTAAAAAGAGAAGAAAATCAAAGATGTTAATGCATATCCACAAGTGACAGAAAATTTGAAGAGAAAGCAAAACTGACCTGGACATAAAGTAAAGAAACAACTTTTGGCAGAAGTGAAACAGGATCGGTTTCAGCAGAAACTTGAGATGCTAAATCCTAAAAATATGAAAGAATCAGGATTGCATTAAAATTTAGTAGGAGGAAAATAATTATATATCTACTTGTTTAAAACTAGGCAAAGCTTGGTGGATATTATGGAGTTATTGATGAGAGCTTGATATAATTAAGCAAAATCTCGGATAAAAATAAGTTCTAAAAGAGCATCTATCAGTAGTTCAAGATCAAGGAAGAGATTATTGCAATAAACTTGGGAAGTCTGGTCTTGCTTAAGCAGTAAGATGCTGGCTGAGGATTATGAGAAGGCATGGAGCTTAACAAAAAAATGTCTGAATCTAGGCCTTCATGAGAGCTTGATATAATTAAGCAAAATCTCGGATAAAATAAAACCAATATGTCTTGTCTGTTCTAAAGAGCATCTATCTATCAGTAGTTCAAGATCAAGGTAGTGATTTTAAATCTCTACATTCGTGGACACGTCACACCAGATATGTAATAGATAAAGTAGCCAAGCTGAGATGCTTATAGTAGACTTGCATAAAACATTCTCAAACACATCAAGAACTTATTTAAATAAATAAAAATTTCTCACACCCTACACAATTTCTGAGATCCTAGAAACGTAGGCATACCTTGCGATAAGAATGCAGAAGAGTCCTCTCCAACTTCTTATCAAGCTTTTTCAGCATTAACCCACTGTAAAAATTTTGGATATCCTTAGTTGTAGATTTATAACCAATTCAAAAAGGGTGCACCGTAACAATATGACCCCCGACCATGGCCCACTGTAGGGTCCAACCCCCCAGTGAACAGTACATAAGCTAATGGTATGGACCACATCACAAGGACCTTGTAGGTGCGAAAGGGGTGGCCATGGTTGAGGTCGTATTGTTACATACAAAATTAGAAAAAGGTCTTCTCTACCTTTCCTCTACTAGTTCTCTTGTAGCAATCACAAATGTTTCCACACGCTGTTATTATAACACAAATAACCAAAGTCAAATGAAATCAATAACTAAAATCATATGCAATATTTGGGGGATTATATGCACAACGAATTGAACTGACCTTCCCCTCCAAAGTTTCAACTAGCGCAATGGACTTGACTGACAAAGATCCTGGCAAACTCTTTGCCTATGACACGAAAACAGAGGTTAGAATTTTATTATATAAACTAGAAGAAAAGAACAAAACATTTTTAAGCAGTTACTAGAGCCATTCTTTCCCCAGCGCTAAGCAATGAACTTTCAGAATTTTGAGATTCTTCAAATTCAATTCCATTCTTCAGTTTGTTGTGCATGTCCTGCAAGCAGAGGACTCAGCTATAAGGTGCAGGTCCAATGATCTTTTACGTTGAACAATAACAAGTAATAATTGTAGAATACAAAAAAATTAAACTGTTGTTCACGACATGTTACCAGGTTAACTAGGAGAGAATCCACAATTGGTGTGGCTGACGTTCGCAACAAATGTTTGTGTAAAAGCACCTGTAGATGCAAAGGAAGCTGCTCTGATGCATATGTATCATTTTTGCAATATATCTAAAATTAGAATGGAACAAAATAGAACATACTGATGTTGACTGGTCATCTTCAAACAAATCCAATGCCTTCTCATATAGTTGAATGTTTAAGAATGTCTAAGACACAGGAAAAAAAATGAAATATCAATTAGATTACCATTCCGCATACAATATACTTAAGATATAAATCGTCATCAGCAGAAACTCCAGCATAACATAACCAGGAAAGAAGAAACATGGATACAGCTACAAGGAAACCTATTAATATAGAATTATGTTTTAGCATATATAATCCAGATTGTAAGACGTGTTAATATAACTTTCATTAAACTAAAAAGAAAGACAACAAGGTGAGATGGTGGTGATTACCTCATCAAGCTTTCGCTGCAAATCATCAAGTACTTGTTTCATTTTTTGAGCATTTTCTGTAAAAGTAGCCTTTCTTTTATCCCTCCATGAATTTATAAGCATGGGTCTCAAATGATTGGCCAAAGCTGCAAGGACTGTCTTGGGATCATCTATGCCTGTGCATACAAGTGTCTGTCAAAATTACATAAATAGTATGTTTGGCTCAGCTTAAAATTTTAGTTCCTATTTGTTAAAACTCATTTTTTTCTCAAAATTCATTTTCAACCACACATTTCATGGGATCCACATCTTTTATCAACTTTTCAACTACACATTTCATCAAGTTTATCAAAATCTACTAAAAATCTATTTTTTATTCAAACCAAACAAGGGCTTAGTTATCAGGGAAAAAGTAAAAAGAAGTTATCCAAACATGTCTGGGACAAAAAGTTACTCAAAATTAGTTTGCTATAATCATCATGTTTGGATAGTTTGCTAATATAATGTTAAAAGTTAGCCAAAAAAGCTAAAAATGATCTGAAATAAGCAGGGAGACTTGGTAAGAAACTAGCACACTTAACCTTGCTCTTCTAACTCTGGGATCAATGACCTTATCTTCTGAATTAATGATTCTTCTGATAGAATGCCCGGAATGCCATCCTTAATTCTATCACTATCTTTTTTAGCACCAGACTTTGAATCAGAAAATTGTAAAGCGGATGAATCCTTCCCCTTTTTTGGTTTTTTCTTCGATTTCGTTGCTCCAGATTCTTCTAAATCTGGATCCATATCAGCATCCCCTGTCTTAATATTCCCTATAGATTTACCTTTTTTCTTCTTAGAACCTTTTTCTGAAGCTGATTTGGTAGTACCACTTTGATTTCCAGAGTTATTTGGTTCAGATTGGTTGCTACTATCTTCATGTCCACGTTTAGAATCTTTGTTGGGAAGTAAATTAATAGGTAAACTAGTGCTATCAGAACCAGAAACATTTAAGGTTTCCATCTCTTTCTCAATGCGATCGAACAAATCCTGTCAGAGAATTGAAATAAATTCAAGAAAAATACAAAATTTGTAAGCATGAAATTTCGAAGGTGGAACCACGAACACATAAATTGTTCAGTAAATTCTATATAGTAACAGTGCCCATCCTGCAGAATATATTAACATAAAAACAGAAATGAAAATGGAATTTTGACTGATCAATATCTCTTGTTGGTCGCACGCATACAAATTTGGGTTGGGTCACAATGCTTCTCAGCTATGCATTTCCTACCTGCCTGAACTCAACTCAGTCCAAACCCACAAATAATTCTCACAAACTTTGAGCTTCTGTAGATACACAAACAAGCTCGTTGCTTGGAAAAATGTTCACACATAAGCATACGTGAAATTTGATCCATAAATTATCTAGCAAGCAGAATAACTGCAATAAAATTATTGATATTTAATAACAATAACGAGTGATATTTTCTTTATAGATTCTGGGAAATCAAACTTCAATGACTCTGTTAGATTTAGTAATGATGAACAACATAGAGATTTACCTTAACAAAACCATTGCTGAAAACATAGGATTCCCCCAACAGAAGCGCTTTGTTAGACTGAGAAATGAAAGAAATTAATAAGAAAAGGTACAAACAAGTCTTCAACCCCAGCCAAAATGTGGAGAGTGACAGAATAACGATTAATACCTTAAGAGCACTCTGAACAGACGGACAAAGTGAGAGAATCTTAGATGCATCTTGGGACACAAAAGATGTTGGTAAAACTGAAAGTGAGTCTATCCTGCAGTTAAGGAAAAAAGTGTCAATAGATAAAAACTTTATGTTACAGCTGTGGCTGTGGCTGTGGCTGTGGCTGTGGTTGTGGTTGTGGTTGTTTTTGTAAATGTGCAAGTGCAAAGCACACGCACATGAGGAAAGGGGCAAAGGAAACTAATGAGCAACACAAACTCAAAATGAGTGTCCGTGTATTCATATGTACAACAATGATTTAATAGATGTTTTCCTAATGTGAAGGGCTGACTACACCTTGTAATATTATGGAACAACTGCCTTCATGGACCATTTTGCAACAGGTACATGGAAGTCGGACACTACACAAATGACATGCAGAATTGAGCACTCACCAGCTACCACGTTCAATGGCATCTTCCACAGCAGCATCCAGCATTTCAGTCAGTGAAGGATGAACAAATAAGGTAACAAGAGGCATCCCTTCGGGGTATCTGGACTAAATTGATAATACATTGACACAAACTAATAAGATAAATACTAAAAGAAAATTTTCAGCTGAATCAATTTCAATTATCATATATCTTATTACTATAATTTGTTCAATAAACCAAAACTATAGAAAAACAGGAATAAACCCAAACAGGAAGATACCTGTAAAAATTGAATAGGTTGCGGTATTCCTAGTTTCTGAAGAGCCCCATAACTGATGAAAGAATTCTGTCGCAAGGAATAGAAGAGTGCTAAATGACAGATATTCAAAAAGGGATCAATTTTTACTCTTCAAGGGCAATTATTAAGGAGAAACTGCATCCTTTGGTCCATTGCACACCGGTTTGCAGATAAAAGTTACAAATTTAGTCCATGTATTGAAACATAATTAAGGTTCTTGAATATGACAAAATTAAATGCGAGTAAAAGAAAAAAGAAGCAAAATATTGCCCAAAAAAAAAAGGGCAATAATATTAAATTTTCAATACAGATAAAAAGTAACAATCTGTGGCTATAACAAGTGAGCATTGCACCTGTGAAAAGAATGAATCAACGCTCTCCTTTTGAGCCAAGGCAAAGACCTGTAGAATGGTAGACCATGAGCTCAAAACCAAGGCATTAAAGAAATATTCAATGTACAACCCATAATCACACTATAAAAATATTTTCTACCAGCTACCACTAAAGTCAATTCCTTTGACTTTAAAATCTTAATATAAAGTACATGGAAATAACATAAAATTTTAGAGCCAGTGGATTATGATACGATAGAAATCAAAACATAAAATTACTAAAAGTTCAAAACTTTAACAAGAAATGAAGAGTTGTGTCACATACAGAAGGAGTCCAATGAACTCCAGCACGAAGTGAACCAAGAATCTTGCCTTCCTTCATCAATCCATTAAATAGTGACTGGAAAAACGAACTCTCAACTGTCACACCACTAAATCCATCCATTTCTTGCAACAAAACCTGCAGTGAGCTCCATAATGCTGACAAATTCATTGGAACAGCAATTCCTCTCGCCGCACCACAAACCATTGCACTTACACGTGCAACATATGCTGGTGTATACAATTGCCCACCTTCAAGCCTACCTTTCACCTATATACACACCACGATAAAGCCACTAAAAACCAATACTTTATACTATAACCAACTATATAAAAGGTTGAGCTATTTGAGATGAGACATGTTCATTTATTAAAATTTAGTCCTTAACAATTCACCTTGTGCTACAACATGTGAACCATCTCGTATAACAGCTTAGGTTGTTAGCAAGGTATAAATTTATTTATCTAAATATAATATTCAACAAGATGAAATTCTGAGAAAAAAATCTAAACATGAATTAGTGTATTACCAAAGTTCCAAGACGTGGTTCTAACACGGAGAGGATTAACTCCGACCCAACCTGCAGCTGGGCTGCGATTTCTGCCAATGCTATTTGGCTGCACTCCTGGAGCCTTTCATTAATTTCTTCAGAAACAGTGTCCCAGTAAGAATTTGAAATTATTTCTCCATTGATTAACATAAGTGAGGAATCATTCGACACTACATGCTGTGCTTGTTTTTCAACGTGGTACAAGTCCACCCCCGTCGTGTCCGACAAATCGATTAAAGAAATTCGACCTTTTTTATTTATCTCATCCACAATTTCACTTCTTAATTGTTCCTGTGATATACAAATCACACTTGCATTGAATAATTAAATTAACTGAGAAAAAAGGAATTATAAAAAAATTGAATTGATTGTATAATCACTTACGGGTGTGATGTATTCTTTGCCGGAGCTGGTGTGGAGGAGATCGAAGTCGATGATCTGGAGTTGTTGGAGTTTCTGAACCAATTCGACGACGTTTCGTTCTGATAATCGCACGGCTGACTTTGCTTGCTGTGCGAACTCGAACTGCCTCTGCAATTCCAGCAGTTCCTCATCCATGGCGGCGACGGTGTTGCGATGGTTCAGGTGAGACCGGTATGATGATCGTCGGTTATGAATGGAATAGAGGAGAAGTGAATTGATTGTGTTGGGCTCACAAAAAGATGAAAATCTGCAAGCCTTTTTAGAAGAATTAGAACACTATTTATGGGGGAAATGTTATGCAACCTTCTTTGAATGTAAGATAATTGTGTTACAATTAGGATAGGAATTATTTTTTATTGTAATAGGATTTTTTTTATTTAAATGATTGCTAAATTAAACAAAAACTATACAATTAGGATAGGGAATTATTTTTTATTGTAATAGGATTTTTTTTATTTAAATGATTGCTAAATTAAACAAAAACTAAAAAATTCGAGCAACTCACATATTAAACTTTCTTTTTGTTGATATCAAGGTGTCGAAGACCTAACAACACCAAGGGCATATTTAATTAAGATGGATCTTCCAACCCTTTTCTGGTCTACAGACAATTGTCTTTGTTTTGCACTATAAGTAGATTGTATTTGAAAATGAAAAATATATATCTTGTTCCCGTATCATTTCCTAATGCCTTGGGCAATCAAAACCAACGTGATGAATTTTCATGTGTGTGAGCCTGGGGCAAGGGAATGAATTAGCCTCAACAGTTGGGAGGTCAGTGTCAATCTCTTCCTCACAAACGATTAGAATCTAAAATCTGCCGCTAACAAGGCCTACCTATTCTCCCAATGCAATCCGTCTTTTTAGGGACATGGTGAGAAAGCAATAAGGATTTCGAAATCTCATCGCAAATTTCATATTTGTAATAAAAAAAAAAAAGAGCAAAAGGAATATCCTGAAGTTAATGAAACGTCAATCATCAACAACTATATGGATTAACCAAAACTCTTTATATTGTACAAGAAAGATGACCTATAAAAGAAACTGCAATCCTCTATACTCGAAGAAGAAAATACATTTTGAGGGTAGTAAAGGAAGCTTTTAAATTGTATACATTTTTCTCGAAGTCATTGTTCAAAACCTCTGAATCAGATAGAACAGATGCTGACCAGGATCTCAATCTACTAACACGAGAATTCTTCTGAAAGCTCTTCTTGTTTGAAGACTCGAACCGATTCAAAAATATCCAATAACACAGTGTACCTATTGTTGTTGCCAACATAGTGGTTCCTATGATTGTCACTCTAATAGCTAACCACTTCTCGTGTTCGCCTACTACAACAAAAGACAGCACCAAAAACGCAATTGAAATAAGCACGCATGCCTACCACATTGGCTTGTTTATTATGGCCATCATTTGTTTCTTAGCCTTTATTTCGATCACGACTACTAAGGTTTGCACCACCACGACAGCCAGAGAGATGAATAGTGCAATAGAGTCAAACACAAAAAATATCAGAAACGGGGCTTTTGGCGTGAGTATTGCCCTGGAACGCTGAAAATAGCTACAAATGCAACAGTAGATATGAGTACTGCCACAACAGTGTTGGAATTGAATGCGTTGTTTAGGCCATCAGTGTGCATTTTGTTGATGCACTTGGCGATGTTTTGCATATGTTTACTTGTTTGCCGTGTGTGTTCTAACTGATAGTGAACTTCATGTTTTATGTCGTTCATGGTTTGCTTCAGTTCGCACTTCGCATGTAGGATTGTTGCCTGTGGCTTGAGTGCCTTGGCACTCAAAACGCCGTGCTCCTGTAGGACGGCTGAAATATCAGCATGCCCCAATTTCTCTGCAGTGTCCAAGGCGATCTCAATAGACCTATTGACGACTCTCGTATCAGTTTTGTTACGGGTCCAAAAGGACCCGACACGTGTCAAGCAGAAGAAGCCCCACGCATGGGCGAACTGATTTGGTGTGGGAGACCGAACTGAAGTGTCTCGACAGTCAGAACTGAACTCATCCGCACCTCTTACGGATACAAAGGCCCGTACTCCGCAAACGACGCTTCTCCGAACTGCCCCACCTCCCTCTAGTCGAAGTCCTTTTATGCAAGTCTTCAACATTGAATATTTGATTGACTGATGGGACGTGTGGCAGGGCTCAAACGGTCAAATCAGCCGTAAGCCGCATAAGTCAGAATAATAAAGATCCGCCAACCTATTGATGGACAGATTGACGTCTAGGACGGAACAAGGTGGAAGGATCCGAGGCCACGCGTCTCCTCATCCAACGGTTCTCCTCCTCCCACCATTAGTATAAATACCTTCCCCTTGTCCCAGAAGAAGGATTCGCTTTTTTACCAACCTAAATAGCATAAGTTACTCTCTTTTTCATAGACATTTAGCTTATTTCATAATCCCTTCACGTCTCCGGTGATGATATACCCACCGGCGACCTAAAACCTTTATACTGAAAACTGACTTGACCGTCGGAGTGCTCGCGGCCGCCACCACCCTCTCCGGGAAAAAGGGCCACGAGTGACTAACGGTTCGCTATTGAACGCAGGAAGGAGTGACTTGAAGAATTATCTGTAGACGGCTCGGAGGTCCATTTTTCGAGGTCAACAAGTTTCATTTCGCAACAGAAGGATCTTGACAATCTGCACTCGTCAAACAAGAGTGGTCTACAAATCCTCGAAACAAACAGAACAAAACATTCATTAATGTGAAATCTTAATACCCGACCCCTGCATCGTGTCAATAACCTCTCCGATTTTCTCAACAAGTGGTATCAGAGCACATGTTGTGTGGTTTGTTTGAGGTTTTTTTTATTAGAGATGACAACCATGAAATATGAAATTATTATTTTGGATCGCAATACAAGATTTTTTTTGTAGCAAATAAAGATGAGGGTTGTTTTGACGCAAATGGATTTGGACGATGCTTTGTTGGGTTTTGACAAGATGTCAACAACTTGGACAATGGAGGAGACGTAACGGAAGATAGGAATGCTCTTTCACAAATACATCTTCATCTTTCAAACAACATTCTTCAGGACGTATTAAAGGAGAAGACAGATGCTACTTTGTGGTTGAAACTGGAGCAGTTGTGCATGACCAAAAGTCTGACGAGCAAACTACATTTGAAGCAGAGACTGTACTCTCATCGCATGGCAGAAGGTGGATCTTTGGAAGACCACTTGGTTGTGTCAAGGAAATCTTTGCTGATTTGGAGATGTTGGAGGTAAAGTATGATGAAGAGGATTTGACCTTGATCATGTTGTGCTCGCCGCCTGCTTCATATTCATCGTTTAGAAACACGATTTTGTACAGTCATGATACACTCACCATTGAAGACATTTATGATGTTTTATTCTCAAATGAGACGATAAAGCATCTGGTTGAAGCTGGATCTAGAGATGATGAAGCTCTTGTTACTCATGGTGATCGACGGATGGGTAAGTTGAGGATAAACTTTAGCAATCGAGCCTGCTTCTATTGCAAGAGAAAATGACACATCAAGAGGGATTACGACAAGTTGCATAAAAAGGATAATTCGTCTGCAAATCTTGGGAAGAAATCAAATCATTCAGACAAAACTTATATTGTCGAGGACTATCTGAGTGAAGAAGATGTGATGTTGACTATATCTGACATGGTATCTAAGTCTGACGAGAAGTGGATTCTGGATTCAGCTTGTTCGTTCCATATGTGTCACGATCGGGACTTGTTTGAAGCATATGAGGTGGTGATGCAAGGTGGAGTTTTCATGGGAAATAACATATCTTGCAGGGTAGCTTAAATTGGTAGGGTTAGATTGAGGTTGAAGGATGTGACAGTTAGATATCTTGGTCAGGTTCGACACTTTCCAGATTTGAAGAAATATCTCATCTCGCTGAGTATCCTAGATGCGAAAGGGTACACATTCTCTGGAGAATGTAGAGTCTTGAAAGTTCGAAGGGGTGTCCAAATTGTACGGGAGAGACAAAAAAAAGTTTCAGTTGTACATCTTGCGAGGTCGCGTAGAATCAGTGAAGAAATATCTGGTCAGATTTGGTACCGTAGTGGACATACAGTTTGGTGCAATATCTTTGGAGGTTTGGCTCTGAGTCTTTGAGGAACTCTACACGGGAGAGTTTTGGTGATATGGATAACTCCGCTTTGCCACCAATTTCTGTGGTTCCATTGTGTTCAATTACTAGTAGAGAACTCATTGAGAATATGTACGATGTTGCAGGTATTGGTGTTTATGCTTTTGCTTCCGGTGTGTTTAAATCGAATTACTTTTCAGAGTGGTCAAATAGCACGAGTTTTTAACGAGTAGATCACCACATTTCTTTGTGGCGCATCATCAGCCAACACTAGGATACGTACCAAGTTGAATTGATGATTGCATTAATTTTTTGTCAATTCAGTATATTAAATAACTATTGATGTAGAACTTCTTCTCAAGCTTTTTTTTTAACGGACAACTTTTTCATCTGAAGAGAAAATCAAGAACTCCATTAGTCAATTGCAAGTAACATGAATGATAAAAACCAACAAATGAAGGTCAAGGTTAGGACTTAAATCTTCCACAGTGGATACTAATTCTCTAGAACAATCCATTTTACGCCTCTGTTTCATTTCCTCAACAACGAAAGGCATAAACATACTACTAACTCAACCCAAAAAAAAAAAAAAAAAAAATTACATCATGTCCCGTTGTGAAAACAGTACAGCAATTTGATTTCTTTGCAATTTGAAATCCTCATCATCTCTTTTCAAAGATGACAATTTTGCAGAAAGACTTGAAGAACAAAATGACAGTAATGTAAAATTCAAAATTATCTGTTGTGACGTCTGTTAGAATGTTTAGGACAGCCACTTCATATTATAGGGGATTGGATCTATACATTCACATGAAACATTCATTTTTTGGAGTTACGAGAATTATACAAACTAAATTGAACAAATAAATTTGACCTGTAGATCTGGTAAACATTAAGAAGTGCACAAATACCAAATTATTCATCCACAGAGGATAGAAAACACTGTTTTCTGGAGATAGAAGAATAGCTCATTATGCAAGTTAGAGATTCTAAACAGATTAGGGCACAAAATTCGACCCGCATGCAAATTGTAGGGGGTGATGATGCATAACCAAGATGCAACATTATTTTCGAGAAATCGTCAATTGTAAAACAATATTACCAACATAAATGCGGCAACATAACTTCCGTATAATTTGAGTGATATCTCTTGATTCAGAAGATAAAGAAGTAATCTCATCAGGGTATCTCCACAGCATCTAACATCAACTTATACAGTGCAAATCCTCCTTGGTGACACCCAGGCATTTTAGATGTCATGCCCTCCAATTCAATCTGATAATAACACCAATCAGACGGAATATTTAGTAAAACAGTTGTGAAAGCTGGCTCGAGTTTTTCATTTCCTTGAGCTTTCCAGTATAAAGGGACAGAGACATTTCAAAGAATCAGGAGCAGTGTTTATACAAACTCATTAAAAATGCATTAAACTGACCACTGACACGGCATAAAGCTTGGTTGACTCATAACCATCTTGAGCATTAGTATAAAGCTGTTGAATCTCGTCCGACTGAAGGCTGCATTTAATGGAGAAGAAAGCAGCTGGTCTAACATTCAACGCTCTGCGGGATATGCCAATAAAGACAGGCTTGCCCTGCATTATTATGGAAATTTTCAAAAATTAATCTTATTTTCCTTAAGAAAACATAAGAATACTTTTTAGATAGATAAAACCCTAGGTAACAATACAGTGATCCACAGGTTATAAGTTTAGCAGAAGTTTGCACAGACATATAACGAAGTTGAATGCCTAAATATGTACGTTGATAATTTCTTTCCTTTTGTTCAATCAATTTTAGAGGGCAATTACACTAAGATTTGCTAAAAAATAGCATTGAAACAATCAATATTTGATATTGAAAACTGAAAAAGGTGGAGGTAGAAGATAAAGAATACATATGGAGTCATAAAAGTGTGAAATAAAATGAGGAGCCCCAAAAGTGAATTAATCAAGGTAGTGGGAATTGTCAGATTTACACAGCCAAATTAAGCCCCAACTCCAAACACTTAGCAGCCAAATGCCAAACGGATTGCCACTTACCAGGGTAACGGCAGGAACTCCAATTTCTTCAACTACTTCACGAATGATGCTATCAAACATTTCTTCAGAAACCTTTCTGCTGACCATCTGACAGTTCAACTCTCCATCATTCAGATGGCATGTTATTCCAACTTCTTGGGGCTGCCAAAATATGTAACATAGGATAGGTAAGGTTAGTGAGGATAATTGAAGATGGAATTCAGCTCAAAGAGACCTTGATTAAGGACTGGCAACTAATAATTGCTAAAGAAATACAAACGTGAACAGATGGACTGAAAACCGAATTTTAGTTACTGCATACAACTGCCTCTAGGTGGATATGTTGCACCTAACTCCCTTTGCATAAACTCTAAAGGAGAAAATATGCACTGTGCAATCAGCTATCAACAAAGCATACATTCATTATGATCTAGAAGACCAAAATTAAGAAATTTTTGTGCTCCATTAATATGTTACCTCTGGATGGCCACCAGGGAAAACAAAGGATCTCGGAAATTCACCAACATTAGTACTTCTTTGCAACACGAGTATTTTTCTATCAGATGTCTCTACAATTGCACCATTTCCTAGAGGACTAGAGGTGTGTTGACACCGTCTACAATCATCTACAGATGAAAAATAAAAAAAATTAGTTATTCTTGGATGGTCTTTTGTGACACAGTTCCAGGCTATCAACAAATCAAACTAGAATAAGTGAAAATTCAAAAAACAATATGATCAATTATACATTTATACTAGATTCAAGCAGTTACAAAACTGTGTATCACCAGGAAATTCAAACATAGCTTTTAGTATTGAAATAACAGTTTCTGTCATATCAGTCATTTATTTGCCAGGATAGCTCATGTGAATTTGCAATCCAGAACATAGAAAAAGGAAGCAGGAACAATTGCTTCACAGTGTAACTAGAAGGAAAGAAACATAATATTAAAATATGCAGCACCAACTATTTGCTTTGTGAACTATTTTCCTTCCCAAATAATTCGTTTTTTGCCTTTATTCCAGCCTCTGAAAAGCATAGAAGCTAATGTTTCAACCATTTCAAGTTTATTCAGCCAGATCTAGGCATTAACCCTTCAAAAATCTCTCTGCAATGCCTATGCCCAAGATTTGTTTTTCTTTCTTTCCTTTTCATTTTCTTTTTTCTCTATGTGGAGGGGTGGGAGGAGGAATAAAACAGACACAAACTCTTTTTTATTTTTTATTTTTTAACCAACATTTGGTTCATGTTGCAAAGATAAGTGGACTTCAGAAATTTACCTTCAGAAGGAAAAAGAAATCTTTCCCACAAAGGATTCAAGTTTGTTCCAACAAATGTCCTGAGCACAAAACAACAAGGTTAAGAAAATCATGAATGCACATATAATTCTTTATTCTCATACCTTTCACTTCTTTTTATTTTATTTATTATTTTTTGCAGCTGATAGGTGGTGGGTGGTGGTAATTTTTTTTGTGGAACTCAATTTGATAAAGTAGTAGCACGAATAGTTGTACAAGAACATGCTGCAAGGCTCAAAGACCCGGCAAGAAAACCATATTAATTAGATTATATCTTCTGACAAGTAACATTCATAATTCTTAATATTTGAATCAATTTTATGAAACTGACTAACATGAAACTTTATGTAATCTTATCTTTTATTTTGTTCTTATACATCTGCATTATTAATTGATTTCTCATAACAGAATAATTGCTCTTGTGGTGTATAAGTAGTATATAGCGAAATTTCTTGCAGTAAAACCTTTTAATTGTGCAGAAAAAAATGACCTCCATTCTCGCGACGGTGTGATGATTTTGCGAAGCTTTCATACCAAATTAACAGATGCAGGATCATTATTTACAAACTAGTATGCAGGGTCATTATAAATTGATGGATACTTTTCAGTTTAGTCAGAAGTGTGAAGATCACTGGATAAACATAAAGAAATCCAATTTGAATTTCCAAGAGTTTCAACAGATAGAATATCACAGTTTCATATTTCAATTTTCAACATAAAGAAAATATGCTCTTTCAATGCCATACCATTTAAGTGAACTTAAGTTTTGGAATGATATAGCTACATTGCTAATGCAGCAGTGAATATCCACCACCAGTCAATGAGTCCAGTCAATACAATAACAAATCGTTCAACTTTGTCCAAAATCTCAGAAGGAACTGTTCGGAACTAAGCAATATAAAGCACCAAAACATAGTAACAGTTCAACATGTGAGTGGAGAGAAGAGAGAGAACCTATAATCTGTCAGACCGAGGTGAAGGCAAACATGAATCTCTTGAGAGGAATCATTGCCACCACTAAGGATGTGTCCTCCATACTGTCAAGTTATCAATTGAATGAATAATAAAATACATAATTTAACCATTGAACCATATGGAATGCCATTAACCTAAATATCTCAACGCAATACATAATGAGTGAATCACGGAATCAAATCCCAAAGTCTACTTTTTTTTCTTTTTATCACGTTAAAATGAATACCAAATCTTAAGGTTTTCTTATTTTGAACACACCAGTACACACTCAATTAGACACTGTGATTATGTATATGCACAAAAACATACCCGTTTCACAATTATACCTTGCCTACTGGAAAAACGTTGTAGCCGCAAAGAATTCCGGGACTGACGACCAGACTCACATTGCACAAAAGCAATGAATGAATTAACACGGTGTTTTTAAAAGAGTATCCTTACCCTAAACTTTAGTCCATTGAAGAGAGAGGGATTTTGTTGAACTCTCCCATCCCATATCTGAACAAATCAATAATATCAATCAAAAATTACATAAAACTGATACAATATTCCACAGTTGAGAAGGAAGCGTGAACTCAAGAAATCAAATTTAACCTCCGAAATGGAATTTTCCAAACTGATATCCTGATGAGGAATCCGATCATATGATCGATCAAAAACTACAGACACCTGACATTTAATACAAAAAGGAATGAAATTGCAATAAGTTATTAAGCAATGAATCAAATTTTGACCGATACACAAAATTACAGTATACTTTAGATTAGTAAGTGGAGCTTACCTGAGATGGAGAGAGGCCAGAGGGACATGAAAAAAGAAGCTTAAATGCGGGAAGATCGTGACCGCTGGTTCCATAATCGCCCTCCATATCCGCCATTGCCGCGAAAACAGTGCACTCTTCCACCAGAGCGTTATTATGACTTGTCAAGCTTTTTAGGTTGACAACTTTTTAAGGAGGAAGCAAAATCTGTAAATTGATATCTTTGGATTTTGCATCCTTACCCCCTGGTTGATACACATTTTTTTTGGATAAAAAATGATTTTTTTTTTTTAATTTTTATTTATGACGAGCAACCCGTAATCATATCGTTCGAGTGTTTACTGAGTAAACCCTTAAGTGGACGTAATAGCTTGCAAACTACGTCAATCAAAAAAAGTTATTAATGTGACTAAAATATTATTTTATTGAAAAATATGTTGTTGAAAATGAGTAGAAGAATAAAAATAAAAAAAATTCGTACCAAACAAGGGACTTAATTATATTTCAGTAAATTTAAATTTAAATTCAATTTTTTTGCATCTTGTTAACGTAAAAATACAAAATTAATTTTAAAAATATTAATTTACAATCAATTTTGCATATGGCATTAAAGAAAGTTATATTCCATTTGATTCTCATTCTTTGTAGAATGAGAATGAAAAATATAGTCGTTATGACTCCACATAAGAGATGTAAAGTAAAAAATAAAGGTTAAATATGATGGATAACGATCATATTTTTTTATTTTTACGAAAGAATAATGAGAAATAAACTGTTCCAAAATTACTATTACAATTGAAAAGGAATGTACAAACTGTATTGGAGAATCTTGTGGTGGACGGACGACTTGAAAATGATTATTTTCGCATTGAGGCGGTCCAAGGGACTTTTATCTTTTTCTAATGGGAAGAATTCAAAAGGAAGGCATTAACTATGCACATTTCAATTTTCATGTTTCAAGTTGTCCAAATGTAAAAATCAAGTTTTTATTTTTTAATAAAAAATATTTTATTAATTAATTATAATAAAGTCAAAATTACACAATTAATAGTCACATTTACATAATTATAGGTCACAGATTATTTTGAAATCATAAATCAAAAAAATTATAGATTACAAATTATTTCGAAATCACAAATCAAAAAATTTATAGGTCACAGATTATTTCGAGGTCACAAATCAACAATTTTATAAGTCACAGTTTATCGATCGGTCACATATTTTCAAATTTATTGGTCACAGATTATTTTTTTAGTCACATATTATCGAATATTATGGTCACAGTTTAATAGTTAGTCACATTCATCAAACCCCGACTCCAATTCCAATCCAATACTTGGTCACAAACACTACCCCAACCCACCCCTGCCACACCCCCACCCCTACCCGCCACAACCCCGCCACCGCCCACACACAGAATGCAATGCAGCGGCGCAACGATGGAGGTTGGAGGTGGTGCAACGGCGCACAACAGAAAAACAACACAGCCACCAAGAGGAAAAAAATTTGTGCAACGACGCTCACATCGGCGGTCGGAGGTGGTGCCAAATGGAGATCTACAGCCGATCCACCACTTCACCTCCATAGCACAGCCCCATATCTCGATCCACCATCAAGCAATCAGATCCACCACCTCACCTCCCCACCAAATCAGGACGTAGAGCACACCATTGCCACGGGCAAATAAACCACAACCAACAATCACTATTCCACCATCAGCAGCCCGATCCACCACCGCCACTAAAACCACTCAAACATCCCCACACCATGGAAACCACCACCAACAACAAACAAAAATCAATCAAATTGTTCAATCCCCTTATCCAATATGGATCCTTATCCCCAAAAACAAAAATCAACCAAATTTGGCGTAATCGCCATCTTCGCGCCCAAAATCATCTCAACACCATGGCGGCACAACGCTACTGCAAGCGGGGTGGTTCTGATCGGTGACCCTTGCACCGTTTGTAAAGGTGCTCTATCGCGGTGGTGGTGCGAGGTTGGGCTGTCGGCGGAGAGGGAGGAGAAGGCTGGTCTGTGGTGCAAGAAGAAGAAGACGGCTGGTAGAGAGGAGGAGACGTCGCTGCCGACGGTGGCGAGGGATACTCCGATGGTTATTTGTCACAGAACAAAGAGAATAGAGAGAGAAGGAAGAGGCTAGAGAGAGAAAGGAGAAGGAGAACGATTTAAAAGAGTTAATGTTTAATTTAAATGTCTTAAACCTGAAAATTGCATAAGTAAAGTTTAGGCATGGATTATGAAAACTGATCTTCAAACAACGGCTGCCGTGTAATTTCCTCTTTTCGAATTAGCACTATATATCTGCCGATTTTGCTTTCTGGCCCAATTCAATTGACTTGATCGAATTACTTGTAAATTTTCTCTAAACTACAAGGTTAATTTTGTGAAATCCACAAACAATGTAAAACAACAAAATTAATACTAAAAAAAAAAAAAAAAATGTGGCAAAAATAAATTGAATTCCACAACTTATAAACAAAACTCGAGCATTTCAAACACACTTGTAAGAAGTATTTAATGTTATTACGTAATGTATCAAACTTCACTATTTTAACCTTATTTTATATCTAATCCCATCATTATAAATTCAATTCTAGTACTTCTTAAAATTAATGGAAATACGATTATTTTTCTTGAACTCTCGAGAAATATAAAAATGAGAAGTTTATTATTTCTTTGTTGGTTATTCCATCGTAGCTAATAAAAACATTGGCATAGGACAATTGGCAAAGGCTCCTGTTCGATGTCTACAAGAAAAACATCCAAAGAGCAAAGAAATATTACTTAGAAACATGTATCAATAACATAATTAATTTTATAGGTAGTTGAATTTGTCAAAGTAGTAATTATTAGTTTTTATTTAAATTTGTACATTATTGAGAAATAAGAATCGTGCTAGACGAATCGATACTCGTAAAATTTGACCTATAAAAAAAAACTCTTGTAATTAATTAGTAAGAAAAAATGTATTGTATTACAAACATGTGACGTTGTGATTATTGGATACAGTATTCGAATATGTTAATGTTCTGAAATATTCGTATAGAGTACAACGTACAAAGAAAATATGTGCTAAAACCAATCAAATTCGACTTGATACCTTAAAAAAAGGTTTCTTGATTTGCTTTGTCAACCTATGCAAGTATACAAATTATTTTTCTCTTATAGATTCGTAAACTCATCTAAAATCTGTCCTCTCGACTTGAGAAGACGAGCTTCAAGACATATGGAAGTACAAATTAAAGGAATGAACAAAAAAAAATAAACTCCATTTTATTCAAATGAGTCAAAGAATTTCAAATGTTACCAATTTGAATTGTACAAGTATTTCAAATGCTTTATATTCACAAATATTTTTCACGTGGAATATATGCATGGCCGGCCATTCGAAGGCTCGTGTAACCCTTTCAACGACCGTGGGATATTGTTCCATGCGACCACGTTTTTGTACTTTCTGAAACCTCAGTTCCAAAAAATAAATCCGATAAGTAATTATTCAAGTCTTCAGGGGCATATCTGACAATTGACTCCACCCCAATCTCTCTCCGGTATATCCCCCTGTGCTTCTCGTACAAGACCCGGTAACCCGGAACTATTTTTTTAGCTAAAGAAATTTTGATTTCTTCTCCGAGCTTCCGATCGGGTATTAGCCACCCGCTTTGTTTTCTGTAAGTCTCTTCGAAAGCCGAATTAAATAGAGAGAAAATTTCTTTCACTTCCTGTGGAGATAACTCAGCCGTTGGATTTTCGGGCAATGACGTCAGTACTTTAATCCAACCCATCCTTTCGTAGTTGCCGGCATATTGTTTGACCTTTGACTCGTGCTTCGAAATCCATTCGGATCCCATCAGGAGCCTCAGACTCGAGTTCCGGACTTTGGAAACGACGTAGTTTAAGTTGTTTGCCAAAAACAGATAAGATAAAGCCACGTCATTGTACAGTGTGGCCTTGCCGTCGAGCTTGCATAACAGGACTAAAATCAGCCACGCCAGGCGGACGGTGACGGAGGATGAAGTATTATCCACGGCGGCGCCACTGGAAATGGGACTCGAGAAATAAGATTCTGGCAGCGGAGTTTGAACGTTCAATGGCCAGTCCGCCAATATGTCCGACACCGCACCGCTGTAATCTCCGAGGAAAACCAAATAATTCATAACGTAACGAGTTAAGGGATGAACGCCGCCGGTTGAAGGCGTTTTGGAGGAGTCCTTCTGAATGGCTAACTCGAACTGAGAGAGCATAACTCGTATTGACTCACCAAGTTTCACGAGTGAAGCCACTGCCTGAGCTTTCACCGCCGACAGCGAGTCGTAAGAGAAAATAATTTCTATTTCCGGCCAAAGATCTGAGATTGCCTCGTAGAGATCAAGTGCGCGAAACATTTTCTCTGGTGATAATATTTTCTTCGATTTGGCGAAGTTTTCTGGGAATCCAAATAAATTAATTGCAGCATCTCTCGAGATTTCTGCAAAACACGATTCTGCAATTTTTTCTGAAGAAGAAAAAACTGAATCACATAGAATTCTCTCGCCGTAAAACAGATTTTTTACAGCAATTTTCACAGCGTGTAACCAACTTTTGATTTTCACTTCAAGAACATTCCAATCCATTTTCTGAATTTGAGAAGGGCTCATCTTTTCAACTCCCAAATTGTACAGACTCTCGTCAATCATCGATTTTCTGATTAAATCGTAAATTTTAACACATTCTTTTCCATACCCAGATCCAATCATACAATCCGCTATGCTCTTCAAATCCGCCATAGCCATAGAAGAAGCCCTATCAGCTTCATATACAGAATTCCCATCTTCAATAATTTCATCACCTTCAACTTCATCTTCCAAGAAATCTGAAAGACTGGACCTGGTCGAACCTCTCGAGTTCCGGGCCGAGACAGATTCAGCATCAAGAACTTTTCTGTTTGAAGACAAAATAGAATAAAACTCCTTTTCCAACCTCTTCATTGCAACTTGCATCAATCTTTGCGCTCTGATGAGTATTTCAGAGCTCGAATTTATCTTTACGTAGTAGTGCATGGCGTTTCTCAAGCCAGTCACCCCTTCGATAAATCGTTCGGCCTCCTTTCTATCATCACCAAAGAGAGTGGACATTTTTCTGTATGTTGGACCATCCAAATCCCATTTGGTGACTATCATTTCAGCGTAATCAATGTTTTCCTCCATTATTGTATCGGAGAAAGTATGACGAGTTGTCAAAGGAGGAGAAATAGAATGATGAGATTGTAAGGGAGAAGAAGGTCTTGAATTCCTCATCTTCTTTTGTGTGCGTCTCTGTGTTTATGTACGAATATTGGTGTTGTTGAGTTGATCGTGTTTAAGAAGAACAAGTGATGAATAGAAATGGAGAGTTCTGGATTTCTGGGTTTGCTTGTCAAAAATGGGGAAAGGGAGGAGGGGTATATATAGAGGAATGTGAGGTTTGACTTAGCAAAAGAATGGTTGAACAAGAAGAACGCGGTGCGGGCCGCGGGCGTTGTGTTTTGAATTTGCATGCGTTTGTAAGAAAAATCTTCGTTTAGTACGTGGGTGGCGAAAGTGGGTTAGAAGGTAGGATGGCTAAGAGGTGGGGTATGATGGCTAAGAGGTCGTTTTCATGGGATCACATGACGAGTTATCAACGATTTGAATATTTTTTGTTGTTTGAATTCTTGTGGGACTACAAGTCTACAATAAATAGTTTTGAACTTAGATAAACGATTCATGACGAGTGAAAATGTGTTCACTACACCAAAAAACACCTTTTGCAGCGGTCAAAAAACGCTGCAAAAGGCCTTTTGCAGCGTTTTTCGTGTGTTGCGGAGGTCGGTGTTGCTGTTAAGAGAAGACTTTTTGCAGCGTTTTTTAAACGTTGCAAAAGACCATTTGGCAACGTTTAAAAAACGCTGCAAAATGGTCTTTTGCAACGTTGAAAAAATGTTGCCAAATGGTCTTTTGCAGCGTTTAAAAAAAACGCTACAAAAGGGTCTTTTGCAGCGTTTTTTCAACGTTGCAAAAGACCATTTGGCAACATTTTTTCAACGTTGCAAAAGACCATTTTGCAGCGTTTTTTAAACGTTGCCAAATGGTCTTTTGCAACGTTTAAAAAACGCTGCAAAAAGTGACTAACGATTTTTTTTTTTTTTTTTTTTTTTTTTTTTTTTTTTTTTTTTTTTTTTTTTTTTTTTTTTTTTTAAATACAGTTAATGTTAATTGAATGGCAAAATTGAAAATGACACTTTGTAAACAAATTTTGCAATTGCATAAAAATTAATAATTTCATTACAAATTTTTGGATCAATACAACATTAGAATTTTTCTACATCTCCATTAAAAATTTTCTACATCTCTAGCCAATCCTAAAAGATCAACATCTCCATTGGAATTTTTCTTGGGAAGAGCTTCTTTAGGAGGGTAAGCTTCAACAGAAATTCCACGCTTATTGCAAAAGGATGAAGATTAGTCATCAAATATGCGAGGAACCGGATGACTCCAATGGGATCCCTTTAATCACTTGGTTTGTTACATCTTCCTCGGTGTATTCTTTGTTAGAATGTACCATCTCACTAGGCCTGTGACGAGAAGAATAGGATTTAAATTATATACAACAGTTTATTCAAGGCAACCATATATTTTTGACTGAAAAAAAAAAGCAACCCAAAATCACTAGCTGGGGCACTGAACCATTCAGTGGAGTACTGAAATTTTGATGAGGACAGTCACCATGATTTAATTGATTCATCTACAGACATAGAGCTGCACGGTGAATTACAGAACAAACATTCTAAGCATAAATCCACTTGAAACTTAACTCCATCACCATGGCTAGTTACTAAAAGTAAGAACACGGTAATTTTATACTCCAATATCAAGTAAAATCATAATTATGCATCATACATACCATTAATGTAATTTGAGTTGTTATTGTCTGCAAAGAAGACACTCCTTACAGTGAATCATGAGATAAATACCAAAAATCCGGACATCTACATTGATCAAATCAACGTAAAATTGATGCATCAATACCCCAGCAAAATGTCAAACTCGTCCAATAGATCCCAGGAAAGTTTTCATTATGAGAATAACATAAATTTTACATTTATCCTAGGGGGGAAAAAAAAGAGACAAATCATAAAGGGCATATTTAAACACCACATATTCAGACTTCTCCTTGTTAACATGTTATATTCTTCAAAGTTTGATCTATACTTGCACAATTATAAACTACTTCATTAAATAGGGATTTAATAAGTGCTTCTTGGTTTCTAACTAGATATCATATCACAGTGTTTGAGAATTGAGATGGCATTATGGCAAAATAAGTATCAATTCCAAAAAGATACTAAAACAGAATTTGACTTTAAAGTCATAAAAATTTAGCAAAAGTCGAGAAAAATAGAGCATCACAATCTACAAGATCCATTTTAAGTTTTTTTTTTTTTTTTGCTTGATTCAGCATATAAGTTGAAGAAAGTATATAATAATTAGAACTCTCCAACAGTACTCGATGTTATGAATGATAACAAAATTGCTAAAGCTTGGATTAACAAGCACACACCTTTTCATGTGTTTTATCTACTAATGATAGTTGTTATTTTTACATATTGCTTCCACTAAATAAACCGATCCATTAATGAAATACCAGTTTATTTTAGAGTTGCATCTAACCATGTTTTCATTCTGCAATTACATCCACTAATTATAACACCCCAAAATCTTTCCATCTAACTAGAGAAGAACAGTCTTTTAACTTTTGAACGTTCTGAACTAGTCACTGGAAAACAATGCAAAATAAAATATTTAGGGGCAAAAAATATATCCAGAAACCATGTTGGGAAAAAAATTTCTACCATTGCAAATGCAGCGAGTTCAGTGACTGACCATGCTAATAATGACAAACTCATTATAGCGGAATTCTTCAAATTGAGCACTTAACACATACAACTTATGGATTTTGGAACATAAAATTACCTGACAAAGTATTAGGTGTTTTAGAACTCTCCACTTCATGACAAAAGAATCGCTTCTATTCAATCAGCACAAAAAATAGAGCTTATTCAAACCAAAACATTGGACATTTTTTACTTTTCATATCGGCTCATTATTGCTATTAAGATTTAAGAATGTTTTCAATTCACAGTGCAATTCAAATAGCAAATTAGCAATAATTACTGGAAATACAGTCATACAGATTACAGAATGCATTCACTGATTCACAGAATCACAGTCAGTCAGTCACAGAGAGGCACTGAGGTAGCATTAGCAATTTAGCATTTGGCAATATCAATATGGAATGGAAATTATGGAATCAGGCTTCAATCAGAGTAAACAAACACAAACTCACAGTTAGAGAGATAGACAGACTGGAGCTGTTGCTGTTTAACAGGGCAGCAGGCTTCACCACTTCAGGAATCACCGAATCAGGGTCGAGGGCTTCACAAGCTAAGACTTCTAGGTCTAATTTCAAGAGCAATTGAAAATCAATTCAAGACTTCAAGCAATTCAATAGCAATTTTTATACAAATTTCTTTACCAAATCAAAATAACTAATCAAGTAAATAAAATGGTTTTACCTTCTTATTCTGCCGTCGTCGCGTCGAATCGCCGGACCACCGGTGGAAATGTCAAATGTGGACTCCAGGAGGACTCGAGCTTACTCCGTTACTCGAAGCTCTGCTGTCGAGTATCGAGTGTCGCCCGTCGAATGACTCGAATCGAAGATGCTGCGTGACCTGCGTCTAGTCTAGGGCAGCAGAGCTCGAAGTCGAAGGTGCTGCCGGTCAGGGACAACGTCGAGGACTCGAAGCCGGCGGTGGCGATGGTGGAGACGGGATTAGAGTCGGACTCGAAGTGGAAGTCGAACACCGAACACGATACACCGAAGTTCGAACGGGTCTTGAAATGGGTTCGGGACTTAGGGTTGAATGAAAATTGGGATTGAAATGTACTCGGTTGGGAATGTGGGCTTCTTCATTTTTGGGCCAAAAATGTGTGGACAACTAAAAAAAAAAAATTGGGCTGAAATAAAAAAAATCAATGTTTTTTTTTTAAATAAAAAAAAAAAGAAAAAACGTTGCGAAACGTTTTTAAAACGTTGCGAAAAGCTCTTTTGCAACGTTTAAAAAACGTTGCGAAAGATGCTTTTCGCAACATTTTTTAAACGCTGCGAAAAGTTTTGCCTTCCGCAACATTTTAAAAACGTTGCAAAAAATCAAATCTTTCACAACGTTTAATAAACGTTGCGAAAGGCACTTTTTGCAACATTTATTTTTAAAATGTTGCTAAACCTCAATTATATTAAGCAATAGCAACATTCACTTATTAAAATGTTGCGATAGACCCTTTTAGCAACATTTTTTCATCGAATGTTGCCTTTTATGTGTTGCAAATGTTCATTTTTGGTGTAGTGGTTGCCGACTAACTATCCTCCAATTAAAATACTTTAAAGTTGAATTAATCATGCTACGTGTACACTCTAACTTACCCTTTGGTTGACACGACTCCACCCGAGTACTCACATGGAGGTCGGGTCCCACTCCATTAAATTTAATATTTTCGTCCCTCATGTGAGGAGGTAGGTGATCGGATAAGAGAAATGGTAAGTGAAGAGTGTACAAATAGCTTATTCCAAGTTGAATACCCTATGCCCCTGTTTGTTATCGTTAAAATCAAAGTTTTAGTAAATTTTTAAAAAAAATTATAAATCTTATGAAATGTGTAATTAAAAATAATTATTGATTTTAATAAAAATTACTTAATTAAAATGTAATTAAGCTACATCAAACAGGAGCCTAATCAAAGATTCGTTGAAATCGGTTGATAGGCCTTTATTTCATTTGTAAGATAAAGTCTGTCCCTGTTTGGTGTGAATTAAAATGAGATTTTCAGTATATTTTAATAATAGTCGAAGAAAAGTATGATTAAAATTAATTATTAATTTAATTTTAATTTTCATCAAGCAGGTGCACATGTGTGCATCGAAAACGAAGGGTGTATAATTTGGGGGTTGTGGGCGTTTGATTGTGTTTGAACTTTAATGAAAGTTACCGTGCAAGGATTGGAGGGACTGTTGTTTACTCGTTTTAACAGTATTGTTAGCTAATTGGGTGGCCGATGCTAATTACTAGGAGCCCAGCTTGTCTCTAGCTGGAATATACGTTTTACAAGTTTTGACTCATTGTCAAGGATTTCGAGAAAACTAATAAGTACGTAAGTACATCAATGTCATTTCAAAGTTCAATTCAAAAATTATCGTTTTAAGGTATTGTTTGGTATCAATTAAAATTTAATTTTAATTTAAGTCAAAATTAAATAATCAATATCAATCATATCTTTTATGAGTCCCACAACTTTTCAACCACACATTTCAAAAGCTTCCATCACAATATACTAAAAAATCTAATTTTAATTTTCACCAAACACACTCTAAACTCATAGAGCTTTATACACATTATTTTGATTTGATGAAATACTGAATTAAATATACTCATATTATTCGGGTCAACACGTAAGTTTATGATGCTTTCAGGTATAAGATTTTTGTTATCCAGAGTACAATATTCTTGTTGTTAGGCTCTCTCATAATCCCATTTTCACCATTTAGACTACTCCCATTTCGCTTGACACTACTTCAAGAATCGCTTTCTTTTCTTTTTCTCTTGCTACTTGAATTCATCAGGTTGTTTCTTGCCTAACTATAG
Source organism: Osmanthus fragrans (assembly GCA_019395295.1). Lineage (NCBI taxonomy): Eukaryota > Viridiplantae > Streptophyta > Magnoliopsida > Lamiales > Oleaceae > Osmanthus > Osmanthus fragrans. The sequence goes on along the minus strand of CM033355.1, from coordinate 26,843,585 downwards.
ATCAAGCAGCAGTTTGAAATGTTGTCATATTCAAAAATCTTCGTTTGTTACAAAAGATAGCTTCATGTGTAAATCATATTATTTTCAATAAAATATTTATAAATGAATGACGAGACTTAAAACTCAAGTATCGTATTTGATTGATGTTAAAATTAACACTCATCTAAAAGATTAATTATTAGAGAATATCACGTATATTAATTTTAATATTCTTTTCAATAAAAGAATATTTCTTGTCAATGCCGTTAATCAACAATAAAGAAATATCTACTAGAGTTCCATTTTGAGGAAGTCTCTTTCATTTCTCTTTGAAATATCAACATTTCCGCCACGCTTTATGATTTTATATAGAACAAAATGGTCATATTCAAACGTTAGAGAGAAAAAATAATAATAATAATAAAATTGGTTTCCGAATAATTTTATTACAAACGACATTATCTCTTCTATATATAAATTATATATTAATCAACTTGTTGATGTATGACTAAATCAAAATAATTTTTTAATGAAACAAATGAAAGTATTAAAACTGACCTATTTTATTAAATTGTTCCGTTACACGCTGCGCTGTTTGGTGAGAAGTAAAAATTAAATAAGAGACTCGGACTATTTCAAACTATCTATTACTTTTTAATTTGTTATTCATCAAATATGGCAGAAATAATTAATTTGTGCAATTGGGAGACCATTTCCACTCTTGTTTACTGCATAGTTATCATTATATTCATGATATATTTGTAGAAAAGTTTTTTTTTTAAAAAAAAAAAAAAAAGGTTACTTTTGATTTAGGGTTTAAGGTAGCAAAAGTACGAGAATAATACATCGAGTCAAAATCCCGTTTATTGTGTGAATATTCGACAATTCATTCGTCAAAACTCATCGATTAAGAAAAATTTCACATAGTTTAATTTGAAAATTATCAGTATAGTATTTAGTATTGAACAATTAATATTATTGATAATTAATTATAACAATTTCATTTTGATGGGGTTACTAGCATGTTTTGCTAAGTTTAAATTAAACAAAATTTATTTCTAAATTTGCTTGTTAATTGTATGATTTACTTCTCAAAGTTGAGTTAATCAATTTCTAGCTTTTTTAGGGGGGGGGGGGGGGGGCGCCAAGTTTATTTCTTTTATGTTGACTTTTTCACTTGAAAAATCAACTTATAAGCAATTAATAAGCATAGCATGCATAATGCATATAAATTATTGACCAATTTGCAACCACTAATATTGGCCAACAATTATGACCTTTGATGAAAGGTACAACCATCAAATGGCCAACGAAATGGACAGGTGATTCTATGGACAATAATGTTAGCCGGATTATATCGTTGTTGGGTATCAAAATTCAAAAAGTTAAGAAGACATTAACGTCAAACTTCTAGAGTGTAGGATTCAATATAAGTTCCTGAAGAACTTTCAAAAATGGCGTGTGCTTCTCCTCCTCTTCTTCTTCTTCTTCTTCTTCTTCTTCATTTTTTTAAAAAAATAAATAAAAATAAATAAATAGAGTTGATGAAATATTTATATTTATACATATCACGTGCTGCAAGATTTATAAATAGTTCAATTTAGATTTTAAATAGTTAAAACTGTTTGAAATCGAACCAAATTGTTTACTCTTTAATTAATTAATTAATTTATTTATTTTGCTTGTTTTATTCAAAATATATGATTTATTAGTTCAATACTCCAATTTATGCTTCAACAAATTTATATATATGTCACTAGGCTTTTATTGACTCTTTAAGGATGAATAACGATTTATGATAATCTTTTAATTTCTATTTCGCAAATAACGAATTCCAGTTCTTCAATATTAGTTTGAATTGTGCATTATTTCATTGTTTTAATCTTGTATTGAAATGAAATTGTACTTGTAGATTTAAATTTACAAGGTTTTGTTTTATTTGTAGTTTAAAATCAAATCGAACCACAAAATTAAATGATTTGGTTTGATAAAATAAAATGAATTGGCTCGATTCAAAATTTTTGTAAACTGCTTTGAATGGTTCAGTCTACAAATAAAAAATGGCTCAAATCAAAAAATATTAATCCATGGGACAATGCAATTTTCACATATTTCAATTACTAATATTTGGGTATAATTTTTTTTTTTTAATGATGGAAGAACCCGCAACCGCTACCCTTCGGGTGCGTACTGGGTAATCCATCAGACTGACGCAATAGCCTGCAAATCACGCCAACCAGGTTAACAACACTAAGCAAGTCTAATGTAACAGACTCGACCGAGAAAGTGTTGGTAGAAGAAATCAAACTCGTGATCAAAGACCTCCGAGCTCATCTACTTCATCAACTTGACCACCCCATAAGGGGGCATATTTGGGTATATATTTAATTGTACTGACATCAAACAATCCTTAACTATACAGGAGTAAAGAATGTTGCACTAAAGCTCAATGTTAAGAAAAGTATAACTTAAATCTCATATCTAATGTGGAATTTTCACCATTAACATGCCTCCACAATATCTTATAATTTAATTACTCGTTTGAACTTTAAATAATTCGAATTGCTTGTTTAAAATTTGTGAACATTGATATCACACAGAGTTGAATCTTTCATTTAAAAAAGTTAGTATTATTAAGAAAAGTATACAAAACTCTATATTAAATATTATTTTAATACATTCGTTATGGAATGCTATAACGATAATCTACTTAGAATAAGTCTCAAATAATTCTCGAATGATAAGAAACATTATTATATACTTTTGAAACAATCGTAACCCACGACTCCGCCGAGTTTGAATATTGTTATTGTTATTTTCATACTTCAATAATCAGTTTGTTAGTTATAATGGGGAGAATGTAATTAGGGGAGTTCTTAACCAAGTTTATGTGTTTGAAAAGTTTGATTTACTTGACCCTTTTGCTTAAGTAATGAAGCATTAAATGCACACGTGGATTAAGTGAATAGTTAAAAGTCAAAAGAAATCGTTCTTAAATGATTTTTGGTTTTGACTTTTGACTGCCACGTTAATAATAGAGGGGTGTCTGATCCAGATTTCCAAATTGCTTTTTGGACCGTTAGATTGGCAGATGGGTCCCACATTAGAGATGGCTGGTCAACTATTGCGGCCTGATTGTACAAATAACGGCTAGAAAATCAATTCTTTGACTTCAAAATCACTCCAAGACAAAAGCTAAATTTCTTCTTATATGGACTCAGAAAAATTTCGTTCTCTTCCCTTGAATGAGAAAAGTAAAAATACACTTAATAAGGATGAAATTGAAAGAATTTCCTGCTAAAATTTTGTGACTAAATCTCCTAAACCATATGGTTTTGGTTTGCACAAACTTGGATCGACTGTTAGGTGGACGAGTATGAGGAAGTAATTTTATATTAATATATTTTAAATTTACAAAGTTAGTATGTTGTTATTATTATCATTTTATTTTTAATTGAGATTATTATTGTTCTTATTCGAATGTGATATTAAGATTTGAGGTTTCCTATTAAACGGTCAAACTCTTATATACTGGTATATATTTCGATATTTCATCAATGTGACATTTATTCAGGGATGTAGAGGGAGGGGTGCCATCCGCCCCTTCCCCTCAAGGCTCATTTAATTTTAATGTAAGATTTTTTTTTTTTTTTTTTTTTTGCCCCTCCTGACTCTAACCATGTATTTATCCCTTAAAATGCTCCATCAAGATGGTGGTTTATTTGAACAAATCAATCATGGAATTCTTGTGCTCGTTTTGAGTTTTAATCGGATCGAATCGCTCATTGAAGTTTAGTGAGGTTTGATGCCTTATTAAGATTTAGCTCTCACCTTCTATATTGGTTATTTTTATTATATTTATTCATCGTAGAATTTATTACTTAACATGTCCCGCAAGATAATATCTTGTTTGAGTAAATCAATCTTGATATTCGTGTATTTATTTGAATCTAAGTAGGCTCTAACACTGTATTCAGAATCTCGTAATTCGCTCGAACCAAAAACCAGTTAAACCAGTTTTACTGTTTCCCCGATTCATTTTTTCAACAAGGAGAACTTTTAAAGGCAACTTGAGCTTGTTAAATATCTATTTGGTGGGTTTTATGACCAGTTTTTCTAATAACCAATCAATAATTAGTTACATAATTTTTCTAGGTTCAATCGCTTCATCATTGACCCAGAGTAGAACAGAAAGTATATATCTGAAAAAATTTATTTACTTAATCCTTTAGCCTAAGTAAGGAAATATTGACTGCACACGTGAATTATTCAGTGAGAAGATTAAGTCAACAGATGAAGGTCAAACTAAATCTTATTTTAATTTTCTGTAACATATTAGTGGATTCAGTCGAATAAGATCGGTTCAGGCCGGCATCTCTGCTTTCTTTTGTTATTTACTATAATTCACGGTCATGCAAATGACGTTAAATTTTCATTAAAGAATAAACTAAAACCAAAACCAAAACGGGACACTTAAACTAAAGTCGAGTAGATGGACTAAATCAATACGTCCAAACCATTCCTTTGTTATTGGAACTGTCGGGATTATCTTGGTTTAATAACATAAACAAATCTTGGTTCACATAAAAGATCAATACGTCCAAAATGTGGTATCGCCATCTCACCCGTGGGGTCTAAAGTACCTTTGAGGTGGCAAGACCACATAGTGTGTTAACAACAATGCCACTCAGCAAATTTTTAAGCACAAAAATATTTTTCGGATTAAACTACATGTATACACAAAGTATACACCTTGATTGACACCCCTTATGCGTCAAAAATCTGACAGTTGATTGGAAAGTGTGTTGTCAAGATTAATGTACCAAAATCTGCTAACTTATGTTGGTGTAAATCATTGTTAACCTTTATGTACATATAGCATGGTCCATATTTTTCTAACAAGTTTATATCCTTGCATTATTCTACTTGATCATATTCATCAGTTGATCCAAGTCGAAAACAAACTCATTTATGCTTTCTCATGTGCAAAAGCTCAGAAAATGAGTAAATCATTAAATAAAAGGGCTCAATGGTACTCATTTCAAAGTTCTAAAATAACAATTTCCGACAAACTGAAAGTATAAAAAACCAAAGTAACAAAGTATCATTTTCCTCCGATAACTCGAATCCAGCACAAACAACTCAAACTTTAATTGCGTACTTTCTCATTGGGAAATACATCTCTTTCGCTTTCTGCCTTTCTGTCTTCAAAGATGCCTGAAAAAAACGACCTCAAGTTAACAACAATGAGTTGGAAAGACAAAAACTGTGCAATATTGAAACTCTCGGACCATGTTTGGCTAAACTTAAAAAGTTTACTTTCAAGTAAATAAATAGAGCATTTTGAAGAGTAAGATGAGGATAAAGGTAATCATTCAGGTTTCCTGAAGTACTTACTACGACTTGGGACTACAAAAAGACGTTAATTGGAACAATTAGCAGAGAATAAGCATACATATAGCAGCATCCCGGAGAATCCTAAATGTAGAAGATACATTCCTTTCTTTTCCCAAATTTGCTGTGTGTATATATTATTCACAACAGCACTCAATTGTCTCACACAACAACTCAACGAATCATGAAAAGTTCATATTTTAACACAAAAAAACAATACAATATACCAACTACTAACATTTACTTGCTGTGGAAAGTATGTTTGGCCGTGATTAAAAGTCAAAATAACTTGGCAAATTTTCACAACTTGGGTCTCCTAGAGTGCCAGCTATCATTTTTTAACAGGGCAGAAATGAAACACTGACAAGATATAAGCACAAATATCATCCTAAAAATCCTAATTATGCAAGATCAAGTGCTCTAGGTTACAACAAGGGATCATGAATTGTAAAGATACAATATTAGAAGACAAATCCACAACAAAAATCTCAATTAATTGCGAAAAATTCATGATAAAAATTAACATGTTGAATCAACGTTTAACCGTACCAAATGGAAACCATTATATTGACAGTTTCAGTGCATGTTTAGCTATACTAACAGGCAAATAAATAAGGCATTACGAAGAATAAGATGAGCATAAAGGACAAAATTGAAACAAAAAGCCGAGAATAACCATACAAGTAGAAGATAAAGGCCTTTTCTTTACTTCAATTCAACTGTGCAGACAAGATTAATTATTCATAACAAACTCTCTTTAAGCTTTAACTCTCAAACACACATTTGTTGCGGAGAGTATGTCATTTCAATTCTTCGCCAAAACAAATCTATTAGAGCATGTTTTGTCTTGATTAAAATTCAAATTTGCATATAAGCGAATCTTCACTACTCGGGTCTCCTAGAGTGCCAAATATCATTTTAACAAGCCAGAAATGAAAAAATCTGAAGATAGAAGCACAAATATCACCTGGAAACCCCTAATTAAGCAACATTTGAAAATATTCAACATTTGAAGATCAGTCCACAACAAAAAACTCAATTAATCACGAAAAAATCGATAATGTAATTTAACATGTTGATTCAACAATATGATCACAGGTATACCTGGTGCTTGGTGAGGCGCCTGCGAATGGCGCGGGTCTTCTTCGGGCGGAGATCAAGCGGCAAGTACTTCTTATTCTTGTAAGCTTGTCTGAGTGCGGCCTTCTGCGTTTGAGAAATCACGGTCAGCACCTGGGCAATGGAGAGCCTCACCACCTTGATTTTTGAAAGCTTGTTCGCGGCGCCACCAGTCGCCTTCGCCACCCGCAACAGTGCCAGCTCCGCCTTCAAATCCTTCAGCTGGCCCAGCAAATCCGCCTTGCTCTTCTGCCTCAATTCGTGCACCTTAATCCTTGCTACAAAAGTAAATAATAAAAATAACGAATTGTTAATACAAGGAAAAAACTGATTATTATACACAAAAAATGGAAATTGATAGCTTATTTCTCCTACCCATTTCGAGTTTCTTCTTCCTTTGTTGACGAGTGGAATAGAGTGATGGAAACTTCTGAAAACCCTAACCCTAGGAAAAAGAAGACTGTTATTATGTGGGCTCCTATGGACTCTATGGGCCTTTGTTTTTGGGCTGTCTTATGAATTTTTTCCAGCCTGTTTTTCATATCAGAAATTGAAGAGGGAAAATTCCATATGCAGAACCCTAAAAATTGTGGTGATGGAAAATTTATTGTGATCTATTTGTAATTTTTGAAAAGATGTAGGGGTTCAGCTGCAACGTTTCCTTTATTTTTATTTAGTTGCTTTTTTGTGATGACAAATTCAACATTTTACATGGCTTTTACGGCCAGGGCAAAATGGACAGAATTACAAATTATGTTATATTTTTGAAGATCGAGAATGTTCGATACTACAAAAATGATTAATAATTGAATAGTAAAATTTTGCCAATGTTAAAAACGAAAAGTACATATTTCTGTAAAAATATTGTGAGTACAGATCAACCAAATATGTAGATAATAAAATAAATTAATTAAAAGAAAGATAAAGAAAGAGAATTCTAACGGAAAAGGTGAAGATTAACGAAAACAACCCATTAATCTTTCATTAAAATTAAATCCCCACACTTTAAACGCGTGATTATAAAATAATTACTGTGAGTTCCCACACAACCATAAATGTCTATCATAAAAATCTTCATCATGTAAGAAAATCGAGTCACGTTTGTCGTCTGTTCGACAACATTGAGTGTACTATAAGTACTCAACTATATAAAGAAATTTAAAAACAAAAATTAAATTTGTTTATCATTCTTTCGACTTATCTTTAATACGATCAAGGAATCAGCTTTATCATCCCTCATGAGGTAACCAAGTTGATGGAGTAGATGAGCGCGAAAGGTTTTGATCACGAGTTCGAATTTTCCTACCAACACTTTCTCGGTCGAGCATGTCACACCGACTTACCTAGTGTGGTTAACCTAATTGACGTGATTTGCATATATATATACGTCAACTCGAAAATTTATCTAGTACGCATTCGAAAAGTAACGACTGTGGCTCTCCATCATCAAAAATAAATAAATACATACATAAATAAATCAGCTTTATCTATACATAAAAAAGTGCACACATTTTAAGGCAAAGTATAATCATTAAAGTCATTTAATCTAATTGTAAAGTTTATCGTATTCCCATTTGATGATTAATATTAAAAATATTTACTAGAGCTTTTTAGCTGTTTTATTTAATTATTTTCTATAAACATTATTAAAGTATAGATATCAATAAAACAAAAAATAATATGTAACTGACAAATCAATTTTATCAATGGATAAAATTTTCGTTTGTTGTACTATTTAGTCTCATCGGAGGTTAAAGATTGTTGCAGAATAGTAAGGTAAAATTAAAATTGCTCATATACAGGATAATTTTGTAGCTTTTTTTTTATAATTTTTTTGAAGAAATAAGTTATTCAGAAGTAGTAGTATTATTTAACATACTTGTCACACATCTACGCATAAGGACTAAACCCTTCGCATGGGCTCGACGCGCTCTTTGTTCAGAGATGTTTTTGTGGGTATTGACCCGGATTTGGGGGATTTCAATCCAGATATTTGAATGGGGCGTTAGTTCATTTTCTAAGTAATAGGGAAGATGAACGAAACATGCTACTGAAATCTCCAGATTTGTTACAGTCCCTCCTGTGAAAATTAAAGGGGGACACCAAATGATTGCTAAGCCGTATGAGTTAGAAAACTCTCAAGTACGATTCTAAGGGAAGGATCTACGACTATAATCCAAGGCTATACTTTCGGTTTTTAATGGCCTTGTAGGTCAATTCTGGCTGGGATTGGTTTTGATATTCAGCAATGATATGGCAATTATAAGGTCACACAGTTTGAAACTTCAGCCTAATTCCCTCTAGTGCTAGTGCTAGTAATCATATCATCACACCACGTAAAGCTTCAAAAGAGGAGAGTCCAATCCCAACCATGATGTTCCCGGTTCCCCCATACCCCAAAAGGCCAAAAACACAACTTTAAAGGTCCTCCAAGGTTTAACATTACTCATCAATTCTAGTCGGTTTATGTTCTTCTTCTTTTTTCTACCCTTTATTAAAATTTCCTCTCTCTTTCTAGTCCCTCGAGCCTCTGCTTTATAAGCAAATTGAATGGCCTCATTTTGAAGATCTTTAACAAAGTATTTCCTTCTAGCCATTTTCTACACATTGTCACTTTGCTTCAAAACAAAAATGAAATCTATAGACCTATTTTGTGCCTCACCAGCCGCCACCGCCATATGTTCAAGCATGGACCAACGCGCCACCGTGCCGCATGGCATGAAGGCGCTCGACAGACATATTCACGGCCTTGGCTACCGGCCTAAAAGCCGAGCACCACTACCTCGTTCATCCCAACTCCCCATTGATCCTAGAACTTATTATCAAAAAAACAGAAAAAGTTCTTCCAAGCAAAGTGAAATATTACGTAGAAAAAGCTCAGCTGATGTCGATGACCTTGGTTCTTCAACTTACTTATTGAGTGATGAACCATTTCTTGATTTCATATCAGATTCTGAACGTATTTCAGCCTTTGTTCCTAGTAATCAGCCTATTAGGACCAAACATATGGATTCTGACGATTTTCCGGTTTTCAAGTCTTTGTCCACTCGATCGTACGAGTCTCCTCCTAGGAATATGCCTGTAAAGCGGTATCCGGTCTTTAAATCTTCGCCAAAAGGCTCGGATGAGAATATGCTCTTGAAGAAGCATACTTCGCTAGTGGATAAATCTTCGCCAACAGGCTTGAATGATACAAAGCTTCCTTTAAGACGCTCGAGTGATCATCTTGATGTTCACAAATCTTCATCAACTCGATCAAGTCATCGTGATTTAAAGGTTCTTTATCTACTCATTTATCCTACTTATAATTATTTTTTCTTTCTAATATCGATACTTAATTTATGATAATTTTTATCGTGTTGTTTATAGGTTGTTGAATTGAGGGTGTCAGTCCATTGCAAGGGTTGCGAACGAAAATTGAAGAAACATATCTCTAGAATGGAAGGCAAGTATTTGCAAGACATTACAAATTTTATAAAAAAATATTTTGAATTTTCCACTAAACGTCGAGAAATTCATGTAGATGACTCTAAAGTCACTAAAATTAAGACTCAATTTGTCGTTCTTGCTTATATATACACAATACTATGTTTTCAGGTAAATCATTCTGCTATGTTTATGTAAATACTATGATTTTTTAATGCTAATCTAGGTAATATAATACTAGCTAGTATTGTCTTTGCTTTTAAGAAACAATATTAAAACAGATTGCTTGATATAATTTATTTTTTTTCCGTTTTTCCAGGAGTAGCATCTTTTAAAATAGATTTGGCCACAAAAAAAGTGACAGTAGTCGGGGACGTGACACCTCTAGGCGTACTCACAAGCATTTCCAAGGTGAAGAATGCCCAATTTTGGCCGTCTCCAACTTCTTCATCACCAAGAGTCAGTCCAACCATTTAAATTTTCTAACAAACGAAAAAATCAATTCTATATTTATTGTCTATTCTGTAACAATTATTAGATGTTAATTTAAATGTGTGCTTGTTTAGACAACGATGTGTTACTATGTCTTATCCGAGACAGTACTTGCACATATATGTATAACATGTATAGTCGAGAGCGTGATTTTGAACTCGTGAATGAATGTGACGTTTTTTTTCCCTTGGTAATTGTTCTGATGACAAGGAATATTTGTTTTTTTTTAATGAAAATTAAGTTAAAAGGAATAAAAGAATGTGTTTCGAATGAACAATACTATTCACAATGAAGACTATCAGTAGTTGTCATATGTGACATACACATTGCAGTTTGTTATTTAATGTACGAGACAATAAAAAATTATCACATTAATGCATCAAATAACAAATTGTCATGTATGTACCACGCAGGAAGAATATCGATAATTTTCACTATAAATAACATTACTTTTTTAAATACAAATATTCTTATTGGATATAACACGAGACAACTAATGATTTGTGTCCAATCATTTTCTTCCCACAAGTATATGTTGCATTCATTATTGAGCAGAGCACAAATAGTCATGCGAATGCATAGACATAATGATTATTGTGTGGAAACTATGGGCATAGTGCATTAAACTTTATGGTCTATTCTAATCCTTTTCCTTTAGAATGTGTCCATCAAAGTGGGATTTTGTATAATGCATGTCTCCTTCTACTTTCAAAGTTCATTTCTTGATTGTGCAAATTCAAGCATTTCCATTATAGAAACGATCTATAGCTCCATTTGTAGGTTCCTTTGCCTCAATCTTTACACGAAATTCAACACATAATTGCCATTCAATATTGGGAGTAAAAAATCTTCAATCCTCAATCAAACTTGCGAAGTTTCTTTCTTCCGTTTATCATATAAGTATCAAGTTGACTTCATTCTTAACAAGTGAGCATTTTGGTGGATGTGCGTAGAAAAATTGGAAATTACATAAGCTAAAAGATTATGACTACAAGACAAGCTGGAATTGACTTGCATCTATTCTCCTTGGGATTGGATACAGATGGAAAATATGTCGATCATAAGTATACGAATAAGATTTTGCTTGTTTTCTTCTTTAATTTATATTATTCGATACTATACCGTTCAACTTATCTAATATTTCAATAGATTTCGCATAATTTGATTTTCTGTGTTGTGGGTCTATGCTTCCTACATGATGAAACCCAAGTATGACAGCAAGACATACCTTTTGATTTCAAGATGAATTGCTAAGTCCAATTGGTCGGCCTAATTCCATTCACTGGTTCAACCTTTTCTCCTATGCATTTTTGAAACTGTATGAAAAAAAAAATGTGGCAACATGCTCTATTTATTTTCAAATTTACGTAGTGGCGGTCGGTTGAAATCTGGGTTGTTCGAGCTTAACAATATTAAGGGCCTCTTTAGCATTTTATTTTTAGTTTAGTTTTGTTTTCTATGAAAAACTTCTTGACGAGTATCAGATTTGAGAGAGAGGATGATGAAAGAGAAAATATATTTTGTATTGTATGTTCTTGGTATAACGTACATGCCCTATAAATAGAAATACAAAGGGAATATTACAGCTGTAAAAACAAACTAATAACAAACTAATAACAAACATATAACAAACAAATAAATGGCGCCAAAGTTAACTGATTAACTAAAACAAAGCTGCATTAATTAATCTAACATTCCCCCCTCAAGATGGACTGTGAATGTTTTTAACAGACATCTTGGATAATAAAGACGTGAGGGATGGAGCTGGAAGTGGCTTGGTAAAGATATCAGCCAGCTGATGTCGTGATCTGACCGGAAGTAGCTTGACGATGCCTGTAGCAATCTTGTCCCGAATGAAATGACAATCGATCTCTATATGTTTGGTCCGTTCGTGGAAGATAGGATTATTTGCAATCAGAATGGCAGCATGATTGTCACAAAATAGCACAGCCGGAGAAGTTTCAAAGGACTGGAAATCTTTCATTAATTGAGTTAGCCAGATAAGCTCACTGATGGTGGAAGCAAGGGCTCTATATTCTGCCTCAGCAGGTGATCGAGACACTGTGGATTGTCTCTTTGTTTTCCAAGAAATTAAAGAATCTCCAAGAAAGATGCAAAACCCGGTTGTAGACTTTCTGCTATCAATACACGAACTCCAATCAGCATCAGAAAATGCCTTCAACTTGATGGGAGAAGACGAGAAAGCTGAAAAGAAAATCCCTTGGCCAGGTCTGTTCTTCAAGTAACGAAGAAGATGGTGCACTGCCTTGAGATGCGGTAGACGAGGCTGAGACAGAAATTGGCTCAGTTTGTGGACAACATATGTGATGTCTGGCCAAGATATAGTTAAATAGATCAACCTGCCAATCAACCTTCTGTAAGGGGTTGCATCAAAAAGTAAATCTCCTTCATGGATGCTAAGGAAAGATTTTGGATCCATAGGCGTACTGACGGGCTTACAATCCAAATATCCTGCATCTTCCAGTAACTACAGTGTGTAGTGCCGTTGAGAGATCACGATCCCTGACTTTGAACGGGCGATTTCAATGCCCAAGAAATACTTCAAACACCCTAGATCTTTCAGCTTAAACTGAGAAAGTAGAAAGCTCTTTAGAGAGTCAATAACCCGTGAATTAGGGCCAGTGATGACAATGTCATCAACGTACACCAGCAAGGCTACAAAATCAGCACCGGAACCTTTTGTGAATAAAGAATAATCAGCCTTTGATTGGGTAAAACCAAACCGAATGAGGGCCTGTGAGAACTTAAATTCCATTGTCGGGATGCTTGCTTAAGGCCATATATGGACTTATGCAGCTTACATACGAGCTTCCCGCCCTGATTGGCAGGCCGTTGGACGGTATAGCCAGGAGGAAGATCCATGTATACCTCAAACAAATCGCCATTCAAGAAGGCGTTGTTCACATCCAGCTGAACCAAATTCCAGTTACGGTAGGCTGCAAGGGCAAGAAGAACCTTAACAGTTACAATCTTTGCCACTGGAGAAAAAGTGTCAATCGAGGTCCTCTTGTTGAGTGTAGCCCTTCGCCACAAGTCGAGCTTTATGTCTTTCAACCGTGCCATCAGACCTATATTTTACTTTGTATACCCATCTACAGCCCACGGATTGTTTGCCTGATGGTAATTGGACAACGGACCATGTGTTGTTCAGTTCCATGGCATCAAGTTCAAGTTTCATGGCATCACACCATTCAGGATATTTCACAGCTTGGTGATAAAAATTTGGCTCAAAATTTGATGAAAGGTTTAAAACTAGATGTTTGTGACGAGGAGACAGCTTTTGATATGATATGAAATGTGCGATGTCATGAGGAGATTGAGGAAAAGGTTTGGAGTTTGGAGAGATCAGGTTACAGTGAAAATCGTGGAGGTATTTTGGAGGATTGATGACTCTATGTGATCTTCTCACATTATTGGCAGGAAAGGGATCAACTGCTGGTGTAATACTAGAATGATCAACAGCAGGTTGGGATGTGGCATGAGATTCAGATGGGAAAAATGTGGGAGTATCAGTGGAGCGTAGGGGATCACGATTATGGACAGGGGAATTAAGGCTAGGAAGGGGATAAGTTTGCTGTGTGACGGCTTCACCAATAGAAGGCTGCAAACTTGACAAAGCTGAATTTGGTAGCACAAGATCAGGAAAATGATCAACAAGATGATCGGGGCTAATGATGGTATGAAAAGGAAATATATCCTCATGGAATACAACGTCTCTGGAAAGAAAAATTTGTTTGGAGGCTATGTCAAAGAGTCTGTAGCCTTTAACCCCTGGTGGATATCCCAGAAGCACACATAACCTAGCTCATGGCTGAAACTTGTTTCTGTGAGCAGATAGGGTGGAGGCAAAGGCCAAACAACCAAAAACTCTAAGTGTAGAGTAATCTGCAGATTTGTTGTACAGAATTTCATAGGGAGTTTTATGTTTTAGAAGAGGAGAGGGGAGCCTATTTATCAGAAAAGTGGCCGTCAACACACACTCGGACCAGAACTTGATTGGAACTCTTGACTGAAAATATAAAGCTCGAGCAACATTCAAAAGGTGCTGATGTTTGCGCTCTACTACGGAATTCTGTTGTGGTCTCTCAACACAACTAAATTGATGCAATGTGCCTCTTTCTGTCAAGAAATTTATTAGTGCCAATTCAGGAGCATTGCCTGATCTTAAAACCTTGATTTTGACATTAAATTATGTCGACACCATATTAAAGAACTTTGGAATGACAAAGTTTACATCTGATTTGTGTTTCAACATGTAAATCCATGTGAATCTTGAACAATCATCAACTAAGGTCAAGAAAAATCTGTAACCCGTGTGTGATGCAACGTGATATGGTCCCCAAATATCAGCATGTACAAGGTCAAAAGGATGATCAAAAACATGGTTGTGTGAGACAAAAGATAGTCTCCTCTGCTTAGCAAGTGGACATATGTAACAAGGTAGATTTTTATTAAATTGGGTAACATCACACAGTAAACGATCTTTCAAACAGTCCAATCTTTTGAAAGAAAGATGACCCAACCTATTGTGCCAAACATGCACAGAAACATGGTTTACATGTGCACTAGAAACAAAATTTAAAGCTTTAGTGTCAAGAATGTATAAGTCCTGCACACGGTCACACCTGCCAATCATCTTCCTGGTCCTGAATTCCTGAATAAGGAAATGATCATTAAAGAAACTAATGGTGAGTTGTGACTCAAGTGTCAAAGCACTAACAAAGAGCAAGTTGAATTTGAACTGGGGCACAAATAGGACATCATGAAGTATAATGCCAGAGCTCAGTTTCACATCACCACACATTCTAACTGATATTTGTGTGTGGTTTGGCAATGTGACACTCGAATTTTCAATGATTCTCATCGACATAAAAGCTGTTGCAGTAGAACAAATGTGTTTAGTAGCTCCTGAATTAACTATCCAAACATCATTAAAAGACAACGTAGGTTCTACTGATATGGAGTAGCATTTACTTGCAGCATATGAATTTTGGTTGTTGTCATGTGTATCATTAGAGTTGATGTTGGTGTCTGTGGCCAAGTGATTAGACAACATTACCATTAATTGCTGGTACTGATCGGGATTCAAGGTTTGAACAAAATTCCCCAGACCTGATTGTTGTTCTTTCTTATCTTCATTCTGGCCATTAACAGGAGTGTGAGCATAGACAGAGATCTGATTCACAGTGTTTGTTCCAGACGCATCCCTTGTCCTCATCCTATATCCAGAAGGGTAACCATGAATTTTGTAGCACTTGTCAACCAAATGACCATGGATTTTGCAGTAAGAGCAATAAGGTCTGTCTTTTTTTAACATTTCTAGTAGCTCCATATCTCATGTTAGAACCATAGTTGGCAGATCCAGCCGTTGATCTGTTGTTTACGTTAGAACCGTAAGTTGGTATATCCAGCTACTGATCTGTTATCAACCTTTAGTGCAAAGGCAACAGCATTGTTCGAGACATCTCCAGCATCAACGTAAGTGCTTATCTTCCTTTGATTTTCTTCTTGAGTTATCAAGGGAAATATCTTATTAATTGGAGGCAGTGGATCAGAGAGTAAAATTTGTCCTCTAACTTGAGAAAACGAGTCATTCAAACCCATGAGAAATGACATTATTTACTCCATCTGGTAATGCACATTCAACTCCTTCACACCATCACAAGTGCATTTCCCACAGCTGCAATGGGGGCGATAGTTACTCAATTCTTCCCAGATCGTCTTGAGTTTGGTGAAGTACACATTTACAGTATCATGGTTCTGAGACAGATTCATTAACTCCTTTCTCAATTGAAAAATGCGTGGACCATTTTTCTGTTGAAACCTTTCCTTTAGGTCATTCCATATCTCATATGCAGAAGTTGCATATATCACACTAGCTGAAATATCTTTCGAAATAGAGTTTAAAATCCATGAGATAACTATATTGTTTTTTCTAGTCCATGAATTCATCAGATCAGATTCACTGCCTGCAGGTTTGGTTATCAAACCATCAACAAACCTGAGTTTGTTCTTTACTGATAGTGCAATAACCATTGCACGACTCCAGGAGGCATAGTTTTCTCCAGTGAGTTGCCGAGAAACCAAAATCAATCCGGGACTATCCGAATGGTGAAGAAAATAATGGCTAGAAGGATCATCAACATTAGACTTCACAATTTCCCTTGGTTCTGGTTGATTTTCAGATTCCATGTTGTGATTGAATCAAGCAATGAATTGATTGATTCTGTGAAGCAACGAGTGAAGCGTTTGCTCTGATACCATATCAGATTTGAGAGAAAGGATGATGAAAGAGAAAATATATTCTGTATTGTATGTTCTTGGTATAACGTACATGCTCTATAAATAGAAATACAAAGGGAATATTACAACTGTAAAAACAAACTAATAACAAACAAATAAATGGCGCCAAAGTTAACTGATTAACTAAGACAAAGCTGCATTAATTAATCTAACAACGAGTTATATTAAGTTGTGCTCAAAAACTATTTTTTAAAGGAGTTTTCTATTCTGGAGTATTTTTAGAATAAGTCTATGTATACTAACTTCTTTTAAAAACTTTTCTAATTAGTAGAAACATTTTTATAAAATTAGTTAAATAGATTTCAAAATCTCCTTTTGACTTTTCAAAAAGCATGAATTTACTCTTTCTAGTGCTTACAAAATTTTGAGTAAATGAACTTTTGTTTGTATTGATGCAATTCTTTTATTGCACAAGAACTAAAGAATATTTATCACTAAAGTTATAATATGGTGTTCAAAGAGACATGACGTTTTAGCTACTGGGATAAAAATAAAAGCATGTATTTTTCATAGAGTAACGATATTTAGCATCACTGATGTTACAACATCAGTCTATATGACATATTAAATGAAAAATACAATTAAATGAATCAATTAATTTCACCTTCTTTACGGATATTTTAACATAATTAACTTTTATTTTCCTTTTGACCAAATCTCATGGACGGGTGATGGACAAAGAAAAGAAATACCAAAAAAGCAGAATTTTGGGCCTCCATCAGTTGGTCAAGCCTTGGGTTTGTTCCCCAATGGTCACCAGTTCAAGTCTCCTCGGGGCCACTGAGGTGAGTATCCGGCTGTAAACTTCAGGGTCCCGTAAGATTAGTCGAAGTGCGCGTAAACTGGCCCGGATATCCTCGGTCATAAAAAAAAAAAAAAAAAAAAAAGATTTTTATGGTATGAGAAATAAGGTGGAGGTTATGAGATTACAACCTAACTATTATCCCTTACCTAATTTAGTACACGAGTTGCAAGTTATTTTTATTAAGAAGTTTAAATTTGTATGCTTTGACTTTCTTCTTCTTCTTCTATAAAGAGATCTAGAATTTTGTTACTTTGCCAGAAAAAAATCTTATCACTTGGATGACATCCACTCACATGTGACAAGACCCGCGAAAATAAAAAATGCAAAAAAAAAAAAGTGGGATCTTGTGGGACCCCCACTATTGTGAGGCTCGGTAAGGGAGGGTGTCAAAATAGCTTGACTGAGAGATCTATAAGTTTCTTATAATTTAAAAACGTCAAATGTAGAGTAAATAAGAATGTCAAAATAGATGTGCGGGATACAAAATCGATAAGATACGAAATGAGAAGGTATGTCCCTAAAGATGTGACATTGATTGAGGATAAATTAAGTGAATGACGACTTAAGTTGTTAGAACGTAATTTTACATTGACCTAAAAAAAACTTTCATTCACATGAATGATGCGATTTTAGTAGAATTGCGTCTAATTCTTTTGTGTAAATTTAGCAATGAAATTCTCACGTTTTATCAAACTAAAGAACAATCAACTGCAGCTGAAAACCAGAGCTTATACAATGAATTTTTGGCAATCATAATCTTTAAATTGATAACAATTCTCATACAGAATCCATAAGCACACAAATAAAACATCAAATTTCCATTAATGAACTAATCGGCAAGGTACACATTGATCTGCAGCAGAGTCTCAACTCCATCAGTCTCGTGCTGGTTTGTGGCTGGGAAAGTTTTCACAGTGGCAAATCCCTTAGCATTAACATACTTCCCCGTGCCACCCATAATGGCCAGATGGGATTCGGCAACTGCGGTCCGGTGGACGCCGAATAGGGTAAGACTATCAGCATAGCTTCCACTGGTAAACATTACAGTGAAAGCCATGGTTTGGCTATTTCCATCTTCTGAACTTGATATATAAAAGCCTTGCGCTTTTCCGACCAGGCCTGATCCGAGGTCGTGCCCTTCTGTTAATTCGTCGTCGAATACTGTCATTGTCCCGAACATGAGCTTCTGGAGGGTTGTCCCGGAAGGGAATTGTGCGCTGTTTAGGACAGGGAACCCGGGGACACCGCCTATTATGTTGTTCCCGTTGTTGTTTTGCATTACGTTGGAGGTGAATCCACTTAGGCCGGTGAGGAAGAAAATGTTATTGTTGTTGTTGACGATTCCACCATTGGCATTGTTCGTTGGGATTCCATTGTTAACCGGGAGGACGGGGCCATTAGGCTTGGCGAAGGGGACCTGGCCGCTGACAGCCGGGTTGGCTGCAACACCGGTCACGGCGATAGCCGAGGGGCGGGACCCCCCAAGTATGTCATGCATAAAGAAGGAGAGTGTATGATCAGGATTCTCAATGCTTGATGCAGCACCACCAGGAGCTGCACCAGCACCAGATACTGGTGTTTCCACAGGATCAGATGGCTCTGGTGGCATCACCGGGGTGGCCACCTCCTCGTTAAGGATTCGAGCCGAGGCTGCACATGTTAATGTGAGTGCCAGAATGAGTAAAGAGAAGAAGCCCCCGAGGTGAAATGAAATCAAAACACGGGTAGCCATGAATCCAAGAATGCAGAAATATTTATGCTATCTGATACTCGGGAAATTGTGTATTCTGGAAGTGAGTTGATAGGGAACAGTTTGGCTGTGAAATATATAGAGCCAATGCTCAGAATACATAGCATGGAGTTGATGAGATGGATTAGGTGCATGGATTTGCTGTGTTTTGGGTGTATTTGTTGGGAGTTTTTAAGGCCACTTTTAGACATTAAAAATAATTAAATATATAGATCAGTTATAAGAAGTGAGAATTTTATAACTCAGATAACAGTTCAAATATATAGATTTATAAATAAGATTTACATTTTAATAAAAATAAATTTTGTCACTTAAAAAGTAACTTTACAAATGAAATTGGATAAATCAAACAAACTTGAATTATGTTTGTTTATAAGTAAACAAGTAATGTTTAGAATAAGCAATATTTTTTATTGACTGAAGTTAAAAAATGATATTTTATATATAATTCCTGCTTAACTGTCAGAATTAATTAACATTTTTACTTATAAGAAAAAAATATATGTCCAAGTATGTTTAGTTATTAGGTATTAGTATTACATTAGCTTGCTCATAGAGTTATTTATGCAATTATTACATCACAAATAACCTTAATGCACATTGCTTCCCAGAAGAGGAGAATAAATTGGTGCAAAAAAGTAAGCTTTTTCATTGCAATCTTTTAGGAAAATTTGAAATAAGTTCAAAACAAGAATTAAATAATATGGGAGACACTCTTGTGATCTCAGTACAACATAATCCACCTTTTGTGAACAAGAATAGAGAAGGGTTTCTGCTAGACCAACATATTTATGTGGAGAAATGATAAATATTTCTGTTAAAAAGAGCATGCCAAAAATTGTGTTATGTGTGCTAGTTCATTCTACTATCAGGTGCAGGTCACTTCAGAGAAATTCTGAAAGCATTTGAACCTCTGTTAGCAAAAAATCTGAGTTGTTTTTAGGTCGAATTGTCTCCATATAGATCCATCTTTCAACAAACAGTTGAAGAACTAATCAACACGAGTCCCAACAGGCACTTTTGATGTATTATGCATTCGCCCTCAATGGACTCGAAGCTCTATTTTCGGTGTGTTCTGAGGGTAATTGCCTTTGCTTACTCGTTAAGAAGCTTTTTGCATAAAGGGACCCAAAGACGATAACCTGAGCAACAAAATACAATCAAGAATCTGATAACGTCAAAACATTTATAGCACGTTCAGTGAAGTGGATTAGACAGTACAAATAAAGGATCAAGGAAGAAAATGAAGTTTAAATCTTGTCTGTTATATTATTTAGTCTTATTCAATACTATGCACTGTCCATGCCCTAATTAGGGGCTTAGTTTTAGACTTACCGATCCAACACATTGTTCCACGCTAAGTGGGTGGCCAAACCACACACACGATAGAAGAATGCTCACCAACTGTATTGACAAGTAGAAAAGTTAAATCATTTGGGAGTAAAAACAGAAGGAATACGCTAAGGCCATCTTTTTTTTAAGAATAATGCTATGTATCCCTACTGGGGTTGCAACCCCAGTCTAGGTGGCGTTAGATGATAGACTAAATGAAAGGTGAAATTAAATGACTTATTTAATTTCACTAATCATTTAACGCCACATTAATGCCACCTAGATTGGGGTAGTAACCCCAGTGGGGCTAAATAGCATTACTCTTTTTTTAAAGGTGTTTCTCGTCAAATAGCATAGGAAATTGTTTTTATACCTGTCTCGTGGTCATTATGGTGGCGAAGGTTAGAGCGCCGAAATTTCGGATCGTGTAAGAAATAAAGAACTGGCTAATTGTTGCAACCTGCAATATAAGATTGTGCAACGCTTGAATTTTTGTTTTTTCAATTAGGAGGAACACATTGAATTCATAATGGTACAGGAGTGGTCATTATGTACTACTAAGAGATATAAACGCAAACAGATGAATATAAGCAAAAGAAATGCTGCATGAAGTTTTGAACAAATCGAAATATGAAAGAAAAGAAGAAAATCTGTACTTCCATAACTTACAGTTGAGAGGATTGTAATGTCAAAGAAACAATCATTGTGCCGCAAAACAAAATCTATTGCCATTAGAAGATTGCCTTGTAAGATTAGACCTATACAAAATAAGCAGAACCATCCAATCAAAACAACTTTGGATAAAACAAACATTTGAGGTGCACTATGAAATAACGATCCAGATTGGACAAGAACAATTAAAATATATTAGCAGAGATGTAGGATAATCCTTTTCCAGCGGTCAGAGATAATAAATATCAAAAATCTGTATAAATTTTGCAGCCACAAGACAAGTTTGAAAACTACAAGAAATGTGTTACTGATTTAACATAATCTTACCAGTGAAACTGAGTATACATGAACATAATGTTGTGTAGAATATTTGATTCTGTATCTCCATATCGTAACCTCTGAAAAGTTTATCCTGAAACGTACTTGTGAAGCCGTCAAACCTGCAAGGGCAAGTTAGCAAAGTAGAAGTTCGAACAGATATAAAAATTAGTAACCTTGTTAAACAGCCAGGGTTAAAGTAACATCTTAATTATTTATACATAGTGGCATTCAGCGCATATCACATTTGATCTCCTTTTGAAATCGGCTTTAAGGGTGGAATTGGAACGTGCAAGCATTATCTTGCATTCCAAATAAACACGAAACCAAGAAAAGAAAGAGAAAATGACAACAGTGAAAGGGGAAAATGACATAGGTTCATTTAATTTCAAAAGCTCCAAACCAATAAATTCTTTGATTCACCATTTGATTATTATACCATACCCAAGATAACCGAGCATCAAGGAAACACCCCAAACTGTGCTTTCCCTTCCTCTACTATAAGGACTAATATCACCCGCAGCCTACAGTTCAAAGAGCAAAACCATTCATCATTAATTACTAAATAAGCAAGTGCAATATAATTAGTGGCATACATCATCCCATCAATTAACTGTAACAAGATCAATATATAGTGATCACTCACAAATATATTATCACTTAACGCTCCAAAAACAAAGAAACAATAATTAACTAAGCCATATTCCCGATAAAATTGGGGTCTACCGCATATATTGAAAGATCCTATGCAATCAGATTCTTAGATCAAGCCATGTAGATTTTGGAATACCCCTCCCTTTTGTAGCCCATTCAACTAGGATCACAAACTTCTATCTTTAGGTTTATGCAAGACCCGAAATATCCGAGCCGTAATTCCCTTAATTTATCATCAATTAATGTCACTTCCACTTGTTGGCATACATTCTCATTTCTTATCTTATTCATTCTAGTACAATCATGCATCTTAGCATCCTCATTTTCCCTATGTTCATCTTGCTGTTATTTTATCATTTTAACAACCCAATCATGAAATAACCGATCAAATAATCATTTTGTAGAATCTGTAGAATCCAACTTTTGACCTTATAAGCATCTTTTACTTTTAGCACTAATCCATCTCATTCAACCT
Organism: Osmanthus fragrans; assembly: GCA_019395295.1. NCBI lineage: Eukaryota > Viridiplantae > Streptophyta > Magnoliopsida > Lamiales > Oleaceae > Osmanthus > Osmanthus fragrans. The sequence goes on along the minus strand of CM033355.1, from coordinate 26,820,845 downwards.
GCTCTAATCTTATGCATTTCACCCCTTCAAGTCCTTGGTTGAAACAACATTCCTCATATATTGAAGATGGAGGAAAAATGGGTTCAAAAAAGAAAAGAAGACTGATGAAAAATTTAAAAAGAAATAATGTCTTGCAAGATTCGTTTTCATGTAGGAACTTATTATTTCACGAAGTACATAGAAATGCACCTTGGAGGATTAAATTTTTTGCTTAACAAGCTATCTATAAAGGTAACTGACAATAAATGCCTTTTGACGTCTGTATTCTGACCGTTAAATGATTAAACAAATCTAAAAAATTATTAAGATACTTCAAAATTTATTCACACCAAATTTTTGTTTACTGATGCAAATCCAATAGTGTTTGACATATTCACTTCAATTCCAAAAATTGAATGACAGTCTAACCGGGTATAAAATGAACAATGAACATCCAAGAGTCACCAAAAAGGCAAGTAGATAATCACGCCCATTGTACTTCTTTTGCATGATGACAGTGCCCCAGATCTGCATGGGAAGAGGGGGAAAGAAAATTAAGAAAATGATGGGAAAAGTGAAAAAAATAAAAAATGCATTGTATTCAAATGTTAGGAGAACTGCACATGCACAAGAAATTAACTCTGAATAAAAACAAACCAAGAAGAAGACTTCATTTTTTTAATAAATAAGCAAGAAGATAACTTCTATGAAACACACTATTGATTCGTATTGGCTTGATTAGATTAATGCACTATGACTTCATATTGGTCAGGATCTAACTTGTATCATACCTGGCTTACACATGATAAACTTTAAAACAAGCAATGGAATTAAGAGTAAAATAATCAACGTGAAATTAAAGTATGGATGCTGCTAAACACAATATTCAATCTCATGGATTTGGTTGGTCAACTTCATACTCTCCATTTGAAAGGTGATCAAAGAAGTAAGATTAAAGACAATGCAAAGTTTTAATAGTAATGACCGTAAAAATTGGCAAATGCATCAAGCAAGGACAATATTGACCAAATGGCCAAACCATACTTTAGGGTAAAACAAAGAAGACTCGTGAACATTAAAAATTTTAAATTAAGACTTCGTAACAAAATAATGGCAATTATTAACAGAAGGGTAACTAAGTTCAGTACTTCTTCCTCAATGAGTGACAGTAATACTATCTTACCATTACAGGTATCATTTTGGCACACTTTGCCAGTGTCTGCACTGGGAAACTGACATATTTCAGTGCCTGGAGCAAGCATAGCCAGGAAATTTCATGTTACACATTTTTCTTTGCATCTTAAAAATCAAAAGTAAATACAAAATATCATTTACTCTAACTAAATAAAAGAACATGTTTATGCTTGAAATTTGAAAACCAGTGTATATTCAATCTGTCTTTCAGCAGAAGGGAGCACAGCTTACCTCATACTGACATGTTGTCGTAATTATATTAGACACTGATATGATTCCATACTTGTAAAGTGGAGCAACAGCGTCTAGGGCCTTCCCACTCGCCTAGAAAAGAGAATGATGAGAAAAAATGAACATACAAATAAAATACTGAAAACGTCTTGACATCTAACTCATACATTTGGTGAATTATACCCGCCTAGCAGTAAGATAGGCAGAAGGACTAAACCATATTAATATGACTAGTGTTTACAGGTCCAGGACACTTGAATTAAATGTGAGAGCTTGTAAAAGTAAGAAAACTGATGAATCAAGCATTGAAGTGCAGTTACCAGTAAAGCTCCTGCAGATACAGCAGAAGTTGTAATGCGGTTACAGAAGACAAGAAACAGTGAGTATTTAAAGTACTCTTTGTGTCCATACGGAACTCTCATAATCTTTTCCTGCAAGAAAATAATTTCATTTAATTTATGTAGAAATAGTTTTGGTTTCTGAACCATAATAAGACTGACAATTAACAACCATGAGAATAAAATATTTCTTATAACAATGGAGAAAAATACTACACTAAGAAATATTAATACGACTTCTCTTAGAAGATAGAAAGATAGGAAAACCAGAGATCAACCCTTTGTGATCATTCACATGAAGCAGCCAGAAAGACATTCTAACAAAGTATCCACATGATGAGGCACAAGAAAAAGAGTGCATGGTTAGCTAGATAATCCCGTGTTCTTCTTTACCATCTTCTCATTAAGAAATAAGCAAAGTAATAGCACTGAAAATGCAACATTTGGATATATTGTCCCTTTCTTGCAAGACATTTTCTTTTCCTTCTCCTTGCATATACAACTCAACTTAACTACTTAACTCAATAAAATCTTATCTAATACTTGTCCTGGATCATCTCTTCTTCCAATCTAACCTAACACGAGCCATTTCCCACAATTAAATCACAAAGATACTTGCCATTTTTATTTTCATTCGGGGTATTTTAGATTGATATAATCTTCTAAAATTTATCATTATTTCCTTACTAATTCATCTATCCATGTTATTTAAATCTGTCCGGCTGTCCCAAACATCTTAACCAATTTTTCCGCAATTTGGTTTCAATGTGTTCAAGGAAAGGTAAATTAGCTACTAATATCAAACTCATTCTTAGAAAAATCATACAGCACTCCCAATGAAATACATGAAAACGCTTTAGAAGCATGTACATGCACTATCGCACGATCCCTCTTTTTCAGATTGACTTTAATCTAAACATTTTTGGGTTGTTATTTGTCCTTTTACAAGCACTTACACGGATGTGTGCACATGCACGAATCCTCTTTTCAAATTGAATGCCTTCCTTACCTTTTCGGGTTGTTCCAAAGTGACATTAGTTTTTTTTTTCTATTTAAAAAATTTAAATCTTACACCATCGCAGTTTTCCCATATGAACCCAACTCTAATCTATGGCAGCCGCTAGGCTGCTATCAAGATCATAGCCACAACCAGCACACCAAATCAATCATCAAAACACCACTTCCTCCAAGAAAGCATCCAAAATCACCACCACCGCACCCTGATATCAATTTCATGACCTCCTTTCAATATCTATCATGCTTAGGTTTCAACCAGTTACCATTCACTCAACTAGAAACTGGAAAAGATTCATAAGATTAGCTAAAACAAACATAGGCATATAAATATACTTTGTTTTATAAGATCTCTCATTTATAAAGCTGAAAGATACTGGATACATAGAGCAATAAGAAAATTTTGGAATTGTGGTAAGTGACTATGAAAGTACCTTTATCAGAATAGCTACTACAAAGTGTACCAAAACTATGCAAATTTAAACGATAAAACAAGTGCATTAACCGACCTTTCAGTCTATGTATCTTTTCTTTTCTTCCCAAAGCAAATAATCAATTCCAGTAAGGGAAACTCGACGACCCATAGAATTGTTAAATAAAGAGATTCCACAAATCTGATATCCACAGTAACAATCATTTAATGTGCTGTTTACCAGTGATTAACAACTAAAACTCGAAAAATGTAATAGGCTTCCAAAATAATGACTGGTACAAATGAGAGAACTTTACCTGTAAGACCCCATAGACGACGAGGGTGGACATGATTCCAGTCACCGCAAAAACCACTTTGAACAGTTTGTTCTCTTTCCATTTCCGCAGCAGCTCCGCCATATACCATCCACCTCCGCCACCCCTCTTCACCGCATCACCAACCCACCAAAACCCAAAAATATAGAAATAATTAGAATCAATATATTTAACATAAACAAGAATCCACATACACATACATAAACAGATAAACTCACCAATAATCGGAACAGTACGCGGGAAATAGCTGTAATACGAAGTCAATTTGTGAAATTAGTACCAGTGAGAAAATTTGTTGGGCTTTTCGACGTTTGATCTGATTTGATCGGAGAGCCGGCGGGCTTTTTTTGTCTAGGTTTATAACGTTGTTAATATTGCAAGGGAGCTACGTCGGACAAGAACTGGGGCCCACTGGTCAACGATCATTTATTTTGTTTGATTTACCTGAAATTTTACGTTAAGTTTATTAAAGATACGTTACACAACAAACCTGATTTTTATTTCTAGCAATCAATTAAGCTATAAATTAAATGGGTAGTTGAATTTATTTTTATTTTAACGTGTGTCACATTTATTTTTTATTAAAATTTTGAAATGTGAAAATGTGGTCACTCAAATCATTCAGCTGGATTACATCATTTCTTGTGTTAAATGGCAATATAAACATCCCGTAGAAAAATAGCTCGATACAAGGATGATAAAAAGTTTAATACTTCTCATTCTTATTTCATTTTCAATGCCCCTTCACTCCTTTGAGTGAATTGAGGCAAAAGAAAACAAAGGAAAATCCATGGATTGCTTATCATTACTTGTGTTGTAATTGCTATATCATTAGGTCCAACTGTTCAGAATTCATAAACCATTCGGATTAGCAATCAGAATTTCTTCGGTGAGCAACAGATGGGGAAAGATCTTTGAAAAGTGTGTTATTTTGAATCTCAGGGGAGGATCTAGGGTGAGCTGGGTTGTCCTATAGCCCATCCCTCCCACCCAAATGTTAATTAAAAAAAAATTAGGTTAAATTATTATTATTATTTTCTTTGCTCATTAGCTTATCCTGAAAATTTTCCGTTACCGTACTCCGAATCATACACTGTTTACGTGAACTGGTTCCGAAAAATTCTCAATTGGTTACTGCTGCCTGCTGGTCTTCTGGAAAACATAAAATGACTGATTCTGCTACTATATTCAACAGAAATTTTCTGCATCATTTCAAATTGAAACATGTTGTAATATTTGTGCCCTTGAAACTTGGTAGTTTTCGGATCTTTCTCGAAGGAAATCATCGCGATGTAGTGTTCCTGGCAACAAGTAAATCGACACTGAACATTCATGCTTCATCGTAGGATTATAGACGAACGATCTACAGAGCGGACAGCTTGAATGTGTTTGAAACCATGTATCAATGCAAGAAACATGGAATACATGAGAGCAATTGGGTAAATGCTTCACCCATTGCCCTTCTTCAATTTCACCCAAACAAACAGCACAATCTGTATTGTCTGGACAAGATTCATCATCCTTATTTTTCTCAAACGGAGTTATGGGAATTGAGTACATAATATAGGAGTCGAGACCCCGGCTCTCGTACTGCAGCGAAGGAGAAGCTTCAGGATTCTCGTCTAGGCGTCGTCTTTGAACTGATGGCGTGCATCTTCGTTGTAGGATCCTAAAACAACTGAAGAAAAGGGTCATGATGCAAACAATGGCAACCGAAACCATAACCCAGGGATTCCAGTCAGAAAGTTCAGTCCCTGGAGAAGGTGTTGGAGATTGGAACATTATAAAAACAAATCTGTTTTCTGAAAAGAATGTACTAATCAAGAAATCCTTATTTTTGAAGTCTACAATGATCAAATGAAACAGCTAACACAGGTGGTTATTACTAAGAAAATACAAAGAATTTGTCCTAATCTATAGCAAATATTCAATTAATAAGTACAAAGGAGATAACAAGGAACTGATGTGGAATATACTAGAGTCAGAAATTCGATCATATGAACTCATTTTATTGACATATGACAGCAAAAAGGGAGTTTTTCTTGTGCTTGTTTTGTCATCTCCATTAGTGAAAATAAGATGTTTTATGGGTTGATAATTAAACCAATATTAGTCTTAACGAACGAAGTTGCACGTGCACGCCTGAAAACTTAATGGAACAAGTCCAAGAAAAGAGCAGCAGGAACTGGATTAGATTGGAAAATATAGCTTAAAAATAAAAATGGATGTTTAACAGAAGGAACTGAATTTTTATGAAATCAAGAATCTAAGCTCAAATCAATATCAATTACACCCCGCTGGGCTTGTGCATAGAAATATTGGAAGGATGATCTCCTTCGAATTTTCAGTAGAAACTGCGTCTCTTTGCTAAAGGTATACAACTGTAAGCATCTGTCGAGGTAGACATCATTAAACCATTGTGTAAACTTGATCCCTGTGGTACATTTGCAAAATTTAACATAGGTGCTGATGAAATTTGCGAAGATTCAAAAGACATCTGGGCAAAATCCTCATGATCATAGCCTTTTATAGGAGCTGGAGGAATCTGAAAAGGCTGAAGCCGGGGAGGATTTCGCCACCTAGGTAGCGGCCCAGCCACCAGAAGTGGTTGAAGAAGCGGCCCGGCTTCAACAACAGCCTGAAGTAGTTTTCCTGTCTGAGGCAGAACTCTTCCCTTGACAAGGTTGTCAATAATCAAAGAGGCACGATCGATCTTTGGGACACCGTAAGTGACTTGATTGGTTGAAAGCACGTTGAAGTTTGAGAATTCAGGAGATGATACTGCATCAAAAAGAACATCAACTGGAGAAGAAATGTTGGATTGAGTGGACTCAGTTATGCTAGAATTTGTTTTGCGGGGTTTTAGAGGAGGATTATCGACATGAAACTGTGGAAGAATATTCGAGCTTTCATCTGATGAAGTTAGCATAAACTTCTCCAGGAGTTTCTGAAGTTGGTTTCGAGCTTCATCTCTTTCTTGAATGGTAATGTTTAGGAGTTGGATTAATTGCTTCACGTATTCCTTGTTATTCCTCGATTCCTCGCTTGCATCTACTTTCAATTTCTCAAGTTCCAGAATCGCGTACATAAGTTTCTGATTCATTTCATCAATATTCTGTAAAAAAAAAAAAAAAAAAAAAAAAAAACAGAAAATCCTTTGAAAAATCGAAAACAACAAGAACCTTTACATGATCATGGACATCATTTCAGAATCAGGCAGTTAGATTGTAATGGAATATCGGATCATATCCCGTCATACCAAACATACCAGCAACATTCACGCGCACTCTCAGTCACACACAAGTGCGCGCACGCGCACAAAATCTAGTAATGTACCATGATACGGCTGGACAGGTTATATGCGACTCTCTTACTTGATCATGACTACTCTAGCATCCGAAATGTGTTAAAGCCTTCCATTTTCGACACACACAATTGCACAAAGGCAGGGAGCGCGACGAGCAAAGAGAGAAATGTCTACAAATACTATGACGTAGAAAAAGCATCCAAAATGCTTTCATAGCCAACAAAAAAAGTAAGCAATGTGCAGGATCATAGCCACAATAAGAACTAATTTGCATAGAATATAAACACTCGAAATATGCCTAGGCAAAACAAGAAAATTAATCAACCATGAGCGAGTGGCCTACCTCTTGATAACTCCATAAAGAAACCATTTCTTCCATCTCTCTTCAACAATGGTGAAGAAACAAATCTTGGGGGAAAAAGGGAATTTCAAGAAAGTGGAGTTCAACCTATAAACAGCAGAAAATTGCAAAAAAATAAATAAATGATTATTTTTTCTCACTGCCCAATTCACACAATTTGAAAACCTTCCAAAAGAATTAGGATCACATAATTCTTTTGAAAAATTTCCTTTCCATTTTTGAAGAACCTTGTCTTTTCTTACTGCATATAAATTTTATTTATAACATATTCCCTCCAAACACAACACACAAACACACAGACAAGCAATTCTTTCTCAATAATAGTCAACAACCATCCATTTAAATTATTATTTGTTATTCCTTTTATAGGGATTGAGTTTCTTTTTTCCATCCCAGGTGAATTTTAAAACCAAGATATTCATTACGCGGTTTTGTTAGTTATAAAAGTTAACTCTTTATGAATACCTTTTCAACATACTTTCCTCCCGTTTCATACTCTTATTCAACGTCTCCTATTTTTTTATCCATCTTTTTCTGTTGGCTTTTTGGCCTCTATCATGATATTATTCTAGCTATCATTATAGTGGAGTCAAAGAGGTCAAGAAAGTCCCGAGGTGACTTGCGACCATAAATGAGTCTAGCCTAGTTTGGACTGCTCAAGTTTGTGGCAACTTAAACTCGACTCGTCACTTTTTTTTTGAGACTTCTCCCGTAATAAGCGGGATTGAGAGTTTTGCTACCTTTTCTTTTAGCGCTTGAAAGTTGGCTTGGCGCACTTTTTAAGGCGGCTTGAAACTATTTACTTTGAGACAATTAATATATAGTATGTAAATGACTAAACCTAACCTTATTTATGGCTCCACAAACCTTACCAATTTAACCATAAATGTCCTCTAAATAGCCATAGAGTAAAGAGATTCTTTTAAGTATAAGATATTTTCTATTTTATAGAATAAATCCTTGAAATTAAAGCTCTAAAAAAATAAGGAGCGAGTCTATTATCTATTTGTACTTTATAATAGGGACCTATCAGGGGCATAAATTGACGAACCGCTTTTTTCACTTTTTCAATAATCACACAGCCGAACTCTTTTTGAATTTAATAAATTACAAATTTTAATGCTCTATTTATTGGTTATGAGCACGTACGCTAGAACTAGTTTTTTATAATGTTGCGGATTTTTTTTTTTTTTTTGAGTTGTATAAATTTTCAAATAATAATAGTTTATGTGAAAGTTGCAATAAAGATAACATTATTTGGTGCTTAAAATTATATAGAATATTTATTGTTCAGTGTTAAACAATATTGTCCTTCTCCCTCTTTATGTAATAGGTGCTAAGGCTTTGGTGCAAAAATTTGGTAAATTTATGATACCGATGTTGAAGAAGGGAATGTAAATATTGACAAGTTCTGAAAGATATTGTAGACATCTTCTAAAATGGAATTACCTTTACATACACAACTAAAAGATCCTACATTGTCTAGGTGTCATAGGGTGCACTAAATCTATATTTCGCAGGTCATTTGAGTAAACACATTGAAAACTATTAGGATTTTATTGTATTGGCAATTTTTTAGACAAAAATGACTAATATAAAAAATTGTAAAAGTCAAGGAGTCAATTGAAAAGTTATATAGATGAATTAGGTACTTTAGAGTTTGAGTTTGGAACAAGAATGCAAGAGTTGTCGGATTTTCGCTAGCTTATCGTTGATCTGATGTTCGAGTGAAAAAAATCATCGCCAAACTCTCGCTCGAGCGACACACCCGTCTCTCGTTTGTCGCTAGCCTGACGTCCGAGCGACGATGTTACATGTAAAATTCTGGTTCATTTTTTCAAGTGTTTTATCCTGTCCATACTACCTAAATATCTTCTACTATATATTCTCAAGTCCCAACACGTTTTTGGGGGGTGGTTGTTCATTACATTACCTCTTCATAGCATTATTCCAATATTCAAGAACACATTCAAGCCTTTGATGTATCCATTGATTTTTTAGTTCATAAAACCACATATTTGGGTAAAATATCAACAACACGTAATCCAAAACACCCACTTTTTATACACCTACAAAAATGTGAATTACATGGCAATTTGTAGTGGCTAAAAAATAACATTATATGCAATCTCATCAAACCACATTCTCGTATGTACTTCTCCAAGCACAAAAGAGAAGCCCATGACCGTTGGTAGGAGTTCACCCTTCGTTTTGCCAGTGTTCGTGACCAAATAAGTGAAGTACCCATCTCAACTAAATAAAATAAACCATGAGTATTTGTGGTAATTGAAAAAAAATCGATAATTTTAAACCCCACCCCGCCCCCTCATAATTAATCTTGATTCTTGAATATCAATATATCACGAATATATTTTTCTAATATGTTAATTTACTTGTACAAAAGAAAGGGCAGTATGGTCAAAAAGTTAGTTATAAGTTCAACATATTTATAAGGAATAATGCTATTCATAGTGAAAATTATCGACGTACATATGATAATTTATTATTTGATGACAAAATGAATTTATTCAGTTATTTGTAGGATTGTCAACTCGGATCTAATTATTCTGATTTGTCTTGGGAATTTTACACTTGGCCAGATAAATAAACACTGTTACCTTCATTTTGAGGAAAAATATCTTCTCAAATTCAATATGTTTTGAAAAATATTTGTCCATTTAGGGAACTGTATCAACATTAAATCGGTTATACTACCAATAATTACAAACCAACTACCACTGGTTTCCATCATCACCATTCTATATCTCACGCAGCATCTAAAATTCCCAAAACCACCAGCATGACACCATTATCCACGGCACTTCCAGTGTTCAAACCATTAAGCCCAAATATAGTGAAACCACCACCGTTGCAGCCATGTGTTCAACCCAGAACTACCTTTTTCTGAGTGTAGGCAAGGGCGAATCCAGCATGAATGTTCAACTAGGGCGGGAGTTGACTTTGACCGTTGACCGTTGACAATCAACGATCGTAATAGCCCAGTCCGGCCGATTGTTTATTAGAGAGGAGTTCCTGAGCGATGAAGAGAAGATATATCTGTCAACGTAAGCGAGTAAGGGACGAAAAATGTGTATGGAAGTGAAGATAATTGAGCAGTTGCTCGGAGAAGGAATTGTGGAGTTGAGAAGATGAGACTTGGAGAACTATTCGGGACGTTCAAGCTTGTCTTACGTGTTGAACTTGGGGGGGGGGGGGGGGGGGCCCCCCCCCAATTCGTGAGAATGATAAACTCGAGATTGGAAATGTCATGCAACTTTGGGCTGTTCGAGTTGAGGAAGAATTGCTGTTTGTACTTGTCAAGCTTGCCTGAAGAGGATGATGACCATATTTTGTAGTTATGCATTATAGTTACTAGTTTTTCTTGTTGGGTTTAACTGAAGAACTGTATGTTCATAATAAATTACATTCTTTGGAGATGATAATTGCAATTTAGTTTTAATTTCAATTTTTATCTCTAGAAGATTAAGCAAGCGTGCTAATTTCAGAGTAATGCATTATTGTTACTTGTTGGGTATAACTGAAAATAAGTTTTAGCACTAAATATATGGTATTCTTTGGAGAAGATAATTAATGCATGAATCCACTAGTAATTTAGTTCTAATTTAATTATCATAGCTAAGTATACTTTTTTTAATTATCTTGAGGCTTGATCAATATTTTCATAATCACCATTAAATCAAGAATTTTCCAATATAAGCATGTGGGGGTTGGATTATCAGCAATTGCTTGGTGACTAGAAATGTTTAGAGTATGTGGGCATAATTTTTTTTTTTTTTTATAAAGGCCCACCTCCAAAAAGCCCAACTTCCCAAGCCCAAATCATCACATTTGCAGGGAGGCAGCCCAATACAATATCATTTCTTCTTCCTTCTTCCAGCAACCAGCCGACGTCTGCGTCTCCCAACTCCCAAGCATTCCGACGGATCTAGGTTCAACTAGAGTGGCCGCCCTAGCTCACCACCACCTAGATCCACCACTGGGTGTAGGATTGTGAAGTCCAAGCGGTTATGGATTTCATAAAGATGGATTGTGCTACCAACAAATGATGTGGCAAAATTTGATTGGGTTAAAATCTCATCAATCAAATAATAATAATAATAATAAATCCTCGCTTTCTTTTTGATACGTTAATATTAGGATTTTGCAACTTAATATTATGCATGTACCTTGTTCGCTACTACATATCGAGCACACTCTCGTAAATTCTTGTAATACATTTGTCAACCTAATTACCAAATATGTCAGACAATAACTGTGATTCTCATATAATTTTTCGCAATTTTAATTGATTGTAAAATAAATATCAAAATCCATTAAAGTAATAAAAGAATATTATGGATAAGATAAGCAATTAGAAAAGATATTAATATAAACCAAGTTTACCATCTCCCAAAATACCTACTCAATATTTTAATACAACAAACAACTCATTAAGTACCTTTTATGTCATAAAAATGCATCTTAAGCTGTATTTTAAGTGAAAATTATGATTAGAAATAGAATTATAATTGTTTTTATTCTCACTTTCGACCTCAAACTCCTTTATGAAATTACATTCAATACTTCTTGTACTAGTTTATATCCAATTTACTCGTTAATAAATCAGTAAAATTGTTGTTCTGACTCTTCGAAATTATCTACACTTGTGTTAAACAGTAGAAAGGTCATAATCACAAGCTTAGCTGGACTAATAATCAAGAAATGGTCGGTTTAATCAAATTATGATTTATCATTTGCGGACACTTTTGGTCGGCTGCCAGAATTTTCTATTGCTTTCATTATTCTACACTATATTTGGTTGGCTATATATTTTCTTCATTCAAATTGCCACGTGGCAACTCCAAAACAATTTGGCGGCCCCCCATACAGACAATTACAAGTGGCATCCAATAAAGGACCTTGTATTAGTCCATATATATAGCTGCTGTTGTTAAATGAGATCAGTGTAAGAAGCAAAACAAAGAGGTAACAAGGGGGCAGCTTATTGGCTTTCTTCTGAGTTTTTAAGGTTAAAATTTTGAAGAAGAATGCCGATTTCGAGAATAGCTGTCGGATCTCCGGTCGAGGCCAGTAAGCCGGATGCCCTCAAGGCTGCCGTGGCAGAGTTCATTTCGATGTTAATTTTTGTTTTTGCCGGTGAAGGCTCTGGTATGGCTTTCGGTAAATAGTTCTACTGAACAAATTCATCTAAAAGTTTAAGTTGTTGGAATTTGAGAATTGAATCATTGCGATTTTGACTTTTTCCACGGCTAAGCTTACGGACAATGGATCGACCATGCCAGCTGGCCTAATTGCTGCAGCGATAGCGCATGCTTTTGCACTTTTTGTCGCGGTTTCGGTCAGCGCTAACATCTCCGGTGGCCATGTGAACCCTGCTGTCACCTTTGGTGCCTTTGTTGGTGGTCACATCACATTGTTTAGGAGCATCCTATACTGGATTGCCCAATTACTTGGATCTGTTGTTGCATGCTTGCTTCTTAAGTTTGCCACTGGAGGACTTGTAATTTGAATCTTATTTACTGTATTGTCTAGTCGAGTCCATAACTATAACAAATAGGCTAATGTTCAATTCTTGTTTATAGGAAACATCAGCTTTTGCACTTTCATCTGGAGTGACAGTTTGGAATGCAGTTATTTTTGAGATAGTGATGACCTTTGGACTGGTTTACACAGTTTATGCTACTGCACTGGATCCAAAGAAGGGTAACTTAGGGATCATTGCCCCCATTGCCATTGGCTTCATTGTAGGTGCTAACATTTTAGCCGGTCGTGCCTTCGATGGTGCGTCCATGAACCCAGCTGTGTCTTTTGGCCCTGCTGTGGTCAGCTGGACGTGGGACAGCCACTGGGTCTACTGGCTCGGCCCGATTGTCGGTGCTGGAATTGCTGCTCAGATCTATGAAATCTTGTTCATTAACCAAAGCCATGAACAACTCCCCACTAGTTCAGAATACTAAGAATTTTTCACGTCCTAAGGCCCATTGTATACACACCTAGGCTAAAATTCATCAGAAAAACACTGGCAAATAACTTCTTAAACTACAAGTCTATAACCATTTCAAGATTTCACATACAAGACATTTTTCCTTTTTCCATGTTCTTATTCTGACTGTAGGCAAACAATCTTTAATAAATTGATAGGTTCTGTAATCACAATCCACAGACCAAGAATAATTGCCTGATAACTCTTAAGTAAGCTGGGCCGAGCACGCACAGCCAGCCCCTACCCATCCCGCTTTCTCTACAGGTATGGCGCCGGTTTTGCCTTGCCTTGGCATGGCTATACAAGTTCAGTTTTGCTTCTTTTTGTGTTTACCCAGTTTTGACCGTCGTTGCTTGAATAAATGAAGGTAAAGCTTCAACCACAAAAATGGATAGCAAAGAAGGAGAACCTGCACGGAAAATGAACAATGAAAAAGGAATTGCATGTGTTTTGACTTCTTCCAAGTGTCACAGAATCAAAAAGTAAGGAAATACCTAAATAAGTGCTGGAATAATTAGGCTACAATACGTACCACAACAAAGTAATAATAATTGAAAGGGAGGCTATCAACGTAGAGGTTTTTCTTCTTTATAAATGGAAGTGCTTGGTACATAAGCCACACTGCAAAACATATGGAAATCCATTTAACTAACATAATGAGAATATTAAGGATGGTGAAACGATAGAGTAATACAGAAGGAAGCGTATGGAAATATACAAATCTAAGATAATGGAGTGTCTTACTTTCACCAGGAAAAACTCCAATTGGATACAATACAATGAATGCAGTATACCTACCAATACAAAAAGTTGTTGCGAATTGAAAAATTAGATGCGAAAAGTAGCATATTGCACGTTCCTCTCTATGCTTAGACAAAGAAATCAAACCTTGTGTAAGTGATCCAATAGGGAGGAGTGCCCAGGCAACTCAATGCATAATGTGAATATCTGATTATCTGCATCCAATTACATGATGGTGAAATATAGTATCATGTAAAAGATTATTGGACTGATCAGATGAAAAACGAACAAACTAAAACATGAAAGCTAAACCAGATGCACTAGGACTGTTAGAGATTGAAACAATAGAGGCTGTTTGACATAGTATCAAAGCAGACAAATATTCTGACTTCACGTCTTACTGTCTGCACATTCAAATACTTTGATATAAACTGCTGTGAGGCACATGTTGAAGACAATATTTATTCTATTGACCGAAGTATTTACGCATGGTGATTTGAAACTGAAACTTTGGTTAACAGTTAACACGCCATACTTGAGTGCAAAACGACATATTCTTTTGACCTAAATATGACTTCACTATATTTTATACAAGTTCTAGACACTAATTCTCTACTGCAATTTACTAACAAAGTAACAAGGTATGTATTCTCTCATATCACTTTTTCAGATATTGCAAAGTTTTATACTGAAAATCCATTACTTGCAACGATTTTATTGTATCAAATGTATGTAAAACATCTCACGATCATTCTAATATAAGCTTATGATTACTATGAATAGTGCTTCCAAACTAAGAATAATTTTTTTTTTTTTTTTTTCCTTTATTATTAAGTTTCTTACAACTAGTATTCTGAAAAATATGTCAAATCTTTGTAGCCTTTTATGCATAAACACTAATATATTGAACATGTCTGAGAAAAGCTGAAGACGCCACTCCATGAATACAATAAAGCTGTTTATCTACACTTCAAATTGATTAGATTTTTCGATTAATTTGTTTTTAACATATTTAACCAATCAAATTGAGAAATGGAAAGAAATAAAGATCCCAACTCACCTCAGATAAGCTCCAAGCAAAAAATGTTATGAAAACTGATGGTAATTCTTGGACCTACATTACGAAATAGAACGAATTTTTATGACTTGCAAACCAAATGGCCAAAGAATCGAAACCTCACTACGATCTGATGAAAACAAAGAGCTTAAATAATGTCTAGTAAGGAGGCCTAGATAGCACCGCATATTATTAAAGAAGAAAAAGCAACTAAAATTTTATTCAATACGCCCGAACAAGCATTAAAAGTCCTCCACTAGATAATGGGCCCATTTGGCATGACTTTACTTTTGCTTCCTGTGAAGAACTTTTGGAGGAAATTACCTTTATTTTTGTTTGAAAATTAATTTTTAAAAAGAGTTCTTATAGCGGAAGTACTTTTAGAAGAAGTCACATTAGACTACCTTACTCTAAAAGCTCTTCTAACTAGAAGAAACATTTTTAGAAAATTAGCCACACATGTCCAAAAGCTCATTTTGACTTTTTAAAAGCCATGTCAAACGGGCCCAATGTCCATTCTCTCTCTCTCTCTCTCTCTCTCTCTCACACATTAATTTTTCGACATATTAAATAGGTAGTCATATGTAGATAATTTAATTAATCTTTCACATACTCCCTCAAATGTTTCCCTATTAGTCTCACTACCCCGGAAACCATGTCACTCGTAGATGCTTTTCTAGCTCTTTCAAGAATTGTATGGGAATCATCCTTGGAGGGACTTCTCGAATGACCTTGCCGAGTTTGGTGGGAAGCACAACATGAACCGATAAAGAAAGACATATGGCCGCCACTATGACTTCATTATTCCTTTACCAGGAGTCTTTTTCGCCAAACAATAGGCTGAAGGGCGATCACCCAAGCAATTGATTACTTCAGTTAAAATCAACATGGAACCCTTGTCGCAGTCCTTGAGAAGCTGGAGTACCCTTGTGGCACACCATCCAAGCACTCCAATCCATGTATAAAATTCCACCATTTATAACAAAAGCTCATTCGATCCAAAAATATGCTTTTGCCATATCCTTACTTTCTTTTGGCTATAAGTTCCAATGAATAAGTGAAGGCTATAAAAGTTAAGAGTATTAACCTCGTGAATACAACGAACAATGGCAAGCAAATAGTGAGTCCTTCCCCCCCATTGCATCAGAGGAAGTAACACACCACTAGGAACGATGCCTTGAAATTCAACACCCGAAATTAAATTAAGCAAAAATTTATAAATCTATTAAAACGTTATTAATTGAAGCACCACAAGAATAAGTCAATTTGCTTATTTACCAATAGCCCCATGAATAACTTCCAAGAGTGCAATAGCTTGCAACACACCTTAATACCAATCATAGAAAATCATGAAAACTGTTAAAAGTAAAAATATATAAATAAATATGTCTAGTTATCTAATCTCTTGAACTAAATAATGCATATTGATATTGTGGGTTTTTGAAATTTTAAAATTTTTAATTCGTTTTTGAGTACTTACTAATTAGTTCTCCGGCGGAAGTGTAAGTCCCACGGACAGATTTTGTCGACAAGAAGTTGCTCAAAATTTTGAATAGAGAAATTACCCTGCACAGTACACAAACAGAAGGTCAAAATGCGTGTTTGTGTGTGTGTGTGAGAAAGTGAAAAGTTGAGAGAAAATTACCATCCCGAGGCCTGAAAGAGGTTGTAGAAGAAGAGATAGAAGTTTCGCATTTTGGGCATTCGAGGAAAGCAAAAGGTGTGGCAACTGAACTAAAGAAATCTTCTGTATTTGGAATCTGAGAGTGCTATTCTGAACCCTGTTTGGTAGTCATTATGAGGAAGAAAATATATTTTTGAATAATTGATTAATAGAGAATGTGTGATTAAAATTAAGGAAAAATTTTGAATTTACGTATAATATTATTTTATTGAAAAATGTGTGATTGAAAAAAAAAAAAAAAAAAACATTTAAAAAAAAGAATTATTCTTGTTGTACCTGTTGGATGACCTGCTGCCATACATAATGAGCTGGTAAGGAAATAATAAAAAATGAATTATCCATTTCATTTAAAAATGGGTCCACTAATAATAATAAAAAAATGAATTGCCCATTTTATATGAAAACGGGTCAAGTGAAATTGCCCATTTCTTTTTTCTCTCATACAGAGAAGCGGGACCGTCTTCCCCCAAATTTCCTCCAAAATATTTCCCATTGCAATCGACCATCCTTTGCTCCAGCGTGCCATCTTTTTTTTTGAGTTAATCGACGAGATGATAGACAAAGGTAATGGGTAATTTGTAATTATGTCCAAAATGCAATGTGTTAAACCCAACAGAGATGGCTAGTGCAGAAGAACCAGAGCTTCCTACAGCAGGACCAGGTGTTGGTGCTGGGGCAGGGACAGGTGCAGGTGCAAGTTCATTAGGTACTATACTCGTAGTTGGAGCACCCGGAATTGCAGTAGGAAATAATGCCATAGGAGAAAGAGCTGCGATGAAATCAATTATGCACTTCTCAGTTAACTTGAAAATTTATCTAACTCAATCTATAGACGTCGGAGTGATGATGGAGTCGCTCGCCTTCGATTCGTCATCAATCGATGTTGTTCCTTGTGTTTGGTTCTCAAATTTACTAGTTCATGCAAATAAAATGTCTAACTATACAAATTTTTAAGCGACAATTATTTAATATCTAAATTCTCCATAATTTATTTATTAAAACAATTCACAATTGCTAATAATTTGAATTTTTAAATTTAACTAAATGCGACAATTTACATCAAATGCTTAACTATTGAATTGAATGAGTTCTTTAAAAACATATTTCAATATGGCTTATATTTTCTTTATACTTTGAGGGGTTGAAAATGTTTTAAAAGAATGATATGAACCCAAGCCTAGTATTAATCTAAAATTACATCTATGAAATTTAATAAATCATTTGTTTGAGTTTTTAAATAACACCATATTAAATTGATAAGTTTGGTATCTTCGTTGAAATTCATAAGAAAAAAGTATAATGGTTGGTGTATTGCATCAGCCATCGTTAAACAAAAAAAAAAAAAAGTAAAATTTTGGGTTAAATCAAGGTTCTGATTCTAGGTATTAGTATCGAGAACCGAACTAAAATTGATCGATTCTCAATTTTAATACTCAAAATCGATTAGAACTTGAGTAAAATCGGATCGAATAAGCTAGTCCCAACCCTAATTTAATTCTAATTTGATCCAATTGTTCTGGTAACTTTTGTCTACCCCTCAGCACGAGGTATACAGCAATTATGTTATCCAATCTACTATATCTTTTTGAATTACGTCACATTACTGGCGCCCCCACTTGTCCTGAGCCTTGGTGAATGAGGTAAATCGCAGGTTATGCCTCTAAGGGTATATGGTGGAAGGTTGTTTGTACACTTGCACTTACTCAGGAGCCAAATCCATATTTCAAGATTTAAACTCTTGACGCGGCATCTATTATATCTACTTATATGTACAAAATAAAACCTATTATCTACAAACACATGCCCTTAACTTGGACTACAATAATCTCATTTTAGTAGGTTCCAAATTCTTGTCCAACTTAAATAATTCCAGCATATCATTTCCATATTGATTTCATTGGCAGAAATTTCCTTTAGCATGTAGCATCAAAATATGAAAAATTATATAATTCACACCTTAAATAAAAGTATGGTGATGATGAAGTTGAATCGAGAAGAATATTGAAAAAAAGACACGTTGTGTTGATTTGATTCGACATATGTGTCTAAGACATATATAGATCACATAACAAACTGATATACATACTATAATACATGTAAATCATATAAATCCAATCTCGAAGCATTGCGATATTTACCAATATAGATCATTTTTACTTAATTAATTTTGCTTATATTTGACTCCCATTTTTTAAAATTCATTTTTTCTCGAATTTATTATTAGTGAAATATTTTATGAAATTCACAACTTTTATCAGCTTTTTAATTATATATTTCATTAACTTTTATCGAAATATACTAAAAATCTGATTTTTAGTTAAATCAAATAAGATCCCAAGTGTTGGTCTGAGTCAGCCATGTCCACCAAAACACAAACTAGACATACAATTGATTCTAACCAAACAAAGACAAAAACCCTCTGATCATGAACAAAGCATACCATTGCTTCAAAATATGTTACGTAACACTTCACCATATATGGTAACACTTAGCCATATATGTTCCTCTAACCTTGTCAATGCAGCTAACAAATCCCAAAAAAATAGGATTAAAATGGTTTTTCCAACGAAAATATGACATTTTCAAGGTCAAAGTATAGAAACCTTCAACAGGCCGAGTGTCATAAGAATGAAATGTTGGAAATCAAATATCAAGAAAAAATAATCAAGGGCCCAAATATTACAAAAGTGAACGGTTGGGAACCAAATGCCAAGATAAGTTTATCAGAGACCCAAGTACACTTTGTGAAAAGGATGGGGATACTGTGTGTAACTTTCCTTGATAATATAAAAAAGTACCAAAATTGCTTTAAAAAAAAAAATTCTTATTACTCAACCTATGAGACTCATCAAACAAATCAAGAAACTTTTATTCCAAAATAAATAAATAAATGTATAAGAAAAATATAAAACAAGAGGAAAATATGTGTGTGTGTGTGTGTGTGTGTGTGTGTGTGTGTGTGTGTGTGTATATATATATATTGAGAAAGAAATTATAAGAGTTTTAGAGGGGGCAAGAGAAGATAACATAGCTATCAATTATATTCTTTTTAAGTTTATTAATTTGTTGTATTGTTTACGAGCCAATCTAATCTCATTTTTTTTCCTATTTACAAAATGACTTTTTAATTTCTCAAATTTGTGTCAACTCCATTCAAACGAGTGCAAAAATTGATCTCAAAACGTACCTTGATTGGGTATTTTGAGTCAAAGTAAAGATTGTTGGATTTTACACAATTTTAAGAAATAGAAGAGTCATGTTGTAAAACGGAAAAAAAAAAAATCTAATAATCTATCAGTTTTATGAATAAAAATGAAGCCAAATTTGGTAGCCAACCCCATTCATCTCCATTTTATAGTTGGTCTCATTATCACAATAAAAAATAATACCAGTGCATATCCCAAAAAAATTATTTCTTGATTAAATAATCAATAATTAATTTATTAAAAGAATTATTAATTGCCACATTGACCCCATATTTATCATGCACATCATTGTCATGAAAAGCTAAACTTTACTTGGAATTAATTTAGTATATTTGAGTGATAAAGAAAGAAGCTACGTGGTACCAAAAATAACTAGAAGCATTAAGTGATTGGACCACAGAGTCGATAAATGTCACAATTGAGTATATAATGTCCAATATTTATCGATTCAACGTGTATAATTTTGTGAGTTGTAAATTATTTTTAAATATAGTTAATACATAGCTCGTAGACTACTCTTCTTAAATCGTGTACATAATTGTTTATATTAATTCATATATTTGGGTAAAATACCTTGTTGGTAAATGAATTTGTTCACTTAATTCAATTTGATCACCCTAAATTTGTTACTATTTAGTTGCAAAACTATATATATTCTCTTAAGGACTAGTCATTTCGTTTGTCTGCATTGTCTCAACTAACAAAAATATTGAGTTGAGAAGTAAATTGTTGATGTGTCCATCAACCTTGTGTTGTCTCATCAATCTTAAAATCCATTTGGTGTCCTGACAAAGAAAAAAGTTATATAAAATGAAAAAAAATTGTGACCACATAAAAATATACAATGATTAAGATAAAAGATTCCTCAAAGAACACCATTTGAGGATCACTCGACTAAATATTTATAAGGATACAAACTAGAGTAACACATAAGCTTATTACACTAATGACTTGAAGGGAACCCTAAAGACTGTACAAAAGTTAGAACTTCCATATGAAACCTAAATAGTAAAATCTATAAACAAATTTTTTCTTAAGTAAATGAACATCTGATTAGCCAGTCATTTCTTGATTGTAAAAAGTGAAAGAATTAAAATGATCACTCATTGGGAGGACCATCTTGCTTTGTTCTTCTTTATCCATTGGCCATAGGGAGGAGTCTTGACAAAAATCCCATGTAGGAGAGACAATTGTTTGGCATAAAATATTGCAATTTCCTTCAGACACTTCAATATCTTTCCAAATTTCATCCATGTCCACCTCAAAATCATTCTTATCTAGCACGTTGGGACCTCCAGTATCGTAAAAATTACGTTCATTTTTCTTCGTGACTGAAGCAAATTCAATAGTAGGGCTATTCGATGAGAAGGATGAAGAAGATGAAGATGGTGAAATAGCTTTCTTCTTCTCTTGTGCCTTTTTCCTCATGTGGGTTCTCCAATAATTCTTGATCTCATTATCCGTGCGACCGGGTAATTTTCGAGCAATTCTTGACCATCTACACACAATTATGTTATATGTTACGTCCATATAACGTAAAATATTTGTGTACTCTAATACCATAGCTTAACAAATCCTCTATAAGTTAAACTTTTTCGCAAGGTAAAAACAATTATATCTCTTCAATAATACATGCAAAATTGAAGAAATATAGCAATATATACACCCACAAACTTATATGCATATTATGATCAACCTCGTTAAGGGAAGAATCCAAAAAAGTTGAAATAAGCAATTTGACTCGTTTAAATCAATATAGTCTATATAGACCTATTTCCCCATTTGGAGTGAAGTTCAAGAACAAGGCGCTCTTCATGGGGTGTCATCTTGCCTCTTTTGAGATCAGGGTGCAGATAATTAACCCAGCGTAACCTGCAACTTTTTCCTGTTCTTTTCAAACCTACAAAGAAAATTATATATGTGGAATATTGTTAAACCATCGGGTTCCTAGGAATTACTATGGCATGCCCAAATAATCCTACCTAGTATTTTTTGTCTCCCGCCACCTTCAAACCTGAAACTTTTGCTATGAAATCCCATCGGCGATCCCCAAATAACTTCACATATAATACAAGCTGAACGTCTTCCTGTTCAGTCCATGGACCTTTTCTTGTTTCTTCTTGAACCATTCTGTCTCTCTCTCTCTCTCTCTCTTCCTAAATGACTCACCTATCTACTTTGGATACTGAGGGTAAGCTGGCTACTTATATATATACACAGAAGATATACACACACGCACTAATGATTTCTATCATTTGCACTGTTTAAAATTATAGGTAGGGTATGTGTTGAGAAATGGAATGGTTGTTCAAAACCAACAAATCCTATGCGGCCACATAGAATGGACAGAAATTTATGTTTCTGTCCGAGTATAACTATGCGGTCGCATGGTTTTGTACTATGCTGTCGCATAGTACATTTTTAGGTTACCGTTGGAGACGGTTTCCTACCGTTTGTAACTTGAATTTGGTGCATTTTCAACACATTTTTGGCACCAATTCGTGTACAATAGTGAGGCATATAAGTAGAGGAGCCATGTTCTTAGTGAAAAACAATTGAAAAACATTCTTATGTGCTTATACTCTCTACAATCAAATTCATATTCAATTTTCTACTCACATTCATATTCTCCTTTTGTGTTCTTGAGTTTTGGGTGAAAATACTTGTGCTTTAGTATTTTCTTAACAATGCTTGATTAATCCTTCAAACCATTTGTCGGAAAACCTTTTAGCATCTCAATTTCAAGGAGAATGGACAAATATTGTTTGAGGACAACGATCACGTGTTCGGGCCTTATTCGAAGTTTGATTTCTTGTTTTGTTGATGTTCCAAGATTGTTTTCTCTCCTCCTACGGTGAAGTTTTCCAACAATCTCAAACAATATTTTACTGCAATGGAGAGTGAAACAACAATGGCTACCATAAAGTTGATGAATCAAGACTTGGTTCGTTTGGATCTCTTTGATGGCACCAACTTCACAAGATGGCAAGATAAGTTGAAATTCCTACTTACGGCGTTGAAGATTTTTTATGTACTTGATCCGAACTTGGAAGATTTACCCGAACCATCCGACAAAGACACCGATGAATCAAGGGTGAATAGAAAGAAGCGTGAAGAGGATGAATTGATATGCCGCAGTTATATTCTCAACTCCTTGTCGGATCGATAGTATGATCTATACACCAACACAACATCACCAAAAGAAATATGGGATGCATTGAAAAGTAAGTACAAAGCGGAGGAAGAAGGTACCAAGAAATTTTTAATTTCTAAGTACTTTGATTTTAAATTTCTTGAGAATATCCCCTTGCTTCCCCCAAATTCATGAATTGTAAGTGCTAGTCAACAAGTTGAAGGCGGTGAAGATTGAAATCCCGGAGACCTTTCAAGTGGGGGCAATTATTGCAAAACTCCCCGGTACTTGGAAAGGATACCGGAAGAAAATTATGCATAGTTCCGAGGATCACTCCTTGGAACAATTGCAAAAATATTTGCGTATTGAAGAAGAGTCTAGAATGCGTGATAAGAGTGAAAATTCTTATGAAGGCACTTCCAAAGTAAATGCAATAGAGAAAATCGAACCGCCAACAAAATCCAACAAAAGAAAGCCT
Organism: Osmanthus fragrans; assembly: GCA_019395295.1. Lineage (NCBI taxonomy): Eukaryota > Viridiplantae > Streptophyta > Magnoliopsida > Lamiales > Oleaceae > Osmanthus > Osmanthus fragrans. The sequence goes on along the minus strand of CM033355.1, from coordinate 26,797,371 downwards.
TCAACGAACTTCAACAAGTTCAAGAAGAAGACAAAATGAGGTTGTTTTGTGTGTGGCAAATCTGGTCACTATGCAAAGGATTGTAGACACCGAAAACAAAACAACTTCAAGGGCAAAGTGAACTCCATCAAAGAGGATAGAATTGTGGCCACCATTTGTGAAATCAATGCAATCAAGGAAAAAGTTCCCGGATGGTGGTATGATACTCGTGCTACAATACATGTATCATATGACAAATCTTCTTTCAAGACTTATCATGAAGTTGATGGAGACCAAGAGATTCAAATGGGTAATGAGGTTTGATCTAAAGTGATTGGAAAAGGAATTGTGGATATCATCTTTACTTCCGGCAAGACCATTACCTTGACCAATGTACTATATGTTCCCGACATGACTAGAAATTTGGTTAGTGAAAATCTCTTAGGAAAATCGGGTATCAGAAGTGTATTTGAATCCGAAAAACTTGTATTATCCCTAAATGAGAAATTTGTTGGAAAATGCTATTTTAGTGAAGGAATGATCAAATTATGTACCATTGACAATTTGAATGAGAATAAAAATAATTTTGCTTATGTTGTTGATTTATATTCATTATGGTATGCTAGATTAGGACATATTGAAAAAAGTATTATGAAACGTATGATGAAATGTGACTTAATCTTATATGATGAAAATGATGTCTTTAAATGTAAAACTTGTGTAGAAGCAAAGATGGTTAAAAAGTCATATCAAAGTGTAAAAATGACATCTAGTATCTTAGAACTAATTCATACGGATATTTGTGAATTAAATGGCATGTTAACTAGAGGTGGAAATAGGTATTTTATTACCTTTATTGATGATTGTACTAGATACACATATGTTTACCTAATGAAACATAAAAGTGAAGCTTTTGATATATTTAAAGTATATAAAAATGAGGTTGAAAATCACTTAAATAAGAAAATAAAAACCTTAAGAAGTGGAGAATATTTTTCTAGTGATTTCAACATATTTTGTGAACAACATGGCATAATTCACCAATGTTCGGCACCTAGAACACCGGAACAAAATGGTTTAGCTGAAAGAAAAAATAGAACTTTAGTTGAAATGATAAATGCCATGTTAACCTATACTAAGTTGCCATTTAATTTGTGGGGTGAGACCTTGTTAAGTGCATGTAGGATATTGAATAGAATTCCTTCTAAACAAACTAAGGTTTCTCCTTATGAATCTTGAAAAGGAAGAAAACCTAACATTGGATACTTCAAAATGTGGGGGTGTCTTGCTTATTGTAAGAACACAAACTCTAATAAGACCAAGTTGGGTCCAATAGGCATTAAATGTGCCTTTGTTGGATATGCTAGCAATAGCAAGTCATATAGACTATTAAACTTGGAGACCAATGTGATTATTGAATCAAGTGATGTAGAGTTCTTTGAGGATTCGTTATCTTCGGATAATGAATTGAGGGAAAATCTCTTAGATATCCCTAGCTCAAGTGGAACACAAGATGAAATATCTTCTAAAGGTGTTGATGAGTCAAGTGAGCCACGAAGAAGCAAAAGAACTCGAATTGAGAAGTCTTTAGGACCGGATGAAATTGATTCTCAACGCATTTCCTTTTACTTAGTAGAAGGAAATGAATTGAATGTTGTAAGAACAATTCCATTTGTTCTACATGTGGAAACCGATCCTAAAACTTATAGAGAAGATATGACTTATCGCGACAGCATGTTTTGGAAAGATGCAATCAAAGATGAAATGGATTCAATAATGTCAAATAATACTTGGGACCTTGTCGATTTACCACCCGGATCCAAACCTATTGGATGTAAATGGGTATTCAGGAGAAAATACAACGTTGATGGTTCTCTAAATACCTTTAAAGCTAGATTAGTAGCTAAAGGATATCGACAAAGAGAAGGAATAGATTATTTTGATACATATGCACCGGTAGCTAGAATAACATCGATAAGGATATTATTTGCACTAGTTTCGATACATGACTTGCATGTTCACCAAATGGATGTCAAGACGGCATTCTTGAATGGAGATCTCGATGAGGAGGTTTATATGGAGCAACCTGAAGGTTTTGCTCTACCCGGAAATGAACATAAAGTGTGTAAGTTAGTAAAATCGTTATACGGTTTAAAACAAGCACCTAAAAAGTAGCATGAAAAATTTGACTTAGCTATAATTTCGTTTGGTTTTAAACATAATATCGTAGATAAATGTTTATATTCAAAAGTATGTGATGATTATGTGATATTTATATGCCTATATGTTGATGACATGTTGATTATGAGTAATCACATGGATGGAATAAAAGAAACAAAGAGGTTTCTATCTTCCACATTTAAGATGAAGGATCTTGGACAAGTGGATACCATTTTGGGTATCAAAGTCACGAAGACTAGTGGGGATTACCACCTAAGTCAATTACATTATATTGAGAATGTGATAAATAAGTTCAACCATTTGAACATAAAGGAAGCAAGTACCCCAATTGATCCAAGTTTAAAACTTGTAAAGAATGATGGAAGAGCAATTTCTCAATTGGAATACGCAAGTGTTATTGGAAGTCTTATGTATGCGGTTCAATGCACAAGACCAGACGTAGCATTCGCAATTAGTAAACTAAGTAGGTTTACTAGTAATCCAGGCAATGAACATTGGAAGGCCATTGGAAGGGTTCTTGGGTATTTAAAGAAGACCAAGGACTTAAGTCTACAATATACTAAATTCCCGGATGTCTTGGAAGGATTTACCGATGCTAGTTGGATATCTAGCACGGGTGAGAATAAATCCACTTCCGGTTGGGTGTTCACTCTTGGAGGAGGAGCTGTTTCTTGGAAATCAAAGAAACAGACATGTATAACACACTCGACCATGGAATCCAAATTCGTAGCATTATCGGATACCGAGAAAGAAGCTGAGTGGCTTAAGGATCTCCTTTATGAGATACCTTTGGGACCAAAAAATACATCTTCAATATCTATCATGTGTGATAGTCAAGCCACATTAGCTAAAGCATACAACGAGGTATACAACGGAAAGTCTAGACATATGAGTCTTAGACACGATTACATAAGAAAATTAATCAAAGATGGAATAATTTCCCTAAATTATGTTAAGTCTATCGAGAATCTAGCGGATCCTCTAACTAAACCTCTAAATCGAGATTTAGTAACATCTACATCGAGTAGGATGAGGTTGAAACTCTCAAAATAGAAAGATTCACCAATGATAGCAACCCTACCTGTCATTACTCAAAAGGTAGTCCACGGGTTCAAAGGGTAACAACAAGTCATTTGATATGTGGATAGTTTCAGCATTATTCAAATCCGCGATAATCCTATCCTAGTTAAATAATGCTGGTTGTTACTGAAGTGAGAGTTGAGCTTCAAGCTCTTAATGAAGTCCAGTGCTAAAAGCACAAGCATCTCTAAAAGTAACAAAGATGCTGGAAGAATTTTTACCTAGACAAACTTCGAGGTGGTGCCGCCTCAATAGAGAGCTAGAGTTACTCTCTTAAAAGTTTGTCGAAAAGGATGAGCGCAAGGCCATAAAAGCGCTAAGCGAGTTTGAGGAACTTGAGAACACGTGGTACTTGTGTGTATGTTCTTACCGATTTTGTCATATGGAATAACTGGTTCAAAGTTTCACGCTACCTTTGATTCCGACTTTACCTTGTTAGAATTACACTATGGTTAGATTCAAATCGAAAGATATCTAATCCTTAGGCATGAGTATCGTTTACAATGGATTGTGAGACTTGTTAATTTTGAACAAGTGGGGGATTGTTGAGAAATGGAATGATTGTTCAAAATCAACAAATCTTATGCTTCTATGCGGCCGCATAGAACAAATCCTATGCGGCCGCATAGAATGGACAGAAACTTATGTTTCTGTCCGAGTATAACTATGCGGCCGCATGGTTTTGTACTATGCGGTCGCATAGTACATTTTTAGGTTACCGTTGGAGACGGTTTCCTACCGTTTGTAACTTGAATTTGGTGCATTTTCAACACATTTTTGGCACCAATTCGTGTACAATAGTGAGGCTTATAAATAGAGGAGTCATGTTCTTAGTGAAAAACAATTGAAAAACATTCTTATGTGCTTATACTCTCTACAATCAAATTCATATCCAATTTTCTACTCACATTCATATTTTTTCTTTTGTGTTCTTGAGTTTTGGGTGAAAATACTTGTGCTTTAGTATTTTCATAACAAGGCTTGATTAATCCTTCAAACCATTTGCTGGAAAACTTTTTAGCATCTCAATTTCAAGGAGAATGGGCAAATATTGTTTGAGGACAACGATCACGTGTTTGGACCTTATTCGAAATTTGATTTTTTGTTTTGTTGTTGTTCCAAGATTGTTTTCTCTCCTCCTACGGTGAAGTTTTCCAACAGTATGTTACTATCGGTACTGTTCGTTTACAAGGAATTTACAATTATGTGAGCGGATTTCACTATTTCGTCTAAAAGTTAAAATAGTTAAAAAGTAAAAAGATTTTTTACATTAACCAATCTCTTGCGGTGTAGACCAAATTAATTTTTCATTAAATGTACACAAAATTGCATAAATTGATGACCACGTGATTATTTTGAGACGTATGCCAGCTTAGATAAATTCAAGATTTAAATAAATATAGTCCATCATTAATGATTTAATTTTTTACAAGATGACTCAACATGGTGTAAAAGTTACAGCAAAGATCTCGAAATTCAAGTCAAGTCTTGTAGTGACTCATTTATAAAAATCGTATATGGGTCATGTATATCCTTAATCTTAAAATGGATTCAATCTGAAAATGCAGAGCTACATTGAAAATAAAATTTAAATGATATATGACAATCTCTCTAAAAGTCTAATTTTTTATTTTTATTTTTTTTAGAGAAGATGGTTCAATGTCTTATAATCAATTATTTCGTATAAAACTTTAAACGGTTAGATTATGTTAATCGAATTAGTCCATACAAAGAATTGAGTATAAAACTAGAATTAATATATATGTCTATAGTATGAGGGTAGACAGGTGGGTAGTATTTTTAGGTTTTATTCAAAAGAATCTTATTTGCATTATATTTTTTAAGCTAATCGGCTAACATAATATGTAGTGAGAACGTGAATTAGACCGGATAAGAAAGATAGTGCAAATAACATTTTTTTGGAATGAAAAGCTTATAAATAGTATTCACTTTAATTCACTATAATACTATCTATAAAGAGGACCATCTCCTCTAAAGTATGCATAATTTTTTGTACGTTTTAATTCATTGTGCCAAACGTTGCTTTAGAGCGCAAAAGTATTTGTTTATTTATTTATTTTGGTGGAACTGTGGGTTGCTAGTGATGGTTTGGTGATAGGACAACTTGGCTATATGATGCAAGCCATTACAAAGTGCTTTAGATAAGTGATTGATATGTTGATGTTACTTTCTTATTGGCCGTCCATTTTATTCCATTGGCCTGCCTGCCTTCACCTTCATTGATTTGTCTTTGTGCGTGACTACCATCCATATATAGAGACGCCAAAAGTTGATTTTTTTTTTTTAATTGCCTGTGTTACTTCGTTATACGCTAGAAATACAAATTAATTGGATAATTCATTTCTATATTTATTTAAAAGTCCTTGTATCGCCTCGAATTATAGTTTATATAAACGTAAGACTAAAATCGAATAGTTTTTGTCTTTCAATAATAAAAGCCTAATTTTATTAACAGAACGAGAATCAATTCTAAGAATTTGTCATAACATTTTGCAAAATTTCCAATCAATGGACAATTTTTAGCAGAAAAAAAATACTCTAACTTATATATATATTATAATTACCAAAAGTATTTAACCAGACTAACTATTTTTTAAATGAAATTTCAGATTGAAAGATTCAATTTCTTATTTCTTTAACTTCAACTCAAACCATACTTTATCATCTTTCAGTTGTATAAGAAAAAGGGACAGGATTATTAGAAGTATATACTCATAAAAAGAATAAATATAGCATTAGCAGCAGCCATTACCCAACAAGAAAATAAGTGGAAAAAAGGAAGACAGACACCCACAGGATTTATGTAAATCTTTGCAAGAAGTTAAACAAATCTTTAGTATTTAATGTTACATGTTTCTTTCCTATGGGTGATTTGTGCAACTTTTGATCAAAATCACTAAGAGTAGAAAGGTAGTGCTGAGCCAATTTATTCAAAAGCGTAAATTATTGGGAAATGTTATATTAATTTATTTATTTTTACATTTTCAACTATTAATAACAATAATAAATTATTCTTTTAGTTTAAATTTTTCTTTTCACACACACACACACAAAAGGATTTGACGTATAAAAACTTTTTGTTTATTAGCAATAAATAATAATATGATAAGCCATATTTAGAAGTGGGATATGGCATCATATATGATCAAAGTCTCCAGTGACTTAAGAACATTAGGTTTTGTACATGGACCCAAAGAATTTAATTAAAAAAAAACACACACACACACGCACACGCACACAATTGGAATTGGACGGTAGCTCCTTGCTTTAGGGACTATTTTAGTGACCAAAATGATGTGGATGGCACTAGTTTTATGGCCACTACACATAAATTTATCATCATTTCCCTCCTTCGTATTTATACGTATAGTGCTATCTATCACAAGTGATCATTATCGGTTTAAGTGATAGCGATACTCTTAATTTATTAATTAATAAAATTGTGATGATACATAATATTATTATAAATAAAGAGAGATTAAATATGTGGAACATAATTGGTACTTTTATTTAAATTAAACTAAATAATATGAAAAAGAGGGTTTTCTAATAAAACATTTTGTTGTTTTATCTAATTCAATCAAATTCCATGCATATATATATCAAATAAGTCAAATAGTGCAGTCTCAATTAAAAAAAGAGGATTTTTTTTTTATATGTCACTAAATTTGAAAAATACAATAAAATTTGCCAGTTTTACTAATAGTGCTAAAAATGTCATTTTTTTGTGTGAAATGTTCAATTTGCCCTTAGTGACATCTTTTTAAGTGCATTTAATGTTCATTAATACTTGACTTGAATGTCATTAACGCTATGATGTGATGATTTAATTTTTTGTACTATTAACATTAGATTTATGTATATTATATGGGGCAATATGAATATCGGTAATTAAAAAATTTGAAAAAAGATTTTGAAATGTGGGCATAAACCAATTTCTTCAAAAATTAACAAATCCTAACTTTCTAACCATCTTCTTCATTCATTCATCAAGAAAACATTACTATTAGATTCATCATCCATTTTTAGAGATTAGTATTTTACAAATGGTCTATATTTTCATCTTATAATTTACTACTTTTGAAATGATAAATACAATATAATCATATTTATTTGAAATTTTTCGAAATTATTATTCATTGATTTGTTTGGTATTTCAAATCTTTTTGAATAAAGATAACAATATCATCTATAAAATATTTTGAAGGATTCCATATTTAATGAACTATTGAGTTATTTATTGGGAAGATGTTATCATATTGTAATTGATAATTGATTATTACCATTAATGTTTTGAATACTTTCTTCCAATCAAACTCGATAAATGTTTTGAAGGATTGCCTCTTTAATGATATACTGTGCAAAGTATTTGGGAAGAAGATTTTGTCATTCGGTGGTACAATAATGATGACCACACTTAATGTGATGAAGAATTTGTTCCCAATCACCTACATATATGCTTCTCGTCAGTTTCGACAGCTCAATTGTCGAATTCAACATTTAAAAAAATCGTTGGAAACATTTTAATTGTCGACCTCGACAGTTCGAAACTCTCAGGATAGACATTTTAACTATCAAATTTGACACTTAGAAACTGTTGAGATAGACATTTCAACTGTCGGTTTAACATTTTCCTATTGTTTGGATTTAATATTGGAATGTGTCACTTTTATGCTATTAAATGCTGACATATTGATTGTACAAAATTCTAATCATTACAATATCAATTTTTCAAGTATGAGTAATTATTTAATATTTATCGCGTTGCATGGGGAAAAGTTTGTTCATGTGGATGACGAATGGAAGTGGAGGATTGACAAATTCACTTCCATTATAGTTTCGACAAGTATCATCATAGTTGGATTTGTGTTACGGTTGAAGGACAAACTTGGTATTCTTGATCCCCACACTCAAATTGAATTGAAGTTCAAAGTCCCGATTATGAATATATCTCCAATCAAAATACGAGAAGATGAAAGACTTAAATTGGTACATATAAGTTAATAAGGAAACTGCTATATGCATTACTATTTTGGAAATCGAGCTTCTAATTGTTGATATTGTAAGGGATACAAATTTTCAAAATCCTTCATTTGTCACGACGGAAGTTCATCCAAACATACAACATGATGATGCCGATCAAATGCAAAGTGTCTCAAACAATAAGGAGAAGCATTAATTTTTGAATTGAAGTTTAGAGTCTCATACATGAATATACCTTCGATGGTGAAGCAGACTGCAATCTTTATGATTCGTAAATTTAACAATGTGAACACATGATTTGTAAATTTTCGTTGTAGCTCATATCGACATGCCACAAGTTCTGTAGTTGTCGAGCACATATTGAGAAGATTGGTTAATCCTGATTCCGTAATTATTGTACGTGATGTAGAATGTGAGTTAGATGTGAAAATCAGTCACTACAAAGCAGACAAATAGACAAAAGTAGTTACATACATTAATCGTGTAGAAATAACATTACAGACAAAGTAGTTAATGAGACTATATTTCATCAGCTGTCAAAAGTTCAACTGTCGGTCTCGACAAATTGTCTCAATAATTCTCGACAGTACATTGCAAAGTAGTGAATGAGACTACCAATTCGGGCAAATGCACAACATTATGTATATATGTTACCACGTGAATCCTTGGCAAAAACTAGAAAACATAAATATAGTCGATAACATAAACATAAATTAGTTGCAAAATTAACAAATTTAGCTATCTCCATCAAATTTCCCTGTGAATGACACAAAATTTAAGTGAAGGTTATACCAAAATGAAAGAAAATACATCACTATTGGGAATTGTAAAAGCAAATCTAAAGTAGAAAACTACACAAAAATACTATCATTGTTCACCTACTCGGTATGAAACTGTGGATGGACCATATTCAAGGAAAAATGCATCATCTCAGGTTCAAACTCGATTGATCAGTTATGTGACTCATCTGTCGAAATAAACTATCGTTCTCGACAATTAGTTTCAATTATTCTCGAAAGATGACTAAATCTCAACAGATTAGTTGAGTCATCTGTCAATATGAACTATTGTTCTCAACAATTAAAATCAGTATTTCTCATCTAATGACTACTTTTCGATAGATCAATTTTGCAGTCATCTGTCGACATGTCCAACTTTGATCATAGTAAATAAGTGAGTTTAGAAGAATTTGAAATGACTATGTGAATTGTTAGCATTCTTAACATTTCTAAATAGAAACTCCTATCCATTTCATAAAATTGGACAAGTAATTCTACCAAATTCTTCTAAACCTACTTATTTACTTATTCTTCTAATAAACGAAAAAAGGTCAAGAGGTGGTCCACAACAGTTGAAGAACGAAAGTTATCAGTAGTAATACATGTATTTTATCAATACGAAACACTATCATTTTCCATCCACAATAAAACCTTAATTGAAGAAAAAAAGAACAAACAAAATATCATATAAAAAATCTGTCAAGATGTAGTCCACAACAATAGACTACAACAAAATGGATGAACAAATTTGAGTTTTGACTGGTGCAAATGAAGATTTCATCTTTGATTTAAAACAAATCCTAGAAATTGATCGAAGTTTGGACCAACTCAAATCGAAACTCGGAAGTTACATCAGATCGAGATTTATGAAGATTTCTTTGCTTTTGCTAAAACAATTTCTAAATCTGTAGAAACTTTTGAGAAGATTTTTGAAAAATCAAGATATATATATATATATATATAACTACAGATATAAATATAAAATTTGTACAACTTTTTCTTCTTGTTAAATCAACATAAATCAAATACACATGAGATTTATATTGTCTACAATGGTAAAAAAGTTCAAAAGTGATATTTTTGCAATGATTATTAAAAAGTGACATTTTTGAAAATGTCAAGTCAATAAGTGATATGTGGTGCAGTTTCCTCATTTAAAAAATAGGGTTTTATTTTAAACGTCAATCTTAACAAATGCCTGGCAAGACGACGACTTATTTGAGATTATCAATCATAAAGTTTATATATTCATTTTATGTTTTAGTCATATCAAATTGCTCGTTGTTGGACTTATGTTATGTGTATTTTTTCATCATTATCGATGCCTTTAACATGTCATCACAAGACCATGTTTCATTTGTAAACACCAATCTTAGAATCCATGCACTTTTTAAATTTTAATTGTGTTAAATTATTAATTTGAGCTTAATGGACGCTTATATCATTTTAGAATTTTATCTTAAATGGTTAAGAATGTTAAGAGGAATAATATAAACCTTTATATATTGATTAACATTTTTTTTAATATACACAGCGTGTAATTTATCCCTTAACCATCTCTACAAAAATATGATTAGATAAATTGTAATAAGTATTCAAAATGCGTCTATAGAGCATTCTATACCACGTGCATGGGAGTGGACCCTTTGTGTGTTGTGACTAGCCTAGATGGTTGTGTTGAAGTGTTGCACCAAATTATAACTTACGAGAATGAATGAAAAACTACACAAGCTAATTATCAAGTTTTTGATTCTTCTTTCAACGTGGGATTTATTACTCGCACTATGTAATAGTACTTCCAATTTTGTGAGAGATTGAACCAAGAATATCTATAAATAGACTACTGTTTCTCTCCTTCATTGGTCACACACATGTATGTACATATATGCATTCAAGATTACGAATGCGATAATGATTCAAACTTATCAATCCTTGTGATACGAGATACATACACTTTTTAAGCTATTAATATATATATTTTTTATTTAATATGGAGCCATAAGAGCTTGTTTGATATACATTATTTTGAAAATAATGCATTTTTTTGGTTTATGTGATGGTGAATATATGATTGAAAAAGAAGAAAAAGTTATTGATGTGATGAAAAATACTATTTTATTGAAAAATTTGTGGTTGAAAATGAGTAGAAGAATGAGAATGAGAATAAGAATGTGTACCAAATAAGGGCCACGACACCTAAAATTTTCTCGACCAAATATATTATCCAACAAGATAAGATAATAAATTGTTGGATAATGCCATGTCCTTGTTCCCCTCATTGGAAATGAAGTGGTAAGAAATAACTCATGAAAATTACTTATTTTGTTTCTTGTGGCGCTATTGGTGGTGGTAGGGAAGATCAATTATTTTCTTATATCAGAGATCCCAACTGATTGAGGGTGAAATTTTTTAAAAAATAAATAAATAAAAAGGTGGGATCAAGCCCCACTTTGACAATCATTATTTTAAAAAAATTAAATTTTGAATAGTAATTTTTAGAAGAATGTGTGGATAAAAAGAAGGAAAAGAATTTTGAATTTACATGTAGAATATTTTATTATGCGAATGTGTAATTGAAAATGAATATGTAGAATTTTTTTTTTTTAAAATAATGATTGTCAAATATGGACCAAACTCTTTCATTGCATTAAGATCAAGAATTTGATTAATCATTGTTTAATTTTTTGTTACATCTTCTTTCAATACTAAGCCCCTATTTGATTCTCATTGTTCCATAAAAAATTGTAATAGTGAATTTTTGAAAAGTGTATAGTTAAAAAGTAGGAAAAAAATTTGAGTTTACATACAAAATATATTTATTGTGAGAATGTGTGATTAAAAATAAATTTAAAAAAAGAAAAATGAAAAGAGTTTTGAGATAATGAGAATGGGGCTAATTATAGCAATAGGTGGAGAGTATTTTCCGGTCTGAAGGGAATTTTTGTTCTCTAAGGTACTATTTATAACAAATTTGAATCATTACTCGAGATTTGTGGATTATTTTCGAATAAAATGTTTGTACGTTGTTATATTATCTATATTCAATTTAATGTAATAAACACATTTTGAGAGTTTACGAGCCTGTTTGGCTAAGATTTTTATTTTAAATGACTTTTTATCTCTTAATAACCATGTCTTGAGAATTTACCTTTTTCCAAATTAGAAGTAAAAAAAAAAAAGTAGTAACACATACTTTATTAGTAAATATGTAACTTATTTTTTAACTTTTATTATTAAATTGCATCTCTCTTAACATTATCGTTTTTATTATCATTTTATAAACATCTTGCTAAGCATCAAGGTTTAGTTTTAAGAAAATTACTTACAAGTGAAAAAAAGTAAGATTTAAATTTGAAAACATGATTTTGTACTTAAAAGTAAAAAATAAAAATAAAGCAATCAAGACATGTTTAGTTATTTTTGGTCATAGCCAAACATGTCGTCAAGAGTTGAGATATCTCTTGCAGTCCTAATTTTAATGGGCCAAGAATTTCTAATTGATCAATAAAATAAAGTGGAAATTACACGAAACCTTACTTTAAATATTGAGAATTTTAAAATCAGATAAGATGTTTCATTGTTAAAAAATCAGATCTTTTATTTTAGTTTAATATTTTTACTAATAAACATCACACAAACCCTAATATACTCTCTCTCTCTCTCTCTCTCTCTCCAAAGCGTCGCCTCCCTCCAGCATCTCTCTCTCTACATTTCTCCACAAACGACGGAGCACTAGCGCGCAGTAAGACGGCGGAGCCTACAAGCAACGAGGCACAACACCGTCTCGCTGCGGATGGAATAGTGAGGCGAGGCAGCGTTGATACAGTGGTCTGCCACCCCTGCAGTTCGGTGGTTGTGGGATGCTAGTTGAAAAATTGTGGTTTTGGTGGTGGTGGTGATGGTGGAAGAGTGATGACGGTAGTGAGGTGATGGCGGTGTGGGGTGTTGGTGGTTTGTATCTGATTTGTTGGTAGATCTAACGGTGGCGCTTACGCTGTTCTGCCCGAGTTTGTAATTTTTTGTTTTTTAGTCGTCCGTTCTGCCGTTCGTCGGTGGTGGTTTTGGTCGCGGTGGTTTGTGTGTGGGAATTGTTGGAGTGTCGCGATCTGGTAGTTAATTTTTAGGAGTTTTCTTGGTTTTTTATTTTGTTGGGTGTCACAGATCTGGTGACGATGACGGTGACGGTGACGGTGGCGCGACGGTGGCGCCGTGGCAGTGGCTGCAATGGTGGTGATGTTTGCTGTGGGTGTTAAATTTTGTTTTTTTTTCTTTTTTTTTTTTGGTGGGGCGTGATTGACGTGGGGCGACAATGATGGTGACAGTATGCGGTGGTGATGTCAATATTCAATGATTGTGGTGGCGGTTTAGGCGTTAATGATGTGGTGGTCACTAGCATTGCTGGTCGTCACAATTTTTTGAGTTGTTTGTGATCATTAAATTGGTTAATCCGTGACCAGTAAACAATATATGACCAATGAAAAATATGAATTGTGACTAAGAAATAATTTGTGACCTAAAAATTTGTTAATTTGTGATCGATTATAAGTTGTGACTTATAATGTTCGTGATTTGTGATCGATAAAGAAATTGTGACTTATAAATTTTTTATATGTGACCAAGGAAAAAATTGTAACATTTAAAATTTTTGAATTATGACCGTAAAAAAATTTGTGACATTTAAAATTTTTGATTTGTGACCAAAAAATAATATGCGACTAATTAAATTGTGAATCTGTGACCGATGAACAAATTGTGACCTATAAATTTTTTTAATTGTGAGCATAAAATAATTTTTGACATTTAAAAATCTTGATTTGTAGCTGAAAATAATATATGACTAACTAAATTGTAAATCTGTGATCAAATTATATATATCTGTGACTGTCCTTAATATATTTAATTAATTAAATTATAAATAAAAATTAATAAAAATCTAATTTTTAAAAATGAAAACTTATTTTCTTATTATTGAAATGAGTCATACTTATTCCCTTAAAATAAATGAATTGAAGGCCCACTTTATAGTCCATTATATCAATCTAAGGTCTATAATCCTTCTTCTAGATGGCTTTATATTGGTTTAGCAAGTTTTAACTTGGAAAAAAAAAAATCATAAATCGAGTATTAAGTATGTACCAAATCAATTTTCAAGCATTAAGTTTAAAAATCTGAAAGTCTTGTTAATTCAATATTTTAATTTTAAATACCAATATTATCAAATTAAACTAATCTACCCCCATATACCCCACCAAAACAATCACCCCATCCTCTCCTCGCGTACCCGTTCGTCGATCACCTCTTGTAGTTGTTGACATCCACCTCATTGATGACTTCTTCAACGACGAACTGATCATTGTTCAGTAGCCACTAAGCATTGTTGGTTTAGATAGTAGAGATAGAGGAAGTAATATAGCGATCATTGGAGAACATCAACTGAGTATCGCTAATGACTGATCATTTTCTTTAGCGACGATTCAACAATGCTGATATAATTTAAAACTATTTTTTAAAATTGAAAAACAGTTACTGGTGTAATTTACGGAATACTTATCGAGGTAAATAGTTTCAATTCTCACCGTTGAAATCTGAATAATTGAATTTGTGACTAGCTCGAATAACTAAGGTTGGAGAAATCAATGGCAAGTGATCAGATCTCTTGAATTTGTGAAGTGTGACCAATTTTAACAGTATGTAACCAATTTTAATTAATATGTGATATTTAGACATTGATCCATAACCAATTAAATTGATCTGTGACTTGTCGACATTGACCTGTGACCTATGCAGGATGACCTGTGACTTGTGAACAAATTGTGCGTCACCTTCACCACCTCCTACATATTGTCACCTCCACCGTCTGTAGACATTGATCCATAGTTAGCAGACTTCACCAACACCTCAGATCCACGACCACCATCTCCTAGACATCACCACCACCCCGCGCCAAAACACACCACCTTAACATGCCACCAACAACAAATCAGAGAAAAGTCACACCATAGCGCCTGCAGCGACACTGTGCAAGGCCCCGCGTAGCTACATCATTGTCGTTGCGCGCAATAGCACTGTGAACACCACTGTGCACATAGTTCCTATAAGCGCCATCACCTTTTGAGAGGGAGAAGTAAGTGTTGACGGTTGTGTGAGGGGTGTATGAAGAGAGGGTACAGAGATATAGATAAAGAGAAGAGTGAGACTGGTATGTGATTTATATGTAATTTTCTCTTTTAACTTTCCTTTTTCTTTTATTATTTTTTTTACCCTAATTAGGGGGCTTTTTTTAGTTTGGAATTAATTTTTTATTAACTACATTGTAATTTTTCCAACAAAGTGGTTCAAGATTATATCAAAGCAAAAGTTTTTGGACACTAATAATTAGTAGATTTGAAAGTCAATCATATATTCATGATAGTTAGGAATCAACAAATTACACGTCTAATTCTTGAACTTGAAAAATCCAATAAACTCTAAGCAGCTAAAGGTCAATTTATTCCTCTTGTCGTTTTAGTTCGAGTTTGAATTTCACTCAATTTAGATTATCGATTCAATTGTCAAGTTGGGTCCGAACCCAATCCTTAACCAACCCTAATGATAATTTTAGTTCGAGAAATCTAAATAAACTTCGTAGTACAATTTTTTTATATATATCGAGAGCATAGCGTGCATTATAATTTCAAAGTTTCCTCATTTCAGAACACAGTGAGTAGATTTTTCATAATGAATCCCTTCCCTCCAATTACATAAAGCTGGAATCAAAGTAAATAATTCAAAGTTTACTCATTGTAACTGTAGAGTTAATTTAATCAATGCTCACCAAACTTTAGTTTATATTACTACTTGCTCATCGATCTATAAAATATAACTCATTGCTCACCCATCTATTTAATTACTTACCCATCCATCACCCATTTCATTTCCGTCAACTTCTATTAACGGATTGTGCCACGTGTTGGATGAAAATTTGACGTGGCAAATAATGGACATTAAATCAGCCAACTGGGATTAAAACTCGTTCTCTCAAATTAAAGTAACACCCGTTTCTTCCCCTCTCCCCTCAAATGAAGACCAGTTTCTCTCTGAACCCATTTCCCCTCTTCAAATTAAAATCGCAGAGCCCTCTTTCCCTCCTCATCTATATCAATGTTCTTCCAAATGTGAATCCCTAGATCGAAATTTCAAGATTATTAATCAAAGTCTACCTAATCCCGAGCAAAATCAAAATATTTGAAAACAAGAAAATCCCCCAAACTTGGTATGGAATGCAATTTCACTGAGGAAGAAACAAGATTGGTGATAGACGAAGAAGAACCACCAAATGGTAAATTTTCATTGGATTTTTAATATTCTCTTATGGGACCACAGTTCTTTTGTCACCCATCAGGCCATCTCCCAAACTACCTTTTCTGAACAATCAACTTGCCATCTTGCAACTCTACCTTGGTCCCGGTAACTGACCCGTCAAAAATACAGAATTCCCCGCCTACCTCTTTGGGGCAACTTTCTTAACCTCCAAATCATTACTCGCGGCAGATGGATGAAATTGAGGCGGGTTTCTTTGGGGCAACTTTCTTAACCTCCAAATCATCCTTCGCAGGCCCACCTTCGCCATTGTATCAACATATTCCCTAATTTTCTCGAACACAAATGGCTTACCCTTAGCCAAAATTGCTTCTTTCAATTGTTTCCCAATCAGCCATCGTCCTTAATCGAACTCTTAATCTCCGGATCCTCCCGTTGGAATCAATTGTGTGTGTATATATTTTCCAAACATCAAGATTTCAGCTGGGATTCTGGTGGCGAATTTGAGGATTCTGGGTTTTTAATTTGTCGCAGGGAAGAGGGTTAAGAGAGAGGATTCAGAGAGAAATGGGTTGAGAGAGAACTGGTCTTCATTTGAGGGGGGAGGGGAAGAAACGGGTTTACTTAATTTGAGAGAAAAACGAGTTTTAATCCCGGTTGGCTGATTTAATGTCTATTATTTGCCACGTCAAATTTTCATCCGACATGTGGCACAATCCGTTAATAGAAGTTGACGGAAATGAAATGGGTGATGAATGGGTAAGTAATTAAATAGATGGGTGAGCAACGAGTTATATTTTATAGTTCGGTGAGCAAGTAGTAATATAAATTGAAGTTGGGTGAGCATTGATTAAATTAACTCTGTAACTGTATCAATTAAAATGAGACTCAACGACTCTCAAACAATGCGTGCAGAGACGGATGTAGGGGGGGGGGCTGGGCAGGGCTGCAGCCCAGTCCCCCCCACAGTCCAGTAAGGCAAAAAAAAAAATTTATGTAAAAAATTTTTTTTTTATGAGTAAAATTTTTTTTTTTCAAATATTAGCCCGGTCAAAAAATTTGTAGCCCGATCTCTGATTCAATCCTGGACCCGTCCCTGAATGCGTGCCAATTTGTTGGCATTACTGAAGAGAAAACACACATTGTGTACACACTACATAGGGAATGACGTTTGGCAGAACATTTAAAAATTCAAAAGTTATTTCTGATTGTAAGAATTTGTATGAAAGAACTTTTGAAGGTAGCTAATCTAAGGGCCATTTGATTGGACTTTTATTTTTGCTTCTCGTAAACTTTATGAAAAAATAGCTATAACTAGCTTTGTTTAAAAATTCTTCAAACCAATCAGGGACTACGTAAAGAAATGCATGCGAACTCATGATGGATCAAGATGATTTGATCCACAAAGTGTTAGCATTGAAAATTACAATTCTAATACGAGGTTAACGGACTAAAGGTTCATTTGGTACGACTTTTGAAAAGTCAAAATGAACTTTTAAGATTCAAAAGCTACTTTTGGATCCATTTGACTAATTTTATAAAAGTATTTTTTTTAGTTAAAAGAACTTTTAGAAGAAGTTGGTTCAAGGTGGCTTCTTCGAAAAGCACTTCCGTATCTAATGTATGAATTATAAATTGCTACTCATTACTTTGTTCAAGTAGTTAAGTTTTATGTAATTGACAATTCTGTAAACAAAATGACTGAAATAAATATATCGTAAAAAGTCAAGGAGTTAATTGCAATATTGTATAATTGAGTTAGGTAGATTATGGTTCGAGTTTGGAATAAGGAAAGAAAAGACGTCGCAATTTCGCTAGCTCATCTCCAAGCTAATGCTCAAGCAACAAAAATAGAAACTATGTCGCTCGCCTGTCACCCGTCTCTCACTCCAGTGATAGACTATCGGTTTCCTATCATTAGCTTATTGCTCGAACGTCAGTGTTATACATAAAACCCTACTTCGTGTTTTTGCAGAGTTTTAAACTGCCCAAGCTACCTAACATTCTTTGAAGATCCAAGAGCTTGTTCATGTATTGATTCTATCCATTTACTTTTGAGATTATGCAACCATAGATTGGGGGAAAAACATCGAATCCAATGAATCCAAAACACTTACTTCCTAAACACCTTTAGGAATGTACTTTCTCAATTGAACTTCAAAGGCTGCTGAAAATTGAGAGAGGTTGGACTACAAGCGCATGAAGAGTACAATAATTGGTCATTCTTGATGATCCACTTGTAAGAGACAATTGTTGGAGATCGGAAGCTGGTGATTTCAGCAGGATCTTGGAGGTTACAGAAAGTAGAATGAAAAGTCTAGTGGCGTTGGTTAAACAACATCTAACTGTAAATCCATATTGTTTATACTCCTAGTTTATAGTGGAGGTAACTGACTTGGTCCCGAAGTTTTTACCTAGTTGGGGTTCTCCGTCAACATATCCGGTGTTATTTACTGTTTTCTTATTACAATTTGCGACAATTTAACTTAGGATAATTGAAATGTTTCATTAACCATCTAGAAACAATTAAAAAAGTAACTTGTTGCTTTTAATTGTGTTAATTCTGCTCGTAAGGTCAAACTAAATTGATAATCTAGATCCATCTAAGAGCATTTCACAAGTCAGTACATGTAATCTCTCATTTACACTTTTTTTTACACTCACATGGCAAAATCTACACTTGATTTTAAACACATCCATCACATCAGTGCATAAATTTCCTCCACATAGGAGGGAATGCCATCCAAGTGGTAAGGGATGATGTACATAATATCATAAGACGTAATAAATTTTATCGAGCATATTGTTCAATCCATGAAGGTCGTTTCAAATCAATTCACATTTCAACTTGAGTAAAACCACTAGCGTAACATAAAACCAAAATGTAAGCGGCATAAACTTTATATTGTAGCTATTGTCTGGTGCCTCCATGTTTGAATTCTAGCAGCAGTTCACACTTCCCTCTTCCCCACCCCTGCACCTCTCTACCTTAAACATGTAAACGTGAATTCCCATTTCCCCATTCCATCGCTCTCAATTTCCTCTTCTTAACAAACTCAAAAAATTCGCCCTTTTTGCCACAATTCCCAACATTCTCTTCATCGACAATATGGACTTCATGTGACTTCATCATTTTATAGTTTAAACCCCTAATTTATTCAGTTATAACGTGAGTTTAGAAGTTAAAGAGTCAATGGTGGTGTCGTCGTCGAGAAAATGGAAAGAACAAAGAGAAATGAGCCCGAAGAGGAATAAAATATGGGCCCCCATATTGTAAGATCAAATCTCAAAGAAAAAGTTCTTATTGTTTATTACCTCAGTAGAAATGGACAACTCGAGCACCCCCATTTCATGGAGGTTACTCTTTCTTTTCCGTAGGTCTCTATCTTAAAGGTAACCCCTTTACGAAAATTATGATGGGCTTATCGTGATGAAGAAAAAATCTAAATATTTTTGCTTTGTACAGATGTGATCAACTGTTTGAACTTTCTCCGAGGAAAAGGCATGGCCGCTATGTATTTTTGTCTTGCAAGCGGTATTGTTTCTCCCTGCAAATCCCACTTATTTTTTGATATTTTCAAAATAAGTTGTATGATTTTGATTTGAAAGTTTTTGATATATATAGTTGTTCAAAATCAATAAAAACGAGTGAAACGTAGTGTTGAATAAAAAGTGGAACTGGTGGCCCAAAAATTGGCACATGAGACTGAATAGGCCGGGAGGGCTTGCGGTCGCATAGGCCCTGCCATTGTTTGTTCTATTCGGCAACACAAGTTTGTTCCATGCAGTCATATAGAACAATGTTATAGCCGTTAATGGCCGTTTCATTTGAATTTCTAGCGACTTTTCATTCTATTTTGACACCATTTCGTGGAGTCTCGTTGAAGTCTATAAATAGGTGATTGATGTTCATTACAGTTAACTTGAAATTCACTTGTGATCATTATTTTCATTCTACAAAAAATTAATCAAAGCTCTTTCTCTATATTATATTCATATTCATCTTCTTTTGTGTTTTTAAGCTTTGGAGATTTTATTGAGTGTTTAAGTATTAATTATTTTCAAAACTTGATAAATCCTGCAAGTCGTTTGTCAAGATCTCTTTAGGCATCAAATTCAATCTGCGAAGGGACAAATATTGTTTGAGGACAACGGTTACGTGTTTGGACTTTCATTTTTATATTTTATTCCTGATTTTTATTCTTTGTTTTTTCTCCATTCCCTTTTTTGTGAAGACATGTTTCCAACAGTTTTGATTCAGGAGCTACAAGAATGGATTTGTGTGGCAAGATTTAGCTGAGAATGATTTTATCTACCCAGCTCACGGCCAAGAGTATGTTCTCAAAGAACCAAGCCGGAATCAAAGCAGAGAAGAGATCGAGATTGCGATCTAACCACCACCGTCCGATTCCAGCCCAAGAACTCTAGAAACATTAATGAAAGCCGATGGTCGGGTGATCCTACGTCCAGAAACAGTCAACGAAGACCCAGCGGTCAACAACCAAAAAGCCAGAACATCATCATCATCAGTTCTGATGCAATTAATATCTTGCGGTTCCAATTCATTTAAGAATCATGCTATAGTGCCTACTTGGATGACCACCCGGATGACCACCCCCACACACATTGGGGGAAAAATATTATTTTATTTTCGCGGGACCAACACACCCATGTGAGGGGGTGGTCATTCGGGTGGTCATCTAAGTGGACACTATAGCATTTTTCTTCATTTAATGATTGTGGGCCCACACGGCGGTTAAATTTGATTTCTCAGTACAAAATGAAACTCCCACGTGGCTTGGAATCGAGCGGGTTAACTGGAGGAATTGGAAGAGTGAAACTAGAGGAGAAAGAGTACTTCAGTGGGAGCTTAGTAGAGACCAAAAAAGAAGAATTTCCAGCCCTTAAAAGATCTTCTTACAATGCAGATAGGTAAGTTTCATTGTACATTAAACTTTTCATTTAGTTAATAATTTTTTTGAGTTAACTATTTGTATAATAATTAAAATTTCGACGTTAATTTTTTCTACAGGAGCTTGCAGTTGGAACTACAAGAGAAATAGATGAAGGAAGTGACAGCAAACTGCGTACCAAGAAAGCCAAAGAACCATTCTACTAGGAAAGAAGCCAACAATGACCACTAAATGTTGCAGATAGATGAGTGGTTTTTTTACAAATTAAGAAACATAGCTTGGTTGTACGAGAATGCCTTTTTACGTTAGTCGAGCCTAAGTTTAAGGTTCAACTCTGAATTTTCACACAATGTGGTTGGTCATACTTGTTCTAGTCCATAGAGCCCGAAAACGTGTATTGTAATTGCGACTCTAGATACGAATAAAATCTAGTCTTTCAATTAAAGAACGAGTTATCCTTTTGCATTGAGCCATTTTTCTTATTAGTCATATTCCAATAACTTTTGTGAAGTATGTGTATGCTTCTTTGACTTTGTATCTTGGGAAGTTAACATTTTGTCCCATGTTTAGCCCCAAATTCTAACGTTATAGTGTATCTAGAATCCTAGGTTCTTCTTGTTTCTTACAATGGGAAGATTTAGATCAACAAGAAGTTGGGATGTGAAGTCATGGGACTTCACATTTGACTATTGCTCCACAATACAACAAAGAGTCGTAAACACCAAGCAAAGTTGAGAATTAACTTATTTGAGAACTTATAAGTGATACACAATATTGGATGTATGACTGGATAATGTGATGAATTTAATTTTAATTTTAATTTTTCCCCTTTTTATTATCAATTAGCAGTCTCTTTCAGTGGGGGCGTCACATCATTTGGGCACCTCCCCTATTGTAATCCAACTTGGATTGTGTAGCATAGTCCTTTTATTATTGATCAATGTTAGAGAACTCATCTCTAACAAACATGCTATATGTGAGTTAGTTGATTCGCTTAACGTATACAAAATGACTCAATGTTACAGTGCCATTTGGACAAACTAATCTATCAACAAATGCATAGAATTGAAGCAAATGAACCTACTTTTCAAACCCACAGCCCCAACCAGCAAGTGAACACAAAGGAACAAAATCATAGCCATTAGATGACAATTGAAATGCATTATTTAAAAGATAAAGCTATTAAAGAGAGGACACATTTATTGATTTAAATTTTATTTTTATCGTGCTCAATCACGTTACTCCAATAGATTAACAAGAAGTTTCCATGTGAAGTCGTGGACTTTTTGACTATTGTTGAACAATACAACGAAAGTTGTAAACAAGAAGGAATGTTGAAATAGAACTTACTTGGGAACTTAATCGTAATGGGACAATCTATCTTATACTAAGATGAGAAACAAAAATACTAAATCCCATTCTTATCTTGTTATGGCGGATCGTCTTGAGTCGTTATGGTGGTGATGATTTTGTTGGTGGCGATGTTGTGGTGTTTAGTGTTGGTGGTGGTGCTATTGTGGTGGTAGCCACGTTATCGGAGTTGGTGGTGGATCTGGTGGTGACGATGGGGTAGAGGTGGTGGCGATGGTGTCAAAGGTATGTGACCCACTATTTGGTGTATGTGATCAACTATTTGATTTTTCGTGACTAACTATTAAATTGTGACATTAAAATTTGATAATTTGTGATTAAAAAATAATTTGTGACCAACAAATTTGAAAATATGTGATCGATAGATAAACTGTGACCTATAAAATTTTGATCTACGACCTCGAAATAATCTGTGATATATAAAAATTTTAATTTGTGATCTCAAAATAATCTGTAACCAATTAATTTGATAATATGTGACTAGTAAATAAGTTGTAACTTATAATTATGTACATATGACCATTAATTATATAATTGTGACCTTATAATATTTAATTAATAAATATATTTAATTAATTAGTTAATACCTGAATTTTGCATTTTGAAATTTGAAACCTAAAAATTGAATTGTGTCATAGTTGAAACTTGACTTTTGAATTTTTCCCCTTATACGAATCCAACCCATTAAGCCCACCTTAAACCAACTGAGGAAACAATCTGGGCCCAGAATCAAAGATAGGTTAAACGTAAGTGCAGTGTGTGTGCGGGATGAAGATAGGTTAAGTGAAACATGGGGGCACCTAAATTGAGCATTATTTGATTAAGGAAACAAGAGAATAATGTTCTATTTGGATGAACGATGAAAATAATAATTTCATTTTAAAAGATAAATTTGATCTGACTTAAAAGCTAAAAAATCGTTTTTTAATTGATTTGAATGCGTAAGTTATCGATTCTCACAAGGTACATAAAATCAAATCTTTGAATTCCTAGTGATTCCTACTTTCCCATGTTTCTTTTTCCTCTTGCATTGGTTTTACATGAGATGTTGAGCTCACGAAAAACTCTCTTTTGTTGGTGCCCAATAGGTGCACGCTACCTGCCCTCAACTAACCATCCATAGTATTCATGTAATGATTCATGTACTGAAGCTCAACTATATAAATAATAAATGATATAATCAGATTCAGAAGATACGTATACGTTATATTTAAGTATAACGTATTGACATTGTATCTACCAATTTATAAGTTTTAGATGTTAGATGATATGCAGATTTAAGTGTAAGTGTTGGTGTTACATGTGGTACCTATAAACTTATATGTACACGTCGCACAATGCAATTAATTTTCTTAGATGACATGCAAATTTTAGTGTAAGTGTCACGTGTATGTACCTACAACTTTATATGTACATGTCGTACAATATAATTAATTTTCTTAGATGATGTGTAGATTTAAAGTGTAAGTGTAAGTGTACAATTAATTTTCGTTTCCATTTAAACCGTGAAGTTAATTTTTCTACCCGAGAATTTATGATATTTTTGGATCCACACACAATTAGGTAAAATAAAGTAATAAAAAGTGAATGTTAATCAAACAATTTGTATTTTGGATAGACTGTATTTTTCGCTCTTTTACAATTTACAGCATGATGAGTAAGTAAAATTAGAGAGGATTAAACAACAAGATTAGAAGAATCGAGTGGTAGTATTTTAACTTTTTTTGTAATTTTCAATATTACATTTCTCTCCCTTAACTGTGAAAAATTGGAGCCTATGTAAGTAGAGTCTTTCCCGACTTTAACAATGTCCGCGCCTATCATTTTTCTTGCTACATTTGTCTTAAACAAAACAAAATTCCAAAATATTTCTGAGTTCGGATTTCTTTTTACTTACCCGTGAAGCCTCTGCTCTATGCTCCTATGTTCATATCTTTATTTCAATTTGCATGCTGCAAAATCACCAAAAAAAGGCACACAAACACCATTGGCACACTGTAGCTAATCGCCTATACACACATCTGTATGTATCTGCATGTTCTTTATGTTTAGAACTTATTCATGATCTCTTTATGTCTATGGTGTTCAATCTTGCTTTATCAAAAATGGGTTTGTGTTATATTTGAATTCTAACTTGGTTCTTTTTTATTTATTTGTTTTGAAGTTAGTGGGGTTTCTGGGTTTTAATTCAATTGGGTTTTTTCTGCACTGATGGCACCTTTGAGAGGAAACAAAAAGAGAAGGAAGGTTGAGAATAAGGATGAAGAAAACTCTTTGGTTTCTGGGTCTTCAGAAGAGGGTTCTGCTAATTGGTGGAATGCTTTCTCAAAGAAAATTGCTGGTAATCCAAATTCTATATCAGTTTATTTTTTGTTAAAAGTCGAATATTTTATGATAAATTTGATGTTTTATTTGTTCTGTTGATCATTTAAGATATAATTGGAGATTTTTAAACATCTAATCCTGATTAACTTTAGATTTTTTGTGTTTGTTTAATATAATTTGGCTGCCCTTACATTGAATTTAGATGTTTTGTGTTTTTTGAATGTGTATGAATGTGTTGTAGTAGATCCTTATTTTGCTTTGATTTTCAACTTTAAAGTTATCCTTTCGATTAATGTTTCGGTTTCATTAATTTTACATATGATTGAAGAAATCGTGCGAGTTTCCTTACAGTGAATTAACATGTTTGTATTTTGTGAATGCGTATGAATGTGTTAATGTAGTTCTCTATTTTACTTTGAATTTCAACTATTGTGTTATCCTTTCAATTAACATTTTGGTTTCATTAATTTACAAAATTATTCAAGATATAATGCGAGTTTGTTGTTAGTCTTTTGTGCCATCTTTGTGCGCATCATTGAGTCATCTTCGTGCGGATGTATAAGCTTCACTGTACAGATTAGCACTTACTGATCCCTTTTCTTAAGAATGGTAACAAATCCACTGGTTCATTTTGGGAATAAATTGCTGCTGTTTCAAGAACTAGTTAATTCCATTTTCATCAAAACAGAGAATATGAGAAACTCCTTGTGTTCAATAATGATACCACCATTTCTCTTTGGAAGTTAGTTATTTATTTTTCTGTAGCTACATATGTGCTGGCAAAAGCAATTTCAAGCCACATTATTAATTATCTAGTAGTTTAGTTTATGTGCAACTGTTAAGGAACACAAGTTTTTTCCTTCTAGTTCTAACACCTGGAATCCTCTTATTTTTTCGTGAAGTTTAGGGTAATGAACATTGATTTTCATTGTTTGGAGGGGGAATTAGTTGATGATATGGGGTTCTGGTGCAAATGTGAACTTATTTTCATTGTGTTTAATGGTATTGGTGATCGAAAATATTGCATATGAGGCTTTGAAAGGAGTTTCTAATTAATTGATGGAGTATCTGATATGCATAGAACTGCATTCACCTATATAAAAGTTTGTCATGTGATGTAGATATTACTAATAAATTCAGAAAGTGTTGTAATTCGTCGGCATAATTCAACAACTTATAAGTGCAAACTTAATGGAAACTTAGTGTTATAAGTCGTTGGCATAATTCAACATGCCATTACCGTTTAGAAGTTGATTGTTTAGTTGAGTTTGAAGCCCAAGGATCTTTTAAGCCCTTCTTTCTTGTTGCATTCAATTGGAAATGTAGTCCTAATATCCCCCAGACTGAATGAAGAACTCATGAAATACAGAAAACACGTGTTAGGGATGGGACTTTGTCCAACAAACTTACATGTTTGTATCAACAGAACTTAAGTCTTATATTCAGCTGGTGGAAATCACTAGCACATCTCTCCCTGTAACATATATATTTGTTGTGGAGAGAAGGAAAATAACTGGGATAGAATGTTTGCATTGGCATATTTTCGGAAAACCAACTGATAAGTAGCCTAGGTACCTTCAGTTTGTTCTCCAATCCTTCTTTTGCATATGTTCAGGAATTAAATCTTAACATACTCCCTCCTCTTGTAGTATTATTTTAACTAGAATAGTGTGGGTAAGGATTCGTTCTAAATCCTCCAGCAGGCACAGTTAATGTCTTCTAAAAATAAAAAATTAAAGAAAGTAAAAGATGAAAAATTAATGGAACTGCTCGAGATTTCATATAGGTTTTACTACATATTTAAACTTTTTAGCTTATTATCTTATTAAACAGATGATTTTGGTAAAAATTTATTGAAAAAGTAACCAATGGGCTGCATTTTTAATATTGGAGGAGCTACACGCTGTTGACGGAACTTTAGTAAAGCAATCTATTATTGAGTTTCTTACTTGTAGAAGACAAAAGGAGACGTATAAAACTCCATTTGTTGCTTCTAAAGTAAAGTCGATGCTTCTAAATATTTTAGGGTACATGCAATGTGTTAAATAGGTTCTGTTTTCTAATATATCTGCAAACCAATTCACAGAAAACGATTGAAGGAAGCACACTAATGTCTAAAAATAGTGAGCTTTAAAGTTCTCTTCCGTGAGTCGATTTCAGGAGTTAACTAAGGTAGTTTATAGTGACAGAGAGTAGGAATACATAACATGTAAATACTGTGACTAATACTCAATGAGTACAATAAGTGCATGTTTCATTATTTGATAGGAATTGATGGAAGACAATATTTGAATTTATTTATTCTTAATACTGCCCATTAGTGTAAAGTACACAGTACTAGCAATTTATAAGAGATTTCTTTCACAACCTTGGTAACTAAAACCAAATATCAGAGTTATATCATTAATCTGAGTATCACATGAAACGAGGAAGAGAATCAAGAGACAAATTTTCAGTCCTATAAGCTGTCGTTGTTCAACTATCCAGGATGTATTCTTTTAGATTCATGACCTAAAAAAATAGATTGATGAATTGACTTTGTTTATTGGATTGATTTTGGTTTTGATTTAGCTGCTTCTTTCTTTAACATGGGTTTCCATTATTTGTAGCTTGTTTTTCTATCTGTAGACAGTCATCTAATAGCCTGTCTTCTTATATAATCTAAAATTGTCTTTTGCTCATGTGCCTACACTGTTGATTTATGTATATTTACAAAGTGGCTTGATTAGATTTTGACCATTCTTAAATTTCTGATAAGAGAGGCAGCGATTTTTTTTTTTTTTTTTCCATAATATTCTCTTGAAATAGTTTTCTCAAAAATCAGGAAAAAGGATTATAACTGAAGCTTTGCTATTAATTTTCATGGTTTCTTTAAAGCTCTGCCAATGAACTTCTATATATATATATATATATATTTAACAGCTCTGATGCTTGGACTCTTCGAAATAGTAGGAGTACCCATGTCGGATACGATACGACATGAGTATGGGTATGGGATATGTGTCGGATCCTCCAAATTTCAATAGGACACTTCGTCATTTTTGCTTCTTCTTCTTCTTTCTTTTTTTTCCTCCTTTTCTTTCCCTTTCTTCTTTCCCATTTTCGCTCTCTATAAACATAGCGTTGCCGCCGAGAGAGTAGAGAAAGGCGACGACTCTAAATTTTTCCTTCTTTTTCTTCTTTTTTCATTTTTCTTTCCATTTTCTTTTTTTTTCCCTTCTTTCCCTCTATGTATCGATAGTTTAGAGTTTTATTTGTATAAAATAAAAATGAGTTCCACTAAGTTCAAATTGCAATCCAGTCCCTCATTTTCTATTTTATATAACATTTAGTAATTCTCATAATTGAAGACTAAGCTCCAAATTTCTATTTTATTCGTCTTAACCCTTTATTCAATACTAATTTTATTCTTTGTGAATAATTGATTTTGACATCTTGAATTAGTATAAAATTGAAGTTTGAAAGGTGTACCCAAGTACCCGCGTCCAAAATTTGGACTCTTTTGAGCCATGTCCCCGTATCCTACAGTTTAAAAAATAAAATATCCGACACTTAGATATGTACCCGTACCCGATACCCGTATCCGAGTCCGAGCATCATAGTTTAACAGTGCTAGTAAAATATCTCATTGTGGTGTAAATATGTAAACCTTGAATACTTCTAGTAGATATATTAGAAATATATGATGAACATGGCTGATAGTTATCAACTATCAAATCAAGCACATCAAAGTATAGCTAGTGCACGTGATATATCTACATATTCTGAGTGCATGTTCTTATTTTGGTTGAGATTTATTAGAAAAAGTACAGCATTCAGGGAGGTTACGAAGTCTATCAAAATAGAAGAAATTGTTTCATTTTATCATTATGCGTGATTTGAAAGAATTTTCACTTCGTATATATCATGTGATTTTCAGATTTAAAAAAAGTTTCTGTACCTATCCTGGTGCAAAAGGAGATCTTGGACTCTTTATCTGAAGGTGCGGAGCAAACTGTCGGACTAGGAGCTGCAATTTCCTATTCTTTTGTTGACCAATTGCTGCAGTTTCCTATTCTGTAGTTGCCGCTTTATAATAAGAAGTTTCCGATTCCATATCTGATATGTTGTCTATCATCAGATATAGCTAGATAGCCACCTCTTTCTCCACATATAGCTCCACTGGAGATAATAATTTTACAGATAAACAGATGGAAAATGATATTTTTAATGTATTAGGGAAAATATCCTGGAAGTAATGGTTTTAGTTTTTCAAATAATTCCTGAACTGTCGTCTCAGTTTAATTGAGGCTTGCATTAAGTGAAAGTGGATGAACTAAATGACTTCTTCCTTCCTAGTTAGGCAGTTTCAGGAAACCTTCTATCTGTATTTTTTTTGGCTTTATGACATTAGGTAATCAAAGTAAAACTAACAGGATAATGTCCATTATCCAAAAATAAGTATCCGTAGATGTTTAATTCATATTCTGGAATGGAAGTCTACAGGGAGATTTATCTCCTCGGGTTTTTCTGGTTCATGAATTTAAGAATGGCAAGTTAAGCATCAAGATCGTCCCCTAATAGTTTGCTTTTGTACCTAGAGCATGAACAATCGGTACACATAATTGTACTAGTCTGGATTATACTAAAATTGAAAAGTACAAATCAGTTATCACATCTCAATGTGACTTTAGATTGTTGATCATTTTTTGAAATGCGCATTCTAGCTTGACATTCATATTTGTCCCTTCTCTTTTCTTTATAAGTTGGTTGGCACGATGGCACATCACTTTAGTTTATACAATTTGCACACTATTGAGCTGATATATATATATTTCTTATGTTCATGGACTGTTTTTCTTAATTGGCATTTCACATTATTTGAGGCGTTCTACTTTTTATCGATAAAGACCTGATAGACTATGATCGACTTTTCTCAGACCAGTTTACTACTTTCCCTCTGCAGGTAGTCCATCTCAATCAAAGGGATTAGATAAGTTCAAATCTATTTTCCAAATGTCGAGAAACACGTTCGACTATATATGTTCCCTGGTAAAAGATCACATGATGGCCAAAACACATTTTTCTTTCTCAAATGGAAAGCCATTGTCATTATGTGACCAGGTAGCTTTGGCTTTGAGAAGGCTATCTTCAGGAAATTCACTAATTTCAATTGGTGACTCGTTTGGGGCACATCATTCAACCGTCTCTCAAGTGACATGGCGTTTTATCGAGGCCATTGAAGAAAATGGACTTCACCACCTCCGCTGGCCTTCTACTGAACAAGAAATGACCAAGATTAAAACCAAGTTTGAAAAAATCCGAGGCCTTCCAAATTGTTGTGGGGCGATTGATACCACACACATAAAGATGATGTTAACATCGTCTGATCAGGGAGCTGACATGTGGCTTGATCGCAAGGAGAATCACAGCATGATCCTGCAGGTGATTGTGGACTCTGATTTGAGGTTCCGGGACGTAGTCACAGGATGGCCGGGAAAGATGAACGAGTACTCAGTTCTCCAGAGTACGAATTTCTTCAAACTATGTGAGAAAGGAGAGAGGATGAATGGGGATAAACTAACTTTGTCAGAACAAACTGAAGTTGGGGAATATATAATTGGTGATACCGGATATCCATTGCTGCCTTGGCTCGTGACTCCTTATCAAAGTAAAGAACTTTCAGAATCCGAAGTCGACTTCAATAAGAGACTTATCTCAACTCACATTGTTGCAAAGAGGGCATTGGCAAGGCTGAAGGAGAGATGGAAAATGATTCAAGGAGATATGTGGAGACCCGACAAGCACAAGTTACCAAGGTTTATTTTTGTATGCTGCATTCTCCACAATATTGTTATAGACATGGAAGATGATGATTCAGACGAGGGGCCTTCGTCTCACCGCCACGATCCTGGATATCGGAACGAGGTTTGTGAATTTGTTGCTGAGTCTGCTTCGAATTTGAGGGACAAGCTATCTACGCATTTATCTGGTCTTAATTCTTAAGTCAATCAATGGAGTTACTGCCTAGCTTCTTCTCATCATACAGTTAAATAAGATAGGAGAATCCAAGGAGAAAAGAAAGTGATTTTAAATTTTCATTCAGGAATTGACTTTTTTTTTAATTAATTAAATAAATTTCAGAAGGTTAGTACTTGATTTTGCAATTTCTATAGAGATCTTGGAGACAGTTGTGTGTATTTCAATTTGTTATGTTTCCTGCGAGTATTGCTGTCAGCATATGATGCCACAGTAGATAAGTTGCCTGGTCTGCTTCGGACCCTGCCCCACTACCACACCCGCGCAACCTTCCCTTCCTCCTCCGGCCCCTGCCCGACTACCACATCCAGGTAACTCTCCCTTATTGACCAATTCCGAAGCACGACCAGCCCCATATTTTGGCGATTCTAACAAGCCTTCTTGATGTGACTGAGAAATGGTCTTTATTTTCCAATATACCTGCTTTACTATAGGGTGCAAACCTCGATTTTAACAATCAATATGGTTACGATACAACTGATATTATCAATGTCATTACGAAGTCAAACTCTCGGTACATCGGAGAGTTGCTATTGTACAAGGTTAGGGAGGGGCAGTTTCAAGACTGTACAAGAGACGAGGTAGTACATAGTAAATACTGCAGCAGCGAAGCCATTCAAGTGTTCTTCCAGTGTACTGCAAAATGAAGATAACAAAGAGAAACTAAGTATAACGTTAAAGTTTAGAAGATGTGGGCAAAGGATGGCACCTGAAGCCACGCCATGGCGCCCAGCTGACTGTTGGGCATTTCACGGCGTGGCTCTTGGGCGTCGTGGCGCACACCTGGCTGCTATATATAGCAGGTTTTTTACTTATTCTTCAGGCCCAAAAAATAGAGAGAAAAGAGAGAGAGTTAGGAAATGTTCTACAAGGTAAGAGGTTTGTTCTTCTTTGGGTATAAACGAAAGCTCAAATTCTTTTTTGGGGATTAACTTGAGAATTATTCAAGTAATCCATTCTAATATCATTCTTCATATAATTGAAAATCTCCATTTCACAAAAACTTGAGTTAGTTGGAATTTTGTCAAAACTTGTGATTGCTTCAACATTGATTCAAGGTATTGACTGGGCATCGTTTCCTAACAGAAGACAAACAGAGCTTTCACGGGAAAGAAATGCTTATAATTCGTTGATTTGAATCTATAAAGCAGTATCTTGCTGATCTTCACTTTGATCATCATTTACAGTGGTGGACCCAGGATTTTAGAGTTGGTGGATCATAAAATGAAAGATATTGAGATGAAGGAGGGGGGAGCATGGGGGTTCGGGGGCTGCGTCCCCGATTTTTTTTTTTTAGTTGAAGGTAGCACAAACATTCATAATGATTAAAGAACATGTACAATTAAAATGATAAAAGTTTGAAATACATATTATTTTTCATTCTTAAATTGCTGCAAAAATGAAAAAATTATTAACTCGAAAAT
Source organism: Osmanthus fragrans (assembly GCA_019395295.1). NCBI lineage: Eukaryota > Viridiplantae > Streptophyta > Magnoliopsida > Lamiales > Oleaceae > Osmanthus > Osmanthus fragrans. Next base: position 26,764,998 of record CM033355.1, on the reverse strand, counting down.
GCTCATCCGACCAATTACAGCAGCAGGCTGACAAACTGAAATCGGAACTACTTTTTAATTGTGTTAGGCTACTTGAAATTAAATTCAAATATGTACACAAGAATTTCTATCCAATTTCGAGGTCTCAACCCATGCTACCAAACAGTTTCTTCAACAATTAGATGGATCTACTACAAGAGGTGAAAACACTTCGTTGCTACTGACAATTAACAACCTCAGAAAAAATCAAACATACAACTAAACCAGCAAAACGGACAAAAGAACAACACATTAATATCAAAACAAATCACAACCTTCAACAACTCTCTGAATTCAAATATTAATTAACTAAAATTCATTTTCAAAGCCAGATTTCTGATTTTCCATCTAAATCTTTACTTATATCTAACATGTTATAATGAAAAATTACACTATACTTTATAAATGTTATATCCCAAAATATGTAGTTATATCTAATATCTAACATGTTATATTCAAAAATTGTAAAGTATTTTAAATAAAAAAAATGAAAAAAAAAAATTCTGATTGGTCCTAGGACCTATCAGGTCCACTGGTGGGTCCGCCCCTGATCATATAGATGATGCTATATATTTTTTTTCTTAAACAGTTTATGAAAGAAAACAATGCCCTTGTTTGGGCCACATTCTTGCAAAATGAAAATGAGAAATAGATCCGTTAGAACACACTATCCTAAGCCAATTGTAAGATAAAAGTAAAAAATGTCATGTCAGGTGAGACTTTCCAACAACTCTATTTTTCATTAAAATGGAGACAAAAATATGACTCAAACAAGAACTATGTAGGACCCGGGGGGCATAAGTTGATATGAAGTCGATGAGAGCATCAACATAAATACAACATAATACATAAATAAATGTTCGAAAAGGATAAAGGAAGAAAAAATCGTGATGGAGGACAATAGGCTTATTAATTTATACCTTATCTTGAAACAATTTAAGCAGTTTCTTTCAAAAGTTGCGATTATGACCCTTGGATATGGCCACATCCAAAAGCGATATATTTGATCGGTTCAAAAAGTATTTTACATCAAAAGTATTCTTAATCTATTTCCTCAATTTTCTTAAGAAATAATCCATCTTTTGTGTAAAAATTCCGCTTCAACGTTCATGTAAAAGTTCAATGATAACAGCAAACTAAATGCAACTACTCGAGCCAAAAAAATGTCGAAAAACAACATTGGAACATGTGAACAAAATATCGTACTTAAACAACTAGGAAAATAGAGGATGTTTTATGAAAAGGCTTAAGCAATAGGAATAATGCCTACGAAACGATATGACTCTTCAATCCACTTCTTATACACTGACTATAAATTTGTATAAGATTCCTAATATGCCCTATGGAATATCATTTCTTTGTTGTTACTTTTAGTTGCTTGTAACTTTGTGCGATCGGTTAAATCTTATCCACATCATCAATCTTCAATCTGTAAACAAATATGTACAAGTAGCATTACTCCTTGAGATAAGTAGCCTAAAAATACTTAGTGTTCTACATGAAACAAAGCAAGGATATATCAAGTAAATGTAAAAAGCAATACAATCAAAGGGTAGTGGTCACGAGTTTAATTCCTCTACCAACACTTTCTCGATCGAGTCTGTCGCACCAGGCTTGCCTAGTATGATTAACCTGACTGACGTGGTTTGCAGACTATTGCGTCAGCTCGAGGATTTATTCAGTGCGCACCCGAAGGGTAGCGGCTACGAGTTCCCCCGTAAAAAAAAAAGGCAATACAACCTTCAATCTCGTCTCACAATGACAGAAAGTAACTTCAGACCTGAACATGTCTTCACCCTCTACGGGTTCCCCCATCAAAATCCCGTCTCACAATAACAGAAAGTTTGAAAACTTCAGACCTGTACATGTCTTCACCCTCTATGCACATATTGGAGACGGATATTTCTACCATCCAGCAACTGCAGAAAGCACCAAGTAAGTAGATAAGCTAAAAGGTTTGATTATAAAATATACATGTAAATTTTAAATGAAATAAATAGATAATCTTATAGGTTGGTCAAACTTATAAATAAGTTACTTATTTTGACAACATAAGATTCACATTCTATATTGGTAACTTCTAAAAATGCTCAGTCGGGCAAGTGAAGGCTGACTACCAGATTACTCAGGAATACCTGGCCATCTATTTCCTTCAAGGCTCTGCTTGCTGCAATCTCCTTGGCATAACGTACAAATCCATATCCTTTTGCTTTGCCACTTACATGGTCACATAAAATGTTTACTGAAAAATACATCGCGTCATTTTCTTGCAAAATAATGTCACATTCAGAAGGTAACATAAAAACTAAAAAGTTCATTATGTACCTCAAATTACTTCGCCATACTTCCTGAAAGCATTCTTCAGAGCAGGTTTGGTTAATTTTTATAAAAATGAAATACCTATGTTAACGTTTTCAGAATTGAAAACAACTGAATAATGGCATGATCTATGCGTTTTTTGGGATTTCTCCAAGCGCTTTAAGGATTCCAAACACTAGTGCTTGCATACACCCATACAATTGTGTGCGCAGGCATGTGTGTGATTCCATGTTGAGAGAGCGAGAGACCTCCGACAAACAATTTTGTAGAAGGTCGGCCTGGCAGAGGAATCAAGAGGTCTTTTCCAGTGCTGACTTGGATCTCGGGTGACGGAATAAGCTGGACAGAAGCAATGAGCAGTCATGGTCAAAGCTTGGCCACAGCGAAGCACTCACCAAGCACGAAAAAAAGGTGCTTCGCCACTTGAGCCATATGCAGGGAACTCACACGGGCGGTAGAAGCCATCCCATCAAAAGAACATTTTCAACGAAAAAACCAAGAGTCAATATAATTATAACATCAACATCATCGAATCAACCAAAAGAAACATGAAAAAAAAATGAAATGGAAAGAAAAAATTCAATTACTGAAACAAGGGTTTTCACTTTTCATTCATGGATTCAAAGAAAAAGGGGTCTAACAACATAACTACACATTACAATCTTCATTCTTTCCTACCCAATTATTATAAAAACTCATTCTAAGCTAAACTAAGCTGCAGCCTTCTTGGGGGATTTGGTAGCCTTTGAAGGTGATTTTGGTTCTTTGGTGGCCTTATCTCCACCAGTCTTCTTTGGCAACAATACTGGATTTATGTTTGGAAGCACTCCACCATAAGCAATGGTTACTCCCTGCAGTAATTTTCCAAGCTCCTCATCGTTCCTGATAGCCAATAACACATGCCTCGGGATAATTCTGTTCTTCTTGTTGTCCCGAGCTGCATTTCCAGCCAACTCCAAAACCTAGAACAATTAATCAAATTGGGATTGATCAATTTATTGGCCAAAACGAGATCACAATTCAAATCATTATGAACAAGAAACAAAGTGCTTGAAAATTAGACGTCAATTAAAGATCCAATTTTTTGTGTATCAAATCTACATATAATTGATTATACATTTTCAACATTAATCCAAAGGAATGCATAAATATTAAAAATCAAAACAAAAAACCAGATTACAAAACATTAGTTCAAAACCCAAAAAATACAGATCTGAACAAAGAAATGTTACCTCAGCAGCAAGATATTCAAGAACAGCTGCCATGTAAATCGGGGCTCCAGTACCGACCCGCTGGGCGTAACGACCTTTTTTCAAGTAGCGCCCAATTCTACCGACCGGGAATTGCAGACCGGCTTTGACTGAACGGGACACCGGCTTCTTCTTTGGGCCGCCGCCCTTCCTTCCTCCAGCACCCTTCTTCACCTTTGTTGCAGCAGCCTCCATGAAATCAGGGTTGAAACTCAGCAATTAAGGATATTCAAATGTGAATTTAGGGCAAAAATCGGTAATCAGCGAATGGTTCAGGCGATTGAATCAGGGATGGCGAATGGACAAACGGAGTTCGATTATATATAGTGGTGCCGCTAAATTTGGATTGCAAGGATGGATTGATGAGTACCGTCGGATTTTAATGTGATCGATTGTGTGCGATTATTTAGTTTGGATCCGCGCATTCTGAATTGGACCAATGGAAAACGAGTTAACAATTCGAATATTTTTGTGCTCGAAATTTCATTTTGGCCTTTTAGAAATCTTTCCAAGCATTTTTGTAATGGAAGAATATGAAAAAATTGCTTAAACAAATTCGTTTACTTATGTGTTTTATTAGTTATTATTTTAATTAAACATGTACTTGAATTACAAATTTATCTTCACTATTGCGAATGTACAATTAATTGGTTTATGGCGTAGTACATGCAATAAATGGAAGAGCCTCGATTGCTAGGAAGATGACAAAAAAATTCGTTAAATTCAATACCCGTTGGATCTTGACCCAAAATGGGAAGAGGATTCCCTGCTTAATCGGGTGCGGGTGCGGGTGGGGGTGGGGGTGGGGGGCAAAGAACATGGTACCCACTCCGTTTGAAGTTTATTGCAAGATATAATTTTTTGATCATACAAAAAGAAAAATAATTATCATTCTTTCCAAAAGGAATATGAATTGTTCTACAAATTGAATAATAATAATAATTCTCACCAACTATAAACATGAAGAAAATAAGAGCAAAAAAAGATAAAGAATGGTAAATGGGACGGGGGACCTACCCCTATTCCCAATCCCACCTTAATCGAGTATCCGGCATGATAGGAGAAAAAAAAAAAAAAACTTAAAAACTCGATAGGACAGGGAATGAGAATACCTATCCCGGCTAATCTCATTGTCATCCCTAGGAATAATTAAGATTTTTTTTGTTGTAAATTATCATTTCTTGTTTTCTTGAGATACTAAGTCCGTGGTTGAATGGTTTTAAGTTCTCAGTAATTAGTTGAATGAAAATACTTTTTATTTTGATTACGTGGCTTTTTTTTTATTTTTTTTTAAGCAAGCTCTGAGTGGGATATAGCATGATGGTCAACATCAAGAGCAATATTATGTTGAGCCCCCAAACATATTGGTCACTAGAATCATGAGAAATTCAATTTAAGGGTCATGAAGAGTCAGCTTATTTATACGTTTAAACTCTTAGACGAGACAAATTAACTTATTTTCTTCAATACACTTAGCACGTGTACGATAAATTTATTTTTATATTAAAGACTTGACAGTTGACACATATGCACAATATTCATAAATGAACAATAATGAGACGGTTTCAAGACTTATGCCTAATCTCATATGAAGTTGAACATGAATCACTTGATAAATATGCACAAGCAGGTGAATTTCGATACATAAATTTGATTTATTAGAAAACAAAGACAATTATATTCACAAAGAATCTCGAAAAATACAAACAATGGACATCCCAAAAGAAACAAGAAGCTAAATACCCAAATAAGAACCTAAAACCATGTACAAGTTTTCCTCATTTGACCTCAAATTGAACAAAACAGACGCAACTAGTCGAGCCTAAAAAGTGATAAGTGTATTTTATACACTTATTTGAACTTAAAAATATAAACATTTATAGTTCTTTTAAACAATTATAGCTTAATTTATTGTATATTTTGTTTATTAGGTGAAACTCGATGAAAGAAAGTGTAATTGAAAGAAAGAAGTGAAAATTGGCGAAAAATGACAAGATTCAAAGTTTGAGGAAATATTCATGATGAAGATTTGATTCGATAATGTTAGGGGTCAATTAGAAGTCAAAAGAGAGTGAAATATGATCAAAATATTTTCACAAATCAATTTTCAACAACACAAGTATGTTTTAGATTTTTAGTTGGAAATTGAGACCCATTTTTGACTTAATAAACGTTCGAATTTGAAAAAAAACTATCTCTAGCAAAGTTGTAGTCTACAACGCATTTTGAATCGCCTTAATCGAATATTGGAAAATAAAGTTATGACAAATATACTAAAGAATGTGCAGAGTGGGAACAGCAGCGCCACCAAGTGGGCGCCTAGGGAAAAAAGATCAGATTCGCAGCGCCTAGGCGGCAAAAAGTGTCGATGAACAACAGTGAAAATATGCTACGAACGGAAATACTGTACTTAAATGACAAGGAAAATGGAGCATGTTTCGAATGCCTATCTCATGCTAGAAGAACCTGACAGTGCACAATGTGACTCTTCAACCCACTTCGTCCGGCTATACTCGACCATAAATTTGTGAAAAGATTCCGAGCATGCCCTTTAACGAAAATGTTTTCCCAAATATCCGGATTACTCTCCATTCCTTTATTGGGATTTGTGACATTAACCATACTGATGCTCAAATTGTTACGTATGATACAAAGCTTACCGTTAAGAGGAACAAGAGCAGCAGCCTCCAAAACGCGCGAGTTGCCAAGGTGGAGCTTGCTATCGATAAATCTATTCCAAGACTTTGTTGCTTCGTCATATACTCGAAGCTTACACCCGTCCCGGCAGTCAAGAGCATAAAGTTTTCCATTCAAAGAGATACTCGGGTTGCGCCACCCAGCAATCATCCCATCATTGATCGGAGTCCATATATTGGTTTCTGGAATATAGGCTTCGCTCAATACCTCCCTGTGAGCTCCAAGTCCTTTTAAATACCACTTCCCATCGTACATGACGCCAATAAATGGCACCATACCAGTACTCATGTCAGCTACAAAACTCCAGCGATTTCTATTGGGATCGTAAACTTCAGCTGAACGAAGAGTTCTATGGATCCCATCACATTCTCCCCCAGCTACATAAAGACAGTTATTAATGACACAAGAACCAGAGAAATGCCGTTTGCGAAGCATGTCCGGTGCCCTGTGCCATTTATTTGTTCGAACGCTGTAAAATACTACCCGTCTCATAGATCCCTTTAACGGATCTTTTCCTCCAAATAAGTAGAGGTGGCAACCGCTAAGGACAGCACAGCCAAATCCAATGGCCGAACTGTACTCCACGGGAACAGGTGGGAGTGGCTGCCACAGTTGGTAGATTGGGTCAAAGGCATGCCATGAAATCCGTCCATCACGATCTCTTTTTATAACATACACCCACTCTTCGGCCATACCGAGACTTTTTCGGAGAGAATAAAAGAAGTTCCCAGAAAGCAAATTGTACCATCTCTTGCAAACTAGACGAAGCTTATTATGTTCGACACGAGGGACTCGGATTAGACAAGCAATTGCAAGATCATCAGGAAGTCCAGGCAGCAGAGGTGGCTGCACTCTCCTCCTCTCCCTACGGGAACTTCTTGTTTTGTGTGCTCGAGGATAAATATTAGGTTGGATACAAAGTTTTGATCCTGGGACATATTTTCTTGCTCCAGCAACTGTTTTCAGGCCTGATTCGACCTTGCAATAGCATGATACAGAATCAACCTGTAAAAAAAATCCCAGGTTATGATATCAAGTTATACATGCCAAAAACTTTATGGAAGATTAATGACACGAAATACAGAAGCTACAAGCAACTCAATGATTCATCCATCATTTCACTTCCTTTTACTCTATATAATTCCAGATCTTCGTATACCATGCTGTACACAGTTTTGGCCTGTAATTTACATCAAAGGCAAAGCAGGAATCGCTTTATTTATTATTTGTTCATCATATTCAGTTAATGTCCTTGAGTTGAAGAGGGGATGTCAATCACATGGTGCCTATATAAAGACTTGGTGGTCATCTTAAAAAGTCAACTTTATTAAGAAGAGTAGCTCAAGGTATTATAAATTGGCCTATGTTTACATTTTTAATCGATGTGGGATTATATCCCTTAACATGCCCCCGCAAGATGGTGGTTCGTTTGAGCAGACCAATCTTGAAATTCATATGCTCATATTTTTTAGTCTTACAAGGATCGAATCGCTCATTGGAGCTTAATGGGCTCTGATACCATGTAAAGAAAAGTAAATATTCTAAAGCTCTCAATGGAAATGTCAACACACGAATTGTATTCATCATTCGGGTGATTTTTATACAGACTTTGCAAGCCAATCTAAGGAATGTACAGCTAAGAAAATAACAGTTGCATTGGTTACAAAATTTGTTTACTAAAATGCATCAATTACAGGACATGATTCTTGGCTGCAACTCACTTCCAGATTTCTTGTTTGAATTTGAATCTGATTCTTCCCTTGTGTCACATTCCTTAATAGCCTACACATCTACTGCTAATAAAAATTGTCGCCAAGCAATAAGCATAAGAACCAAGTTGGAGTTGATTCAAGAACTGTGTAATAATTAGTTCAAGAATTGCCAACGCCTCTTATTTGCTGCATGTTTCTCATTAATTCCAAACTCCAGTATAGCAGGATATAATCAAGGTAATTCTAATGAATTCAATCACACAGCACTAGGGAATTTCTTTTTGTAACCCAAGATCTGTTCTTTTGTCATGCATTTGGAACTTAAATCATAGAGTTTGCCTAATTAACACGTGGTCTCACCTAGTTTGTGTGCATAACCTCTAGTCCTACTGAGTAACTGACATATAAGTTCTTTGTTTTCTCTGTTTTCTTTCTTATTTTTTAGTTTTTAGTTCTATTTAGCTTAGTGCCTTTTTTCCTCTTAAAATATTAGCTATTAACCTTGTAACAATATAGAATTCGCATAAATTTATGGCATAAAAAGCTCATCTTATTTCAACATTCTTATTTTGAAGTTAATTGCAAAATGTGACTCCACCTATATTAGAACCCATGGCCTAACTGTCAGTAAAATGGCACTTCCTGTGCAAGAAGGTAGGCAGGGAGCCAGAACTTCACTATGTTATGGACTAAATCCTAATCCCTATTCTTGAGAGCAATAATAATCTGAAAGCAATCACTTAATGAGCATGCACACACAAGTTTATAGTGTTTCACTCTTAAAAATAGAGCCAATTCCATTCGCTGCTACAGGTTTTCACTATATTGGAGAAGAACTAATTCCATTTTCCTCACCCCTCTGTTAGTCAAAAACAGCCCCTCTAATAAATCCTTTGTGCAGTAGGAATACTAAAGTGATCTAATGCATGTAGGAATGCCAATATACTATATTAATACAAATCGCCTCGAATGTTACCATACCTGTCGACCTTACTGCACAAAGGTTAGTCTTGGATCTAGGAAGCGTACATAGGATGATTAAGCTCCTCACAGTAGGAATACTAAAGTGATTTAATGCATGTAGGAATGCCAATATACTATATTAATATAAATTGCCTCGAATGTTACCATCCCCGTCGACCTTACTGCACAAAGGTTAGTCTTGGATCTAGGAAGTATACATAGGATGATTAAGCTCCTCACAATCTATCATGATGGGAATGAGGTAATTCAAATCTTGCAAAGGATAATTCAAGATGTGAAGTTTTCAAGAAACAGCCACACTTTGTTTAACATGATGTGTTCAAAAGAGAAGAATAAAGGAGCACATTTGAAGGGCTGAAGTAGAAGCAAAATAGAAAGAAACCGGAACTTATTGTTGTACATAGAAAGAAACCGGAACTTATCGAAAGATTTAGAAAGAACGAGAGTAAAAATTGAAACGTGCCCGTTAAAATAAACTGAGGTATCTACCAATGACTAATTGTTGTACATAAAGGATGTGTTGACTAAATCTTAACACCTAAACAAGAAGAAACCAGGCCCGTAGAAAATATCCAGTTAAACCGAACACACAACTGCGATTAGCATCTTGCGTTTAAGCCTTTCTAACACCGACAATTACTATGCCTTATTTCAATAAATTTGGGGTCGAGTACATGATTCCTTAACTACAACTTCGTTCGATCCATCACTATATCTACTAGAAAATTCGACTGTCAAGACTCTTTTTTTTTCCATTGGTATCTTATCACTCATGTAAATGAGGCAAGTATAACCATGCAAGAAAAGTCAAATAAGGGACTGTCAAATTTTCAATTGGCTCTCAAATGCCTACCGCATTCAATTTGAGTCAAAATAGCTTTGAAACACCGATGACGACCTCCCACCATCCCCATCATCACTCTGCCACGACCTCATTTTGCTCACGTAAAGCGGTAGCCTACGCTACACATACAAGTTAACAATTGAAATAATTGCACTCATAACATTGTCCACAAAATCAAACCTACATCGAACGAGGAATAGTAAATCCTTATCCCCCATTATAAAAATATATTATATGTTTGGCGTTGAACAAAACTTGACAATTTAATGAATAAGATTGTAATTTCTTCTCTTTTTTAACACCGACTAATAGAATCTAATAATTCTTACCAAACATGCTAATAACATCTTCCTATGGTAAATATACTGTACGTTATTCATCTTCAACAGATAAGAAAGAGACCATCTATAAAGACTCATCTCAACTAATAAAATTGTTCTGACAAGATTAATGATATCGATAGTTCAAACTTCAAAGTCAAAAAACAAAACAAAAACAAAAAGATTGCCATTAGAGATTGTACCTTCAACACAACATTTACCCAGTATCTTCAAAAACTATGAAAATAGAAACCATAATTCAGAATTCAAGAAAAAAATATGCAAAATAAATGCTTCCTAAAACACCAAGAATTCTTGCGCAAAAACTGCACATTTATCAAAAAATTCATCTGGGCAACTCCGAAAGCTCATGAATTCAAGAAATTAACAGCAGAAAAAGTCAAAGATCAGGCAAAACTCACTAGTGGAGCTTGAACTCTGAAACCCCTGTTTGCATTTGAAGACCTCTCAATAATTTGCTCCATAAATATCAAGAATGTCTTATCATATACATATAAATCAAATTTGCACCTTTTCTTGAAAACTCAGATCAAGAAATCAAACTAAAAATCTTGAAATGTAAAGATTATTCAATAGACAATACAAAAGGAAAAGAATAACTGGTTTTGATAAAAATATTTGAGTTTTAATTATAGAGGAACGTAAATTTTCAAGCCCCCATATGGAAACAAGAAACAGGCAGCAAACTCTTTTTCTTACTGTCTTGTATATATACACACAGATACCCACAGTAGATTTGTTTAATTGTTTCTCTAATTATAAATTTAAAGGCTAACTGAGTAACTGACTATCACAGACTACATAATTAATACATTAAATTGTTTAATATAATTATGTAATCTGGGAAAAAAACAAATTCAAGTCTAGTTGCAGACAAGAAACCTCCTCAATTTTTTCAATGTTTGCATTAATTAAATGGGCCCAGCTGCGTGTGAGAGAGATAGAAGGGTATTCCTTTTTTTTTTCTTGTCTAAAATTGATTTTTTTTTTAATATTTTGATTGTTATGAAATATGTTACAGTTAAATGTATATAGACTTACAATTACATTTTGTTAGAATTTAATTGTATTGGCAATTTTTTAAACAAAAGGATAAATATTAAAAGTTATAAAAGTCAAGGAGTCAATTTGAATCTTATATAGATAACGATTCGAATTTGGAATAAGAAGGAAAGAGTCACCGAATTTACGCTAGCATATCGCCTATTTGATACTCAAGCGGGAAAAAATAGATAACATTGTCATCCAGCTCTCGCTCGAACGACACACCGATAGCTCGCTTGTCGTTAGTCTGACGCTCGAACGATGGTATTACGCGTAAAACTCTAATTCGCATTTTTCAAGAGCTTTATCCGACTATGCTACCCAAAATACCTTCTATTATATATACTTAAACCCTAACACATTTTGTGTGGTGATTGTTCATTATATTATTTCGTCATATCATATTTTTGAGATCCAAGAATATATTCAAACTTTGAGATTGAACATTTGATTCTCTAGATCATTCAACCACAACTTTGGAAAAATATCAAATTCACATAATCCAAGAATACTCCCTTCCTATACAAATACAATAAGATATTTTCTCAATAATTTTCAAAGATTGCTGAAAATGGAGGGATGTTGGACCAGAAGCACGTGAAGTTTATAAGAACATGGTTTTTTGGTGATTCATAGGAGATAGACAATTCCAAAAGATCGGAAACAAATGTAAGTGAAGCACGTTTCAGCGGATCTTGGAGATTGTATGAATTAGATCAGCAAGTCTAGTCGATTTCCTAGGTTGGAACATACTGTAAGTTCATATTGTCTATAGTTGAGATTTTCTAGTGTTGTTTATTACTTTCATATTATTGATTGTGACATTCAAATCGTAGGATAATTTGACGTGATTGATTAACTATCTAGAAATAATTAAAAATTGACTTGTTGCTTTTAATTATATAATTTCGCACGTTGGTTCAAAATACATTGGCAAAATCTAAACTTTCAAATGGTATCAAAGCTTTACATATTTATACAAGTATTCATATTTATTGTAGATGTTCTAAATATTTTTTAAATCCATTTCTTAATTATTATGCTTGTAAGTCGTAAATTATTTCTATTTCTTGTGCTTGTTGCTTCTAGGGCGTTAGTTTTTAATGTTTGTTGTAACGGCAATATCAAACTTTATACCGGATTAACTATTATTAGCTTACTTTTTAATTATATAAATTTTAAAAATATTCCTCGTATTTGCAATTTTTGTAATAAATTATAGGTTGATATGTCAAATCAAACGTGTGATGACTTATTGTCCATTGAAAACCCTTTTTTGTTTGCACGGTATGGAGGGACCAATTTCCACATCTTAGCCCCTATTCGATGCTTATTTTTTTCAAAATTTATTTTTTTTTGTTCTTTTCAACATACATTTTTTAATAAAATAATATTACACATAAATCTAAAACTTTTCTTTTATTTTTAACCACACATTCTCCATCAATCAACTATTCAAAATACATTCTTACCCACAAAATGAGAATTAAACAGGGCCTTAATAAATAATTATGCCGGCAAATAATCTTTGTTTTGTTATTTAATTACTTTATTATGAACATCATTCCACTGAATTTAATTACAAATGTATTATATTTTAGTTGCTTACACAAAAAATAATGCCACATAACATCATTGAATGATATTAATTACACATTTTTGGTCAATCTGGTCCATCGCCATAAGGGATGATTGTTTACAAATATATCGTAAGTTTTTCCTTTTTGATATCAAATAGATCATAATTTATGTACCAAATTAGAGTGCAATACACACATTCATACATTTTTTTTGTCGATAGCTCTTGACCAATTAATTGAATATTGATAATACGTAATAGATCTTCACTTCCAAGAATATCACAACGTACTAACGGTGCCAACGAGACCTAGGAAGGAAATTTGCTTATGAATTAGAAAAAATTGCAGCCTCTTGAATTGACTATAATCTTTTTGATATATTAAGTTTGCGATAAGATGAGTCTAGTTCAAAATAAAAGGTGAAAAGTACAAGCAACTAACGAAAGTTGCAGATTATAAAGGGAAAAAAATGGAATGAAAGTTGAAAGTGTGCTTTTCATATAGTGATACAATTACTATTTTTGTTTTATGAATAATATTCATTAGTGATTTATATAGTATATTTGGGAAGGTCAAATAACTGTGTGTTAAGAAAATGGTATACCAAGTAGATCACCATAGGTAACTCCATCCAATATTGCCATGAGAGGTTCCATCAAAGACATTATTTAAATAACTAAATATCTCATTTCTCTATCAATTCAAACTCTTAAGCAAAATGATTTAATAAGATACTGGAGCTCATAAAAAGACGGGTTCAAGTACATTATTTCACATTTATCTAAAAAAAAAAAAATTTACTACACATACATCGAACCTTACAGCTCTGTGTATAGCCCCCACATATGGGGCCGTGACCCTAGTATTTATTGGCATGGGCCCCTTCCCCATGTGAGGCAAATGTACACCGAGTTGTAAGGTCGGTGCACAAGGGGAATAATTAATAAAAAAAACCTATGGCGTTAGCCCATAAACAAATCTAGCTTGTATGTCGAGGGGACGTATTAAAAACATTTAAATTGTTATAAACTAGAGAGAAAAAGAGAGAAGTCAATAAATTTGTGTATTTTATTAATAATCAAAGCCACATGTTATAGAGAATAATTAGGGTTACAATGTATACAATAGTTATAATGAGTAGGATTGAAGGAGTATGAAAATCATTCATAAATACTACTATATTTATGTTCTGACTATAAGTCAACTATGATGTTGGCATGATGCGTAATAACATTCTCTAAATAGAAATGAGAAGTACTTTTTTCGCAATTAAATTAATTGAAAGTATTTAACAAACAATAGTGTTAAATCATCTATCGACTTCTCAACTAACACTTATTAAAATGTTGAGATTTAGGATCATTAACATTAACAAGACAAACTGTTTTGATTGTTTAATCTGAAAATTATGCTCACAATTTAAATTTTGAGTAGTAATTTCACAAATTTTAGGTTGTGAACACCATTCAATCATTTAGTATTTTGTATCAAATCTATTATATACAAATAATATTTAGATGATCAACGTGGTGGTTGGGCCCATATACCCCCCAATTAATTTTAAGAAATACAGGAAATATCCCTATTTTAGTTAATGGTGTTTAATGATCAATTATCAATAAAGAGAGCAAATGATATATATAAAAATTCATTGGATTGAATAATCTTCTAGTTCATCATTAAATATCTATTTTTAATTTCGCATCATTATTGATCCAGTAATGATCCAACTGGTCATGTCAAATAATAAAATCAAATTGAAGTTCTGGTTTAACATAAGATATAATTTAATTATTTAATTTCGAAAAATATGATTAAACGTTATATACTCGTATAATATTCAATCAAAAAAACAAACTAATCAATGCCAACATGACATGAGTTATATGTTTTCCTTTAGGGATAAACACGAATTCACAAAAAAAATATTATTCGAAGCATGTGCCACTTCGAGAGCATATTACATTTTACCATTACTTCTTCAAGAGTTATATATTAATATTCTTTTGAAATATTAGAATTTTAATGTCATCTAGTAATGACCTATTATTATTTAAAATAAAAATTATGTAAAGATTTATTCTTAGGAGTAGAAACATAATTTGATCTACATAAATTATTTACTACTATTGTGCAACTTCAAGAACACTAATAAATTATTATTTAGATACATTAACTCTTCAGGAATATGTTTTCTAGCAGAATATCATTATTACAGAATTGTGCTTCTTCATGAGCAATTACATGATGGATTATCAATTTAAAATTTATAAAAGATCATTTGTAAATATTTAAATCAGGTTAAAGAATATAAATTACCATATAAACAGGATATGAATTTATAAATAAAAAATAATTACCAAACATGCATTAGAAAAAGGAATGTCCATATATAGAAGTTAACAAAATTGACCAAATCATTTATTAGCTAAATCTTTTTACCAACATGCAAAAGATACTAAACAAGCACGTGAATTTCACATATACAGAAATTAAAGGTAGAACCAGGATTCTAAAAAGTGCGTCAAGGCGTCGCCTAAGCGTGAAGCATAACTAAGGCGCTTCGCCTTAAGTTTAAGCGGTCAACAAGAATGTTGACCGCTTATTGCGCGCCTAGGCGTGCTTAGGCGCGCATAGCGCATGAAGCTGTCAACATTCTCGTTGACCGCTTAAATTTTTTAATTTTTAATTTTTTACTTTTCATCTTCATTAAATGTACATTTCTTTTTGTTTTTCTTTTTAGATGAAGAAGAATATATTGAATTGGAGTCCGATAAAGAGTTAGATAAGATTTAAGCTACAAGCTATCTTTGTTATGTAATTATGATTTTGAAATTTATCTTTTTTATAGGAATTATTAAGTATATACAATATTTTATAATTTTAGATGTTTAGTATATATTATATGAATTATTGAATGTTTTTTACAATGATTAAAATTTTAAAATCAAAAAATATTTTTTTACACCTAAACTTCGCATATGCTCGTAATGCTTGAAGTTTGACCTCAACGCCTAGCCACACTTTACGCTTTTTAGAACACTGAGTAGAACTAATATGCGACAAAATCAAGAGACAAAATTAATACGTAAATAATATGTGAAAAAATTGATTGTGTATGAATTAAAATGCATGAATTAATGTGTACATATTACACGTACAAATGTGAATTAGAATTAATATGCATACCAACAAAAAGTAGCGAAGAAGAAGCAACATCGTTATGATGCATATGTACATAGAAAGAATTCACATGCCGCCAAATTAATTTTGGTACACGTGATAAATGATTGTACTTATAAAAATTATTATTATTTTTTTACTAATTTACTTTGCTTTTGAGAGAATCGTACAGATAACGTGTCATATACTAGTTAGAACAGAAGAGAAATACCAATAAACTTGTGTTTTATTAATAACCAAAGTCTCATATTCATAGAGAAGAATTATGATTACAAGAGATACAATAGTTATAAATTATAATGAATAGGATTGTAGGGATATAAAAGTCATTCATAAATGCTACTATATGTACAACATAAATAAAGTAATAAAAATCACATAATTAACACGTTCAAGATTAAAAAGGTAAAAAGATATATAGAAATAACTAGGACATTGCTCCAGTCTACTCCTCTTCTCGTCGCCCCTCTTTCACCATTTAGCACCAAGTGCCAACCCCTTGACTATCCACCTTTTTGGAGTAGTTCAATCTCTTTATGCAGAAATCAGCGTTATAGTCAAACTCAAATTTTGCAAGTCAAGCATGCCTGCAGTATAATTAAACATTTAGTATCAACAAAACACATAAAATATACACAAATCATGTTAAAATCACGTGCAATACACCCATTTCGAACTAGCTTATTCAAAAGTACAATCAATTATAGTTAACTGAAGTAGATTAGCAGCTGATTTAAGACATGACATCAAGGTTTAGGACTCTTGTTAGTGTATGATGTGAGTTCATGTGCCCACATCATAAATTATTGCATCTTAACAATTTTCTTCCCTTATCTTCTTTTGGAGTCAATTATTATTTTATTTTAAAAACTGAATCATATAGTATATACCACACAAAAATGATCCCATTTTTTTTTTTTTTTTTGGGAAAATCAAAATGATCTTAATTATAAATCCTAGAAGATGCATATAATTTCATAGTCATTAGAAAATGTTTAAAAAATTGTACTACACCATCCGGTAAAAGTACTGACTATCGACTAATGGATCAAAATGAAGAAAATAGATTCAAGTAGTTAAACCAAGGCTTGTTTGACAAGCTTTTACTTATTGTTTTAGAATTGTATGAGGAAACTACTTTAGGTCAGATTCTTCTAAAAACTCTTTTAACCCAACAAAGCATTTCTAAAAACTATTCAAACAGGTTTAAAAGCAACTTCTTAACGTCAAAAACAACTTTTGATTTTTCAAAATTTTTGCTAAAATGGACCCTTTAATCTCATTAAAAATAAAAGTTAATTTGTTGTTGATACCTACACCTCAAATTCATTTCTCAAAATGATAACAACATAATTGCAAGATTTTCCACAACTAAACATTCATACTCTGCAACTAATCCACTGGAAAATTGTTAATTGTATACTGAAATTACCAATTGCAAAATAACAATAAGTTAAGATAGAAAAAAGCCAATTACACATGTACATTGTATATATTATATACATTGTACGATTTGGATCCATTCAACTAGGGATAAACTAAGCTTTTGTCCTTTCATCCATCTCGAAAATATATGAAAAAAAAAAAAATTAAGGAGAAAATGAATACTATGAGAATCTTTGCCCTAATTCTAGAATATCACAATTTACAACAGCATCACAAGATAACAATCTGCAAAAGGAATTACATCCAAAAACCTGTGAGATGTACAATTAGAATGCCCTTCAACATATTCCAAAAAGACAAAGGTATAAATCCTAACATGTTAGTCGTTATTTCGCCTACGTTCGTCAGCATTTTCACATCTCAAATCATATAACCACTGCAATATCTAACCCCCACCAACCCCACCTCAGATTAATGACTTTTTCAAGTACAGCCGAACAACTTCAATAAGAATAAAGAAACTGAGAGGCTTGATTACCTTGAGCTCGAAAATGACAAGTTTGCTAACATGACCAATATTTGCAGTAGTCAAGTATGAAAATGTAAGGTTGTTCGTCCCATGCACTAGTCACGACAGGGCCATAAGCTTCAACATACGCACTGGAAGCGTCATAACTATAGTTGACATTGCTGCTACCATAGTAGTTCATACCACCTTTACTGAAAGATTCATATCTTCGAAAATCATGACCGCCATATCGTCCTCCCCCATTACGATTTTTCCGATAGGAAGATCGAGCTGCAAATTGAGACAGCCAAGCAGGTACTTCCTGATTTGCTTCTCGCATCAAATCGGCTAATGCCCTAGCTAACGAGGCATTACTCTCGTTAAAGAATGCGTTGCCAACCCTGTTTTACCTGCATGCCCAATGCGTCCTATACGATGGACATAATAGTCAATGTCATTTGGAAGATCAAAGTTCACAACGTGTGCAACATGGGGGATATCAAGACCGCGAGCTACCACATCTGTTGCGACCAAAATTGGAGTTTTCCCACTTTTGAATGATCTCAAAGCGTGTTCTCGCTCATGCATCCATTCCAAGTAAACCAATGGCTCGTATTAAAAATTGTTGCATGAAATTGCTTATAAAACAGGAAAAAATATTTTGGATATACTCATTGTACTAGGAAACCAAAAAAATGGAGGCGAAGGAACTAGGAAAAAGAAGCAAGAGAAGGGCGGAGGAAGTAAACTTAAAAGATCACAGCATAAAACCCCAAGAAAAACTGTCAAATAAGCTTAGCTATGTTAATTCTTGAGAAGTGAGAAACACAGAAGAGGCTACTAGGCCAACATTAAAGGTAGGAATATGCTAAGAAGTACCAATACTTGTAAACTCGTTACGTACCCATATCCGATACGTATGCAAACTCCGATACCTTTTGATACGTATCAAATACTTATTTTTTAATTGTTTTATATTTTTTAAATTTTCGATACATATCCAATACATATTTTTTAATTATTATTAATTTTTTTTTTTATGATTTTCGATACGTATCCGATATGTATTTTTAAAATTATTTTAATAACTTAATGAATATCAAAATTTTTTATTGACAATACTTTATAAAATGCTTCAAAAAGTATTTTCCAAACTCGGAGGAACGCAACAAAGTAGCTTTGGAATATGCTAGTTTTATTGATAGGTCAAGAGAGTTTGGTGAGTTTGATTCGATCAATAATTGGTATAACATGGATTCAAAGCCCTGGTGGCTACTTGCAGCTTTGCTACGAAATATTGCTTTGAAACTTCTTGTGCAACCTTCTTTTTTCATCTTGTGTTGAAAGAATCTGGAGCACATACTCTTTTGTGCGCTGTACCAAAAGAAATAAAATAATTTTACGAGCTGAAGAATTGGTTTTTAGTTATAGCAATTTGCGTCCTTTATCAAGAAAATTAGATTTCTATTCAAAAGGAAAATCCAAAATGTAGGACATTGTCGGACACTCATTTGATACTTTTAAAAGTGTTGAACTGCTCGAGGTTGCTAATCTATCATTAGATGAAATAGAGTTAAATAGTGTTATTTTAATGATAATGAAGAAATTGATATTGAAGAAAATGAAGTTTCGACAATTAATGATTAAGATAAAGTGATTTAGTATTTCATTTTATTTTTATTATCATGCTTCCATATTAATTTTTTTTTATATTAAACCCTTGTTTGATTCCTATTATTTTCAAAATACATTTTTTCTCTCTCATTTTCAATTACATATTCTTCAATAGAATAATATTACATGCAAATCTAAAAATTTTCCTTATTTTTTAACCACACACATTCTCCGTCAAATCACTATTCCAAGATGCATTTTTGTCCAAAAAAAGGGGGCTCATGTTGAATTTTATAAAACGTATCGGGGTACCCTAATTTTTTTCTTCTAAAAAGTCGTATCGACGTATCCGTATCTGTGTTTCTTAGGAAATATGCATGAATTATTAAAATTTTAAACAATCGACAATACAATGCATGCTCCAGTTCTAGCAGATGCATGAAAGTAAACAAACCTGTTGTGTTCTATCACCGTGAATGGAAGTAGCAGGGAAGCCTGATGAAAAGCCAATGTTCAAGAGAATCAACTCCCTTCTTTGTCTCCACAAAAACAAGAGTTAGAGCTTGCTGCAAAGCAAAGCGTAAAACCAAAAGCATTGAATTAGTTGGAAAGTTGGTGGAATTAAAATTGGTTTTTGGAGAAGAATTTATACAAGATCTTATTCAACCTCCAAAGCCCATTGTGTTGCTTTCTGAATTCACTATTGCAAAAAGTTGAATAGCTAAAATTTCCTTCATGCAGAGATCAGTTTTACTTACTCTAAATAAAATTGAACCAGGCTAAATGTAGT
Source organism: Osmanthus fragrans (assembly GCA_019395295.1). Lineage (NCBI taxonomy): Eukaryota > Viridiplantae > Streptophyta > Magnoliopsida > Lamiales > Oleaceae > Osmanthus > Osmanthus fragrans. The sequence continues at coordinate 26,744,728 of CM033355.1, read as the reverse complement.
CTGTCCTAAAACTGTGACAGCCACCTTATCCCACATTGGTGGACTATGGAGATGTAGACTTGTACAACCACACCTCAAAAGAGTCCATGTTAACTTCGTATAATTTTAGTCTACTAGCTTGGTTTGATCCCAATAAAAGTTACTGTGTGGGTTTGGAGGCATATCTCACGCTCAATAGGCCACTGGACTTGGGGTGTGACAGTATGTATCTACCTTGACATGGAAAGCCCTAAACCCCAAGAAAGTCATAAGTCATACCTTGCCATCAATACCATTAGCTATCTCTGCATAAAGGAGGTCCATTAAGTGACTCCTTTTGTCAGATTCATGCACATATTCAACTCTTTGGACAATCAAATCAGTACTAGAACCAACTCTTCCAACAGCCAAAAAACACATAATTTGATAGAAAATCTGCTGCCAATCTCTGCATGTCAACCAAGTTACAAAATGCCACAAAGCTGAAATTATAGAAATTTGAAAGATATATGAACATATCTTGCCTGGTTGGTTCCTTTTAGCACAAAGACAGAATGGTATTAAAGTTCTGTGTTTCATTTAAATTAAAAAATAAAAGCAAATTTACAAAGTGTGAAGCAAAAATTGTCCGCGATGCGATGTTTGAGCATCTAATGCAAAGAAGGTTTTGTTTATTAGCATTCTAAACCATAGCACCTAACTTGCTCTGAACCAAGGAAAAGAGTCTATTGGAGTAATCTGTATACATCTTAGAAAATAAATTGCTCATGGTCATTACAGTCACAATCACAATGCATAACACAAAACTAATCAGCACATTAAAAAGTGAGCGTTTGGTGATTGACAGAAAATTCATATTGGTAGCATCCTTGCCTAGAATGGTGGTCAAGTCTTGTTGCGTGTTATGCAAAACAAAAAGTCAGTCAACATGGGATCCTAGTCACCAAATTGATGACATCTGACTTCCACTAACTTAAATCACTGCCTTCAGAAACAGAAAACAGACCTGTATCTCCTTTGAAAAAGTGGCACTAAACAGCATTGTTTGTTTTATACTTGGAGGAGGCACGTCCATTTGCTGCACAATTTTCCTTATTTGAGGTTCAAATCCCATGTCTAACATTCTATCTGCCTCATCAAAAGCTAAATACATAATCATTTGCAATGAGACTCTTCCTTTTTCCAACAAATCTACCAACCGCCCGGGATTTGCAATGAGTATGTGGACAGCCCTCTCAAGATCTCGAAGCTGTACATATGTCATGATATATAAATAGAAATAGGAGAATAATTAGACATTGTGCGTAAAAAAAAATTAAAAATCATAGCTAAGAAATAAACCAAAAACAAGCAGTAAGCAAATGACAAATACCGATTCGTGTTACGATTTTAATTGCACGAGAATGCACTTTAGTGAATGACTCAGATATAAACATATAAATTCAAGATGAGTATATGATAAGGATGAGAAGAAGACCAAAACAAAGTGAGGGTGGGGGTCAGGAATAAGTGGCAAATCTACAATCTAACTGGAAGTATAAAATTAGACCCGTTGATTTATGGGTGCACCACCATAAGCAACAACCACCCTCACACCAGTTTGATATGCAAATTTCCTACCTTCTTTGTGAATCTACAAATCAAGAAACACCATTGGATTTCCAATAGAACATACTTAAAAGCATACATGCAAAAGCTAATCAAAATCGCAGAATACAAACTCACTTGGCATGAAATCTCCCTTGCTGGAGAAAGAATGAGAGCAAGAGGAAACGCCGTACGTGGTGCAAGTGGTCTCTGAGAAAACTGACTACTTTTCATGATTCCACTAATGATTGGGAAGCAAAATGCTGCTGTCTTTCCAGAACCAGTCTGTGTACAAGCCATCAGATCACGGCCAGCAAGTAAGATTGGTATAGCATGACGCTGCACCAGCGTTGGTTTCTCGACTTGCACCTCCTGATATTTTGATTCAATGCGTCGCCTAAATCCATCTGAGCAAATGAATTCACCGGACCGGGTACATTGTGTCCACTAGTGTTGACTGGAATATCCTCGTATGCATAAAAATTGATCCCTGTATTCTCCCGTTCCCCAGATTTCTGTTCTGTACCAGTGTCATCTTCAAAAGGGTTAGCCTCTCTTTCCCTTCCGCGGTCCCAACCCCCAATTCCATTATTCCAACCACCACCACCACTTCTATAATTTTCAAGAACACTAGAACGACTTCCTCCCACAGGCAGACTACCAGACCCCTGGCGATCACTGCTCAAAGAAGCACCAGCACAGGAAACTGGGGCTGTGGTTGAGTCCGACGAGGGAGTCCTATTTCTAAGATGTGGCTGAACGTAAGTTCTTTGGGAGTCCCCTGACCACCACCTACATCCACCTTCTCACCTGACTCAGCCCAAGATGTTGCCATGCTGAAAAAACACAAGAATCACCCTCTCTCCTCCTGTAAAAGGTCCACAATTCTTACTAATGCCCTCAAATTTTCTATTTCAGAAGTCCCCATTCAATTCCAAAAAATCCGGATTATACATTTCTGCATTGCCTTACCTCAAAATAAAAAATCCCTGACGAAAACATTGGCAACGCAAAAGAGCAAAACAATTAAGAAACTGTAAACATATAATATTTTACACCAAACTTGCCTATACATAACATATACTTAGAATTATACCAACAAATAACGCAACATGGTAAAAAAAAAAAAAAAAAATCCCTTAACAAAAAATGTACACAAATTACATACATATAACATCTAATCGTTGTTGAGTTATGCATTCCCTCTCTAAAATTCTTGAGCATCTATATCAATATATTGTTTTGGGTCTCTGCCTCACAAACAATGGAGGAATATAGGATTCTGAGGGGATCCGTGAGTTTTCCATATTGAGGCTGGCTGGGTTCGTTACGGGTCCCGACTTTCAATTTTTTTGGATTCTTCCATACACAATTTTTTTTTTAGACTTTTTCATTCAAATTCCTATTTTAAAATTGAGAAAAATTCCAATTAAAAGATATTAATTGCAACCGTTCATGTTTTGAAAGTAGTTATAAACAATTTAAATTAAAAGTAGATCGAAAATTCCCGTTGAATAAGTTAATAGTACTTGTAAGTTCCTCAAAATATGTGAATAAAAAGTGAACAACCATCTTTGCTTGGCGTCATTCACGTTACTTAAATATTATTGTGATCGATGACCTTCCACCATCCAACAGGGGGTGGATGGAGAGGCTGCCCCAAGCCCATTTAGTATGCCGTCCAACATACTTTTTACATGAAAAAAATTATCGAAGTTACTTTTACTCGATTGATTACTGCTAGACATCCTTTACCTATCTCTAACGATAGAAAAGACCACCGTAAATTTGAATATCATTTGCAATCGCAATCAATTCTAATGGCCAAAACCCGTCTCCAAAACTGAAATGCCCAATATAGAAGTTTATTTCTAAATATTTCCTTTTATTTTCCCATTTGTTTTAAGATACTGAAAATAGAAACACATGTTTTATTCTATGATTGACATCTTGTCATTTTCGGATCTTGATCAACTCAGCTGAAGATGCGTATAGCAAAAAGGCATCAAACTGAAACCTAGACAGCATACATTTTCATTAATATGTGCTTTTATCTTGTAAGACTGGAACTTAAAATCTCAATAATCGAAGATCAAACACTAACATTGATAATAATAAAAAAGCACGTTGAAATTAAAGAAATTGAACAATAATGTTTTTGTAACTTAAGATAGTATTTCATTTAGCACTCGACATCGTGTAGTAATATGCAAGTAAAATCTCTATCTATTCTCTGATCATTGTAAAAATGTGTACACGCTCATTAAACCAATGCTCGTGGTAGGCTTCATAATGAATAGTGTCACAACATCTAAATTTTGCCTGCACCTGTAGAGAAAATCAAGGCACGAGTCAATCACTGTCATTCTTTTACCAAGTTCAGCTTCCTAGGAACTCTATCAGACGCCGAAAACAATATCAAAACTGTATATCAAACTGAATCCTGTGTTAAGCATTTAGAGCAACAAAATGGTACGTGAAGCATGGAAGCCAGAAAACATGAAGTACTTTTTGAAACATAGTGTTGAGCGTGACTAGAGATCACAGTAAACAAAATTTTTTGACTTCTAATATTTAAGGCCAGCTTGGCAAGATTTTTGAAAAGTCAAAAACTATTTCTGAAACTAAGAAACTGCTTTTGAATCTATTTGACTAATTTTTTAGAAGTGCTTTGTCTAGTTACACGAGCTTTTAGACGAAGTTTTCCTATAACAAGCAGAAGTGCTGTCAAACGGGCCCTTAATATCGTTCAATACTATCTGTTCTACCAGACAAAAATAGCTAGTCATGTAAATATGACAGAACTGAATAGATCCATTGAGGAGACGTGCTCTCTCTAGTTCAATATTAGGAGCTTTTTTTAAGAACTACATCCTACTTTCTTTAGTCTAGAAGCTTCTATGAATGCTCAATATTTAAGAACTACAGGATATCAATACTTACTGCCATGTCTCAAATGTATAGCTCAAATATTCGTCCACATTCTTTACAAAAAAATTGATTAGACAATCATGTCAAACCTGCATGCAGAAGAAACAGAAGATGCTAACCAGTATTAACGTAAATCAATTCTAAGACTCAGACAGACACTATCTATATTGAGAACTTCTCCGGATACCGTTCTTGATACAAACAACATAGGCTTCTCATTACATGACGCCCAACTTGAGATGTGTTGGATGTGAAGGGCTCACATCTGATCAGAGACCTTACAATTCCTTTCCTCCCCGAACCCCCATCCAGATAAGGAAAAATAGAAGTGCAACTTTATTTGTATTCAACCACATCATCTAAAAGCTCAAGTTATTAAAAAGCGAACACATATATGTATCTAAATTTAGGTTCACATTCAGGTCCGATTAATCGTTAATTAAAAGTCCAGCATATGCACAATTTTCGTTAACGGATGACCGTTTACAGCAAGACTTGAATTCAAGCCTACTCTAGCACCTTGTTAACAACATCATATAAATTGTTAGGGAGGGGACACACTTATTTATTTAAATTTAATCTTCCACTTAATCATATACATTCTCAATTCATCTTTCTTTCCTATAACTAAACTTGTGTTTTCCTACTATGGGTAAGGTTGATTAAATATTACATATTACTAGAACAAGCTCCTCCCAAAGGGTTTCTTTTAAAACAAGTCCTTTTTGCCATTTTTCCATAACATAAGAGCAAAATAAAGTGTTTAGGTTATTGAACACCTGAAACAATCAACAATTAATTAATAAAAACGTGAGAAGTTTTTAACTCAAAATTTCTATTACAAACAAGACCAGTGGACATTTATATATAGTAAATAGCCTATATTCAAACTACAAACTAGTTGAATGACAACCTGTCTTATTCTTCTCCCGTTCATTACTCCTATGACAAGGAATTTCACTACCTAGGACAGCTAAATTTACTGCCGCTGTTTACCGGGGTTTCCATTCAAAGAAACTAACACTTCTCCGACCTTCTAGCACAGGGTAGGTGTAGTAACTCTTAACTATCATACGAAGTTCCCACCATAAAGGACAACATCCCATGTCCAGTGGCATTATCCACTGGAACATCGATCGTTGAAAGAGGAATATCATCTTTTGGACCTGCCTTGTTTAGGCTTGAACTCATGGAATGCACATGATTTCGTAGGAGTTGTGCAGTGAGTATTATATATGCTACGTCAAGCAAACTTCAGTCATATGATTTCATCATTAACATAATAATACATCTGGAGAAGAAGACCCTAAACGATAATATTAATTTCTAAACTGCCTTCAATTTTTGAATTCAACATAATAGCTACGTTTCCATTACTTTCAAAGCATGCACCTGTTTCGATACATTGTTGAGAACTTAAGACCTCGTCAAATCCATGAAATCAATACGCAATACACTCGAGAATAGTATCAATATTTGAAAATCAAGATCTTGTTGCATAAGTCTGCTAATGAATGGTGGAAGTAGTACCTTCACTAATCCTCTATTAACTCGAAACTCCTAACTACTCTGCTTTTCAAAAAATTATAGTCAGAGGTAAAATCATGTAACTAAGTCAATTCATGCCAATTGCCAACTTATGATCTACAATAAAAAAACAAGATCACCCCACCAAAATAATCAACTAATTAACAAATTAAGCAGGAATATGATCATCTTAGCCAGTTGATTGTTCAAGTGTGTAGAATTTAATCATAAGTTACTCTTATCCCCTCGTCTGTGAATCCACCTAAGCAATAAGGTCAACAAGGTTGGCAGGCCCCAATTCTTTAGGGTTTGGTGTTCATAGCTCTCGAGACTAATATTTTAATCAGAAGTATATTGGACATTCCAAAATTGTATTAGAACCACGCAATTTATAATCGTTTGCCTCAATCACTCCCTATGTAATCTCACCCCTCTCAGTCTGTGTCCGCGAAATGACCCCTTAAAAGATTAGGACAACTTAGTAAAACACTTGAATCCAAAATACACAAATAACTCGCGAACACAATCCATAATCAAAAACCATGAAAAATTAACCAGGAATATCAGCAGAAAATTAAATTATTCAACCTGACAACATTATCAATCCAAGAACTCATTAAAATCCAATCATCAAACCAAAAAATAAATTGTTTATGTAAGCAATTACACATTGTAAACCCTAAAGACTCAATTTTTTTTAACCACATTCAAACAAAAATATTGCAACTTTTACCTCAAACTCAAATTGATGCTTCCAGATAAGAGAAAGAATCTTGAATCCCTTTAACCTTGCAAGTTGGGATAGTCTCAAATTCGTCCGCCGGCAGTTTCTGCGAAAGAGCACCCACATAAAATTCAATCATCCCATTCTCTTCATCAACATCAATACCAGTAACAGAAACCCATAAGAAGAATTTCTTAGCCTGAATCCCAGAAACTTCAGAAACTTTCCCAAATCCCAATTTCCCTTTAATGATTCTATCATAATACACAGTCTGACCATTGAAATTAACATAACATGGGTGTGAACTGAGCTCAATGGTGAAGGAACTGTCAACGGCGGAGAGAGTATAGGACTTGATGTTTTGTGGGAGAAGACCCTTTGGGAGATTGTATAATGGGAGGAGGTCATGGACATCTGAGGCTGAAAAAGAGAGGTGTATTATAGAGAGAAGGCAGAGAGAGAAAATTGCTAGCTTTTCCATTGATGATACTGTTGAGAAATGTTGTTCAAAACCAAATAAAGCACTCCAACCCTCCATTGTATCCAACAGATATGTTTAGTTATAAGCAATCTGCAGACTTATCATTTTTGTTAGTTTAGTTAGAATGACTGGGATAAATGAAGTGACTAACATGATAAACTCAACAAAGTTGACTGAATACTTATTGACAATTTAAAGTTCAAGGACCATTTGCAAGCAAGGCATAAAGTTCAGGGACAAACTACATTTTTAATCCTATGTTAAATTTTTATAATATGTCCCGGTGACTAAAATCTTGATTTTAATCTTAGCCAAATTCAACAATTAATGTTAATTAGATCAACATCTATTAAAAATTTAATTTTAATCATCAATGTGATTATTTGGAAAAAATGAATTTTGAAATAGTGATATGATGGGAAATACGTGGTTGAAAAATAAGGAAAAGTTATTGATGTGATGGAAAATATTATTTTATTGAGGAATGTATGGTTAAAAATAAGTAAAAAAATGAAAATGAAAATGAAAATTTGAGTCAAACGGGGCCACAATAAGGAAGATGACAAGATGTATGTAAGCAGGTGTACCCCCATTTGAACAAAATATTTTTTATTCAAATGAGTACACCTTCAATTGAGATGGACACTTTTGTCTATACAAAATTGTGTACAATAAGCATTATTCATGTATGTATGTATATATATATATATAGTATATATAGTAGGAAGTGAGTTTAGAGTCAATGATTGGTGAGCTAGTAGACGTAGAGAATACTACTTGTTAGTGGTTGGTTTGAAATTTTCTTTTGGTTTTGACATGATTGCACTACGGGTCCCCAATTTATTGAAAATTTAAATATTTACTTTCTTCCTTTTTAAAGATGGGGACCAACTTGCAAATGAGGCAATACATAGGAGTCCAAAAAAAAATCTTTGATTTGTGATTTGGTTATCTCCGTTTGTGGAGTACTGTAGAGATGAAATAAAACAGAAAGTAGTATATTTAAGGGGTATTTGATAGGATTTCAAGTCTAATGAAAAAAAAGTTAATTATATTCATACCATATTTTAATTACAATAAAATTTCCCATTTTTTTTTCTCATTTTTACACTTGTAAGTTCAAATTTTTTTCATCGTATTCTTACTTTCAACCTTCTATTAATCAACATCAAGTAACTTTATTATTTCAACATGCAAATTGACTTGCATGATACAATTAACAATCCCATGCCTAGCCATTCCTTGTACCATTCGACTCACTTGTCCAATTGCCTCGTCTAAAGCATAAAGATTGTAATCCACCATTCTCTTGACTGGAAAAGATTCAATAATTACTACCACGCAGTCTACAGGTACTGTTCTGATAGCACTTGTATGGTTCTCTCTCTCTCTCTCTCTCTCTCTCTCTTTTTTTTTTTTGGTGCCACCAACCAATAAAAAATGGATAAGCGTCCACCTGTAAAGCCTGTCAAACTCCCCCAGTACACCTCTCAAGATTCAATCCACCTACTCAAGCTTCTCTCTATAAACATACAATCATGCTACTTGTACATTGTATTTGACATTGTACCATGTGTCAGCATATGATTAGTTAATTTTTTGAATTCAACGTACTTTCCCCCCAAACAACATTTTGAATTTGCAAAGAATTACAAAGAATGTCAAACTTCATACCATCCATAGAATGTACAAGGAGCATTATTCATAAACATACGCCTGATTGCGCGTACAAATACATAGCTAATATATAGCAGTATTCAAGTTATATACCGCAGAATCCATTCATCGTACACAAATGATCACAAAATTTTACATGAAATTTAGCCTTAATTTACTATGTAGCAACGTGATAACCATGATAATAACTGGCTATCTTTTTAAAAGTTCGATTAATGAGATTCATACATCATTATATGCAAATCTCTTTTTTAAGCAGAACAGAGCTAGAGCTATATAGAGCTAGAGCTATATTACATATTCTTTCATTTACGTGTAAAATTACACACTCAACATTGGGTTCTTGAGGGTATATTAGATCCTGACTTCCCTCTGCTTCCTCGTACATATTTGCCATGCACTACTCAGTAATAAGCATCGGGATGTCATCCACGGGAGACTGGAGCTGTTTGCAGAAAGAAAATTATCATAATTACAAGAACTAACAAAGAATTAATTGCATGACAAAAACTGAAAATTCAGATAGCAAGGAGAGCCAGACCAATGTTATAATTATGGGAAGGCAGGTTATTTTGTTAAAATTACAAAATACAGTGTCTGACATCGATAAAAGACCCGGTTGAGCCATAGTTACTCAACTCAGTCTTGGTTAGAAGTGAATCACCCTTCTAATATCAACAATATAATGCATCTGGAGCACAACAAAAGTTCAAGGGAAGCAGGCATCTGATGATCTACTCAAGTCTTTCAATTTTACAGTCACATGTAAGATCAAGTGGCACTTAATTATACTGTTTGTCTCTTTGGATTAGGTTGCCCTAAATTCCAACGCTGTGTTAAGGAGTGTGCGGGGATTTTTTTCGCGAAGTGAAAGACAAAAAGACTGAGAAGAGTAAGATCTACATGTCAACTTCTCAAATTTAGTGAAAATCTGCAACAGAGAGTTTAAGTCCCTGTTTTGGCCCCCATTTCTTAAAATTTATCTCCAAATTCATTTTCAACTACACATTTCATGACACCCACAACTTTTATCAAAATCTACTAAAAATCTGATTTATATCAAAATCGAACAGAGGCCAAGTATCTATCACAATGACAATGACCATTATACATCAATGTGTTTCTGATTTTACTTCCTCCATTATAGCAACAACATTGAGATTAGAAATTATTCCAAAATAATACTCAGCACCCAGACTACAACGAGAATAATCTACAGGTCCAAAATGCATGCCTGTCTTTTTGACCCTCCTTTGAATCTCTAACAAGTAACAATTATATGGTTAGGTACAGTAGCATCTGAACATCTTCGAAGTAAGTCTAGCTTTTTTTATTTTTTATTATTTTTTTTTGGGGGGGGGGGGGGGGGGGGGGGGGGGGGGGGGGGGGGTGTGAATTATTTGCTTTTATGACCTTTTCCTTTTCTGGCCTTGTGATCCTATATTATCAACTGATCAACATAGTTACATGAATGATAGAAGAAAAAACAAGACGACAATTAGACATTTTAGTGGTCATACAAAACATAACCCTCCGATAGTGTCATATAGTCGTCATACGAAACACAACCATCAAATATTATAGTGCTAAAATGCAGAAACTAGTGTTATTGAAAAGTAACAACCCCGCCATGTAGCAGTTCAATGATATTGTTCATACTACAAAATCACCATTTGGTATGGACTCCTAAAAGGAAATCACCATAAAGTCGTACAGTTATAAAAAACCTACTAGATTCCATTTGATGATTAAGTCCCCTTTTGCATACTGAATTAGCTGTAAACTATTTTTAGTCAATAGAATTGCAAAAGAAGTTGAACTTATTACATAGTCAAGTCGGGAATATTAAGGCCCTGTTTGATTCCCATTCTCATTCTCATTCTCATTCTTCTACTCATTTTCAACCACATATTCTTCAATAAAATAATATTTTTCATCACATCGATAACTTTTCAACCACATATTCACCATCATTACATCAAAAAAAATGCATTTTCTTCAAAATAATGTGCATCAAACGGGCTCTAAATATATTGCCAATCATGGACATTGCAGAAATTTATTTCCTATAAACATGTATTCTCCCTATTTGTGAAGTCTGCATCATTATGCATAGAGAAAAGGATTATTTCAAGCCTACAATTTAAAAGTTTTCCATTATGTTTCCGGAACAAGGACCCGATTCTTCTCATTTTTGTTCTTCAAGGGAAAAAAAAGTTTAAATCATTCACTTAGAATTCGAAACCACGAGGCTCTATAGACATAAAGAAGCATGCACATCATAGTAATCTTCTTTAGCCAAAAGATGAGTTTATAGTGGAGCAAATCACTCAACTTTGAAGCCATGCAAAGTCATAACATCAAACGCACACCAACAAAAACAATATTTCTAAAAAATCTGTAGGGTTAGGCTTTAACCAATTCGTTTGAAGACCAGTTGGTGTCCACGGAGAGAAGGCTAAACCATTTAGGCATTTGACCAACATATTAGGTGAACATAAGAACGACACTATTGCTCCCCAACAATCCTTCCCTACAGATTGAACTTCATCTTACATAAAAACCAATTAGGTTCAACCTCACCGCTTGAGTGACCCAACCTATTGACTTGAGTGCGACATTGTTTCTCTCCAACAAAATCAATGAGAATTCGATTCTTATAATGATAAATCATATGCATTACACAAAAATGATGAATTTCCATCGAAACAAGAATTTTCCTATTTATTTACGCATCACATTTTATTTATGTTGAGGCATGATGAATTTCATTATGTGTTGCACATGCATGTGCACCTTCAATTCATGCCCGTGATTTCATGTGCTTGAGTGTTAATGATCATATTATATCATTTGATGTGATAAGACAATTTTTATGATGGAGGATGGGATATAAATGGTTTATTTCTATTGTTGGGATGTTGTTGTTGACTCAGTTTATGATTGGTTTTCATTATAATACATGTGCCTGGACATGATAGTGAAGAAATTTACAAAATTTGGAGTCTTGAGAATATATAGAAGCATAATGATGATTTAGAGGATTTCATTTTGATTAATGAGATGTAGTCGTACCTCTTTGTTGAGATTTGACTTTTTGCATATTGATGGAAATTTATTATAGTAGCTGATAATGGAATTAAAAAAAAAAAAAATAATAATAATAATAATATAAATAAATTTCAACGCCATCTAAACTTTTGAAATGTGCATTGTGCAAGTACTTTATAGCCCAAGTCTTGTACATGTTTATGGGATTTAAGATTAATTAATTGGGAAGGACAATTTTGACCATTTAGCTCCCACTTACTAACTTATCATATCTAAAACATATCAAAAATCATCTCAAACCTACATTCAGCCCTTAATCACCCCAAATCCAGAGCCACCACACACACGCACAACCTCAACCAAATCCTCATTTTCTTTCTATTTATCTTTCACATCTCTACTTACCTGCGTCCTAATCCCAACACCATTGCAAGACAAGAGAGCTTTGACTCTAGTATTTGGAAGTTGTTGAAGATTTTTTTTTTTTTTTCCAGCAACCTTGGTAGATACTAGAGATAAATCTTGTACTATAGCTATGGTTTTTGATCAAGGTTCTTTTGTTAATGAATACTAATGGCCTGTGAGCTAAACAGTACACAAATTGAAGGATTTTAACCATCACATCTTAATTATAACAAAAGTTTGATTTTTTTTTTCCCTCCAAAATAGAAAGGGGGGATTTTGTGTGAAATTGAAGAAAAGTTTATTAGTTGATTGTTTTGGGCTTTATCCTTATTGCTTGGATGTTTAAGTGGCCTGATGACTTGACTAAATATATAAATAATGGTTGAGGATTTCTTTGATGATTGAGAAGATTTTTAAAGTAGAAAAAGAGGCTTTTTCCAGAGAGTGAAAAGTAAACATATTTTTCATTTCTACAGGAGCGATCTCAAACACTTTTTGAATTATGGATCTACTACCAGAAGTTCAATGCGTGATTTTAGCATTTAATGTGTATTCCCGAATAATCTCATTTTTCAATTATTCAACGATTTCATTTTATCAAGTTTAATGTTAGTCAAATTAGTTAACATTTATATGTTTTGATGCAACAATAAGATGTTATATATAAAAGTAGATTTGTTTGTTAGTTAAATGGTTAGTGATACAATTTCAAACATTATATTCTAATTGACTTGTAAAAATTCAAAGTCATGTATAGCCAAACATAATAACTGATGCACAAAAGGGGAAACTTGACTTAATTACTTAAAAGTGACTTTATTTTGAAAATCTCGGCCCCTGATATTTGGGCATACATTGATTTTGTTGATTCAGGATTTTACCTAATTAAGGCATCAAGAACCATCGCACTTATAGCATTTAATTATGTTACCAGTTTTAGAGGTAAGTAAAGATTCTTTTCCATACAAAGCAAGACACTGTACAATATGGGAGGTAACACTGTACAATATGGGAGGTATTGAGCTATTGTGTATACTTTACATACATATGAGAGTATGTAGACATGTTTAATCATTAATATATTTTATTCGGATTATTTACATTATGCATTATAATATATGAATGGCATCCATCAATTTAGCTTATGTTATGCCATTATAGCAAATGTATTTTGGAATAGTGATTTGTTTGGAGAATGTGTTTAAAAAATAAGTAAAGTTTTTGATTATGTGTAAAATTATTTTATTGGAGAATGTGTGGTTAAAAATGTTTTTGTAAAAATGGGGGCTTGGACAAAGGCTAAAAAAGAAACCATGTGTCCCATTGAAGATAAGGCCAAGGGAAATGCTGCAAATCTAGATTAACTAGATTCAAATATCAAATTTTGAATTCCAAATCAACTGTATACAAAACCCAAATTCAATTGGATGCAAATTTCAAATACCAAACAAGTAAATGAACCAAATGGTACAAACGGGCCCTTTTCCTTTAACAAATTAAAAAAAGAGCCAAGGCAGCCCACAACACCAACCAAACCACCCAAAGGACGCAACCCTAATATTCAGCATAGAAATGATAACAAGCCCAGAAATTCACCAATTGGGGAGCCCCCAACAATCAAAAAGAGCAGAACCAGAGGAATAAGAGAAAATGACCACCAGCTTAATGGTAAACCAAATTCTCCAAACACAAAGCACCCAACAGGCAACTAATTGGTGGCCAAGCAACTTAACCCCAAGAAAAACCACACATCGTGGGCAGCTAGCAATGAGGCAGAAAGTGGCATCAGTAACTGAATAATAAACCTACTTCAAACTTGTTGCCACCACCACCTTCAACCGCCGAACCAAATAAAATGCAACAATTCCACAAGATCATATTCAAAGCCCAAAAGAAGTCATTGCAAAATAAAGCGCCATCACAGATAGACAAAAGCAGCGGCCAAAACCAAGAAAAGAAAGACTAAACGAACCCCACCAAATAAATTGAAGAATCCAACTCCAGCCTCCTCCTAACAGTAATGCTTAAAAGACGAGAGGAGTTCACAATCACCATAACCAACCAACACCACCTGAAAACCCCTCCATCATGGATTTCCAATCAAACCAATTCCCAACCAATATTATCAAACACTAGCAGCGACCTTGGCATCAAATTCCCACTATAAATTCCCAAATTAGCTGAACAATGAATAACTATATACATAAATTTTGATTCTCACTTATCCAAGAACGTTCATGCTTCAAACCCCTCACTTCCAGACCAATCTTTAGGAAATTTACCTTTTATGTTTAGAGACGAATGCTTCTCATTTTAGAAACCAAACTGAAATCATACATACAAAATACACAACTTTTGAACTTCCACATGAAATATCTTACTAAATGAACAGACCTCAGACATTCAACCGGGACAGATGAATATGAAAATAATGTTCAAGACAAAATTCACATATATAAACTTATGCCTCTTTGACCGCTTAAAGCTTAAACTTTTAAGTATGCTGATTGGTCATCCTACTAGAATAGAGGACTGATTGTGCTACTAGACTAGAGGTCCTGGTTCAAGTCTCATCGCTATCCATTTACATAAAATTAAATCATTAAATTAGTCCCTTTTAGACGAGGCTGTTTCACAAATGGCTAGTCATCAAAAAGGATTAATTTTTAGGACCATTATTCTATCATACAAAAGGCATAAACGATCGGAATTTTCTTTGAAAAAATTCATATAACAATTAATACCAGCAATATACTAATAACCTGTCTCATAAGGGCATCTGCTTTGCAAGAACGAACAGTTCGGAACTGATCCACATCAAGCTTCTTATTTATGATCCCAACCTTGAAGTAAATACTATCGGTCGGCGGCAAGTCAACGCTGATTTTATCAACATTAAACCAGAACAAGAATCTCTTAACCTGAATGCCCTTCAAATTGGTAATCGACCCCATTTTCAGCTTCCCAGTGATCTTTTTCTTGTAATAAACCAAGTAATCGAACTTGATATAACATGGATTCTTGAGATTGACCTCAAATTCGCCATTTTCCGAGAGGGTGTAGGAGGTGACTGAGTCGGGTAAGAGTCCACTCGGAAGTCCGAATTTGGGGAGGATTTCGTACACTGTTAGTTCGGGAGTTGGCGAAGTGTCCGCGGAGAGAATTAGGGATGAAGATTTGACGGCAATAGGACTAAGGAGGAGGAGGAGGAATAGGAAGCATTGCTGGGTTTTCGAATTCAAAGCCATTGATTTCTTCGAAGTCAGTGGTTTGATTTTGATTCAAGGAATATTGATTATGACCCAAAAATGAAAAAAATATAGGCGTTATGACCAAAATGGTGGTGAAACGTGATTGGTGACAATTATATTTCTCAATTTTATGGATAATTAAAGTGTGTTCGATTGAGATTAAAATTCGATTTTAATTTTTATCAAACGAAACCTTAATGAAAATAAACGGGGAACAATTGCAGAGACGGTCCTGAGTTTACTGTTAAAATATCAAATTTGACACTGAACGAAGTTACTTGTGCACCTTCGTTATGGGAGAGAGAGACACAGAGGGAGAACAATTGCAGAGACGGTCCTGAGTTTATTGTTGGAATCATTGATCTAAAAAGTTTTTCTAGGCCGCGCCTAGGTCTAGGTCTCGTATAGACTCGTCACATCTAGATACTTTTTTTTTTTTTTAACTTCTAAATGATTGAATTTTTTTCTTTATTTTTTTTTCTTCCGTAAATGCACTTTATTGGGGTTTTTTTTTTAAATCTTTTATTTGACTTTAACTTATTATTATTTTTAAAAAAAAACCTTTTGATTTTAATTTCAAATTTTAAAAAGATTTTATCCATACAAAACTTAAAAATAACTTTATCTACATTAAGTTTTGATGTTATCTACATTATGTAACTAAAATTTTGAGACTCATTTTTATCAAAAACTCCAAAAGCATGTATAAAGTTCTTATAAATCTATTAATTAGGATTTCTCTAGTTCAAAATTGAAACTATGAAAAATATTCAAATTTTCGCATTTCAAAAACTTGAAAATTGTATAATTGACTAATAGTAGAAGTTATTAAGTAAATATTGTATTTTATAATTTTAGATATTTAATATGCATTATTTTAATTGTTAAAGATTTTTAAAATGATTAAAATTTTAAAATAATATTATAAATGAGAAAAAAAAATTTACGCCTAAACCTCACTTAGGTTTGCTTAAGCTCGTAAAACTTGAAATTTAGGTTTCATGCCTAGTCAAGCTTTACAATTTTTAGAACACTGGTTGGAATATGATTATCCAAAAAAAATAAAATAAAAAATTAACATTTTCTAATATTAGACCTAATTTTATAATATTAAAGACTAATTTGCTATTCGAACAATATAAAGGGTATCACCGTAATTTTATTGTTGGATGTTTGCATCATAAATAGAAATCTAAATAAAAGTCTATGAAATTTGGGTATGTATATGAATGATCAAATAAACATTGATGTTCATCTTATGTTAAGTACCGATAATATGTTACATACATCTATTGATAGATGACGTGTCATATACCTCCATTGTTGGATTTTAAATTTAATTCAAATGTAGAGATCCACCATAAGTTTATCCACTGACATATATATATGACATGTAATCAATGCTTAACATAAAATGAGTACTTATACTTAGTAGATCATTCTTGTGTAATCAATATTATTTTTTACCTAGTTTATTCCTAGCACTCTATTGTTTGAATTGAACTTCACTATAATAGTTTGCACAATATTTTAGAATTAATCAAATGGAGTTAAAGCAAACAAAAAGAGAGAAAAAAAAAAAAAAAAAACATAGATATATGAATTCAATTACACAAACATTGCAGCTTACAAAAAGCACTCTCTACGAATTTTTTTTTTATTTTTTATTACAAATATTTCATTTTCTCTATTTTCAAATTAATGGCATAATAAATAATTTTTTAAAATCAGAATAAACATAAAATCTTATTAAAATATTAAAGATTGGGCAAAATATAAAGCACAACTGTAAGCAAGAACCCTAAACTTCTCCTTTTTCTTCCATTGCTCTTTTCATCAGCACTTGCTCCCTTGCTTGTGGAATTCCCTTTAACTATCTCAGGGGAAAAAAAAGGAAATTTTACATTAGCTAATCTTGGAGAGAAGAATTACATGTTAAAATTTTAAAATACAAATATAAGAAGAAATCTTGATTTCTTTTTTGCTTTTCTTCTTTCTACAACTATCATTCAAATATTTCTTTACCTAAACTTCATAAAAGATTCAAAACTTTTTCCTCAACCTTAACGGATTGATTTTAGTTCGATTCGATCCAGTTTTCCTTTATATGTGACAAAAGTTGGGAGAGTAAAAATATTTCTAAAAGAAACATTAATTTCCACGAAACCATTCTTTGAGTTCAATATCTGGTCAGTCCCTTCAAACCCCAAAAGCAGGATTTTATGTATCTAATTTTAGAAAAAATGCACACATACGTACGTTAAGAGGCGACGCCCCTTGTTCGGAAAGGGAGTGAGAGGAGAGAGCTCCTCATCGACGAGGTCTCTGGTGATTTGACAAATAGGTAGTTGTCATAGAATCCCTTCCAATTAGATCCATTTGGAGCTTTAGTTCATAAAACACGCTAGAAATTGAGAATTGAAAGCATTTGAGAAGTGGATACAAGAGGAAGTAGGTATTGAGAATCGATATGAAACAACTAGTTAGATTTGACTCGATTTTGACCACATAGTTTGTACACTTTTATTTTTATACCCTTCAATATTAACTCCCAGATGTTATCCTCGTACTCCCAAACCCCGCGGCCACCTTATATCGAAAAGGGTAAATTTGACACTATGAAATTTTGCGTTCGAGATTCGTGAAGATTAAATAGAAGGGTACATTGAAAAACCCACTCTATCACTATATATGTTCTTTTTCTTACCTTCGGCAGTGGTGGTACTATTGCTTTTCTTGGCACTATTCGCAAAATCCTCAAATACCTTCGCATCCGGTGAATTTGGTGCCAAATGCAAGAGAGCTGAATCAATTCACACATACTTTAATTAATTATTCCATTCTATAGTGACATATATAACATTCACGTGTGTACTTACTTGGACAATTGGATATATTAGCGGGTGCATGACATTGAGTCGGAAGGCCTAATGCAAGTGTCGCATTAATTTTGAGGCCGAGGCTCGGATCATTTCTATCCTTGACCAAGATGCATATGCATTCAGGGCTCGTATGAAGAACTTGTTTGAGGCCGGTGCAACAGTCGAGCGTCGGTGCTTTAGCTTCACCTCCAACATAGGGAAGACATGTAGCTAGACCTACTAATTGATTTGCACATTGTTTTCTATCTTTGGCTATATCTGATCTTACAAAACCAAACAAAATGAAGAACAAAATGCATACATATTTTGCCTCCATTTTGCAATGTAGACAGATAGAATGAGAGAGATGCATGCCCTCCATGCCTTTATATGCTTTTTTTAATGACATTTTTAATTATAATAAAAAGAATTAATAATTTTAGGTGGTGTGGGGTGGGGTGGGGTGGTTGGAATAAATTCTATTCATTTATTATTAGCCCAAGTCTATCTAGATCTTGAGTTCACATTATAATAGGGTTAAAATCCTCTTCTAACTTGATTGGTTTTGCGTAAAATTACGTTATAAAGATTTGACATTTTAAGTATTTCAAGTTCTTTCGTTTCTTGAATTATATATTATTTTTCAAGTTCATTATTTTTCTCGAGTAAAACCTATTCTTTTATAAAATATATTAGTCAAAATCACCTTCTTGAAAGGCGATTTAGAGTTTTTTTTTCCTATCAAAAGTCAACCACGTTAAGTGCCTTCATAATCGAGTCACTTATTTAGATGTAAGCACAAATATTTTTCACCATCGTAATATCATATTGTACTATCTCGTCTGATAAACTCATCTTTTATTTGTTTTCTAGGATGAGAATGCATGTCCCCTGAAAGGAATATTATTGCAATCCCGTGATGATTGATACTTCATGGCAACTACAATCATAAATATTTGTTTCACGACCCGTGACTAATTTTTGACTTATCTGTGATTTTACAGCAATTTTTTAATGTGATAAGAGGTTAATGGTCACACA
The DNA here is from genome assembly GCA_019395295.1 of Osmanthus fragrans. Taxonomy (NCBI): domain Eukaryota; kingdom Viridiplantae; phylum Streptophyta; class Magnoliopsida; order Lamiales; family Oleaceae; genus Osmanthus; species Osmanthus fragrans. The sequence continues at coordinate 26,725,213 of CM033355.1, read as the reverse complement.
AAGTCTGGAGTTGGTTTAAATACTTATAAATCACAGCTTCACCTGTTGGTCTGTGACTAATTAAAATAATCAAATTCCATTATATTAAAAGATCAGAAAAAAAAATAAAAAATTTTCGATAATATGCCTTCTAATTTGTTGGGTTTTGATTGGATATGAATAGGGTAACATGTTTCATGTCTTTAATGTATCATGTTTTATTACATTTTGTTTCGCGAGATTTGAAAATCACGATAAGTCGAGAAAATTGTGTAATATTTGTTCTATATGAATATGATAGTTTAACTTTTTCCTTCTATCCATGAAATATATTATTTATTTTTTTCCACCTTGAAGTGGTGATGCATCTTGTCCCTAGCCAGCATTATACTTCTCTCGTATCTATGGTTTCGACTTCAGTCATAATCTTAAGATCTTGTGAATAATTTCTCACGGGCTCTTTCTAAATTCTCTTCCTTGCAATGGGTTGTGTTCCATTCCTCAAACTGCTAAGCAGTGTTTTAAAAATCAAGCTGGACCGGCGGATCAATCGGGAAAATCGGGAATCATACCAAAGCTGGTTTGATTAAACTTATAAAACCTCTAATTAAAAATCCGTCTCAAAACCCATTAAATCGGCCAATTTTTGGAAAACCTATAACCCGGTACCGATTTAACATGTTCAACTTGTGTGTGTGTATGTATATATATTTTTAATTTTTGTATATGTATATTTTTTAATTTTTCTAAAAATCACCGGTTTGACCTCTGTTCAACATTTAGACCATTGACCATTTCTTTTTTTTTTCGAGTCGATGGTCTGATCGATTTTTAAAACATTGATGCTAAGTGATCACCGTACACAAGGCCTTCTTCTTCCATCGTGAATTCTAATTTAATACAAATTTTGGCAACAAAATAGATTTATTTTTAAACTATAAGTTAATCAAACACGCTGTATATACACTCTAGAGTAACCGAGCAAATAATTACGTCAATGATAAATATTAAATAATAAAGAGGTCAAAATTAGGGCAAATATGATCCGGATCCACCTACTGTCACGCTCAATTGCTAACCATGTATTCATATAGAATGGAAATAACGGAACATCCAGTTGTCCAAAGAAAAAAAAAAAATGGTACCTACTTGAAGTCCATTCCAGAGCTGTCAATGAATGCTTCTGGCTCATATGCATTTAAGATTTAACAAACCGATATTTATTTTCAATGTGTATTTATTGCTGGTTTAATTATTGCTAAAATAAGTAATTAAAATGGGCAATGAGCAAACGAGGTAGTTATCAATCCACGTTGGTCCTTTCGGTCTTCAATTAAATGGTGAACTGGCCGATTTCATCCAAGGGGCGGATCTAGGGACGGACCGAGCTGTGCTACAGCCCTATCCTCCAGCCCAAATGTTAATATTTTTTTTTTTTATTTCCGTATTAGCCTGTCTTGAATTTTTTCCCGGATTCGCCCCTGTTTCATCCTAATCCTTAAAATTGTGATTTTTAACATATAATAGAACTCAATTTTACACGTTTTTTTCTGGTCGATTTTGATTTCAAAATATTTCCTTTTTACTGCAGGTGAAAAAGAAAAAGAAAACAACCATTTAATCAAGTCATTGTGCATTCAATGAAGTTAGTTTTAAGAATACATTTAAATTAAGCTTACTAAAGTATAACTAAAGTGAATAGGGCCATCTTGTCCTGATAGGGGTTATAATTGTGATTTTTGGATAATGTAGGGTCAAATGTAGGAAAAGTTTTGAATTTACGTGTAGAATTATTTCATGAGAGAATGTGTGGTTGAAAATGAATTTTTAAAAAAAAAAAAAAATAGAATTCAAATAGGAGCACAAGTACATAAAAATTAATGTTAATCAAAACACATGAACGTGAATAATGCAATGCAATAGTTGCTTGTGAATGTTTCCATCAATGAGGCAAGTGTCAACTGCATGCTAGATTTAAGATTATAATGCAATATTTATACATTTTTAAGCAGTAACAGATATATATTGTTGAGAAAACTATGCTTCGTCTAATTTATTCTTCCATATAAAACACATGTGATAATTTGAACTCTTCTTTACATTGAAAACCCTGACAAAGCAATATATCATCTTCATCGTGAATTTTGGGAGGATTCTTGGACAATCGAATCAAACTCAAGGCTCACTGTTGGGAAGCCTGCTCAGAATAGAGTGCTCGGGTTTATGTTCACATTCGAAATCAATGTGAACGAAAGCTCGTTCAACTTCAGGAAGTTTCTCAATCTTAATCTGTAGTGTCTCTCCAATTGTATGAGCTTCGTTTAAGGGCAAATTTTTCGGGAGTTCAATATCAACCTAATTTGGAAGTGCAGAAAACATAAACTATATTAAAAAACCACACCATTTGTGTTTGTAGAAATATTGTTACGTGCTATGAAGACAATTGATATAACTAACCTCAACAAAATATAGAACACCAAACGTGTATGCACGAACAGTGTCAACGCGCTTGATCTCAGGGTGTCTCATCACAAGATATGTCAATTTCTGCAATACTTCAGTAGGTGCCGATTGTCCCACTAGTGACACTGAATCAAAGAAGAAAAATCTTAAGCAGTACCCGAAGGTTACCAATTCAACTTAAGAATACTGAAACTTTAGGATCTTAAGAACTCTACAAGCAAAAGCAAAACAAAAATGCTAGGTTTGGCTCATCAAATTAGACTGTCCAAAAAGTTATACATAAAACTAGATGAGATATCATTAGGTGGATTAACGTGGATAGTATCTGAAAGTTTTTCATTAAAAAAAAATACTATTTGCAATATCTTTCTTATGCGGTCTAAGCCCACCTCCTTACTCCGTCTTACATAATTCAGATAGCTTAAGAAAAAAAGCGCAAATAACATTATAGATGATACAAAATTAAAAACACTCTTCCACCTAATTCCATTATAATACTACCTGTATAGTATATCTACTATAATTTTATATTTACTTCCATACACAGAGTACCAAAAACAACCAAAGGGTACAAGTTCGAAAGACAATTATTAGAGTAGCAGAAATACAGAGAGAAAATCATTCAAGTGAGTATGAATTGATTTGACTTAAAATGAGGCACATTTGAACATCATTCCATCTCTCATGCTCGATAATTAGAACATGGGTCGATCTTCTCAATATAAAGACTTCAAGTTCAAAGGAACCAAGATAAAGGTAGAATTAGGTACCTGCATTTTCTAGAACAGTTCCCGACCAGTTTGAAATCGTATAAATTGCAAGGATAAGGGCTCCAGCAGGGTCAAGCCACCAGAAAAACTTGTCACCTAGAACTGCCGCAACTAATCCTACTACATTAGTTACCACATCGAAATAATGGTCCTGAAAAGTAGTGCTAAATAAAGTTAGGCAAACAGTTAATCTAAATAAGAGTTTTTACGACATAGATAGCAAGAGACCTTTGCGTAGGCTCGAACAATCTTATTTCCCGAGCCTCTGCAGTAAATCCACAGAACAAGTTTTATGACTGTGGCAGTTATCATGATTGCATACAACCATATAAGCTGTTCAGAGGTCATCTTTGCAGGAGGTTTATTTTCGACTAGTTGTTCTATAGCCTGAACCAGTACCTGAAAGCCTAAATATCGCAGCTTGTTAGATTTGACATTTTAGATCAGACTAAAGACATGAGGATTCTTAAAGTGCAAAATAAGCCTATCAACAATGTCTTGAGGCTTAATTGTACTCTGCAAATTTTCACCTCGACAGTGAAAAAGATGAAGTACAGGGACATACCTAGTGTAGCCATTATAGCAGCAAAAATGACGATGCCTACTGGCTGCACCCGCAATTTCCCAATCGGATATTTATAAATGTCAATATTTTTCATCGAGAGGTGGGTGAACCAAAGTATTCCTCCAGCCATGAGATCAAGTAAGGAATCCAGGGTCGATGCAGCAATGGCAAGTGATCCACTCTTTATGGTAGCAAAGATCTGTAGATTGTAAAACATGTTGTCAACAGGAAAGTGTAATCAACACGTATCTTCATCGAGCCCTATGATGCTCAGACTCGGGTATGTGTACATGTATCGGATACGTAGTGTCGGATCTTTTATTTTCTACTAAAACGTAGGATACGTGGACATGGCTAAAAAGAGTCCAAATTTTGTTAATATAACTTTTTTTCAACCTTATTAACCTATCAATGGGAAGAAAAACATTAATAGCAATGGAAACAATAACTCATTTGACTAAAATCACAAAAATTGTGTAACAGCTGGAAAACATAAACTCCTGTATAAACTGCTATGTCCGGTTGAAGTACCCGTACCCGTGTCGTGTTGTGTGGACACGGGTACTCCGACATTTCTAAGAGTCAGAGCATCACAGATCAAGCCGATATTTCAGGATGGAAAATGTTGAGATCTATTATCCCTTCAACAAGAAGGCTCAGGGTCTATACGTTATTTCAACTAACACTGACAAGTCCTATAATACAAGAAATAACACATCACCTTAAAAGCCAGCAGTAAAATATTTGCATAATTAGAAATTTTCATTGCTCTCTCGTGTTGTGCTTGCTCTTCTAGATCTTCCTCATATACAGAGTCAGATGCCACCAAGGAATCGACTTCCTCGAATGATTTCAAGGTTGCAAACTGTTTGTCATAATATTCCTTTTCTCCTATACACAAAAAACTCAGGTAAGGAGAAAGACATGAAAGAAGAAACAGAAGGATCAAAAGCAAAATATTTGGGGTGAGATGACTTTTCGACTTATAGCATCACCAAACAGTTCGTTACATACGAAACTTCAAACCCATTGAAGAGAGATCATAAAGAAAATCACAAAAATGAATAAAATTATCATTACAAATTCAAATTGCAACCAAAATTATTACCATAGATATACACCATGGATTAATTTATGCATATAGCTCTTACATATATTCGATTAACTACAATTTGTGTTCGAGGCTATGCAAATATCCTCCACAAAATGCTAATAATATTTCCACTAAAACCATCACCCTTTGTTACAATTACGTTAAATGAGATGTATTTTCCAAATTCTAATCTTTCTATGTACGTTGTAATTTATTTTTACTCCAAATTAAGCCTTAAATCCCCTTCCAAAGCTCGATGCACCATGTTTTTAATTAACAAAAAGGGTTTGTGCAAAACTCCCACCTTAAAAATTACTTATCTTGAATGTTAAGTATTTAAAAACGAAGTTAAATACGAACCTTTGGTTAAACCCATAGTTCTAGAGAGATCAAAGAAAGAGGAGGACTCAGGGTCAACTCCTGACCGGACCTTATCGGGAAGCCTGGAGATAAATTCATTGCGAAGCGAGTTGACTGAGTTCCGGCGACTGAGTCTACGGCTGAGCCGCCCGCTCCCTCTTAACTTCCACCCTTCCAGCAGCGGTGCTTTAGGATTATCACTCTCGTTATTTACACCATATTGACTCTCTCCTTCCATTTTAATTCACTTGAAAAGGCTCTGTTGTACTGTGTACTGCCATGTATTTATTGAATGGATTCATGAATAGAGTCATGCGTGCTCGCTTATTTGACCGCTTGGATGATCATATCACACACATTAAGAAAAAAAATATTATTTTATTTTCATAGAATCCACACACTCATGTGAGAGTGTGATCATTCAAGTGAGTGATTTAGCATTTTTCTCATGAGTAATGCTGTTCAAATATGACGGGCGCCTATTTGGCGCCCCCCTATTGGAGCCGACGCACCCTGGATTCATATACTGAGAACTCTCGAGGAAATTTTCAATGATTGTGAATGCTTCAAGAAGCGCACTTCACGTACGGGGGGCCTGTCAGGCCCTTGTCAGCCACTCACAGTGTAGGTCCCGTCGTTATTTTTTTTAAATTCATGGGGCTACAGTGAGACCCTGTAAGGGCCCCCCTGTAGACCAAGTTTAATTCATACTTCAACTCCGGATGACGTAGGATAATTTGCAAGGGAAAAGGGCTATCATCGATTTCACCATACACTCTGTAGTATTCACTTTAAAGTAGACTTTCGTGTTCTAAAAAGCGGAAAACGCATAGACGTAAAAATACGTAAAATTATATTTCTTTATTTTAATATTTTTTAAATTTTTTAATCAATTTAAAAACTATTTAACAATAAAAAATGTAAAAAGCATTAAAAAGCATAAAAGAATGAAAAAATTAAATTAAATTAAAAAGCCAAAAAAAAAGCGCGAGATGAGACTTTTTTTTTGCGTGCTTCGATTAGGCAATTTTTAGAATACTGATTATAGTAAATTCGAGTATTTTGTACATGAAATGATTCGATTCACATAATTATTAAAATAGAACTTGGGTAATTTGAAACAATCATGCTAATGGTATATAATCTTGTTTACATCAAGTTGTTCCACCCTTATATGAGTGGGGGGTTTACTCGAATAGTGTCTTCGAGTGGGCCCCTCCATATGAGGGTGTGGATACCATTGGATAACTCAAATTATGTATTACTAGATAAATTTTTTTTGAAATTGGACTAAAATCCCATTTCTGATTTAATGTCCATTCCTATTCATCAAATAGAGACTATTATCGAGATTTCATGACTTGAACTTTTTCCAATCTCAAGAGTTCCGATGTTAATGGTCAAATTGGGACTAAAAATTTAAAGTAAATCAATAAAAACAAAAATTAGGATGTACTACTGGCCGCTTTTGATGCTTGTTATATTAAAGATTTTGTCATTTTTTAATTTTTTAATTACAGTCCAATCAATTCACAATTTTATTAGTTGACCCAGTTCGTTTTTAAAAACATTTCATATTACGAATATCTCAAAAGAGGAGAATTCCTTGATAGTGCTAGATATGTTGCTAAGGAAATCAGATTGTCGTATTCTCTTAATACCGTTAGGGCTATCGATGGATTGAATTTTGATCCGAATTCGATTCGAATCTGATGAAATTAATGGAAGATGGATTTAGAGTCTCAATCCGATAACCCGATCAAAATCCGAATCCAATAATCCGTTAACTAAATGAATCAAATATGGATATAGGCCAATTCAATCCGATCTGATTTTTTATAATAATATAATATATTTTATAAAAGCATATTTTATTATTATTATTTTTTACTTTTTTTAACTGTTAAATGGATCAAATATGAATATAAGTCAATCTGATCCGATGAACATTTGTTGGATATGTATTCATTGCAATATGCATATTTTGGTTCGTTTTAACTTGGTATTATCTTGTGGATTGTTCTTGAACAATTACCAACACGTTAATATGGTTATTTCCTTATATTGCAATAAAAACGAATGTGTAAAATATTTCGGATCGGATATCCGATAATATAACAAATCGAATATCAAATATCCGTCGGATCATTGGATCGGATCGGATCAGTGAATCATTTTTATTGAATCGGATCGGATATGAATAGATCCGATCTATATCCGATTCATTAATAGTCCTAAATACTGCAACATCTACCATCTAATGGGAGCTTTGAAGCTAACGCAACTAAGGGAAGCTCATGATGTCATCTATACGATCTTCCATACCAAATATAAATTTACTTCTATTATTTTAGGTGCTATTTGGAATGAAACTTGCTTGGTTACCAAGGGTACATAGGCCTTGGTAAAGAAGATTTATCCATTTGGATTGTGTTTTAGTATTTTTATTAAAATATTGTTTTCTTTTCCAAATTAAAAGATTCTCTCTCTAAAAAAGATGGCTAGGCATGATTAGCCCCGTCAGACAAATTGATTTCATATGATCGAACTGAATTGGTCTATCTGAACTGAATCGCCTTCACCTACAGCAGAATCGAACTCATCCGCACTCCACAGCGGATGCAAAGGCCCGCACTCCGCATCTACAAATCGTCCCAAACCTGCTCCACCTCTCCTCTACCAAGATCCTCCGTACAAAGATTTTTCCAAGTGAAATCCTTGACTGATTGATGAGACGTGTGACAGGGTTCCAACGATCAATTCAGCCACATTCGCTAGAACATTTAATAATCCGCCAACTTATGGATTGACAAGGTAATGCCTAGGATGAGACGACTCATAAGAATTTAGCGTCACGTGTCTCCTCATCCAACGACTATCATTTTCTCATCCTTAGTATAAATACTCCCACTTTGTGTCAGAAGAAGAATTCGGACCCTTGACATTTGATCAATATAAGTTACTCTCTCCCTTGATATATATACATTTTGTCACTTTCGTATTTTACCAATCACGTCCCGGTGATTATTCGATCGTCGATGATCTTCTTTCGATTGACTGAAAAACTGATTTGATCGTCGGAGTACTTGTGGCTGCCTCCACCCCTATCGGGAAAGGGTCACGAGTGGCTAAGGACTTGCTACCGTGTACAGGGAAAATTTGACTCGAAAACTTATCTGTTGACAACTTGGAAATCCATTTTTTGAGACTAACAGATTTAACTTTTTTTTAATACAGTCGATACTCACAATATTTCGAATGTGACAATGTTTACATGTATGATTCTATTTGAATTAACGGATTCATCGCTACAATATCAAATGCTTTATCTTGAAGAGCAAATTTTGATACTAAATTCCATTAAACTAAACTCCCGTCAACAAATTTTATATTATTTTGATAAATAAAAATAAACTCTTTTTAAAACTTTTTGATTGTTGAAATTCATGCCCCATTTATGCTTAAGCTATAGTTTAATGGACTGTCTCTTTCGGCTTCTCGAATGTCTACCTTAGTCAATATTGTTTGTTAAAATTAGATGACTTTTTAATATAGTTTTAGGTTGCCCAATTTTATTGTTTATTATTTTAAAAGTTAAAAGTCAAATTGCCACAAAGCTTGCCTTTTGGGATCAATAAAAAACCCAATCAACAACCCCTGCAGGCTTCTTTAAATCCTGTACCTAAGAGTGATAATTCATACCAAGGATATGTTTTGTCATTAAATAAAAATTATATCTTTCGTGAAATCTGCAAACTTCTTTCCTATTCCTTCTACTCCAACAATCCTGATCTATTAATTGAATTGGTATCTCCCAATACTTGTGAAACCTTTAATCCCAATCACGTTAATTGCTGATGTGTTCAAGTCTATTACCCAGCAAACAAAATTTATCACAAGAGATCCTACCTGGGGAATTGGAGGATACATTATGTTCATACAAACAGGGCCCTCAAGCTGTTCGCACACATCAGTTTCTGACAGTACTGTTGGGTTTTTTATACCAACAAATTCGGACGATGATAAAAAATCGATATCGGATATTTTATTGACACCAAAAGTTACGGCTCGACTTGGAAACAATTTATACACCTTTGAAGGGCCCAAATTATTGAGTTGGATGATGATATCATTAGCCCATTTATTCTTAACACTACCCTTTTGTTGGAGGCCTAATACCTTGGTTTTGTCCACAAGCCTTGGCCCATATTTGGTGACCTATTTAATTCACCCATATATACACACACACACACACACACACACACACACACACATCTATGCAGTAACTTGAGTGTGTGCGCGCAATAGAGGTAAAAACGTGAGGCAGCCGTTCTTGGTGGTTCTATTGAGAGTTCAACCATTGAACATCTTTTTCTTCCTCCCTTTGTGATATTGCAACCACCATCTTCCTCCTTGTGGGGGTGAAAACTAGAGGCAACCAAGGTGTAAAGGGTTGTTGGGTCGAGCCGGTAGATTGGTGTTCGTTTGATTGATTTTTGAGCTTGAATTAAAGGTTTCTCGAGGGATTTCAGCTACAAGTACTCCATGCTTCACGCCCACAAGAATCAAATCGTTTCTGAAAGGCCTTGTTCGGGATTCAACACTGTCAGGTACCTCATAGATGCTACCTCCACGAGTCATTGTTTTTCTGAAATGATGTTATGTTAAATTCTGGTATAGGTTAGCATGCAAAGTTGATTGGGAAAAGAGTTTGCCTAAGAAAAGGAGAAGTAATAAACTAGCAAGATTTACATATCACTTCCTGAAATGAAAATATATGGATAATTCATTAGCTTAGAGTTCACAATCAGTAAAATGGAACACTATAATCAGACTAATAATCTTAAAGTATTCTTCAAAGTGTAATGCTGGCCAGACTATATTTTGTAATAAAAAGCAAGTGGTCATTGAAGAAAATCTGTGTTTTGATCAAGTAAAAAGTTAACTCCCAACAATAAGCCTGAAATATACACGAGCCGAAGTATATGAATTTGTAATCAATGATTGGATTGCGAGAGTACACACAATTTATTGGGCCTACAATTTAATTAAACTATACTGTGCAATTGCAGTGCTACCATCGTGTTGTGCAAAAGTGGTGCTACAACATAGCATTAGTGTAGGGAGCGGGCTTTATAAGTAGTATGAAATAATTGTTTGTAAGTAATGAACAAAGATCAAAGGTTCGATCTGCAGGAGCGTAATCAAACCACAATTATATGAAGGAAACAAGTGTAGAAATGTGACCACACAAAATCAGAAAAAAAAAAAAAAATAGAAAAAGAAGAAGAAGAAGAAATGACAATTCGAGGCAAGTGGTAGCACTTTCTCCTTAAGACAATATTGCCCCGCTACGGTGCTCACGGTTTGCGGCACTTGTCTCCTAAAATACAACGAATTCTTCTTGTGGTAGCAGCACTTCAAACCACAAGAAACAACGAACTTTCGACGGAGTTTCCCTCTCTACAAGGAAATTATATGAAATGAAGAAGGAAGAAGATTTGCAAGAGATGGAATGATTCTCAATGCAAAGTATAAGATGGTGTGTCCAAATGGTCGTGCATTGGGTCCTTTATATAAAGGATGAAGAGGTGTGGGTGAAAGATTGCGAACAAAATCACCCAACTTTACGAAAAGAAGCCTCTGTTCACTTCGCTAGCTGTTCGCTAGATTCTCGCTCGAACGTCACTTCCAGAGAATTGGTTGCTCGACCTTCACTCGACGTCACTCAAGCGACAGTGTTATAAGACTTCCTTTAAATTTCCTCCAAATTTGGACCGCAATTTTTCATTCATCCGAAATTGATTTTGACATGTCAACTATACACGAGAATCAAATTTCTCTTTCGGGGGCGTTGCCCCCGAGCCCCGTTTCATAGCCCCGAAGTGGCGGAGCGGCAAACTATTTGCCTAAACATATCGGGTTGAATATTTGACCGAAATTGACACGAAATCTAACCAATTTCCAACAATTACTCCTATTTTAGTATCAATATTTTATCGTAAGACTTTTGGTAGTCTCTGAGCTTTTTCTTGTGCTAAAAACATAAAAGCAATTCTCGTCAGAGCTTGCTTGTATGGACGAAATCCACAACTCTTTTCATGCCTAAGCCGGCTTTGGTAGAGAAATATATCCTGACAACCAGGAATTTGGTATCTGCATGGCACTTCTATAGATTCTTCAACTCTCTCCAATGCCAGGCATCTTATGTGCCCAAGTTCTTGATGAATAATTGGGTGAGAACACACTTTGGACTTGCACTTAGAGCACAAAGTGGGGGCCATTTGGACACTGAACAAGAGAGAATGATCGTGAGACTGTCAGCTTAATATGGGCTTTAAAAAAGTGAATTTTTTAAAATTTTTTTTTTATATTTTTGCACCAAGGATTGAGAGATACGTCCATATATTAATTAACTTTCTTATGCATATTATTGTGTATGCATCAATGGGATGAGAATAAAATGATGCTAAATTATTTCCATATTTCTTTGAACTTGTATGCTAGGCAGTGGCGGACCCAGGATTTTAGAACTGGTGGGTCCTAAAATGAAAGATATTGAGATGAAGGAGGGGGGAGCATGGGCTGCCCCCGAAAATTTTTTTTTGGAGGCGGGTAGCACAAACATTCATAATTATGTACAATTAAAATGATAAAAGTTTGAAATACATATTATTTTCCATTCTTAAATTGCTGTAAAAATGAAAAAATTATTAACTCGGAAACGCTCATCCGATCAATTACAGCAGTAAGCTGACAAACTGAAATCAGAACTATTTTTTAATTGTGTTAGACTGTTCGAAATCAAATTCAAATATGTAGACAAGAATTTCTATCCAATTTCGAGGTCTCAACCCATGCTACCAAACAGTTTCTTCAACAATTTGACGGATCTACTACAAGAGATAAAAGCACTTCGTTGCTACTGACAATTAACAACCTTAGAAAGAACCAAACATACAACTAAACCAGCAAAACAGACAAAAGAACAACACCTTAATATCAAAATAAATCACAACATTCAACAACTCTCTAAATTCAAATCTTAATTAACTAAAATTCATTTTCAAAGCCAGATTTCTGATTTTCCATCTAAATCTGTATTTATATCTAACATGTTATAATGAAAAATTACAGTATACTTTATAGATGTTATATCCCAAAATCTGTACTTATATCTAACATCTAACATGTTATATCCCAAAATTGTACGGTATTTTAAATAATAAAAAAATGAAAATTATTTTTTTTTTTTTTTTTTTGTGGGTCATAGGACCCACCAGGTCCTAGGGTGGGTCCGCCCCTGATGCTAGGTGAAGAAGCCAGCTTACGCCAAATTAGTGAAAAAAGTTTCTTTTTAAATCCTTTTTCTTATAAAGATTCAAACAAAATAAAACTTTTGTTACTCCAAAGAACAGAAGTGGGAATTTCCCGATCCACAATGTCAGTTAATCTTATGACTGAGGCAAAACTGTTAATACTAGAACACTTCTTTAATCGAATCTGCATCCACTATAATATGCAAAAGAATATTTGTTCAAACATGTCAGTCATTTATTTGATAACATAGTGATGGTGCTAGTGGAACAAGAAGTTCATATGACGGTTAAGGCTAAAAAAATGCTCTGAAACATCAAAATGTGAAAATGTAGATGTTGCAAGAAGTAAAAGTTAACTAAACGGAGAACCAAGAGGGTTTTTCAAGAATAACAGAGAAATGAATGGAAAGTATATATTGATCGTGTAGCTAAGGCAAGGAAATTTATTTACAAGATATATTGTTAATGGGAAAGATATACAAGATATAAATCATGTGTATAAGGATCAATTTTTTTTTTTTTTTGATGATCGTGGATGTCCGGCCAGCTTATGCGACTTCCACTAATTTCACGGGGCCTAGAGTTTACAGCTAGATACTCACTTCAGTGACCCTGAGGGGACTCAAATTGATGACCATTGAGGAGCAAACCTAATACCTAACCAACTGAGCTACCCTTAGAGTTATATAAGGATCGAAATTAGGGAGTTCTATTTCATAAAAAAGAGATCACAGAAAGAAGAAGTGTTTAATGTTAGAGCAGAGTATAATCACGTGCATACCCATTCTTTGATCCACGTCCATAAAATCCGTACTGATGCAATGATCTAATTATGTCAAATTAATTGGATAACCCACAGAATAAAAAAATATTTGAATACTCAAGCACATGTCACTAACGCAAAATAAACTTGAAAATTTTTTCCAGTCTATTATTCAAAGAAAAAATATATTTCCAGTTTATTTCCAGTATGCATTCGGCTAATATATTTACGATATATCAGACTCTAATTCTGATAGCGATCAGCATAACATTGAGATGATGAAAAATAAACTATGCAAGAATCAGACGTGTCAGCAACCCCACCTTCAGTTTTCTCCAGGTTTTTTCAGATTTTCAGATTTTTTTTCCCAAAGTTTTTTGGTTTCGCTCCCACTGAACTTCCGTCTTAGGCCCGCCCCTGAGTGAGACACTATTCGTCGAGCCATAGAAGACAAAGTTATGAAACCCTAAATCACAATCACTTTATTGGTGACGTTTGCAAGTCTGGAAGTACCCGAAAAACAAAAAATTATCACTTACTCAAGATCCTACCTGGTGAACTGGAGGATACATTATGTTCATACAAACGGGGAACTCGGGCAGTTCACTCACAGTAGTTTTTGACAGTACTCCATGATTCATGCCCATAAGAGTCGAAGCTTTTCTAGAAGGCCTTGTTTCGGATTCAACACTGTCAGATGCAATAACGCCCTCATAGGTGCTACCTCCACAAGCCATTATTTTTCCTAAATGGTGATATGTTGAATTCCTGTAAAACGTTACCATGCAAAGTTAATTGGGAAAATAGTTTACTTAAGAAAAGGAAAAGCAATAAACTAGCAGTATTTATATATCGCCACCTAAAAGGGAAATATATGGAGAATTGTGCATGATCGATGGGCGATGATCAGCTGATTAGAGAGAGTTCATAGTCTGTGGATTGATTTTCTTTTGTTGCGCAATTTGTGCAAAATCTTTGTGAAAATTTAAATGGACGTTTTTGTGAAACAGACTTCAATTAATTTGGAAACATTAAATACACAACTATTAATTTTATTCTAGGAATGCAGGGACAGGATCAAAATATTACAGCATATTATTATCTCAAACTCAGCAGGGCAGAATTTCAAGTTGGATAAGAACCAGATTCTATGTCATTGTTATCAACTCTTTCAACCAGCGTATTGTAATGCTTCGTATTAGTTCAATCCACCGAGTGGATAGGCAACTCCTAAAGGTGATGCAACAAAAACAACCAATGCTAGTTTTCGAGAGAATTTCTTTTACGAACAGTACGAATGCATTCAAACATTACTACCTTCATCTGGCACTTTAGAGCCTAAACAAGATGGAAAATTCGCTAAGTACAAGGATTCTTTCATAAAAACCTTACAAGTGCTGCTTTGACAGCACCTGATTTGTAGACAATTTTTATTTTTATTTTTTGTCATCTGCCAATGAATCTGTATCATGTTTAATTCTTTAAAAATTTCCCTGTACCTATAACATTACTCAAGCAAGATCTTCAAAATTTGCTCATTTTCACATTTATGTTCTCAATTTTTTTCACACATTTTTATCCTTAAACTTACATCTTGTCTATAGTGACAGCTCAATACAAATATTCAGTTAAAGTGCATTGAAAAAGTGGTAAATGACTTTTGCATTTGTTTTTTATTTTAATCATACAAAATTACGAGAGATAATTAAATATTTTTACACCCTCTCAACAATTTTTTTCAGACTAAACCATTATAAAAAATAAGATGTGCAAATTGATAGAAGATTGTGATGAGAAATTGACGAAAAGGTTTAAGAACACAAAATGCAAAAATAAGCAAAGGTTAGAGACATTGATTGCAATTAAAAAGTTATGTAGTCAATAAAATCGTGGAGTGAATATAATTAACCAATTATTTTGGATAATTGCACAATATTTTACAAATATTTATGTTTTTTTTCCCACATTCGAAGCATCTTTTTGGGGGATAATATATATAGAAACATATAAAGAGATTGAAAATGACTGGGAATTCAATAGCAGCTGATAATAAGAAGTGGATGAAGAATCCTGCAGTAAGTAGAAAAGGGGATTCTGTTAGTTCCCTTTATTGTCCATTTGATTCTTCAACATCTCCAGTCTTTGCTTTTCCCACTTGAGCTTGTATGGATTATCTCTAAGAATCCACAGCATATCACTGCAACTTGGTGAAGGCACTACCTTTGAAGGTTTGCAAAAAGTTATTAGTAACTATCTTTTCCATGGCATCATTTTGTTTCAGTTGGTCATGCCTTTTCCATGTCCATCAACTCCTCGTACCACAAGAAATGTATCACAGTTATTGAGTTGTTCAAAAGAGACAACAAAAGGAAATAAAGCATCGAAAGGGGCATACTAAAAACTTATGAACCTGAAAATGGATATGCAGCGGCGGTGTTTTGCCATAGCAGCAGTAGCATTCTTTTCAAGTCACTTGATTTCTGTGATGTTCGAACTCTTAGAAATGGCCGGAGAACCCATGTTGACACCACACAACCCGCGTATGGGTATAGGTACTTCAACCAGACAGCAATTTATACAGTGGTTTATGTCTTCCAACTGTTACACAATTTTCGTGATTTTAGTCAAATGAGTTATTGTTTCCATTGCTAGTCATGTTTTTCTTCCCGTTGATAGGTTAATAAGGTTGACAAAAAAAATATATTAACGAAATTTGGACTATTTTTAATTATATCTCTGTATCCTACATTTTAGAAAACAAAAGATTCAACACTCAGATACGTACCTGTACCGGAGCCAAGCATCATAGCTCGATTTTGATTGGGTCATCCATGGAATTGGTCATCATGTTCTGCCTCGTCCAACATCGAAGAACCTGTCTATGAATGCTACAAAAAAATAAAAACTATTACTAAACCATTCATGCCTTATGTCTTCTAGCTGATTCATTGCCTTTACAAGGCTACATGCGTTTGTAATTTAGGCTCTTACAATGAAAACATTTCTGTAATCCATATACAGATAACAAGGGAAATTTGATTCCTGGTCACAAACTGTCAACACTGTCGTCTCATTTTCTTGGCTAAATGCAATTCTAGTTTAGGCCCTTGTGAAATTTAAACTGCAGTTCTACAATCCAGATTTTATCTCAATGCATCAAATTAGGGCCCGCATGTCAAGGCTCTTGAAAAGTCAAAAACCACTTTTAAAATTAAGAAGTTGCTTTTGAATCATATTCACTACTGCACTTAAAGAAGTGGCTTCAAACAGACAAGTAAATAAAAGAACAACTTGAGACTATAACCCAGCATGGTAATTGATTGCCTTCAACAATGGCAAGACAACACTAAGTAAATGCATTGAACGGGAGTTGGTACAAGTTGCTCAAACATTTTATGACATGAACAAATGCTCCATGTAAAATTTCTAGAAGAAATAACAGCTAATGTGATTCTTAAACAAATCAAGATCCAAGCTGCAAGAACACCTTTGTACTTCAATATGAAGCATTAAACTGTCATACACATATCAACAATCAGAGAAGGCAAGCTAAAAGATATGACCTAAAAATTCTCACATTCTTGTGAATTCATACCTGTGGTATGAACATGTATGTCGCAATACTAAGAAGATATCACAATTTGTATAGAATTATAGACATGGAAGCAACACTGTTATCAAAACCATTTATTGAAGTTTCAAATTCCAAAGTTCAGTACAAAGGAGAAAATTATACGATTTATGTTTCCAACAGAAAGCTCCATTGTCATTCCGTCTAGAACTGAAGATTTACAAACGGCCTCCCCCACACCTAAAAAAGGAAAAACAAATGAAATAGAAACTGAAGAAAAATCTACATATAGTACTATCCACTACTGGATTTAAGCAAGTCTAAAAATCAATAACAGAACCAGTTCTTCCTCTTTCTATTTATTAGATAAAGAAAGTAGATATTCAAGGACTATCTACCCAGAAGCTTGTAAGTTCAGACTCCGAGAAAATTCAAGGCTATGAACAAAGAAAGGTACGCATTCATTACCCTCTACTTGCTGAATCTCATTTCTCGAAACACTTCTCAGAAATTGCTATATCATCTGAATGCGCAAGCTCTTCCATACAAACATCTCCTCTGACTATTTTATGCTCTGGAGCTTCAACAATAACATTATTATCAGCCTTCAACATCCCATCCACATACTTGTTCTTCTCAATGTCATTCTCTACTTTTTCAACAGTGACAATGTTCTCCTCAGTTTTACTTGCTTCAGCAAACTCATCACCATTTTTATCTTCTTTCCCGTCAGTAATTTCAACGTTCTCTTCATTGTTATCAGCTTCAATAAATCCATCACTGTTATTCACTTCAATGTCTAATAGGGCATTTGGATCATTCATTGCTTCTGCTTCTACACCCACAGTACCATGATTATATCCATCTTTCCCACTGAAATCCCCATCTCCCACAACATTTTCTTCACCCAAATCGTCATTGTTCTCTTCCGTAGAATGGGTTTCCTCCCCAAGACTCCCACCCTCATTCTCAGATTCATTCTCCACAACCTCCTCATTAATGTCCTCTCCTTCTCCATGCACCCTTCTCCTCTCGAGACCCTGCAACCTCATCCTCAATTCTGCAAACTCTCTCTCCATCAAAAACAACCTCTCCTTCAGAATTAGATTCTCCTCCTCCAACTGTGCAATATGCGTGTCCTGATCATCAACTCTATTCTCCAAAACATTGTGGTAATCCATCCCACCAGCATTCATGCCGATCGGATTATAAATCATCTCAAACCGGCTCAAGTCATGGTCCAACCTCCTTTCCACCTCAACGTGCTCCTCCACATCACTCTCGCTGGAACCTCCATCATCTTCCTCATCCTCGTGAGCATCCAATTCATGCCCAGGAGATCTCAATCTAATCAACCCTTTCATTGATCCATACCCATCAACACCCCACTCTTCCTTTGCCATGTCCACAAAAACCTCACTTGATGGAGAGAAAATTGGGGTAGGCAAAACTGCAGGTGTCACAGGGCACGGAGAAACCAAGGAAGCAATCCCACCACTCTTCTTTGCCCTAATTATATAAGAACTCGTGTTTCTTGGTGCAAACGGAACAGACCTGCTATTATTCTTATTATTATTACCCATATTCATATTCATGCTATTATTCTTGTTGAACTTCTTTTTCGAAAAGAATTTCCTCGTCTTTAATCGATTCTGATGCTGCAACTCATTCACAGTCGGCGGGTTATAATTATTAAAATTCAATTTCCCATTGATATTAACACCACCACCGGGCACCACAGTGCCAGAGCCAGCCATTAGGGCTTTCTGTTGCTCAATCCTGCGCTTATCATTCTTCACATTTTTCCCCTTCCAGTTGTTCCTTGGGCCCAACGGCTTCGATGACTTGCCAAAAGGAAATGATGGCGGTTTCAGGCCGGCAAGACCGTTAGGGTTAGGGTTTTGGAATTGCGTTTGTGGCTGCATCGGCGGAGCCCACATCCCATAGCTCCGATTAATCGGAACCATCTGTGAACGAGACTGAAAATACATCAGATCATTCAACTTCAAAATCGTCGGAGAATATTCACAAGTTTTTTTATTATTGCTGAAAATTACCTGTTGCTGCGGCTGATTCATTTGACTCATACTCGTCATCTGACTCTGATTCATGTTCATCATTTGTTGCTGCTGTTGTGGATTCATCATTGTTGCTTGCTCGTTCATTTCTATTATCTCAGAAGAACCAAAAACTCAAAATAAATCGAAAAACAAAACGTTAATCAAACTCCAGAAATCAACAATCCGAATCAGATTTAGATCTCTCACACTGGATTATCTACAGATACTGTAATTTCTACTTTCTTATATTTTTGTTATTGTTCCCCTCTCTAGAATTCTCGGAGTTTTACGTTCCAAATGGTGTATGATGTGTGGAGGCGATTGTACTTGGGTAAGGCTCATTATATAGAGGTGGGGAAGGAAACCTATGGTTATGATTCGTGTTTGACAAATTGACGGATGAGATTTCATATGCTTTGTTACAGTTAAGAGTCTTAAACGGAATTGACCTCTGATCGAGACTAAATTACAACACCGCCATTGAAATATGGGATTAATTGACGGCGTAACTTTCTATTTCGCTTTCGTTTCACGGATAGGATGTGAATGTCCCGTGGCACGCTAAACGTGAACGGTTACCGTTCGATTATGCTTTTGCGAAATTTTTGAATGATTATATTATTCGTACAAAATTGGATGATAAAAATGGTTGACAAATATTAAATGACGGCTCTTTATTGAAGGGGCGACTATCAACCCAATTTTGTACCTAGCATAACTCATTTTTGAAACTCGATGGAATTATTTTAATGTATGTATTTTATGCATGACTGAGTGATAGAGAAAGAGAAAGTAAGGGTGCAGCCGTGTAGGCTTAAGTGTGAGAGAAGGAGTGTATAGAGAGAAGTCAAATTGTGAGTGAATTGGGAAAATCTACTGTAGAGTCCATTAAGTGGGAATATTATATTATTTAATCAATCAAGTGTTTCGTAATCTTGTGTATCAAAATTGTATAAATTCAAATTTTGTTCAACGATTTGGTCTTATAAACTATGTCATTTTAGTGTTTCCTAATCTTGTTTTATATTTTTACCATCATTAAATTCATTGTCGAACTTAATTTGAGATTGAATATGTCATTTTATTTATTGGTTTACCGAGTTTTGAGTTTATAGATTAGTTGAGAAAAATATGAATGCATATTGTATACTATAATTTAATGTACGTTTCAAGTCCCCAAAAACTTTGACCTCAATTAAATTTCATCCGCACTGAACAATATTCCTGGCTCCACGCTTCCACCCCTGAATATTTGCATATACACTGTTGTTGCAATTTGTTATTTTCTTGTTGCATTCACTGGATGTCACACATTTGAGATTATCATTGATGACAATATTCTTCTCACTTGAAAAACAACCTACTTGTTGCAATGACAAACATGTTCGTTGTTGTTCTTGTATTGGAAATTATCAGGTAAAATTTTTTTTTTCACTGAAAATTTCTTGTTCGGATTTATTCACCGAGTTATATTTTTCTATGTTTATTCATCTTTAGTTTTTAGAAAACTCATCTATATGCCATGCCAGTGTTTGACATAATAGAAACTTGGGGTGTCAGGCAAGGCATGCTCGAGCACCAATGACTGAAGTCTATTATCCTTGGAGCGCCTGAATTCCACGTGAACGTTTTTAATTTTTGACCCCACAATAAAAAAAAAGTACGGGCCCATCCCTGGTTGAAGCAAATGGAAACCATGAAAAGAATGCGACTGGGATGAAAATAAGCATCCCCATTCCAGCATCGTATAAACGAGCAATTGATTGTATGGACTTCCATAACCCTACTTTCTTCATCAAAGGCTTCCAAGCTCAAGCAATCTAGAATTCCCCATCCAGAAGCCAAGATGCAAGCGAATATGTCAGTGATAGAGAGTGTTGACCTCAAAAATTGCACCTATGAGCTGTCAACAGATCCCAGGGCCTCTCACGTCCGGTTCAGCCTTTGTTCCTGCACACTAGGACAAACCGTCAGTTGCACGTGGCCTTCTCCAAAGATGGGGGGGGAGCCGGCCGCGCGCACTCCGACGATCAAGTCAGTTGGAGTGGAAATATATGAGTGTGGGAAGGCTGCAACGTGAGCCTCCAAAATATATAAGGGGGTCGGCCTTGGGGAGATAAATAGTACAGTAAAATATAGAGAGAATTGCTAAGTAGTATTGAGAAGTCAATTTAGCATTACCTTCAAATGACACAATGTGTGAGCTTATATAGTAAGATAGAGTGAGTAAGAACCGTTGGATGAATGGACACGTGGCCTTATCTCAACGGACGAACTTCTTGTCATAGACTTCAGTGCATTTAATGCTCTGACCTCCTATGTTTGAACTCTGACACGCGGGATTGGTGCAGCCGTAATTGCAGCGTGTTGTCACATCATCTACTTGTCAGAAGATCTCTTACACAAGATCTTCTATAGGAGAGCCATACTGCCTACTGTTCACGTGACATGAGTTCGGTACCGCACAAGAGTTCGGTCACAATGGGTTCAGCAATGGAGGTTCGAGACTGTGGGTTCGTCCTCACCGGTTCGACATGGGGGGTTCGGATGTACGGCAGACTGTGGATTCGGCCACGTGGTGTGTGTGGGGCCATTTGGGATTGCCCGTAACAGAGAGATTGGTAAGTACAATCGCAACAGCCAAACCAGCTAGTGCAATCAAAATCAATAGACCTTGGATAAATCGCTATAGCAGCTGAAAATTAACTGAGATCTTCCGACTAAAGGTGAAGACCTGCAGAATTCAATATGAAACCTCAATATGACAAGAGTCGCTAATAAAAGGTAAGAAGGTTACGCTACCAATTATAAGTTTCAAGATCAAACCTTGAATAGAATTATAAGTACAACAAACACAACCCAAGAAAAACCATATTACCGCACACCTGCAAGAAATAAAAATTGCATAATATGACAATCAATTAATTCACCAAACAGCTGGTTTTATGTCGCATGATAACATTTATTGAGTTAAAAAGAAAGTGCACAATTAGTTAGAGCAACGGGTGCTATAGCAAAACTGATTGTAGAGAGCGGAACTCGGAATAATATTTACTTGAGCTTGAACTGCTTTAACAAGATAAATCAAAGTTGATATACTTTTTTTTTTTGCATATTTGTGTTCTTTCTTACAAATAAAACAAGTGAAAATTATACAAAAACCTACTTTTCAAGATCCACTTTCAAAAATAAGATGAAAGATTTGATTATACAAAAATCAGATTTTTTTTATATTAATTAATATATTTTAAAATTAATTAATTTATCCTACACAAATCAAACCCTAAATTATATCTCCTTTACTTCCTCCTCTAAACCTCGCCTCTTTCCTTTATCTCTAATCTCACCCATCTCTCTCTGAAACCTCACCTCTCTAGACCTCTCTGCCGGAGTGAATAACAGGCCAGAAGAAGTAGACCCAGCGTTGCGTTCTCAAAGTAGAAGCAGATCCACGACCAGCTCTCGAAGCAGAAGCAGCGTTGCATTGTTGCGCTGACAGTACACCAGAGATTTGAGTGGTAGTGACGGTGTGTGTGGTGGCGGTTTGTGGTGGTGGAGGCGGTGAAGGCAGGAGAGGTGTTGGTGGTAGTGGCATGTAGTTCGAAAATCACAATATTTTGAGTGTTTTCTGTTGGTGAGGGGGCTGTGGTGGTGTTTGGATGGCGGTGGTCGTGGCGGTGATGGTTTAACGGGTTGGTGAATTTGTTGGTAGTGGTGAATCACAATTTTTTGGATTTTTTTCGTTAGTGACGGGGATTGTGGCAGTGCTCGTGGCGGTGGTGTTTGGATGGCGATGGTCGTGGCGGTGATGGTTTAACGGGTTGGTGAATCTGTTGGTGGTGGTGAATAACAATTTTTTGGGTATTTTTCGTTGGTGAGGGGGCTGTGGTGGTGCTCGTGGCGGTGGTGTTTGGATGGCGATGGTCGTGGCGGTGATGGTTTAACGGGTTGGTGAATCTGTTGGTGGTGGTGAATCACAATTTTTTGGGTGTTTTTCGTTGATGAGGGGGCTGTGGTGGTGGTGTTTGGATGGCGGTGGTCGTGGCGGTGATGGTTTAACGGGTTGGTGAGGGGGCTATGATGGTGGTGGTGGTGTTTGGATGGTCGTGATCATGGTGGTGATGGTTTAACGACTTGGTGAATCTGTTGTTGGGGGTGGTGGTGAATATATTGGTGGTGGTGGCTGTTGTGGATTGGTGACGGGATGGTGTTGGCGGTGATCGTGGTGGTGGCAGCGATGGTGACGATAGGTCCGGGAATTTTTTGGTTAGTCGTGGTGGGATGGTATGGTGGAGGCGGTTGTCAGGTGCTTGTCACAGATTAGTTGGTTGACTGTGACCACTAAATTGGTTAATATGTGACCAATGATTTGGATAATTTGTGACTAAGAAATAATATGTAACCTAAAAAATTATTAATCTGTGACCAATAATCTGATAATTTGTGACTGTATAATAAATTGTGATTTATAATAATTGTGATTTGTGATCGATGAACAAATTGTGACTTATGAAATCTGTTAATCGTAACAGTAAAATAATTTGTGATATATTAAAATTTTGATTTGTAACCTCGAAAATAAACTGTAACCTATAAAATATTTGATTTGTGGTTTCGAAATAATTTGTGACTAATTAATTTGACAATATGTGACCAATAAATGAATTCGTGACCAAATTGTATTTATCTGTGACCTTCATATATTTAATTAAATAAATAAAATTTAATAAAAATTTGATTTTTGAAGTTTGAAACTTGTTTTCTTATTATTGAAATTGATCATACTTATACTCTTACTTATGAAATTTCCCATAAAACAAAAAGCTCTTCACCACAAAAGCTTGAGCTAAACTCTGCGATTAAGTTCAAACAGCCCAACTCGTACCAGGCTTTATATATTGCATCAATAAAATTTGTAAACCTAAATGTGTGCGGATGCAAAATTTAAAAAATACAAATAGAAAATTGTAGACTTTAAGTTTTATTTTTTTATGATTACCACTTTATTGTAAAATAATAGATTTAAAGAAAGAATTAGAATAGAAATATCTTTTATGTAAAGTGGGTTTGAATTTGAGTTAATTGAACTTGGTGCACTTGTGGGCAATTTACAGAAATTAGAAATTGGTTACCCACAATACATGAACTGAAACACTGAAAACATTAAAAAAAAAAAAAAAAAAAAAAGTCAAAACAACAAGTAAACAAGGTGTCTAATTTGCAAAAAGCTGAAGTTTAATACCCCTCATGGGGTAATCGAGTTGGTGAGCATGGAGATCTTTGGTTACGAGTTCGATTCCTCCTACCAATATTTTCTTGGTCGAGTCTGTCGTACCGGACTTGCCTAGTGTGATTAACCTAGTTGACGTGTTTTGCAGACTAGTTGTTAAAATTTCTTTATTTATAAGGTAATCTATATATGAGTATATTCTCGAAATCGAGCAAAAATGGACGTGAATTAAATTTAATTTCTTCGAATCTCAAAATTCCTAGTTGGTTTTTATCACTTTGATTGAGATTCTCACTCACTTTGAAATGTGGCGATATAAAGGATCAATGAACACACCAAATAATATTTTGAGACAATAACATATGGATTATAGTGATATATTATTGATTGCGTGTTTCAATCAAGCTTTCACTTGTTTGGAAAGATTGATAGTCAAAGTTATTAGAAGAGTACTCATTAAGTAATTTTTAAAATTTTCATTGGTGGATATGTATTTTTGCTTATTTCTATTATGATTTGTTTAGTTTATATTTTTTAAGGTAAGCGTCGATTTTCTATTTGGTAAAAAATACTAAGATGTGGTGGAATATCTTAATGTGAGACATCTAAACCTTTTTTTTTGTTTTTTTTTTTTAAATTTCATTGAGAATGGTATACTTCTTATCGTGAATGTCACAAGAATAGCTTTTGAAACTCAATTCTTGTGGTGTAAGTTCATTCAAAAAAATTTAAGTTTCAGTCCATCCTAACATCATTTCTAGCCCCGCCCCTCGCAGCCACATAATTGTGAATAGTGAAAATCAGGGGAAACACACTTGTAACTTGTTCTTCAGTTTAATTTCATGAGGCTTCTCTACTAGCAAAAGCTTATCTCAAGTTTTAGCTCATTCCATCACTGCTAACCGGTCTTTGCAATACTTTGGATGGTTTTGCACAAAGAGGCACCAAAAAACTTTCGAAGATCAAATTATGTCGGCAAGTTTGATTTGGGGAGAACAATTTTCCAAGAGGATATTCTGTAGAGAGTTTCTCTTCCTTCGATTAGAAATGTTTTCTATCAACGAAAAATCTCTTGTAAACCAAACAGCGAATTCCTAAATATTTTATCCAAATATGGAAGAAAACACTTCCATGCCAAATGTCAGTTGATTTTAGGAGAACAGGGGTAGTGAAAATGTACACTGCCTGTATAATTTATACGACCTTTTTTGTTCAAAACAGTAATAGATCTTGCTCATCTTAGTGAACAAAAAATATTAAAACCAAAATGGATCTCTGAACTATCTAAAGAAATCAGAAAACATCAACTCAGTTGATGAAAGAAATAAAACTCAAATCAAAAGGGAGCACATACGAACCTCCGTCTGTCCTTTCTCTCTGAAGTGCTGCATGCACTAGACGCTCCCATTAGTCCTCCACTCGAGACATCTCCTGATTTGTGACCACAAGTTCAATGAGCAAACATCTTTCCTTGCATCCTATTGTTCACCATAAGGTGTCCTCATTTTAATTTTGGATAAGGTATATTTCACTTCACTAGAGGATTTTGCTGAAGCTCTTGGTGCATTTGGTTTAGAAATTAGTCTTCCAGTTTTAAATTTTTCAGGGAAGTTCCACTAAACAATGACAATAGATCTATGAGCGTTACATAGCACTTTTTGCACTTCGAGAACTAGCTGCGGTGCTACCTCAGTTATTATTGAATCCCTAGGTGCAAAAAGGCTATTCCTTAGCATGGGGTATGCTTTCTTTACATTCTTCTTCTTCTAAGCCGACTTTATGCACTAAATAGAAAGACTCCGTGTATAATTTTTCAATCGTGCCACTCGGACAACGGTGGATGACAATGCTAGGTTACAACCTGACGTGGCATTAAAAAAATAAAAAGTGAAAAGTGAAAATTAAAACACACTTTCTCTCTCACTTCTCTCCCCATTTCCCCCAAAATCAAACCCTCCGTCCTCTCCCCAGTTTCCTCTAAAATATTTACCTCCGAAGCAATCACCTTCGGCAGTCTCCTCACCTCCGCCTTCTCCTCACATTCACCGAAGTCGTCGTCGTCTCCTTTACTAAATAAATTTGAATACTCTAACTTCAGAATGAGAGTAGAAAATTCATATTATACGTAATAGACAAACATCAAGTAACATGATCAAAGAGACGCCATCTATTATAATCTATTATAATGTTTCGTAATTATCAAATTATACCCCATATACAATTTTGATACACAACCATGGTAGAATAACATAAGTTCCAAAACATTCAAACAAATGAAGATATCAGCTTCCAATATCCAGAATGGCAATAGGCTCAAGTGCAGTCCAGATTCGCAAAAGCATTCTCTGCACATGCGTCAAAACGGATCAAATCTTTTATGCTATTTGCCACTTTTGATATCTGCAAACCTTCAAGGAACCAGAAGCAGCCATGAAATTAACCATTCATCCAAAAATCTGTCTTGAAATTAAAGGAAGGACCAAAATGCTCTGATACTCGGACTCTTCGAAATAGTAGGAGTATCGTGTCGGACACGACACGACATGGGTATGGGTATGAGATATGTGTCGAATCCTCCAAGTTTCAGTCGGACACGTCGTCATTTTTGCTTCTTCTTTTTTCTTTTCCCCCTATTTTCTTTCCTTTGCTTCTTTCCCATTTCCGCTCTCTATAAATATAGCGTGGCCGCCGAGAGGGTAGAGAAAGACGGCGACTCTAACTTTTTCCTTCTGTTAGGAATATGTAACACCACATATCCCACTTGTTATAAGTATGGACCCACACATATCTTCACATTGGTATGATATTGTCCACTTTGGGCCTAGGCCCTCATGGATTTGCTTTTGGACTTACCCAAAAGACCTCATACCAATGGAGATATATTTCCACACTTATAAACCCATGATCCTCCCCATTTTTATCCGATGTGGGACTTTGGTCGTATACCCAACAATCCTCCCCTCGAACAAAGGACCACCGAGTCTCCCCTCAAACGATCATCTATCCGTTCATCTTCCTCACCAAGAGCTTGCTCTATCCAGATCAACTCATCTCCACCGCGTTTGGACACACGCCTTACGTGAAGCATCAGAAGTACACCGTCTGTCCATAGAGCTCATCAACGGATCCCATCGCGAGCTAACCGAGGCACCACCTTCGTTCGGCATTCCAAGGATTCATCCACATGGCCAATTTTTGGGGATTGGCTCTGATACCACTGTTAGGAATATGTAACACCACATATCCCACTTGTTATAAGTATGGACCCACACATATCTCCACATTGGTATGATATTGTCCACTTTGGGCCTAGGCCCTCATGGATTTGCTTTTGGACTTACCCAAAAGGCCTCATACTAATGGAGATATATTTCCACACTTATAAATCCATGATCCTCCCCATTTTTATCCGATGTGGGACTTTGGTCGTATACCCAACAATTGATTGTTGGGTTTTTGATACCCAATAATCCGGGCGATGATGAAAAATCGATGTCGAATATGTTATCGACACCAAAAGTTACGGCTCGACTCGGAAATAATTAATACACCTTGGAAGGGCCGAAGTTTGGTTGGATTGGATGGTAATATTGTTGGCCCATTTAAGGTGAGTTTTGGCCAAAACTTAAACCCTAAACCTAGCCTATTTATATAGTAGAAACCCTAGTAATTTGTGTGGGTTGTGTGCAAGAGAGGAGAGAGTTGAGAGGAAGGGGGCAGCCGGGTTTGGGGTTTCTTGTTTAGCAAGATTCAACCTGTTATCTCTTCTCCTTCCTCCCTTTGTGGCTTGCATATCACCACCCCCTTAGTGTCCTTTGTGGGCTGGAAGAAGGGTAACCGGAGTGGGTAAAACTAAGGCAACCAAGGTGTAGAGGATTGTTGGGTCGAGCCGGTAGATTGGTGTTCGTTTGGTTGATTTCTGAGCCCGAATCAAAGGTTTCTTGAGTGCTTTCCGCTACAAATGGTATCAGAGCTTGGTTGGTTGAGAAATCTGTGATTTTTTGGGTGAAAAACGGGTTGAAGAATGTTGAAGTCGGACCTGGAAGTTGAAGCAAAAATCTGTCTAGTTTTGAAAAAATCTGGCCGGACCTGTTTTTGCGTTTTTCGGCCAAACCAGTGATCGGATGGAAAAATCGACACCACCGTTGGACTGTGCAGGTGAAGGCGATCCAGAATGGGTAACTATAAAATTTTCCGGTAAGGGCAGCGGCGCCGACGAGCAACTCCGGCGAGGCGTGGCTCGCGCGTCTCCCGGAATCCGGCGATGACTCCAAAAGACAGAATTTTCTCGACGATGAGACGGACCTTGTGGTGTTGTCGGATTTCAGTTTCGAGCAATACGGTGAAAGTTGGACGATTTTGCCCTTGGACGTCCGGGTGGCCGTGTCGTTTCGTGTTGCAGCGATTGCTGGAGACTTTAGGACGAATGACGACGATCCTAAAGTGGTGAATTCGCAACTCTCGATATTTACTGACCTTCAGACGTGGTCCGTTCGGTATCGTATTCTTTTCTTGTTATTATTGCAGTTAAAATTATTGTGTAGCGTAATTTATTTTTTGCATTAAAAGTCATCGTGTGGGGTGACATTATGTTTGGGGTTACCGTGAAGGGGTAACCATTGCCTATTGCTAGACCTAGGAATTACTTGTTAATTACGTGCCATAAATTCTTTGTGAATTTAATTTTTTTTATATTGTTAGAATTGCACGTGGCCTTAGGAAAGTTCTTTTAACTATTCTGTGTGAATTATGTATGTACTTTGCTTGTGGTCATTTATTGGTATTGATGGCATGTATAGGTCTAAGGCAAGTGCGAAAAATAATACGTGTTTTTAATTGTGGTGAATTTGGATATGGTGAAATAGACTGTCCTAGGAATGATAATAAAAGGAAAAATGAGATGAGGCGAATGTGGCTATGGGGTCGAGTGATATTTAGTGTAAACCTAGTTACTGCATTGCATCTGTGTGTAATCTCCTTTTTTACATGTGTGTGAGTACTTGATTTTGTTGCATGTTGTATGTTACACTTTCAATGTGTTTGATGTGTGTAATTACATGAATCAATGTGACTCGTATACTTGGTGTATGTGTTTGCATGCATAGTGGGGTTAAGATGCATTAGCAGTGGGTGTGTGTGTTGGATGTCTATTGGTGAGGTGGAGTATAGATGCCTAGAGGTACATTGTGGTTTGTACCGGGGATGTGTAGTGTGACATTTGGATCACGAGTAGAGATGTGATCAAATGTCTGGAATCCTTTATCAGAAAGAGACCCTGATCAGGTGGAGTGTGAGAGAGGACACTTCTATCACTTCTGTTAGGTGGAGCCCCATTATCCACGTAGTTTGGGAGAAGTGATGTGGTGATAAAGGATTATCCCGAGAACTTAGGATCTATTGTGACTTACCAGTTAGACATGAGTTGAGTGATTAGTCTAGTGAGCATGATGGAGCGATGAGAGGAGATATGTGTTCTCGAGGTGGGAGTAACACGAAATGGGATAGGATAAGTATGGTGAGATCTTTTTCGTGGGGTCATTTATGCATTTGTTGCATGTGTTGATCGTGTATTGATTAACTTGGTGTTAATCTGTGGTTATGTGTGAACGTGTTTATGAAAAAGATCTATGTGTATTATCCTATGTTATATCTTCATCGCAAGTTTATTTGCTCTTGACTGTCACTGTGATTATCTGCTTCTACTTGGGTGTTCTTGACCTTAGCCCTGGTGAGTATATGGAGCAGGTATGGTATGTGTTTCAGGTTGGAAACACGAGGTAAGGTCTGTGAAACCAATTTTATTGGTTACATTGATTGTGCAAGTATAAATTGTGTGTTTGTTTACTTGCAGGTTTATTGGGAATCAAGGTGGAGATTGTTGGGTTTTTGATACCCAATAATCCGGGCGATGATGAAAAATCGATGTCGAATATGTTATCGACACCAAAAGTTACGGCTCGACTCGGAAATAATTAATACACCTTGGAAGGGCCGAAGTTTGGTTGGATTGGATGGTAATATTATTGGCCCATTTAAGGTGAGTTTTGGCCAAAACTTAAACCCTAAACCTAGCCTATTTATATAGTAGAAACCCTAGTAATTTGTGTGGGTTGTGTGCAAGAGAGGAGAGAGTTGAGAGGAAGGGGGCAGCCGGGTTTGGGGTTTCTTGTTTAGCAAGATTCAACCTGTTATCTCTTCTCCTTCCTCCCTTTGTGGCTTGCATATCACCACCCCCTTAGTGTCCTTTATGGGCTGGAAGAAGGGTAACCGGAGTGGGTAAAACTAAGGCAACCAAGGTGCAGAGGATTGTTGGGTCGAGCCGGTAGATTGGTGTTCGTTTGGATGATTTCTGAGCCCGTATCAAAGGTTTCTTGAGTGTTTTCCGCTACACCTTCTTTTCTTCTTCTTTCATTTTTCTTTCCATTTTTTTTCCTTCTTTCTCTCTATGTATCGATAGTCAGGGTTTTGTTTGTATAAAATAAAATGAGTTCCACTAAGTTCAAATTGTAATCCAGTTCCTCATTTTCTATTTTATATAACATTTAGTAATTCTCATAATTGAAAACTAAGCTCCAAAATTCTATTTTATTTGTTTTAACCCTTTATTCAATACTAATTTCATTCTTTGTGAATAATTGATTTTTGTATATTGAAAATGACATCTTGAATTAGTAAAAAATTGAAGTTTGAAAGGTGTACCCAAGTACCCGCGTTCAAAATTTGGACTCTTTTTAACCATGTCTCCGTATTTTACAGTTTAGAAAATAAAATATCCGACACTTAGATACGTACCCGCACCCGATACCCACACCCGAGTCCGAGCATCATAGCCAAAATGACAATAAAATGGTTCTTACTTTGTACATTGGCAGAAGCTGAAATGAAGAGAATGGACAGAAAAGTTGGGTTTCTTGCTAACTGAAATGCTGGGTTATTCTTTAAAACAATTTTGGGGAAAATGCCGGGTTCTTCTATAAAATGGTGTCGCTTACACCGAAGTGCTACAACGTGGCCGAGATGGAGAGTCGCCGGTGATGTCAACTGGAATTTTGTGTGAACCGGGTGTAAGTAAGGTGGGTTTCATCTCATTTTGCGCTACAACAAGGTTTTTTCATTTCTTTATTATTATTATTATTTTGTAATCTTAACCGTCTACACCATTTAATCTCAACTGTCCACGTTAGGTTGTAACCTAGCATTGTAACTCAACATTGTACAACCAGCATTATTCATAATTTTTTCATAGGTGTGTTCCCAATGTTGCTTACGTCTTGTCCCAATTAGAGAACAAAAAAGCTACATATGCCCTATCCAAGATTCTTCAAGATCCTCGTTAACATCCGATAGATAGACTTGAAGCTGCAAAAGCTCTTTGTTCTAACTTCTATTGCAGGTATATCCTTAGCTTGTACTTTTAACATACTCTTCTAGCTATTGTTGTCCTTAATTAGATAGGTTCTAACAAGGAACTGTTTAACATTTTTTTTGTCGCAAAAATCCCTTGAGAAATCTTAATTCCGAGCTCAGAAAACAACCAAACGAACACCATATATACCAAGGCTTGACCCAAAAACACACCTCCACTTTGGTTGCTCCAAGTTCTGTCAAACCCCACAAAGAGGAATGAATGGTGGTGGTCCTTGCAAGAGCAGGAAGAAGAAGAAACAACAATGGTGGAAATCTCTCCCAATTCCCTTCCCCAAGCCGGTTGCCCTCCCTTCTCTCTTTTCTCTCGTTTTCTCTCTTGCACAACACACACACACCACACAAAAAATGGCTACAGGGATGGATATATAGATTGGATATTAGGTCACTTAATTGGGCCAACACTAAGGTAAATGAGCCATAATAAACTAAAGCCTAAACTAACAAATGGGCTACCAAAAAATCAAGGCAAACTACTCAATGAACAAGCCGTTGACAAAAATGATGTTTTGTATGCTACATTTCCTTTTTAATAAGATGGAAAGAGTATACATTTCCAATTATGCCTAGTACAGTCTTTGTACCCATTTTATGAATGCTGTCAAAACTTTTTATGGATATGAAAAATAGAGATAAACCACGGACTATTTTCACATGCATTTATTTTACTTGACCATTAAAGCATATATTTCTTTCTATTTGCCAATGATTCTTTCTTTCATCTTCATCTTATGGAATTGTAGATGACAATTGTATACTGCTTAAAGAATTTGCTAAGGATCCTGAACCTATCATCTCACAAAGCTGTTAAGTTTCTCTCTGGTGGCTTGAATTCCAGAGAACACTGATCAGGGAACCCTATCAGTTTTGGAACCCTATGAGTTGAGATAAAATATAAATTTCAACACATTTTTCTTGATGCGTCTCATAAGATGTGTGCTGGTCTATTTTTAATTGCGATATTCATATCTCATAGTTACTATGACTAGTAACAATTTAAGATTAAGTTTGTATTTCACAATTACAACATCTTGTCATTAACAAATTATCATAAGTAACCTCTGGACTCCATTAATATAAATAATAAATATAATTAAAATAATAGATCTGTCAATAATACAAATACATTGATAATAGAGGCATTATACCATCTAAACAATTGGAGCTTACCAACATTTTTCCACTTGTGCTAGATCCAAATTACTCATATATCCGATGCCTAATGAATTTTGATGACAGTCATGATTCCAGGGGACGGATTCATAATTGAACTAAATTTATTTTTTTAAGTTGGGCTAAAAAAAAATAAAAAAATTTGTAAATTCGCCACTACATGTTTCTATTGGGATAGCAGCTTTACAAATGAATCTATGATAAGTTTAAAGATCAAGACATGGATCTTGTAACGACTCGAATCTTGGAATTTTAAATAGTTAAAAAATCAACAATGTGCTTCCATTTTTTTTTTTTTTTTTTTTTCCATTTCCTTTCAAGAATTCGGATTAAATTAATTTTTTTCTTAATTTCCTCTTTGATTTGTAGTTTACCCTTACGTTCTACTACAAGTTTCAAAAATTATTGGAAACAAATGATTTAAGGTAGATAACTTCGATTTGTTAAATAAAGAAACTAAAATGGAGGATTATAATGAATGTTAGCATACATTAACGGTTTTAAATTTAGTAACGCGCTACCCAACGATCAAGCTTAGTTGGACCATTTATCGGAATCATAATTCTATGAAATTTTTACAGTATTTTTTAAACACATTCAAGTACAACATAATAAAATTTCAAAATTTTCTAGTATCATTTAGGCAATCAAATAGACACTCAAACATGTTTAAAAAAAAGTGTTCTCGGGTACATTAAACACAACACACGGATAATGCCATCACTTATCCTACTGGCCTTCAATTGACTTGATTCCAAAGCCAACAGACAGAGGTCTCATAGGTCTTTCAAAACCCATTAGTTTTGTCCAAAAATTCAAAGAATTTAGTTTGGGATGATGCGACAAAGTTCAGGCAGTAAGCTGAAAATTATTGTTTACAATTTTAAAGTTTAATCTCTAACTTCTTTAGCAACTTTAATTATATGCATACCTAAATCAATTAAAAATTTCAATGTTCACATCGAGAGAAAAGAAATAAGAAGTCTCAAAGAAAGACAAGCTAACATCTTTTAGATATTAAAAATAAGTTGCATAACTAGTAAGAACTAGAAACTCTTCAAATGTGACAAGTTACAAAATGAAGCACATTTCTCCCTTCGGATCCTCCGCAATCCACATAAATCTCGCTTCCTTGACTATCCTTTAATTTGAAAATTTTGTAACATAGAAGGTGCAAGCTTTAAACTCAATAGGACTAATATCACTTGGTGCACCCTTTTGATCATAAATATATATGTATATACAAAGTGATGGGAAATAATTTAACATTTTCATGATTCCAAATAATCTCTTAGGATCGTAGAAACTGGTTATGTCCATATATAAACCTTCTTATCCATAGCTTAAAAAATTATAACACACATCACAAGTATAAATATATACATATAATGAACAAAAATGGTAAATAGTTAGCACCATCTATCTTGATTTTCTTGAAATATGGGGGTGTATTCAATTGAGACTTTTAATGACTTTTTAGGATTTAAAAAGTTTAGGTGTATTTAATATAGATTTTTAGAGACTCTCTAAAAGTTATGGTGTATTCAATTGAGACTTTTATAGACTTTTAAAATTTCTCTAAAAATCTCGGCGTATTCAATTAAAACTTTTTAGAAGTCTCTATAAATTTTGGTGTATTCAAATTTTAATAACTTTTTGAAACTTTTATAAAAGTTTCTGGAGTACTAACTGTTAAGCAGAAAGTACTCATATAAAATCTCAAAATTTGTCTCTCATTAATCACGAGATTTTGGGAGACTTTCACAAAAAAAAAAAAATATATATATATATATATATATATATATATATATATATATATATGATTAAAATTAATTTTTTCTATTGATTCTCTCTTATCGTTTATCTCCATTTTCTATGAAAAAATTAAATTGGATTCTTATAACTTTTTTCATTCTTTTTTGTGAAAAATATCTATTTTTTTATTCAATTATAAATTTTTATATAACAAATTTATAATTAAATGTAAATATATTGATTTTTATTTATTTTTAAAAGTATATTATATTAATAATATTAAATATTAAATTTATTAATTATCATATATATGTATACTTTTGATTATTATTTATTTAATTAAGATCTTAAATTTTTATTATTTTTAAAATATTTTTTAATTATATGAGGACGGGAAGTAGAAGGAAAATTGTGGAAACTACAGGATCCACGTGAATTTTACTTCAAATGAAAGTCTTTAAAAATCTTTTGAATTCTACAGAAGTCTACAAAAGTTTTAAAATGAAAGTTTACAGAAGTCTACGAAAGACTTCCACTAATTCTCTACAAATCTATGAAAAATCCAAGAAATTCACGAAAATCATCACTTAAAAAAATCCACCAAAGTTTTTAAAAGTCTCAATTGAATACACCCCCTAAATGAACAGAATGTATAAAAGCCTTTTTCCTCACACCCTTTGTTTTCCTTTGAACTTAACTTAACTAAAAAGAGATTTTTTGAGAGAAAAATAAAAGCAAATTCGGATTTGGGGAGATGTGTGAAAAAGTGACTTTCCTCTTTTTGTAACCTCCCTTTTTAGTAAAAAAAAAAAAAAAAACTGAATGAGAGAGTTATATTATCACTAACCTTGTTAAAATTGAGTTTTTAAGTAGCAATTTAAACATTTTTAAGCCCATAAAATATAATTCTTATAAAAATTTATATAAAATATTTATACGATGAACAATAGGGAAAATGAATTATTCATATTATTTGTAACTTATCTCTATGAATGTCCACTAATAAAATAATTATTTCATCCAATTAACTTGATATAACTATTCTCAATGTGCAAAAATATGAGTTTTTAACTCCAAATTCCAAAACATTTTTATAAAAACATTTTCATAGTGATTCAAAGTTGGGTTACCTATGTGAAATACCTTGCAAATGACCACTGTGACAACCTAGTTACTTATTAAATCTTTATAATCAAATTTATTTAAACTTAATGTCATAAATTTTTGGACTTTAAAATAACTTATGACTTGGGTTTTTATTACCTTAAATGGGCTAAGTCTCTATAGCTCGTTTCTTAAATGGGCTTCACCAACCAACTTAGAAATATAAAATTCAAGACTTTATGCAGATCTATTCCTAAATCTCAAATTGATCTAAATGCTATAAATCTGAATTTTCAGGATAAGTGTTGCTTTTCTCATGTTCAACCTTCTCAAGTTGAGTAGACACACGTTCCATTTTTTCTACAATCTCCTAATGAGACTGTAGAGTCTCAATACATACTCAGATCGTCGATGAGACCTGGTTCCTTCACCTGCGTAATGACTCCATTGTTCTTACAATAAACTATTATTTGATCTACAATGATAGGAATAATTTATAATTCACTAATGATTCCTCGATTGGGATTACTTCCAAAGTATTTATGTATATGACTGTAATTGTAGAGTTTGCGGTCATTCTTGTTTGGAACATCTTCCAATTGAGCACACCATAATTAGAGTAATCATATAACAGTGTTGATTTTTCTAAATCTCATAAGATTACCACTGAATATTACTTTGGAAGCTTGACTTGGATGGATGGACTGCATCTAGTAAGAATCCCTTAGTCAAGATTGAGTTTCAAAATGCTTTTGGTGGTTAGATGAAGTGAATTCTCGAATGCAGTATCAAGAATAAAACCTGCATTTATGCCTTATGTACCAAGACATTCAAAGTTGTAATCTGATTAACCAAACATGAATGAAACGGAGATATGGTTCCTTTTATTGCCTAGATTAGCTTATTAAACATTTTTCCGAAGTTCTTATCCATTTTTTTTTTGTAACGATTCGTTTTAAATAAAAGAAAAAATATAAACTTCAGAGCGGGATATAACACGTAACCTGAGGTGAAAATCAAGATAACTTAAACAATCTAATATACTGTGAATTGAAAATTTTTTATTTTGAAAAAATGTAAAGCCTTAAATTCATTTATAAGGGACAGCCTCCATGCACCGCCTGCGTGAACATACAAAGTGTTGACCTAAAAAAATGCACCTATGAGCTGTCAACAGATCCCAGAGCCTCTCACGTCCGGTTCAACCTTTGCTCCTGCACACTAGGACAAATTGTCAGTTGCACGTGACCTTCTCCAAAGAGAGGGGGGAGCCGGTCTTGCGCACTCCGACGATCAAATTAATTGGAGTGGAAATAAACGAATGTGGGAAGGCTGAAACGTGAGCCTCCAAGATATATAAGGGGGCCGGCCTTGGATAGATAGAATATAACTGTGAAATATAGAGAGAGTTGTTAAGTGGTGTTGAGAATCCAATTTAGCATTACCTTCAAATGACACAATGTGTGAGCTTTTATAGTAAGAAAGAATGAGCAAGAACCGTTGGATGAATGGACACGTGGCCTTATCCCAGCGGCTGAACTTCTTGTCATAGACTTCAATGCATTTAATGCACTGATTTCCTACACTTGAACTCTGACACGCGATTAATGCAGCCGTCATTGCAGCGTGTTGTCACATCAACTATCTGTCAGAAGATCTTTCCATGAGATCTTCTATAAGACAGCCATACTGTCTACTGTTCGTGTGATAAGAGTTCGACACGGCATGAGAGTTCAGACACAAGAGGCTCATCACTACCGGTTCGATGTGACGGGTTCGGACATAACAGGTTCATTACTACCGGTTCGATACAATGCAGATTGAGGGTTTGGCCACGTGGCTCGTGGCTTCGCCCACACGTTGCATGCTGGGGCCCTTTTGAGATTGCCCGTAAGACAAAATTTCTATTGTTTCAAAGAGTATTCTTATTTCCAAGTTCAGCAGTGTTACTGTTTAAAGGATTTATTAATTCAATTCCCAGTTTGAAGGATTCAATTCGGTTCCACTTATTATTTCAACGATAAGGACAAGGAGAGATAGAGAGGAGGGTATGGTTGGGATTAGGGCGGCAGTTGGAATTTAGAATAATATAGTTTAAACCTATGGCCTGCAAACAAATTCTTAAACGTAATATTCTTCACAGT
This sequence comes from Osmanthus fragrans, assembly GCA_019395295.1. Lineage (NCBI taxonomy): Eukaryota > Viridiplantae > Streptophyta > Magnoliopsida > Lamiales > Oleaceae > Osmanthus > Osmanthus fragrans. Next base: position 26,687,439 of record CM033355.1, on the reverse strand, counting down.
TTAGCCTTCAAATTTATATAATTGTAGCATTTTCTGGTTTGTCATTTTGCATTTGTCTTTCTTCTTACTTAATTTTCTCCCTTGTTGCCTATTGTAACATGACTAGAATCCTCAATTCTATAATCTGTTTCTTCATTTGTTTTTTCCTTTGTCCAATGCCTTAATATCTACCAATGAATCCCATTTGTTGCATCAGCATTTCAATAATTCTTTTCTTTCTTCTGTTCATCTGGTTTCAATACTGTTGCTTAAAGATCCTAAACGAGTCAATCCACCGCCTTTATGGTGACGTGTTTTTGGAGAAAAAAAGGCCGTTTTCGGTGTTGTGGGTTCAGTTGAAGGAATTTTTATCACCAAAAAGCAGCTTAAAGGTAGAAAATATTTTGCCCTCTGTTCTGCAATTGTTCTTGGTTACATAATTTAATTAATGTTTTAGTTGTTGAAGATGGATATTTCATAAATTAGGATTTTCCTAGAAAAGTCTAGGTTTGTGTATTAATATTTAATCAAACATGACAATCGAATTCGGTTGAGCATTGAAAATTGGAAACACAACTTTCCTGGTGTTTAAAGAGACTGGGGAGAGTTTAAAGATAATCTAAAGATTTTGAACCTTAGAAATGACAGAATTTAGCCCCTGTTTGACGCCATTTTAATGAGTTTTTTGGGAAATAAATTTTGGAATAGTGATTTTTTAAGAATGTTTGGTTAAAAAGTAGGAAAAAATTCTAGATTTACATGCAAAATATTTTATTGTGTGAATGCATGGTTGGAAATGAATTTGAAGAAAAAATAGTTGTTTTAATAATAGACAAACAGGGGCTTAATGCTATATGCGAGTTAGTTGTGTGTCAAAATTATTTATTTCGGAAGTAAGTCAAGACTTATAATTACAAAATCAAGTTTTTTTAACGAAAAATGGCAAACAATTAGGACGGTAGAAACATAATTGGCCTTGAAGTAACTTTTAAGCTTAGTCGAACAAACTCCAACTGCTTCTAAAAGATATGAAAAAATAATTGCATTTAGTATTTCATGATTAAGCATTAACCTTTGAACCCTTTTGTGGAAATAGGCTCCAGCAAGGTTTGACATTGCAATGTCTTTGGAGGATCTTCTTGCTGCGGAAGGGTTTAAGAGAAAAGCAAAGATGATACCCAGACATTCCTTTGGCTCAGATGGAAGAAGTATACCTCTTTATCCACCGCGAGGTAAACATGAATCCAGTTCTTCATCATCTGTTAAACGGACAGAGAGGACAAGATCTGAGATACCTCGAAAGGACTCGAGAGGTGATTTTTCAACAAGTTATAGTCTTAAAGGTAGAAATCCGAGGGATGATCTTAATAGAAGGGAGAAAATAGATTGGGAATCAAAGACAGAAACTCGGGTGGAACTTGAAAGAAGAGGTTATAAAGATTCATGGGATGCCAAGAGGTTTAGCCTTAGTTCACGTGAAGATTCTCGAGGTTTTAGGATAAAGGAGACTGTAGAGAGTAACGAGATAGTAGAGGTGGGAAATAACAAGCAATATACAGATATATATTCATATGATGTTCACAACAATGAGGAAAGAGAGCGACACAGGCAGCATTCGGCTAAGGATGCAATGGAAGATAAGAGCAATACAAAAGACTCCTTCAAACATGTCCTTCGACAAAGAAGTTTAAGGGTCAATTCACGGAAAAGCATGAAGCAGCCTGAGATAAACATGATTTCTGAAAAAGGTAAAACTTTTGATGAAAGTCGGAGCCTAAGACAAGGCCGGCCCGAACAGATTCTCGATACTCCTGCTCTCGATGAAGCTGCTGTTAAAGCCATGATTTCTATTTTGAGTGGTTATGTCAAACGTTTTCTAACAGATGGGGACTTCAGGACATCACTACGTCACAATAGTTTTGCATCCCTGAATTTTATTGGATTGGAAGAAGGCCTCGACACTGAATGCAAAATCATAGAAAATCTTGAACAAGCTATAGAAATGGTTGAAAGAGCTGCTGAGGAGAATGCAACGGCCAAAGAATTGAAAAAAGCTTCTTTGCAGCTTAGTGTTATTACGGGGTTAAATTCCAATGATTTAAAAGATAGATTTACGTCTGGAATCCCAAACTTCAAGCTGTCAGCTTGTGCTCACTTGTACCTCAGCGTGATATATATGCTACAGAAAAAAAATAGAATTGCAGCAAAACATCTTCTTCAAGTTTTCTGCGATTCACCATTCCAGGCGCGGACGACATTACTGCCTGATTTGTGGGAACAAATATTTTTTCCTCATCTTTCGGATTTGAAGCTCTGGTATGATAAAGAAGTTGATTCCTTGGCCGATTCACCAATTTCAACAAATATAAAACTTCTTGATAAATCGTACAATGAAACTCTGGATTCAGCAACTTATCAATTTGCCTTGTACTACAAGGATTGGCTAACCGAGGGGGTTGAAGCACCTTCGCTTCCTTCAGTCGAAATGCCTTCTTTCTCTGTTCAAAAGGAAGGCCTGCAGGGGCACACATGTAGTCCTGCTAGTCATTTCTCAGCACATCCAATGGTCAGTAAAAAATTGTACAATGAAGTATTTAAGCAATCACATAAATCCAGAACTGAAGTCGAAGTCTACGTGGAAGAGGATTTTGAGATAAATGCAATAAGCTCATATGGTATTGCTCCAGAAGACGAACAATTGATATTATACTCTGATGACTGTGTTAAACACAAAAATCAAAATCTCTCACCCGGCAGCGAATCTCATCCAGTAAGTGTGATAATCTAAGACAATTTTATTCCATAACAAGAAGTTTGCGTAAATTCGAAGTTCAGCATCCTTGTCATACTTTAAGTGTTCATGAAGCAAATGGAATTGTAAGTTACCAATTATGCACATCAAATGTAGAGTCAGTCTCTTAGTAACAAATTAACAGATAATTTCCAAAAGCCTTCTTTCATATTATGAAGACATGTTTATGGAATAAATTTTATTTTATTACTGTTTCATATCTTTTTCTCAATCTTGCTTGTGAAGATGGGAATAGATTGACCGAGTAAATTTTACTCGGATATTTGATATATTTTTACCAGTAAAAATCAAGGATTTCTCAAACAATTGTAGGATGATTCACGTGCGGCTGATGAAGCGCAGAGATTAGAACAAGCGAGTTCTTCAGGAGAGTTAAATTTCAATGAACACTTCCACAACAGTCGGCGGCTACAAGAAAATTCAGATGTACACACGTTTCAAGAATTACCACCTGCAAAAGAAAATGAGATTTCAATTAAGAGGCCAGCAAGATCATTGCTTGACCATGCTGTATCAATTGCTTTGGTATAATTCTCCATGTGTTTCTATACTGTCATTCATTACACGCGTGCGCACACACACGAGTGCATTTCAATTCTTTCCAGTAATCTTATATCTTAATTTTGGGTGCAGCAAACTAAATTGAAGTCTCCTGTCCAAGGTAAAAAAAATTTAATCCGAGAAGGTTACTCTTTTTCTTGATCACCTGAACTCATTGCTTATATATACGAGTTTTTACAATGCAGAACTGCACAAGAGTTACGAAGACTTCAGCGAAACAACTTCTCTGTTGAGCATCCCAAAAGATTTCATATGCCCTTTGAATGGACTTCTTTTTGAAGATCCAGTGACTCTTGAGACTGGTCAAACCTTTGAACGTGCAGCGATCACAGATTGGTTTGGTCGAGAATCTAAAACCTGCCCTGTCACGGGAAAAACGTTAGCATTTCAAGCTGTTCCACCTACGAATTTCATTCTGAAGCGCGTTATTGACAATTGGAAGGCAAAGCATTGCAGGAATCTCTTGGCTACCGTCTCTCAACTAACAGCAGGTTCATCGGAACATGTAAAATCAAAGGATGATGTAACTATGTCCCTATTGGAGCAGTTTCTCATTGTTTTCAGTAAAGACGAGAGAATAGCAAATGCAAAACAGCTTATCTCTCTTGGAGGCTTGCAGTTTCTGCTGAGGAGATTTGAGTATGGAGACGCTAATGAGAAGACATCTATTTTAGAATTGCTATCTTGTTGTATTGAATCCGACGCTAGTTGCAAAGATGATGTTGCTAGAAGCATAAATATGCCGTGTCTTCTAGAACTAATTGGAAGCGAGCAGTTGAAGTTGAGAACCAATGCAGTGTTAATGCTGGCTGAACTAATTTGCTTGAACAGGTACGTGGGGCTTAGTAATTTTTCGAGTTGTTTAAACGTTGATCCTACGTTTGAACTAGAATTACGAGGTATCTAACTAGTGCAAGTAAAGAGATGTTTCTGGGTCTCAACCACCCATACGAGATGTAAAACATGTACAAGTAAAAGGAAGTTGAAATTCGTCCGCCGTCTTCTCTCAGAATCACTCTTTATGAACACAAGTGACAGAATAAATTGCTTTAACTTATTTATAATCTGATTTTATGGTTTCTTTGGCAATTAGATTTGACCTGTTAAAGTAATCTTTCGACACTGCTTATGAAATATCAGGAGGAAAAATGCAGAAGGGATTTTAGAAGGCCTACAGGACGCAGAAATAATAATTGCAATGGATAATTTGCTCAGCTATATGCAGACTTGTGCACTGGAAGAGAGACCTGAAGTAGCCGTTTTGATCCTACATTTTGATCTTCTGGTAGGTCCCGTAATTATATATATATCGAAGGAATAAAGTTATTAGGTCTTGCATTTTCCTTCATGTTGGATTTGCTCTTATTTTACTGTGGACATTGGATTCTCTCAGTCGATGTGTGAGCATTTCTTATTTCCTTTTTTGCTTGAATCAACCAAATCTAGACAAAGATACAAATTCCAATGCCGTTGTTTTCAAATGCTTTCCTTGTGTACACTTGTTACTATGTTCAATCATATACTTTTTTAACAACTTAAGGTCTTAAACGAAGTTTTGATCCAATGTTTAATAAATATAAATGTTGTTAATTAATTTTAATCACAAAATTGTTCTTGTTATGACTCAAAGACAGCTAGGTTGAGATAATAATTGAAACTTGCAGACAACACCACAAGAGAGTAGCATATATAGACAGGAGGCTGTAGATGCCCTTACAACAGCTCTGGAAAGCGGCTTATCAGATCCGAAGGTTCAGAAGAAGTGTTGCAGAGCTCTCCTAATACTTGGAGGTTGCTTCTCTTTGTCTGGAAAACTTATGACAGAGGATTGGACTCTGAAACTAGCCGGGTTTCTCAACGGTCCGGACTGGGATTTTGCCGATGATGAAGACAACAATATAGCAACTCATGAGACTGTGATGATGGTATGTATACAAACAACTTGTTCTCAATGAACTTACTAGTTGAATTTTTTTCTCGAGTTATTTTACCATCATGTACTGATTGCAAGAAAAAATTTCAAGTTCAATTCTCAGATTGAAGATGAAGACGAAGAAAAGGCGAGAGAGAAGTGGCTGGTGAGTGTGTCGGCTTCACTTCTTGGGGACGGGAATAAGTCATTTTTGGAGACTGTTTCCAAGTGTTTAACTTTAGGAAACTCAAATTTGGTCCGCGTAATTCTAACAACAGGGGTGTGGTTGAGCTCTTCACTCGCTTCATTATCCGATACAGAGTTTCAGCTTTCTGCATTTTCAACTCTCATTTCTCCATTGAAATTTTGCCTAGAATATGGTGAGCTGGTTGAGCAAAAGGTTCTTGCTTCAATGTGTCTGCTTAATTTCAGTAAAATTCCAGGTCAGTAATTTTTAACATATTGCATATGCAATCTTTAGTGTCATTGTAGTGTCATTGAGTGGTGTGTAGCACCACTCTATGTGGCTGTACAATGTCATTAAGTGTTAGGTCCAATTAAATATAGGGATACGGGACGTATGCTCATCTCTTGTCTTTGTACTCGCCCAAATCTCCTGCTTATCCCACGGAGTTGGCTCTTCCATAAATAGCAGGGTAGACAGTGGATTGATTCGGGTACCACCCTTCATATGACCAATTCCACCCAAAAAGTGGCCCAGCCGGGGTTAGCATAGTAGAATGAAGGGGACGCCCACCTTTATATATGGCAGCATGCAATTGTTCACTCAACTGGTTAGCATAGTAGAATGAAGGGGATGCCCTCCTTTATATATGCCAGTATGCGATTTTTCACTAAACTGGGATGAGTTATATATTTTCCTTGGGCATTGGAACAATAAAAAATGTAGGAAAGAACTGGTTCATATAAGATCTTCTGCTATATTATGGTGATGGTTAAGAAAAAAACATGCGAAGTAGGACGAATGAACTGCATCAAGCGGCTCCAACATAAGGATGGGATTAGCAATAATTTTTCACCCATTTAATTAGAGTTATCACTGTTATGTCATGTAGATTATTGCTAAATAACACTTATATTGCATATCATTGCTCGTCTAAATTATCTTCAATTCTATGGTTTGTAGAGTGTAGAGTACTTCTGATGAAGATTAGGGAGGAACTGGCTACTTCTCTAGAAAACCTAGCAGAGGTAACATGGACAGCTAAAGAGCTATATGTCATCTTTTCAAACCAAAGAAGGTAAAGAAATAGTAACAAAGTTAGAAAGAGAGGGAGAAAAATTGTTGCACCAAAACAAATATATTTGCCGTAAACGATTATGTGTTGTGATATGTACAGTTACATTTTACTGCAAGTGACATTTTTCTTGGGATGTATAATTTTTTTTTAATTTTTGGCCTGATGTTCCATGTATATTGGTCTTGTTAATTGTGAATAGATAATTATATTTACTAGGCAATTTTTGTTAACTGCATGACATTTTAATTATAATGAAGGTCCTCAAATTTTGCTCATTCAAATACTTTTGTCCTCAACTTTTTTAATTCTCATTCTTATTTTTAACCTTTAATTATATAATACATTTTGTCTCAAATGACAGTTACTCTCTAAATATTATGTGAGTTTGAGGAAAATATTTTGTCAAACTTGTAATTATTATTTATGTATTAATTAATATAGGCTGAAGATAAAAATATCACAAAAAAATTGGCGACTTACGCCAAAATGAATAAAAGTGAAGATATTCATTACAATTAAAATATGTGGTGTGAATATAACATCCATCGTGAATTAGTAAGACTAAATTGCAGCATATTGACCTAATCATTTTTATTTTAACTAGTACATAACACGTGCATTGCATGTGGTTTGTCGCAATGTTTTTGAATAATTATAGTTCTGTACAAAATTGGTGTGATTAATATATTATTATCGAAGTACTTAAAAAAAATATTCTTACCAAATGGAACTTTTACTGTGCATAATTGAAAATATTCAATATTTGTTAAAATTATGATTAGGATCATATGATCAAAATGATTCAGATTGAGTCTAGATCAATTTCAAATAGCTAAGATCGTAGGATCCCATATAGTGGCGGGTCCAGAATTTTGAGTGAACACGGGCGGCTGTTGATCATTGACCGTCGGCCGCAATAAAACATTAAAAAATAAATATAATAATTATTTTGCTAAAACTAAATTATATAATTTTAGTATATATGTAACAATGTCCACCAAAGGACATAGTGGATAGGTTTTGTATAATTCCAAGAAAGAGCATACGTTTGAATTCTTGTAATTATATTAAAACCACTAAAATAGAATATATATATTATTATGTTACATTTAATGTCGAAATTCGACAAGTACCATGATGATTAAACTTTCAATAATCTTAAAGAGAGGTAACAGATTCAAATCCCCTTCCTGTTGCATTAGTTTTGGTAAAAATTGTATAACTAGAAAAATGCACAATAAATTGGTTTGGAAGAGATTCAATCCTTGGATCTCCAATTTGTATGTGGAAGCTCTAACCAACTAAGCTACAAAGAGTTGTTTGTAAATAAAATGAATTACTAGATATATAATCTAAAGCTTTTATCTACTGTCAACAAAAAATAAATAAAATTGTTCCCTACGAATCCAGCACGCTCGGCTGTTGATGCTCATCGGATGTTGAGTCCGCAACTGATCCCATGATTCGATACTATGATCTGATCCCAACAATCAAGATAGTAGTAAGCTTAGGTTCTGATTTATATAAATGCAATAAAATTGTGCTAGGGTGCTCGGAACATAATCGAAATTCAAAAGGTAGAAAGAAAAATTAAAGGGAAATGTCACTTGGCTCGGCTCAATGCCAAGGCCAAGTGACAGGGGGGACAAATGCCTCCCCCCCCCCCCCCCCCAATTAGAGGGGGAGGGGGGCATTGTCCCACTGACTAGGGGGCATAGCATTGAGCCTGACACCCTAGCATAATTGAAAATTAAAGTGTAAAAAAAATCTAAATTCATTAACTCAAATTTCAAATTAGCTTTAGCATTCGACTCTGCCTCTCATATATGTTCATCTCTCAAATTTGACCAAGAAATACTATTGTGGACCTTATAAGTAGTTAAGAATTTTCATTTTTTTTTTGTGAATTATAGATTTGTAGACGCCTGGGTATAGTTTGGTTCGGTTCGGTTCTGAAAAGACCCGAATCGAACCAAATCGAATCGAATCAAAAATTTTCGGATAGTTAGTAAACGGAACCGTCGGATCCAAATATAATTTTGGAACCGTTCGAGTTCGGTTCCGTTCGATTCCATACTATAATTAAATTTTTTAACATTTATAACAGCATTACAGTCTGACATGTTCAATCTTAACTTTTACAAATTAACATAATCCAATTTAATAACATATAAATAACAAGTTGTCCAATAAGATTAATTTATCAATGTATACAAATAACAAAAAGTAGATAGTAAATTAGTAATACTAAAACATCGGTGATCCATATAAATTAGAAGTCATAGACTCATATAGATAAAATATTTTAAAGTATTGCTAATACAGTGGTACTTACCAACTATTTGATTTAATTATCAATTGTTTGACTTGTCATACTAGATACTAAGAAACTCTATAAGAAAAATTGAAAAAATCACAATTAACAAATATAAATAAACTAAAAATTATTCAACTAATAAGATTTAATAAGAAAAAATTATAATATATATTTTATTACATATATTAATGCCCTCATAAAACTCAGAGCGTGTTTGATGGAGATTTAAATTAGATTTGAATTGAAAAACTAGCTGTTAGTGGGTCCCATGCGTGAGATGAAAGTTAAACATAACGGCTATATTTTCAATTAAAATTGGATTTAAATCTCTACCGTACAAGGTTTTCGGTCTCTTCAATGTAAACTCGATCTTTGCTAATTTATTTTTAAAAAATTAAAATAATTTGATTTATCTCATACATAAAAATTTAAAAAAAAAAATCGGTTCTTCGATTCTGGGTCTAGAATCAAGAACCGAACCGAACCCATCGGTTCTCGATTTAGATACTCGTTTGGGTATTTCACTTACGAAGAACCGCTCGGTTTGATTCGGGTCTAGTTTGGTTCGGAATTTTTGTCCAGCCCTATTTGTAGTTGATAATTTGTTCTTATACCTTTTGTATATATTTTACATTTGAATTATCATTATTTAGTAGGATCATATGATCCTTAATCTAATTCGAAGTTCCATCCATTGATCTGAGTAAAAATTACGATACTAACAACCTTGACATTATGTGTATATTATAGAGAAATAATACTGAATGGTAAAACTATTTATATTTCAAAGTGCCAAATGAACATTTTGAAGTAAGTAATCTCTCAACTAAATGTTTAAGAGAATTATTACCCTACCAAGACTCTAGCAAGCATTCGTGCTACACTGATGATCGATTCAACCTTAAAGTAAAAAAAGATATACTTTAAGTAATATTTCATCTCTTATACAATTTAGTAATAACCATAACATCTAGGGACGGAGAGGTGGAGAACCCTTAAGGTTGGGGTTTAACATTTTTAGTAATGAGCATAACAATCCTATTATTATGATATGGAGAGAATTGAACCTATGATTAACCTTTCGTGAAATTTTCAAACGAATAGAGGAAGTCAATTTGTGCACATTTTCATCATACTCGTATTATTATCACTTTCCACTGTTTATAGCCCATGGTAAGGGATAACATCAAAACTACCTTACTTTTCTCCAAAAAGTTTAAAAATATCCACTTCTTTAATTTTTTTCAAAAGTTTCCATTTTGCATCAAAATCAATATTATAATGTATACATTTATCTCATTTTATAATTTTTTTTAAACATTAAATTAATGTTTAAATTTTTATTAAAAATCAAATTTTTGTATGATTACATTAGGCCTATAAATATTTGTGATTACATTAAAAATTCAATAGTTTTTAAGAGAAATTCCTTCTTTACGACAAACAAATGATTGACATAAGAGAAATATGTAATTAAAGAGAGAATTCAAATCTCACCGCCTCTTAATTGAAAAATTACATGCGTTAGATCTTTCAAGAAAAGATGAATTGAGCTTTGTTTACTTGGCGAATCATTCATAGATTTGAGAAATATGCAAATTAAAGAGCGAGAGAATTCAAATCTCACCACCTCTTACTTGAAAAATTACATACATTAGATCTTTAAAGAAAAGTTTAATTGAGTTTTGTTTACTTGGCGAATCATTCATAGATTTCCGACGTCAATCTCAATGAGAATTGGGGGGGGGGGGGGGGGGGAGTATGAAGCGATCTACTAGCTTTATAAGGCCAACTGAGACTCACATAGAGAAAGACGAACTTACAATTTGAACTTTTAAATGAAACATTTATGAAGCAAATAATCACTTATCTTTCATGAATCCAACGACATTCAAAAGCAATTTAAATTACATATTGACAAGTTAACATTTTTCACATTATCAATGCTGTTAAAACATTCTTATTCAAAAAATCTGCATCATCCTAAGAATTGAAAAAATTGTCAAAGTAAAAACTCAAGGAGGCTATATAATTAAAAGTCCATATTTTATTTCAAAATAAACAAAATATAACGAGTTTGAACCAGCACAAACACTTCTTCTATGGAGATAAAATACTAACTTGAAAGCTGATTGTCTTCACTCCATTTCACTAACAAAAATACACAGTACTAACTATATTTTTATTGTCTTCAAAACTTGTTCTTATACCAGAAAACACCCTTGTTTGGTTTGTCTGCCTCGACATAAAGACACTCTTTCGCCTCCCTCCACATAGCCTTGTAAAACGGAGTGCCATCAAACTGATAGTACTCACCTAATAGTGGCTTGATTGCTTTAGTCGCCTCCATTGCATGATAGTGTGGCATTGTTGAGAATAGGTGATGAGCCACGTGTGTATCAGTAATGTTGTGGAAAACCTTATTCAGCACACCATAATCTCGATCCACAGTTGCCAAAGCTCCCCTCAGCCAATCCCACTCAGAAGAATCATAATGTGGCAATGAAGGGTGTGTGTGCTGCAGGAACGTAATCAAGACAAGGAAGCCATTCACAATGAGTAATGGTACTCCATAGACGCATGTAAGCCAAGCAAGTCCTTGGGCCAAAGCAACACGGTAAAGGATATATGATGTGGCGATTACACAGACATCAGAAATGTAGATTTGAAATCGCTCACGGTCATTATATATTGGGCTGTGTGGATTATAGTGGCAGGCAAAACGATCATAAGGCCGGCCTGAAACGTTGAAGGCCAAGTACAGAGGCCAGCCGAGTGTAAGGGTGATAACAAGTGTCATGACCTGGCCTAGTGGATTGTTCAAGTATTTGGTGAACAGCGAGAGTTTGGATTTGGGCTTTGGGACAAAGACTTCATCGCGCTCGAGGGAGCCAGTGTTGGAATGGTGTCGTTTGTGACTATATTTCCATGAGAAATAGGGCACTAGGAGGGTAGAGTGGAGGATAAGACCGACTGTGTCATCGACCCACTGGTAATCACTGAATGCGTGGTGGCCGCATTCATGGGCAATGACCCAGACACCAGTGCAAACACAGCCTTGAAGGATCCAATAAACAGACCAACCAAGGTAGCTGAAGGGGGATGGAAGTAGATGGAAGTACGATGTAGCAATGTAATAAAATAGGAAAACGAGAAATAGGTCATAAACAACATAGGAGAACGAGCGCAAGAGAGATCTCTTAAAGCAGTGGGGTGGGATGGCTTTTTTGATGTCACCAACTGTGAATGGAGGTTTCGAGTAAGGCACCCTTTCAAGGGGGTTCTTCTTTTCTTCGGCTTTGGTAGCCGGAACAGACATACGTCCTCCTGCTCCCATTTTTGTTCAAATCCTTGTTTCACACAACCTGGAAAAACAAAAATTTAAGTGAGTTGATAGTAAGAAAAAATATTCATCCTTCAGAAATACTAGAACACAATTATATTGAGATTGAACGACAAAAGTCCCATCTGAAGCCAAAGTTTAGTTAGTCAAACGTAAATTAGAAACTTTTCCCCTATTCCCTTAAATTGAAAATGTCATGTTCAACATGTGCATCATATGTGAATTTTTGATATCTAATGGTAACAAGGGTTTAACTTCCGAAAAGAAGAGATAGCAACCAAGAAATACAACTCAATATAAATCATAGAATACGAGCCACGTGCAAAATACGAAAATCGAACAAAGCAAATTCAAAATCATTATAAATCACATTCGAATATAAAAAAGTTAATGCTCCAATCAATTTGTCCACATTTCTATCTCGATTATTTTATTTTTCAAACACACAATAAAGAGTAGTTTAATCATAGATTTGAGCCTTAAATTTAAATGCAGACAAAAGCTAGAATGCATATTCAAATTCAAACCCATGGAATTCAAAGCATTACCAGAGAAAAAAAATTACCCAATTGCTCAAATAAAAATCCATAAATTTCCTTCGAAAATAGAAGAATAATTTCACAGATCCATCCAATTTACGAGAATGCTGCTCAATATACATTTATTCATATTGAAATGCTGAAGAATAGGGAGAAAAATTAATCGAAAAAATATTACCTGAGAGTCAGATTACGTTGTAGAAATCACCGGAAAGCCCTTCTTTATGAAGCGCTTTCTCCCTCTAAAATCTGCCCCTCTGTCTCTGTGTGTATATGGTAATGTACAAAGCTCCACCTCCTAATATACAACTCTGAGAAATGACACACAATATCACAGACCAGACAACCTTCCACGCGTCGGAATATGCATGATTGATTTATCACACGTTATATCGTCTGTGTAAACAGTTTTTGAAACTTTTGAAATAGATGAACATGATAATGTCAAATCATGATTGTCAACAAAAGTTATCAACCATCGTTGTACATGTAACATGATTGATTTCCATTTTAGGGGCTTAGATTGAAAGGATGAAAAATGAGAGGATAGTGGATGAATACATTTAATATGTTTATTTCGTGGCTCAAATATGTATTATGCCCTTGTTTGGTAGTTATTTTTGGGGAGAAAATATATTTTTGAATAGTTGATTGATGAAGAATGTGTGGTTAAAAATTAAGGAAAAGTTTTGGGTTAGCGTGTAATATTATTTTATTAAAAAATGTGTGGTTGAAAAGAAGAAAGAGAAAAATAAATTTTGAAAAAAATGATTACCAAACAGAAACTATATACAATAAATATGATATTCGTAGCTTATAGAAAAACACAATCTACAATTTCTTTTGTTTGGCAGGTTTTTCAAACCCCGTTCTCTTAGAAAAATTAACAAAATTTCTTATTTGAAATTTGGAGATTTCTGTCTTCTTGTACATTTTTATGAGTCGACAAGATCTTTTAACATATTTTCGATGATTGTCTGTTAATTTAGAGTTTATACAATCTTTTAATTTATTCCATATTGATGTTAATTAGTCTAAACTTTTTGGACCGTTGTACATTTTAATGTAGTTTTCATTGATGGAAATAGTTATTGAAATGAAAGTGAAAATTTAATATTTCCTTTAGTTTGCGAAAAATCTTCTTTTTTAAATAAAAAATTGTTTTTTAAAGAAATTAATTGAGAGATCCTTTTCAAAAATATTCGATTTCGACTCACGTGTTTTTGAATATGATTGGGGCTTGCATGTGCATGCAAGAGTACAAGTGGGAAATAATGCTTGTAAACACGTTGATTTTGGACCAGTGTTACAAAAGTACAAATATCAAAGAGATTTGAAAATGAAAATTTAGCCCATGTTTGGTAGTCATTTTTTTAAAATATATTTTTTCTTTTTTTTAATCACACATTCTTCAATAAAATAATATTATACGTAAATTCAAAATTTTTCCTTAATTTTTAACCACACATTATCCATTAATTAATTATTCAAAAATACATTTTCTCTTAAGAAATAACTACCAAAACAGAGGCAATCATGAACTTCAACAAAAGCGATGATACTCAAATAAATAATTTATAATAAAGCTTAAAACTTCGAGCATATAAGTTAAGTTTTCTTGAATGTGCGAGTATTTTTGTTGGTGCTATCGGAAAGCATCCATGGTGGTAATTAATGAATTATTTTATATGTACAAAATTTCTTACAAACTGGCCAAGTGGCCGCCCCCTATTGCTTCCAATAGGGGGACGACCACTTGGCCAGTTGTTAAGAGATTTTTTTATTGGTTTTGTACTAGTAAATTGATCCTTGGTCAAATATACGATCTCAACATTAAAAAAAAAAAAAAAAAGGTTTTGCAAACATGCACTTAATCCATTCAAATTAGGAATCTAGGATTAAGTACTTATTTGATTTCCATTATTTTCAAAATACATTTTTTTCTCCTTTTTTTTTTTTTGTCAAACAACACATTCTTCAATAAAATAATATTACACGCAAACTTCAATTTTTTTCTTATTTTTTAATCACACATTTTTAATCAATATACTATTTTAAAATACATTTTTAGACAAAAAAAAATAATAATAAGGCTCAAATAGACGCTAAATATTAGACACTAAATATCTGATACCCTAACGAAATCCCAAGATTTGAAAGTCTATCAAAATCTCACATGATTGATGTCTTACCAACAATGTTAACCTAGCAAATGCCACAACAGAAACAATGCAAAATATTATTATATATTTAGAGATTATGGAGACGTATAAGATTTAAAGAGAAAAAAAGTCATGAAATACCTGTCTATATTTTCATAATTGATCTTTCAACGAAATTTTAATTGCATTAGTTATTTGCCTCAATCACAAATTGAATTTCAATGTATTTCATAATCCCACGTGAACGTTAAAAATTGACTGTAAATATGCCGCCTAATCATGTTGTAACCGTAAAACTTAAAAACATATCGTGTTTGAAAAATCGACAACAATTCATCCAACAGAGCATACTCATAGCTCTATTCATCCACAACTTCAAGATTTTTTATCGTCATGTATTTATGTAAAAACGAGGGCTTATAGAGGATTTTGAAGTTAAGTTTAATAATGAGCCTTATGGAGTGACTAACATGAAAAGCAAATTCAACTTGTGATTCCAATGAATTAAAACTGGGAGGTGATATAATAAGAATAAGATTACAATAAAAATTTAGTGGCCAAAATGGAACATAACCCCCTGCTTTTCATTCAATTTAGAGCCTGCTCTATGGCCAGGGCCACATGACAAATCTAAATGGCCAGGGCCACCCTGATTTGTCCTTCAATTTAACGTGTACCAAAAGTTGGTACACGGGACACTTAATTATGAGGATTTAATGGTTGCAATTTTCAGTTGGCGAGTTGACATTTCAATATCAATGCATTTACTTCTTTCTTTGTACTTTTGTGATATCCTGCACTTGTACTCCTGATATCAGCGTGTCATCCACCGGGTGAAGCAAAGTGGTACCATAGCGCGATTGATAGATTAATAGATAGATCAAATAAATAGTTCTACCCAACTAAATTTGCAAGCTTTCAAGATAATTGGAGAAAATTTCACCTTCAAAACTTACTTTTACGAGTCATGTTACTTTACCTACTTGATTGATCACTTGGTTAACACACCCCTTTTACATTAGAGGAGAAATATTATTTAAATCACGTAGGACCCACACACTCATGTGAGGGGGTGTCAATCAAGTGGACAAAGTAATATTTTTCTACTTTTATTTCTATAAAAAATAACAATAATGTCACTTGTACATTGTATTTGACATAAAGTTTGACATTGTACCATGCGTCGACACATGATTGGTTGGTTTTTAAATTCAACACATTTTCCTATCATACAACATTTTAAATTTGCAAAGGATTGTAAAGAATGTCAAACTTCATGTCATCCATAAAATGTACAAGGAATATTATTCAAAAAATAATGGTGACAATTTACATATATATTCCAAGCTTTCACTCATGCGACATAGTTGTCATTTACTAATGAAATTTTGACATGTCTTGGAAGAAGTAAATCATATTGGATATGGATATGATTATGAAAATTTGTGGTAATTTATATAGATGATTCTAGTATTTAGTAAAAATAGAAGAGAATATAGAGGGCATTTACAAATAGTTTTTTGTAAGCACTTTTTACCTTATTCTTCAATTTCTATTGATTTACCTTTATTATATTATAATATTTCAATCTTATTTATTATTAATTTCTACATTTCTTCTAAACTTTCTATTCTTTTTCTAAGAATTCTTATTTCTGAAATTTCAATTCTTTCTTTTAAACATTTTCAATAATTTCTTCTTTTTCAATTCTTTCTAAATTAATTTCTTCTTTTTCAATAAAATTCTTTTCTTCTAAACATTTTATACAAGCTTCTTTATAATATTCTAAGCATTTTGCTCTTAATTTTCTAATTGGATACCAATAACATAAATACCAAGCTACATTATCTGCTCCTTTATTTCTTTACCAATTATGTAAACATTATATTATAGTATTTATTAAATCAATTTCTTTATCTGATTCTGATTCTTCTTCTATCATTATATTTGAAAATTCATCTATTATTTCATAATCAGATTCTTCTATATTTTCTATAGTTTTATCTTCTATTGATATAATACTATAAATAGATTCTTAATCTGAAATATATTCATCTAATTGTATTAAGTCTTCATTAGTGCTTTCTACTAATGTACTCTTCTTATCATAATTATTTATTGTTTTTGGACAAATCTTGGCTCAATGTTCATTACTATTACATACATAACAACTAAGCTTATTTTTATAAGTTCTTTCTGGCTTAAATTTTCTAACATGTCTTTTTTTCATCTAAATAAGGTTTTCTCTTATTAAATTTTCTAAGAAAATATCTTTTGCTGGGTGGAGGTCTTTTATATTTTCTACCTTTTGTTACTATATTTCTTTTTATCTGAACTAGAGGCTCCATAAGTTTGTGGTGTAAAAATATCTTTACAAAATTTATAATCTGTCTTCTTAAGTTGTTTTTGAATCTGTAGTTCTACACATTTATCTTCTAAACATCTTATTACATGTTATAATCTTTGTCATATACTCTATTTTTTTATCTGGTTCTTCTCTTACTGAGGTTAAATTATTCTATTTGTCTGTTATTTCTAATTCTAATGGTCCTGGTAATTTATGAAATAATTTATTACTTAAGTCTTGATTAAATGTATTTCCCCATATTGAAGTTAAATAATGATATTCATTTAAAAAATTCTGAACATATCTATCTTTAGTCCATTTATATAAATTAAGTTGTTCTAAATCTCTTACAGTTTTTTTTTTGTATACTCATATGTTCTGCGTTTGGATCTGCTCCTGTTATTAAAATCTGTATTTTATTAACAAAATTATATGAATTACTTCCCATGCTAGCCAACTGTTCAAATTCTTCTTTCTTTTCTAACTTAAATACTTCCCACATAGGTTTTACACTTTCTCCTAAAAATATTTTTAAGTATATATACATATCTATAGGTTCCATTTCTTGAAAGCTTTTAATATAATGTCCTATTATGGTATTCTTCCATACATCTATTACATTATTCCATGTCTGTGGGTCATGAGCTGTAATATTTAAAATTTGTGCTTTATGATCTGATTGAAATTTTCTTTTCTTTTCTAAGAGTCTTTCACTACCTCTTACTATATATTTTTCTCCTGTATTTTTATAAAAAGGGTAAGCTCCTTTTGGAGGAAATCTTCCTCCATAAGAAACTGTCTCATGTTTGACTGTTTTATCAAAAGGTGTGTCTCCAAAAGCTTTGTATGTATTAGAGTCTTCCATAAGTTCTTTAGTATAACTTACTTCTGAAGTTTCAGAATTATTATCTTCTTTAATAATTCATATTCTTATATTTTGTTTTTGATCATAATATAAGTATTCTAATTCTTGTATTATTTTACTAAAATATAATTGATCTTCTAATTCTAGTAATTCTTTTTGATCTAAATTCATTCCTAATTCTTTTGGATATATTATTTTATCTATTTCTTTATTCATTAATTCTATATGGACTCTATCTTGAAAATGTTCTTGGTTTTGTTCTTCACCTGGATTAGATTCTTCTTCAAAATCATTTTGTCTTTGTACTTGATAATAATCTAAAAATCTTATACTAGTTCTACCATGTATCTCTTATTAGTTAAAGCTTCTTGTGGTGCTATAATTGTTTCTTGATTTTCTAAATATTTTTTCATATCCCATTATAATCCTGCTAATTGTTCTGATGAATATTCTCTTGATTTTACCATATTAATTCCTTTACTACTCATTAAATTTACTACTTTATCTATGTAAATTTTATACTTTGTTTGAGAGTTATTAGAACATCTTCCTAAAAATCCTATACTAATTAATAAATTATCTCCAATTTTTACTTCTTCATATCCTTTAGTCTGAATTCCTATTTTAATTTTTTCTGAAAAAATCCTTAATAATTAATAAAAAGTCTGGATTACAATAAATTATCCCATTATTATTGTTCATGTTTACTTCTGTACTAGCAATCATACTTTTATCTATATTATTGATTCTTTCATCATAGATAGTAACTAATACTTTACATCTTAAATTTTATCTCATTAATCATTTTATTCCTATAACTATTAATCATAAATGCATAAATTTAAAATTTTTCTTTTTCAGTTCTTTTTTAGAGTCTTCTGAAATTAAATTTAGTTTCTTAACTTGATTACCTATACACTGAATAGATATTTCTCTGATATGTCTAAAAAATTGAGTTCTTGATTCTAAAATTCCTCTATTATATAATATTTCTGGATTAAGTATTCCATTAATCTGAAATCTTAAATAATCCTGTTGTGGATCTATAATTTCTTCTATATTCTGATTATATTGTACTGGTCTGTTTAAAGTTCTTTCTATTATACTTCTACTTATACTTGAAGTACTATTTCTAGATGTAGAGACTTCTTCATTACTATTATTCTCATTTACTGTTCTAGACATCAATATGTTTATTTCTTTTTCTGTTAATTTTAATTTCATGAACATGTGATGTTTATATGTTTTTAGTTTTTGAATCATTTCATTCTATGCATATCATAAAAGCATAACTTGATTCTTAGAAGCCATGCTGTTTCTAGATTAAACTTGAGTAACCCAGATAAAATGAAAACTGCTGGCCAGAGTGAACATTTTGATGTTTTTTGTGATGCTGAGGAAAGAGAATTATTTAATTTAGGAATTTTGTAAAGGAACGCCATGGGTAACCTTATAGAAAGGAATCAGGTTGAAGTTGATATATCTTAGGCGGTGGGAAAAAAAAAGGGGATTATAGACATAGGAAGAATTATAGAAAACTAAGGAGAGTACTGAGTAAGATAAAAGTTTATTAAAAAGAAAAACCCTCACATACAACTCATTTGAGATATTACAACTCTTTTTAGAGCATACCCCCCCCCTCCTTATATATATATATATATATATATATATTTTTTTTTTTCATTATGTACATTGATGTCTAGCACTATGTAACATATATGCTCTCAGTGTCATCATTCGTAATGGGCTCGGGTACTATCAAAATTACCTAAAATTGGTGAAATCAAAATCATTTAATTGAATTTTGAGAGGATGGAACCGGGGTTGAACGAGTATCAAGCCGGTTGCTAAATTGATAATATGATTAATATTAATTGAAATTACTTTTATGGAACTTCCAAATAAAATCAAAACATAAAAGCTTCAAAGTTCAAACAAATGAAGCTGGCATGGCAACCAGTGAATTGTTTATCATTGTTAGTTGTTACACATACCACATCGGAAGTTCAACAATGATATGGAAGAAGATTTGCTATAAAATTAGCATCCTTGGGCCAGAGCAGGAAATGGGCCAACTAATTTAATAAGTGGGCCCAAAAACAGAGTGAAAACATTTTGTTAAAGGTCATAAAAGTTTAAAAGGAAAAATTCATAAGAGGATAACTATCACCCATTTCAAAACTAAGAACAAAAGTTTCAAGTTTCAAATTTCAAAAATAGGATATTTATTAAAATTTATTTATAATTTAATTAATTAATTAATTATATATATATATATATTATCAATTAAATATATTAAAATCACAAAATGTATACAATCAGGTCACAAATTAACAATTTAGTTAGTGACATATTATTTTTTGGTGTCAAATCAAAATTTTTATATATCAAAATATTTTATGGTCACAATTCAAAAATTTTAAAGGTCATAATTTGTTAATCGATCACAAATCAAAAATTTATAAGACACAATTTATTTATTGATCACAAATCATAAATATTATAAGTAACAACTTATTATATAGTCACAAATTATCAAATTATCGATCGCAAATTAACAACTTTTTAGGTCACATTATTTTTTAATTACAATTTAGTTTTCATTGGTCACATTATTTATTGGTCATAAACTAATCAATTTAATGGTCACAGTCGACAAAATAATTTGTGATCATCACCAACCATCTCACTATTACCTCGAGTAGCACCTCTAAAACCACCACCTCCTCTGGACAGTTGCTCACAAACCCCCAAACAGTTGGTCACAAATACTTTCATGCCACATCGCCACAGAGTGAAGGGATACTGCAACGTTTTTTAAACGTTGCTAAAAGTCAATCCGCAGAAAAGCTATAGAAGTTTCATTTTTAAAACATTGCCGAAAGTCAATCCACTGAAAAGCTACAAAAGCTTCATTTTTTAAATGTGCGTGCTCGACTGTTGAAACCTACAAGTATAAATATAAATAAATAAACTTTCCTCCATCTAACTTCTTAAGTTTTCACACGAGATTAATTTTTTTTGGCCTAGGATGAGAATAAACTGGGTACTGAACATGTTGTATCCAATTTTTTTCCCCCAACTATTTGAGTTTTTTTTTTATCACGTGCTTTCATAACACATCAAGTAGAAAGAAATGGAAAGGCCTTTATGCCTGCTCAGGCCCAAAAGATCGAATGGCCCAGTAGGCCAGCCTGCTAGATAGTATCCTTATTGTCACCCAATTTGCCATAAGGAAAAAATCATAATTAAGGTGTATAGTTTACATCAATACAAAAATTAGATATATAGTTTAAAAATTCAAAAATCAGGTTTATATATAATTAATTAAATATATTTATTAATTAAATATAATAAAATCACAATTATACAATTAATGATCACAGATTTATAATTAAGGTCACAAATTATTTATTGGTCACATATTATCAAATTATTAAGTCACAGATTATTTCGAGAAAAATTTTACAAGTCACAGTTTATTTGTTGGTCACAAATTTCAATTAGTTGGTCACAAAAAATTTTTCAGTCTCAAATTGTAGATCACAGATTATTTGTCGGTCATAGATTTTCAAATTAGTTGGTCACAATTTTTTTCAATCACATATTATCAAATTTTTAGGTCACAATTGAGTTAGTCACAGAAACCAAACAATAGTCACAGTGACCTCACCAACACTATCACTGTCATTACAGCACCACCAAAAAAATCGAACCACTAGATCCAATCTACTACCAGCCAAAATCAACACAACCATCAGTGTCATCACCACCACTAGTCATCACAGCCACCATGCCAACATCACCACCACCATTGTTGCAACACCACTATCACCACACCACACCAGACCAGAATCACCACCAAACGAGTTATTGGTCACAGAAACTAAACAGTGATCACAGTAGCCTCATCAATACTACCAGAATCGTTATAGCACCACCAAAAAGGCGGGACCACTCATCCAATCCACTACCAACCAAAATCAACACAACCATCACTGTCATCGCCACCACTAGTCATCACAGCCACCGTGCCGCCTTCACCACCACCATTGTCGCAACACCACCATTACCACACCGTACCAGAAACACCACTGCATATACCACCACAAAAAAAAAATCTCATAATGCAGATCGAAAGAGAGAGAATTGGGCTTCGCGCTGTTGCGATCCATAGCACCACATCACCATCATCGAACGCCACCACCACCATCGACACCTCACCAGCACCTCCAACAAAAATCACTGCCAGATCGAAAAACCAAAAAATCCCCAAAATGCAGATCAAAAACAGAGATCGCCACCATGAACACTTCAGATCCACGCTCGCACTAGTCGTGGCAACGAAGTCATCTCGGCACCACACTTGTTGCTGCGAGGCGAGGCGAGACGAGACGAGCAGCGCTTAGATTTTTCGACCGCCGGTAGAGAAAGTAGAGAGAAACCTTCTAGAGAGAGAAAACGAAGAGAGGAAAACGTCTAGAGAGAGAAAGTGGAGATATGAAAATGGGTTGAAAATGAATTAAGAGTTTGTATCTTAAATTAATTTTTATATATATTAATTAATTGATACTTGATTTTTGATTAAATAAGTTTCACACCCAAATTTTAAATTTGGAAGTTTAAGTGCTTGATCCTCTGTAATTTCCTCTTCCCCATATACAAATTCACGCTTTTTTCTTTTTTTGGGAGGGGGGTGGAAGAGAAAGAAAGAGTAATCCAACCAAATTTCTTTATGATATGATTGGTTGCAAAGATTAAATAATGGACAATATTAAGGAAAAAATAAGCCAAATTCCTTCTTATTATATTGTTTCAAAACTACTTACATTGAAAACTATACCTTTACCTCCGACAAAACAACTGTGTCTACATATTGTCAGCTATGACTAGCTATTAAATACAATCATCTAATTACTAGGTTGCTCAAGAGAAAGAAACAAATTGAAAAACGATGCCAAATCCTTCCCTAGTGGAAGGTGAAAGCTGTACAATGGTTCATTGAAATATATAAATTTATCGTGTGTGTGTACATTACACATAAATATATTTGTTGAATCGACCAAATCACCCTCTACGTATGTGTAATGGTGATTTATTTCAATTAATAGAATTTCATTCTTCATGTATAGTTATGTCCGTTCATAACGAAACTGACTATGCTTTAAAGATTAGGCTATATATGAAGGTCACATTGCATGTTTTGCATGGTTTAATGGCATAATAATGAGACACGTGCTACATACAAGTATGAATGAACTATAAAATTAGCAGTGAAAACAATTGTTATTTTGGTACAATCCATCCCCTCACTTCCCCCTTCAACAGAAAAATAAAAACTAATATAACATAATTTCTTTATACGTCGTGTTTGGTAGCGAACAACAGATAATATATTAGATAATACCAAGGATTATTTAACATGTTCACTTCATATCTTTTTTGTATATTTAACGGCAATATGTGTAGTAATGGGGAACTTTATTCTTGCATGTTATGTACTTTCTTCGCAACTAATTACAATTCAAAACTATGCATTTACCTTCAATAAAACAATATATGTGTGTATTAAACACAATCATCTAATTACTAGGTCGCTCAAGAGAAAGAAACAAACTGAAACACCAATCACAAATCCTTCCGCAATGGAAGTAAAAGCAATACAATGCTTCATTGAGATATATAATTTTATCATGTTTTTACATTATGCACAAAAATATATTTGTTGATTGACACAATCACTCTTTACGTATACATTTATGGGTATGTGGTGATTATTTTGAACTTTATAACATTTTATTCTTCATATGTATTTATTCCAGTTTGTAATTAACTAAACTGGCTATTCTTTAAAGATTAGGCTTTTCATGTTTTGCATGGTTTAATGGCATAATAATGTTATTTCAAAAGGATTGCTTAAGATTGGAAAGATAGCTACCCTACATAAGCCCTCTGACATGGGAACAAAAGTGATACCTTTAAACAAGTTTCAAAACTGTTTAAAGATATTATCCATTGGTTCTTTGCATTGATCATACAGGTACATTGAGCAAATGACATTATAAACTGCTGGTGAAGCTCCTGGCGGCACTATTACCAAAAACCACATTTGGAAGCAATGTGGAGATTGTTGAGACTCGAACCCTGATTGTTGCGGCTTTGAAATTGTGCTTCCAAATTATAAAGAAATCGTGTTTCTAAATAGCACTTCGTTAGTGGATGGGCTGAACTGGATTGTGACACGTGGTGTACTTGTAGCCGTTGGATGGTGTTCTAGACGCTTCTGTTTTTTATACCACTTGACTGATCGATTGCCATTCGCATCATTGGCGTGAGTGGTTGGTTTTTCGAGTACTGGATCTCTCTCTCTCTCTCTCTCTCTGCTCTGAAATCCCTTCTTCTTTGTGAGTTAGGATTCATCATATTAATGAACAAATGGTAGTGAAAGTCTGTAATACTCTAGATCTAAGGTTTACTGGGTTATACTGAGTGTTTTGTGCAAGGTATTTGAGTGATTATTGCAGTCTGTAAACCATGTTGATGGTTTGAGCGGTTACAATGAGATCTTGGTGAAAAATCCTGTGATCTGTGATATTCACTGAAAAGATAAGTCTTTGTGACTTGATTTCTGTAATCTTTAGAACACTTTGTATTTTGGCTGCCCTTTTTGGCTATATAGTGCAGTTGAGCTTTATCCATTTATAATGGATGCTCAATAGAGATTAGGGGTTAGAAACGGTCGCCGAACCTCTAGGGCTATGACCGAAAAATCCTTCGTGTTGATTTTAATTTTCTGCACTTTAATTACAGTTTTGTTGATTGGGTTTGTTAGAATCTTGTTAATCTTGAATGTT
This sequence comes from Osmanthus fragrans, assembly GCA_019395295.1. Classification (NCBI taxonomy): domain Eukaryota; kingdom Viridiplantae; phylum Streptophyta; class Magnoliopsida; order Lamiales; family Oleaceae; genus Osmanthus; species Osmanthus fragrans. Next base: position 26,662,486 of record CM033355.1, on the reverse strand, counting down.
TCTCAACCTTTCAGTGGTATCAGAGCTTGGTTTTCAGAACCATGATACCGAATCTTCGAGCAAACTGAGGATCTGAAACCTATCTCAAAACATGTAATCTGTACTGGTGGAATCTGAGTCTATTAAATTCATTTGGTGAGATCTTTCCTATATTTCTTTAGTAAAAATTCTAATTCCAGGGTTTCCTATTTTCTATTTTCTTGATATCATTTTCACCGAAAAGCCAACTGAGCTCTGTCTTTGTCCAAAGGCCCCTACGAGACCTTGGGAATCTGAGATATACTCAATATTGCGATGTAACTGGGAATCGTACGGGAGAAACACTGTAATCTCTGTCTGTGACTCTTTCATGTACTGTGACTTATCTGTTCACTAAGTGGGTACAATTTTTTGTGTGTACTGTTTCTGCCTCATCCACTCTTGTTAAGACTTTTTTTATTTTTATTTTTTATCGTGACTACCTCATTGTACTTTGATTCAAACGTGCTTATCTTCTTTGACATATATGATGGCTACCACTAAGTTTGAATTGAACCAATATGATGGAAGGGGGGATTTTAATATGTGGAGTCATAAGATGAGAGCTATCTTGATGCAAATGAAATGTGTTAAGGCCTTAGATGATTCTTGGCCTGATCATATGACTGACTCTAAAAAGGCCGAATTGGAAGAAGAAGCATGTAATACTATCTTTATGTATCTTTTCTGATAATGCGGTCATGACTATTGGTGAAACTAAAACAGCAGCAGAGCTTTGGACCAAACTGAAAGCTAAATATGAACCTAAAACAGTTCTTGATAAATGTTTTTTGCTAAAACATTTATTTTCTTTTAAAATGGACCCTTCTGCTGACTTGGAAGAAAATCTAAAAGGATTGCTTAAGATTGGAAAGATAGCTACCCTACATAAGCCCTCTGACATGGGAACAAAAGTGATACCTTTAAACAAGTTTCAAAACTGTTTAAAGATATTATCCATTGGTTCTTTGCATTGATCATACAGGTACATTAAGCAAATGACATTATAAACTGCTGGTGAAGCTCATGGCGGCACTATTGCCAAAAACCACATTTGGAAGCAAGGTGGAGATTGTTGAGACTCAAACCCTAATTGTTGCGACTTTGAAATTGTGCTTCCAAATTATAAAGAAATCGTGTTTCTAAATAGCACTTCTGTTAGTGGATGGGCTGAACTGGATTGTGACACGTGATATACTTGTAGCTGTTGGATGGTGTTCTAGACGCTTCTATTTTTTTATACCACTTGACCGATCGATTGCCATTCGCATCATTGGCGTGAGTGGTTGGTTTTTTGAGTACTGGATCTCTATCTCTTTCTGCTCTGAAATCCCTTCTTCTTTGTGAGTTAGGATTCATCATATTGATAAACAAATGGTAGTGAAAGTCTGTAATACTCTAGATCTAAGGTTTACTGGGTTATATTGAGTGTTTTGTGCAAGGTATCTGAGTGATTACTGCAGTCTATAAACCGTGTTGATGGTTTGAGTGGTTACAATGAGATCTTGGTGAAGAATCCTATGATCTATGATATTCACTGAAAAGATAAGTCTCTCTGACTTGATTTCTGTAATCTTTGGAACACTTTGTATTTTGGCTGGCGTTTTTGTCTATATAGTGCAACCAAGCTTTATCCATTTGTAATGGATGTTCAACAGGGGATTAGGCATTAGAAGCGGTTGTCAAACCTCTGGGGCTACGGCCAAAAAAATCCTTCGTGTTGATTTTAATTTTCTGCACTTTATTTACTATTTTGTTGATTGGGTTTTTTAGATACTTGTTAATTTTGAATGTTTCTCGACCTTTCAATGTAGTTTGCTTTATATCTTTTTGTTAATTTAAAGGCAATATGTGTTGTTATGGGAGCTCTTATTCTTGCATATTATGTACTTGTTTGACAACTAATTACAATTGCAATTTTTATAGAATAATTATTTTCAGTGCAGCTTGGACAAGCAAATGCAAATATTAACTTGAAAAAATTTAACACGTTAACATACGGAATGCTCAACTGGCCACATAGTGGCACTGGCTAAGACTTATCGACTAGTATTCCATGTGGTTTTATGCACGACAACATTGCTCTTCCTTCTCGAAGCTCAATCGCAGTTTGGATGTGTAAAAGAACGTGGAGTCAATTTCATTTTGGAGGAGAGGTCCTGATGGTCCACAAGAAAGTTTCTTCCTCTAAAACGCCACAAAGAATTCTTTGTATGAGAGTATCATTTTTTATTTATTTTCAATGCGCTTTATTAGTTTTGTTACAAGTAAATCACTTGCCTAAGAACCTTTTTTCCTTTCTATTTAAAAAGAAAAAATATATACCTAACCACATTAGGTATGAATAAAATGATTTTTAACAATAAAATGTCTTTAGAGTTTAGACACAGAAGAAGAACTTAAACAAAATGCATCAATGACGTTGTAAATTTCAACTTCAAAGCTGTCTAGATATTGAAAGGAAAAACCCAAAAAAACTTAAAGAATCTCATATGGTCCAGGTTTGCAAGTAACACATGCGTGGACAAGAGAGAAGTTGGAATCTGTTGATGCCTGTATTTCACTAGATTCAAAGGTTAACAATAATCATAGATTAGGGAACACAATTACAGAAGTTCCTTTATTAAATAAAACATCGAATATTGTTAGACATGACTATTAAGGACAAAGATCTAATTCCTTGCCAAAGAGAAAAAAAAGCAAATTGAACGCCAATCTAAATATTTTTGCATTAAAAGGTGAAAGTGATACAAAGGTTCTTTAAAATATACATTTGTTTGAATTGTCATAATCACCCTTTGTGTATGTGGTGATTCGTTTCAACTGAACAACATTTAATTCTTCATGTATATTTATATTAGTTCCTACCTAACCAGACAGTGCTTTAATGATTGAATAATCCTACTGGCACCAGTGGTATTAACACCAGATTAGGCGTCATTAAATAAATGAAAAATTCAATTAACTTTAACAATACAGGGCCCATTTAATTGATTCTATTATATGTGTGTGTTGAACATCTCTATTGTTAAATTGCATTACTCTTAAAGTTTATGTTATATTTGAAGGTCACAATAAATGTTTTGCATGGATTAATGTTATAATAATGATCCAACAATGTACAAGTATGAATGGATTGGAAAATTATTAGTTGTACGCAGATTTATTTATGTGGGTGGCGCTCCAAGGTAAATTATTTATGAAATTACAACTCAGATCAACTATTTATTCTTGGTTACATTGTCATTTGGAACCCATTTCTCATTCTTCAGGACAGACCTCTATAAGAGATCCTGGATTAGCATCGAGTATGTCTTGCTCTACTCATTTTTACATACTTATCGCTCATAATCAAATATTTTTTCCTTTTATCTTTTTGCATAGAGCACATTCACACAAACTTCCGTGTCACTATGCCAGTGTAGATGATTATTTTATACGCCTATAGATGTCGATGAATCTATTGAATGTTATTTAACTGTTTGATTAATTTATGAATGATAAGGTACGAGTACAAGAATAAGTTGATCTTAGTTGATTTCATTTATAAGTGACATCTTTTTTATTGTTCACGTAACTTAATTTCAAGCACGACATTGTATGTATATTAATTTTTTATGACAGAAGATGTGCACATAAACAAGCAATCTTGATCAGATCGCATAAATATTTAATCAGATCACATATTTTTTAATGGTGGTTGTTATTGAATATTTATGAAATTTAATCTTTATAAACTTTACATAATTATCAAGATCCCCATATCAAATCACCAAGATAAATAATTAATGCGGAACATACATTGATTCATTGATTTGTATATTGAATAACGAACCTTGAGTTGTAATCTTTGAATCTTGTCTTCCAGAACTTTAATCTTGATTATTGATTATGGATTCTTGAATTCTTTTTTCTTGATTCTTAAATTCCTTTTGCGGGTTTTGGATATCTTTCTTCAATATGTTCTCTCTAGATTTTTATGTTGATGAGATGATATAAAAAATGAGAAGTTACATATGAATTGGAGACCATAATCATATATGTAGTTTTCATATGTATTTCGCCCATCATGAAATACAATTATAAAGAAATCTGGTCTCTGCACATATAATTCGTCTCACACTTTAGTCAAATGCTTTAAGCCCAATTACTTAATTATTTATTAGATTACTTTAATTTCAGGCTTAACTTAAAATAGCTTTTATACACAATTAATTACATTTGTTGACTCACATGGCAAATTAATAATTTTCCAACAATTATCTCTATAAGTTCATGGTTAAAAATTCAACAAATGAATAATTAGTCACAAATTTTCGTCTTCTTTTGTGTAAGCCAAAAGTGGACATTTCATATTCCGCAGATATATTGGAGAATACATAGGCACGATGTCTAATAAAGATGGAAACAAGCTCGATCTTACACTGAGGTTGGGATTTGATGACAAAGAAAAGGTGGAAGATAACATGGAAAAGGTCAAAGACATAATGTTATTATCTTGTTTTGAATTAGTTGTGTTCTCGATGATTCTCATTTTTTATGTATGTTTAATTATTCTTAAATTATTCAATTATTAATTTCTGCTTATTTTCATAAAATTTGTTTCACACGAATATTATTGCATGAAATGTATATGGTCATAATTTCCAATCTTGTTATTGTGAACATAATATATATCGTACACTGAAACGAAATAAATTCAGTTATCAAAATATCTGTACGCTATGTTTGTTAGCAAATGTTAAATAAAATATTGAACAATTAGTTTAAATCTCATTTACTATACTTTCATATCATATATATCTAGTATTGTATATCGAAAGTCACAGTTAGTACATTGCACCAAACATGCACGTAGTATGTGTTATCTTCGCAACAATTTTGATATGTTCTTTACCATTAAAAAATAAATAAAATTAGATTTTAGATTATTTTATTTTACTGTATTTACCATGTGATCTTATTGTAAATTTAATTGCAATACGTGTTGTTATAGCGTCTCTTATTGTTGCATAATATGTGCTTGTTTCACAAAAAATAACAATTGAAATATTATAAACTAATCTTTGTCAATCAGTTGTCAATGCAGCTCGAACATGCCAATTCAAATGTCGACTTTAATACATCAACAGGAACAAGTGGAATTGGCCACATAGTTTCACCTGGCACAGACTCATCGACTAGTATTCCAAATGATTTTATGCATGGCAAGATTGCATTTCCTATGCAACGATCAACTGTAGATCGGATTTGCAAAGTATGTGGAGTCAATGAGACTCCACTATGGAGGAAAGGTCCTGATGGTCCACAAGTAAACCACTTGCCTTAAAAATTATTTTTCCTTTCTATTTAAAAATAAATAAAATAATAGCTAACCACATTAACTATGAATAAAATGATTTTCTGAACAATAAATAGTTATATTAACTCTATTATGGGCCTAAATCACACTACCACTTTAGTTCTTACCTTGCATATTGTCCCTTTTGTTGTTTTCAATAATGATGATAAATATTTTCGTGAAAGAATATGTATGACTATAAAATAGTCATTTTTCTAGCGTACCCATATTTAAATAGTGTGAGCTTATCGGCTCAAACATCTAATAGTAGATATTTATGCTATAAATACATGAGAAATGTATATTTATCAGTATTGTTGCGCATGGTATATAATATTGTATACCATATGGAGCCATTGTCAAGTTTAGTATAGCATGTAAAGGAGAATATCATAATCATGTTTGGTTAGCAATAATTGATAAGAAAATAAAATGGGTCCATATATCTTTATATTTCTACACACACACACACACACAGAGGTGATCATATATAAATAGCATAAATCTCTCGTATATAAATTTGAAGACTTTTTTTTTTTACTATTAATGTTTTATCTCGACTGAGGACAACTTATATGGTGTTTAAATTGTGTTATAATTATTTATTTATTTATTCTTTCGTGTCACTTTTAATTTATTTATATTTTTTAATTTGATGTATACTTCCCTTTTTCAGACTCTTTGTAATGCATGTGGGCTTCGTCATGCACGGAGTCTTAAAAATGTTGATTAGGTACAAGAAAGACTTGGTTCGATTTGCACCTGTCCGTTGAATAGAGTGAATGATGCTCCTTGATTATTTTGAATTTAGAACGATCTTATTATTTAGTTCATGGACAACATCATGGTTCATTTGTTACTCTATTTATGTTAAAGGATCAAACATTATGGCTATATTGCTGTTTTTTGATGTTATATTGGCACAATATATAATTCCATGTTCAATTGATTGTTGCCCATTTAATTTGCTTAAATTAGACATGCGACACAAAAAAAAATTATACTAAACTTACAAAACTGGGAGTTCTTAGTCCCTTACTAACCTTAGAAAGTCTGGCTTTGTCGACTAAATAGTAGAGAGCGACATATCAACCTTATCTTCAGAATTACAAGAGATTTACGAATAAGAAATAGCATAAGATAAATAAACTTGAGGTTACAACTTCCATTATATCGTTCGAGATAAGACAAAATTAGCAATCGTCTTTTGATTTGACTAAACTGAGTGTAGCTGATCCATCCTAATTAACTCCCATAGCTCTGGATCAAAGTCATGAAATCAGGTACTTCTGCAACGATATATTACAAATTTCATTACTTGTGTTGCATTAATCATCACATTACCAACTATAGCAATTAAGTTGGGGAGAATCAGATACTACACAATGAACAAGTGGTTGAAAAAAATTGATATAAACTAGAAGTGTTATAATGGTTATACCAAGGTTCTAAAATGCATAGTGCATAACAATGCATTTCGATCGAGTATCAAACATTACAAGAACACACATGTCTATGCGAAGTATATGCATATTAAGCTTTTTTCCAAATTTATTGTAAATATATTAAAATAATATATTCTTCAAACATTAAGCTTTTTTAATTATTGCTCGAAATCACAAATACTATAATTACTTGAACTTCATATATATTCTTCAAATATTTAACAAAAATATAATATTTAAAATCATAAATGCTACAATTACTTGGTAATCAATTTCTACAATTAGATTACACACGAACATTGACTTAAAAAATTATAAATATTGTCTAACTCTTTATCGAATTCCAATTCAAACTCCTCTTCGTACAAATCATCTTCCGATGTAAAACCATTTTCACGGTGCTCTCTTATTTCAATTTGCAAATTTCTATCATCTCTTTTAAATGGTAGAGTATTATTATTAACCTCCTTCTTATCATCATAACCATCGTCAATCCAAAATTGTTCTTTACTAACATCACTTGCTAGTAAAACTAGAGGAAGATCGAAGAAGAAGTAGGCTAAGACTCGACGTAGATTGTTTGTAACTCTACAAAAAAATTGTTTTAGTTTTTGATCTTTTTAAATATCAAATCTCTATAGATTGCTATATATAATTCATGGGCTTGGGTGACTTGGATTTATTTGATGTTTGTTGGGCTTAATTTGTTTTTTTATTTTTTTAAATTATAAAAATGGGCTGAACTTTACTGGGCTAATTTCAATACAATTTTTAATAGAAACAATTCATAACTAAGGTTTTTAGTATGGTCCAATTCAATAATAAGGTCATCGGTTTCAATTTTCAAAAAACAGGTTTTCATTAAATTTTATTTATGATTTAATTAATTATATAAAAGTCACAAATTTGTACAATTTGGTCACAAATACATTTATTGGTCACATATTATCAAATTAATTAATTAAAATTATTACGAGGTCACAAATCAAAATTTTTATTCGTCACAAATTATTTTCGAAGTCACGGATTGAAATTTTAATAGGTCATAATTTATTTTCGAGGTCACAGATCAAAATTTTAATAGGTGACAGATTATTTTCGATGTCACAAATCAAAATTTTAATAGGTCACAGATTAATTTCTTAGGTCACAATTAATTTCGGTCACAATTCATCTACATATGAGTCACACTATTGTGACCGCTACCAAATTATAAGTGACCACCACTTCGCCCCTACCTCCACCAGCAGCACCACCACCGTCGCCACCCAATAGCTTAACAGTAAGGTCACAATTCATTAACATATAAGTCATACTATTGTGATCACCACCAAATCATATGTGACCACGACTTCGCCCCTGCCTCCACCAGTGGCACCACCACCGTCACCGTCCAATAGCAACATCAACACCTCAAAAACTAACCCCACACCCTCCCAGCACCACACCACCCCAAAACCACCACCACCATACGCACCCACGGTAATTTAAATTCCTTCCAACCACAAAATACCCACAAACAGCCACCAAATCGTTCTGTGACCAACTATTTGGTTTATGTGGTTTTAAGAAACCACCATCATTGCACTACCACCAGGCGAAGACCTCCACCGCACTTACAAACCGCCGCATCGAAAACCCACAACACCTTCACCACACACCCACTACTACGCCACCGCAAAATCACAACAAAAAAAAAAAAATGTTGTTCGTTCAGGCGAAGACCTCCACCGCACACACCACCACATCGAAGACCCACAACACCTCCACCGCCCGCCACAACCACACAGCGTCACGACGTTGCACACTCACAGTAGCGTCGCACTGCTGGCATTCAACAGCGAGCGAATCGTTGTCCACTATCAACCGCCCGACCCACCACCGCCACTAAAACCACCAACAACAAACAAGCCGCCACCACCACCTCGCACCCCAACGCAACCCACACCACCATCAACATAGCCCGCCATCAACGCACACCACCACCTCGCACCAGATCCAACCAAAACCACACAAATCACCACGCGAAGAGATGCCGACGGGTGGTGGCGACGGGGATAGAGATAGTGAGAGTGAGCGAGCGAGAGACAGAGGGAGGGGAAGTGTGTTATAAATTAGGGTTTGTAAATTTATATAATTGATTTGATTTTTTAATATTATTATATAATATTAAAATATTTTATAATATTATTATTAATACCTGATTTTTGTATAAATAAACCATCTATCCTATTTTTGAATTTTGATCTTTAAATACCTCTCTAGCTGTAATTTCCTCATTTTTAATACGAATGTGCGTGCGTTTTGGCCTTTAAGCGTGCACACGAGATCAAAGAAATGGACCGATCGTATTATCACGTGCATGCCACATATGCAGGGCATTTTGAGAATACATCGAGCATATACAAAGAATTTGCATGTATTTTAGAACAGTGGATTATACTACTGGTAACCAAGCTCATATTTTTTTCTCCTCATACTTGCAAAGAAAATATTTCATTAGTAAGTAATTTATTTTGGCTAAAATTTTAGTTGATCAATTTAATCATTATTTTTTATTTTTTCAAACATTTAGGAGACTTTTTTTAAGATCAACTACTTGTCTATTAACTGAAAGAGGAATGCAAAGTACTTAGGTGAGAGATAAAAAATAAGAAAATATAAGACATGTAAAGGTATATTGATATAAGACGTGGCATACTTAGTACAGACTTCTTCCCGGAAGATCAAGTCATACTCCCGGTCCTTAGGAGAAGCAGCAGGAGTTAGAAGGATGGAGCACCCTTTTCCCTAAGAAATAGATGACTTCGTCAGCTTGGACAGGAATAAAGAGTGTCGCTTTGCGATTGCTTTTTAATGATTTATTATTATTATTAGGTAACGTTTTAAGCTGCACAAAAGGCTTAGCTATCTGGGAGAGTCTTGGAATGAACTTCAAGTACTTAGTAGGATGTTGTCATTTTCTAAATCGATGATTGGTACCTACGCCCAAAAGTGATGTCTTCAACATATCTAACACTACGATGTCTCCACAAGTCAAGGATCTTTGAAAATATCCAGATTTTTTTTCCATTTGGATGAAGGACTTTGCTTTCTATCGCTTTTTAGGCAAATTCTGATGAGAGTAGGCAAGTACATTGTGAATCTCCTAGACATCTTCCCCATCAAACCCATTTTATTGAAACTGCATCACTCTTATGAGCAAAATTTCTTTAAATATGGTGGTGAGGTTACACCTTTGTAATGACATAAAACAAAAATACCGCAGTAGATTCTAAGGCAAGGGATAGCGCTCTCCTTTAAGACTATATTTTTCCCTCACAAAAAGAGTGCACACAGGATCCAAATAAGCATCCAAGATAAAAACGTAACCAAAGAATGTTGGCATTTATGCACTAATGATGACAAACCTAACACCGTAAATGTATAATAATGGGTAAGAAAGTCTTTTGTAATCGGTTTATACGATATACTGGACACAAAGTATAATTTTAAAAGCAAAAACTTAGAATTGCAAGAAGAAGAAAATAGAGGAATAACAATGGTAGACGTTCATATATCATAAGAAGTAAATACCAATTCTTATTTATAGATGTTAACACAACTCTTCCCAAGATTTGCAACATTACACAAGTATCAAAACAATTCAACCTTACAGTTACATAACCAACTTTGTGTGAAAAGGGGCAAAAACCCAACGTGAACATAAACATGTACCACAAAGTACAGGGGCGGCCGCCTGCATGCTACACACTGGTCGCTCAATAGCATTGGGTGAACGCTTGATGATGAAAGGGATCCCAAGTGTCCTCATCTTGTCCTCCACCATATAAAGCTTCTCTGAGCATTCCCCTGACTCTTGCAAGCTTATAAATTCATCCTAAAAGGTCCAAACACGACATTATTGGAAAACTTTCCGAAGACCCTTCACCATTTTAAAAAAAATGTCTTTATGGAAAATCTCTCATATAAAATTACCAAGTGCGATGAAGGTCCTATGTGGCTAACCTAAAGCACTCCAATCACAAACTTGAACATATTTAAATGTTCATAAGTTGACACATGATTAGACCATGTGTCCCATGTCTCGGTTTAATTAATGAATGTCTTGATTAGCTAGCCAAATTAATTTAAAAACAGCGCAATCTTTGATGTTCATATAGGTATTATCGAGAATACTAACACTTCCAAAGTTTTCTATAGATATTTATCTACATAAGTCTATTTAAAAGCTATATATCTTGACCTCTAATTTCTTGATATGTTTACCAAGTTTTACTTTGGGATTGAAAATTAATGTTGCAATAACTCATATGATGTATTTTGCTCATTCAACCTAAGAATTTGATGTTTCAAGTGTTAGGTCGACTTTCCATTATCGGTGATTGTTAGTTGGACACAATCTCATTCTTTTTGGTGGTTTTCCAAATTAAATCCCTTGTAAGGCCTTTCGTTTAAGGATCTGTCAAGTTTTAAAATGACTTGGCATAGTCTGTGGACTGGTAATTATAACATCCGAAATAAGTTATGTTATCGAACCATGTCTAGACATACCACTGTATATTCGAATATATGATAAAGTAACTTGACTATCACAATGGATATAAATTAGTGGCACTATTTTAAGCCAAATAGGAATTTCTCTTATAAATTCCTTAGCCACTCCTCTTCCTTACTACATGAAGCAAGTACTATGAACTCAGCTTCCATGGTGGAGTCCACAATGCAAGTTGGCTTCTTTGAACTCCATGATATGACACCTCCACCAAGTGTGAAAATCCACTCACTAGTTGATGCATGATCTTCTCTATTGATGATTCAACTAACATCAGTAAGTCTTTCTAAAATTAGAGGATAACCAGGATAATTTATATCATAATCCATAGTTCCTCTTAGATATCTTAAGATTCTATAGACCGCTTGCCAATGTCACTGGTTTGGATTGATAGTATACCTACTAGATTTCCAACAAAAGCAATATCCAGTCTTGTAGATATCATTGCATATATAAGACATCCAATAATCTATGCATACTGTAGTTGAGATACTGCTCTTCCTGTGTTAGAATATAATCTAACATTAGAATCAAAAGTTGTAGTTACTAAGTTGCAATCAAAATGCTCAAACATTTTCAATGTAGAGAGATTGGATAAGTATGATCCTGATATCTTTCCTTATAATTTCATTCCTAAGATCACATCACAAGTTCCATATCTTTCGTGTCAAAATTAGATGATAACAAAGAATTAGTATTATTAATTTTCTAAGTCAGTGTCGAAAATTAACATATCATCTATCAAATTTTCTACATACTCACTCATCCAATTCATGAATTCAATCCATGTTGGAAAGTTGTTTTAACATTCATTTTTATGGATTTTCAACTTATATATAGATGCGGAAGCAATCAATAATATGGATATTTATCATTCTCAGCATTTCCTGCTTCACTCTGGTATAATTACTTCGTTAATGTTTTTCTACTTCAGAATTTTCTTTTCAATATGTTTGGTATATTAATTGGATGGGACATGAATGAAGAGGAATTAACAACAGAAAGAAACCATAGTTTTATTTATAATAGTGTCAGCCCCATTTAGTATAGTTTACTAAAACATGTTTTCATGTACAGTTGGGCCTGTTTCAAGGTTTACCCTCTACGTTACTAGGGTTTATGTTTGAATAATGCAATGTAGCACCATTGGTTCTAAAACACTATCATATGTTGCATGCACGTGTTCATTAAATGATAAGTCAAATTAAATGCAAGTGTTATGAGACTTATTAAATTGGACCTACTGTGTACAGCTAGATAGAGGAGTCACTACAAGAAAAATGACATTTTATAACTAATGTTTCAACGACCAAGTCAATCTGGTCGTTAAAAATTATTTTCAACGACTAAATATTATGGTTGGTTGCAGAAAATGGATGACGAACAATTAAATTTTAAATTAGTTGAAAATATTTTATAACGACCAAAAAATAGTTGTTAATTCTATATTTTTCTACGATCAAATTAAAACTGGTCGTTGTGAGTGGGCGCCAAATAAAAAATTCCCACCAAAATGTTTGTTCATATTTAACGACAATATAATCGGTTGTCAAAAATACAAAAAATATAGTAAACATTCAACGACCATAATGTTTGGTCGTTAATAGACTAAAGCAACAACTAATTCCATCTCGAATGCATTGTCATGCTTCAAGATCATCACCTGCAGCAATGATTCCGTCGACTGTGACGATCTCCAAGCTACTGATGTATATATGTCGACTATACAATGTCTAGATCATAAATTAACCTCCAACCCATTGCCTTTTGGATTTGTTTTTGTTTTCTTTCTATGATTGGACTTCAATTTAAATATATCTACGGCTTGCATTCTATCTGTCTAATTTTCCTAATCTACATTTTGAATTTTTGAAACGTATAGTTGTTCTGGCTATTAATGCATCTGGTTTGTAGCTGTATTTGAAAGAAAGAGTAGCTTGATTAATTTGTTATTTTGTTGTGATTTGTAGGAAATTCTTTATTGTTTGTTTTTTCTGTGATGTTTGAATCACGAGCATGAGATCTTTGATGAAATCTATTTTAGTTAGCAATTGTTTTTCAATTATAAACTGTGGGTCAATTGTGTTAAAGCTTGTTTATTTCAGTTGAAGTTGAAATTGATTGGATGATTAATGACTTACTTCAGATTTGATTCTGGATTAGAGTACCTCAACATATGTTTCGTGTGAGTTTTATTTTTGTGTAATGTGAACTTCAATATAGTTTAATTCAAGTTGCGTGGAACAATATAATTTGGTTATAATCATATGACTTTTCATATTTGATTTACAATGGTTGTTAATTTAATAAATCTATTGTATTGGGTTATAGTCTCATGACATAGAATTTTTTTTTCCACTTTCAATTACAATGCAAATAATAAGTAACATTTAACAGTGTTCTTTTCTCTCTTTGTAGGAGATAATGATAGAAACTCACTTGAAATTTTGGTAAGCTTGAATTTTTACAAGTAACATTTTCACGAGCACTAGAATTAATGGAGTGAAAGTAATTCATGACTCTGCATTCTGCCTATACACTAAGCAAAGAGATATCTTTCTGATGCCTTTTGTGTCTTTATTACAGTGGCTCTAAAGATGTTACATGTCCTTGGTGAACTATGGATTAACTATTAAATTTCTTGATTTCATGCTGTTACAATCAGTAATTGTTATGTACAAGGACCTTAAATGATGCATTTTGTGGTGATGTACAAAGACTTCATTTCAATCTGCATTGTATGTATTGTTGTGTTATATCTAATTTCAGAGTCAAATAGTAAGATTCTATTGATGGAAATTTCTAAGGAAACCTTCAATTTTAATGTAATTTTCTTGCTACAACATATATTTTATGAAATTTATGGTGAGTTTTTTTCTTATGTATTTGCAGATTATGTTCTTTGTGGAAAGAAGCTTACTCCATTTGCACAAGATACAGTTTCTCCAATAGCAGGATTCTAACTATTTTTTGTAAATTATTTTTATTTTATGTTGTTTTGAACTCAACAATAAGGATCGAATGAATATATTTGCAATTCCATTTTCATTGTTATTTAGTTTGTTCATTTTATCGAATTTTAGCATTTTTTTTAACTTTTGAGTTACACTTTAATATATTAAATTCCCAAGAAAAGAATAATTAAAAAAAATCATAATTTTCTTAATTTCAATTTACATTTGTGACGGAATAACGGAAATCAGTTGCAAATCGACAACAAACTTAATTTGTAGGAATTTGCAATAGAAATATTGTTGCTAATGTTGGTCGTCAATTTTAATTTTTTACAACCATTTTTTTTGTTGTTGAAATGAAAGACAACTAAAATTTGGTTGCTTTTATGTATTTTAACGACAAAAATAGTTGATATAACAACCACACAAGTGGTTGTTGAAAAAAGAATTGGTTGTCAATACAAACTTTTTACAACCAATTATTTAGTTGCTAAAATAATATATTCAACGACCACACATACTTTTAGTCGTTAAATACATTCGTAAACACCCCTTTGCCAACCAAGGAACAACCAACGGATTTTGGTCGTTGAATATTATCAACAACCAAAAATGTATATTCTACGATCATTTACATGGTCGTTGAAAGTGATATTTCCTGTAGTGAGTGCTTAGTGGTGCTATATATCATTACTCTATATGTTTTTATTGGAAGTTCCGTTATTTGATCATCTCTTTCTTGATACTGAGATGTTCCCTTCTTTTTTTTTTTTCAATGTCACTTGTTGATAAACTGCTCGTTAAAATGATAAAGGAAAAGCATTAGGTTTAATATTAACTCTTTCATGTTAAAATTGGACATCAATGTTCTTTAGTTTATAGTTTCATCTCTTTCTGTCTAAATTATAATTTTATAACTACGATGTAAAATATTGTTATCATCATGGATTGCATAATGATATGATTTTCTTGATTGCTTCGTTTCAAAAGGATTCAAGGAGCAATTAGAACTTTTAACTGCCGTTCCATAAGTTTATTCTTCAGCTGCAAAGCTCTGTACGCATCTTGCAACCCTTATTTTGCTTCAATGGGTGATTAGTGCTATATATATATATATATATTACAAGTCCCTTCTATTTTATGTTTACCATGGAGTCCTTCAACTATTTATATCTTGGGTCAATCCCAACACATAGATGGGCTTGTAGAGGGAACCCACGTAAAGGGACAAGGATGACCTGGTCTAAGACAACCTCGGCAATATGGTTTCTGACTTGTATGATGGGTGGGGTCCATGGTTCGTTCAGTACCAAGTCCAAGAAATCAAGACATGTTCAAATATGTGAATTACCCACTAAATTAAATTTTCAGAGAAGTTAATTAAGCTTCAGGTGGCTAGGAATACAAGGATGGATGCAGATTGTCAACATCTGGTCAGGGTAGATCCTTCCGAATTGCAAAGTGTTCTAAGAGGCGTTTTATGGCTTGATAATAATAGGTAGCCTATATTAGATTTAAATAGTTCTGGGTAAAATAAATGGTACTTTCATACATTATCTTTTCACCCTCTTGATGTAACTCTAGAGTAAGGTCACCACGTCCCCTCCCGCATGTACCTACATTTCATTTAATTAAACAGGGTTAAAGAATCCAAATCCCCATGGAGTCTATGTGGAGGCCTAAAAACTAGACCTAGACCTTTCATCTAAAATTAATAATAGGAAAAGAAAATAATTGGAAAAAATATAGAGAAAAGGCAAACGAACCCCATATAAGCTCTCCCACACCCTTCACGCAGCCTGCAGCTTAAACCTTCTTCCCCTACCTTTTTTAATGATCGAATTGGACGGAAATATCATTGACATCATTCTTGACACTCCACTCACATGCAAAAAGTAGAGCCCATGATTAAAATAATCGAGGGCCCCATACATGTGAGGAGAGTGTAAAAAATAATGTCAAGAAAAGAGTGTACATTAAGCTTTATTCATTGAAGATTCAATTGTTACGTATTTAAAGTCTTAGAATCCACCTGCAAAAATGAAAATGGACGATGAACTATAATATCATATGTTGGAGAACACAATTGCAGAAGTTCCTTTATTAAATAGAACCAGAGCAAATAATTTGCCTTTTTTAACATTATTATGTGTCTCACCTTACATCAAATAAAACATCGACAATACATTGCCAAATAAGACTATTTAGGACAAAGATCTAATTTCTCACCAGAGATACAAAAAATGGGAGATGAAAGAGATGATAAAAAGGTTTCTTTGAAATATAAATTTGTAAACTCAATAAATTAATTCTTCATGTATATTTATGTTAATTCCTAACTAACGTGACAGTGCTTTAATGATAGAATAATGTTATCTAGAACCGGTGATGTGAACATCAATTTCTGTATCATTATACGTGCTATTAAATGATATATTCAATTAAATGTAAAGATATATGTCATTTAATTGACTCTACCTTATGTGTTTGTGTTAAACACCCCTGAGGTTGGATTACATTAAATATTTGTCAAGGATTAATGTCATAATAGTGAGCCAACTATTTACAAGCATGGACGAATTGAAAAATTGTAGTTGTTAGCCAAATCAATAAATCCAACCAATTTCGTGACGTGGGAGGCTTACAATGGTAAAGTACTTCTGAAATTACCACTCAGATCGACTATTTATTTCTCAAGTACAGTGTCATTGGAACCCCATTTCTCATTCTTCAATACTCAGATCTTCATACGGAATAGCATCAAATAGGTATTGTTCTACTCATATTTTACATACTTATTGATCATATCAAATTTTTTCTTTGATCCCTTTACATAGATACAAATCATACAAATTTCACGTGTTTGTGCCAGTGTATATGTATGTTTTATATATCTATACATGTCGATGAGTCTATTGAATGTTATTTAGCTATTTGATTAGCTTAGGATGGATAAAGTATGAGTACAAGAGTAAGTTGATCTTGGTTGATTTCATATATATGTGATATCTTTTTATTGTTCTCATAACATATTTTCAGTTAAAACCCTGTATGTGTTTTTATGAGAATACACACGTCATTCTTGATCAGATCACATATCTATTTGATAAAATCACACATCTTTTTTCTATTTGGAATCATTCCGCTTTTGTCGCCATATGCATGTTTCTCACTTTCACTAATGTTTTCATTAAAAGGATCGCAAATATATTTTTACATTTGGATATGCAAATTACTTTTTTGATAACTTTATTTTGCCAAAAAGAAAGGCGAAAGAACATGTAAGCCGACCCCTCCCTGACCTACCGTGTAGGATGGTTGGGTTCGCACCCCATTTTGTGTGTGATTTTATTTTTTATTTTTTACTTTTTTTTTTTTCGACTTTGTTCTCAAGAAATGACCCTTTATGATTTTCAGAAATTTTTTAACTTATGAGTTCAAACGATTTCATGATTTAATTTATGGCTCAAATTGGTACTTTCATGATTAAACTCTATGTAGCATTCAAATGAATGATGAGGTTTAATGGGGGTTATTATCTACATTATTGGTTAAAATTTCATTAAATGAATAGTTACTAGCATATCTTTGTCTTCTTTTGTGTAAGCTAAAAGAGGACATTTCATCTTCAACGATATATTAGAGAATTGCAGCGGCACGATGTCTAATGAAGATGGACACAAGCTTGATCTTACACTGAGGTTAGGCTTTCATGACAAAGTGGAAGATGACAAAGAAAAGGTGGAAGACAACACCTCAATCCTGGAATCTAATTATCAGGTACTCTAATGTACGTTAATCAGTTGTGCTCGTGATGGATTTCATTTTTAAGCAAACGTTAATTTAGATTTTAGAATCTCAAAGCTCGCTTGAGGTAACTTGAGTTTCCAATGAATTCAATGAAGCCTAGCTCAAATGAAGGTAAAAACCCTAGATCTGTAGTAGGTTTAAGGGTTTGATTATATTCATTTCACATGAAAATCATTGCATGAAATGTACAGGTCATTATTTCCACTTCAGTTGTTATGAACATAAATCTGAACATCATAATATATATCCTACATGGAAATGAAACAAATTATGTTATCAACAATGCCTTTTTGCTAAGATTAGGACAGAGGTTAAATAGGATACTGAACAAATAGTTAAAATATCATTACTTACACTTTCATATCTCATAAAGTATTATGCATCAAATGTGCACTTTCGTACTTTGCACCGAACATGCACTTACCGTTTATTTTCTTCACAAATATTTTGATATATATTTTACCATTAAAAAATAAAATTTACCTTGTGATTATTTTTTTCTTATTGTAAATTTGATTACAAAATATGTTGTGATGGGATCTCTTATTGTTTCATTTTATGTACTTGTTTCTCAACTAATTCCAATTGAAAATTGATAAATATTAATCTTTATTGAAGGATCATTTGTCATTGCAGCTCACACGGGCAAATTCAAATGTCTTTGTGCAAGGCAACATTGCTACTATGCGACGATCAACTGTAGATCGTATTTGCAAAGTATGTGGAATCAGTCAGACTCCACTCTGGAGGAAAGGTCCCGACGGTCCACAAGTAAACCACTTGCCTTTGAATTTTCTTTGCCTTTAATATTTTGTCACTTTTATTGTTTTTACTTACCATGATTAATATTTTTGTGAAAGAATTATATAATGACTATTATAGTCATTCTTCTAGCGCACCAATTTGTATTTATTGTCATCTTATTCATTCCAATAAATATTTATGCTATAAATACATGGTTAATGCTATTTAGGTGATCATAGTTAGCAATAAATGATATGTCACATCAACATTTCTATGGATCATTAACAGGTTTAGTTAGCAATAAATGATAATTAGTATACCTCTACATTGTTATGGACCCATTATTTAATGCCACTGTGGTCACCCGTTCATCAATAAATGGCATTATTAAATTTTATATATATATATATATATATATATATATATATAATGTTCTATCTTGACTGAGGACAATTTATATGATGTTTATCGTGTATAGTTTTTGCGTTAGTGTCATTTTTAATTTATTTTTTCTAATTTGGTGTTTTTTTTTTTTTTCCAGACTCTCTGCAATGCTTGTGGGCTTCGTTATGGGCGAATTCTGAAAAAAGATGGTTAGGTACAAGAAAGACTTGTACTGATACACCTCTCTTTTAAGTAAAGTGAACGTGATGCTCCTAGACTTTCAAATTCAGTACCATTTTATTATTTAGTTAATGAACAACATCTTGGTTTCATTTATAATTTATTTATGTCTGAGGACCAAAACATTATGGCTAGATATTGCATCAATTAATTCTAAAATTAAGTGTTGCCCATTAGATTTGTTTAAATTCTGATATGAAACACAAAAACATATTATACAAATCTTACTGATGTCGGAGTTCACTACCTCATATATTGATTGGAAAGAATTATAACAATAGCCGACATGTCAGCCTTATCTCTAAAGATTACAAAAATACAAATAAGAAATAGCATAAAATAAACTTGAAGTTACAACTCCATTACATCGTTCGGGATCATACAAAAATGAGCAATCGTCTTTTGACTCGAATAAACCGATTTTGTTGCTAATCCATCCTTCCCTTAGCTTTAGATCAAAGTCATGAAATCAAATATGTACTTCTGCAATCATTTATTACAATTTAACAACTATAGAAAATTAAGTTTGGGAAAGTCACATACACAGTAACGCACGGTCAAGGAATTTTGTTGATTTAAATTAGGAAGTTGTGTTAGAACGGTTATACCACTTGGTAACCAAGATCATATAATTTTTTTCTACATATTAAAAAGTAAGAATTTTATTTTTGGCTTTATAAAATTTTAAGATTTATTTGAGACATTAACTACTAGTCTATTGATTACGAGAGGAATGCATAGTACTTAGGTGAGAGATAAATATAAGCATAGGCAAAACGATGAATTAATTTATGTTGGCAGGGGATAAGATTAAGTAGCCAAACAACAATAATCTAACAAGAAGTCGATGGGGAGGGGGGGGGGGGGGGGGGGGGGGGGGGCGCAGCAATCAAATAATAAGGCGACGAGGAAATAACAAATCAATAAGCCGACAAAGCGACAAAAACCCAAATTATCAACATAAGATAATTCTTATATAAGACATGAGAGGAAGTAATAATAAAAATAAAAATAAAAACGGAGTCAATCTCTATAAGCCACGTGGCATAATTAGTAGTAAGTATGAACTATTGGAAAAATGGGTTAAGTGGCTGACTTTGGCATAAAATTTGAGTAGGACTCGGTTGGTTATTTTGGAAGTTCAATATTGATTTATGTTCTCCTCCCGAGAACATCGAAATCATATATTTATTTGTCAAAAATGATGTTCGGATGAATAAGAAATTAGAGCTCAAAGTGTGACATTTGAAAGGAGTTTGTGTGTTGGAAGGAAACCAATTAAGGTTTGTCCCACATAGGAAAATAATAAAAGCAAAAACCATATTATATAGGATTACACTTTGGAAGTATGTAATCATGTGTAGCATAAATACTCTCTCCATGTGCGTGCGCATGAGGTTGCAAATCACGGACCGAAATAAGTTTTGGACCTTGAACTTGTGTGCGGGCGCAACGTGCATACACGAACTTCGGACTGGATTGACAAAAAATTGACCCCTCGGGAAAGCCTACGTTTTGCCAAATTTTCTCCAACTAACATTTGAAATTCCAATACTGTTGTAGCTCCAATATTCATTGTCATTATAATACGAGTTAATAGCATTCATGGAGATTCTGCATAATTTCTGGTCTGCATACTGCATAGTTATACAGTTCACATCCTGTCCGTATTTGGTGATATTGTTATGACACAAGTTCTATTCATCTGAGTATTATTTAAGGTGCTCAGATTCTACCATTCCTCTGTTGTATCCTAGGAGACATATCCTTGAATTAAACATCCAACACCTACGGTGATGAGGCGAATTTGTTTTAAGGAAACTATGTTCACACGGGTCTCGGTTCAAAAAAAAATTTATTACTTGCTTTTGGTTAATTAGATTAACTCATTCTGTTTATTATAATTTAATCTGCTATATATTTTGGCTAATATTTAGTAAGTTCATTGCATATACAGAAAGTTCCATGTACGATAAGGTGTATATCCAGTAAGTTGCACATACGATATGCGTCAATCCAATAAGTTGCATACACAGTATGTGTAAATCTGGTATATGTCCATCCGTTATCCATTAATTCAACATTCATTCACTAATATCTTGACTAACATGAACTTCTCCTCGAAGATCAAGCCACAGTCGTTGTCCCTAGGGGAAGTGGAAGGAGTTAGGAAGATGTAGTACCCTTTCCCCAAGAAATAGACGGCTTCATTGGCTAGGATTGGAAGGAAGAACTTCAGTTTTAACGAAACTCTTTGTCGGTAAGTTTTGACCCTCACAAAAGGCATAGCAATTTGGTATTGTTTTGGAGAGCGGCTAGGAATGAATTTCAAGTACACTTCGTACGATGCTGCCATTTTCTAAATCGATTATTGCTGCCTGCCCTAATCACAAATGATGTCTTCGACCTTTCTAGCACTATAATGTCTCATCAGGTCAAGCATGCGTATCAGGAATATCCAGATTTGCCCATTTTGATGAAGGGCTTTGCGTTCAGATTGCCTTTTGAGACCAGTTTAGATGAGCGTAGCCAAGTACATTCTGAATTGCCTTATGTCTTCCTCACTAAGCTCATTTTATTTAAACTATATCGCTTGTATGATTAAAATTTCAATAGACATACCAACTAATTAAGTCGGCATTCTTTTAAATATATTGATGACGCACCTTCTCTCAATTCATGATTCAGTTTCTTAAGTTCAAACTATTCTTAGGCACTTCTAAAACGGTGCAAATATTTCACAAATGGAGGGAGGGGGCCTTCACAAGGAGCGGCAAAAACAGCAAATCTTAAGCCAAAGGATTTTTACAAACGAAAATAATAATCGTAGAAACTTGATACCAAAATCTCCAGAAATCTAATATAACAATCACAACCATCCATTTCTCTGATTATGAATGGAAAAAAAAAACACCTAAAAGTCTAAAACCCACAACATGAATAGAGTTCGCCACCAAAAACGATAGAACGTTAGTGGAGAAAGAAAAAAGGAAGCTCACGCCCTCTTTTTTCACAATTCTTTTTCTCCATGTGCTATGTGGCACTTTTTCTCCAGAAGTTGTTGAAGTTAGTTGAGTGACACTTTTGTTGTCAACCAAACAAGTGTTTTTGCTTTGTAATTGTCACATGTTTTTTGATTAAAGTCTAACTTATGTAATGATGTAAAAGTTAGGCTATGTTGTAGCTACTACAAGTTATTACATTGTTAAGTATTGTCTAGTTGTAGTAGATAGTATGATTTGAAAGTAATTTTAAAATTGTGTAATTTTGGCTATATATATTAGCCATGTATTACCATTATTGTATGAACTATATGTATAAAAAATCCGTTTTTCCCCCTTTGTCTTGCTTAGAAACCGTTTATAGCAAATATGGTAAGATTCATACAAAATCGGTATGCTCGGAGTAAAATACGGTAATTGCTAAAGATCTAAGTAATTACGGTAAGTATAGAGTAAATCTGGTATGCAAGTTCAATGCATATACGATAAGCTCTAGCATATAAGGTAAGCTCTAGTCATATACTGTAAGATCAACTAAATTCGGTATTCTCATATCCGGTAAGCTCAGTTCTTGTTTCTTTTTTCATCCTCTTCGAACCAAAAATCTAACATGGTATCGGAGTTGTAAAAGATCTTTGAAGAAACCAAAAACCATCAACAAACATTGAGAGAAAACCAGTAAGGAACCTTTACAAAAAGTCGAGTGATTTTGTTAAAAAAGTGATATGGCTTCGCGTGATTTTTCAACCCCTTTACCTTCAGCATTCACAGGACAAAATTATGGCTTTTGGTCTGCAAAAATGAAGGCATATTTGAAAGCCTATGGCTTGTACGAAATCACCGAATCTGGAGTAGAACCACCTCTATTGAGAGCTAATCCCACCATTGCTCAGTTGAAGCCGCACAGTGAGGAGAAAGCCAAGAAATTCAAGACGTTGCCTTGCATTCAATCAGCCGTCTCAGATGCAATTTTTACCAGGATTATAACATGCGAATCAGCAAAGGAGGCCTGAGACAAATTATAGGATGAGTTTAGGGGAAATGCAAGGACAAGGCAAATCTAAGTGTTGAATCTCAGGAGGGAGTTTGAAATGTTGAAGATGAAAAATTCAAAGATGGTTAAGGAGTTTGTTGATAGGTTGATGAATGTGGTAAATCAAATCAAACTGCTAGAGGATGATTTACCAGACAAAATGATAGTGGAAAAAGTGCTAATCAGTTTGCCAAAGAAGTTTGAATCCAAGATTTCTTCACTGGAAGATTCAAAGGACTTAGCTAACATCAATTTAGCTGAGTTGATTAATGTCCTTCAAGCCACTAAACAAATAAGATTGTTCAGGCAAGAAGAAGAACAAATTGAAGGTGCTCTGTTTGCTAAAGAAAAGCAGAGAACTCAAACAAGTTTTAGTGGAAAGAAGCCACAAAATGAGAAGAATGAAACTGAGTATCCACCATGTCATCATTGCAAGAAAATTGGTAATTCTCCAAAATAGTGCTGGTATAGGCCTAGAATTCAGTGTAGGAGTTGTAAGGAGTTTGGACATATGGAGAAAGTTTGCAAAAATCAGAAGGAAAATAAGGAGTTGCAGCATGCAAAGTTTCAAAAATTCATCAGCATGAGGAGTATTTGTTTATAGCAATGAATGAAAGGGCCTGCAACAGTGATGAAATGTGGTTATTGGATAGTGGTTGCACTTACCATATGATTTCAAATTCTAACATCTTTGTGGAGATGAATGATGGCTATAGATCAAGGGTGAAAGTTGGAAATGGAGACTATGTAGAGGTGAAAGGAATTGGCAAGGTTTCAGTTCAAAAACCATCAGGTAGCAAACTCATTTATGATGTTTTGTATGTGCCAAAAATTGATCAAAATCTGTTTAGTGTTGGTCAATTGATTGAAAATGGCTATACACTAATATTCAAAGATAAGGGATGCACTATACTTTATCCTAAAAATCAGGAAGTAATGAAGGTAGGCATGAGGCATAGGAGTTTTCCTTTGGAATGAAAAAATGAAAATGATGTACATGTTAAATCTGTTGAAAAGAAATGGCAGTCAAGTATAGAAGTGAAGAAGCATTTGAGTTGTGGAAACAACTCAATTGATGTTGAAGAATTTATGAAAAAATTGGAGTTGGCAGGAAATGAAGCTGCTCCTAGCTTAGTTGCATGTATTTCTGCTAAAAATGCTACCATAAAGTTGAACTTGTCTAAGAATGAACGCAAGGATGAGGATGTCATGAGCGTGAATTTATTAAGAAACGATGATCATTAGCTCAGGCTTTGGTGAATAAGTCCAAGTTCAAGTTGCTGAATGTTAATGAGAACTTCGTTTCTAATGAAGGGAAAATATCTCAACCTAAAGATCCTCCAAAGGATGGAAATAACTTATCAAACTTTGGTAAGGAAGATTTGAAACATTGAGGAGTGGCCTTAGTGGTTCCAACGAAAGTATCAAGGAGGAGTGTTGAAGTTAGTCGAGTGACACTTTTGTTGTCAACCAAACAAGTGTTTTTGCTTTGTAATTGTTACATGTTTTTTTATTAAAGTCTAACTTTTGTAATGATGTAAAAGTTAGGCTATGTTGTAGCTATTACAAGTTAGTACATTGTTAAGTATTGTCTAGTTGTAGTAGATAGTATGATTAGAAAGTACTTTTGAAATTGTGTAAGTTTGGCTATATATATATATTAGCCATGTATTACCATTATTGTATGAACTATATGTATAAAAAATCTGTTTTTCCTCCTTTGTCTTGCTTAGAAACCGTTTAGAGCATATACAATAAGATTCATACAAAATTGGTATGCTCAGAGTAAAATACGGTAAGTGCTGAAGATCTGAGTAAATACGGTAAGTATAGAGTAAACCCGGTATGCAAACTCAATGTATATATGGTAAGCTCTAGCCATATACGATAAGTTCAACTAAATCTGGTATTCTCATATACGGTAAGCTCAGTTCTTGTTTCCTTTTTCATCATCTTCAAACCAAAAATCCAACAAAAGTACAGGTTCCTTTGGTAAACTTCTCAAAAAGTTTCATTTTATAGTTGTTAGTTGGTGCAATGGCTGAAACAAAAGTTTCTTAGTATGGTAGCTAAGGCCGAATTGATAGTTTGATATGATCAATTGACCCTGAAGTTCAATGTTTTCATGTTAGGATCCGACTTGTGATCTCTTATGGAGAGCTTGACTCCTGTCAAGCGAAGGATTTTTTTCGA
Organism: Osmanthus fragrans; assembly: GCA_019395295.1. Taxonomy (NCBI): domain Eukaryota; kingdom Viridiplantae; phylum Streptophyta; class Magnoliopsida; order Lamiales; family Oleaceae; genus Osmanthus; species Osmanthus fragrans. The sequence goes on along the minus strand of CM033355.1, from coordinate 26,636,767 downwards.
GTTCACTCCTCCTTTTCCAATGGTGGCACCGGACAGAGAAGCACCAATACTGGTCTTAGCAGTTGCCTAGGCTCCAAATATGGCAGCTGCTCCAGAGTTTAGCATGGTCTGATCCATGCAACTACCATATCTTCTAGGCATTTATCTCATAGCACGATGATAATAACACATTTGTTACGTTTTTCACCTTTTAATATTTTCATTTATATGATTATTTGACACCGAAATGCACTAAATGTTTCTATATCTTGGTTTAGGTGGAAAATGGGTGAAACAAGTGAAAAATTGAAGAAACAAGTGAAAAATGATCAATAGAAGAAAGCGAAAGTTAAAGGACCAAATTACAAATACCAAAAGATGACTCGGCAAGGAAAATGAAGATATGAAGATTTGAGAGTGTTCGGCGTCAATTGGAGGAAGAAAGGAGTCAAAAGGGTGATATATAGCCAAGACATTCTCACACATCAACTTTCAAGTTGAAAACTTTTGCATCGGTTTTTAGCCTCATCTTGAGACCATTTTTCACATGGTATAAAATCGAATTGGAAGTTGACATCTGAATTAAAGTTGTAACCCATCGAGTCAGCTTTCCAACGCACTTTGAATCACCTCAATCGGACACCGGGAGAGAAAGATATTGTCAAAATACTAAAGGCTGTCCGGGGGAAGAATACTATAACTAAGCGGTCGCTTAGGGTAATTTGGAAAGCGGTCGCCCACAACCCTACCGAGAATTCAAAGGCAAATATCATTGAACTAAGCTACCGCTTGAATTTACACTAAGCGGTAGCTTAGTGATTTTTTCGACAGATCTGTTCTAATTCCGGAAATAACCTAAACACCTATGGAAACGCGTTTTGCTTGATTTTCTCGACCTAAATAGATCAAAACACGTCCAGAAGCGATTATTCATCATCTGGGAACAATTCTTTTCACCTTGGGAACAAGAAAACTCCATGGAAGGCTAAAGAATTATGTGAAGCAAAGAAGGAACTCACCGATTTTTGGGATTTCATGTCAATTGTTCAATTCCTTTGGTATTTATCTGATTTAAAACACTTGTAGATCTAGGGTTTCATTCTTATATGTATATGTGGAATTGGTTTAATGTTTACTCGATTTCTCATAGACTTAATCATGTTTCTTCTATCGTGGAATTAAACTAATCATTGCATTTCAATTTCATATAAGTTTATTGATGGATTTGTTGTGAGTTTGGTTTAATTTGTATTAGGTTTTCATAGGATTAATCATGTTCTTCCTATTGAATAATCGAAATACTTATTGAATTTTCATTACTTGGATATTATTGGTGTGATTATTTACAACTTTATGCTACATGTATGTGGTTGGTTTACAATCTAATTCCAATAATTGCTTGTGGAAATTGTGAAAGGAAATTAGGATCTACAAGTACAATTGTGAATTACATTGATCTTAAACATCAAATCATCCGATTAAAGTGCCGGGATGAAAGCCTTTAATTGTGTTATTAATTTGAATGATTGACATTGAATGATCTAATCCGGGTGAGGGAATTCTGAGCTTCACTATTTTAATTACTGAATTTTATTCCAAAAACTTTGATATTGATCTAATCAACATTGATATCTTTAGACAATTTTAAGTGAACGAGCACCTATTAAGAGACTCCTTAATTTAATTTCCATCTCTCTGTGGATACGACACCCCAAAGCTACACTACAACACCGCGGTAAACTTTGGGCGTAATCACACGAGGATCCTCATGCAGAGCTGCTATTGGCTTGCCAAGCTTCCACTTACCATGGGCAAAATGGTATGTCCCTCCAAACATGCACCCTCCAACTGGGATGTATTTGGTGCACAATCGAGTTTTGACAGCCATAGGAAATGATCCATTAGGAATAGGGGTGGAAATACTTGGTTTTTGGTCCCTGCTGGAAGGGCCGGATTGCTGCCAAGCATCTGACTGACAACCTTAATGCCACTAGGGACATTATGGAAGAAGTTACATCGATTCCCAAAATGACAACAAGGTGTACTGCATACCAATAAAATCAAATTATAAGGGAATGACAAACCAATGCTGAAAAATCGTACATATTTATTCTCCAAATTACTGATGACATAAATGAAAGTGTGTCTCACATGAATTATAAATTAATTATTCAGTCACTTCCTACTACAGACTACAAATTCAGATATAAGGCCTATCAGATAAAACTGCCAAGAAATATGCGCACATGTATGTTTTAAATGTTCGTATGTGCCTATGAGACAGGGTCCATTCCATAAATTTTCTAATACCTAGAGGTCAAAAGGCAAGAAGCTAATAATGCCTTAACCTTAAGAGTTTCAGTTGGCTCCGGGATGTAAAATGAGCAGAAAAATGGTTGTTTGAATGTGAGAAATGAAAAAGATAAAATTTAACCCTCAGGAGCGTGATTAAACCAAAATAATATTGGATATAAAAAGGTGACAAAATGTAGTAAAATTTACTACACAAAACAGGAACAAAATACAGAAAAACAAGAAGGATTGGAATAAAAATAAAAATCCGAGGCAAGTGATGACACTCTTTCCTTAAAACAATATTGTCTTGCAACGGTGCTTACAGTTCACGACACTTATCTCTCTAGATACAAAGGATTCGACTTGTGGTAGTAGCACTACAAACCACAAGTTCCAACGAACTTTCAACAGAGTTTCCCTCTCTACAAAGAAACGATTTTTGTAATGATTTTGGGAGAGTTTAGGCAAAAGAATTATATTATGCTTGATTCACAAATAGTATATATTGCAAAAAGGACATTCAAAGGGTCCTATATATAAAGGTTGAGGGGGTGTGGGCGAAGTATTGTGGCCAAAACTCAAAAGACGCAGGATTCAATTTTCACCCACTGTTCGCCCGCTTTCCCGCTCGAGTGCAAATTACAGAAAGTCTATTGCTCGCTGTTCGCTCTAGCGAAATCACCTGTTGCTCAAGCGACAGTATTATCTGGTTTCTTCTATTTTCCTTCCATCTTTGGATTGCAATTTTTCATTCATCCGAAATTAGTTTCGAGACGCTAAATATACTCTTCAACACATACACAGAAATCTGAATTCCCTTTTAGTGGCGTTGCCCCTAAACCCCCGCAACCCCCACGACCTTTTTAAAGCGAAAAACTATTTGCATAAACTGATTAGGTCTGAGTATTTGGCTGAAATTGACATGAAGTCACACTTTCCAATATTTGATTTTCGATTCTTAACCAATTTTTCTTAAATTTTAAACCAATTTCCAACAGTTTCATAGGCGTTCAGCAATTGAACTTTTCAAGAATGTACTAACCACAACAAAATTTGATCCCGGCATCCCTTGGTTGAATTTTTGATGTGGAATTAGGTGGCCAGAAAAATAATTCAGCATTCCTCAAGCCTTCAGGCAACGCAATCTTGAAAAGTAAACCAGTCATCCATGCTTTCGTGTTTGTTCGACAATGATAACTTAGATTGTGCAAGTTTACATGTTTAAAGCATCTAGGATTAGCATACTTATCAATAATCCAAAGAGGTACTTTGTGTGAACCATTGCCCTTGCAACAAACAACAAAACTAATTCTCTCATTGTCCTTCTCGTATTCTTCCAATCGCTTCATAGCAAGCAAACGATCTGCTTCTAGTCAATAAAATAACTTTGTTTCATTCATATTATAGATATCCTTCCAATCAAATTGGTCTAGTTTAGCTCATATTTTTAGTAAAGCATCTTCAATATTCTCCATGTGATGAGAACCACGTAGCAACGAATACTACGCAACCCCGCAACAAGATTGACGATCCAAAAAAGCCCAAAGATAACCCGATTTAGAGATTCAACCAAGAACGTTGAACTAAGCAACCAATCAAGAACGACGCTTGAAAGACCTCTTGATTACAAAATTTGTGATCTTCACTCGATGTTGAACGTCACAAGAAGATCTTGATAAATTCGCGGTATTCTAAGAAGAACAGATTGAAAGCAAATTGCCTCACTTTAATTATTAATTTGTCAAAAGGTCCTTACAATAATGATGAAATAAATTATTTATACTAATGCTAGAAAACCTATAAAATTCGTGCATAATCTCTCAAACATAGTAAAACATCAATAAAATTAGAATTTTAAGGAAACTAGGATTCTCGCCAAAAATAGGAAATTCGTCTTCAGTTTTGTTCCAAGCGGTCGCTTGGTTATCCAATTTTGCTGCCTTGAAATCTCGGTAAGTGTCCGTGCGACCGCTTGCCCATTTCTTCTAAGTGGTCGCTTAGAAGCCTGGTTGGCCTTCTTCTTCGATCGCTTTTATTGTGTTGATCTAATTGGTTTTCAACCTCGACCCCAACATAAAACTTGTCTCTTTTTACGTGCAGATCATGACATTGTCCATCATTGTTTGCACAATAGTCTCATTGCTTGATTTACCCATTTTGCCCTGATCGCGTCATCGGACCTCCTTCGATAATCAACAGGTCTCGTTCCGGGCTCGGCTTCATCGGACTCGACTCCTGATCCTGGATCACATCATCCTCTCCCTCTTCAAAAAGATTCGACCTCGAATCTGCACCTACATCATAAAGAGAGAGAGAGAGAGAGAGAGAGAGAGAGAGATCAGACACATTAAAAGTTGCTGAAACATTATACTCACCTGGAAGATCCAATTTATATGTGTTGTCGTTTACTCTCCAAAACCTGAAATGGACAATCCTCTCGTTGCTGCAACTTTGATTTTCTCTGCTCTGAAAAATGCTCATTTATGAAATATACCTAGACCCAATCTCCAGGTTCAAATATCAAGCTCCTTTGACCCTTATTTGCTTGTGACGCGAAGTGTTTGTTTTTCTTCTCAATTTGCAATCTTACCTTTTCATAAAGTGATTTCACCAACTCGGCCTTTTTTGTACCATCTAAACTACCTTGTTCATTCACAGGTAAATGTATAAATCCAAAGGTGTTAATGGATTAAAACTATAAACAATTTCAAATGGTGAAAAGGAAATAGTAGAATGCGTGGCCCTATTATATGCAGACTCTATGAAAGATAAACACTTCTCCCAACTCTTCAAATTCTTATTAACCACAGTGCGCAAAAGTTGTGTCATAGTCTTATTCACTACCTCAGTTTGACCATCGGTTTGTGGGTGACAAGTTGTTGAATACATAAGCTTAGTGTCTAACTTACCTCCACAAAACCCGCCAAAAATGATTTAGGAACTTAACATCCCGATCTGACACTATAGTCCTAGGTACCCCATGTAAACGTACAATCTTCTTAAAGAATAATTCCGCTATGTTAATGACATCATCGATTTTATAACATGCAATGAAGTGTGTCATCTTACTAAACCTATCTACCACCACAAAAATTGAATCTCGTCCCTTCTTAGTCCTAGGTAAACCCAAAATAAAATTCATCGAAATATCAACCCAAGGTTCACCCTCATCCACTTCTACCCCATTAGCACCCACTACAAATCCTAGGAAAACAATATTTTTCATGCAAAAATGTACACTTTTTAAATTACCATAATGTTGTTCCATTTTCAAGACCACAAGTACACTCCTAAAATGTTCTACATGCTCATTTAGGTTTTTGCTATAAATCAAGATGTCATCAAAACACACAACAAATTTACCTATAAAAGCGCATAAAACATGATTCATCAATCGCATGAAAGTACTCGGTGTATTAGTGAGTCCAAATGGCATTACTAACCACTCATGTAGGCCATATTTAGTTTTAAATGCAGTTTTTCACTCATCACCTTCCTTCATTCTAATTTGGTGGTATCCACTTTTACAATCGATTTTACTGAACATGCAAGCACCATATAATTCATCTAACATATCATCTAACTTAGGAATAGGATGACGATACTTTATCGTTATATTGTTGATGGCTCTGCAATCCACGCACATTCTCCAAGTTCCATCTTTCTTTGGCATAAGTAGCACTGGGACAGCACATAAGCTCATACTCTCCCGCACATATCCTTTACTCATCAACTCCTCCACTTTCTTTTGAAACTCCTTTGTCTCCTCGGGATTATTTCGATAAGCTGGTCGATTTGGATAACAGCTCCAAGAACAAAGTCAATTTGGTGCTCAATGCCTCGAATGTGTGGTAACCTACTAGGGATGTCCTCTGGGAAGACATCTTCAAATTCCTGCAAGAAAGATGTCACTAAACTGGGGAGGGGTGGGTTAGGCTCCTCAAAATTGAGGAAAGACTCCTTATAGACTATCAAAATCACTTGCCTCTTATCCTCTATCACTCTTCTCAGCTCACTCTCCTTTGCAAAGAAATTCGCTTTCGACTTTTCTCTCCTCTCAGACACCTCCCTTTCTTTTCCCTCATGTGACACCACTCTTTTTTCTCTCTACTAGCCACCTCACCATTTTCTCTCACATTTTCTAGCTCTTTCACTCTTTTCTTCCGCATTTTTCAATTTGATTTGATCTTCATACACTTGTGCCGATGTTAATGGCGCAAGGGTAATGGACCTCCCATCCTTACTGAAGCTATACCGATTCTTGTACCCATCATTAATAACTTTCCTATCATATTGTCATGGCCTACCCAGTAAAATATGCCCCGCATGCATAGGTACCATGTCACACATAATTTCATCATGATGACTACCAATTGAAAGATTAATCAACACCCTCTTATTCACCTTAATATCTCCACAATCATTTAACCATTGTAACCTATAGGGTCTAGGATGTCTTAATAGTGTTAATCCCAATTTTTTCACAAGTGTTGTGCTAGCTGCATTCGTACAACTACCTCCATCAATTATTACATTACATACCTTATTGTTGACTTAACATCGTGTAGAGAATATGTTTTCTCATTGTTGTTTCAAGTCATCTGTCTTGATTTGAGTGTTGAGAGTTCGTCTTGTAATCAGTAATTCTCCTCCAACACCAAACTCCACTTTGTCTCCATGATCACTAATCTCATCTAATTCTGGCATGCCTTCAAATTCATCCTCACCGTCAGTCACCACCTCTCCATTGGGCAAGATCATTGTCCTTTTGTTCGGACATTGAGAAGAGATGTGTCCTTTCCCCAAGCGCTTGAAGCACTGAATGTCCTGATTTCTAACTGGTTGTAACTCTACCTTTGGTACGGTCCTACTAGCACTCTCATCTTTCCCCCTTGGCACTTCAATTCCCCTTCTCGAGACAGCTCCATCCCCTTTATTATCCCACATCGATTTCCAATTTGGATTAGAACCCGAAGTACTCAATGGTTGCCTAGCTGCCCCCTTCCTCTTCAACTATTTTTCAACATTCATAGCCACATGCAACATATCTTCAATCTCCACATAGTGCTGCAATTTCACAGTATTAGCAATTTTCCTGTTCATCCCATTCAAGAAACGAGTCATGGTGGCTTCCCGATCCTCCTTCACATTCGTCCTGATCATCAAAATTTCCATCTCTTTATGATAGTCTTCAACACTTTTCGACCCTTGATACAATCCTTGCAATTTTCTATGCAACTCTCTGTAATAGTGACTAGGCATGAATCTCTTCCACATAATAGTTTTCAACTCATCCCAAGTACTAACCGCTTGCTCCCGATTCCTCCGCCAAGATGTAACCACTTGATCCCACCATGTTATGACATAATCAACAAATTCAAGAATTGTTATTTTCACCTTTTTTTTCTCCGAATAATTATGGCACTCAAATATCAACTCTACATTTTTCTCCCACTCTAAATAAGTCGATGGATCACTCATTCCCTTGAACGATAAAATTGACATCTTAATGTTACCCATATTTCCATCGACATCATCTCCCAAGTTGTTTCTACCCCTTCGTTCAAATATACCACCTCTATTCATCATCCTACCCATTTCACCTACCATTGATGCATCCTCATCCAAATCACTACCATACTCATAGTCATCATGTCACTCTCTCATAGGCTCTCTCCTACCCGGTCTCCTTGCGTTTGAGTGCTCCCTATGACTATTCGACCCCAACGCCTCTAACCTACCAAGCCTTTCAGTCACTTCCTCAAGAACCCTCTCAAACCGCCTTATTACATCGTCTCCCATGTTGATTTAATTCGGTTGCCTGATTGAATTTGAACCTTCTCTATCTGACATCCTAATTCTATAGAATTTAACCTCACAAATATTCACTCGTGTATCACTCAAATATTGGCTTTTATCTTCTAATAATCTCACCACTCTTGCCTTTTACTACTAAATGATTTCGCTCAAGTATCTTCAAAGAACAAGGTGAACTCACAAATATAATCTTGTGTATCCAATTGAGTTTAATCACGAATTTGATAGAAGAAAAGAAAAAAGATGAAGAAAGAATCAATAAGGACCAAGTATATGAATTGATACTAAGAACTCAAAGTAAGAAAGTGTAGGAATTAAATTGAAATATTTTTTTTAACTCAAAAGTTGAAAATTAAAGATGTTGGAAATTCCTGTAATAATAATAATAATTTTTTTTTTCAGATATTTTTTTTTTACTCTTGAGAATTTGAGTAGAAAATCAACAAACAAATGGAACTTAATTCGGACCTTTAAATAGTCCAAAACAATTTTTGAAAAAAAAAAATTGAATTTTTTTTTTTATCAAAAACTCAAAAATTTTATTGGACACAAGAACACGAAGAACAATGAAAGAAAGAAAAACGCAAGACTCAAAACAATAAAAGATATAACCTTGATTATTTTGGAGTCAAGCTCTGATACCAACTAATGAGAACCACGTAGCAACGAACACTACGTAACCGCGCAACAAGATTGACGATCCCAAAAAAGTCCAAAGATAACCCCGTTTAGAGATTCAACCAAGAACGTTGAATCAAGCAACCAATCAAAAACGACGTTTGAAAGACCTCTTGATTACAAAACCCATGATCTTCACTCGATGTTGAACGTCACAAGAAAATCTTGATAAGTTCGCGATGTTCTAAGAAGAACAAGATTGAAAGCAAATAGTTTCACTTTAATTATTAATTTGTCAAAAGATCCTTACAATAATGATGAAATAAACTATTTATACTAATACTAGAAAACTTATAAAATTCGTGCATAATCTCTCAAACATAGTAAAACATCAATAAAATTAGAATTTTAAGAAAATTAGAATTCTCGCCAAAAATAGGAAATTCGTCTTCAGTTTTGTTCCAAGCGGTCGCTTAGTTCTTTTCCAAAGCGGTCGCTTGGTTATCCAGTTTTGCTGCCTTGAAATCTCGGTAAGTGTCTGCGCGATAGCTTCCCCATTTCTTTTAAGCGGTTGCTTAGAAGCCCGGTTGGCCTCCTTCTTCGGTCGCTTGTATCGTGTTGATCCAATTGATTTTCGACCTCGACCCTAACATGAAACTTGTCTCTTTTTGCGTATAGATCACGACGTCATCCGTCGTTGCTTGCACAATTAGTCGCATTGTTTGATTTACCCATTTTTCCCTTGATGGCGTCATCGGACCTCCTTCGATAATCAACGGGTCTCGTTCCGGGCTCGACTTCATCGGACTCGACTCCTGGATCACATCACCATGGCAGCCGAACCACTTTGATTGATACTTTGATAAGAGGTGTCTTGCCTTGAAGAGGTCTAGCCAACCAATTGAGAAGTTTAAATCTGGATTAATTTCACCGTACATTTTCTAGAATAAAGTCTTTGGCTTTGCTGTGAATTATTTCTCCAGTCATATTAGTTTTATCTTGGTTTTGGAGAAACCACTCATTCAATAATTTTTAACTCAGGATATTTTGCTGATTTTGCCTCTTAGAATTGCTATTTTTTTATCTCATCTGATAAGTGTTTGGCTAATCTTTTGAGAGTGTTTGATATTGTTCCCTGGTTGAAGGAGAGTTGAAACTTTTCTTGAACCCATTGTTGAAGTCCTTTTGGCTAGACGATGGATGCTCATTTTTGTACTCACGCAATGCTCTCCTCATCTTATGAGTCAATGTCGATTTTTCTCCTATTTCAAATGAGACGCCATTGATAGGTACAAGAAGAAGATAAAAACTATTATTATTTTGAGTTTAAGACTAAAGCTGATAATTGTGTATATATGTGTGTGAGCTAGCTCGCTTAACTCTTGATATACTATGTATTTACATACTAACTTCAATGTTCATTTAATTTATCTATAAAATAATAATCCCACTAAATTAAGAATTTTCGTGCTCCCAACTTTATTGACTTATGTTTGATTCCCATTCTCATTCTCATTCTCATTTTTCTACTCATTTTCAACCACACATTCTTCAATAAAATAATATTTTTCATCACATCAATAACTTTTCAACCACATATTCACCATCATTACATTAAAAAAAATGCATTTTCTTCAAAATAATGTGCATCAAACGGACTCTGAAGTTTTACTATATTGTTTGATATAATGCAAGTTTAGGAAGGGCAAAATTGCTTATTTGGTGTATCTATTTATGGGAAAATTGGAGATACGGTTGATTAATGAAAATGAATATAAGTCCACGCTTGGCCCCATTTTATAAAACTCATTTTCAATCACACATGCTCCGAATAAAATAATTTTGTACGTGGACTTAAGTTTTCCTTACTTTTTAATCGTGTATTCTCCAAAAAATCACTTATAATAGAATTGATAATTTTAAACTTGTATATGATACTTATCTCGCCATACCTTCCCTCTAAGTTAAGTTGCTTACCCATTTTTATCGTACACGAAAAATTGGTTAACATTTTATTTATAAATAGATAAATATGAGTGTTGGATTTGTGAATAATACTTGTAAGCCTATTGAAATGCGTACTCTTGGAAAATAAAGCAGGTAGAGATGTACCAAGCTTAAATTGTTTTAGGAAATTGCAAGAATTGCAAAGTTGATAATTTAGAAAGTAAAACTGAAAGGTTGGTTTTTTTTATCCATGATTGTATAAATGTCAATTTGATTCCTCCTTTTTTTTTGCAATTTTGTTTACCAGAATGATTGGACATAGAGTGTGTGGGTGGCTTTTTAAGTCCGCCTTCAATTCCGAGGGTTTCCCTGGACAGCCGGTAGATATAGTTCCACCTCCCATCTAAACACTTAAAGATATATAATTATATTTAATCATCAAACAAGCACAAAAGTGCATGTTGTGATCAAGTATGAGTTTAATTGATGTGCTATAACATATTTTTCATTACTTTGTTTAGATTTTTATGGAGTACTTAGTATAGGTTTCTTCATGTACTATCTGCACTGCACACACTATGATATTGTGAGTGGAATTTGACAACGTGTGTGAGATTTGTGATGACAGTCACATGTTGGTAAGGTGGCTTTGAACGTGAATTGACCTTATTTTAGTAGATCTAAGCTCAAGTATATTCTATTGAATGAAAAAAGCTCAATATCTTATGCTCTTTTTTGAAACCTATCTGAAACGTACTCAACACTTAGGTCTCTTGCTTAAATCAGATAAAATGAATTTAGTTTGAGAGGTTTTGTAGATTCTAATTTTGCTACAAATTCAAATAATAGGAAATATAAAATATTGTGTTTATATATATATATATATATACACACACATACATACACTTGATAAACTTATTGACAGTGATATTTAGCATGTCATTTCTCACAAAATTAAAGTTTAAAGTCCTACTTACAAAATATTAATGACACTTTACACACATGAGTCACTTATATAATTTACTCTATTTTAAGTTGAACTGGGTATGTGAGAAAGTTTACTGATTATTAATTATGTTTGTGCATACTATCAACTACATCTTTGGTGTTCAATTTTCTTTTATAAAGTTCTCTTCGTCATTTGTGATAAAAAGGGGGAGAAAGATTTGACGGGAAAGAGATTTTATTTTTTTCTGAATTTTTTGAAAATTAGCTGCAATGTATGGAAAGTGTACAATGAGGGGAAGAAATAATAGTATTTTTCATCCGTGGCATTCTATATCATAATGCATAGCTTCTTTGAGTTTTAATGTTTATTGATATTAATGTTTCAATTGGTGTTTTGATTAACATTAATATTACTACTCAATCTAGTTAGCATATTTATGATAATGAGTTTCAATTGTTATATTTCCCGCATCACGTGCTTTTACACTGGGTATTTGAGTTGTTAGTTTTAGGAAACAGGTTTAACATGGAATGCAAGAGACGGACATTCAACTTGAACTTGGGTAGATTAACAAGGAATGCAAGAGACACGAATTCAAATTGAACTTGGGTAGATTAGTTTTTGTTTTTACTTCCTTAACTTGTATTATATAGTTTTGTCACAAAATGTCAAATGTAGAGTTTGTTATATTTTTATCGTATTGGCAATTTTCTAGATAAAATTACTAATATGAAAGTTGTAAAAATCAATAAGTCTATTGGAATATTGTATAGATGAACTAGGTATTTTAGGTTTCGAGTTTAGAACAAGAAAACAAGAGTCGCCGAATTTATGCTAGCCTATCGTCCATCTAATGTTCAAGCGAAAAAAACAAAAACAATGTCGTCCACCTACCCCCAGCTCTCGCTCGAGCGACATATCTGTCACTCGCCTATCACTAACCTAGCGCTCGAGCGACGATGTTACGCATAAAATCCTAGTTTGCGTGTTTCAAGAATTTTATTAGGCTTATGCTACCTAAATATCTTCTACTATATTTACCAAGTCATAACACGTTTTGTGAGTGGTTGTTCATTATATTATTTCTTCATAACATCATTTCAAGATTCAAGAACACATTCAAGTCTTATATTAATCCTTTGATTCTTGACTTCATTTAACCACAAATTTGGGAAAAACATCAATTTCATATAATCCAAAATACTCACTTTCTATACATATACATGAAGGTACTTTTTCAAGAGCTTTCAGAAATTTTTGAAAATTGAATGAGGTTGGACTAGAAGCACAGAAATAGTACAAGAACAAGTTGTTCTTGTTGATCCACAGGAAATAGACAATTCCAGAAAATCAGAAACAGGTGTGTGTGAAATACGTTCTAGCGGGTCTTGGAGATTGCAGAAATTAAATTAGTGAGTCTACTGGGTTTTTTTAGGTTGGATCATATTGTAAGTTCAAATTGTCTATAATAGAGGGTACTGACTTGGTCCTGAAGTTTTTACCCAGTTGGATTTTCTTCATTACCATATTTTGTGTTATTTAATGCTTTTATATTACAAATTGTGATTGTTCAACATAGGATAAATTGACTTGATTAAATAAATATCTAGAACAATTAATAAGTGACTTTTTGTGGTTAATTGATAATTTTAATTCCTCGGTTTTCACCTATTCACCAATCTCTAGGTAATTTTAGGGTCGAACTGTAACTTTCATATTTGTAAATAGAATATGTAAATCATTACTTCATTAGCTCTAATAGGAATTGTAACTTGAAATACTAGCTTAAAAGGCATGATTAGTTAATAAACATGTCAGCGTGTTTGGTTTACAGTAATGGATGGATTTATACAATCAGTCCCGCTACTTGTACAAAACGGGATGACAGAAATGCATGACAGAATGAGATGGAAAATAAATTTAAAAAAAAAAAAAGGAAAGAGGAATAACGCTTAAGGCAACCGGGCCCATTTTTCTCCCCCATTTTCCCTCATTCTCATATGGAATAACGCTGAAGGAAAGAGGAATAACATTTAAGGCACCCAGCAAATTGACTGCGAGCGACGGCAAATCGAAGGCGACCGACTCCATCATCTCTTCGTACCATCTTCATTTTTGTCCTCTAAGGCGTTCGGTCGCTTTTTTCCTCATTCAAATCCTCAACTACCGTCTTCTCCGGCGAAAATGGTGGACATATGGGAAAGGTGAGCGTGATATGTGGTATACATGGGTATGTCGGAGCGGACGACTGTATGTGGATTTTCATACCTTGGGCCAAATTTGTGTATTTTTGAAATTTCAATTACCCACTGCATATGATTTTCAATCAATAGTAAATGGGAGTGTGGAAAATGTTAATTGAATTACCTTAAGAGTTAGGACTATCCTCACTGTAAATTGAGAATTTTTTATATGTATAAAATCTCTCTGGTTTTGGTAAGGTGGTCTAAAGAGAGCTCTCTGAAATTGAGAAGTTTTTTTTAGATGTATAAAATCTATTGCATTTTGATAAGGTGGTGTAAATGGAGCTATCTGCATGTGTTTGGCAATAACCATTTAACTAGCCATCGTGAAGTAACTGCGAATAAACCTACTGTGTAGAGCTAAAAGCCATTAATGGTGGGTGGAAAACTTACATATTCTGACACGATTTTATTCTTTCTAAAATCCCATTTTCTAAGTTCACAACAACCCCATAATGATTTTCAACTTTTCTGAACAAACTAAGGTGATTTTGGTTGCTTTGATAAAGGGCTTTTCTTAGTTCACATTGCATTTTGGACATAGTTACAAACTACCAATTACCTTTGTCTGTCATCTCGTCGATTAACTCAGAAAAAGAATGGCAGCGCCGGAGCAAAAGGTAGTTGATTCTGGTGAGAATTATTTTGGAGAGGAATTTGGGGAAGAGAGGCGACCGTCCCGCTTTTTGTCTGAGAGAAGAAGGAAATGGGAAAATCAAATGGTTCTTTCACTGGACCCTAATTCAAAAGGAATAGTGGTTGACCCGTTTTCAAATTAAGTGGGCTATTTGTTTTTTTTTTATTGTTATCAGTGGCCTGTTTTCAAATGGTTTTTTGGCCTCATTTTATTATTATTTCCTTTTCCACCTCATTCTGGAGGGAAGCAGGTAAGCCATCAGGTACAAGAAGAATAATTATTTATACAATACTATGAAAAAAGATTTTAGATTCTTTTTTTTATTATTGTTTAATTGTCTACTAAGCATGCACTACTCTAAGTATATGGACTTGAACAAAGAAAGTTTTATATTTTCTCCTATTTTATTAATATAATGGGATGCAATTAATATTAAAAATTTAATTTAAAAAAGAATCGAGGATGATTGCTATAGATGAGGTAATGCATATCGTTTTCGAGCTTGCATCACCTTTTATTATGCAGTTTCTGTTTCAATTTATTTCGCTGAAAAGTTTGAATATTTTTGCTTAAAAATTGAAATATTAAAATGAGATCAAGTTTTTATCACAAAGAAATTATATTCATTTCTTCAACACGCATTACCTCATATGCAGCATAAGTCACATTTCTTACTTATTAGATGGACTGGACTTTCTTTATAGCCAATATAATCTAACAGTCTATAACATTTTGGATCATATGGTTCTACCTTTGATTCTGTAAATGGCAAGTTTTAGCACAAAGAAGGTATGCATACTTAAAATATCTCTGAAGTTGGCTCTTAATGTTTGAGAAAAAAAAAGGTATAAATCATTTTAAATTTAGAGATACAAAAAATGGTGAAAAAATCAACTACTTAGTAGAGAGTAACCATTAAATTCATTCATGTTTTTCATGCATAATTTGTAGACTTGAAAGGGTTGAAATAACTTAATTTGCATTCGTGAAATCTACACTAATAATTTGTTAGTAAATTAAAGAGTATTATGTTTAATTCATAAGTGCGTTTTACACACTTATATTTGATCACAAAACATTAATAATTGTTGATAAATATATTGAAATATGGCTTAATTCTATATAAATTATATTTTGTAGGACAACATCGATGAATATAGCGGAAATAAGGAAAATTAAGCAAAAAGGACTAAAATGGAAGAAAACAAAAGTTCAGGGACCAAAGTGAAAATAATCAAAAGAAGACCTGGTAGCAGAAACGAGGATGTTTGAGAGTGAAGGACCAATTTGGTGAAGACATGGTGTGTTGGGAGAAGTAGAAATGAAAAAGGAGATCAAGAAACGAGAAATGAAGTTCATGGACTAAATTGCAACTTTTGAAAAGTTTTCAATATTATGCGGTCGCATAGATAAAACTCCATGCGGTCACACACCCATTTTTAGCAACTTGAAGGCCTGATTTTGCTATAGAATTGAATTGTACTATGCTATAGCATAGTATAATTTCGGCACAAAAAATATGGTTTCTTTATATGGTTGAAATTTTGTTGGAAACCTATCTTGGGACGTACTTTAAAACCCTAGGGCTGTCCCCAAGCATGGAGGATGCATTCCAACATATTTCTAAGAGTTTTAGAGCATTGAAGGAGGCAAGAAACGCAAAGATCAACCCTAAGAGGCAAAGATTTAATTCAAGAATTAATTGGGTGATGTCGTTTCTTCAATATTCCTTTTGTTTTCTTCTTTCTACCAGGCTAGATTTTTTGGTGTTAGGAGAACAATAAACTATGTGATGTGACTTTTTAATCTTTAGTTTTACATTTTGACATTAAAACACATTTTTTTGGAATTTAAACGATTTATATGAATTTATTTTCTCCACAATTATTGTGCACGTGATTGTGTGAATTTAGTGGTTTGTTCCATGCATTCCAAAAAAAGGAAAATATGCTCGACATGGTATAAATCATCATAGGGTCCGATAAGGAATATAATTATATCTCTATGATCTATGTGAATCTTTAAGTGTTCATAAAAATTCATGCATTCTTATGTATTCGCATCCGTCATAAAAATATAGTCGGGTCATAAATGAGAATAGGTTCAACATTACTCGAGAAAAATTGTTGAATATAATAAAAACATTGATTCTTCAAAATTTCAATCGTGTTATCAAAATGTAAAATCTAAGGTAAAAAATGATTATTGCATGGGGATTCACAATCTTAGTACTTTTATCATTCATTAGAACACATAAATTTGCATCAATCATAATTTGCATTTAGTTTCGGTAATCCATTCTTAGTTGTTTATGTAATTTATTTTATTTATATTTTCATCACAACAGCACATCATGCTATTCTTATTTCGATTAAGGTTACAGTAATAAAAATTGAACTAAATCAATCTCTGTGGGTCGATACTTGGACTCACATTCACTTTATTACTTGTTAACGAACCGTACACTTGCGGTGGTTTTAAATCGAAATATATTTTCGCATAACAAGTTTTTGGTATCGTTGCCGGAGGTTGACTTTTAATTTAATTTTATTTATCTTGACACTAATTCAGACTTCTACCTCTATTTTTGTATTGTTTTTTTTTCCTTCCATTTTAGTTTCTCTCTCTCTCTCTCTCTCTCTCTCTCTCTCTATTTTGCATGATATATAAAAGAACAAAAATAGAAGGATAAAAGATAACTGTGGTTGATTTCAACAAGATGCTCGTATATGACTTTATCATAAGGTAAAAACAATTGGCAGCTTAAGAAATTGATGAAGAGGATATACTTGTGGGAGATTACATTATTCACGTGAACTTATTGATCTATTTTCTCATAGTTTTTCTTAATTTAAAGGGTAATTTGCAGATTTCTTCCCTAACCTTTGCCAAAAGTAGTAATCTTATCCCCAATCTTTTTTGTCTGATTTCCATGCCCAACTTTTTAGAAATAGGCATATTTCATCCCTGCGGACGGTGTCCATCCAAATGAGCTGTTTAAGAAGGGTTATAGACTTTTAACTGACTTAAGAAAGGTAAAGTAGTCCACTCATTATTCGCTAAAATAATAGAATATAGGGTAATCATATTCAAGCTATAATTTATATTGGTTGCACCATATTTTAATTGTATTTTACATCCTCAATATTTATTCATAGTAAATTTATGTCCTTATATTTTTGGGGTCAAATTCTTATCTTCAACCTTCCGTTAATTACACATCTCTTATTTTGTGATGATTTCTATCAAAATATTTTGTTTGCATACTTTGAAATGATAGAAACTTAAAATATGATGCAACAAATATTTCTCCATTGTTGCACTAAATATTGTTGGCACAACATTTTAAGTGTTTTTTCTCCATTAATTTCAAAGCATACAAATAAAATATTTTGATAGAAAACATCGTGAAAGAGGATGTGTGTTAATTAAGGAAATGTTGAAGATAGGAATTGAACGAAAAAAGTTAAATGATATAAGTGTTATAATGAGCAAAGATTGAAGACATAAAGTGTGATTGTGCAAATAGTGTGAACTTAATTACTCTTTATTCTATTTATTAGATTAATTGTGAGTGAACTGTTTTATTTTTTCTTTAAAAATATTTGAAATCAACTAACCTCATTTGGATGTAAACCGTCTATATGATGAAATTTGCTCATTTTTAAAAGATTGGGAACAAAAATCGGATTAAAAAAGGCTGGTGATGAGATTGCTAATTTTGGGAGTTTTTTTGGGACGAAACTGGTTGAATATGACCAGGAACTCCTTGCTTCGTATGGCTAATCCAACCAAGTGATTATTTCATATTGTTGTACCCTCATTCCAACAATCTCGTATTTCAATTGGATGTAGGCAAAATAATCAAAGCTGTTTCATATCTCCACAAGTGCATAAAATGAACAACACTAAAACTAATACAGGATTGACGGGTTCGACCAACATGATTACATAATACTTACCAGTACTAAGGAATAAAAAGAAGCTAATCTTTATTTATCCTCGTGCAAACAAGTCGCAATTATGCCTACAACATGGAGTCTGATCTAGCAGGCAGCCTCTTGAAGAAATTAGTACCTAATGACGGAACCTTACTGCGCAGCTTAGGATGTCTTAACACATATAAACCAGCCAAAAGAGCCACAATTTGGAATGGTGTCACATACAAAACTATGGCAGCAAATAAGCAGAATGCAACAAATAAAGCAGATGCCCTTGAATCTCTCCAACTTAAAAGTGACTGGAATCTTTCCCCTTGCACTGCTAAATCACCAATAACCGTCTGAATTCTTCCTCCTATACTCCTCAGCCGGTCATATCTCATTCGCACGAAATCCGATCCCTTTGAAGTCGGGAACGTATCAAATTCTTCATCCAAGTCGTCCGGCCCTACCACATCAGCATGAGAAAGCCGAATATCCATGTGAGGAGGGTGTCTTGGTTTCCATCGGTAGCGCCAGATGCCAATAAAGAAGAGGTAGAGAAACAACGTTGGAAAAATTAGTTCCGGATAAAGGATTAGTATAACAAAGAGTATGTGAATAAGAATAGTTGTTAGGGGATTTTTCCAATGGCATATTTGATCAAACCATTTGCCTATAGCAATCACCCCTCCCATTACATTCATTATTCTCATGAAGTTCGCTTTAGCCTTTCTTACACTCCAAATGTGTGATCCAACGTCGAGCATATACTCAATGACCTCTTTCTTCAATGGTGGCTCGGCTCGACCCAACCTTGTCGAGACTATTTGAATAGCCTGATACCTTAAGATATCCAACTGGGTTACCGACAATGGATGAACATAATGCATTTTCGGTAACAATGGATGCGTGTACTTGTGTAGCATATTGAGATAAGATGTACACGAGAACCTCACGGCTAATTGAACTTCACCCATCTTTTTCACACCGGAAGGTTTCAAGACAATTAGAGGATATGAGTGTGTATAAACACGATCTGTTTCAAGGGTCGATAGCCTAATCCTAACCTTTCCGATGCACCAATCCTTTCCCCCTCCTTGTAAATGGCCATTATCAAACACCCCAATTGTAATCACAGTACATGGATCGAATACTTCCCATGTGTACTGTTCATTCCATCTAGGGGACGTACTATCGATGATTGTCCTTGTTCGTATCCATTTTGGACCGTATTTGGCTACACAATATGCATCACTAGTTCCCCTGCCATCTTTCGTCTTCATTGTTGAAAGGCCAGTGGCGCTTATAATTCCCAGCTCAAGAATTCCAATGCTGGATTTCCATAGCAGCCTTGAAGTCGGTCTGTAATCGCTGCTATAATACGTTGACTCGTCCAATACGTGATAACCACCATCCAAACTGATCCTCATATGAATCTTACTAGCAAATTTAATCTCCTTCTTTTCCCCTTCCACGAAATGTTTCTCAAGATTATGCCACTTAGCCCCGACAGGCTTATTATCCAGCCTCCTCGGGACAGAGTTCAACAAAATTAAACACTTTCCTAAGATCTCATCTTTGTTCGATGAAACTCTATCCTCCACAGTTATAACCAAAGGCTCCTCGAATGGTTCAGCAACGACAAATACCAAATCCTCATTCCATGCTGGATTCGCACTCTTCACAGGAGAAATCTTAGTTTTCAAAGCCTGAATTCCAAGAACGACCTTCACACTAACTTCAGGAGGTCTACTTTTATCACTTATAATCAAATCTTGACACTGGATTATATTCACTCGTAAATACCATAGCCTCGGAGAAAGATACACCTTTCCACGAATTCTTGAAACGCCCTCGCTCCCCACTGCTGCTGCATCAGAATGCCAAGCATCGGAAAACGCCTCATCTGCCTGAGTTCCTTTCCAAACGGCAAGCATAATTTCACCCTTCTTCAGTTTTTCCCCTTTCTTATCTTCCAATTTATACCACTGCGGTGCCAAAGGACTATCTGGAGGAACTCGTCTAGGGATATCGATGAGATCAAAGGAAATCCTGCCAATGAAATCGTCCAACACGACATCCTTATCTTTCACAACCACTTCAACAAATAAAGCTTGAAGTTGATCCTGGGAAAAAGCGAAGACAAGATTCCACTCGGGATTCGACTTTTTTTCAAAATGTTTTGTGACTCCCTTGTAGTTACCAATCTTAACTTCAACATAAGGATCACAAGAACCAGTAACGTCCTTTGCCGGTAATTCTTTTGCTTTAACAACACGAACATACAGATATTCCATCTGTTCAACAAGATCATAGGCAGAAATGACCTTATCACCACCAACAATCACCCCTGAGCCAGCAATTTTTGGTGCCGTCGGCTTCAGAGCAAACTCTTCATTTACTGGAAACTTGATCATTTTGTTCTCTCTTGGTAGAGTGATCGATAAACAGGATTCAGTTTCTAATACCCTAAAACTGCAGAAGAATCACCTGTTGATACTAGAACTGCACAAGAATATTACAGAGTATTAGATGATTGGAAAAAGAAAAAAACAAGTTGTAATCCTGTCCATTGTACCTGAACTATCGAGTCATGTTCATTACCATGCACTATGCACTATGTTCAATCAGAATCTCCTGTACAGTCAATGCTATTGATCAATTTTCAAGTAAAAGAGAAAAGAACCGCAAGAATCTCAGTTTGAACTTACATGACATTGATACACAGCATGGGGTGGCGCGAATTTGGGGGCTGCTGCAGCTCACTACACCGATTCTGCCTTTCTATGACGGTAAACAGCCAATGGAAAAAATAATAAATAAATAAAATCTGTGCCAAATCTTCTGTGTTTGTGTTTGTGTTTGTGTTTGTGTTTGTGCTTGTGTTTGTGTGTGTGTGTGTGTGTGAGAGAGAGAGAGAGAGAGATGGGCTGATGACTTGCCTGAGGATATAAACTGATGAGGGTTGTTTTGAGTAGCTACAACTATATTTAGAAAATCAGTGCCAAGATTTTGTAATAGAATTATTAGTTGGATTTATAGGGCATATGAGCAGTGAAAGTTGGAATAATAAGCAAAGAATCATAGAGTTGTTAAGAAACAGTCTAACAATCTTTGTAAGATACAATGATTATATCAGAATAAAACCTACTGATTCGACCTTTTACAGTACAACGATTTTCTTATATTATTTCTTACAGCATTTCATCAGTTGCACGTGTTGGTTTTGTTCAGTCGGTTGGACTTCTTCTTACATATTATTTCGACTAGGTTGTCCCACTTCGTTCATCATCATCGATTTGTAAGAACGATGTGTGAAAGAAAGATGTTATATCAAAACATGATATTGTGATTATTAAGGATCTAAGCCTTCTTAAGATGATGAACTAAATAGCGCGATAGAAAAAAATTCAGAGTCGTATTATCTTTGTTAATGCATGTAGCGTATACATTAGATTTGTTACATGTAAAAAAATTGTAAGATTTTATATGAAACTAATTACGTTTTACCATTTAGTTGTAATGAATCATGTTGATGAAACGTGTCATTAATACAACGCGATATATACACAAATTAATCTAACTATATTAAAAAATAAATAAATAAATAACTGGTCCTAATAAAAGCTTCAGAATATATTACCAATTAAAAGTGCCAAATTAAGGCAGGGAGTTCATTTGTCTCCCTTTTTGAGAAAATTTCTTAAAAGGGATAATTTAAGAAAATAAAAAATAACTTTAAAAAAAAAATTATTCACTAAAGGCCTTCTTTCTTTAAGAAATTTCTCATAGTTTAACACTTTGTCCACATTACTGAAAATGATTATTTTCTCATTTATTTTTCAAATGACACAAAAGTACGAGAAGAGGGAGACAAGAGCAAGAGATGCAGGTTGCATCACAAATCCTTTGGTCGAGTTTTCGAGTACATGGGATATTTACTAAGACCGAGTGCAAAACAAATATTCTGTAAAACTTTCAAGTAAGAATAATACTATTTTGATCAAAAAAATCTGCCCTTTTTCTAAAAGTTCTCTTTCCCCTTTCACAGTCTCTCATAGGAATGCAAGTCCAGAAAAGCATACTCGCTCACAAGACAAATCCGAATAATTTTTAAACATTCCAAAAGTTTCTCATACGGCACCGAAAATGCAAAATTTACAAAAACCCCCCAACTTGTTTCATTTTCGTGAATGGTTTTTCAATTGGTCCATATCCATAAATTTCTTGAAAAGAAAAGGGGTTTCAATGGGTCCAAAAGCAACCACTAGACTCAATCAATAGCGTGTAGTTTTAGTCTCTCATAAATAGTCTACATGTTCTTATGTAGAAAATGTCACTTTCCATTGACGGATGGATAAATTATGAAAAAGAAATGTTGTTAGGTTTGGTTGGCTAAGAAACCAAGTCATTTTCCTCTCCATCCACTTGACATCTCATCTTCTAAATTTTTTTAATGTAATTGAATATGGCGTAAACCCTATAACAATCTTTGTAGATAGTCTACCAATGACACTAGAAACTGGAAAAATTGTGATGACAATTTTTCAATGGGAATTAACGAAGCTCGACTGAAATGAGAAGGTTAAATGCCTCGATCTACTAGGGAGAGGATGGATGGAATGAAGGGCAACACACCATAAAAT
Organism: Osmanthus fragrans; assembly: GCA_019395295.1. NCBI lineage: Eukaryota > Viridiplantae > Streptophyta > Magnoliopsida > Lamiales > Oleaceae > Osmanthus > Osmanthus fragrans. Next base: position 26,613,713 of record CM033355.1, on the reverse strand, counting down.
CTAAGAAGGCAGGACCATTTGCGATTGGTGTGGCAACTTGGTTCTCCAAGTGCTCATTTACATATAACCATGGATGCAATTTTTCTTTCTTATTGCTATTATTCAGCACAAGTACATGCATTATTTGATCAATGTAACACAAAAGATAAAACGTAAATTCCTAAATCTGAATCAATTCCAACAAAATCATATAATAACATGAACTATCTTCATTAATGTATTCCTTAATCATAATCCAAATCCATTATTTCTGCCCCAACCCCCTCCTTTAATAGCTTATCTGGGCAGGCCTTTTTTCCAGGATAGAAGTGCCGCACTAATTCTTCACTGCATCATACATGAACAGTTGAACTTGCGAAGGAGAAGCTAAAACCTTTTCACTTGGACCGGTGCTCCTTGTCTCTTCCCAGATTCAAGCATTGCATCTAAAACAGCAATATCCCGGGCACCTTCGACGTACGAGAGGCGTGGCTCAGCTTGGTAGCTTTGATTTTTCTGCTAATAGTTGAATATAGGACCGATGAAATGCACATAGAGATACGTGCGTACGCACATCAAGTGAAAAAAGGAACGACGAACACAGATTATGTCATAAATAGATATATTTAACATTACAACAAGGAGAAATGTTACTTTATTCAAAAAATATTTAAGTTTTTGCAGGTAATTTTAAAGGGAAAATTGAAGCACGGGATCCAAATTTCGGCCAAATAGTCATGTAACACTTGTGAAAATAGGCACCAACCCAAGTTGGGAAACAAGTTTTCCTTCGTAAAGTTGGATGTGCGAAGGTCACATGATGGTCAACACAGATTTAAAAATTTATTGAGAACTAACTACTACTTAGACAACATGTTGGGGAACAATTATACCACCTTCCCAAATTGTTATAGGTATAGTTTTATGAATATTAATGGCAGTTATGTTTGTTACTGGATGAAAGTAATATAGGCCCTGTTTGATTCTCATTCTCATTTTCATTCTCATTCTTCTACTCATTTTCAACCACACATTCTTCAATAAAATAATATTTTTCATCACATCAATAACTTTTCAACCACATATTCACCATCATTACATCAAAAAAAATGCATTTTTTTCAAAATAATGTGCATCAAACGGGCTCATATTTAACAAAGAAAAATGTTTGCCTACCCCGAAAAGGGAGATTGCTAGGTAAAAATGAAAGTACAGAGAAAAGGATAAATACAGAGGTTAAACCAACTCAACTAGCGTGCTAATTAACTTTTGTAGCATCAATCTTTCACATAGTAGAATTTCAAATAAAGTTACTTGGAGAGGGAACGACCTTTAGGGTTACTGTTGAAATATCAGATAGAAAAGTCTTGAGCTCTTCAGTCACACCACAAAATTGGTAGAACCAGCTGTTGCTTTGCCCACCAGCAGTAAAAAGAGTAACCTACGACAACATTTTTGATTTATCATATAACCAAACTCCAGAATAGATTGTTTTCAAAATTTTAGGACATTATAGAAGCAATTTACCGAGTAACCATGCTTCCCTTCTTTGTTTCCTCGTTCGACCTGTATTGTTCCTTTTAAGCCCACAACTCGCCAGAGTACCTATAGGAATGAAACAATCTACCTGATGCAAGTGTTGTAGGCCTCCTTATATTATCCCATAGACGACTTAAAGCATAGTTTGCTAAGCTTAAAAATAAAAAGGAAAAGTTAGGGTGCATTTGATTTGCTATTTTCAAACTATTTTTAGTTTTCAATTTTGCAAAACATCCAAAACTTGTTTGATCTAATATTTCTGAAAATGCATTTTCAAAAACAAGGTTAAACTTATATAACATAAAACTAAAAATGCATTTTTGACATTTTGAAAACACTCAAAACATGAATAACAAACATTTAAATACAATTCTAAAAATTAAAAATTGTAATATATATATATAAGGTTAATTATATGAATGGTCACTGAACTTTGTCATATGTTACTACTTAATAACTGAACTTAAAAATGTAACTAAATGGTCACTAAACTTCGTTAAATGTTATTACTTCAAAACTGAACTTAAAAATGTATTTCAATGGTCACTGAACTATGCACCGTGTTACCAATACATCACTCAAGAAGAAATTAAAGAAAATGAAGAGAAAAAAGTTGAAAACTCAGCTATGTTGGCATTATTCGAACATTTTTGTATTTTTATTTAATTTTCTCTGTCAATTTCTTCCAATATTCCTACTAGTTCTCTTTCAATCGGTTTATGTGAAGTTCGAGATACGTTAAACTGATACTGTTGATCTAAAAGTAAAACGTACTTTCATCGTAACGGATGAATATCAACAAAAATTCTATTTTTATTCGATTTATATGTCTCTAATTTTTTGTTTTCCTTCACTTTTTTTCATTTATTCTTTCATAGATATTGATTTATTGAACTTAACGAATTTTTTCATTTAAGTGATGGATGGGTAACACGGTGCATAGTCCAATGACCATTGAGATACATTTTTAAGTTTAGTTATGAAATAGTAAGACTCGGTGAAATTTAGTAACTATTGAGTTACATTTTAAAGTTCAGTTATTAAGTAGTAACATATGGAAAAGTTCAGTAACCATTCATATAATTAACCCTATATATATAATTCTAATAAATAAAACTCAAAAAAAATTTAAAAAATAAAAATCAAAAAAATAAAAATTCCAAAAAAATAAAAATTCTTAATTCTTAAAAAATAAAAAATAAAATTTTTGAAAAAATAGAATCTCAAATTCTAAAAAAAAAATTCTAATTCTAAAAAAAATTCAAATATAATTAGTTTAAAAAAATAAAAATTCTGAAAAATAAAATTATAAAAAATTCTAGAAAATAAAAATAAAAATAGTTCAAGCTCTTAAAAATTATTTACATAAAAATTCTCAAATATATATATATTTAAATGAACACGGATAAAAATATTCTCAATCCACGTCATTAATTTTCATTTTATTTCATATATTTGGCCAACTCAATTTATTATTTGTTTTTATTTCACTTTTATAGTGAAGAAAAAATATGGTAAGATTTTCCAACTTTAAAATGTATATATGACTTATAATATTTGAACATAAAATTATTTTATTTTACTGAATAATCATATTTCATGGAATAAAACGTCGTAAAAATTTAAATTAAAAGTGTTTTCTAGTTTTCTATTTTGAAAACAATTTTTCAAAATGACAAAACCAATGCATTTTTAAAAATCTTAAAATAGATTCTCAAAACAAAAACTGAAAATAAGCTAAAAACTAAAAACAGAAACGTAAACCAAACTCGCCCTTACTTTTTATCTCAAAACATATTAATACAATGTTACCTTTCTTTAAGTTTTAAAAAGAAAGAAAAATTTAAAAAAAAAAAAAAGAAGAAGAAGTTACATATAGAGGTGGCAAAAAGGTCGAGTAGCTCGTCAGCGGGGTGTTCAATCGGGGAGCCGAGCAAGGCTCTGCTCGTCAAGCTCATAAGCAACTCGTGGGCTGTGAGTTCACGAGGCTCGTGGGGCTCATAAAAAACGTGAGCAAAAAAGTAAAAAAATTAAATTAAATTAAAAAAAACCCTTGAGATCGTGGGTACATGGCCGGCTCGGCCCATTGTTATCCCTAGTTACATTTTTTGAAAGTAACTCTTACCATCAAAATAAGCCACTTGCTTATTTTCAATTTCACCAATAAAAAGTATTATTTGATTCGAAACATAAGTAAACTTTCTAAGCTTAGTCAAACATAGGCCTGCCTGAAGATGTTAAAAGACATTCTATCTACTCCATACCTTGGGAGATCTCGATGATACCACCATGACGAAAACACCTGAACACCCATTCTCCAGTTGACTAAAGGAGACAAAAAAATATTCACAAAAAGAATATGTCAAAAGTCTAATTCTGACAAAAGAGATTATTAATAAGTCAAATCTTATGGTTAATATTCTTACATAGTTGAGGAGATAATATCTGGAGGCGGCAAAGTTGTATCTATGTGAGACGTATTGGCTGACACTGATGTTATCTCGCATCCAACCATCTTTAGATTTGCAAGAGTAGAAAGAAGTAAATCAAAGCCAAAATATATGGCTAGAAACACATTAGCAATGAAAAATTAACAATGTAGGTGTTTAAGCACTTCAACTAAAAAGTTTAAACTGTTAGAAAGATGACACATTTATTCAATTCTATCTCACACTCAAGGTATGCCCCCTTAAGTGCAAGCCTGATTTATTTTTTCAAAGGCTTGTCACGTGCACAATTGTTATGTAGGTGGTGGAAAAACTTGACCTCGGGACCTTTGTCACTATCGCGTTGAACCACCTCACCTAAATTGCCTTCAGCAATAAGCCTGTTTAGATGTAAATTAATGCATTATATTCCAATAACAGCAGTGTCATCATCCAAAAGGGAAATCTTATGTGCTTTAAAGAACTATGAGAATTGATATCTAGAGTTGTCTCTATTTTGACTCGTGTTATTTATCACATAAGGTATACTAACGATTGTTCACTTTTCAAATGCAAATTCAATTTTTTGTGTGTGTGTGTGTGTGTGTGTGAGAGAGAGAGAGAGAGAGAGAGCACTGCCCATTTCTTTTGCAATACCTCTCTATGAAGAATAGATATAAATTTAATAGGTAAAATGAATCCGAGGAACGGCACTTTGAGATATGAACTCAAAAATTAATTTCTTGAAGTAGGCGAAATTTCAGATACTTATATGGTACTGCAGCGGAAGTTAGAAGATCAAGATGCTAGCTCTTGTGCCTGAATTATGCTAGTCCGAGCATAAAAGTTCTTATGGTTGTAAAAGAAACCACAAAATATGTTCAAATAAAAAAGAAGATAAATTACTTACCATTCTCAATCCTGCAATGAAATGTACCCCCATATCTAGAATGAAACCCCCCTGCAAAAATGGAACATTTCAGTGCATTACCATGAAAGCTTGCTGGTTCGGCCAATTGAACTGGAAGCGAAGAAAAGTTGTTTAACATTAAATACAAAAATAAATCATACTGCCCGTTACAATTTATAGAAATAACATTGCATTACAAGTCTACTTCGTCAGTGTGTTAAGCTGATACAAAAGTAAATCTGTGTGTCAACAGAAATTAACACTTGACCTCAAGTGACCTAGCAATTTATATACATATAGATATTTTTCACAGGTTGTTGTTGGTTCACAGAAAACAAGATAAAGAATTTATGGGATTAATATCTATATACATATAGATATTTTTCACAGGTTGTTGTTGGTTCACAGAAAACAAGCTAACTTTGCCCGCACGTTCAGGTGATACAGAAGAAGTACATCTGTGTATCACTAGAAATGAACACTTGACATTAACACCTTGTCCAATATAGTGGATGGTACAAAATTGGACATTTTGACGGAAGGAGAAAAGGTGAAACTCTTGTATATTGTATTGTCCAGTTTTGTCCAATACTATGTACTAAACAACTCCAAATGATTTGAATAATGCTATTATCACCAACGGTGCTAGAACACCTAGTTGTCATTACATGATAATTACAATTAAAATTAATTATATGAAAAAATTGTGGAATCCATTTAATTGGTATCACCATGTAATGTCAACTAAAATACACCACTAGTGATAAATAACATTACTCAAATGATTGAGCACGTCCATTATAGTAAAATACACAAATAATATATTTCCATAGTTAGCTGCTTAGCAGACAAGCTAAATAATGGACTGTGGAAAGTGGTACTCACAGCGAAGTCACGTCTCCAAGAACTTGAGAAGTAAGGATTTGAACTATTCATAGAACCTTCAATAATGACTTGAACATTCATCACATCTCCAATTTCAGCCATCATTTTTTTGCTCTGTGACAAAAAATGTCGTGTGTACCATATGAAAAATTTATATCAACTAAACCAGAAAAAAAAAATTTAGAAATACCTCCAAAAAAGCAGGTTCAAAACGATAATTTTCTGCAATCGCCCAAATAGGTCGACTAGGCAAGGTGTTGCTAAAGGAATTATAAGATGACAATGCAGTTTCCACTTCGCTTATTGCTGAATGAGTTTCCAACATACATCATTCACACCACCCCAAAAAAACATAAACAGAGAACTAATCAAATAATGAACCAAGATGTGCTGATGCATACACGGTTAAAATTTGTAGAACTGTGAAACTGCAGTTCCAGGATTGCAGAACTTTTAAAGGAAAGAAAACCAAGATGCAAATTAAAAGATGAGCAAAAATGAACGTAAATATAATCAATTCCCATTGAAAGATACAAAAGTGAGGTTATTCATGAGTTTAGCCATGTAATGGCAACATATAACTTTATTTTCTTCTTGAACTTTTTTTCTTTTTTTTTCTTTTCTGTTGACTGCAGAAAAGTTGAAGGCAAATGATGGGTCCAACTGCAACTCCACTAATGACTTGTTTCACACCGGTTTTTTAACGTCCAAAATAAGTAAAGCTTAGGGTCAACACCGTCCTATCTGAATATGAAATAAATTAAAAAGTGAAGAACCATGGATATATCTCAAAATGTAAGTTAACACATATAAAACCTTTGGAATCACATAGATCCGAACTATATCTTACTTACAAGCTGCAGCAGGTTTCTCTTTAGAACCAGGATTCGTCCAACGAGTATGACATGCACAAAAAGATATATGGTTAATTTACCTCATATAAACAATAATAGCTATAGTTTAACAAAGACTAGATTTGCATTGAAAGAAATTAACAGTGAATAAACTGTAACTTTTTATCTATTGAAAGCATACTACATTTGTGTGAACTCACTCTAACTTCCTGAATTACTAAGAAAATCTAGCCTTGTCTTTATGTTAAGTTAACTTCACATGGAATTACCTTGGAGGACATGTTTTCCAGCCTTCAGCAGCCTCAGAGACATATCCACCTGCATAAAATAGTTCACTTGTGAAAGGCGATGTAAATTGCATAATAATTATTTAAGCGAAGTAAATATATATCTCATTCGGAATAATTTGTTGGAGTCTACTCATGAAAAAAAGAAAAAGAAAAATTCAACCATAGTGCGGCGGGTACATAATTCAAGGGATTTGAACTTTGGGATATGATTGCTTAGTTTAGTAACCAATTTATCATCAACCATATTACCACTTTGATATTGTCCCAGTCAAAGATTTCAATCAAAATTTGAAATACTGGATTTCGGAGCACCAACAAAAGCAATAATCCCACAAAATAGGCTACAGAATATAGCCTATACTGTTGTGGATGTATCTACAACTCCACAAGCCATTTATTTTGAGAAACTAAAAATAGTTATTGGACTACATACATATGTTCAGCTCGTGTATATTTCACAGTTGAAAAAGAAACAATCACTAGTCAGGCTTCACAGCACACCACAAGGATTAGATTTTTGCACGTCCATGAACAGTTGAAATATGAGACCTCTCTCCAAATTTCTAACTTGTAATAGAACACACTCAAACACCAAATATTCAAATAATTTCAAGTGGTTGAGGATAAATCCAACATTTTTATGTGCATAAAAACAAATTGATGCACGCACACATAGAGAAAGAGGAAGATGCCTGAGTTTGCCCAGCAAGAACAACGGCCACACCAATGATAGAAGCATCTCGAATAATGTCATCAAGTCCGGCCTCCCCCCACTTAAATTCCACCTCTGGAAAGAACTTCTTAGCAATCTCAACAGCACCTTTTGCCGATTCCTAACAAACACATTGCCCAAAAAACTTTTATATCCTCCTCAAACCCACTTTTAGGTCCGTTTGATTGCAAGTATGAAAAATGGGTGCAAAGAAAATGAATGGCAGGAAATTAAATTGAATATAATTTGTTTTAGAAGGAATTGTAATTAATGATGTTTGATTGGTATAATTTTTCACCTAATCCGTTTGATTTTATTTTTCATGCAAATTATTAGCTTTTGGGATAAATTTTTTCTCAATCTGTATTAAAAAAATTTTGGATTGCAAAAAGGTAAAAAATTAATTAAAAAAATAATTTTTGAAAATTTTTTGTGTTTAGGGTTTAGGGTTTAGGGTTTAGGGTTTAGGGTTTTTTGTATAATGTTGGAAATTGATCTGGGAAGAAAATGAAAGAAAACGAAAGAAAAGTATGAATCTTTTTATGTAATCAAGATGCATATTTCCTAACCCAGATGCATGACATTTCAAGAAAATTGAAGAAAACAAAACGATGTCAAATAAAAGATAGAATTTTTTTGTTACCTCAGAGCGGCTCCAAATGGTTTTAAGAATGAAGAGATCAGAGATCTCGGCCAATCTTGGAATGTATGAATTTCTAACAAAAATTCCAGCTCCAAGTATGGCAATCTGGGGTCGTTCAGCCATTGGAAAATCTCAGAATCTGTGTGATTTGGTGTTAGTCGTAAATCTGATAAAGCCGAATCTAATTCTAAACTTTTAGCACTGATTTTTCTGTTTGGAGTAAAACGTTAAAATTAGAACACGGAACATGCGATTTTCTTTAAGAGGAAACGTGTAAGACCGGATTAGTTCGAGAAAGATGAAAAAGAACACTGTTTTCTTAAAATGTATTATTTTATTAATCAAATTCTTTACAAATAAAAGTTAGTTTCTTGTTTAAAGATGGAAATTTTTTGCGTTCTCACTATAATTTCGGAAAGAAATGAAAATAGGTCGAGCCTTGCATAAGAATTGCATAGAAGGGAAGAATAACAAGTGGAAAACACGTACATGAATGAAGAAAAAAAAAATTTGTTTAAAAAGAATAAATTATTTATGCACGTAAATGTCTTATATAGGATCAATTAAGGTCGAGTATTTATTTGATCTAGCAGAAAATCAAGTAGACATCTACCCAAATACCATCTCTTAATAGTAATGCAAAATTATATTTGCATGATTATCGGAAAATATATTTGTAATTTTATAACATCTGTTATTAAAATGAAGAACATCATTCGCGTCGCGCCGTAAAATGTTATACATTAGTACGTTCGACTTGGGACTTGTACCATTCCTCATAAGATTCACACAAAATTGTACTATTGAATGACAAGTAGAAAATCACTCCAACAACAATTTTGGAGTCAAATAGTACCTAATGTATGAATCTGAAGACAAAGATAGGACTAACAAAATCAATGAATTTGTCTACAGCCTCCAAAGGCTGTATGTATACAGCCTCTCTCGGTTCCTCGTTCACTCCAGCCTGCGTCGCATATTCCAGTGCCATCTCATAGTCGACCTGCAATTATATGTACGTCCAACAAAAATTGAGAAATCTCTTAAGTTTTTGCAAGAAAATATCAATTTCTCAAGTGTATATTTAAATATGCAAGTTTGATGTTAGCAACTCTGTTTAATGTTTAACGTGAGAAATCCTAGGTGGAAGTTAAAAATAAATAATAATAATAATAATAATAATAATAATAATAATAATAATAATAAATTACATTTTTTTTTTTGTATTTTAAGTGAAAAAGGTTACTTATTTTTTAAGGTAAATCTTAACAACGGTCAAAAAAAAAGAAAAGTAACTCAGTTTCAATTTTGATCAATAAAAAATTTATTACTAGTAAACTTTTTAAGCTTAGCCAAACATGCTCCAAGGCATAAATAAATGAGAGTGACATAATGATAGAGAGACGCAAATTGCCAAATTAGATCCCTTCATATGAGAAATAAACTTTCATATTCGCAATATTTTCATTTGAGACACATTGCACCTACGTCCAATTAAAAGCTTGCTTGAGATATCAAAACTTCTCGTGTACTTTTGGGGACATTTGGTACACCACATTGGTTTAAGGCAAATACGATTAGGGAGAATTTTACGAATGTGAATTATATTGTATTGTTATAATGTGATATGGTGTCTCGCCATATTAAAAAAAATGAAAATATTGAAAAATAAATAATTTCTAACAATATTTTTATCTAAACTTAACAAAGAGTTAATTTACTTTGAAGTAATTTTTTTTCTACGATATTATATATGATTAATTTAAGTAATAAATTACCTTTTATAAATTCTTATGTTAGTTTCAAATAAGTAATTTATTTTAAACTTTGATTAATACATATACAGAAGTTATTTATTTCAAAAATCCTTAAATATTTCAAGTAAAAAATTTAAAAAAATAAAAATCCAAAAGGAAGCTAAAAAATTAAAGTTATTTTATATTTGGCTAACTTATTTTTCTTACTTCTAAGTTTTTAAAAAAAAAAAAAAAAAACTACTTTTCTTATAAGGAACTCTTACCAGAATTTTAATTTTTAATTAATAATAATTATTTACTTAACAACATATTTATTAACATATAAGATAATATATGTGTTCTAGTTTTTCGTTTGGACTTTTGATTTGTTGTTTTTGTTTCTTATTTTTCTTTTTGTACCTAATAAAAAGAATTGGAATGAATTATGATGATTGTGGGTGTGTTTGAATATTCTCTTAACCCATATCCCTACATTGGATTATTTTATCTGGTCAACATGGCATGGAAGAAGTTGACAGGATTAATTTAGTCTTGGTATTATGTCATCTGACACCAGATAGGATTAAATCTTATCCAGTCTAATATGGTTCACCAAATGCAACCTTGATGTACAAGAAAATCATGCATAAATTAGCGATAGCTGGAACATGTTCTTGCGTAGTAAAAATGAAAAAATCACCTGTTCCACATGTTGAGCAAGCTTTTCTTTCAATGTTTCTTTTGTCACTAAACGAGCTGAAACTTGATTTAGTAACTCTGCATCCTTGGCTTCATATCGTTTCTTCTTTGAAGCACGTGACTGTGACATATCTTTTAACATATCATATATTGCAGTCGTAGCGTTAGGAATGTACCTGCAATTTGGTTATAAATAAGATTAGAGTTTCCAACATCCAAATCAAATTATTTACAATCTAATAAAATGACTGACTTGTTCAAACTCCGTTTTCTCTCTTGCTGCTCACGAGCCTGAATTCTTTTCACTATTTTGGATTTCAGCTGTGTGCAGCACTGCTGAATAGCGGTCTGGAGATATAAATGCTCTTAGTTACAGAAATTCCCTTACCTTAAAAGATTTTCCAAGTGACACGCATACCTTGACTGCAGAGGCTATTTCACTGATGTCATCACCTATGTACTCTTTTCCTGTTCCTTTGAAAGGAATTTTGGTGCTTACAATGCTAACAAAGACACCAATCTTATCTTGAGTTTGGTTGATCTTGTAATTGTTCCAACTGCAAAAGGAGAAACAACTTTAGGTTAGCTTCAATTAAATATAGCAGAATTCATTTCTTTCTGTTCATCATAAAGTGACTTGCGGTCCTTATAGAGTATCTTTTCTTTATCTTGAGCTGAATAAAATTTGAAAATTAAACATGAGATAAAATGCACTCTTACTTGATCCTCTTTATAGCAGTCCTGGTGACAACATCGGCACCTTGCTCGAACAGAAGTGGAATCCGGTTAGCGAATCGGAAAATATTGAGGCCCTAGATTTCAACCAAGGCAAAATAAATTTTAATGTCAAATTACTAACAAAATAGCAGATAAAATCCAGATTTGACCATATTCATCCCTTTCATGTGTCTAGACAAAAATGATTTGATGCTTCAATACTGAACATAAGGAAAATCATATTGTAAAATATGCTTTGAAATCATATGCTAAATAATGAATATGTGTCATTGAAGAGAATGAAGATTTAATTATCATACCAATGTGTAACAGAACAATAATGCAAAATAATGATCCATTCAATAATCTTAAAAATGAGCCACTTGCCTGGCCACATAGCACCAATCAAAGGAACATGTATACATGCATATACTCGTGCGATATGGGGGGACAAAAATCATCATACATAAGATATGTACAATAAGTAGACAAGAAATAAATTTAATTCACTGTGCATTCTTTTTCTATAAATTCTAATATAAAGCAGAAATGCTTCAAGTACATTCTCAATGACATGGAATTTGACACTCCTCTCACATACACATGGTGAGGTCCATGATTAAAATAATCATGGGCCCTACACTTGTGAGGGGAGTGTCGACCTCAATGTCATTGAGGTTTTTCAATATAAAAACTGATTATCCATACAATCCACAAAACTGCAAGAAAGAAAAAATACGGTGAAGAACATAAGATTATTGTATAAGCACTTTCTGAGATAAATTTGCAATATCAATCCTTCAACTAGTTTGACTAGATCAGCAAACGTAATCTGACGTTAAACGAATGGTTTTCATTTATACTCCATTTGGCAAGAATTTTTAAACGGTTTAATTTATAAGTAGATGTAAATGAATGATGGATAAGTGAATAGCACTTGTGGATCCATTGAAATGTGTGGTTAAAAATGAAGTTTGATCGTTTAAAAATTATTTATAAATTTTGCAAAACAAAGGCTTAGTTTTCCCACTACTTATATTACACAATGCGGAAGATGACATAACATGGTTCCATGCATGAGATGAGATCTCATGGTTGGTAGAGCACCTATTTATTGGTCTTTTTTCCCTATAGTTTCTCATACAAAGCTTCCAGACCCCACCCCCCGGCGACTTCTTCCGGTTTTCTTTGTAAAATGTTGGTTACTGTAAAGTGTACTACAGACTATGTACAAGAAACAAAGAAAACTCACCTGTTTAACATCTTTGCCACCCACACTAACTCCAGCTTCCACAATAAATGGGTGGCCTTCGAATACTTGAGCACTGCACAAGATGTAATGAATTAGAGTCTTAACTTTTAATCTGAATCTACTACATTTTCAAACAATGTATTAGGGCCTGTTTGATTGCAAGGGTGGAAAACGGGTGGAAAGAAAATGAATGGCAGGGAATTGAATTGCCTAGAAAACGTTTTACGGGGAATTATAATTAATGGTGTTTGATTGGTATAATTTTCCACCTGGCAAATTTTTCGTTCGATTTTGTTTTTTATGCAAATTGTCAATTAAATGGATAAATTTTTTTACCATTGACTTTGGAATGTGTTCCAATTGCTATAAAAAAAATTAAAAAAAAAAAGTCAAAAAGTTGGAAAACGTTTTCCCACCACTATGGTGAAAAAACGTTTTCTAGCTTTTGTGCACCAACCGCTTGTACCTTGAAAAACGTTGGAAAACGTTTTTCCTGGAAAATTAGTGCAATCAAACAGGTGAATAGTAAAAAATAGGAAAACGTTTTCCAACTTTCACGGAAAACTACAGCCAATCAAACATGCCCTTAGTCTTAACAGAAAGAAAAAGTAATTTTTTTGCCACAGTGGCCACAACCTTCCTGAATATGTGGCGACCATATCTGGATGCAGCTCCTTTGTAATTCCTAAACGTAGGTTGTATTCTCCTGCAGGACTAAGACACTGCAGATCGCTTGTGTGCAACAAGTTAGAAGGGCTTAAATAAAGAAAAAATAATGCAGGAATCAAAGAAAAATTGAAGCTACCAAACAAGGCGAAAGGATTGTTAATAGAAAGCAAGCAGAAAGACATGAAATGCATAAATAAACATTACATTGCCACTGGGATCATCAAACTTGGCTTGACGGAACAACTGATGCATCCGAACAATTTGCTGTGCGGTCAGAGATTTAACAGGCATTTTTGGGCTAAATTCTGAACCCATTTCCCCTAAAACATAAAGATACATTCAGCTACTGACTGACTGGAAGTTCTTGAAAATTACAATTATCTATTAGGGAGGTCAAATTTGACCCTCACTTCCTTGGTCATTAAAGTAATACTTGCTGCTAGTTAAGTTCAATTACTGTAAAAACAGGCAGTTATGTCAAATGCGAATAGTTTGTCCTTAGTCAAAGCAAAACTTGCCGCTGCTTAAGTTTCACTAGCTATACAAATCTGGACTTATACAAGAAACCATTTCTCCATATGTCTTTCATGCGTGCCACTGAATTATGATACATCAGCGAGAAACAATCAGTTGCAGGTCTTACCAATTAATCGCTCAGCATAGGCTTTCCCAACATTTACAAATTCATGCTGAAGGAATTGCAAAAGGTACTGCTTCGAAGTTTCAGCAATAAGTCTTTTGATCAAAAGCAAATCAACAGCAGAAGGATGGTACTTTGTCTCCACGGGAATCGGAGGCATTATATCTGTCCTCCTAGCAAATCTTACAGTGACATTTTTGCTGAAATGAACAAAAAAAAATATCATCATTTGGTTTGTTAAATAATCATGTAATGAAGGACAGAGTAGGATGGGTTGACAAGAGAGTGAGTACTCTGGTGTTTCTGAGAGAAACTTGAATAGAAGTTGAGCATAGGGAGTGATGACAGCCATTTGACGCATATAGTGCAGTATTTTGGACTGAAATACAAACAAAAAAGTAACAAACTTTGGAAATAGTTCCAGCATAGTGAACTGAGAAACACGCTAGATTTAACATCAGACACAAAATAGAGTTAACTCAAATATAGCAAAGGTAGATTGAATTTCAGTAAGATATAACGATTAAATAATTCATACACGGTAACTTGTCCAATTTCCCTCAATAACTATCTGAATTTCAGCTCCATGCCATGTTTCCTTGTTCTCTCTTTTCTCATGAACATGAATGTGAGGAACATTCCTACAAATTAATGAATTATAACACCATTATGTTGTGAAATCAAGGAAAATAAAGTTATGACATCTCTGCTTGAAGTCTGAAGAATAGCTGTGCCATACCGATGAATATCTATATCCAGCCTACAAAATGAAGTGTAATTTTGGCTCTTCATTGATGAAGAGATCTCAATGGGCAGCCCAGTACTCATTTTCGACCAAATCAATGCCTGCACATTTTAAAGAAGATAAATTTTATGTCCTAACAGGATTAAAACAACACATCTGTAACAGGAAACATAGCAGCTATGTAATATGATGATCAAGAAAGCAGATAGGCTTCAAGTATCAATGTACTAACAAATTTTGAAGTATATAATCTTATATGAACACAGAAACAGACTGATAGACAAACAGAATGAAATTTATACTTCAATGCCTTACCATCTTGGCACCAAGTCCAAATTTTCCGCGTGTCTGCTTCAGACCGTACTTCGTTCCAGATAAAACTGCACAAACAATTCTCTTAAAAAGGTAAAAATCATAGAGCTATTTATATATGGCAGGTTAAAATATCTCCAAGAGACATATCCTACTTGTAAGACTCTCAAAGGGAAAAAAAAAAAAAGGTAATCAGATTCAAAACCTCGCCCAAACATATTTGGTATATCATCGTGGGGCATTCCTCTTCCATTATCCTAGATTGGAAACACAGTACAATCAGGATACCATTTCTACAGAGAATAACCCATTTCAACCTCCAATAAGTTTCAAAATTTTATCAAAACCTGAGTGGATGGAACTAGATTGTACCTTACATGTCACCCGATAATATGAGGCTTCACGGCTTTTCAAGGGCTTACTAGTCGCTGATACTTTGACTTTCTTCCCAACAGAAGCATTCTTTGCCTGAATCTCTTGAAGTCGTGCTTCCCTTGGCAAGCCTTTTCTAAACATCGGAACTCAAAGAAAATGAGACATTGTGATATAACCTTTATGTAGCCATCACTTTATGAACAGGCTTCTTTCCTAAGCATTAATTTTTCACATAAACATCATCGTGAAATCTAAACAAGTTTACATGTGATCACCTACAAAACGCTTGTCAAAATTATTACACACCTCACGAGCCTTGACTGTCTCAAAATCATCATATAGTTCTTCATCAACTCGTTCATGATCAGCAAGACCAATCATGGAATTGAACTTGCTTCTCCCAATCTCTTCACTGCAGCAATAAGAAATTGAGCAACAAAATCAATAAAATGCGATATTAGAGGTCCAATGAAGATTATACATTACATGCATAAATACTACTTACATTGTTATCTCTACAATGGGAAGTTCAGAGATTGACTCGGCTGAATCAAGCGAATTTTCAACAAGCTCTCTCACAGTAGTGTACAGACTTTTTCCTGGCTGAAAACTCCCATGGAAAGACAGATGACGGCATTGAAAACTTTACAAGCTGATAATTGCTCTATCAAAAAGGTTCCATTTTGCATATATGAAAAATTCTACCTCAAACTTTTTTCTCTCTGAAATACATTAAACTCTATTTGGCCTCACTACTTTTGAAGTATAATGAAAACATTATATGTTTCCTCTTTTAAGTCCTGAGGTACTCAAAACCTCCCAGTGCCTAATTATCGAGACAACAAGAATGATATTAAATAAAAAATTTATATATATTCTGATGCTTGGATTGCGATATTCAACACAAAAATAATCTTAAAGGAATTGGGGCAGCAACAGGCTGAGTGGGGGGGACTGCAGCGACATTGAATTTCAATTGCGGAAGATGTGACAACTTTTTTGATGCATTTTACATGATGAGAATATTTTATCTCAAGCTGGGAAAGGAAATTGCATAAGAAAAGTCTTCTTCCATGTGACCCATTTTTCTTTTTGACAAATGGAATTTCGTAGCAAATTTTAATTACCAGTGCAAATAAAGAATGTAATAGCTACCAAAATCTAATGACCACTCTCAGCACACTAATCGCTGTATAAACAAATAAAGCTTACATTGTCAAACCCAGCAATGTTCTTGTTATCTGCAAAAAACTCAGCCGGAGATTCTGTAAAACAATAATAACAATATCAAAACAGTAAATTCAACAACAATAAAAAAAAAACCAGAAATAAGAAATTAACAAGACGTCAACATACTTTGTTTAAGAAGTTGGGCACCCTTGGGTTTTCTGGGTGTCTTTGATTTTGACTTCTGAATTTCAGCTGGGCTATCACCGCTTCCTTCTGAATCCATCTTGATTTTTTCGCACACAAAAACACGCACAGTGTGAAAATCAAAAAACGGAATCCCTGAGGTGGCTTTATGAATTCCTCTCCCGCGCTATTCACGCCAATTTCTTCAATTTCAGTAAAATCACAAATGGGAGTCAAATCAGAAATGTCCATGGAATACAGATATTGGGCTTTTAATTAATGGACCCATATCATAGAGCCCAAAATTGTTGGATTACTGGGTTGGGCTCGTTGTGTTGGACCATAACTTTTGGCCACTGCTTAGCTTGATGGAAAATGGAGGGTAGTAATAGTATTTAGTGGAAATTACAGATACTAATAGATTTCAAAATAGGAAAAATTCATAAGTAAGAGTATAAGTATAGCCCATTTCAATAATAAAAAAATAAGTTTCAAATTCTAAAATTTAGATTTTTGTGAAAATTTATTTATGATTTAATTAATTACGTATATATATTTTATTAATTAAAATATATAAAAATCACAAATCTATACAATTTGGTCACAAAATTATTTATTGATCATATATTATCAAATTAATTAGTCACAAATTATTTTACGGTCATCATTCAAAAATTTCATAGGTCATAATTTATTCATCGGTCACAAATCAAAAAATTTAAACCACAATTTATTTATAGGTCACAAATCACAATTATTATATGTCACAACTTATTATACAGCCACAAATTATCAGATTATTAATCACATATTAACAATTTTTTGAGTCACATATTATTTCTTAGTCACAAATTATCTTTATTATTGGTCACAAATTTACCAATTTAGTAGCCACAGTCAACCAAATAATCCATGACCACCACCGTCTCCACCACACCACGATGATCAACCAAAAAATTCTCAAACGTACCATCACTGCCACCACTACCACCACTCCAACCAAAACCAATGTCTCACCACCATCAACCACATGTACCATTATCGCACCGCAATCGCCAGATCCACCATCACAGCCACCACCACAAAATTGTCACCACACAAAACACCACCCAAAATTGTCACAACATAAACATCACCCAAAATCACCACTACACAAACACCATCACCTCCACCACACAAAATCATACACAACACCACAGTCGCTGCCACGAAATCTGCACCACACAAAACACCACCCAAAATCAGGCAAAACCACCACAGTAAGCAAAACACCATTGGTCGCACCTCACCAATGCAACTCAAACCACCACCACAATAACACAAACCAACCACCAAAACAATGAAAAAAAACCATCAGATCGCGTCACCCATGACATCCCACACACAAACCACCATCCACATCCACCATCACCACCGTAAACCGCACAGTAGATTGAATCGAAAAATCTAAAATGAGGTAGCGAAGCGATGCAGACCACCGTAGCAACGCTGCCTCGTCACGCTTCTCTATTCAGTCCGCAACAAGATGGTGATGCGCCTCGTTGCTCGTAGCTCCGCTTTTGCGGGAGAAACGTAGAGAGAGAGATGATAATGGGGAGAGAGAGAGAGAGAGAGAGAGAGAGAGAGAATTAAGGTTTGTGATGTTTATTTAATAAAAATATTAATTAAAATAAAAATATCTGATTTTTGAATTATAAAACTTCTCTTCTGATTTTAGGGGAATTAAATTACAAATCAACTTTCATAAGAATTAATCCCTAACTCGCAATAGTAGCAATGAAAAGGGTGAAAATCTGGTCTTGCGGAAAGAAATCGGCCATAAATCTAAACGAAGCCTTGTTGGGGTGCCATTTAGACCTCAATAGATGTCAACTCGGATTATATACAAACGAGATGAAAAGTAGGGGTGAACAAAAAAATAGTCAATCCGCCAAATCAAACTAAACTGCAATTTTGTAGTTGGTTTAGATTTAAGTAGATTTTCCAAAACATTAAAAATGCGTTATCTTTCCCATTTTCGAAAACGAGTTTTTGAAAACGACTGAAAATTTTGTGAAGAAAACAGAGAACAACTTTTTTACGTTTTGACTGTTTTCTTCACAAATCTGTCAAAACTCAAAAAACACGGGTTAGGAAATATTTTTTCAAAACGACAAAAAGAACGAGTTTTCAACAATTTTAAAATGGACACCAAAAACACAAAACACAAAACGAATTCAAAACTCAAAACACAAAACTGAAATACGAAGAGAACGCCCCTTAGTTTCGATCATTTCAAAATTGAACCAAACTGTTTGAAAAATATTAGATTTAGGTTTTGGTTAATAAAAGCCGCTAAAAATCAAAATCGAAAAGTTCACCCAATTAAAAAAAAAGAAGCTATTTTATCCAAAATATATTATTTTTTATCTTAATTTATACTTCAAAATTTTGCCCTCTTTGAGGGCTATTATATTATAAAGAGAAATTTGGGGAAAATAATGTTTTAAATAGTGATTTTTTTAGATTATAAGGTTAAAAAATAGGGAAATTTTTTTGGATATACTTGCAAAATATTTTATTGTGTAAATGTATTGTTAAAAATAAGTATGAGAATTAAAAATTGGAATAATGGTTATCAAACAGGTGCTATTAGTAATTTACTTGTTAGGGGTGTTGTTATGTTGAGATTTCACGCCAATATATTATTTTTCGATTGTTTAAAAGATGTTAGTGTAATGTCTCTAAAATCATGGTTTGAAATCAAATTGATCACAAAAAATGGTTCAATTTGAAAAATGAAATGATTTGATTTGATTTGATTTGAAATTTTTTCTATTCAATTAAAATTGTCTGATTTGCAACTACTTCAAAACGTCCAAAATTAATCGTGTTCACCCTAAAAAAGACATGAAGCGTAAAAGTCAAGTTTTAAACCTTGTGAAACTTAGGCGCGCCTAAACGAAGTCTACTCGTAGAGTATGTTTGAACCACATTATTTTAAAAGAATGTATTTTGGAATGGTAGATTGATGGAGAATGTGTGATTAAAAAATGAGAAAAAATTTTAGATTTACGTGTAATATTATTTTATTGAAGAATGTGTTATTGAAATGATGTCAAATCACTATTTAAAAATGTATTTTTTGAAAAAAAAAAATGTGGCTCAAACATAGCCAGAATAAAGCATTGTCCTATTTTAAATATTATTTTAATTATTCTTAAGTCAATAATTAATATATGCCTTAAAAATTATAAAAATGTCATGCGCTCATATGGTTCCCATTATTCCACATTATAATGAGAGGAATAGTAAATTTTTTTGCAAAATGTACGGTTAAAAAGAATGAAATGTTTTTGAATTTGTGTGTAATATTATTTTTTATTGAAAAATGTGTGGTTGATAAAAAGAAAGAGAAAAATGAATTGTTATTTAATGGGAAATAATGAGGGTCAAACGGGCAAAATACATTGTAAGTTTTTTTTTGTTTCAAAAAAAAAAAAATAATAATAATTCTCAAAAATTGAATTCCTGCATATAATTCATGCACGCTGTCTGTTTGTCAGTTTTCTTCATTATCATTTGACTTTTTTACACTAGTTTTTTCTTATAATGTTAGTGACATGTTTTTTGCCAGTTCATGCAAATTGTTGTGACCATATTGTATGCCTCGATGTTATTGGGGTTATTGAATCATTTTAGAGAGTTGCAGAATCAAGCTTAGCTTCTGAATTCGATATGTTGCGGATGATTTAGTTATATGTATCACTGATAGATCGTTTAAAAAATTAAAAATTCAACAAGCAGATAATTCAGAGGTCAACTCATTCAACCAAGCTTTATGCAAATTATGTAAAGAATAGTGATGTTACGGTTCAGGTACACCTGAGGAGCAGGTGGAAGGTGGCTTTAGGGATTTGTTGGAGTAAATCGATCTAAAACTTTGCATAAATGCCTTACTCAGCAATTAAATGATTTAAGTAATAATTTGAATACAAAACGTGTTAATAAAGAAGTTATTCCATAGTCCATAAAGGTCGCTAGACCTCGTCATCTAGTGAGAGCAAAGACTCCAAATTTTCTATCCAAGCATGGGAATTGTTGGATACACTTTTGGATACACTCATGATGATTCGGAGGAAGCAATGGATTTCTCGAATTTTATGTATAACAAAATGTGCAAAAATTCCTTCAACTTGTGAGAATGTGACTATGAGTCAGAGAGACTAAAATCTACGTAGGGGAATCGAGTCGATTAGCTGGTCGAAATTTGAGACTCGAGCTCGAGGTGCAAGCTTTTTTGCGAATCAAATTTTTGCTCTCTCAAAAAAAGAGGCTCGACCAGAGCTTTCGACTCAAGCTTTTTCAAGTCGAGCTGGGCCGGCTCTTTTTTTGGCTCTCTTCCTCCTGTGTTACTGCCTTAAAAAGTAGCATATTTGCTGCTGTCAATTTTTTTTTAATTAATATTTTTCAAGCTCGTGGGCCAAGCCCGAGCCTAGGCTCGGTGTATACGGGCCTGGATTTGGCTTTTCACAGGCCGAGTCCGGACAGCTCGAGCCCTCGAGCTTTTTTGTCATCCCTAAATCTACATATAACGACAAGGTGCATGACTGTATGAAGCATATTTTATTTTATTACTATTGAATTTTTCCATTTTTTATTTTCCAAAACTCTAGAATCAAAGTGAACAAACTATGTTTACAAGTTTTCAAGTCGCTAGCAACAAAAAAAAATATTTATTTATATATTTGTATAAGAATATCGAAATGCAAAAAAAAAAAAAAAAAAAAGGTAAATTTACAAGAACCTTTTATTGGAAATATTTATATATATATTGTTTAAATTTGCTCGAACTTTTGTCGAACTCGTGAAAAATTACTAGAGCATTGTTATCATCTCTGTCATTTTCAAAAGTAGAGAGTGATGATGATGAAACACAAATATACGATTGGCTATGCAGATTTCTTTAGATTGGTCGTGCTATAATCAAACTAAGTTAAATTATTTACAGAAAGTTCCTCCTACTTATAAATTTGATAAATAATCGTGACATTTAATTTAAATCAATTCAACGCTCGATATCTTATTGATCTCAAGTTATTATAATTAATTCTCTCATGATCTTAGTGAATTTCATATCGAGCATTTGATGGACTTAAATTTAGGAGTAGACCCAGAATTTTGGCATAGTAGGAGCGAAGCAAAAAATGAGCTAAAAAAATGTGAAAGAAACCAGAAAAAAAATAAAAATCTCAAAACTCAATCGAAAATTTTTGAAAGTTCAGTAAGGTAGCCTACCTAGTTCGACCCTTAATGGGTCCGTCACCACTTAAATTAACGATCACGATTATTTATCAAATAAGTATGTCAAATTTATGAGTAGAAGAAAATGTTTCGAATTATTAATATAGCATGTTAATCACAGGTCATAATCGACAATATATATATCAATAATCTAACAACTTTCTTAAAACCCAGGAAAAAATATTCAACTAACTATAGTCCCATGCCTTGAATATAATTGTCTTTTTCGAAAAGTTGATTAAATGGGGCTATTTTGCCAAGTTCATTAAAGAGGGCACGCCCTTAAATATTCTCTACCTATCTATTTATGTTGATTTCGAGTATAGGTACGTACCCTTTTGTTCGTGTCTGGCTGCCCATACAAATTACTCCTATTTGTGAAGAAAATAACGTGCTCATGGTATGGACAAATGGGACCACGGTAAGGGCCAAGATTGAATAACGTGCCATAGCCTAATCTGTTCTAGAAATATTGTAATTTAAAAAAGTTATAACTTTAGAGGAAATAGCACGTACATCTATTACACCATTTTTTTAATTTTTTTTTTTAGATTAGGCATCATTACTCACGTCCACACTTGTCCGTTCCTAGGTCTTAATGTGAGGATAAATCGAGAGATATGCTCAAGTTGGCCAAGGTATAAGTGCGTTTCACTGAACTACCCTAAATTCTCCTTCTTAGAATTCGAATTCGTGACGTGCCAGTTGCATAGTTTTTTCTCCCCCATCCTTTGCCAACTTGGATATGCCCCCGAGGGCATTTGTTACACTATTATTGATTCATCGACGAGTAGTAACTTTTGCTACGATTGACCGTTTGACATGCGGTTAAGGATGCGAAACTAGACCGTGAACACTTTAAAATGGTGTTAAAAATGCAATATTTCGACTTCGTTTAAGATTCCCATAATAATTCAAAAATTTGAGCAATAAATACGTAAGGAAAAAAGGGGACGGGGATGGCTGTGTGGGGTGTGGAGGTGGGTAAAAGGGGGGGCGGTGGTGCTGTCAGGGAAATAATTAATGCACGCTAGCCATATCAACTTTTTTGAATTTTTGTACGTGTTCTGTGAAAAATATCATGTATGTGTAGCATTATTCGTTATATAATTCATTAGATAATAGTCAAAAGAAGTTGTTGAAGTATAAATTGATATAATAAATAATATATTTTGGATAAAATAAGTAATGTTTTTTAATTTTTATCAATGATTGGGTGAAAGGGTTCGTGGGGATTTTAACTATCAAAGATTCAAACATAAACTAAACTATTTTCAAATGGTTTGAATATTCGATCTTGAAACTATCAAAACTTAAATCACGTGGACACAAATCAACATTTACAAAGTCATTTAACGGGTTGACAGTTACCCCTACCTTGAGCCCCAAATTTAAGGCAATACTACATATGTGAAAATATGGATCATGCTACACTTACTTACAATCTCTTACTAATTCTTTTACTTACTACTCACAATAAAAGGT
Organism: Osmanthus fragrans; assembly: GCA_019395295.1. NCBI lineage: Eukaryota > Viridiplantae > Streptophyta > Magnoliopsida > Lamiales > Oleaceae > Osmanthus > Osmanthus fragrans. The sequence continues at coordinate 26,590,209 of CM033355.1, read as the reverse complement.
GGGGACCACATTATTGGATTATTTTATTCACGCGGAGCCCGCATGTAATATGAATAGTAAGTAATGCATGTAGTAATCCATTTTGTACATTTAATGTAATCTGTGAAAATATTCTCTGAAATAGCCATTCCACAACGTTTTTGAGGATATTTTTCCAATTATTATTATTATTATTATTATTATTATTATACAATGAGCTAATTAAAGGAGCACTTTTTATTCGTAGCATGTTGTATGCAATAATTCCACAGTAGTACACCCAATAAATGTAAGGGAAAACAACATAGTACCCATATTATATATTATCTTCTTCGATTCATATTTCAATTTATTGAAGGACCACAATTATAAAATGATTTTTTGTTTGACCATAGTGCCACATTTGTTGTAGTTAGGATATAATTGCATGGTCACGTGTATAGGGTTTGTGTGACAAAACATTTTATAAAAATTTTAACATATTTTAATAAAATTTCTTATCGAAAATTTGATTAAAATTGTGAGCTCATAAGTATGTAATTAAAATTAAAATTTGATGAGATAAAATTTCAATTAAATATCTAAGCTAATATACAAATAGATGGCATCAATTTATTTATGTGGGGAAAACACGTGAATTATGCCAGTTCTGTCTTGTTAGTCGTAACCTAATGTGGCCTATCATAACACCACAATATGATAGTAATTTTTCCAAAAGATATATCTATTCCTCGATAAATGGTATTTTTTCTAAAGATAATCCCCACTCTAGATTTGGGAACAAGAATCTGGAATGTGACAATCCATAGACATAATTTAAAAATTCAAGATAAGTAAACCATACTCCATAGTAGATATTGTAAATAAATAAATAATTTCATTTCAATGATTGTATGTATATATATATATATATATATATATATATATATATATATATATATATATATATATATATATATTATTGTTATGACCGGGTTCTAAAAATACGCGAGAAAAAAGTTGTTTGTAAGTGATAAATAAAATAATAAAATTTAATCCGTAGGAGCGTAATTAAACATCAAGATTTATGATGCGAAGTGTAATATATAAACCACACAGTTCATAATTAAAACCAAAGAAGAAGAAGAAAGAACATGAAAACAGCAATCCGAGACAAATGATGACACTTTCTCCATAAAGCAATATAGCCCTGCAACGGTGCCTACGGTTCACGACACTTGTCTCCTAAGATACAACGGATTCAATCTTGTGATAGCAGCACATCAAACCACAAGATAATGACGAACTTCAATAGATTTTCCTCTCTACAAAGGAACAACTTTTGAAATGAATTTGGGAGAGTTTTGACAAGAGAATTATGTTATGCTTGATGCACAAATGGTATGAAATGCAAAAGGGACGTCCAAATGGTCATATATATAGAGGATGATGGGGTGTGGGTGAAGTATTGTGACTCAAAACTCAAAAGACATGGGATTCAATTTTTTCCCACTGGTCGCCTGATTTCTCGCTCAAACGACACTTACAGAGAGTTTGTCACTTGATTGACACCTTCGCTTGAGCGAAACCATTTGTTGCTCGAGCGACAGTATTATCTGAATTTTCTCTATTTTCCTTCCATCTTTGAATCGCAAATTCACAGGTCGATCACGTTTCGAAGCGGCAAACAATTTGCATAAATAGATTAAGTTTAAGTATTTGACCGAAATTGACATGAGTCACACTTTCAATGTTTGATTTTCGATTTTTAACCAATTTTTCTCAAGTTTTAGACCAATTTTCAACTTATATATTGATAAGTGCGTTTTACACACTTATTTAGACCACAAAATATGGCTAATTGTGAACGTATATGTTGAAATATGGCTTAATTCAATACAATTTGTATTTGTAGGGTTACATTGATGGACGAAACGAAAAGTATGCGAAAAATGACTAAAACGGAAGAAAACAAAAGTCCAGGGACCAAATTGTAAATTTCTAAAAGTTGTCCCGAAAATTGAATCGAGTATGGAGATGGACTAAGTACAAATTGGTGAAGTCATGGAATGATTGAAGAAAGAAAAAGAAGAAGTGAAGTCAAGATAGGAAAGAATAAAATTTGGGGACCAAAATGAAGGAACTTGAAAATTATTCATTTTAAGCGGTCGCCCAGACCCATGCAGGGAATCCAGGAGCCAAATCCATCAAGTCAAGCGGTCACTTGGTTCATTTGTGGCGCGAAAAATTTAGTTTCCTTATTTGAATCAACTATTTATGGAAACGTATTTTAACCTCCTTTATAACCCTAAACACGTCCAGAATAGAGGGTTACACATTATTTACCACTTTTGACATATTGGAGAGTAGGAAAAAGGTGAAAAATGAAAAGATTGATATCAAAATTCAAAATTTCACTTCAAGGATTGATAGGGTGATGTCTTCTCTTATTTATTTCTTTTGTTTTCTTAGTTTTTCCATACTAGGTTAGATTTTATTGTGTTAGGTGAACGATGTACCATGTGATGTGATGTGATATTTTAATTTCTAGTTTTATAGTTTTGATGTTAAAATGCGTTTTGAATTGATAAATTATTTATATACATTGACTTGAGTCCATAATTATTATGCATATGATTATGTGATTTGTAGTAATTTATTTCATCTATTCGAAAGAAGATAAATAGATTAGACAGGGTATAAATTATCGTAGGGTCCGATAGGGGATATAGATATACCGTTGTACTTTACGTGAATCTCTAAGTGTTCATATATATTCATGCATTTTTATATATTTGTTCCCGTCATAGAGATATAGTCGGTGTCTTATATGAAAATAAGTTCAAATTTAATCGAAAGAGAGACTTGAATAAAATAAGAACATTGGTTCATCACAATTCATACGTGTTGTCAAATTATAGAATTAAGGTTGAAATAGATCGTTGCATGGGGATTTGTGAACCTACTACGCATTTTATTTGATTATTATCTCAAACTTGCATTTAATATTATCATTGCACATAGTGAAATTTGTATTTAATTCGATAATTCATTCTCTTTTGCATCTTTAGATTACTTAGTTTTATTGTAATTTAGTTATAAAAACTCAAACCACGTATTTTATTTCGGTTAAGGTCGAATTAAGTACAGTCAAACTATTAAATCTCCGTGGCAACGATACGTGGACTTAAAAATTCACTTTATTACTTGAAACGAACCGTGCACTTGCGGTACTATAAGTTGATCCTTGACTTATTGTTTAGTTAATTCTCAACAATGAAGGTCGTCGAAATTCATTGAAATGAAACATAACCTCATGAAGGTATATCGCACTGCAATTCGTAGGCACCAACACAATTTTGAAAACAAAACTTAATAAATTTAGACAAGGTATGTGAGGATTTAACAAAGAATTTGATGGTTTCTTTATTGGAGATTGGCGATTAATATACTACTTCCACGATGAATTGAGGACCAATGTTACAATTTTCTCTTTTGAGTATTACATGGGGATATTGAGGATATACAAGCGATTGGAAGTCCTTCAATAGATATTGAATAGTGAAAGTTGCATAATTGAACATCGACTTATTGTTCTATTAACTCTCAACAATAAAGAAAGATATAATCCACTAAAATGAAACATAATATCATGAAAACATAATGCATTGTAAATTTGTAGGCACCCACACAAATTTAAAAACAAAACCTAACTTAATAAAGTTAGACATCTGAAAGGCATATGACGATTTAACAAAAAAATTGGTGGAATTCTTTATTGGACTTGAAAAATAAATTGAGGGTCGACGTTTCAATTTTCCCTTTCGATTTTGACAGTATTACAGTCCATGAATATTGAAGTGTTTAGAACTCCATTAATCACCAACCTATTGTGGTGATGAGTGAACATGGATTGAAAACAAAAACTGAACTATATAATATTCAAGTTTTCATATTGTTTAGAATTAATTAATAGTACACTAGTCAACTATTCAAATGTCATAAATATTTCTAAGGCTAGTAAAATGACAAATGCCCTAAATATCTCAAAATAAAAGAGTTACAATCCCGAAATATTACATTCAAGAAACATATGAACAAAAATAGATATAATTGTTTGGGATTAAATCCTATTCCTTTTTACGAGAACTATAATAAAATACAATATAAAATATTGACAGAATATACATACAAATTTATAGTGATCGACTTACAATTCATGTCTCTCCACCCACAAAATTAATCCCTTATAATTCTATATATAGTATGAATAGTATGACAATCTAGTATATGTGTAGAATTCATATATACCTTTGAAAAAATTGCGACTCCAAATATGCAGTCTAAAACTCTTCCGCACGTAGTTATTCGAAATTCTAAAATATGCATAATGTAATATAACGTAGAATATAACAACAATTCGTTTTTTAATCTATGAGTACTATGCAATCTTCGATTTTTCCTCTTCCTGTATCATTTTTAAGAATAATGCGATAGAGTAAAATAATTAAAATTAAATAAATATTTTCTTTACAATGAATTGGAAGGTATTCGTGAGATATTCGTTATAACTAGTATTTTTCAATATTCTATTATGAAAACAATGTTAAATATGACACTATAAATAACTACATATAAAAAAATTCACTATTGCTTGAAAATTCATTGATTAATGTTTGTTATTTGTATAAAATAAACATCTTATAAATTTATTTTCATCATAGTGAATTATTATATTGATGAAAGATGACGCAATCTTATATTGAGGCGAACCACTATAGATCTTGTGTGTTATTGTGTCTATTTTTTAAATTTTATTTTTGCTAATTTTTTGTTATTTGTGGTAGGCTGGAAAAAAGTCTCGAACCGAATCGATTTGATCCGAACTAGAATCAAATCGAACCGAGCGGTTCTTCTGAAATTAAATACCTAAATGGGTACCCGAATCTAGAATCGAAATTTGGTTCCGTTCTCGGTTCTAGATCAATAATCGAATAAGAATCGAATCTTTTTAAATTTTTAATTTTTTTATATTATATAAATCAAATTATTTAACTTTTTCTAAATAAATTAGTAAATTAACAAATTATTTTCAATTAACAAATTAACAAATAGTTGGTAAGTATTAACAATATTTTAAAGTATTTTTTTATTTCTATGACTTCTAATTTCTATTTCTTTATTTTATGTAGACTTAAATGTTTGAAACAAATAAATTATTGATATGAAATGGATCACCGATATTTTAGTATTAGTATATGTTTTTTGGTATTTGTATACATTGTAAATTAATTTTATTGTACAACTTACTAATTATATGTTATTAAATTGAACTACGTCAATTTGTGAAATTAAGATTGAATGTGATATTAGTTATTTTTATTATAAATGTTAAAAAATTTAATAATGGTACGGAACCAAACGGAATTGAATGGAACCGAATCGAACCTGAACAGGTCCATAATTATATTTGGACCCGACGATTCCATTTACTAAATACCCAAAATTTTTGGTTCGGTTCGATTCTCTTCAGAACCGAACTGGACCATATCCAACCCTAATTTGTGGTAGCACTTGATGGTATTCTTCCTTGTACCTCGAGAAGAAATCAGTGGTCCTATTCAGCAAAGACGAAGCAGCCAAGTCTCAGCTCCAAAATTCATTCTCTTCTTCGAGAATTGGGTTTCCCTTTATCCTTCAAGGTTTCTAAAACAGTTTGTGCGGGGAAGTGGCATTGTCCTTTCATGTTTATCAAGGAAGGGAGATTGAAAGATCAGGTGAATAGATCATAAAGAAGCAAAGAAAGTTGTTGTGCTAGATTTAATAGAATTTAAATGAAGAAAGTTGCTTGATGTTATTTCTTAATTAAAAGAATGGTAATGTATCCCGCGTTGAAAATTGAGTATTTCAGACTACAGTTTAGGGTTGATAGTGTAGAATGTCAATTGAACTCTTGAGAATTTATTTATTTTTTCCTTTGTTCGTCAATAATTCATAGTACACTAGTCTTGTAAGGCTGATTAACGTCACATGATATGCCCTTAATATCTCAAAATAAAGGAAGCATAATTTTGAAAAATTAATAAATTCAAGAACCAGATGAACAAAAATGGATCTCATTGGCTGGATACAACCATTATCCCTTCGTATGAGAGCAAAGATAGATGGAAAAAAATGAAAACACGCAACACTAACTTGCACCCATCGACGTCTGAGCTAAGTTAACTTGTCTTTGGAAATTCTTATAATGGAGAAAATGGTTAAAATGTTTTTTCATCATGTTTCTACATGCAATGGCGGAGTCAAGTGGGGTCCGCGGGGTTCTAGGCTCTCACTTAAATTTGAAAAAAATAAAATAAAAAATTATTTATGACTTTTTTTTTTTTTAAATTAGGCTCACTGAATTCGAATTCCAGTTCCATCACTACTCACGTCACTCACATCTACAAAGCTAAACCTCTAAAACCCTTAATATGATTCATATAAATGTTATGGCAACATATATATTAACCCATAAGAATTTTTCGACCACATGAAGGTAAATTTTGTTTTTTTGTTTTTGGATTTTATCAATTTATGTCCCTAACTGAGAACCAAACACTGTAATATTAAGCTAGCATTATGGATTTGACTCTTGAATAAATACAAGTGTACAAGCAGCCTTTCACCCTGTACCCTTGGAGGCATAACTTACAATTTACCCCCCTCACGATGCTCTAGGGCAGAGATGATGTGGCACCCTCAAGATTGAAGTTCAACCTTTTTTTTTTTTTTTTTTTAAGCTAGCATTACTAACTGTAAGGGTCCGTTTGATAGCAAGGATGAAAAATAGGTGGAAAGGAATTGAATTGCAGGGAATTGAATTGCTTGGAATTATTTTACCGGGAATTGAATTAAAGGTGTTTGATTGGTATAATTTTCCACATTTCTATTATAATACGTTTGGCTTTATTTTTTTTATGTAAATTGTCAATTAAATGAATAATTTTTTTTACCATTGGTGACAAAATATGTTTAGATTGCCAAAAAAAAATAAAAAAAATAAAAATTTTATTTTTTATTTTTACGTTTGGCTTTGTTTTGCATGAAATTTGTCAATTAAAGGGATAAATTTTTTTACACTTTATCTTAGAATTTGTTTATATTGCTAAAAAAAAAAAAAAAAAAAAAAAAAGGTGGAAACCAATTCCCACCTATATAGCAAGTCATTGAATTCCACGGAATCACACTTCAAGTAGTTGTACTTTGGAATTGGGTGGAAATCAATTTCATGGAAAATAAACACTATCAAATAGCGTAAAATTGGAAGTTGGAATCGAATTCTAACTTTCAGGGAAAATTTTGACGTATCAAACACACCCTAAATGATCCAATATGACAAGAAGTGATTCTCTGCATGTCTACTTTTCTCTCTGGAAAAAGTTGCAGGTATGTGCCTTGCTTTACGGGTCTGTACAGGACACGCACGGGGTGGATGGGGTGATATTTTTTGATAATATTTTAAGAATAATGCTATTTCACCACTTTGGTTGACACTTTGAATGATCCGATTCCACCACTCTCCTCACACGGGATCGGGTACCATCCCATTAAATTTAATATTTTTGCCTCCCATGTGAAGGGAATGGTGGGGTCGAAGTCATCCAAAGTGTCAACCAAAGTGGTGAAGTAGCATGGTCCATATTTTAATCACATTGATCCCATCCCATATAACGTGGGTGTTCTGTAAAAATTCTGTAGATCATACCTTATACATATGACATTTTCCTCTCTATATAAAGGACTCTAAGTTCAAGCTTCCGACTAAGTACAAAATCTTGATTTTCCGATCAAAACTACTCAGTAAAGTTTCTGATTTTTTTCTATTCCTCCGACCGGGTATCCGGTCGATACAGCATTTGTTCTCCACCGTTTTTCTTGCAAAGAGTGCTCAACAAACTTAGAATAACCTGAATCAAACGAAAAAAATATGTTGAACCTTAGTATCTCCAAATCACAGACTAGTTATCAAATCCTACTTCCAAATTACAAGCCCTTTATCTTCGGTAAAGGGAATGCTTCTTTTGCAGGCAATCCGAAGTTTAAGTCGGTAAGAAAACAAGAAAATGTTTGTGTTGGACGAGGAAGTAGCGCGATAAAGGCGGTGCAAACCTCGGCCGAGAAATCGACCACCACCACCAGCACTACAGCGGTCATTACTGTGCAGCAAACGGTGGGTGGAGCCCTCACTCACTTAGGGTTGAGCCGAGGAGCCGATGATATAGGTGATGTTCTCGGCAGAACCCTCCTCGTAGAGCTTGTTGCTGCTGAGCTTGACCCTCGTAAGTATATATATATATACCCCCATTTGCTACCAGAGCAAAATATTTGAATAACTAAGAACAATTTTTTTTTTCAAAAGATCATTAGGGTTTACACGTCTTTATGTGTATTTTCTTAAATCATTTGATACAAGTTTTATTAAGGATTGATTTACTTATTTTTTTATTTTTTTAGTATAGCCATTAAGTTTTTGTCATCCAATATAATTTAAATAATTTTTTTGTCGTCATTTAGAGCTGGTTTGATGGCCATTTTCTCTGGAAATTTTTTTTATTTTGAAATAGTGATTTGATGGAGAATGTGTGGTTAAAAAGATAAGAAATTTTTTTGAATTTACGTATAATATTATTTTATTGAATAATGTATGATTGAAAAGAAAAAAAAGAAAAAAAAAAAATACATTTTATTATCTATTTTGCGTAGACATTCATCGGTCATAATTGTTAAATGGATAGGGGAATAGAGTAAATACATGTAACCAAATGAAGGGTAATTAAGGCATTTTCTTTTCTTTTTTTTGTTACATAAAGTTATTGCTCCGTACAGTACAACTTTTTGCAATGTTAGCATATACAATTTTATATTGACGACGTATAGTGAATTGCCTCAAAATCTGATAAATTGATTAAAAAAAAGCAGCACCAGACACGGGCTTAATGTGTAGGGCAAACACGAATAATTTCATGCAAGTAATGAAATCAAAAGTCTAATCAGCTAAAAGCACATTAATTGACAAGGAATTCGTTTTCAGTTCTACTACTTGCCACTTCCCTGATCGACCCTCACAACAGGGATCTCACCTTTTTTTTTCTATTTTTTATTCACGCGAATCCTACTACATGTGAGTGAATGTCATCCAAATGGTAATGAATGGTTATGTACAAGTAGTTTAATTTATTAATTTTATAAAAGTAAAAATAGTTCAAGTACTTATTGATTGACTAAGTAAAAATTTAAAAAATAAATATTTAAATGAACACGAATAAAAATTCTCAGTTCTTCATTATCATTTTTTATTTCCTATGTTTTGCCAATTTAATTTTATTATTTTTTAACATTTATAACGTAAAAAAATATATAGTAAAATTCATTAGTTTAAATTTTGTATATTACTTGATAATATATTAGTATAAATTGTTCTATTTTACTGATAATAAAATTTCGGTAAACAAAAATATCATAAACTACTTATCAAACATCCAAATCAAACTTTTTTTTTTAAAACCTTTTTGTTGAATCATTTGTTGATATTAAAATATAGTCACATTTTCCATCTGTCAAACACACTCTTCTGTCAAACAATCTGTCACAATTTTTTCGTTAATGTGGCATTTTCTTTCCTTTTGTTTTTGAGCAATAGATAAACTAAACATGTTTTCAGTAATTTTAAAATAGACCATCAAAATAGAAAATTGAAAATAAATTCAAAACTCAAAATGAACACAAACCAAACCAAATGGACCCTGAATTTTTATTTTTATTTTTTGTGAAATGAAATATATGTAGCTTAAGTTATTAAAAAGTGAAATAATTATTTTCATTGCACTTTTATTTAAATGCGATGTGGTAGATCGGATTTCAATGTTTATTATTATGCGATCCGAGTTATCAAATGAGCTATTCTAGCTAGGTAGAGAAATTCTCTATAGAAGTTTGAATAGAAGAATTTTTATCACCTCAAATTAGAGAACTTACGTGTACAAGTAAAGTCACAGTACTGTTATCTAAGTTATTTTAATAATTATTTTGTATTATCTTTTGAAGACACTGGATCAGAGAAGCCCAAAATCAAAGCCTATGCTCATAAGAAGGACAAAGATGGTGATGAAATGCATTACGAGTCTAATTTCAATGTTCCTGAAGATTTTGGGGAGGTTGGAGCAATTACAGTAGAGAATGAACATCACAAAGAAATGTTCGTGGAACGTATTGTCATTGATGGGTTATATGGCGGTCCAGTCAATGTCACTTGCAATTCATGGATTCATTCAAAGTTCGATAATGAAGAACCAGGGATATTTTTCGTTGACAAGGTTAGTCTGTATCCATCTTTCGATGTTATCTCGTCATTCTTTTATTTTTCCTTATTTTCACCAAGAAATATGGTTTACTGATTTTAGATATAGGACTTATGCTGCATAAGTCCGGTCCGATTCGGTTTCGTTCGGTCCGATTCGAGTCTGTTCGGTTTCATACTATAATTAATTTTTTTAACATTTATAACAATACTACAGTCTGACATGTTTAATCTTAACTTTTACAAATTAACATATTCCAATTTAATAATATATAAATAACAAATTGTCCAATAAAATTAATTTACCAACGTATACAAATAACAAAAAGTAGATAGTAAATTAGTAATACTAAAATATCGGTGATCCATATAAATTAGAAGTCATATATTCGTAGAGATAAAATATTGCTAATACAGTAGTACTGACCAACTATTTGATTTAACCATCGATTACTTAACTTGTCATACTAGATACTAAGAAACTCTAAGAGAAAAATTGAAAAATCACAATTAACTAATATAAATAAACTAAAAATTGTTCAACTAATAAGATTTAATAAGAAAAAATTTAATATATATTTTATTACTTGTCTCAATGCACTCATAGAATTCAGTATTTTCAATGCAAACTCTATTTTTGCTAATTTATTTTTAAAAAGTTAAAATAATTTAATCTTTCTCATATATAAAAATTTAAAAATTTAAAAAAATTTGGTTCTTATTCGGTTCTTCGATTTTAGGTCTAGAATCGAGAACCGAATCGAACCCTTCGGTTCTCGATTCAAATACCCGTTCGGCTATTTCACTTACGAAAAATCGCTCGAATTGGGTCCGATTCTGTTCAATTCGGTTCGAGAGATATGTCCAGCCCTACTTATGCATGTCAATGAGATCGAACTTAGGTTGTCACATTGGGCACGTGGAATGTTATTGTAGGATTGATCAAAAAGAAAGGTCATAATCATTGGTTGGAAGGATTTTCTCTTTATCTACCACAATTTATTTTCATAATAGTTAATAAGAAAAAGTCTATTTAGCCCTTTTATGGTGTAGCTTAAAATTATGATAAAAATTTAAGTTAAAATTAGCAATTAATAGTAATAAGAAAAAGACTATTTAGCCCTTTTATGGTGTAACTTAAAATTATGATAGAAATTTAAGTTAAAATTAACACAATTTGTATCAATTTTAAAATTACATATTTCATCAACTTTATCAAAATATACTAAAAATCTAATTTTTTACTACACCAAGCAAGGGCATAATGTTATTCCATATGAAGTTAAAAGTAACAAATAGTAAAATTTAATGAGTTTCCATAGTTAGTACCACAAATGGAGATTTCGAGTTGATGTTTTTGTATTTTGTGAGATGGTAGCAAATATTGTTTGTAATACCCTACATTGTTACAAACGATCATAATAAGAGAGTAAAGACATGAATATTCATTCAATCAGAAAGATTAATTCAATCTAACTCGACTTAATTCAATAAGTTTCCATCGTTAGGACCACTATTGGAGCTTTTCGAGATGATATTTGTATATAGTTTTCATGTGATGGGAGAAAATTTTGCATATAATATAGTACTCCCTCCGTCCCACAAAATATAGGCTTAGGCTTGCTTGTAATATGCCCATAATATTGAATAATGATTTAAATAAGAGTAGTTGATATTTGTTGACGATAACATCACACATTAAATATGGCATATTAAAAAACAAAGAAATCAATTATACCCTCAATGAGGAAAGTTGACTATAATTTGGGACAAATAAATAAGGAAAGTAAGCATATTTTTATGAAACACATGGAGTATATTGTTACAAATGAGTTATAATAAGAGAGTAAAGACGTGAACAATTATTCAAATAAAAAGAAAGATTCAATGTGACTCGACCAAATTAACAAAGTTTCCATTACCAAGACCACTATTGAAGATTTCGAGTTGATGATTGTGTATAGTTTTTGATGGGAGCAAAATTTGTGTGTATAATATCTAGGGCCGGGGAAAATTTTCGAACCAAACTGAACGAATCGAGCGGTTATTTTTAAATTAAATACCCGAACAAGTATCTGAATCGAGAACCAACGGGTTCGATTAGGTTCTGGATTCTAGATCGAGAACTGAGAACTAAATAAAATAGTGAATCTCCCTAATTTTTTTAATTTTATTTATTTTAAATAAGTCAAATTATTTTATTATTTTTTTAAATAAATTTGTTAACCCGAAAATATGATTTTCACAATCAAATCTATGAACAATTCAGCAAAGAGAGACGTAAAAGACACATAAGATTGGATTACGTTATTTTGTAAAAGCTAAAATTGTATATGTCATTAGTTGAATTAATATAATTTTATAAATATTAAAAAAAATAATTATAGTACAGAACCTGACAACCGAACTGAATCGAATGGAACCGAATCCGAACGGTTCCATAATTAAATTTGGACCCCGACGATTCTACTTACTAAATACCCAAAAATTTCTAGTCCGATTTGGTTCTCGTTATAACCGAATCGAATCGAACCATGACCAGCCCTAATAATATCGAACATTTTTACAAACAAGTTATAATAAGAGAATACGGGCATGAATAATCATTCAAACAGAATAGTAATTTAATTCGACTGAATTAATAGCTTGTTTGGTAGCCATTTTGTTAGAGAAAATGAATTTTTTGGGTTGATGTGATGGTGAATATGTGGTTGAAAAAGAAGGAAAAGTTATTTATGTGATGGAAAATATTATTTTATTGAAGAATGTGTGGTTGAAAATGAAAATGAGAATGAGAATGAGAATGGGTACCAAACAGGGCATAAATAAGTTTCAATCATTGGGACTGCTATCGGAGATTTCAAGTTGATGTCCGGGTATAGTTTTTGTGGGATGGGAGCAAAATTTTTGTATGATATCATACACCGTTACAAAAGAATTATAATAAGAGAGTAAAAATATGAATAATCATTCAAATAGAAAGAGCGATCAATCTGACTCGACTCATGCATCTTGATTTGAAGTTAACACTAATATTGGGGGTTTAATTATGTAATTTTAATCTTACAGTAAAAGAAAAAAAATATTCAATACGTTATTTAGTTAAAGTTTTACTCATTTACTTGCATGTGTAATTTTGGGAGTGCAGTCATATTTGCCATCAAACACACCAAGTGGGCTGAAGACTTACAGAGAAAAAGAGCTTCAAATTCTTCGAGGTGATGGCACCGGAGAACGCAAGACCTTCGAAAAGATCTACGATTATGATGTGTATAACGATCTCGGGGATCCCGACACGAGCAAGGATTCAGCTCGGCCGGTGCTCGGCGGCCAGGAACATCCATATCCTCGTCGGTGCAGAACTGGTCGAGAGAGAACCAAGACAGGTAGAGAATACCCAGACATTTTTTTCACTCTATAAATTTGTTTTATAGGTGATTCAGTTTCATACTTTCATTCGTTTGATTCATATGTTTAGATCCATTATCGGAGTCAAGGAGCCTTAACATATATGTGCCAAGAGATGAGGCGTTTTCAGAAGTGAAACAAATGACATTCTCGGCTAAAACATTGTACTCAGTGCTTCATTCATTGGTACCAGCCATAGAGACTTCTGTAATTGATAGTGAACTTGGATTTCCCCACTTCACCGCGATAGAGACTCTGTTCAATGAAGGAGTTGAGCTACCAAATAAAAAATCTACGGGATTTTTAACAAATATTATACCCAGGCTTGTAAAGGCTATTGCAGATGTTAAAAAGAATATCTTGCTTTTTGAGACACCGGAATTATATGATAGTAAGTTTGCACATATTTGCCATCTTATTATGATTAACAAAGACACTTGAGATTAATATACCTGTTGTTATTGCAGAAGACAGGTTTTCTTGGTTTAGGGATGAAGAATTCGCACGACAAACTCTAGCAGGTTTGAATCCATTGAGCATTGAGTTAGTAACGGTATGCTTTCCAATTCAGTTGTAACACTTCTTTCTTCTCGCTCAACACAAATGTCTTGATGGATCTTGTTGACCTTAAAATCAATCCGATCCAACGGCCAACAGAATCCCATCTACATAGATATGACATGCACGCTTGGAACATACAATTAGGGTTCAAAGGTCTCCTACCCAGAAAAAGTCCGGCAATAATTTGCACTCCAATGGTCAAATCAATAGCTAAACAAGAGACAATGGGTGCCAGAGATGGGCGAGAAGGATTTTTCTAAGGTTACAATACATATAGCGTGTGAATTGAATTTACACATATATAGAAGAAACGAAACGAGCCAAGCGTGGCCAATACACCGAGTCCAAGCTCGAGTCCAAGACGAGGTTACTTGATTCGAAGATCCAATCCAATTAACATAATCGATGTCGAGTCGGCCAATGTGGCACCCCCTCTATCACTTGCATGCCACATAATTTATTAAGATATCAGATCATGTGCAACAATCTATACAGTAGTGACCTCACGTACCGCAATGAAGTTAGTTGTTGAATTCATATATGCTAATACTCACATAGATTTCTTTCTTTTCTAGTTATGTGTACACAGAGTTAGTTAAACTCGTCTCATATTTGTATCTTGGATTTAAGAAAAAAAGAAGTATCATAAAAGAAAATTGATTGCAGGAATGGCCATTGAAGAGCATACTTGACCCTACGGTATATGGACCTGCTGAATCAGCAATCACAACGGAACTAGTCGAAAAAGAAATCGGAGGCTTCACGACTGTTAAGAAGGTAAGACGTGACCAATGAGCTTTCAGCATCGTTGTATTTCTTCATAATCTTAACTCTATGTATTCATGGCACAATTGCAGGCATTGGAAGAAAAAAGAAACTTTTCATTTTAGATTATCATGATTTGTTCTTACCGTATGTGAAGAAGGTAAGAGGGATAAAGGGAACAACTCTGTATGGATCGAGAACATTGTTTTTCTTAATGCCTTCAGGCACATTGAGGCCCTTAGCCATTGAGCTAACACGACCTCCAGTAGATGGGAAGCCACAATGGAAGGAAGCATTTCAGCCATGTTGGGACGCCACTGGTGTCTGGCTGTGGAGGTTGGCTAAAGCCCATGTCCTTGCTCATGACTCAGGTTTTCATCAGTTAGTCAGTCACTGGTAAGTTCTAATTTCTTTCAATTCTAGATTCGTGCAAAACCTAGAACTATCCCAATAACATTGGAGTTGGGCACATGAACACTACTCAGTTTAATCCATCGTTACATTTAGTAAAATCAAATCTTTTCAAACAATGCGTTGCTATATTAATGTGTTGCAGTGAGATCAAGCTGCTTTTGTGAATATGATGTTGTCATTCCTTTAATTTATCTTTTAATTAGTATCATCCTCTTGCTGGCGTATATCTTTAGTTCTTATCAAACTCAGACCGAACTGTAAACCTGGTGAAGCGGACCCCTTACTGGTTTGGCTGACCTTTGAACTAGTAATTCGATGACCTGGTACTTTGACCGGGTCGATCGGCTATGATAAATACGGTTCTTATGTTATCCATCAAGAATACACATTTATGTTAGCATCTTAATTTCTACCAGTTTATATAATAGACATTTTGTGCTTAGTGTTTTGGAAGTTACTTCTGCATGATTTTATAGGGGCATCTGTGCTTGATGCATCCGTTTTCGTTAAGCTGAAATTAAGGCATACTCTGAAACGATTACTTCTGGAAATGTGCAGGCTAAGAACTCATTGTTGTACGGAGCCTTACATAATTGCAACAAATCGACAACTAAGTGCGATGCACCCAATTTACAAACTATTACATCCTCATTTGCGATACACTATGGAGATTAATGCTTTAGCTCGTGAAGCTCTTATTAATGCAGATGGACTCATCGAGAAGGCATTCAGCCCCCGAAAATACTCCATAGAGATCAGCTCTGTTGCCTACGACCAGTTATGGCAGTTTGATCTTCAAGCACTTCCAGCTGATCTAATTAGCAGGTACAACGTTGAACCACCTAATAGCTTATGGAAAAGAGTAACGCTTATTTATTGAAATTTAGTCTTCAATATAAGATTTTGTAAGTTTTTACGACTGGAATGTGTAGAGGAATGGCGGCGGAGGATCCAACGGCTCCACATGGCCTGAAACTAGCAATCGAAGATTATCCTTATGCCAACGATGGTTTACTTATTTGGGATGCCATTAAGAAATGGGTTACGGACTATGTCACTTACTACTATCCTCAAGCAAACTTTGTACAATCTGACGTTGAACTCCAAGCATGGTGGACTGAAATTCGAACAAAAGGCCATACAGACAAGAAGGACGAGTCATGGTGGCCGGTGTTAGAAACTCCTGACGATCTAATTGGAATCCTCACAACCATTATTTGGGTAGCGTCAGGACACCATGCTGGTGTAAACTTTGGTCAATACGATTTTGCAGGATATTTTCCAAATCGGCCTACCATTACTAGAACGAATATGCCTACGGAAGATCCAAACGACACAGAAAAGGAGGAATTTCTAAAGAAACCCGAGGAGTTTATCCTGAAATGTTTCCCTTCACAAGTTCAAGCAACCATTGTTATGGCCGTTTTAGACGTTTTATCGTCTCATTCGCCCGACGAGGAGTATCTCGGGGAGAAGATCGAATTATACTGGAAAGATGATAAGTATATAAATGCTATATTCGAACAGTTCACTGGGAGATTGAAGGAGATTGAAGGAATTATTGATGCTAGGAATACTAATGGGGATCTGAGGAATAGAGTTGGAGCTGGAGTAGTTCCATATCAGCTTTTGAAGCCTTTTTCTGAAGCAGGTGTAACAGGAAAGGGTGTGCCTAATAGTATTTCCATTTGATGTAAGAATGCTTTACACGAGCAAACTTCAAATAATTGTCTGCTGTATGGATTTGGAAAAGGGAAAAATGAATAAAAGTTACATTTGTTAAAGCCATTTCTTGGATTGTTTGAATAAAATCTTAGAGGAAATTATATGGAGATATAAGTTTTATGAAAATGGTCTCTCGAGCAGAACTAAAGATTCATAAAAGCTGTTGCATTTGCTACAAATTTGTTCATTTTGTTTATATATGCTCACTAGTTTGGCTTAAGAAAATTGATGTGGGAATCTAGTTAAAAACTAGAGTGTCACGTCACCTTTTCTAGTATTTTGATATAACATATAAAAATAGCACTTTTCTCACCCATGATGGAAACCATCAATATCACTGTTAAATTCACTCTCTTTTTTATTCTCATTAAAATTATATTCATTTTCCATCTTCTTATCAATTACGTATTCTCTAATAAAATAATATTACACGTAATCCTAATATATTTTTTTCTTTTTTAACTACACATTCTTCAAAAAAAAAAAACACTATTCTAACCATTAAAATTTCGAATAATAGGAGCCAAACGGGGGCTCAAATGAGCTCCTCATATAGACACAGTTCGTAATAGTGACATGAGTTTTGGACAACAAGATTATTTGATTTGATATACCAGTTTGATAGTTTTTACCGACTAGCTTAGTTTGCCATATTATTGTATAATCATGCTACATGTACATTTTCCTATACATTAAGTTTCCACATGACATATTTCAAAATCATTGGTTTCTACAATATTCTATCACATCAATCCCCAATTTATTTTTTTTCGGCCATTAACTGGAGTCAGGGTAGGCTGCTATAGTTGAGACATAATTAAGTATAGGAACCACGCAACTCGTGAATGGATGTAATTGGGAGCTTGCACTGAGAATGTGTGGGTTTAAAATAGCATTTGAATCCATTATACATATTATATCATGGATATAAACTAAATTTATCATAGAACATTTTATCACATATGAAAGCACTTGTTAATTTAGATTTTTAACAACAAAATGCGCATTTGTGAACTAATATTCATTTTCAATTGGAGGAACAAGGATAATATTTTAGTGTCGCAATCACTTAATTTTAAAGTTTAAATTGTTAAATCGAATCAAATGTATACCATTTAAATATTTTCTTCAACTATTTATACTCATAATTAGTAATCTATCTTCGTAGTTAATATAAGAGAAATTTTGCGTTTCTCCCCATTTGAATATTTGATATATATATATTTCATCTAACCTTTACCGCACACTATTTTTGTGTTTCTTATGTATTGTCAGACTCCTATCAAAAAACAATGTTTTTATTTTTATATTAATTTTTAAATGTGAAACCATGATGAAATTGACAATATATGAATGACTAACAGGTGTTTTATGGTACAGTTAATCCAGTCATGAGTATCATTTTTGGGTATCGTTGTTTATACAGTCCATGTAGGATTGTACATTTACAGTTCCCTCACATGTTGAGGGACTCATATGAATTAAAAAATTGTGAGCCCCTAATTTGTGAAGGAGCTGTCATCCTCGTTTTACACAAAAGTGTACAACAAACATGATTAATCTTTTTCTAGCTAATATGTGTAGATGTTTAATAAATTAACCAACAAGTTTAATATATTTGTATTTTGTTCATTGCGTTGAGAATTTAAAGTTCTAATTCTATATCACCAAAAGCAATAAAATCACAACAACAACAACAACAACAACAACAACAACAACAACAATAATAATAATAATAATAATAATAATAATAAGAACAAGCAAGATTTATAGAGAGTTTATCTCAATACAAGATTACGTTCTTGTCCGTGCCGCAATAATTCACTATTAAAAATAAGCTTACAAAAAAAAATTGCACATCTTCTCTTTTTAATAATAATAAAATAAATCCTAATGATAGTTTCCTATTTATAAGAAAAATTAAAGCAAATCAAAATTATGAATGTGAAATTCCTAAACTAGGTCAATCCATGTAGGGACTCTGCGTAGCAAAAATAATTAGACTCTACAAGTTAACACATTATTCTATAATTTTAAGTTATAAAAATTAGTGTCAAAATAATGTTGGCTTAGTTAGCCAAGACTTACATTGCTCTATAAACTTCAAGCAACGGCAAAATATCAGTCTAGAAAACAAATGAAAGAGAAATAAACCAAACCGAATACATTCAATTTGAATAAAAGTCTCTAAGCACTACTTTTTTTTAAAAGAAAAACAAGAATTCGTTTTGTCCTCGAACTCATTAGTTCTAGCTAGGATATAATTGCATGGTCACTGTTAGGTTTATATTGTATTGACAATTTTTTAGACAAATTGATTAATATAAAATAGTTAAAAAAATTAAGAAATCTTTTAGAGTTGGTAGTATAGTCCTTGAAGGAGGTCAAGATATCCAAGAACATCACTTATGATCAAGGTAATGCAATTAAAAGTCTAAAAAGTATCAAAAAGTTACATAAGTTATGCTCCAAATTTTTAGTTGTAACTTGTGAAATTGGAATTTGAAAAGGCTACTTCTAGAATAATTGTAGCGCTTTGAGTTAGCTTTCCAATGCATTTTGAATTACCTCAATCGGATATCGGAAGAGAAAGTTATGATAAAGATATTGATAACTGCTCAACTGTTGCCGATCTATTGTTGGATCCCAGCTCGAGCGACGGTGCATATCAAAAAACTCTAATTTGTATTTTTGAAGAGTTTTACGCCCAAACTACTTAAACACCTTAAACTAGAAATACACAAGCCCTAGCACGAATTTTGTATGGTCGTTTCATTGTATTGTCTCTTCATATATTTTTTTAAGAGATTCAAGAACACATTCATCTTTTGTAATTTAATCATTTGATTCTTGAATTCATACAAAGATCCTTGGGAAAAATATCAAAGATCTAAAATCCAAAACACAAACTTTCTTAACACATCAAGGAATGTACTCTCTCAGTTGGGCATTGGGAGATGTAGACTGCAAGCACAGGAAAGACACAAGAATTGGTGATTCTTGAAATTTCACTTGGAAGAGACAACTATACAAGACCGAGAAGTTGGAAGAACAACAGTATCTTGGTGATTACAGGAAGTAGATCGAGAAGTCTAGTGGAGTGGCTAGACAATATTAACATTCGTTGTCTATAGTGGAGGTAACTGACTTGGTCCCGGAGTTTTTACCCACATTGGATTTCTTCGTCAACCTATTTTGTGTTATTTACTGCTTTCATATTACAAACTGTGGCAAATCAATATAGGATAATTGTACTATTTGATAAACCATCTAAAAACAATTAATAAGTAACGTATTGCTTTTAATTGTGTTAATGTTACAACCCAATTTTTCTATTCAAAAGTCAAAAATCCATTAGTCAAAGTCGAAGTTAAATAGGGACTTAAATGAAATAAATTATTTTATTGGGGTTTAATTTATTATGAAAACTATTTTGAAAGTTTAAGATGGACAAAATAAAATATTGGGGATCTACTTATATATTATTGGAAATTAAGGACATAATATGGTTTTATATTAAGTTAGAGGGTTTCCTCTACAATTCTTGGTATTGGTGGATTACAAGTGGCATATGTATAACCATTTATCCAATTTTCAATTGATATATACATACGTATAGAAGCTGGACGGCAGAAGCAAAAAAAAAAAAAAAAAAAAAAGAAAAAGAGGAGAAATGAGAGAAAGAAAAAGGGAAAGAAAGAAAAAGAAGGAGAAGTGGGTTTTTAAATTTGGGTACTCCATTCCTTCAATTTCTCATTTAATTTAGAAAGGCAGTAACGTGAAAGTTTGGAAAGATTCGTCAATTTAATCAGATTTCTATGTATAGATCTGGGAGTGGAAAAAAAAAACTTATATATTTTCAAATATTGATAAAGTACTTATATTATTATATCATATGCGATCATGAATTATTTATTTTATTACATCATTAATATGAGAATGTTTTTTCACTATGGTATATGTGGAATTTAAATATTGTATATGGATTATTTGTGAATTGGAACGTGAGACGCATGTGATATTGAGATCGATCAGAAAAGTACCCGTGATTATATATTTATTCTGGTTTACAGAGGGGCCGTTGGCCGTGTTCTATCCTACACGAAGGGGTCTTGACCGGATATTGATCTTGACCATGTACATATGTTCACAGAAGGGTCTTGACCATGTTCTAGAATTGATTATCAGAGGTCTTTGAGATCGCTTTCGTTCACGAAAGGGGCCAAAGGCCCATGGCGAAAGTGCTTAGTCCGAGGGACGTATTACACATTTTAGTTAGAGGATACAATATTTCTGGTGGATTTCTAGTACAGTTATGTAATGAGATGATGGTATAGATATCAATTGATGATTATATCGTGATTATGAGATGATATTTATAGAGTTATGAGAATGTCTCACTTTTTGGATATAATTGTACGATACTATTCTGTGAATTATTAAATGATATAGACTTGATTTTGATAAGTACGTATAAAAGAGAAAGTATAATTATTTTCAAAATTTTCATTCAATGAGTTCTCAATTCATATTTTCCCACAATTTTTTCTTACAGATGGCATTGGTTCTTGAAGGATCAATTGATAATTATTTTTTACAACTCATAATTATTTTGGGCCCATCGCATTATATTTTTCATAATCAATTGATTTTGTCATATATTTACGAGTAACTCTTAGTCAGCTTTAGTAGTAGATCTGACATCTAATTAGCATTTATCATCCGCGCACGTCACGTTTCAGATCCATAGAGTGATTGGGGATGGGGCATGTCAGTTAATTCCGCATGTAAGGTCGAACTAATCTAGCGAATCTAGAACTTTCAGTCATGTATATAGGTTTTGTGTGACAAAACTTTAAATAAAAATTTAGTAAATTTTAATGAAATATGACAAAACGTAAGGTAAAAAAATTGATAAAAAATTTAGGCCCATGATTGTGTAGTTAAAATTGAAATTTAATTAGTTAAAAATTGATAAAATTACAGTAAAAAAATATGTAAGCTAAAAATACGAATAGATTGCATCAATCCTTTATAATAATTCTGCTATGCTGCCAAGGAGGGTGACACCGTCCTTGACAGACCCCTAACAATAGGGAGGTAGGATTTTTGTTTATGTTTTTGTTATTCATGTGGGTTCTACTCCCGTGTGAGTATAGATTAACAACGGTGCCAATTTTTTCGTGCAAAGAATATTAATTCCCTTTATAATTGAGTTATGCAGGGAAAACACGTGAAATTGGGTCAATTTCGTCTTGTACAAGTTACTAGTATCTAGAGTTATGCTATATATACTGGGAGACACTTGTCTAACATTATCTAGATGAAAAAACTCCCGGTATTGTAGAGGGGATTTCCCATGTGGGTATAGCTTTATTCTAGTACCTAATGTGGCCTATCATATCACGTTGGAAGCTACACCAACTCATTTAATTTGTACAATTTTTTAATAACATTGAGTACAATTATTATAAATGAATATTTATTTCGGCCAAGATATATATTTGTTGATAAATAGTGGTTTTGTCCCATTATTCAAATTCGGATATAAGAAAGTATTCGCAACACCATTTGATCTTTTCATATCACGAGGAAGATAACTCGGGACCATTTTTAACTTCGTTTGTACAAAAAATGTGACATATAGAGATTACAAAAAAAAAAAAAAGAGTAATGCCATTAAGATATATGTATCTTAATGGTGTGGTACTTTTTCTAAAGATAATTCACACTCTAGATTTTGGGACAAGAATCTTGAATGTGACAATCCATGGACATAACGTAAAAAATTCAAGATGAGTAGAACATAGTAGATATTATAAATAAATAAATAATTTCATTTCAATGATTGGGTATATATTGA
Source organism: Osmanthus fragrans (assembly GCA_019395295.1). NCBI lineage: Eukaryota > Viridiplantae > Streptophyta > Magnoliopsida > Lamiales > Oleaceae > Osmanthus > Osmanthus fragrans. The sequence goes on along the minus strand of CM033355.1, from coordinate 26,567,176 downwards.
AAAGTGAAAATTGCATAATTGATCCTCTACTAATGTTCAGTTAACTCTCAATAATGAAGATCGTCGAAATCCATTAAAATGAAACATAACCTCATGAAAATATAATTTAGAAGTTTTGAGTGATCATAGATTGGAAAACGGAAAATAAACTCTATAAAAATTAATTTTCCTAATTGATTCATAGTACATTACTAGACTGTTCAAATGTCAAAATTTGTGCAAAAGTTAAACGTTGGCTACACGAACTCAATGGTTTTCTTAAACCTAGGAAAATATCTCTTTCCTCCTATTTCGCACAGGTATTACACATCCCTATAGTTCCAATACGAGTAAAAACTCCATTCCTTGTAAAATGGTTCCCCCCAAAGCATGGTTATTACAAACTAAATATTGATAGTGCTAGTACTGGGAACCCAGGCCCGGCAGGTTGTGGTGGACTACTTCGAGGCTGGCAAGGAAAGGTAATTTTCGATTTTTATCATTATCTGGGGGTTGGTACTAACACACTGGCATAAGTATTAGCCCTGAGAATATGTCTCCAAATATGCTATGTCCTTGGCATAGAAAGGATTGCAATAGAAATAGATTCTAATGTAGTAGTCCATTGGTTTCATCGTCAAGCTAACATATCTTGGTCTGTTCGTCTTATTCGGGAGGATATTTTGGAGCTTGCTCATGTTATGTCTACTGATGTGTCGCACATTTATCGAGAAGCTAACCAGGTGGCAGATTCATCAGTGCGACTTGGAGCTCAAGGTAATTCAAACTTCTTAGAATCAATCTCTAATTTTCCTATTTATTCTATTGGTTGCATTCGCTTAGATAATTGTAACTTACCTTGTTTTCGTTTTCCATAGTAGCAGTGAGGTTCAATTGTAAGGGAAGTGGTACTTCTTTTTTTACTGCTTTACTTTTTTTACTGTAAGGGAAGTAGTACTTCCTCATTTTTTGTTTTTCATCAATTCAGGTGTAACCACGTTATTCTCCCACCACGCGTGAGGACATATTAATAAAATCTCGGAGGTATCGCCCTCCTTCCACTAAAAAAAAAAAAAAAATGTCAAAATTGCTTCAAAGGCTGATTAATATCACATAATATGCCCTAAATATCTCAAAATTATAGAAGTAGAATCCTGAAACATTACATTCAAGAACCATATAATACATATGTTATTTTTCTTAAATTCGCAATTTGGAATTCTTAGAAAATAACATTTATTTTATTCACTGTTGCTTGAAAATTCATTGAGTAATATTTGTTATTTGTATTAAAAAATCACTCTTATTGTGTCGGTGAGCTTACTTTGGCAAACCGTATTTATATATTACATAATGAATTGGTACAGTTTCAAGACTTTCCCTTTTAGAAATGGATTTCTTTGTTTTTTTTTTGTTTGATTTTTGACAAAAAATAAAAATAAAATAAAAAAATCTATAGGAAATCAATCAATGAGCTTATTATCCTGTGAAGACACTTTGATAGTACCCGTGGTCCATGTGGTTTCGATTTCGGTAGCCAATAAAATGCCACTCAAGTGTGCAAGCAAATATAATCCTTCTTATGCCTAAATATAATTAAATAAGATTTTGGACTTAGGGTTTTAATGTGTCCCGTAATATTTCTACATAGCCATAAGTTTTATAAATTTTTATTAAATAAATATCTTTAGGTAACATTCAAACTTATTAAAACTGGATCTATGGTAAGAAACGTATGCAATGAATTATATTTGTGTTCAACCCCTAAATATTTTTAGGTAGTAATCTTTATAATCGAGGCCATTACAAACCCAAAACATCTATCAACAGTTTGAGATATGTTGCCAAAGAAACAGTGGTAGCTTTCATGCGAACAAAAATGCTAGATGTACAGAAATGTTGTTGACCGAATTTCTACAAACAACACACATTGATAGGGTGGGTAGTGAATTTTTTGACATTTTTTTATTCACACATGGACCCCACCTCTATTTCACATCTATAATAATTCTGTGAATTAATTTCTGTACAATAAACTTTTTTGTCATGTGAATTCTGTAGCACGTGTGGGGAAGTGACGTTTTCCTTTCACGTTTATCAAGTAAGTGAGATTGGAAGATCGATATATCATAAAGCAACAACGATAGTTTATATTAGATTTAATTTAATTTAATTTAATGAAGAAAAGTTGGTTAATGTTATTCTTAATTAAGAGAATGGGAATGTATCCCACATTGAAAATTGAGTAAAGTTAGTGTTGAGAATTAGAAATCTAAATTTCATATCATCGAGAGCAAAATTATCTAATGTATTTATATTTTTGTTTGTTTGCTAGTATGTTTTAATAGATAATCTTGCTCGAAACGAACAAGAGTTTAACATTATAGGTCATAAGCGATGATTGTGCACAAACAATTGAATGCAGTGATAGAAACCAATTCAAAGGCAAAATTTATCTTCCATTCACTTGGTCTCCTCAAGTTTATGCAATTTTATTTTTAATTTGTCAAGGCATTTTCCTTACTACAGTTTAGGGTTGATCGTGGATATAGAATGTCAATCGAACATTTGAACTGTAAAAAATTATTTTTCCTTTGTTTGCTAATAAGTCACAATACAATACTCTACTAATTAGGCTCATTAACTTCACATGATATGCCCTTAATATCTCAAAATAAAGGAAGCATAATTTTGAAAAGTTAATAAATTCAAGAACAAGACGAACAAAAATGGCACTACACCAAAAACAGTTTTTTGCAACGTGCAAAAAACGTTGCCAAAGAGTATTTGCAACGTTCGAGCGCACGTTGCGGATTGTGATGTTGCTATAGAGTGGAACGTTTTCGCAACGTGTAGCGAATGTTGCGAAAAAGGGCAACGACAACGTTCGGCGAACGTGCCGTTGCCCTTTTTCGCAACGTTCGCTGCACGTTGCCGTTGCCCTTTTTCGTAACATTATATAAGCCGACAAGGCTTCAAACAGTCTCAATATATTTAATGACAAATTAGGGCAAGCCATTGCTTACCTGAGTACAATCAATTTCGATGAAAATTATGGAATCACATGTTTGAGAATTTCATCGTGGCAGCTCCGCCTGAAATAAAAATTTAATATCAAATTGCAAATTTTGCACTGATTAAAGATGACCATACTTAAATCACCATAGGACCTGCTAATTCAAGACTTTGTTGTCCAATTTTCATCGATACAATAGCCGATGATGACCTCATACAATTAAGCACAGTGTTATTATTTCAAAAATAAAAATGTCGAGAAAAATTGCGAGTAGAGCTTCTCTTTTATCTTTACTCGAATGAATCACTTGAAATACGTGTTGCCGGTGTGGTACAAATAGAGAAGCATATTTGCAATTAAAGGATACTTGAAGCTCATTTCTAGTTGGTTGTCACTTACGAATTCAACATAATACTCAACGGTACACAATACTTCTTTCAGGTAATTGATACTTGGGGCATTGACTGGTGAACTGAAAATTGAAGTCTAATGAAGAAAATCAATTTACATAGGGAAACTAGCAAACAGTTGGGACTTCCCAATTGAGTTAGCTAATATTTAATTGTTGACTTTAACTTAGATTTTAATCCAAGTTTTTAGCTGAACCAAACAGAGGCAATAAGAAAAAAGGGACTATGAAGCATAAGTATAAACTCATAAGCAACTAATTCTACAAAAATTCAGTTTTACCATTTTTAAGGATGATAAGAAATCACATCTTCAAACTAAAGAAAGAGAACATTCTCAAATGTGACAGAAATACATATAGACAAAGAACTATTGATCCCAACAGAAAAATGATAAATTAATGCAAAATAGAAATCAGAGCTGCAAGTCAAGTTCTGTATTTTGGATTTTCCAATTGGAAGTGTTTAAAAAGGGCACTAGAGTCTTTATTTAATGCTAATAAACCAAACGATTCCCTCCACTAAAAATTTTAGTTAATGAAAATAAAACAAATGAATCCTTCTACTTATAGTTAAGATGTAGAAGCAGCCCAGCACACATTGTCTTCATCACACAGACCATCCCAAGAGCTTAAGTGTTCAAACTTCTATCTGTCTTTAAGGAAACTAGGTAACAAGCCAGAATGCCAAAAAGCAACTACTGCTTAAAGAACTTGTGTGGAGCCACAGAAACACAACTTCATATAATAATATAGTATGCTGGTAGACTGTTCATGCTCATACCCAGCAAAAAACTCAGATGCTTACCAACTCCATCTTTAAAACCCAAACCAACACCAAATGCCACAGCTGAGAACACCTACTGAAGTAATTCACTATATTGACTTGAATTTAGGGCATTCACGAATAGAAAGTAAAAAATCAAGATGTAATTATAAATATGAGCACAAAGTACATACGCATAAGGCGACCCTTTTCGCCTTCTTCAACATGAACCGACGAACGACATAGCCACCTCGAAAAATCTGATTTTAGGGCTTATTTTAGTTGCGGTATTACCTTTCTTCACATCGAAAAGCAAGTCAAGAATCCAACAGAGTTTCAGTTTTTGTAAGGAATTGTGTTATGTCTGTGAAAAAAAGTTGGGTTCCTCTGTTCGATTATAAAGAGAATGCTAAGAATATTATAAGAGAAGGAGTGGACGTTTACAGGTATGGGGGAGGAGCCCGCAAGTCGTGGTCGCCGGTGGAAGCTGGAAAGGAGAGACTGGATAGTAGAGTCGCCACTTGCCCGTTGCCGTTTTCTGGAGAGGATAGTGGAGAGGAAGAAAAATGCTACAAAGTCAGGCTCAAAAACAGGCTTAAAAACAAGCTTTTAAAAATGCTGACATGGCCAGTGAAATTCGATTTTCCCCCTCTTCACCCAATTAAGACCTCAACATTTACCCCTAACTAAACCAAACAAAACCCCCAAATCAGAGAACCCAACACCCCCAAAACAAACAACCCCGATTTGCTCCCACCATTTTCTCCCACCATTTTCTCCAACCCGCCTAAACCCGCCGCCACCGCAGACCGACTGGAGTAGCCACCACTCCTTCGCACACCGGCGAAGCTAATAACCTAAACTAAGCCAAACAAAACACCTGTGGAAAAAATGGTGGGTACTCCGACCGACTGGAGCTTCAACACTGAGGCTTGATTGTTGTTGGGTATTCCGACCGGCTGCTCCACGAGCTTTTTCCTGCCGTCGACCAGGCTTCATTGTTGTTGGGTATGTTGTAATGTTGTGTAAATTAATTTTTCGAAAATGAATTGTTGTGGGAACTTGTTTGAGGTGAACAACTGGGGGCAAGTTATGGGAAGTTCTGGGAAGGGCTCAGATAGAGTTTTCGATTTCTAATTACACTAAAAAGTTGAAGGAAGGACATCTTTTGGGGTTTGAGATCTTCAACCGTTAACTATGAGATATTTGCACTAAAATGTCCATATTGGCTAATGTCTACATTACAACAATGAAGTTGATCGGTACTTATCTTATGCTGTATAGTTTTTTGTTTCAAATTGGCTACACTATGAGGATAAAATGTACTTAAAATTATCGGTTTACAATAGGGAAGCATAATCTGCAGCAAAACAAAAGTTTAGACTTTTTCCAAACAATCTTTAATATTAGGGTAATTCTCACAATCCTTATGTGTGTGATTGAATATTATGTTATAACGTGAATATAATTAATTAAAGATTTTGGGCATAAGTGAAATTTTATTGCCTATTTTTTACTTGTTTTCCAACAATTATAAAAATTCATCTCCAATTTATATACTTTCCTTCTCTGTGACTTAATTAGCATCTGAAAGGCTTTGAGAACTCCCCATTATACCTTTTGTAGGCTTCGAGAACTCCCCAGTCCCCATGTTCAATTTACTTTAAAAAAGCTCAACTTATTGACAGAAAAGTCCTAACACAGAAACATGCCCACACTGTTCTCCCACTCGCAGCATTTACACTATGGAAATGTGCTCCCTCCACCGGTGACAAACATTACGTTTAGTTCACAAGGTATAAACATGTATTGCTAAATTATTTTTCAAATATTATTTTTGTCGTGAACACATGCTTAACTATTTCTTATGGTATTATATTGTAGGTGAACCATTGTCGAATTACTATCAAAATTTATTGGATCACGGTGGCAGTGGCTTATGATTGTAGTAATGGGGCTGTTTTTGTGTCCTCGCTGATGATTTTTTTTTGCGCTAGCTGTCATCATTCAAGCACAGTCAATTGTATTTCTTAACTTGCTTTGTAGTGATGTAGTATTCTATTTGAAATTGACTGTTGGAAGGTCCGAGAATTATGTATTTTGAATTAATCATTGTTCACAATGAATTTTATGTGGGACTCATGAATTCATGTTCAGCTGTTCTTGGTTAAATGTGTTTGAAGTTGGGTGATATTTTATGATTCATTTTGATCCGAATTTTTTCTCGCTTTATTATGAAATGTTATTTCAGGTAATTTGATACTCCCAGGAATATGGCCTATGCTTTACATGTGTGACTGATAAGAGTAATTATTTGCATTCAAATATTGCAATTGTTATATCCTGTAATTGTTTATTTGCAACAACCTATTTGGTGCCCAACATCTTGGAAATTTGTACAGGTTCAAAATTCAGAAAAGGTTGTAATACGAGCTCATATTTATACAGGCTGAAATGTAATTACTCTTCTAGAATAGTTGATAATGAGATAGGTCAATTGCATCATTTGTTCAAATATATATTCTAGACAATGAAGAGTATTTTTTGAACACAAGGCTAGACCAATTACATCTATAAACATGTCATTTTTGGATAATCAAGTTGGTCGGTCCCTTTTTGCATTCATTTCTGCCATTATTTTTTCCGTCTTTATGCTCACGTTCACCGAAATTTGGAACTCCTCTTCATCACTTATCCGTACCCGAGATTTGAACAAGCGGGATACTTCGTCGTCAGTGTCATTCACCACAGGGTTATGGAACGTCGCGGCACCACGACTAGATTGATCGCTTGAGGCATCTTTTACAACCCACTCCCAAAACCCACAATTATGACTGTAGCAAAGGAATAATTTCCCTTTATCCATGCTTACATCTTGTGCAGGGACATTTCTTTTTGCATTCGGCAAACAAATGATCTTTAGCTCTACAACTATGACAGATTTCATAGTTCCGTCCGGACATTCTACAATGAGATTAAAAGATAGTTAGGAGTAAGCAGTTCAAAACAATTCAAAACAACGAAACTGTCTTTGAGAAATAAACCATACGAGGGATGTGCGAAATAAACTAACATTACTCCCAAATAAACTAGAATGTCTTCTCCTTTCTTTAACTTTTGTCCTATTATTTTGCAGGGCTTTCGTTGTGTTATTGAAGCTTGTGGGCACTTTTATCATCCCCGTTGCGTATCAGAACTTCTCCATAATGGGAATGAAGCTGCAGCAGAAGAGCTTGAAACGAAGATTGTTACTGGGAAACAGTTTGAATGTCCCCTTCACAAATGCCATGTCTGTAAGGAATTAGAAGTGAAGTCAGATCCTGACTTTTGCAGTTTTCCGTTTGTAGACGCTGTCCTAAGGCATATCATAGAAAGTGTTTGCCAAGGTGCTCCTAAAACTTTCTTTGAACATTTATTCCATACAATTTTACAGTACCAATTACAGTTCTAAAGTTTTGGTTGCATTGACCAGAGAGATAGCATTCGGAGAGAGGGCTCGACACATCTTCCTTGTTCAACACAAACAAATTTCCAGAACTTGCCCCCAATTTCATTTCCTTGTTCAACACAAACAAATTCCCACAACAATTAATTTTCGAAAAATGAATAACACAACAATACAACATACCCAAAAACAATCACGCCTCAGTGGAACAAAATTTTGAAATTTTCCTCATGTAGATTAGGAATACCTGGTCGGTGGTGGGAAGAAGCACAACGTGCAGCCGATTCGGACGGGTTGGAGAAAAGGATGTGGAATCGGGATTTTTTTTTTCCACAGGTGTTTTGTTTGGCTTCGCCGGTGTGCGAAGGACCTTCGAGTGGTGGTTGCTCCGGTCGACGGTGGCGACGGAGGGGCTACAGCATCCAAACCAAATGGTGGGAGCGAGTCGGGGGTAATCAAATTTTGGGGTTTTGTTTGGCTTAGTTTAGGTTATTGGCTTCGCCGGTGTGCGAAGGAGTGGTGGCTACTCCGGTCGGTCTGCGGCGGCGGTGGGTTTGGACGGGTTGGAGAAAATGGTGGGAGCAAATCGGGGTTGTCTGTTTTGGGGGTGTTGGATTTGGGGGTTTTGTTTGGTTTAGTTAGGGGTAAATGTTGAGGTCTTAATTGGGGGAAAAGGGAGAAAATCGAATTTCACTTGCCATGTCAGCATTTTTAAAAACCTGTTTTTAAGCCTGTTTTTGAGCCTGGCTTTGTAGCATTTTTCGGAGAGGAAACCCTTCTTGCCTTTACGGTTTTAGAAGAAAAAAAAAAATAATAATTGAAATTGGGCTAATTGAATGGAAATTGGTTCGCTTCATTTGTACAAGTTGAATGGAAATTAGAAAGTTGGGTTTCTTCAATTTTGGACCAATTTATATGTGGGCTGACTTTTTTTAAAAAAAATAAAATATTTGAGTGATAATAAACAATTTTTTAATTGGAAAACAGCAAAAAAGAACGATCCTTAAGAATTTTGAGTGATAATAAATAATTTTTTAATTTAACAATTCTTTTTTAATTTCAAATTTACAAAAAAAAAAAAAAAAAAAAAAAGTGATGAGTCATACATTCTTAAGTCGACTTTTGTCAACGTTAATCGCACGTCACAACGTTCAAATGAACATGGCAGGAGGGGAAACTTTTCGCAAACTTTTCGCAAGGTGCGAAGAACGTAGCAAAAAGTAGCATTCGCAACGTTCAAGTGAACGTTGCAAAATGGGAAACTTTTCGCAACGTTCATTGCACGTTGCTAAAAGTCGAAGATTTTGCAACGTGCACGAAAAGTTCTCCTTTTAGCAACGTGCGGTGAACGTTGCAAAAAGTAGCATTCGCAACGTTCAAATGAACGTTGCAAAAGGGGGCTACTTTCCGCAACGTGCATTGCACGTTACTAAAAGCTGAAGATTTTGCAACGTGCAATGCACGTTGCGAAAAGTTCTCCTTTTAGCAACGTGCAGTGAACGTTGCAAAAAGTAGCATTCGCAACGTTCAAATGAACGTTGCAAAAGGGAAACTTTCCGCAACGTTTAATGAACGTTGTAAAAAGTGGAACTTTTCACAACATTCATTGTACGTTGCGAAAAGTGGCATTGGCAACATTATTTTAAAGAATGTTGCTAAAACTCAATAAAGTTAACCAATTGCAACACTCATTGATTAGAATGTTGCCATAGACTCTTTTAGCAACATTCAATGATTGAATGTTGCCTTTTGAGTGTTGCAAAAGAGCATTTTTGTTGTAGTGAATATACAAATGAGATTATATGAGGCTTTAAAAAAAAAATAAATAAATAAAATTGGCAGCTTATGTCAAACACGTGAAAAATTACTAAAGCATCGTTATTATATCTGTCATTTTCAAAAGTGGGGAGTAGGAAACACAAATGTATGATTGGCATTGCAGATTTCTCTAGATAGGTCGTGATATTAATCAAACTAAGTTAAATTATTTACAAAAGCTTCCTCCTATTTATAAATTTGACACATTTATTTAATAAATAATCGTGACATTTAATTTAAATCGATCTAACGTTCGATATCTTATGAATCTTAAGTGGTTATAACTAACTTTCTCATGATCTTAGTAAACTTCATATTGAGCATTTGATTGACTTAAATTTAAGGACGGACTCAGAATTTTGGTTTAGTTGGAGCGAAACAAAAATGAGCTAAAATAAATTTGGGAAATAAACAAAAAAAAAAAAAAAAAAAAAAAAAAAAATTCTGAAAATTTAAATTTAAAAAAACTCAATTGAAGGTTTTTGAAAATTCAATGAAGGCGACCGACCCCGCTCGGCCTTAATGGGCCTGCCACTGCTTAAATTAACGGTCATGATTATTTGTCAAATAAATGTTTCAAATTTATGAGTTGGAGAAAATATTTTGAATTATTAATATAGCATCTTAACCACAAGTCATATATATATATTGATTGAGATATTAATTTATGGAGCATTAATTCATCAATAATCTACCGTGTTTATAATTTCTTCCAACTTTCTTAAAACCCAGGAAAAATTATTCAACTAACTATAGTCCCATGCCTTGAATATAATTTTCATTTTCGAAAAGTTGATGAAATGGGGCTATTTTACCAAGTTCATTAAAGAGAGTTGTATAGTGATCTTATGTATTCTCTACTTATCTATTTGTGTCGATTTCAAGTATAGATACGTGTCCGTGTCTGACTGCCCATACAAATGACTCCTATTTGTGATGAAAAAACGTGCTCATGGTATGGACAAAATGGGACCACGGTAAGGGCCAAAATTGAATAACGTGCCATAGCCTAATTTGTTCTAGAAATATTGTTTTATTTAAAAACGTTTTAACTTTAGAGCAAAATAACACGTACAAATGTTTCACAAGTGATGCTAAAATTTACTAAAAATCTAATTTTAATCTCCATAAAAAAGGGTTGTACAATAGATATAAAATAATTTTCTTTTAGAAAATTTATTCACATATGAAAGCACTTTTAATTTAGATTTTTAACGTGCATGGTAATAAGAAGATTTGTGAATCAGTATCCGTTTCAATAGGAGGAACAAAAAAATATCTCATTTGCATTGAATCACTTAATTTAATAGTTTAAGTTGATTGATCGAGTCAAATATATATAATTTAATATTACTTTCAACATGTCACTTCACATGCAAGCAAATTCATTTTTTATCATCAAAACTTGGCACGTGGACAATTCATTTAACGAGACTTGAACGCATGAACATTGTCTAATACCATATTAATAATTGAAGTTTCATCTTAAAAAATCAATCTTAAAAAAAAAAAAAAAAATGTTGAACCCCAACCTTGAGGGCTCCCCACCGACCCTGCCCTAGGCCATTGTGGAGGAGGTAAATCGCAGGATGTGCCTTCAAGGAGCCAGGGTGGAGAGCTTATGGTTAGGCCAGGGCTATTAATCCAATGGTAACTCCCGCTTGCAACAAAATCAATTCCCTTGCGGGGAATCGAACTCTGCACACTACAGCGCTGAACCCTAACCGTCCTCCTCTTTGCCACTTGGAGATATGCCCTGAGGGCCTTAAAAAATCAATCTTGTTAGAGAGGAGTGTGGAACATGGCCTTCTAGGTTGATCTATATTTCGAAAATTAATTGATGTGAAATTTATTTCTTAATATGACTCTGCAAGATTGAGATTTTTTGAGCAGGTCAATTTTAAAATTTTTATACTTATTTTTTAGTCTTTTGGATCAAATTGCTCGTTAGAAATTAATACTCCGAAACCATATTAAAACACTTGATCTAATAATTTAAACTATTAAATTAAGTTAAATATTTATCATTTAAATATTATCTTATAATTAATAATCTATCTTTGTAGTCTCTATAAGATAGATTTCAAGATTCTTTCTATCATTAGGCTTGATCGATTGAATATTTGATTTATTTATTTTCCCTAATCTTTACCTCTGACTATGTTTCCTGTTGCTAATAAAAAAAATAAAAAAAAAAAAACAGTTTTTGTATTTTTTTTATGTTAATTTTTAATGTGAAATCATGATAAATTGACGATGTATGAATTCGAGTCATAATGTCTACTTTCAAGGTTCAGAACCCCAATAAAAATCTTTAATCACGACAAAACACGTTAATGCACAAATTTTTGCCACGAGTTTGATTCCATCCACATGATAAAAGGATTTACCCAAATAATTGCTTGCTATTCAACAATGGAATTGGTTTTTTTTTTTTTTTTAATAGAATTGATCTCCCGTCCAAAAATTTCTCAATACTTCTGTCACAATAAAATTTTAATTATGATTCTCTAGACTAGTAAAAAATCAAGGACAGTTATATTAAAGATAATTATAAGAGGTGCGCCAACTCCAAATAATCTTTTATGATGAAACTCTAATATACATCATATATATATATATAAAATAAAATAGGACCATACCATGAAGGTGGAGCTCCCTCACTCCCATAGGGATCAGTGCTCCCCCCCCCCCCGCCACCCCCAATTTTAGTTACACCATATATGCGACCGCGTGAACTATTCGGGTCGGACCAAATAGAATTCGGATCATCGTACTCAAACATACAATGATGCCCCAAATATAATATAATATAAATAATATAAACTACCCATCCTGGTTTGAACCCAAATTCTAATTTCCAAAAAACATGCCCAGAGCACCCTGCAGTTGAAATCTTTCGAATCGATTACATTTCATAGCATTTTAATCATCTAATAATAGAGAGACTTTATCGAAGGCTTCATGCGGATTTTAACTATCAAATATAAACTAACCCGTTTTCAAATGGTTTGTATATTCAATCTTGAAACGATCAAAACCTAAATCATGTGGACACAAACCAACAGTTACAAAATCGTTTAACGGGTTGACAATTCTTCTGTTACCCCTACCTCGAGCCTTCAATTTGAGGCAATACTACATATGTGGAAATAAGTCCATAATATTCTCTGAAATAGCCATTCCACAACGTTTTTGAGGATATTTTTCCAGTCATTTGAAATTATTATTGTTAACCATGGACACAACCCTACACATAAAGGTTTATTTTTAACAGATTTTTATAAAAGTAATGAAATATGTGATTAAAATTAAAATATGATTAGTCAAAAAGTTTATACATAAATAGGTGACAACAAAACTTGAACTCAAATATAATGTTCGACTAGGTGATCGATCAATATTTATCGACGTTCGACTTGCCACACTAAATTTTGGCATCAACGTTTATTCGTCGTGAGAATCATGCCCAAAAGTTAATGGAAGAACCTTTAGTTGTGGCAAGTGGTAGCAAAATCAATTCCATTGTTGACTAGTGAAAAGCAAGCAATTCTCTAAACAGTTTTACCACATGTAAATCAAATTTGATATTAATAATTTTAACAACCCACTTTTCAATCAATGTCCAAGTAGGGGCGGTGGGAGTGGGGGAAGGTTTGGGCAGACCTACCCCTAGGCCCAATAAATTTTCAAGTGGGATTTTTTTTTTTTTTTTTTTATGAAAATTCTATTTTTTTTTTTAGTGGATTTTTTTTTCGTTCCCCTAGCTCCGTCCTTGAACCCCAAAATACACAACTAGCACAATTGTTCTTCGAGGCATGAAAGATTTATCTTTATTGAAGGACCACAATTATAAAATGATTTTTTGTTTGATCATAGTGCCACATTTGTTGTAGCTAGGATATAATTGCATGGTCACATGTATAGAGTTTGTGTGACAAAACTTTTTATAGAAGTTTTAACATATTTTAATAAAAAAATTTATCGAAAATTTGATTAAAATTGTGAGCTCATGAGTATGTAATTAAAATTAAAATTTGAAATTTCAATAAAATATCTAAGCTAAAATATAAATAGATGGCATCAATTTATAATTTAGCCACGTGGGAAAACACGTGAATTGTGCCAGTGCTGTCTTGTTAGTCGTACGTAATGTCATATCACGTCGGAAGGTAGGCCTACCGATTGATAAATAGTAGTTTTGTCTTGTTATTCAAATTTGATATATATATATATAAAAAACATCCACATGTGCATAGTACCACCACACCCTTTGATCTTTATTATCACGGGAAGATAACTCGGGACCATCTTGTCTAGCTTTTGTATGAATAATGTGACATCACTGACATATAATGATATAAAGAACAATAATTACAAATAAAAACTAGTAATGCCATTTATTCCTCGATAAATGGTATTATTTTTTTTCTAAAGATAATTCCCACTCTAGATTTGGGAACAAGAATCTGGAATCTGACAATCCATAGGCATAATTTAAAAATTCAAGATAAGTAGACTATAGTAGATATTGTAAATAAATAAATAATTTCACTTCAATGATTGGATAAAAGATATATATATATATATATATATATATATATATATATATATATATTTTTTTTTTTTTTTTGTTATGATCAAGTTGTAAAAACACTCGAAAAAATGTTGTTTGTAAGTGATAAATGAAATAATAAAGTTTAATCCGCAAGAGCGTAATTAAACCTCAAGATTTATAATGTGAAATGTAATATATAAATCACACAGTTCAAAAATAAAATCAGAGAATAAGAAGAAAGAACATGAAAACGGCAATTTGAGGCAAATGATAGCACTTTCTCCTTAAGATAATATTGCCCCGCAATGGTGCTTACGGCTCACGATACTGTCTCCTAAGATACAACGATTTAATCTTATGGTAGCATCACTTCAAACTGCAAGATAACAGTGAACTTCAACGAATTTCTCTCTCTACAAAGGAACAACTTTTGGAATGAATTTGAGAGAGTTTTGGCAAGAGAGTTATGTTATGCTTGATGCACAAATGATATGAAATGCAAAATGGACATCCAACGGGTCCTATATATAGAGGATGAGGGGTGGACAAAATATTGCAAGCCAAAACAAAAAAGACACGGGATTCGATTTTCGCCCACCGTTCGCCCGATTTCTTGCTCGAGCAGCACTTATAGAGAGTTGGTCACTAGCTCTTCGCTAGAGTGAAACCTCCTGTCGCTCGAGCGACAATATTATCTGAATTTCCTCTATTTTTCTTCCATCTTTGGATAGCAATTTCTCATTTATTCGAAATCGATTTCGAGACGTCAAATATACTCTTCAACACATACACGAAAAATGTCGATCCCCGTTTCGAAGTGGCAAATCATTTGTATAAACATATTTGGTCTGAGTATTTAACCGAAATCAATATGAAGCCACACTTTACCATGCTTGATTTTCGATTCTTAACCAATTTTTCTTAAATTTTAAACCAATTTCCAACACACACACACACACACATTTGAAAAGGTGAAAGTTGCATAATTGATCCTTGACTTATTGTTTAGTTAATTCTCAACAATGAAGATCGTCGAAATTCATTAAAATGAAACATAAATATCGCGCTACAAATTCATAGGCACCAACCCAATTTTGAAAACAAAACTTAATAAATTTAGACATCTGAAGAGTATGTGACGATTTAACAAAAAATTTGATGGTTTCTTTATTGGAGATTAGTGATTAATATACTACTTCCACAATGAATTGAGGACCAATGTTACAATTTTCTCTTTTGAGTAATGCATGGGGATATAGAAGTGATTGGAAGTCCTTCAATAATTCCACTTCAATAATTGGATAGATATTGAGTAGTGAAAGTTCCATAATTGAACATCGGCTTATTGTTCAATTAACTCTCAACAATAAAGAAAGATAGAATCCATTAAAATGAAACATAATATCATGAAAACATAATGCATTGTAAATTTGTAGGCACCAACACAAATTTAAAAACAAAACCTAACTTAATAAAGTTAGACATCTGAAAAGCATGTGACGATTTAACAAAAAAATTGGTGGTTTTCTTTATTGGACTCATAAAATAAATTGAGGGCCGACATTTCGATTTTGATATTATTACAGTACATGAATATTGAACTGTTTAGAACTCCATTCATCACCAACCTCTTGTGGTGATGAGCTTTGCCCTATTTCTAGATTTGAGGGGAACGTACAATATTTCCATTTTATAACTAGCTTTTTTCTTGATTTTTCAAAATTAAGAGTGTGTTTGATACCATCCATTTTACCCATAAAAGGGAAAAGATTTTCCATTTCCATCATACTTGTAGTGTTTGATAGCAAAATTTTATTGGCATTAATAATTCTGGGCTGCCACTTCACGCGTCCCAATTCCTTATTTTTGAGGGAATTCCAGGTGCTGCTCGTTTTTTTTTTTTGGCAATTGGAACGCATTTCAGACTTAATGGTAAAAAAATTTATTCATTTAATTGACAATTTGCATGAAAAATAAAGTTAAACGAACACAAATTTTTTTTTATTCCAAATTGTAAAAAAAAAATTATCCGAAAAATTAACAATTTGCATGAAAAATGAAGTCAAAAGGATTAGGTGAAAAATTATACCAATCAAACACAATTAAAATATAATTTTCAATAAAACAAATTTTAGTCAATTTAATTTTCTACTATTTATTTTTCACTCAAATTTTACATTTCCAATCAAATGAATCCTAAGAGACAAATTATACAAGGAAAACCAAACAAGATGCGTATTCAAAGTAAAGAGATATCGATATATCTCGAAAGTTTTGGGACCGACCAACAAAGTTGAGTGATCATGGATTGAAGACAAAAACTGAACTATTCATAGTACACTAGTCAACTATTCAAATGTCGTAAATATTTCTACGGCTGATAAAATATCATATGCCCTAAATATATCAAAATAAAAGAGTTAAAATCCCGAAATATTACATTCAAGAAACCTATGAACAAAAATAGTTAGAATTGTTTGGGATTAAATCCTATTCCCTCTTAGGAGAACTATAATAAAATACAATATAAAATATTGACAAAATATACATACAATAATACAAATTTATAGTGATCGACTTACAATTCACGTCTCTCCACCCACAAAATTGATCCCTTATAATTCTATATATAGTATGAATAGTTTGAAAAAATTGCGACTACAAATATGAAGTCTAAAACTCTTCTGTACGTAGTTATTTGAAAGTCTAAAATATGCATAATGTAATATAACGTAGAATATAACAACAATTCGTTTTTTAATCTATGAGTACTATGCAATCTTCGATTTTTCATCTTCTTGTATCATTTTTAAGAATAATGCGATAGAGTAAAATAATTAAAATTAAATAAATATTTTCTTTACAATGAATTGGAAGGTATTCGTGACATATTCGTTATAACTAGTATTTTTCAATATTCTATTATGAAAACAATGTTAAATGTGACACTGTAAATAACTACATATAAAAAAATTCACTATTGCTTGAAAATTCATTGAGTAATGTTTGTTATTTGTATAAAATAAACATCTTGTAATTTATTTTATTTTTATCATAGCGAATTATTGTATTGATGGAAGATGATGTAATCTTACATTGAGGCGAGCCTCTATAGATCTTGTGTGTTATTGTGTCTATTTTTAATTTTTAATTTTTTTTTTTGCTAATTTTTTGCTAATCTTCCTTGTACCTTGAGAAGAAATCAATGGTCCTATTCAACCAAGACGAAGCACCATGTCTCAGCTCCAAACTTCATTCTCTTCTTCGAGAATTTGGTTTCCCTTTATCCTTCAAGGTTTCTAAAACAGTTTGTGCGGGGAAGTGGCATTGTCCTTTCATGTTTATCAAGGAAGGGAGATTGAAAGATCCGGTGAATAGTGTTAGATATTTATACTATAAATATAATATGTAAAAAAAAAAATAACTAATTTACATGAAGTGTCCAAGTGGTGAAAGGTGTGAAATTTGTGTAGGAGGCTGGGGGCTCGGGTCACGTCCAACGCAATAATATAAATGTCTTTGATTGGAGTTTCCTTGATTAAAATATATATATTTTTTACTTTAATTATTTTTGAAATTATTTAATGGGTAAAACTAGTAAGTATTTTGTAACCGTTTTTTAACAACTCATTATCCACATTCCATTAAATTGCAAATATTTATGGATCATGGTAGATGCAGTTACTTCATTTTGCCTAAATATATACATGTATATGGTTTTGGAAAATACACAAAAAAAAAAACGAAATCCTAATTTTCATATTCTGTAATACTCGAGTTTTTTCATATCTCTATTTTGGAGTACACTTGAAAATTCTGAAACCATTTGTGATTGCTGCACAATTGGTTTATTTGATTGTTGTATCCTGTGAGTGATTGTTCACAGATGTCGCAACAGTTATCGATGGACAATTTCGCATTTGGACATCGTGCTGTCATGATTTTCGATCGGTCAATAAATTTTATTTCTGCATTTTACTGTTGTGCAAGTATTTGCAACTAGTTATTTCATCAACAAATAGATCATAAAGAAGCAAATAAAGTTTTTGTGCTAGATTTAATAGAATTTAAATGAAGAAAGTTGCTTGATGTAATTCTTAATTAAAAGAATGGTAATGTATCCCGCGTTGAAAATTGAGTTTTTCCGACTACAGTTTAGGGTTGATAGTGTAGAATGTCAATCGAACTCTTGAGCATTTATTTATTTTTTCCTTTGTTCGTCAATAATTCACAGTACACTAGTCTTCCAAGGCTGATTAACGTCACATGATATGCCCTTAATATCTCAAAATAAAGGAAGCATAATTTTGAAAAATTAATAAATTCAAGAAACAGACGAACAAAAATGGATCTCATTGGCTGGATACAACCATAACCCTTCGATTTTCGAATGACAGCAAAGATAGATGGAATAAAATGAAAACACGCAACACTAACTTGCACCCATCGACGTCAGAGCTAAGTTAACTTGCTGTTGCAAATTCTTATAATGGAGAAAATGGTTAAAATGTTTTTTCATCACGTTTCTTACATGCAATGACGGAGTCAAGTGGGGCCAGCGGGGTTCGAGGTTCTCACTGAAATTTGAAAAATATAAAATAAAAAAGGATTATGCTATGTGTACACCTCATGGTGTACACAATGCATTACACCCCGTCACATGGAGGGGGGTCCACGAATTTTTTATTGTGTGTGGGCCCCCCTTCATGTGAGGAGAGTGTAATGTATTGTGTAAAGAATTATGTACACATAGCATAATTCAATAAAAAATTCTTTGACTTTTTTTTTTCCTTTTAAAATTAGGCTCACAGAATTCAAATTCCAGTTCCGTCACTGCTCACATCTACAAAGTAAACCACTGAAACCAAAAATAATTTTGACCACACGGAGAATTTACTGTGTGAACAAATTCTACTTAATTCTGCGAGGTAAATTTTGTTTTTGGTTTTTTTTTTTTTTATGCCCCTAATTGTGAACCAAACACTGTACTATTAAGCTAGCATTATTAACTGTAAATGATCCAATATGACAAGAAGTGATTCCCTCACTAGTAACACTGGTCCAAAATAAATTACTTGTACTACATAAACTTCTTGCAGGCTCATTTTCCACGTTGATTATGAACATCTCTGCATGTCTACTTCTCTCTTTGGACAAAGCTGCAGGTACATGTCTTGCTTTACGGGGTACAGGAGACACACATGGGATGCGTGGGATGATATTTTTTTGACAATATTTTAATTACATACATCCCATCCCATATGGTATATGGCATACCCTGCAGATATGGCATTTTCCTCTCTATATAAGGGACTCTAAGTTCACTCCTTCGACTAAGTACAAAAACTTGATTTTCCGATCAAAACTACTCGGTAGATACAGCATTTGTACTCCACCGTTTTTCTTGCAAAGAGTGCTCAACAAACTTAGAATAACCTGAATCAAACGAAAAAAAATATGTTGAACCTTAGTATCTCCAAATCACCGACTAGTCATCAAATCCTACTTCCAAACTACAAGCCCTTTATCTTCGGTGAAGGGAATGCTTCTTTTGCAGGCAATCCGAAGTTTAAGTCGGTAAGAAAACAAGAAAATGTTTGTGTTGGACGAGGGAGTAGCGCGATAAAGGCGGTGCAAACCTCGGCCGAGAAATCAACCACCACCACCAGCGCTACAGCGGTCATTACTGTGCAGCAAACGGTGGGTGGAGCCCTCACTCACTTAGGGTTGAGCCGAGGACTCGATGATATAGGGGACGTTCTCGGCAGAACCCTCCTTGTAGAGCTTGTTGCTGCTGAGCTTGACCCTCGTAAGTATATGTATACCCATTTGTTACCACAGCAAAATATTTGAATAACTAAGAACAAATTTTTAATAAAAAGATTAGGGTTTACGCATCTTTATGTGTATTTTCTTAAATAATTTGATACAAGTTTTATTAAGGATTGATTTATTATTTTTTTCAGTATAGCCTAAGTTACATGTACAACAGTACAAGTAAAGTCGCAGTAATAATTATTTTGTATTATCTTTTGAAGACACTGGATCAGAGAAGCCCAAAATCAAAGCCTATGCTCATAAGAAGGACAGAGATGGTGATGAAACGCATTACGAATCTAATTTCAACGTTCCTGAAGATTTTGGGGAGGTTGGAGCAATTACAGTAGAGAATGAACACCACAAAGAAATGTTTGTGGAAAGTATTGTCATTGATGGATTATATGGTGGTCCAATCAATGTCACTTGTAATTCATGGATTCATTCCAAGTTCGATGACAAAGAACCAAGGGTATTTTTCGTTGACAAGGTTAGTCTATATCCATCTTTCGATGATACCTAGTCATTATTTTATTTTTCTTTATTTTCACCAAGAAATATGGTTTATTGATTTTAGGCGTTGTTTGACTAAAGTTTTGACAAGTTTTAAAAATTTTGGATAAATGTTGATAAATGTATAATTAAAAAATTAATGATAATAATTTTAAGATTATTTTCAACAAATTTTAAGATTTTTCAAACAAGCACACAATTCATAGTTGTAAAGAAAATGATATGGTCCTATGTCTCGGCCATGAATCAAAGTATATGTAGGGGTCAAACTTTCTAGGTGGTCCATATCGTATATGAGTTATGCTACATGTAAAAAGTTGGTTTACAAAGTTGGTTGATAAAGTAACATCTACACCAATCATTTCAAAAATGAAATTTTAAATCATTTGAAATCAATGGCCTGAATTTAACACACTTTGTAACCCAACTTTTATAATCTAATTTTGTGCAAATAACTTTTTCTTTACGATTAACCTTTATTAATGTTTCTTGGTCCATGTCAATGAGATCGAACTTAGGTTGTCACATTGGGCACGTGGAATGTTATTGTAGGATTGATGAAAAAGAAAGGTCATAATAATTGGTTGGAAGGATTTTCTCTTTATCTACCACAATTTATTTTCATAATAGTTAATAAGAAAAAGCCTATTTAGCCCTTATATGGTGTAGCTTAAAATTATGATAAAATTTTAAGTTAAAATTAACAATTAATAGTAATAAGAAAAATACTATTTAGCCCTTTTATGGTGTAGCTTAAAATTATGATAGAAATTTAAGTTAAAATTTACACAATTTGTATCAATTTTAAAATTACATATTTCATCAACTTTATCAAAATCTACTAAAAATCGAATTTTTTTACTACACCGAGCAAGGGCTTAATGTTATTCCATATGAAGTTAAAAGTAACAAATAGTAAAATTTAATGAGTTTCCATAGTTAGTACCACAATTGGAGATTTCGAGTTGATGTTTGTGTATTTTGTGAGATGGTATGGCAAAATTTGTATCTAATTCCTTACATTGTTACAAACGAGTCATAATAAGAGAGTAAAGACATGAATAGTCATTCAAGCAGAAATAGTATTTCAATCTAACTCGAGTTGATTAAATAAGTTTCCATCGTTAGGACCACTATTGGAGCATTTCGAGATGATACTTGTATATAGTTTTCATGTGATGGGAGCAAAATTTGTATATAATATAGTATTCCTTCTGTCCCACAAATATAGGTTTGCTTGCCTGTATGTCCCTAATATTGAATAATGGTTTAAATAAGAGTAATTAATATTTGTTGATGATCAAGAATGGACCCAGGACGGAAGTTCAGTGAGGGAAAAATAAAAAAACATTGGAAAAAAAATCTGATAACCTAAAAAAACCTGGAGATGAATTGAATATCTGAAATTGAGTGAGGGCGGCTAATCCCGCTAGACCTCAAGCAGGTCAGTCCCTGGATAACATCACACATTAAATATGACATTAAATAACAAAGAAATCAATTATACTCTCAATAAGGAAAGTTGACTATAATTTGAGACAAATCAATAAGGAAAGTAAGCAAATCTTTATGAAATGGATGGAGTATATTGTTACAAATGAGTTATAATAAAAGAGTAAAGACATGAATAATTATTCAAAAAAAAAAAAAAAAGATTCAATTTGACTCGACCAAATTAACAAAGTTTCCATTACTAAGACCACTATTGAAGCTTTCGAGTTGATGTTTGTGTATAGTTTTTGTGGGATGGGAGCAAAATTTGTGTATAATATCATACACCGTTACAAAAGAATTATAATGAGAGAGTAAAAATATGAATAATCATTGAAATAGAAAGAGTGATTGAATCTGAATCGACTCATGCAGCTTGATTTTATTTTAACACTAATATTGGGGTTTATTATGTAATTTTTATCTTACAGTAAAAATAAAATATCTTCAATACGTTATTTTAGTTAAAGTTTACTCATTTACTTGCATGTGTAATTTTGGGAGTGCAGTCATATTTGCCATCAAACACACCAAGTGGGCTGAAGACTTACAGAGAAAAAGAGCTCCAAATTCTTCGAGGTGATGGCACCGAAGAACGCAAGACCTTCGAAAGGATCTACGATTATGATGTGTATAACGATCTCGGGGATCCCGACACGAGCAAGGATTCGGCTCGACCAGTGCTCGGCGGCCAGGAACATCCATATCCTCGCCGGGGTAGAACTGGTCGAGAGAAAACCAAGACAGGTAGAGAATACCCAGACATTTTTTTCACTCTATAAATTTATTTTATAGGTGATTCAGTTTCATACTTTCATTCGTTTGATTCATATGTTTAGATCCATTATCGGAGTCGAGGAGCCTTAACATATATGTGCCAAGAGATGAGGCGTTTTCAGAAGTGAAACAAATGACATTCTCGGCTAAAACATTGTACTCAGTGCTTCATTCATTGGTACCATCCATAGAGACTTCTGTAATTGACAGTGAACTTGGATTTCCCCACTTCACCGCGATAGAGACTCTGTTCAATGAAGGAGTTGAGCTACCAAATCAAAAATCTACAGGATTTTTAACAAATATTATACCCAGGCTTGTAAAGGCTATTGCAGATGTTAAAAAGAATATCTTGCTTTTCGAGACACCGGAAGTATATGACAGTAAGTTTGCACATATTTGTCATCTTATTATGATTAAGAAAGACATTTGAGATTAATATATCTGTTGTTATTGCAGGAGACAGGTTTTCTTGGTTTAGGGATGAAGAATTCGCACGACAAACTCTAGCAGGTTTAAATCCATTAAGCATTGAGTTAGTAACGGTATGCTTTTCAATTCAGTTGTAACAATTATTTCTTCTCGCTCAACACAAATGTCTTGATGGATCTTGTTGACCTTAAAATCAATCCGATCCAACGGCCAACAGAATCCCAGCTACCTAGATAAGACATGCACGCTTGGAACACACTATTAGGGTTCAAAGGTCACCTACCCAGAAAAAGTCCGACAATAATTTGCACTCCAACGGTCAAATCAATAGCTAGACGAGAGACAATGAGTGCCAGATATGGGTGAGAAGGATTTTCTCTAGGGGTAGAATACATATAGCGTGTGAATTGAATTTACACATATATGTAGAAGAAACGAAACGAGCCAAGCGTGGCCAATACACCGAGTCCAAACTCAAGTCCAAGACGAGGTTACTTGATTCGAAGATCCAATCCAATTAACATAATCGATGTCGAGTCGGCTAATGTGGCACCCCCTCTATCACTTGCATGCCACATAATTTATAAATATATCAGATAATGTGCAACAATCTATATAGTAGTGACCTCACGCACCGCAATGAAGTTAGTTGTTGAATTCATATATGCTAATACTCACATAGATTTCTTTCTTTTCTAGTTATGTGCACACAGAGTTAGTTAAACTCGTCTCATATTTGTATCTTGGATTTAAGAAAAAAAGAAGTATCATAAAAGAAAATTGATTGCAGGAATGGCCATTGAAGAGCAAACTTGACCCTGCGGTATATGGACCTGCTGAATCAGCAATCACAACGGAACTAGTCGAAAAAGAAATTGGAGGCTTCACGACTGTTAAGAAGGTAAGACATGATCAATGAGCTTTCAGCATTGTTGTATTTTTTCTTAATCTTAACTCTATGTATTCATGGCACAATTGCAGGCATTGGAAGAAAAGAAACTTTTCATTTTAGATTATCATGATTTGTTCTTACCGTATGTGAACAAGGTAAGAGAGATCAAGGGAACAACTCTGTATGGATCGAGGACATTGTTTTTCTTAATGCCTTCAGGCACATTGAGGCCCTTAGCCATTGAGCTAACTCGGCCTCCAGTAGATGGGAAGCCACAATGGAAGGAAGTATTCCAGCCGTGTTGGGACGCCACTGGTGTCTGGCTGTGGAGGTTGGCTAAAGCCCATGTCCTTGCTCATGACTCAGGTTTTCATCAGTTAGTCAGTCATTGGTGAGTTCTGATTTCTTTCAATTCTAGATTCGTGTAAAACCTAGAACTATCCCAATAACATTGGAGTTGGGCTCATGAACACTAAGTTTAATCCATCGTTACATTTAGTAAAATAAAATCTTTTCGAACAATGCGTTGCCATATTAACGTGTTGTAGTGAGATCAAGCTGCTTTTGTGAATATGACGTTGTCATTCCTTTATCTTTTAATTAGTATCATCCTCTTGCTGGCGTATATCTTTAGTTCTTATCAAACTCAGACCGAATTGTAAACCTGGTGAAGCGGACCCCTTACAGGTTTGGCTGACCTTTGAACTAGTAATTCAATGACCGGGTCAATCGATTGGCTATGATAAATACGGTTCTTATTTTATCCATCAAGATTACACATTTATGTTAGCATTTTAATTTCTGCTAGTTTATATAATAGACATTTTGTGCCTAGTGTATTGGAAGTTACTTCTACAAGATTTTATAGGGGCATCTGTGCTTGATGCATCCGTTTTCGTTAAGCTAAAATTAAGGCATACTCTGAAAAGATTACTTCTGAAAATGTGCAGGCTAAGAACTCATTGTTGTACGGAGCCTTACATAATTGCAACAAATCGACAACTGAGTGCGATGCACCCGATTTACAAACTATTACATCCACATTTGCGATACACTATGGAGATTAATGCTTTAGCTCGTGAGGCTCTTATTAATGCAGATGGAATCATCGAGAAGGCATTCAGCCCCCGGAAATACTCCATGGAGATCAGCTCTGTTGCCTACGACCAGCTATGGCAGTTTGATCTTCAAGCACTTCCAGCTGATCTAATTAGCAGGTATAATGTTGAACTACCTCATAGCTTATGGAAAAGATTAACTCATATTTATTGAAATTTAGTCTTCAATATAAGATTGTAAGTTTTTACGACTGGAATGTGTAGGGGAATGGCGGTGGAGGATCCAACGGCTCCACATGGCCTGAAACTAGCAATCGAAGATTATCCTTATGCCAACGATGGTTTACTTATTTGGGATGCCATTAAGAAATGGGTTACGGACTATGTTACTTACTACTATCCTCAAGCAAACCTTGTACAATCTGACGTTGAACTCCAAGCATGGTGGACTGAAATTCGAACAAAAGGCCATGCAGACAAGAAGGACGAGTCATGGTGGCCGGTGTTAGAAACTCCGGACGATCTAATTGGAATCCTCACAACCATTATTTGGGTAGCTTCAGGACACCATGCTGGTGTAAACTTTGGTCAATACGATTTTGCAGGATATTTTCCAAATCGGCCTACCATTACTAGGACGAATATGCCTACGGAAGATCCAAAGGACACAGAAAAGGAGGAATTTCTGAAGAGACCCGAGGAGTTTATCTTGAAGTGTTTCCCTTCACAAGTTCAAGCAACCGTTATTATGGCCATTTTAGATGTTTTATCGTCTCATTCGCCCGACGAGGAGTATCTTGGGGAGAAGATCGAATCATACTGGAAAGATGATAAGTATATAAATGCTATATTCGAACAGTTCACTGGGAGATTGAAGGAGATTGAAGGAATTATTGATGCTAGGAATACCAATGGGGATCTGAGGAATAGAGTTGGAGCTGGAGTAGTTCCATATCAGCTTTTGAAGCCATTTTCTGAAGCAGGTGTAACAGGAAAGGGTGTGCCTAATAGCATTTCCATTTGATGTAAGAATGCTTTACACGAGCAAACTTCAAATAATTGTCTGCTGTATGAATTTGGAAAAGGGAAAATGAATAAAAGTTATATTTGTTAAAGCCATTCTTGGATTGTATGAATAAAATTTTAGAGGAAATTATATGGAAATATAAGTTTTATGAAAATGGTCTCTCGAGCAGAACTTGAGATTAAAGAAAGTGTATCATGTAAAAATTCCTTCACATTTACACCCACCCTTAAATATACTAAGTTTTGTTCAAACTTAATTCCAAAAAACAATATGACATGTTTGTAAGTTGAACTCGACAATATTGGTTAGGAGATTAAGCCCATGTTTGAATCTCATTAAATTAAATTTCATTTTTCTTCCTCCTATTTTCAACCACACAATCTTCTAGAAAATAATATTACATGTATATTGAAAACTTTTCCTTTCATTTCCAAAAAATGGGGACCAAACGGGGGCTAAAATCATTAGCGATCAATGAACTTTTAGTGATCATTTTGCCATGTTTGGTAAGATTAAAATTAGATTTTTAGTGAATTTTAATAGAAGTTGATGAAATGTGTGATTGAAAAGTTGTGACTCCCATAAAATATATGGTTAAAATTAATTATCAGCCCCTGTTTGTTAGTGGCAACGGCTCGGCTCGTTACCCTACGAGCTCGACTCGTGTTCGGACTCGTTGTTCAACAAGCTCGTGGGAAACAAGCCGAGCCAGACTCGATTCGTAAAAAAAAGGTGAGTTCGGCTCGGCCCACGAGCTCGTGGCTCGTGGGCCTTGACGAGCCGAGTTCACGAGCTCGGCTCGTGAGCTCGTCTCATTTTTTATATTTTTTTATACACATTTTATTTCTAAATATTTTTTAAAAAAAATAGATTTTCGGTAAAGTTTTATCTTATAAGTATTTTTATTTTGTAAACAATTTATTTAGATAAAGTATTTTTTTATAATGTATTTTTTTATGAATTTATCTTATAAATAATACTTATAAGTTTTTTGTAATTATAATTTAATTTTTTTACTTATAAATAATTTTTAATTAATATATTTTCATTTTCAAGTTTGTTTTGAAGAAAATACATTGATTGAAAATAATTATTTTATAAATGATAAAATTTTAAAAAAATATGAGAAATTGTCAAATAATTTTTCAAAATATTTTTAATTTTAAAAATAATAAAATATTAAAATATAAACCCTCCTCCTTTATCCGGGTTTGGGACCGGCTACTTCAATAGTTCAATTTCGAGTAGGCGGAATTAAAAATTGTACACGAACAACTTGTTACGTGCACAATTTTTTTAAAAAAATTATAAAGATATTAAAATAAAAATTCTTCATAAATATGATTAAACTAAATATCACTTACTTGACTACATACAATTTCGGCATATTTATCTTGCAGTCGAAAATGAGCGTCTTGACAGTCCTTCACGCACATTAATGCTTTCAAAATATATTCTTTTAGTCGATTCCTAACTTCAAAGAAAATCCTAGACCCTGCACTAAAAGTAGATTTCGAAGCTACAGTGCTAACCGGAGGTGTTAGTAGATCTTTTGCCATTACAGAAACTATTGGCCATCAACGTTCATACTTTCACCAGAAGTCAACTATTTCTTCTGAATTTTTCCTTAGTGCATTGTTACTAGGCCACTTATGATTAAAGTAATCAAGTAATTCAGAAGGCAATGCATTTGGACTATTACTCGATGTTTGAGTATATGCAGTGGAAGACAAACTACTATTACTGGATGAACAATATGCATATCCAGTTTGACCATATCTATATGAGTTCATGCCTTCAAATAAATTTAAAATTTTAGCGTTGTCATCTCCTAAATTAGTGGGAGGAGTACTTGTAGAGTCGAAGGGTACACGAGTAACATGTGTACCAATTCGTGAAGCATATATTACATACATTTCAGATAAAGTTGCTTCCAAATTTCTATAGGTAATAATTACGTTAAAAGTTAAAATTTTTGACATTCATTCAATTATAAATTTAGTACCCGATAAATTATATTGAGGATCCATGACAGATGCTAATGGAAATAACATGGGCACGTCTTCCCAATATTTTCTAAACTTTAATTCCATGGCAATTATAACTGAACTAAAATCGGGGTCATCTTTATATCTATCAAAAGTCCTAGAAATTAGATAAAAACGTTGAAGGACCATACAACTAGTAGGATAATAAATACCAGACAAAATATTTGTAGAATCATAAAAACATTTCAAAAAAACCTTTAATTTTAATAACTAAAGTCCAAGCGGACTCATTCAAAATATTTTCGTCGTCGTCCCTCATATGCTTATTGTTATAAAATTCAATAATTAAATGTTCGAAACCTTCACATAATTTTAATAATAAATATGTGGAGTTCCATCTATGCGCTACGTCACTAATAAAAGTTTTTGAATGCGACACCCCAATTTCGGCACAAAAATCCTCAAATGCTTGTTTTCTACTAGGTGTAATAGTGATATACATTAGTGCATTCCTAATTCGTTGAATTTCATCTTTAAGATATTTTAAACCATCTTGTACTATTAAATTTAAAATATGGCATACACATCGAATATGAAATAAATAACCACCGAATTCGGGTTGAAGTACTTTTTGCAATTTCTCGATAACATACTTATTTACTTTAGCGTTGTCGAACATAAAAGAGCGAATTTTACTCTCGCATTTATATTCTTTGATAATGTTCATAATAACACTAAATATATTGGGAGCATTGTGCGGGTACTCAATAATTTTAAAATCAATTATACTTTTATGCATGATCCAAAGTGGGTCTATATAGTGTGCAGTTGTAAATATAACCTCTTTTATTAATCTCTTCCCATAAATTCGAAGTTAAAGATATCATACCCCCATATTTTTCTAAATCGACAATCAATGTTTTCTTTGCAGTTTCAAAATATTCTATTGTATCAGAACGAAGAGTATTTCGACTTACCCCGACGTATCTCGGTTGAAAACATTCTTGCACAAAGGTAACAAAATATTGGTTGTCCGTTTGTACTAATGGCAACTCAGATCCAACAATATATTTCACCATTCCTGTTCAAATTCTTTCCTCCGAATACATCCACGCATTAAGTGACGTAGTAGTAGCACCGCTGCCTGAACTACCAAATTGTAGTTGCATTTGACCAGCAGGAAGAAGACCATGTTTGGCCGCACATGTTTTGTAGTGACGGTTGAGATGGGTGGTTCCAATGCCTTTTTGATGGGCCAATCGTTGTTGACAGTATTTACATACTACTTTGGTTTCTGGAATTCCAGCGATCACACGATCACTTTGAACCAATTTAAAATGGTCTCAACATTTTGCCTGCTTCTTCCCCTTTCTCTTCCCTCTTGCATCGGGAATTTCAATAACAGGTTCATCATCATATTCCAAATCAATTGGAGCATCGACATCAACGTCATCCAAATCAATTGGATGACTACTTTCATAAATATTGTAATCTTCGATATTTTCTGGAATGAGTACTTCATCTAGATCGACGAACTTATTCCCAAATTGATTATGGGGCACATGTACTTCATTCCCGACTCCGACATCGAGCAAGTTTTCAATAAATGAGCTTGGTTCCATTTGTGAATAATTGAAATTGAATATTGAAGATGAAGAAGTGAAGTAGAATTGAGAAGTGAATGAATGAATATTATGTAGTAGTGTAGAAAATATATTGTAAAATCAAGATTATAATTTAATGATATGAATATAAAATGTAGAAGAGTATAGAAATAAGAATGAATGAATAATATTGATTATAATTGATTTGTGGAGAGTATAGTAGAGAATAAGAGATTGATAATAAGTTTGGTAAGAAAAAAATGTTGTAATTGATGGGTATTTGTAGGAAGAAAATAAAATTTGAAAAAAAAAAAATTTGAGGACCAAAACGGTCACTGACAAACTTCAGTGACCTTTGACTAAACGGTCACTGAAGTTTGTCAGTGACCGTTCTGGTCAGTGACTTTTAAATTTTTTTTATTTTTAAATTGGACGAGCCCACGAGCCAGGTCGGCTCGTGGCTCTTCCATGAACCGCTCGCCGAGCGACTTGTCCAAATTTTTTTTATTTGGCTCGTTGTTCGGGCTCCTTCTTTACGAGCTCATGAGCGGCTCGGCTCAATTTCCACCACTAGGTAGCCATTTTTGGGGAGAAAATGCATTTTTGAATAGTTGATTGATGGAGAATGTGTAGTTAAAAATTAAGGAAAAATTCTGAGTTTGCTTGTAATATTATTTTATTGAAAAATGTATTGTTGAAAAGAAGAGAGATAAAAATATATTTTGAAAAAAATAATTACCAAACAGGGGCTTAATTTTAACATGAATTAAAATAATTTGTACCAAGCAAGGGCTTAATATAACTTGATTTCAAGCTGTTACATTTGCTGCAAATTTGTTCATTTTGTTTATATATGTTTGGCTTAAAAAAATTGATGTGGGAATCTAGTTAAAAACTAGAGTGTCACGTCACCTTTTCTAGTATTTTAATATAAAAATAGCACATTTCTCACCCATGATGGAAACCATCAACATCTCTGTTAAATTCACTGTCTTTTTTATTCTCATTAAAATTATAATTCATTTTTCATCTTCTTATTAATTATGCATTCTCTAATAAAATAATATTATATATAATCCTAATGTATTTTTTTCATTTTTAACTTCACATTCTTAAAAAAAAAAAAAAAATATTATTCTAACCATTAAAATTTCGAATAATAGGAGCCGAACGGGGGCTCAAACGAGCTCCTCATATAGACACGGTTCGTAATAGTGACGTGAGTTTTGGACAAGAAGATTATTTTGGTTTGATATACCTGTTTGATAGTTTTTATCGACTAGCTTAATTTGTCATATTAATGTATAATCACGTTATATGTACATTTTCCTATACATTAAGTTTTCACATGACATCTTTCAAAATCATTGATTTCAACAATATTCTATCACATCAATCTCCAATTTGTTTGTTTGTTTTTTTTTTTTTTTTTTCCGGCCATTAACTGGAGTCAGACTAGGCTGCTATAGTTGAGGTATAGGAACCACGCAACTCGGGAATGGATGTAATTGGGGGCTTGCACTGAGAATGTGTGGGTTTAAAATAGCATTTGAATCCATTATACATATTATATCATGGATATAAACTAAATTTATCATAGAACATTTTATCACATATGAAAGCACTTGTTAATTTAGATTTTTAACAACAAAATGCGCATTTGTTAACTAATATTCATTTTCAATTGGAGGAAAAAGAATAATATTTTAATGTCGCAATCACTTAATTTAAGAGTTTAAATAGTTAAATCGAATCAAATGTATATTATTTAAATATTTTCTTCAACTATTTATACTCATAATTAGTTAATATAAGAGAGATTTTGCATTTCTTCTCATCATTCAGCTTGATCAATTGAATATTTGATATATATATATTTTTTTCACCTAACCTTTACCACACACTATTTTCGTGTTTTATGTATTGTCAGACTCCTATAAAATAATAGTGTTTTTATTTTTACATTAATTTTTAAATGTGAAACCATGAAGAAATTGACAATACTTGAATGACTAATAGGTGTTTTATGGTATAGTTAATCCAATCATGAGTATCATTTTTGGATATCGTTGTTTGTACAGTTCATGTAGTACTGTACATTTACAACCCCCTCACATGTTGAGGGGGTCCACATGAATTAAAAAATTGTGGATCCCTCATTTGTGAGGGGGCTATCATCCTTACTGTACACAAAAGTGTACAGCAATCATGATTAATCTTTTTCTAGCTAATATGTGTAAATGTTTAATAAATTAACCAACAAGTTTAATATATTTGTATTTTGTTCATTGCATTTAGAATTAAAAGTTCTAATTCTATATCACCAAAAGCAATAAAATCACAATAAATAAATAAAAAGAACAAGCAAGATTTATAGAGAGTTTATCTCAATATAAGATTACATCCTCGTCCGTGCTGCGGTAATTCACTATTAAAAAAGAAGCTTACAAAAAAAAAAAAAAATATATATATATATATATATATATATATATATATAAATATAAAATACACACACATTGCACGTCTTCTCTTTTTAATAATAATAATATAAATCCTAATGACAATTTCCTATTTATAAGAAAAATTAAGGCAAATCAAAATTATGAATGTGAAATTCCTAAACTAGGTTGATCCATGTAGGGACTCTGCGTAGCAAAAATAATTAGACTCTACAAAGTTAACACATTATGCTATAATTATAAGTTATAAAAATCAGTGTCAAAATAATGCTGGCTTAGTTAGCTAGGACTTACATTGCTCTATAAACTTCAAGCAAGAGCAAAATATTAGTCTATAGAAAACAAATGAAAGAAATACACCAAACCGAATACATTCAATTTGAATAAAAGTCTCTAGGCACTACTCCTTCTTTTCTTTTTTTTTTTAAGAAAAACAAGAATTCGTTTAGTCCTTGAACTCATTAGTTCTAGTTAGGATATACTTGCACGGTCATTGTTAGGTTTCTATTGTATTGACAATTTGTTAGACAAATGGATTAATATAAAAGAGTTGTAGAATTCAAGAAAACTTTTGGAGTTGGTAGTATAGTCCTTAAAGGAGGTCAAGTCAAGATGTCCAAGAAGATCACTTATGATCAAGAGAATGCAATAAGAAAATCGCACAAGTTATGCTCAAAATTCTCGGTTGTAATTTGTGAAATTGGAATTTGGACAATGCTAATTCTAGAAAAATTGTAGCGCTTTGAGTTAGCTTTCCTATACATTTTGAATTACCTTAATCGGATATCGAGAGAGAAAGTTATGATAAAAATATTGACGACTGCTCAGCTGTTGTCGACCTGTCGCTGGATCCCCGTTCGAGCGACGGTGCATATCGAAAAAACTATAATTTGTATTTTTGAAGAGTTTTACATGGGCCAAACTACTTAAACACCTTAAAATACCCAAGTCCTAGCACGAATTTTGTATGGTTGTTTCATTATATTCTCTCTTCATATTTTTCTTAAGAGATTAAGGAATACATTCATCATTTGTAATTTAATCAATTGATTCTTGAATTCATACAAAGATCCTTGAGAAAAATATCAAAGATCTAAAATCCAAAACATCCACTTCCTTAACACATCAAGGAATGTACTTTCTTAGTTGGGCATTGGAAGAGGTAGACTACAAGCACATGCACGACACAAGATTTGGTGATTCTTAGAATTTCAATTGGAAGAGACAAATGTACAAGATCAGGAAACTGAAGGAACAACAATATCTTGGTGATTATAGGAAGTAGATCGGGAAGTCTAGTGGAGTTGGCTAGATAACATCTAACTGTAATGTTCGTTATCTATAGTGGAGGTAACTGGTTTGGTCTCGGAGTTTTTAGCCACGCTGGATTCTCCGTCAACATATTTGGTGTTATTTACTGTTTTCATATTACAAACTGTGGCAAATCAATATATGATAATTGGATTGTTTGATTAATCATCTAAAAATAATGAATAAGTGACATGTTGCTTTTAATTGTGTTAATTCCGCATGTAAGGTCGAACTAATCTAGCGAATCTAAAACTTTCAGTCACGTATATAGGTTTTGTGTGTCAAAATTTTAAATAAAAAATTTAGTAAATTTTAATGAAAGATGACAAAATGTAAGGTAAAAAAAAAATGATAAAAATTTTAGGCCCATAATTGCGTTCTTAAAATTGAAATTAAATTAGTTAAAATTTGATAAAATTACAGTAAAAAAATAATTAAGCTAAAAATACGAATAGATTGCATCAATCCTTTATAATAATTCTGATATGCTGCCAAGGAGGGTGACACCCTCCTTGACAGACCCCTAACAATAGGGAGGTAGGATTTTTGTTTTTGTTTTTGTTATTCATATAGATTCTACTCCCATGTGAGAATAGATTAACAAGGGTGTCAATTTTTTTTCGTGTAAATAAGATTAATTCCCTTTATAATTGAGCTATGCACGGAAAACATGTGAAATTGGGCCAGTTCCGTCTTGTACAAGTTACTAGTGCCTAGAGTTATGTTAAATGTACTGAGAGACACTTGTCTGACATTAACGAGATGAAAAAGCTCCCGGTATTGTAGAGGGGATTTTCCACTTGCGTATAGCTTTATCCTAGTACCTAATGTGGCCTATCATATCACGTTGGAAGCTACACCAACTCATTTAATTTGTACATTTTTTTAGTAACATTGAGTACAATTATTACAAATGAATATTTATTTCGGCTAAGATATATATATTTGTTGATAAATAGTAGTTTTGTCCATTATTCAAATTCGGATATAAGAAAGTATTCACAATATGTATGTAGTACCACACCATTTGATCTTTTCATATAACTCGGGACCATTTTTAACTTAGTTTGTATTGAAAAATGTGACATATAGAGAACAATAATTACAAATAAAAAGGAGTAATGCCCTTAAGATATATGTATCTTAATGGTGTAGTACTTTTTCTCACAAAGAATCTTGAATGTGACCATCCATGGACATAAAGTAAAAATTCAAGATAAGTAGAGCATAGTAGATATTATAAATAAATAAATAATTTCATTTCAATTATTAGATTATATATTGAAAAATGAAAATTGCATAATTGATCCTCTACTAATTGTTCAATTAACTCTCAATAATGAAGATCGTCGAAATCCAGCCTCATGAAAATATATTTTAGAAGTTTTGAGTGATCATAGATTGGAAAACGGAAAATAAACTCTATAAAACTTAATTTTCCTCATTCATAGTACATTAGTAGACTATTCAAATTAGGGATGGTAATTTAATCCGTCCTGACAGAACGGAACAGGGCGGGGCGAGGATGCCCCACCCCGAACCCGTCCCGTGGAAAAAAAAAATTTAAAATAGAATTTTAATAAATGGTTAGTTTTATTTATAATTTTATAACATGTTTTTAATCCAACAATTATATTATACAATTGTCAATTTAAAATTTTACATAACTAACAATTGTTTATATAATTTATAAGTTCGGTCATTCAATCTTTTTATTATAATTAAATTATACAATCTGAAATTATGAATCTTGATAGTTAAATAAATATTCTTTACTTTTGAAAGATTTATATCAATTAATCAAAACAAGTTAATATCTTGATCGAAAAAACTAGAAAAAAAAAAAAAATTTAAAATATATGGAATGACCTTTAGATTTTGGGTTAAGAGTTGAACTTTAAATAATAACATAACTCGAATTTTGAAAATGTAAAAAATAAAAATTAAACGGGGCAAATTCTCGCCCCGTCCCTCCCCGATCTGATCCGCTTGCGCCCCGTCCCATCTAAGGCGAGGCGGAGTGGGGTGAAGGTGCCCTGACCTGAACCGCTCCATTGCCATCCCTAATTCAAATGTCAAAATTACTTCTAAAGTTGACTAATATCACATAATATGCCCTGAATATCTCAAAATTATAGAAGTAGAATCCTGAAACATTACATTCAAGAACCATATATTATTGTTATTAAATACGGGATTTGGAATTCTAAAATATGATAAAATGATATAAAACTTAGAAAATAACAACAATTTTATTTTATTCACCGTCGCTTGAAAATTCATTGAGTAATAATTGTTGTTTGTATAAAAAATACTCTTATTGTGTCGGTGAGCTTACTTTGGCATACCGTATTTATATATTACACAATGAATTGGAACAGTTTCAAGGCTTTCCCTTTCAGAAATGGATTTCTTTGTTTTTTTGTTTGATTTTTGACCAAAAAAAAAATCTATAGGAAATCAAACAATGAGCTTATTATCCTGTGAAGACACTTTGATATATAGTACCCGTGGTCCATGTGGTTTCGATTTCGGTAGCCAATAAAATAAAATGCCACTCAAGTGTACTAGCAAATATAATCCTTCTTATGCCTAACTATAATTAAATAAGATTTTGGAATTAGGGTTTTAATGTGTCACGTAATATTTCTACATAGCCATAAGTTTTATAATTTTTAATTAAATAAATATCTTTAGGTAAGGGAGATTGAAAGATCGATAGATCATAAAGCAACAACGATAGTTTATATTAGATTTAATTTAATTTAATTTAATTAAATGAAGAAAAGTTGGTTAATGTTATTCTTAATTAAGAGAATGGGAATGTATCCCACATTGAAAATTGAGTAAAGTTAGTGTTGAGAATTAGACATCTAAATTTCATATATCTAATGTATTTATATTTTTGTTTGTTTGTTAGTATGTTTTAGCAGATAATCTTGCTCGAAACGAACAAGAGTTTAACATTATAGGTCATAGGCGATGATTGTGCACAAACGTACAATTGAATGTAGTGACAGAAACTAATCGTGAAACTTTGTTTCTTATTTTTATTTTTAATTTGTCAAGGCATTTTTCTTACTATACAGTTTAGGGTTGATCGTGGATATAGAATGTCAATCGAACATTTGAACTGTAAAAAATTATTTTTCCTTTGTTCGCTAATCAGTCACAGTACAATACTCTACTAATTAATTAGGCTCATTAACTTCACATGATTTCTCAAAATAAAGGAAGCATAAATAGATAGAACCCTTATCCCTCTATAAGAGAGCAAAAATAGATAGAATAAAATTAAAACACGCAATGCAAACTTGCACAGTTGCACCCATCAATGTTAGAGCTACACATTATTTTTTTATTTTTTATTTTTTTAGATTTTTTTTTTAAAGTTATTATATTTATGTTTGAATAAATATTCCATAATTAAATTAGACTTCATTGAATTCGAGTCTCAGCTGTGACTGCCTACATTCACAAAATTAAGGGGACGTTCTTTTTGCTGTTTTCAAGTCGTTTTCTATTTTCGATTTTCAAAAACATTGAAAACGCGTTCTCTTTTCCATTTTCGAAAACGAGTTTTTGAAAATGGCTGAAAATTTTGTGAAGAAAACAGAAAACAACTTTTTTAAATTTTGGCTGTTTTTTTCACAAATCTGCCAAAACTCAAAAAACACGGATTGAGAAATATTTTTTCAAAACGACAAAAAAAACGAGTTTTCAACAATTTCAAAATGGACACCCAAAACACAAAACACAAAATTAAAACATAAAGAGAAAACCTTTATATGATACATATGAATGTTATGTTAACCTATGTATGAAATATCCAATATACCCACTAAAAGATTTTCGACCACAGAAAAAATTACTGCGTGAACAAACTATACATAATTTTTACGTGGTAAATTTAATTTTTTTTCAATTTATGCCGCTAAGAGCCAAACACCGTACTATGAAACTAGTATTATTAACAGTAAATGATCAAAACTAATGACAAGAAGAGGTTTTACTCATGTAGTATAGTACTGGTTGGTCTAAATCATCCCTACATTACTTCTACTAAATAAACTCCTTGCATGCAGTTTACTCCTCTATACAAAGGACTCTAGGTGTAGGCCTTCGATTAAGTGCAAACACTTGATTTTCCTTTCCTCTTCCTCCTTTGACCGGATATCCAGTCGATACAGCATTTGAACTCCACCGTTTCCATACAAAGAGTGCTCAACAAATTTAGATAACCTGAATCAAACGAAAAAAAAAATGTTGAACCTTAATATCTCCAAATCACAGACTAGTCATCAAATCCTACTTCCAAATTACATGCCCTTTATCTTAAGTAGAGGAAATGCTTCTTTTGCAGTCTCTCCGAAGTTTAAGTCGATAAGAAAACATGAAAGTGTTCGTGTTGGACGAGGGAGTAGCACGATCAAGGCGATGCAATCCTCGACCGAGAAATCAACCACCACCACGGCTACAACGATCATTACTGTGCAGGAGACAGTTGGTGGAGCCCTCACTCACTTAGGGTGGAGCCGAGCGCTCGACAATAATGCAGACGTTTTCGGCAGAACCCTCCTCATAGAGCTTGTTGCTGCTGAGCTTGATCCTGGTAAGTACATGCATACGCATTTGTTACCGTTGCGAAAAGAAGCCTGCTACAGGGACAGGCTTTTTTGTCCCGGGTCAAACCCGAGACACGTCAGCCCCCCTCCAATCAGGGGACCCGGGACAAAAAACCCTGTTTGAACAGGGTTTTTGGCAAAATATTTGAATAACTAAGAACTCAATTTCAAACTCAAAATATGGCAAGCTTATTTTTTCTATATTTCGAACTCAATTTATTATTTTACTTTTCGTGACGAGAAAAAAAGTTGTAAAATTTACCAACTTTAAAACGTCTATATTACTTGATAATTCTAATTTTATTAAATAGTCAAAATTCATAAAATAAAATGTTATAGAACAATTTTTTCAAAATTTCAAACCAAATGTGTTTTCTAGTTTTCTGTTTTGAATTTTTTTTTTTTTTTAAATGACTAACAAAATAAATTTTTAACAATCTTAAAAATAAAACATTCAAAGCAGAAAACTGAAAATGAATTTAAAACTAAAAATTGAAAACTAAAATACAAATCAAACGGGCCCTTAGAGTTTAGCATTATGTGAGACATTATGTTTGTTTAGCATTATTCTAAAGTTTATACGTCTTTATGTTGTCCTTTTCTATTTTTTCACAGCTTTTTTTAATGTTTTTCAAAAAGTTTTGTTAAGTTACCTTTGTCTAAATATTTAAGCTAAAACCGACATACATATTAATATTTAAGTTAAATTTTTGACACGCTCAGTGCTACCCCCAATGTAATCAATTTATTTTTCATCAGATATGCTACATGTCTATCATGTAGCATATTAAAACAACCGGGCAAAGATGAACAATTTCATGCAAGTACTGGAATCAAATGTCTAACCAATTAAAACCACAGTAATTGACAAGTAAATAAACCAGAAAAAAGGAAAGTCCATGGTGGGGTTTCAGAAGATTAAGACAACGTTTCAACTTTGTCAAATACCCATAGCCTTTTTGAATAAACATGAACAAGATTTCTCCGTCAACGTTATTAATTTTTATTCTTTTATTTCTTATGTTCAGTCAATTTAATTTATTTTTTATTTTTATTTTACTTTTATAATGTAAAAAATTGTAAAATTCACCAATTTAAATTTTATATATTATTTGATAATATATTAACGTAATATTGTTCCATGTTATTGATATTCAAATTTGATGTAATAAAAATGTTGTAAAATAATTTATCAAATTTTTAAATCAAAAATATTTTTTAGTTTTCTATTTTGAGAATTAATTTTTTCATAGTGACAAATCAAACGTATTTTCAGCAATCTAAAATAGACTCTCAAAATAGAAAATTCAAGATGAACGCTAACCAAACCAAATGAGCCTTAAGTTTTTTATTTTATGTGAAATGAAATGTATGCTGCTTAAGTTGTTAAAAAGTGAGTATTTATTTTCAATGCTCTTTCATTTTAAATGCATTTCAATGTTCTAGTTTGAGAAATTCTCCATAGAAGTTCGAATATATGAATATCCCCATCACCTCAAATTAGAGAACTTACGTGTAAGTAAAGTCATAGTACTGTTATCTAAGTTATTTTAATAATTATTTTATATTATCTTTTGAAGACACTGGATCAGAGAAGCCCAAAATCAAAGCCTATGCTCATAAGGAGGACAGAGATGGTGATGAAACGCATTACGAGTCTAATTTCAATGTTCCCGAAGATTTTGGGGAGGTCGGAGCAATTACAATAGAGAATGAACACCACAAAGAAATGTTCGTGGAAAGTATTGTCATCGATGGATTATATGGTGGTCCAATCAATGTCACTTGTAATTCATGGATTCATTCCAAGTTCGATGACAAAGAACCGAGGGTATTTTTCGTTGACAAGATTAGTCTATATCCATCTTTCGATATTACCTTGTCATTATTTTATTTTTCTTCTTTCTTTTTCACCAAGAAATATGATTCACTGATTTTATGGGTTATTTGACAAAAAAATTAAAAAGATTTAAAAAAATTAAAAATAAAAAATTTGATAAAATGAGTGATTGAAAAGTTGATAAATGTTGTGGATCTCATAAAATTAATAGTTAATTTTAACCGTACTTTTAGCCTCTGTTTGGGTGCACTTCTTTTTCTTTAACAACTGAAATGGGTCCCACCTCTGTCACACCTTACACGTCCATAACAATTGATAAATCAAATATGATTGCACTTTGGCAACTCCTATTTTTGCCCTTCATTGCTAGGCAAGTATAAAGTCATTGAGGGGCTGTTATGTCATTTTGCTAGAATTGCGAAGGACAAAACAGTCACATGGATAAAATGCACTCCAAACAGGACTTAATATTGTTCTACATAATGTTAAAAATAACAAATAGTAATAAGTTTTCCATCGTTATATAATATCTTGTTTTCTTGCATGTGTAATTATGAGACTGCAGTCGTATTTGCCATCAAACACACCAAGTGGGCTGAAGATTTACAGAGAAAAACAGCTCCAAATTCTTCGAGGCGATGGCACCGGAGAACGCAGGACCTACGAAAGGATCTACGATTATGATGTATATAACGATCTCGGGGATCCCGACAGTAGCGAGGATTTAGCTCGGCCGGTGCTTGGCGGCCAGGAATATCCATATCCTCGCCGGTGCAGAACTGGTCGAGCGAGAACCAAGAAACGTATAGAATCCGTGCCATTTTTTCACTCTATACATTTACTTATAAGTAATACAAATATGGATTTTTAAAATCTGTTAGATTCATTCGTTTGTATCATATGTGTAGATCCATCATCGGAGTCAAGGAGCCCTAATATATATGTGCCAAGAGATTAGGCGTTTTCAGAAGTGAAAAAAGTCACATTCTCGGCGAAATTATTGTACTCGGTGTCCCATTCATTGATACCACGGATAAAGAGTTTATTTCACAGTGAACTTGGATTTCGCAACTTCACCGCTATAGAGACTCTGTTCATTGAAGGAACTGAGCTACCAAAGCAAACATCTACAGGATTTTTAAGAAATATTGTACCCAGGCTCGTAAATGCTATTGCAGAAGTTGAAAAGGATATCCTGCTTTTTGAGAAACCGGAAGTCTATGACTGTAAGTTTGCATATGTTTGCCATCTTATTAAGTAACAATAATATTTTGACTTGGGTTTCATCTTAAAATGTTAACTTTATTAAGAAGAATAGCTCGAACTTTTATATGTTGATTTATGTTTTGGTAATTATCCGATATGAGATTTGTCTCTTGACATAATATACCTGTTGTTATTGCAGGGAATAGGTTTTCTTGGTTTAGGGATGAAGAATTTGCACGACAAACTCTAGCAGGTTTAAATCCATGCCGCATTGAGTTAGTAACGGTATGCTTTCCCGTTCAATTGTAACACTTCTTTCTTCTCAGTCAACACAGAAGTCTTGATGGTACAAAATATGTTGAGTAATGCTATCTGTAAGCCCTGGTTACAAACAGTAGTCTATGTAGCAGTGAAGTTACTTGTTAAATTGATATATGCTAATTGCCTAGTACTTATGCCTTGGAATAATGAAAAAATGAAATACCATAAAAACAAGGAATTCCAAATTGATTGCAGGAATGGCCATTAAAGAGCAAACTTGACCCTGAGGTGTATGGACCTGCTGAATCAGCAATCACAACGGAACTGATCGAAAAAGAAATTGGAAGCTTCACGACTGTTAAGAAGGTAAGACATGATCAACGAGCTTTCAGATCGTTGTATTTCTTCACAATCTTAACTCCATGTGTTCACGGCACAATTGCAGGCATTGGAAGAAAAGAAACTTTTCATTTTGGATTATCATGATTTGTTCTTATCGTATGTGAATAAGGTAAGAGAGATTAAGGGAACAACTCTGTATGGATCGAGGACATTGTTTTTCTTAATGCCTTCAGGCACATTGGGGCCCTTAGCCATTGAGCTAACACGGCCGCCAATAGATGGGAAGTCGCAATGGAAGGAAGTATACCTGCCGTGTTGGGACGCCACCGGTGTCTGGCTGTGGAGGTTGGCTAAAGCCTATGTCCTTTCTCACGACTCCGATTTTCACCAGTTAGTCAGTCACTGGTAAGTTCTTATTTCTCCATTGTCAGCCCTTGACTATTGAGCTGCTGTTAACTAGTTTACCAAATAATTAATAGTGTATAATACCACAAAAAATTCACCTATACCTTTTAAGATTCATCTTTAAAATCAACTGTTATAATATATGTAAAATTATTTCTTGAGCAATACTATAATACAAATTTACACGCCTCAACTTTTAATGCATTTCTTGAATGTCGTAATGAATTTCTTCACACTTTAAAGAGTCATTCATTACTACATTAAAAAAATATCACTTAATTTTTAATGCATTATTTTTCTATTTTTAAAATACTTTTCTTTTAAAGTTTGCATGAAACAATGATCCACCGATTGAACCAGTACTCCGATGACCTGGTGCTCTGAACCGGGCAATCACTAGTTCGGGTATGATAAATATGGTTCCTATTTTATCCGCCAAGATTATGTTAACATCTTAATTTTCTGCGACATTTTTTGCTTAGTCTTGGAAGTTAGTTAATTTGCATAATTTGTAGGTGCATACTCTGAAAAGATTACTTGGGAGCATATAACTGTATATTTACTATCTTAATCATTTATGGAAATGTGCAGACTAAGAACTCATTGTTGTACAGAGCCTTACGTAATTGCAACAAATAGACAACTAAGCGCGATGCACCCGATTTACAAACTATTACATCCTCACTTGCGATACACTATGGAGATCAACGCTTTAGCTCGTCGGTACCTTGTTAATGAAGATGGGATCATCGAAAGGTCATTCGCCCCCCAGAAATACTCCATGGAGATCAGCTCTGTTGCCTACGACCAGCTATGGCAATTTGATCTTCAAGCACTGCCAGCTGATCTAATTAGCAGGTACGATGTTGAACCACCTCAAAGCTTATAGAAAAGGGAAACGCTTATCTTCAATATCAGCTAGTGAGTAGAACTGAATATTTTTATGACTGGAATGTGTAGGGGAATGGCGGTGGAGGATCCAACGGCTCCACACGGCCTGAAACTAACAATCGAAGATTATCCATATGCCAACGATGGTTTACTTAATTTGGGATGCCATTAAGAAATGGGTTACAGACTATGTCACTTACGACTATCCTGAAGCAAACCTTG
This sequence comes from Osmanthus fragrans, assembly GCA_019395295.1. Lineage (NCBI taxonomy): Eukaryota > Viridiplantae > Streptophyta > Magnoliopsida > Lamiales > Oleaceae > Osmanthus > Osmanthus fragrans. The sequence continues at coordinate 26,524,027 of CM033355.1, read as the reverse complement.
TACAATCTGTTGAGAAATTGGTTGTTCAAAACCAACAAAGGAAGAAGTGAAAAATAGCTAACAACTTCGGTCGATCGAACTGAACTTCGGTCGACCGAAACTCTGCAGGCTTTCTACCAAGAAGCTGCAGGAGTTTTCGGTTGACCATTCGATCGACCGAAATGGAGGTTCGGTTGACCAACCGGTCGACCGAAATCTGTGACCGTTGGACGGTTTTTTGCCGTTGGGAATTCATTTTTGGAGGTTTTTCACTTGGTTTTGGCACCATTTCGTGAATATGAACTAGGCCTATATATAGTGGGGTCTTGTTCAATGAAAAAACACTTTGAAATCATTACAATCTCCATATACAAAGATCAAATTACTTTCTTACTCATATTCTTACTTTTTTATTGTTTCTCAAGTTTTGTTGGTAGAAATATTTTGTGCTTTATATTTCTACTACAAGGCTTTATCAATCCTTCAAACCATTTGCCGAAAAATCTTTAAGCATCTCGAATTTATCGGAGAAGGGGCAAATATTGTTTGAGGACAGCGATCACGCGGTTGAGCCTTTGCATCGAAGTTCTTGTTCTTGAATCCTTGTTGCTATTTCGGTTTGTTCATTCTCCTACTCGAAGGTATAATATCCAACAATCTCAAACAATAATCCTGCAATGGAGAGTGAAACAACAATGGCTACTATAAAGTTGATGAATCAAGATTTGGTTCGTTTGGATCGCTTTGATGGCACGAACTTCACAAGATGGCAAGATAAGTTGAAATTCCTTCTTACGGCGTTAAAGATTTTTTATGTACTTGATCCAAACTTGGAAGATCTACCCGAACCATCCGACAAAGAGACCGATGAGTCAAGGGTGAATAGAAAGAAGCGTGAAGAGGACGAATTAATATGCCGTGGTCATATTCTCAACTCTTTGTTGGATCGATTGCATGATCTATACACCAACACAACATCACCAAAAGAAATATGGGATGCATTGGAAAGTAAGTACAAAGCGGAGGAAGAAGGTACCAAGAAATTTTTAATTTCTAAGTACTTCGATTTTAAATTTCTTGAAAATATCCCCTTACTTCCCCGAATTCATGAATTGCAAGTGCTAGTCAACAAATTGAAGGCGGTGAAGATTGAAATCCCGGAGACCTTTCAAGTGGGGGCAATTATTGCTAAATTCCCCGGTACTTGGAAAGGATACTGGAAGAAAATTATGCATAGTTCCGAGGATCACTCCTTGGAACAATTGCAAAAACATTTGCGAATTGAAGAAGAGTCAAGAATGCGTGATAAGAGTGAAAACTCTTTTGAAGGCACTTCTAAAGCAAATGCAATTGAGAAAACGGAACCGCCAACAAAATCCAACAAGAGAAAGCCTTCAACGAATTTCAACAAGTTCAAGAAGAAGACAAAAGGAGGTTGTTTTGTGTGTGGAAAATCTGGACATTATGCAAAAGATTGTAGACACCGAAAACAAAACAACTTCGAAGGCAAAGTGAACTCCATAAAAGAAGATAGAATTGTGGCCACCATTTGTGAAATCAATGCAATCAAGGGAAAAGTTCCCGGATGGTGGTATGATACTTGTGCTACAATACATATATCATATGATAAATCTTCTTTCAAGACTTATCATGAAGTTGATGGAGACCAAGAGATTCAAATGGGTAATGAGGTTCGATCTAAAGTGATTGGAAAGGGAAGTGTGGATATCATCTTCACTTCCCGCAAGACCATTACCTTGACCAATGTACTACATGTTCCCGACATGACTAGAAACTTGGTTAGTAGAAATCTCTTAGGAAAATCGGGTATCAAAAGTGTATTTGAATCCGGAAAACTTGTATTATCCCTAAATGGGAAATTTGTTGGAAAAGGCTATTCTAGTGAAGGAATGGTCAAATTATGTACCGTTGACAATTTGAATGAGAATAAAAATAACTTTGCTTATGTTGTTGATTTATTTTCATTATGGCATGCTAGATTAGGACATATTGGAAAAATTACTATGAAACGTATGATGAAATGTGACTTAATTTTATATGATGAAAATGATGTCTTTAAATGCAAAACTTGTGTAGAAGCAAAGATGGTTAAAAAGCCTTATCAAAGTGTAAAAAGATCATCTAGTATCTTAGAGTTAATTCATACGGATATTTGTGAATTAAATAGCATGTTAACTAGAGGTGGAAATAGGTATTTTATTACCTTTATTGATGATTGTACTAGATACACATATGTTTACTTAATGAAACATAAAAGTGAAGCTTTTGATATGTTTAAAATATATAAAAATGAGGTTGAAAATCACTTAAATAAGAAAATAAAAACCTTAAGAAGTGATAGAGGTGGAGAAGATTTTTCTAGTGATTTCAACATATTTTGTGAACAACATGGCATAATTCACCAATGTTCGGCACCTAGAACACCGGAACAAAATGGTTTAGCTGAAAGAAAAAATAGAACTTTAGTTAAAATGATAAATGCCATGCTTACCTATGCTAAGTTGCCATTTAATTTGTGGGGTGAGGCCTTGTTAAGTGCATGTAGGATATTAAATAGAATTCCTTCTAAACAAACTAAGGTTTCTCCTTATGAATCTTGGAAAGGAAGAAAACCTAACATTGGATACTTCAAAGTATGGGGGTGTCTTGCTTATTGTAAGAACACAAACCCTAATAGGACCAAGTTGGATCCAAGAGGCATTAAATGTGCCTTTGTTGGATATGCTAGCAATAGCAAATCATATAGATTATTAAACTTGGAGACCAATGTGATTATTGAATCAAGTGATGTAGAGTTCTTTGAGGATTCGTTATCTTCGGATGATGAATTGAGGGAAAATCTCTTAGATATCTCTAGCTCAAGTGGAACACAAGATGAAACATCTTCTAAAGGTGTTGATGAGTCAAATGAGCCACGAAGAAGCAAAAGAACTCGAATTGAGAAGTCTTTAGGACCGGATGAAATTGATTCTCAACGCATTTCTTTTTACTTAGTAGAAGGAAATGAATTGAATGTAGTAAGAACAACTCCATTTGTTCTACATGTGGAAACCGATCCTAAAACTTATAGAGAAGCTATGACTTCTCGTGATAGCATGTTTTGGAAAGATGCAATCAAAGATGAAATGGATTCAATAATGTCAAATAATACTTGGGAGCTTGTCGATTTACCACCCGGATCCAAACCTATTGGATGTAAATGGGTATTCAGGAGAAAATACAATGTTGATGGTTCTCTAAATACCTTTAAAGCTAGATTAGTAGCTAAAGGATATCGACAAAGAGAAGGAATAGATTATTTTGATACATATGCACCGGTAACTAGAATAACATCGATAAGGATATTATTCGCACTAGCTTCGATACATGACTTGCATGTTCACCAAATGGATGTCAAAACGGCATTCTTAAATGGGGATCTTGAGGAGGTTTATATGGAGCAACCTGAAGGTTTTGCTCTACCCGGAAATGAACATAAAGTGTGCAAGTTAGTAGGAGCTGTTTCTTGGAAATCAAAGAAACAAACATGTATAACGCACTCGACCATGGAATCCGAATTCGTAGCATTATCGGATATCGGGAAAGAAGTTGAGTGGCTTAAGGATCTCTTTTATGAGATACCTTTGGGACCGAAGAATACATCTTCAATATCTATCTTGTGTGATAGCCAAGCCACATTAGCAAAAGCATACAATGAGGTATACAACGGAAAGTCTAGACATATGAGTCTTAGACATGACTACATAAGGAAATTAATCAAAGATGGAATAATTTCCCTAAATTATGTTAAGTCTATCGAGAATTTAGCATATCCTCTAACTAAACCTCTAAATCGAGATTTAGTAACATCTACATCGAGTAGGATGGGGTTGAAACTCTTAAAATAGAAAGATTCACCAATGACAGTAACCCTACCTGTCATTACTCAAAAGGTAATCCACGGGTTCAAAGGGTAACAACAAGTCATTTGATATGTGGATAGCTTCAGCATTATTCAAATCCGCGATAACCCTATCCTAGTTATATAATGCTGGTTGTTACTGAAGTGAGGGTTGAGTTTCAAGCTCTTAATGAAGTTCAGTGCTAAGAGCACAAGCATCTCTAAAAGTAACAAAGATGCTGGAAGAACTTCACCTAGACGAACTTCGAGGTGGTGCCGCCTCAATAGAGAGTTAGAGTTACTCTCTTAAAAGTTTGTCGAAAATGATGAGCGCAAGGCCATAAAAGCGCTAAGCGAGTTTGAGGAACTTGAGAACACGTGGTACTCGTGTGTGTGTTCTTACCGGTATTGTCACATGGAATAATTGGTTCAAAGTTTCGAGCTACCTTTGATTCCGACTTTACTTTGTTAGAATTACACTATGGTTAGATTCAAATCGAAAGATATCTAATCCTTAGGCATGAGTATCGTTCATGTTGAATATGAGATTTGTTAATTTTGAACAAATTGGGGATTGTTAAGAAATTGGTTGTTCAAAACCAACAAAGGAAGAAGTGAAAAATAGCTAACAACTTCGGTCGACCGAAACTCTGCAGGCTTTCTACCAAGAAGCTGCAGGAGTTTTCGGTTGACCATTCGGTCGACCGAAATGGAGGTTCGATGGACCATTCGGCGACCGAAAAAGTTCGGTTGACCAACCGGTCGACCGAAATCTATGACCGTTGGACGGTTTTCTGCCGTTGGGAATTCATTTTTGGAGGCTTTTCACTTGGTTTTGGCACCATTTCGTGAATATGAACTAGGCCTATATATAGTGGGGTCTTGTTCAATGAAAAAACACTTTGAAATCATTACAATTTCCATATACAAAGATCAAATTACTTTCTTACTCATATTCTTACTTTTTTATTGTGTTTCTCAAGTTTTGTTGGTAGAAATATTTTATGCTTTATATTTATACTACAAGGCTTTATCAATCCTTCAAACCATTTGCCCGAAAACCTTTAAGCATCTCGAATTTATCGGAGAAAGGGCAAATATTGTTTGAGGACAGCGATCACGCGGTTGAGCCTTTGCATCGAAGTTCTTGTTCTTGAATCCTTGTTGCTATTTCGGTTTGTTCATTCTCCTACTCGAAGGTATAATATCCAACACAATCTGACGATGAACTCCAAGCATGATGGACAGAAATTCGAACAGAAGGCCATGCAGACAAGAAGGACGAGTCCTGGTGGCTGGTGTTAGAAACTCCGGACGATCTAATTGGAATCATCACAACCATTATTTGGGTAGCTTCAGGACACCATGCTGCTGTAAACTTTGGTCAATACGATTTTGCAGGATATTTTCCGAACCTGCCTACCATTACTAGAACGAATATGCCTAGGGAAAATCCAAGCGACACAGAAAAGGAGGAATTTCTGAAGAAGCCCGAGGAGTTTATCCTAAAGTGTTTCCCTACACAAGTTCAAGCAACCACGGTTATGGCCATTTTAGACGTTTTATCGACTCATTCACCCGGCGAGGAGTATCTCGGGGAGAAGATCCAACCATACTGGAAAGATGATGAGTATATAAATGCTATGTTCTGACAGTTCGCTCGGAGATTGAAGGAATTATTGATTCTAGGAATACTAATGAGAATCTGAAGAATAGAGTTGGAGCTGGAGTAGTTCCATATCAGCTTTTGAAGCCATTTTCTGAAGCAGGTGTAACAGGAAAGGGAGTGCCTAATAGCATTTCCATTTGATGTAAGAATGCTTTATATGAGCAAACTTCAAATAATTGTCTGTTGTGTGAATTCGAATAAGGGAAAATGAATAAAAGTTACGTTTGTTAAAGCCATTCTTGGATTTTATGAATAATTATCTACATTTGATTAGAGAAAATTTTATGGAGATATAACTTCTACGAACAATTATCTGCATTTATAAGAACCACTCGTTAGTTTTTCACTGTAAAAATGATGATATATAGAAAATGGTCTCTTGATCAGAACTCGAGACTCATGGAAGTATATCATGCAAAAAGTCCTTTCACATTTACACCTACCCTTAAATATATTAGATTTTGGTTGAACTTAATTCCACAAAACAATATGGCATGTTTGTAAGTTGAACTCGACAACATTGGTTAGGAGATTAAAATTGGGATCTGGGCGGTTTCGGGGGGGGGGGGGGGGGGGGGGGGGGGGGGGGGGGGGGGGGGGGGGGGGGGGGGGGGGGGGGGGGGGGGGGGGGCACCATAACTCATTTCTTCTCGAGAATCAAAACGGAGGCGAAGCGCTAGCAGGCTACCCTAACTTAAAACCCAGAGCGGAAAGGTTTTGGCTTCAAAAGCCGACTTTCTCCGATGTATGTACTCCTTTGCTGATAGGATTAGTGATCAATGAACTTTTAGCGATCATTTTGTTCGATGTTCATTTAATAAAACTTCGTTTCAAGTTGTTACATCATATTTTCTAGTTAGTTTATGTTTGAAGTAATCAAATTGTGTATGAAGTTTAATTTCAACGATCAATTTAAAACAAATGAAGTTTATACCAACATGAAATTTTGGCAGAACCAAGTTGATCATCAATATTTTATTGTAGTAGAACAATTCTCGCCTATGATGGAAACCATCAATGTCTCTATTAAATTTAAACGTGCTCCTCATATAGACATGGTTCGTAACAGTTAAGTGATTTTTGGACAAGAAGATGATTTCGATTTGATTTAACAGTTTGATAGTATTTACCGATTAGCTTAGTTTGCCATACTAATGTCTTTATTGGAATATTTGTTCACTGAATTTGTCCACTCTCAATACAATTTCCAATTTTATAACTGGGCTTCTTTTTTCTTTTTATTATGTGGAAATAAAAAATATTGATTAGGATAAATATTAATTTACTCCAGTCAACAAGTTGACTATTCAATACATTTTTACTTGTTTACTCGATTGACTAAAACCTTATCTTGAAATATGTATGAAAATTGATATTTCGCAGCAGGATCAATCTCCATTTTTTACTCTGTCCCCATTTCTCTATTACATTTATTTAATTCGACAGCAAGGACGGATACAGATACTTTTGCTTGTTTTTGTTATAATGCAGAAGAACGTATTTTTCTCTCACACTTCGCCTATCCACCAAATCGACCCCATATGATCCTTACATAGCCTTTGTTTAGTGGGGGTGAAAATAAAATTTTTAGTAAATTTTGATAAAATTGACGAAATGTGTGATTGAAAAATAGTGTATCCCATGAAATATATTGTTGGAATTAATTGTTGACCTTTATTTAGATTAAAATCAAAATTTTGATCCCGTCAAACAGGGGATAGTATGAATATTATAACACCTAACACATTTTTTATTTTTTTGGTAGAATGAGGGCGGTACCTCCAAGAGTTTATTGATATTTCCTCACTTGTGACGGAGGAGTACCGTGGTTACATATGAAAAATAGTGAAAGCAATAAATGAAGAATATTACTTCCCTTACAATGAATTTTTAAAATAACAAATCAACGTCTAAGATTTTTTTTTTTTTTTTAATAAATCTCAAAACAATACATTCAATGGATTCGAAAGGAAGGACAACTATTAGAATCTAAAATCAAACAACCCATATGATCCTTATATAGCCTTTGTTTAGTGGGGGTGAAAATAAGATTTTTAGTAAATTTTGATAAAATTGACGAAATGTGTGATTGAAAAATAGTGTATCCCATGAAATATATTGTTGGAATTAATTGTTGACCTTGATTTAGATTAAAATCAAAATTTTGATCTCGTAAAATAGGGGGATAGTATGAATATTCTAACACCTAATACTTTTTTTTTTAGTAGAAGGAGAGCGGTACCTTTGAGAGTTTATTGATATTCCCTCACTTGTGGCGGAGGAATACCGTGGTTACATGTGAAAAATAGTGAAAGCAATAAATGAGGAATACTAATTCCCTTAAAATGAATTTTTAAAATAACAAATCAACATCTAAGAATTTTTTTTAATAAATCTCAAAACAATACATTCAACGAATTCGAAAGGAATGACAACCACTAGAATCTAAAACCAAACAACATATCGTAGAGAAGTCACTAATATGGGTAGAAAATTGAGAGTGTCTACCTATACCCATCTTAGCCAACGAGTCAACAATTAAATTCGCCTCTCTAAAAACATGGGTGACTTTTAAATCAATGAAGTTAATCAGATCAACGATGTCCTCCCAAACCTACTGAAGAGACCAAGGATAATACTCATCCCCTTAAACCAATGACAAACCACTTGGGAATCTGTTTCGATCCATACCTTTGAAACCCCCAAAAGATAGCAATAATACAAACCAAATTTCAGAGTCATTGCTTCCGCCATGGAATTAGAAGCTACCCCAAGAGATTGGGAGAAGCCAAAAACAAATTTTCCTTTCCAGTCTCTAAGCACTCCACCACATCCAGCTCTACCAGGGTTACCACAACTAGCACCGTCAATATTAAGTTTAAGAATATTACAAGGGGGACGGTACCATCAAACAAGGAGAAGAGCCTTAGTTGTCAAAGGAGTTGGAGCCATACCAAGACAATAGAGAGCAGCATGAAGACGAGAGGGAGTAGCACGTGATGGACGGAGAAATTGACTTAATTCAACCAACTAGTGTTTTACTTTGGAGCAAATTTTATGACCATTGACCAAACCTCCATTGTATCTAGCCTCGTTGCATGCAAGCCAAAGCTCCCAAGAAATCAGTGCCGGGTCAAAAGAGCAAGTTGGTGAAGTTGCGAAGAACCATCAAATTGGTGAAGCCAATTAATAAGTACCGCATGCCACGAACTAGCAAAAACAATCCGAGCCCAAAAATGTTAGCAAAATGGGTCCAAGCATGAGTCGCTGGTCGCTGGTATGAAACAGGTGCTCAATGTCCTCCACCTTTGTATGAGAACAATAGTGACATTTTGATACCAAATGAACGCCACGACTTCTAATAACACTATCCACTGGTATTATACCACGCCAAACTCGTCAAAAGAAAACAGAGATTTTCACCGGAAGCAATTTATTCCAAATCAATTTGAAGAGATGAAGTTTGTCCTTGGTCTCACGTAAAAGGTTCCAAGCCGTATTAGTAGAGAATTCTCATGATGAAGTCGGACACCAAATAAGTTTATTCGGCACTTGCTTTAAGCGAATGGCCAAAGTATGAATGTAAGCCACCAAATTGTCACCCCCCACCTAACACATATAGAATACTGAATATAACTACATAATACAACATGATTAAACCATATATTATCTAAAACTGGTGTTTATTGTGGAAGCCTATTTTTTAATGTGTGTGTCTTTATGACCCAACCACTACTATACAAATATTATTTATTAAATTAAGTACTTCGAAAAATGCATAATATAATAAAGCATAAAAAAACTATTAACCACAAAACGTTAATCTCACTAGTTTTAAATATTAATAACTCTAGTTTATACAAATATTTTCACTGATTTGATAGATATAACGTGCAAATATTTTATTTTGGATATTAAACCATCTTTTCGAAGGCGTCTGGGTATGCAATATCGTATTGTTGTTCCCCCCATCCTATTGCTCAATTAAGCAAGTTGGTTCTACATTTTTCATTGTAATTACATAATTACTTTACTCCTCAATGGCGGAAGCGTCAAAACCTCAGTTAACTTGAAATGAGCCCCTCTCACAAACACATTTCACTTGGGAAAAAAATTATACGACAACTCAAATTTGAATTTATAAAAAATAAAAACCAAATTTGTGGAGTTGAATATGTTAGGGGAACTTTTTATCAAAGAATTAGACAGTGTCCATAGTTGACTACTAATTCTACACAATGGCGGATTTATAGTGGGGGCAGTGTGGTCAGCTACTCCCACACTAAATTTGAAATCTAAGATTTTGCACAAGAATTTCAAATAAAATTCTCTATAACTTTCAACTTTACCCCATAGTTAAAATTTTGTGAAATTTGCCCCCTACAACTCTCGCTCTGCCCTTGATTCTTCGATTACAATGAAATGTTGGGACCAACTTCCTCATTTCAAAGGTTTAGGAATATGCATTACATTCAAATTAATGACCTCATAGTTGAATAAAATTTGCTCAGTAATTCCTTCACCGTCTTAGACATGTATTTTTCATATATCAATCTCGAAATCAACAAGATATGAAGATTCTTGAACATTTTGATTGTTAGCGAATTTTAATGAAAAGTAACTTGCAATCGAACAATAAGTTGTATGTTGATGGTGCAATTTCCCTTTTGAATATGACATTTTTTTTTTATACTACGGAATAAAGGAGTTTCAAATTACAAAATTCTTGGCCAAGCTATAACAAGAGCAACAGCCAGTAAATACGAAGATAAATCACTCGAAGGGAAACTAAAACTATGTAAGTCTAAGCTTAAATGGTCAAAATGAGTGGCCATCCAATCTGCGCAATAGTTTGCCTCCCTATGAACATGTCATGGATAAAAGAGATTAAACTAAAGGTCCATTGGTAGCCAACCTTGAGGTTGTTGTAAGCTTCTTGGAATTACTAAAGAGAAATAATATTACAGTATCACATAATTCCAAATGAATGCAGGAATGGCCATTGAAGAGCAAACTTGACCCTGAGGCATATGGACCTGCTGAATCAGCAATCACAAAGCAAATTATCGAACAAGAAATTGGAGGCTTGATGACACTTGAGAAGGTAAGAGAATTCTCAACATGATCTATTTCAGCGCAATATAAACTCAATTTATTTACTGTACTATTGCAGGCATTGGAGCAAAAGAAACTGTTCATTTTAGATTATCATGATTTGTTATTACCTTATGTGAATAAAGTAAGAGAGCTCAAGGGAACAACTCTCTACGGATCGAGGACATTGTTTTTTTAATGCCTTCAGGCACGTTGAGGCCCTTGGCCATTGAGCTAACACGGCCGCCAATAGATGGGAAGCCACAATGGAAGGAAGTATTCCAGCCGTGTTGGGACGCCACTGGTGTCTGGCTGTGGAGGTTGGCTAAAGCCCATGTCCTTGCTCGTGACTCTGGTCTTCATCAGTTAGTCAGTCGCTGGTAAATTCAGACTTTTTCTTTTTTTAATTTTAATTTCAAGGTTATCTGAAACAAGCAGCCAAGCATTATTCCTTTCGTACTGAATCGCAAGTTTCATTAGGTGTTTATTGTACGTTTACAATTTTCTTACTTTTGCAGGCTAAGAACTCATTGTTGTGTGGAGCCTTACATAATTGCAACCAATAGACAATTGAGCGCAATGCACCCGATTTACAGACTATTACATCCTCACCTGCGATACACAATGGAGATTAACCCTTTAGCTCGCGAGGCCCTTATTAATGCAAATGGAATCATTGAGAAGGCATATTCTCCAGGCAAAATACTCTATAGAGCTGTGCTCTGCTGCCTACGACCAACTATGGCAATTCGACCTTCAGGCTCTTCCCGCTGATTTAATTAACAGGTAACTTGTTGAACCTCGTCATCTAAAAACTTGAGCTTATAGAAAGTCGACACATTTATTTATTGAAATTTAGTGTGAAACGCGCATCTCTAAGAGTTGTATGACTTTGGGATACCTAAGGGAATGGCGGTGGAGGATCCAACAGCTCCGCATTGCCTAAAACTAACAATAGAAGACTACCCTTATGCCAACAACGGTTTTCTTCTTTGGGATGCCATCAAGCAATGGATTACGGACTATGTCACTTACTACTATCCCGAAGCAAACCTTGTAAAATCTGACAATGAACTACAAGTCTGGTGGACTGAAATTCAAACAGTCAGCAATGGGGACAAGAAGGACGAGTCCTGGTGGCCGGTGTTAGAAACGTCAGACGACCTAATTGGGATTCTCACAAACATGGTATGGGTAACTTCAGGTCACCATGCCGCTGTAAACTTTGGTCAATATGATTTCGCAGGATATTTCCCAAACAGGCCTGCCATTGCTAGAGCAAAAATGCCAACGGAAGATCCAAACGATGCAGAGAAGGAACAATTTCTTAATAGGCCCGAGGAGTTTCTCCTGGCCTGTTTCCCTTCACAAGTTCAAGCAACAAGTGTGATGGCTATTTTAGACGTTTTGTCAAACCATTCGCCTGATGAGGAGGATCTCGGGGAGAAAATCCAACCGTACTGGGAAGAAAGATAAGTACATAAGTTCTGCATTCAAACGGTTTAACAAGAAATTGAAGGAGATTGAAGGTATCATTAATGCTAGAAATGCAGATGGAAATCTGAAGAACAGATCTGGAGCTGGGGTAGATCCATATCAGCTTTTGAAGCCATTTTCTGAACCTGCTGTAACGGGGAAAGGTGGTGTGCCTAATAGCATTTCCATTTGATGTAAGAATGCTTAATATGAGCAAACTCCAAATAAATGTCTGCCGGAAAAGGGAAAATGAATAAAAGTTACATTTGTTAACACTTTTTCTTGGATTTTGTGGATCAAAATTTAAGGCATGCCTACTTTAAGCTATGTTGTTCGAAAAAGCACGAAATTTATCTGCAGTCAGCATCATCTTGTTTAACATACCACTATGTATTCAACTTTTAAGTTGATGGACATGAGTCATGTCGATCTAGCACGACCCATTTAAACTTAGATGCACATGATCTTTTGTAACAAAAATCATAGTGATATCAGATATGGTCTGCAGAAACCTGATAGGTAGATGATAATGATGCTACAAATTCAAAGCCAGGAGGAAAACTACTACGATTGTATAATCTTATTCGATAATTTGATGTTAGAGGCTTAGAGTATTAATAAAACTAATCCTTTATATGGTGAAAATAAGTAAATTATTGAGAAATGAGCAAAAAAAACCATATCCCATATCTGAATTTGCACAGAAAACTAGTTCCTTTTTCACCTTAATAAATGACAGAATTTTCTTGCATTTTGTACCAGACCAGTGAATTGCATGCTCTATCTTTCAAGAACAATTGTCCTTTGTCAAAAAATTGTCAACTTCCTTGATAGAATGACACGTGACATTTTATAATTGGACTGTTTAAAAAACCATCAACTTTTTAATCCAATTATTTGTTGTCACCACTATATCTATCAAGTAGGTGGGCAAAAACATCTGACAAAGTGGCTTATTCCTATATTTGTTGATTTCAAATCTGGTCGAACTCTTTGAATAAAGGATTTAGGTGTCTTCATGATAATCTACAAACCAAGACTCGATTAGTGAGTCTGACCATGAATGACCATTCTCAATTTAACGGTCAAGTTAGAACTATATTGAATTAAGCTAAAAAGATAAAAAGTTTAGAGTGTTTGTTTTTATATTATCTTGGAGTGAGACGGTCTTGGACTATGTGTAAAATAGATGGTGGGTGATAGAAGACATAGCAAATCAGATAGTCAATGTCAAGTGGTTATACAAGTCAAATTTTATCAATTTGTATCATGAATGTGCCGAGGGGTTATGATCTAGAAATAACTAGATACAAAGCACTCACGGATCATGTGGATAACATGGCATTCTACTAACATCTAGTTATCAACTTGAAAATCTCAAAAGATGAATATCAATTGCTGGTTGACTCTCATGAAATCCTACCTTAGTCCACACGCCAATCTCAACAATCTCTTTCCATGTATATGAGTACTCACATCACCTTTATGTTTGGTTATATTCTTAATTTTTCTCTCATAACTTTCTGAAAAATAGATTCATGTAATCAAACTCAAATAATTTGGGAATAAAATTATTTGTTGTTGTATTACAGCTCTTTCACTCATCAGCTCACCAAGACCGACTTTCATGCCCACTCAATAATTGAATCTTACATTACGTTTCCTTCTATTTTTGCACTCAAGGGCAAATTTTTATTCGTCCCACTTAGTAAAACGAGATATGTGATCTTTAATTCAGCTTAACTCTTTAAATATAGTAAAATGAACCTAGCCAAAACTCATCTATGTTTTCCCTGTAAAGAACGGAATGGGCCACTAGATGTTTAAAGCTGGAATTGAACTGGGCATTAACATTATATGCAAAGTCTATATAATGCTAGATAATTATACACAAAATAAAATCAGAAACACACTAAGCAGGCACCTAAATTTATAACTGATCACCCTCAATGTGGCCGCAAGTTTTTCACTATAATGAAAAAGAAGTATACAAAGACCGAACGCCCTTCTTATCCCAAAAAGGGTTTTCCCCTAAAATCTTGTTTATGTGGTAGGAATATCAAGTTGATCCAAGGTCAATGAGATAAGTGAAGAGTCTGATTAGGCTCCACACAGTCCAACAAAAGATTTAAATCATATTACTCAGTAAGAAAACAAGAGATTCAGGGTGCATCATATTACTAGAATCACCAAGAACAGAAAAGGGAATCATCTGAACATCAGAATATTATTATTACTAATAAAATGGTACTAACGCCTAGCATATGTCATTGCAACATCAAAATCCCAAGAGTGTGATAATCCGAAAATCTTTCAAAATAAAGACAAATTCCTGATAAAGAACAAAAACTGAGGAAGAATAAAGAAAGAACAAAGGTAGAGATGTACTAGGTCTCCATTCCAACAGCTAAAACAGTCTCAAATCCACACCTACTTCAGCAGCTCGACAGGGTTTATTTTTTCGCCTATTACGAGCTGGACGAAAGCCATTTGATTTATTCGAGTCCTCGGTGCTTGATCTAGTCCCATTTTCATTTTCATCTTCAACTGAATCAGCTTTTTTTCTTTTATTCCCATTCTGTGTCGCATTTGAACCTCTCATTTCTTTGTTCAGCATACCAGTTGTCATATCCTCACTATCTTCATCTCCTATTTTCTGTGCTTTGTCATCATCTATTTCATCTTTAAGTGATTTCTGTGGCCTTCCCCTTCTCTTCTGTGCAGGAATTTTCTCTTCCTCGCCGCTCCCAGGATCACCCTGGTTAGTTACAGATAATTTCTTCCCCTTCGCTCTACCCCGACCCATAATCTTATACCCCAGATAAAATTACACCATGCAATGGATTTTTCTGTCAAACAAAGTAGCCATAAAAAATTATTTATGAATTTCACGTGTTTATAACCAATGAGGACTTCATAACTGAAATAATCAAATATGAACCATTATAGGGAAAATTATCATATATACAGTGTTGGACATTCTTAGAAAAATTTGGCAAAAAAATTCGTTTTATATTAACGAATCCAACTAATTATAAAAATCACATGTTTGTAAGGGCAAGTAAGGATGTGAACTTATAGTACATCATCATAATTGTTCCACCCGTTTAATTTAAGTAGTCAATCAAAGGCACAAGAAAAGAGTATAAAACAAGAACAGTAAGCTAATCTTTTTTCTCAATAGGCACAAGAGAAGAATATAGTACCATATATTTTAAACACTACACTGTGTTGAAGAACATAATACAACATTGCATCATGAAAACACAAAGAATGGATAGTAAATGTTTGCACAAATTTTCAGCACCTTATACACTAAACAGTATTAAGAATTTACATGCTCCGACATAAAGCAGCCTAGTGCTAAACCACCTTGTCTAATAGCTTAAGCTTTTACAAGAAACATGTGGTGGTTTCGACCCTAAAAAATGTACATATATAGACCTTTGTTAAGGAAACGAGGGCACGTTGAACATATGTCCCTCTTTATCGGCTTAAGCTTTTTTAGACGAGGTGGTTCAATACCTATAACATCTTTTACAACCATTGGATTAATGTGAAGAACCAATTTTACAATCCCACATGACAACACAAGGACTCCTAACTTGTACCAACATCAGATTCCTTTACACAATTTTCACCTCTCCATCCTAGTTGGCCTAAAAGCTTGCCCACATCGAAAACCAGATGCTCTCACTTGTTATATGCAGTTTATAACACAAACTGAACTTGGACTTCAGTAGTAACCCAGAAAACAATTGACAATAAAACATTAATCTTTCAATCATTTTTCAGAAACAATGAAGATTAGATCCATGGAGTAATGAAAATATAAATAATCATACGGTTTTCAAAAAAAAAAAAAAAAATCATCTTTCCCCTATTTAGAACCAAATAACAGTACAAAACCCACAAAAATTAAATAATTAAGAAAAATAAAAAAAGAAATGAAACTCACCAAGAAACCATTAGAGAACTCACTAGAATGAATCTGCTACACACCACGTGATGAACCGAAACTCCTAAACCACCAAGCCCAATGTAAATTTTCAACGCAAAGGTTTCGAAAATAACTTGAAAAAAGATAAAGAAATGATTTTTATAGCAAAAAATGTAATCTTGAAGGAGATTATAAAGAGCCCAGATCAAGAAACTTGAAAACTCAATAGAGGGATTCGACAAGATTAAGATTTCGCAATTTGTGACCCAAAAAGTTCCCCCCTACAAAACCAAAAAATTGGCAAAAGCACAAATGAAGCAGAAGAAGAGCACACACAGATGATATTGAGCAGTCTGAACACGAGAGAGACCGAGAGAGGCTGAAGAGATATTTGTTGATTGGTTTTGCAAAATCTGTATATGAGCAGTGAGAGTCAAATATGTATATGCTATGTTCGCAAACGAGTGTGCGCGTGTGAAAAGAGTCCAGCCAGGGCCCAGAGGTAATTTTGAGCAAACCCAGAAATAAGTTATGAATTTTAAGCGAAAGTTCAATTATAATATATACATTGTAAGATTACAAATTATATAAAAATGAGTAATTAAGTTTGTGTTCAGTTTGGCTTGGCAAAAAATGACACTACACACGGTGTCAAGAAACATTTCACTGTTGTCAATTTGTACGAAAATGAGTAATTAAGATGTTCAATTTTTCATGGTTAAACATAAGTACATGACCATACAATCTTAAATATTTAATGAAACGTGGATTATTAGAGACATTTTGTCCTAATTTGAGTGCTAAAAAAACTCATTGTCTATAAGACTGTTAATTTATATGAAAATGAGTAATTAACTTCCGCTATAAATTTTCTAGATAATAAATGCATTTTATACACTTATTTAGGCACAAAATATGAATAATTATGGTTTAATATATTGAAATATGGCTTAATTCTATATAAATTATGTTTTGCAGGACAATATTGATGAATATGAAGAAATTTAGAAGAAACAAGAGAAAAATAACTAAAATCAAAGAAAATCAAAGCTAAGGGAACAAAGTGAAAATAATCAAAAGAAGATCTAGAAGAAGAAATGAAGATGTGAAAGAGTCGAAGACAAATTGAGCGAAGGAATAAAATATTGGAAGAAGAAGAAGAAACCAGAAAATATATCAAGAAACGAGAAAACGGAATTCTAAGACTAAAACGCAAAATGTAGATCTTTTACTGTACTATGATATAGCATAGTACATTTATCCATTCGGTCCCATGGTAGGCAACAAAATTTTCCAGAGCTGAAGTTGATTGAATATGTTATAGCATGCGATTGAACTATGCTATAACATAGTACATTTTTTAAGGAAATTTTTTTGTTTCCTTGTATGACTTCAACTCATATGGAAAACAATATTTGGCATATCTTTTAAAGATCTAGGGCCGTCTAGAAACAGTTTACCATACATTACAACTCATTAGAGAGCACAGAAGACGGCAAAAAAAATTAAGATAGGGATGACAATTTAACCCGCCTCATCCCAATGGGGCCCTGCTCCGAATGGAGCCCAAAAAATCCGCTTGGTAAAAAAAAAAATTAAAATATAATTGTGATGAATTGTTAGTTTTAAAATATTGTTGAATGTATTTATAATATTATAATATGTTTCTAATCCAACAATTAAATTATACAATTGTCAATTTAAAATTTTACCTAACTAACAATTGTTTTATATAATTTATAAATTCGACTATTCAATCTTTTCATTATAATTAAATTATATAATTTAAAGTTCTGAATCGTGATAGTTAAATAAATATGATTTGATTTTGAAAGATCTATACCAATTAATCAAAGTAAGTTTATAATATTTTGATCGAAAAAATTAGAAAAAATATTTAAAATATAGGAATGACCTTTAGGTTTCAAGTTAAGGGTTGAATTTTGAATAATAGCATAACTTGATTTTTTTGAATTTGTATTTTATTCTGTAATAATAGCAGAACTCGAAATTTTGAAAAAGTTAACAAAATAATAATAATAAAATAAACGGGGAAGCAAACGACGCAAGCTCCCGCCCCGCCCCGCCCCGACCCGACCCGACCCGAACCTGCCTCGTTGTAATCCTTACATCAAGAGAGATTCCACGACATCAAGATCCAATCAAAATTCATAATTTGGATGATGTATACTCTATATAATTCTTGTTTTCTTCTTCATAATATGTTAAGCTAGATTTATTTGTACTAGGAGAAAGATACATCTTGTAATATGAGTTTTTAATATTTAATTTTTACATATTTGACATCGAAAACATGTTTTTGGATATTGAATAATTTATATTATTATCTTTTCTCCGAATTATTGTGCATGATAATTATGTGAATTTGGTGACTTATTCTATGCATTCGAAAAAGAAAAATAGGCTCGACATGATGTAAATCGGCATAAAGTTCGATAGAAGATAGAAATAGCAATGTGCTTTATATGAGTTTTTAAGTGTTCATAAAAATTTAGACACTCTTGTATGTTTGCATCCGTCATAGAAATATAGTCGGATCATATATAAGAGTATGTTTAACATTACTCGAGAGAGATTGTTGAATAAAATAGGAACATTGATTTTTCAAAATTCAATCGTGTTGTCAAAATGTAGAACTAAGGTTAAAAAAGATTATTACATAGGAATTCGAGATCCTAGTGTGTTTGTTATTCATTAAAATACATCAACTTGCATTTAGCATAATTTGCATTTAGCTTAGTTAACTTACTCATAATTGCATAAATAGATTATTTTAATTGTAATTTCGTCACAAACCAACACAACACATTACTATCGTTTCGTACTGGTGGTGCTAGAACATCAATTTAGTTGGTCACACTTTATAATTTCAATTGATTGATTAATGTGACATTACATTTAAGTGAATCTATCATTTAATGACATGCAATTATCACATAAACTAATATTTGACACCATTGATATTGAATAACATCTTTCTTTCTAGGCAAAACCAACCCATGTGGCATCCCATACCCTCATTCAATATGCAAACCCCCCCCCCCCCCTAGCTCGATCCTCGCCATTTGTCCTGCTTCAGTCTCTAGTCAGCAGCCACCTCATTTTCCTTCGTCTTTGTGTTTACTCTTTATTTTTGCTCTATATCCATCAAGAAGGGGAATATATTATATTCATCTTGAATTAATCTAGACGGACAGGGCCACATCAGTCCTGTTCGTCCAGGAGGACATGTGTACCCCCTATTGGATGGGGATCTGTGAGAGCCCTGTCCGTTTAGCACCGCTCTTTCATCTTCGGTGTATTACCATATCGTGTGCAAACACAAAACATTACATTATTATAATTGTGCTCATATGCATTTTCTTTATAAATGGAATTATTAATACCCAATTCAGTACAAATTGTGTATGGTTGCTTCTTGTCAGTTGTCGAAGTAATTGTTTGGCATTGTGAATCAAGTGTGTATATCCTATGTTGGCTAGCGTGTATGTTTTTATGTGCGTGAAAGAAGGTGCCAATGGTCCATGGTTAATTTTAGGCAATCAAAGAAATAAGTTAACAATGAATTATGAGCAAAAGTTCCATTGTAATGTAGTGATTGCTATGTATCAATTTATACGGAAATAAGTAATTATTATTCAATTTTTCTTTACAGAAAGAAAGCGACATTTTGTCCTATTTAAATGCTAAAGAAGAGACAAGACAACCTTTTATTTTATGTTAAACACGAGTCCTTTGTGACATTTCATCCTTTTTGAGTGGCATAAAATGTACATTGTAGATACAGAAAAACTTCTATATAGTCATAATATTACGATCAAACTAATTTAATTACTATGAGGAGGTTATAACTTAATATAGATATAATTAGAAAATTTATTATTTTGACTTAGTTATCCTTATTGCAAGTGATATAGAGGTAAAATATGCACTAAATTAATAATTAATTAATGGAGAAGG
Organism: Osmanthus fragrans; assembly: GCA_019395295.1. Lineage (NCBI taxonomy): Eukaryota > Viridiplantae > Streptophyta > Magnoliopsida > Lamiales > Oleaceae > Osmanthus > Osmanthus fragrans. The sequence goes on along the minus strand of CM033355.1, from coordinate 26,503,987 downwards.
TCAAATTCAAGGTATAAATATTAATAAAAGAGATAGAAACAATTTTAATAACTAGTACATGTATCTATGTAGTGTTGTGAATATACAAAGTTATCTTAAAACTTTAAACCTTTAATGTAATATTACACATTTTTTTTGCAATATACAGATAATTATTACTGAGTAGGCAATTTCTTTAAAACGTGGTCTAGAAAAACTTTAACTTATTAAAATGTGGAGTTTATTTCTTATTTATAACTGATTCCAGTTGGAACTAGATTTTTTACGAGTACATGGAGGTGATGCCAAATGAAATTTTTCACCCAACTTAGGGGTGTTAACGAGTCGAGTCAGGTCGGGTCGCGAGCCCAAAAGCAAGGTTCGGGTTCGATAAATCAGGCTTTTGTAGGTTCGAGCCGATCTTTTACGCGTCCGAAAAAATGGGCTCAACCTGAGTTTTGATTTGGGCTTTTTCCGAGCCGGGCCGAACATTTTCCCCTCTCTAAATTTCAATTTTTTTTAAAAAATATTTTCGAACTCGCGGCCGGCTCGAGCTCGGCCTATCCCCTAAAAGAGGCTCGGCCCGATCTAAGCTCGGTTCCAGTGAGCCACGAGTCAAGCCCGGATCGGACTTTTGCAGCCCGAGCTCACGAGCTTATTTGCCACCACTACCCAAACTGTGCCAATCTTTCTCTCGTCAACCAAACTCCAGTTTCACCTTTTTGGCCTGCAGAAACTTTAACACCATTCAGAGATGCCAATTCAATCATTGTTAACTCAGGGTTCTCCACGTATTTTCTACCCCCAAGCCCGATATCCCTCAAATAAATGATGCGATACAAGATTGCCTAGTGTGGACCGTGAAATGTAATGATGCCTCCCCGTTGTGCGTAATGAAGTTTGGCCCCCATGGCTTTAAGTTCAGACTCGGGAACCAACAAATTGGGATCATTTTGGCTTTTCCCAAAAGTATTGTAAGGAAACCAGACTTATTGGTAATCTGAGTTATCATGCTACTTGTACAATCTTATTTGTATAATCATGGATGACAACCTTCGTTAGTATAATCACATTAATTCATTTTTTAAATTGTCAAAAACTGTTTTTAAAATTAATGGTCCAGATTTCGCCACCTCCAACATTATCAACAATATTTGTCAAGTAACACTGTACAAATAACATAATTCTTAATATATGCCCCCTCCCAGCTGTAGCTCCTTCTTTATATTATTAATAAATTACTCACGTAAGTAATGCGTTTTGATTGAAGAATATTAATACGCATACAAAAAACAAAAGTAGAAATTTATTAATCTAATTCTTACCAAACTCCAATCCCAATGGTTACATAAACCAAGATGTTTGAAGACGACTACATAAATACTTTTTCGTCACCTGTTCCTCGAGTAAATTTCCATACGTTTATATATTCAACTGTACAACCATATACGAAAAAAAAATGGTGCGGAATGAGATTTAAACCAATTGCAGGCTGCATCTACAGATTGCCGAACTTCCTCATTCAATACATTGAACTCAAGAAGAACAAGAAAGCATTCCAACGCCCGGACGATAAGCCCAAAGCGGGTGGCAAGCGTGCATATTTTTCCATTCCGGGTTGATCATCGTATGGATGACTCATAACTTTCAGCAGCTGGCGAACCTCTTCAAAATTACCAGATTCTGCTGCATCAATTGCACTTTGACAGAGATAATTTCGAAGAATGTACTTGGGATTTATGGAGTCCATTGAGACCTTCCTGTCCTTGTCTGAAGTGCCACTAGCAGAAAGCTGCAGATGGAGAAATTGATTGAAAACAAAAAAAAAAGTCAGCTTAAATAAACAAGATAGAAAATTTCAAGATGCGGGAAAAAGGCTTGGCCTAAAAATGGTGTCCATAAAGTCGCACTAAGATATGTTTGCACTTGGTTTTACTGAACTATCTACTCAAATCATTTTCTGTATTAAGTTTGATGTTCAACAGTTCATAAAGAAGAAACATGGGGAGAGGAGTTGGAAATATTATTCCGTCAAAGAAAGCATAGTAACCACATTAGGTTCTAAAAACTAAGGGGGCGTTTGTTGTTTTCAATTTTGTAAAACACCCAACACTAGTTTGGCCGATATTTATGAAAATGCATTTTCAAAATCAAGATTAAATTTATAACCAAAAACTCAAAACATATTTTTGACAACTCAAAACACGAGCAATAAAAGTAATCTAATTCCTCCTCCCAATGACAAATCAAACCCACCCGAAGGTAAAAATTAAAAAGGTATCTCTCTCTCTCTCTCTCTCTCTCTCTCTCTCACACACACACATCACCACCTTCGTCGATTTTTCACCACCGCTAATGTAAAGCCCCAAATCGCAACCCCAAATGAACTCAAAATAATATACCCAATTTCAAAGCACAAATTAATAGTTTCAAAGATGGAGACAATCATATTACTCCAAAGGTGACGGCATGACATGAAATTGGGTTCTATTTTTCTCAGATCATGTCATTATTTTTTTCTTTTTTTATGTCCTATTTTTTGCTAAGTCAATTTATTTGTATTTATTTTTGTAATGGTATAGTAAGATTCATTAATTTTAAAATGTACATATTACTTGATAATATATTGGCATAAAATTGTTCTAATGACCAAAGAAATATTTTAAGCAGCAAATGGTCCCAATGCTACCAACTATTTGTGCGTTCTTATCAATGTTTAAAAGATAGCAGTACCGACCCCCACAAAAATAAATAAATAATTGAACACTTTGACTCATCAAGATCGTCTGCATTTGGAATATAAATGCTGTGTGCATGTAACCCAGCATATGTGTGGCCATCTGTTTTATCTTAGGAGGGCGTATATTAACTATTAAAAAAATATGTTCCTCAATAATACAGTAACCCAATATAAATTAGAAAATAAAAAATGAAATATAATGTGGCGATTACCTCCTGTATGTAGGATTTCACCCAGCTGGTCCATGCTTCTTTGCGCTCCTTACCCATATCCAGCAGAACAGCCTTCAATGGAATCAGCAGTTCATCTTCTGGAATGGTAGGATCAGCTTTGATATTAGAAAGCGAACGAAAGAAATTTGTGTAGTCAACTTTATCAATAGCCATGTTTTTAAGAAGTTCACTGATCAACTGCTTGTTGTACTTAGGCAAACCAAGTTTTTTGGTCATTATGGCCTGATATTCGTCCATAAATTTGGTCCCATATCTAGCCAGTGGAGGAAATGAAACGTCAATAAAAATTCAATTCCAAAAGAGAATCATTTAGAGGGTTAAATCATTAAAAATACCTCTCCATGGCATAGTTTGCTTCTTTATCGTTTATCAACTGAGCTGTTGAAAGAGTTGTGGCAAAATGTGCAATATTCCATAAGCCAATATCAGGTTGATTTGCAAAACTGTACCTTCTTCCAGGAAGATCTGTAGTATTTGGGGTGTAACGGGGATCAAATGCGTCCAGGAATCCAAAAGGACCATAATCAATCGTAAGTCCTAACACGCTCATGTTATCAGTGTTCAGCACTCCATGGGTAAAACCAACTCCCTGCCAGCTTGCAACCAAGGAAGCCGTGCAGTCAGCAACTTCTACAGCCCAAGCTGATATTTCCAAAATTTCCAAGCCATAATTAGACAAATCGATGTGCTAAATTGTGTAAATGAACATAAAACAGAAGAAAGCAAAATGTTCAGCCAGTATGAGATATAAGAACAGGTTGTCCTTTGGATTCGAATGGCAGCTGTTGTCCATACTCCATAGAATCAATTTAGTTAAGAAAAATGAAAAGAAAGATAATATTCAAAGAATCTTCGGGGTCCACAAATTGACAGGGAGAAGGAATAATAATAGGGAAAAATAAATTAACAAGAAAATATGACCCCTTGCATCCACCACACTTCTCACTCTCCAGCTCAGAATGAGATTATTTTTCTTATGACATTTTATTCTTCAAACATACAATTACCTGCATACTTGTTTGAAGTTAAATCCACAACTGAATCATCTCCTTCACCAGTGCTGAAAGAAACACTCTCGCTTATTCTCAGCTTCTCTAAATGGGGGAAGTGATGCCGAATGGTGTAGTCCGCCAAAGTACGAACAAGGTCAAGATCCTCTCTAGATGCATGTATTTGATACGAACCAAAGCGTAGAAAGGTTTGAGAAACTCTACAAACAATTGCACCTGGCTCGTCCTTTGGATTGCCACTGCATGTGAATAAACCCAAACTTAGCAGTGTCGTAACTAATAGTTCATAGAGAGATTAAATCACTACATCGAGTCATGCAGCACTCAAGTTACTTTGCCATAATGAATCCAGAGTCCATAACATGTTATCAGTCTCGACTATGCCATTCATGGTTGTATTATTTAGGCTTCAAGTGAGATAAAAGTCAAAATGTAAAGATGTCTGAGAAAAGTGCATCATCGTAGAATAAGAAGTTCCTTGTTCATAAATGGAAACTTGTTCCATTCAATACCTTGAGAACATCTTATCTAACTTAAAGAATAACCAAAGCTGAAGCGGAAGATAAAGTATCAAACTGGAGTATATAAACAATTAGAATACAAGAACATACTCATAAAACATGTCTCGAGTGACATATTTTCCAGTTGTCACAAGACAAAGAGCACGCGTTGTCGGTATTCCTAGATAATGCATTGCCTCACTGCAGAGAAATTCCCTGATACTACTACGCAAGACGGCTAGACCATCAGCAAACCTGCTGTAGGGGGTCTTTCCAGCACCTTTAAGCTGCAATTCCCACCTCTCCAACTTTGAATTCAGAACCTCTCCAAGAGTGATAGCACGACCATCACCCAATTGACCAGCCCACATCCCAAACTGATGTCCTCCATAACACTGAGCATAAGGCATCCTGCAGAAGTCACATCATATAGAGTAAATAAAGTTTCATTAGAAAAAGATTAAGAGAAATAATCAAAACACCGAGGAAATGATGCTTACACTCCAACCAATGGTGATGCTCCAGAGAATATAAGAGGAAAATCAGGCCTAGCGAATCTGAAATACTGAAATAATTAGGCATGAAGAGATCAAGTTTATCGTCAAAAAAGGTGAAAAGGTTTATGAAACGCAATCAAAAGAAGAAAGATACTGAATAGAGTCAAAGATATATATGCCAGTAACCGAAGCAACTCACTCTTTAGGATTCAAATCAAGTAACTCCGCAACTGAATCAGACCAAGCAACAAGCTGAGGGTTCTCCACCTCAACAGATGGTGACACTTTAGTATAGCAAGCATGCAATACCTGCACAAAATGCCGTAAAGACAAATGGCATTGTCATTAACTAGATAAATCGAGGTGAAGCTAATCATGAGTAAATACACAAAATTGAATTCCTACACATCTTATTTAGAATATGCCAAATAAAAAGCATACACAGTTTAAAAAATCTAAAGGCCTTATAAACATCATGTCAAGCTATTATTGGAGAGCTTTTTAAAAGAACGTAGTTTTCACACTGGAGATTAAACCAAAGAAGGGAAGATGAGTGAAGAAGCATTTTGGATCATTGGATCAAGATGGGACAAGAATCAGAGACGAAGGAGTTGGCCAAAAATCTGGTCCTGCTCTCCCTGGTTGGCACAGGTATGCTGCCTGTGCTAGTCCTCTAGGCCCAGCAAACCACTGCCTGCTAGCGCACCCATGCTGCCAAGTGACACCAATGGTATCTTTTCGTCTCCAACTGATCTTTGGCCGTTAAAATTTGAATTTTTTTCAGTTTTAATGGATGTATTTTGGATCTAAAAGACACCCATGAATGGTTGTGACCTATTGTGACATGAACGTATAGAGAATCAAATTTTCTTTGGTTTGAGGTGTGAAAAATTGATAGAATTCCAGATTATTCTCTCTACCTTCTTCTACGCTTTCTTGCATTCTTCTTTTGTAATTCATTTTTCATTTCAAAATCAAACTTTATATACTGTTATACCGCAAATAGGGGATATAAATCCTCTTGTATAAGTTTATCGAGTTCTTGCTGTTCAGGTTTCTTACGTTAAGTGCACCATCACCATCAACATTCAAAGCATTGCATCATGGTGGAATATTTAGTATCCCTTGTGCATTCATTACTGGTGAGTGACAATTAGTCTTTAAGGAAAGTATTTATATATTTTTGAAATTGTTCAGCTATATAGAAGAAATAATCAACTCTAAAAGATTTTTCAGTTGAACATGTTATCTTATCATTGACATTTTCATAATAGTGTTTTTTCTAGGAATATTACATTTTACAAGAAATGTTGGTTTAACTTTCATTTGAGCAGCGATTTCTATAGCAGCAGTCTTGTCAGACTAAAATCAAGTTTTTCTATATGTTTCAAAAAATGAAATAAGTGTTTTCAAGAGACTAATAGCAACATCAGTCGAAATGTCCTCATTTTGCAATATTTTGCTTACTTTATTAATAGCTGACAATATATTGTACCAAATAACCATGACAAAAAAGAACTAAAAATTCATAATGTCAGAAGATAAACTTTTAACATCTCTAAATTCCTTAGGATTATCACGTGTATCCACCAAGGGTATTAAAGTTGCTTTTATTTTAAACTCATGAAATATTATTGTTTTAACACTTTCAACTTGACTTTTCCAATGTGTTTGTAATAGTGATTTGAGTGTGAACCTTTCACATTATCTTAAAATATATATATGTGTGTGTGTGTGTGTGTGTGTGTGTTGAGCTCCGATATTAATTCAAACAATTTCATGAATGAAATAAACTTACAAATTTTGGACACACCAAAATCACTAACCAATTATAATATTATTTAGCAACGGAACACTCAATTTTATTCTCTCTCTTTCCACTCTCTGTTTCCCACTCACGCACACACTTTTCACTTCACTCTCTCGTTACACTCAATTCACTTCACAAAATGCAAAAGGCTACACACACACATATATACTAAGCTATTGTTGGTGGAGGAGACAAAAACAAAATTCTTGATAAATCCTTCAATGGCGATGGAGGCAAAATTATCTAATAATATTCTAGATCCCTCTCTAATGCCGACAGCTATGGAAAAATCTGGAAATTCGGTGATGATTCTTCAATTCTCCCTTCAGCACTGACTTTTCATTTTGACTCTTTTCTTTTTCGTTACATCGAGCTTTGCCTCAAACTCGATCAATTTCGAATCACTTGATCCTTTATTCAATGCATTCGCAACTTCAAATATATTTGGCTTTTCCATGCTTTCTTCTGCATCGATTTTTAGATTAGGGAACTTGGTATTTGATTTCTCATGTCCACTCAATTTTCTTATTTGTGATTGTAAATTTGTACGTACCTCAATCTCTTGTTGACTCTGTCGATCCTCCATTAATGTTTTCTAGACCATGTCATAATTCCTAGGACTGTGTTGCTCCTATAAACTCTTCATTACTTGAAACTTGTAGATATTTAGATTATTCAGGATTTTGTTATTGGGCTTCTGTAATCTCCTCTGGCAATTTGTCTTTCGTCTCTTTTAAATCTAGCAGCTCCACCCTCTGCTGTGTCTACTCCATTCTCTGCGGTGTCTCCAAAGAATATACTTCTTTAAACTTTTTTTTCTAAGTCTGGTAGTTCCTCCCTCCACAGAGTCTACCAAGAAGACTCTTCCGGAGCCATGTTGTCCTCTTCTGCATCAATCCAATCATCTTCACAATCCATTTGTTAGGCCAGACTACCACAAACGCTGATTCGTTCTTTAAACTTAAATTGATGTTCTTTTCTCGAGCCTGCTCAATTACTCTTGTAGATGCCTCAGCATCCCATTATTCTTCACTATTGTATTTCTCTTGCTCGTTGGATGTTGCTATATTGCATTTTCCTGGCTCCTTTTTAAACCAGCAATCTCTAGCATAGTGGCCTTGTTTTCTACATACAAAGCACACGACATTCGTTGATATCCTTAACCTCTCTTGTCGCAATTTTGTTCAGCTCCCCTTGTCTTGTAGCTTCCTTCACATTTATTTTTCCTTATTATTTTGTTGACGGAATTAACCTCTACTTTTATAGCTAAATAATGCTTCTTTCTCTTCTTTCTTTATTGAGACCCCTAACATTTGTTTGATCAATGCTTCTTGGTTGACCAACAAATTTTCAAGATTAACTAATGAGGGTTGCTCTAGCCAACCTTGTATTGCAGCGATAGAACCTCTAAATTCTGGTCTCAATCCATGTATGATTATTTTTCTCATTCTAGGCTCCGAAATTTTACTTGAAGCGTCTAACTCAGAAATTTCACGACAGAGAGATTTAACTTTATTAAAATATTGACATGTCGTTAACTCCCCTTGAGTGATTAAGAGCAGCTCGTTTTCCAGCAATTGCAACTCAAGTCATTTTTCTTTGAGAATATGAGGCCAAAGTGTCTCATGCTTCTTTCGGTGTATTCTTATACCTTATGTGCTCCAGTAATTCTTCATCGATCGTCGTCTTTATTGCTAATAAAGCTTACCCGCTTTGATTCTCCACTTCTTCAGAGCTGGGGCTTCCTCTTACAACGTCACGTCACTTCCGTCAACTACCTCTCACAGGTCTTGCCCTTGAAGATTCGACTCCATGCAAGTTTTCCATGTGGTATAATTTTAATTATTAAGCTTTCTCATTCCGCCTACCACTTGTAGGTTGCCTATCGTGACTTGAATTATCTCCTCGAAATCAAGCAAGTTTTAAGAAAGCTTCACAATCTCTTTTTGTGACGATCTTAAGAAGCTCAAAAATTCATCCCCGACTGCCTCGCTCTGATACCAAATTGTTGAGCTCTATATCAATATAAACACCCAAAAAGATTTTATTAATGAAATAAACTTACAAATTTTGGACACACCAAAATCACTAACCAATTATAATATTATTTAGCAATGGGACACTCAATTTTATTCTCTCTCTTTCCACTCTTTGTTTCCCACTCACACACACTTCTCACTTCACTCTCTCATCACTCTCGATTCACTTCACAAAATGCAAAAGGCTCACGTACAAACACACACATATATATACTAAGCTATTGTCGGTGGAGGAGACTTCAACAAAATTCTTGATAAAACCTTCAATGGCGGTGGAGGCAAAATCATCCAATAATATTCTAGATCCTTCTCTAATGCTGACAGATATGGAAAAATCTGGAAAGTCAGTGATGATTCTTCAATATATGCATTGTACAATTCCAAAAAAATATTTAACCATTATACAAGAATTTGCCATATCACAAAGTGCAAGTCAGAATATGAGAACAACATGGTGTTTAAAATGCTATTGGATTTACTTCTAGTACTATTTTCTGTAAACATGTATGCTTTCATCTCATATTAAAAACATTATCAAAACCATAACCTCTTAAATCATCAATACCAAATTCAAGTGTTTTATATATAATAATTCACCAAAAAGTTCTTGCCTTGAAGTATCATCCAAAGGAATTAAAAATAAAATAATAAAATAATTCTTCTACTTTAATTGGACTTGCTAAGGCATCTACAAAAGTAAGCTTTAAATATTTCTACAAAATAAAAACTGGACTAATCTAATGTTTACATTTTACTTATAAATTAATATATTTGCTAATTGGACAACTGAATAGGCTTGATTGACAGCATTTGGACTTTATTTTCATGAATTATATATAATAATAAAAATGGTGCCCCTACAAAAGCCTGACCTTCCGCGATAGCCTACCTTGCCTATAGTCAGGTTACCACTCTCCTGAATCCGTTTTCATTATTGCCAAAGAAATCCCACCAAATGCTATTTGCATGTATATTGAAAATAATTAACCCTAAATAGTAATTGACCTCATTGCTCAAGTGTTCCTAATCCGAGTGAACCAAAAATAAAAAATCTGAGGTATCACACTTAGCTGTGACAATTCCTACAAGATTCTTTATAAAAATAGCCGGAGAAGCACAGATAAAATTAAAATATCACCACCTAAAAATTCAAAAGAAAAAGATAAACCCAGAAACTATTGAATCAATAAATTTTAAATAAAAAAAGAACCTGTCGAGGAATTAAATCTGTTCTTGGGTCACCAGGAAGTTCCCGAACAAAGGAGTTGTCCCACCTCAATTCTTCCAGCTTCAATTTCACTCTATTGCTATTTTTTACACTACTATTTTCTAATGTTTTATTTTTCTTGTCGTCTGAAATGGAATCGACGGAGACAGAGGCAGTTGTTGAGGGGTTGGTCTCCATTGAAAATATGGAGTGGCGTTTCAAAAATTTGAAGGGGTAGGAACGGAGTTTCGGCCTGAAAGAATTGGAGAGAGAAGGGCGGAGGGCGGTGGGGGAAGTAGTGGCGGCTAGAGAAGCCGAAATGTGGGAAAGCATTTTGATTTTTAACTACCGCTTTTGACTGACACGTTTATATGTGCATCTAGAACAACACATATGTACACTTGTCTCTCTTATGATTATTAATATTAAAAAATATTTATTTTGCAATTAAATTGATTTGTTTTAAAATGATTTTCACATAATGCTAATTTTATTTTGAAGGATATAGTGGAAAGGACAAAATTGTTTCAAGCATCGATAGAATCTAAAGGATCATTTCTTTCAAAAAAACAATGACGAATTATTTACATTTCATAAGATATATAATTTTTTTTTAGTGAGGCACACTCTTAGAAGCCAGATCCAATCGGAGACTAAGTAATCGTATATTTTATTATAGTGCAACGATTTAGAGTATCATTTTCTAGTTGATCCCTTTAAATTCCATATTCACAACCTAACTACTTCTACGAGGAAGTTGATGCAATCTTGATCCCAAATTCGACCCGAAAACCCTTCCGATAGCCACTTTTGAGCTACGAATTTCACGTGTATATCAAATCCAAATGATGGCCTAACAATCCATGTAAAATTTCTTTCACTAGCATCAAGATTTAAGGGCTTTTGCTAATTGCATCATGTGTGAACCACATATTGTTTTATGTGATCCAAAGCATATCACCAGTCTTACATTTTCTCTCTATGGATCGAGGAGAAAAGGGGTTCGGCGTGTACCTGAAAGAAGCAAGTAGGTCAACCTCTTTCAAATATACAACATAGATTTTGTCAATGCAATGTAGTTAGATTCTTATGTCGATCCGAATGAATCATTCTTTCCGCGGAGGTCAATCTCTACCTGCTAGGCAAGAGGAGAACAAGTTACAAATTCCATCTCGGTAGGACATGCATTTCTATTACTATGAAATTTATAAATGAAGTAGTGAATGTTGGGGTTACTATTATCCTTCTTGTAGTGACGAATCTTGTATGTGTTTTTAAGAAAAGGAATTTGTCCATTTTTTAGGGTCTCGAGGGCATGTAAATACATAAGAATTCTTGAATGGAAATGGATGTGTAATACAGAATTTACTTCCTTTTTTATGGAGCCATTCGACACATTTATCTCGACTAATTGTTGCTTCTTTACCAGCTCTTGATGATCTAACATTTTCTGTTAATAATACCGGTCCAATCGGGTAATCTGGAATGCCTGACTACGGTGAGAATACATTAATCCAAGTTTGTCAAGTTCTTCTATTGTTTTGAGAAGAAGAGCATCAGAATTAGCTCAAGTTGGAAGATTTTTCCAGTGGTATTCTGTAAAAGGATCATTCTCTCATGCATTAAAATAGCTTGGGACAATTGAGTAACATGATGTTTTCCAGCTTCAGGAAAATCTGGCGGCAGAAATTCAGCACAATCCGTACTAAACACGTCTGGATAGTATAAAGAACGAGATTTATGTTACTTTCTTTAATAATACTGTTTAGTACTGTCAAATCCTAAATTACCAAACACAGTATCAATGCCCTTGTGAGGTGAATTCAGCCACAATCTACCTGTAGCACTCAAAATTGAATGAAAAATTCCAAATTCGTGGCTACATTTGCTGTCCATCCAAACAAAAAGCCTGTTAGTACACAAACTAGCTTCACGCCTTGTTCTTGTATAATATCTAATAGAAACTTCTTGAATGGAATTTTGAAACTTAGAGTGGCTTGGAGGAGGGTGAATAGAAGGTTGTAAGGAAGTGAATCCAAGTTTATCGGTCCCAGGAGGGATTTCATGTTCTGCGCTGTTAAAAGGGATTTCGACACATTTAATGGGAAGGAGGAGCCTAAAGAAGAGATTTTTCGAGTTTCACTAGCAAACACACTTCACTTTTCTAACACTTCGATTATTCGGTGGGTTTGCTAGTGAAAAATGAAATGTGAAACTTGACCAAATCAAATAAGGGTAGTAGAGTCGAGTAAAATTTTTTATTTAAAATTGGTAGCAATGACACTGCCCTATTGAGAAAGGTGCTAAGAGTTGAGTAATATTTTTAGTTAAAGTTTGTTAATATTGCACTCGACCTTGTCCAGTGGAGGTGAAGAGGTCGAGGAATTTTTATATTACACCATCTAAAGAATTGAATATCACATCAACTCAATCGACAAGTGAGTGAAGAAACTCTTCGAAGCATAATCAACACTGAATAGAGTTACAAGTTAATTCAACCCGTATGGAAACTACTGGAAACAATAAACTCTTATTTCTTAATAAATTCGGAGTCGACTACATGAATAATTTTTTACCACTCTATTTAGTTCATTGCTAAATCTATTCGAGGATTGACCCCTACTGGAAAACCAAAAAGGAAAGAATTGAACTATGCTAGAGATTTATATCTGCAAAGAACCTTACATCTTAGTACTCTGTCATGAACATAAAAACCAGGCATTACCATAACCTTAACCCTGCTTGTACCCTGTGATCTTTGTCTATCTGCAAAAATATCCTCCATGAAATGTGGATCAAACGGCCTGTTTTCTTGAACTCGTAGAATTTCCAGAGGCGGGCTGAATGAAAATGCGAGTAAATGCAGCAACCAGATGCATTTTGCAGCGACAAAAAAAGCTTGAAGAAGCTGCTCCGGCCATGGCCTAATCCAACCGAGAGTCGTAATAATGCTACTCATTTTCTGATCACAAAACATACTGAATTCTTCACTGTAATACTTCGTCCCTTTTCTTAGTACCTCGTTCCAGCTCAGATTTCTCAATGCAACAAACGATTGAAAGTGTGATTCGCGTTCTAGTTGAGGGTCTAAAAGCTTTGGCGCTCCATTCTTTTGGAACACGCAATTTTCAAAGTCCTGGTAGAGTGATTGGTTTATAATGGCTTCCAAATGGTATAACACGGCTTTAGAGCACTTGGAATTAAGAGACAACTTGTATGGTTGAAGCAATGAGTTCAAATTTTCAAGAAGAGTGTGATCAGTCTCTTCGATCTTTCCCACGAGAATCTTGCAGAATTGCTTCACTGATAGTCTTGTCTCGGATACTATCTGCAAAAAGCCCTCGACCATAGCTTCCTCGCTAACTGGCATCGAATTTTCTGCATTACCATCAACTGATTTCCCTCTCTGTGGAAGATTCGAAAGCTTTTCAGCAGGTTGAGAGTTTTTAGTCTCGACTGCCCGTCTTAATGACTTCTTCAGTTCTTCACAATAAGTTTCCAAATACTCGAGTTTCTGGCTTAGCTGTCCCAGTGATGACTTCATTTCTTCGGCTTCTATTAAGGCTGCATCTCGACTCTCATTAGCTTCCATCAACTCTTTCTTCAATGTCTCGACCGATACAATCCCCAAGTCCTTGAAAATTTGGGAAACTTCCTCAGATTGCATTCGATTTGGTGAATGTCCATTCTTGTTCTTCTTCTTCATCCTAGAAAACAACCATGACAAATTAAGCCCTCTGTTTTTCGGCTGGGAATGAACAGAAGCGTGTGAATCTGTCAATGGTACAACGATATTAGACTTCTTTCCATTTTTAATCAAACCATCTGTCTCAGTACTAATTGTGGCAGGCATACATTTGTTGCAAGATGATACTGATCTATGGTCGCCCAAACTGTTTCGCCTCCACTTGCAGTAATTGGGTCCCGGGGATAATCTAAGCGCACCAACATTATGAATGCAAGAACCTGTGACAGAATATTGATCTTCGGCTGCGCATATATTTTGCTCCAAGTGTACAAATTCAGAGGGAAATCCTTTTCTTGAAGATGCATTCGTTGTTCTACAATCGGATAATATGGCTTCATCAATATTTCCCCCTCCTAGCGCGTAATCTCCCCAACTTTCAGCATAATTTCGATTCTCAAACATTTCTTGTTGATACCCCGGTAATGGTTCATCATCATAACTCTGTTAACAATTCAAATTCTTGATAAAAACACGTTATATCGAAGATTATCAACTATTTGAACATAGAAAAAGGGCAAAAATATGCAGGAACACAGATCTAGAGAGTGGTAACTGAAGATTAAGGCAGTCTGAACCATAAAGGATTTAAAGAAGTCAGAATTGACAAAATTTATAACAGTAACTTTTAATTATGAGAATGACTAGAGTTGAACAGTTTTTCTGTTCCATTAAGCCAAAATAAGTTCATCAGGTACAACAGAAGTGATGCTAAAGATTATCTTTTAACGTAAAAGATTAGGCCATGTTTATAAAAAATTGAATATTGTTGAAATGAGAAATTTTTTGTTCTGTACTTGTCACTAATTTCATGATCCCCATCAACATTTAGCTTCAAAAAACAGTGAATCCATAGACAAACAATGTAATTGTGAAAATTTCTTTTCATGGTATGTTTAACCACTTTGTCTAAGCATGTAGACGCCTCTAAGAGAGGAGACACATTCGACTTTAATCTATTACTTAACAACTCTGAATTTTTGCGTGCTACAATACAATGTTAACTCATCTAAAAGCTGATATTCATGTTCGGTCGTGGTCAAAAGTTACTTTCTTAAAAGTAAATTAAGTTTTGTCTAAAAAAAAAAAGTTACTTTTAAGCACACCCAACGATGATTTGGGAGAGAAAAAATAGATTCCCAAGCTCCAATCTCGTTTACAGTAGAAGGAACATATTATCTTTAACCACAATAGTGAAAGCACAAAAATCACATATCAACACAAAGAAAATGGTGAAAATGAAAAACTTACCGGGGTAAAAACCGGATAATCTTGAGCCGAAAACTGGGAAGCATGGCGAGAATGAGAAACAGGAGAAGCGGAAGGGAACCTTAAATTTGTAGGGCTATTTTTTCCCTGTAAAAGAGCAGCATGAAGTGCTCTAAGCTCCACTGCTTTAGCAATGGCCGTCTGAATATCTTGCCTGTTAACTTCATTCCCATTTTCATTTCCGTTAAAGATTTGTGTAGAAGCCATGAAAATACACAGGAAAAAACAGAGAAAAAGATGAATATATAGAGCCCACAAAGAAAGAATAGTGTAAAGAAATGTGTTTATATCTGGGAATTTATTCACTGGGAAGAAAACAACAAAGATGATGAGGCTGTGGCAATTCAACGGTTGGATTTGTTTTTGTTCAGAAAAATGTAAATTACATCATATCATATCCAGTGATGAATTCTGATTTCTGAGGAGCCAAGAATTGGAGAGAGAGAGAGAGAGAGAGAGAGAGAGAGATGTCTCTAATATAAATTAAATTAAATGAGCTTTTGTCTTGGTTCTTAAAGAATAAATGGAATGAGTGCATGTGAACCAGAGAGGCGTGGGTGGAGTGGGGCGGGGGCGTTTCTGTGAAGTGTATGTTTAGGCCATGGGGGAAATAGTGAATTACCAAAATCACCCATGTTTTCTTTAATCTTATTAACAAAAATATGGAATTGTACAAGTTTTTATAGATCTTGGAGTTGGTTACGTGAATTCATTTTTGAGACTCGGTTAAGTACATTGTTAAATCTACTAATGTAGGTATAACTAGGGGTAAGTTTGGTCCCCGAGAAAATGTCATCGAGGATTTACGTCAAATATGAGAACATCTTCGATAGTGCTCTTTCTTTATCTGAACTTGGGACTCTAAACATGTTTGGGAGATTTAAATTATGAATCAATAAAATAAGTGGTGGATAAGTTTGTACTACTTACTACTAAATGTGCAAATTAAATGTAATTTGGGGGAGCATAAATAAATTGTAAATAATTGTGAACATGGACTTGTAAAAAGTATGGAAGGATTTTGATTTTAATTTTAAATAGGTACTAGTCACTTGTGATGATAATTGTACATCTAGTTGACCTTACAACTAAAGGGAAGTGGTGCCATAATCTATGCCACTATGTCCATGCTAATTCATTACACAAAATACATCTTTTATTATGTTTTAATTATTAGTACATCAAAAAAATATTGAAGTGAAAATTAAACTATGTATATCGAAGAAGAGATAAAGTCTAAGCTTAAATGGTAAGAGCAAAGTTTTAGCAGTCAATGACCTGAGTTTGAGTGTCATGTGAGGATGTGAGGTGTGTTATTGAAAAACTATATTGAAGGGCAATATGGTCCATGAAAAAACATATTGAGCTGTCCAATAGGTGAGTTTCTTTGATGGGGTGATATGAGGGACAAAATATATCACATCTCCTTCTAAACTTTCATTTTCTTCTCTTTTCTTGATAATCAAGTGAACCATGTAAGGTGCAAGATGATATGGGGGAGGTGGGGGACCAAATGAGGCTATTTGTGGCCAAAATAATTTAAAAAAATAATAATTAATTAATACTTGGATCGAATTAATTGTAATAGAATGACAATACAAAAATATAATTCTAAACGAATATTTGTTGGATCTTTTTGGAAACGTTCAATGAAAACAACGAAAATTGTCATGAACATTGGATTGAAAAGAAGAATAATGTATTATTACTTGATAACAATTGTCTCTATAGTTAACAAAAAATCGAGTAAAATCAAAAGGAAAAAGGGGGGAAAATGTCACTAATGTCAATATAATGTACTACATTTGGAGGATAATAGGATATTGTGTAGGGATAGTTAAATAACTTATAATTTGGTCCATTATACATTGATAATGGGATCTATAATCTATTTAAATATTTGTACATACATGAAATGGAATTCCAGTTAGGATTGTGGAATGTTTAGTGTATGAATCAAAAGTTATGGTGCCACCCCATAACTACTCCATTGTCAAAACTCAATATTTTAATAGAAATTTAATTTTCTTCATCAACCACCCACCAAAAAGCAAGCAATTTTGTCAACCTCTACATGCAAAAAAGTAATTAGCACTTTCCATGTTTATCGCATCAATAGTTCCCTCCATTTTATAGTTAAAAAACTTTGACGAGTGTGAATATTCTTGATATTGATACTAAAAATCAACATCAAGAATTTAACAAATTGTGATACGTATACGTAAAAGTTAGAGTGTCACAAAAAAAGGTACCGTAATCGTGTCAATGAAATTCTGTTAAGCACATAATTTAAGTGTCTAACATATAACGAGAGTAAATTTAATTGTAATATCTTGATTTTTTTTTCCTAAATCAACTCTCATTTTTAAATAATTTCATAGGCTTTTTACCTGCCTCATTATTGAGAATAGTTTAATTACAAGTTTCTTCAATGAATATATTATTATTATTATATAAAAGTTAACAATTAAGGATGAACATAATTTAGGAGTACTTGCTAAATAATTGCTCTTAATACCCTAGCTACTATCTAGAAAGAATCTGGCTACTAACTATAATTTGTTCACATTTACAACAAAGTTATCTTTACTTTTGGAAACTTTTTCAACAAAACTCGACCGTTTTTCCAACTGTAATATGATTTTTAATTTGTATCAATTCGGTTATAACCATAAAAATTCTATGAAGGTATTAGAAAAGTGAGATGTAAATCGATATTAACACAACCTGTTGAGATTGTGAACGAGGTGAGGAGCAAAATGAAGAATTTGGCCAAATAAAAGGTTGCATCTGATTAGTTAATTTTTGAAGCCATAACTTACAAAGAGAATGATTAGTAGTTGGTCCGAGAAGATAATCATTAAGATTGAGTGACGATCCAAACACTTGTGAGAGGCTAATAATAAAGAAATGAATCTTATAAGTGATGTAGGGATAATAGATTGAACTAAGTAACACATGAAGAACAATGTTTAGTGCATGAACGGTAAGTGATTATATGTTATGAGTCTTCACGAAATGTATGGATAATAAGTGAATAATAGTTGTAGATTTTGCGAAATGTTTGAATGAAAAATATATTCGAAAAGTAAATTAATTTGTTTCTAGGTATTTGTTTAAATTCTCGTGTTCTACGAAGACATATATGTCTTGTCAAATCCTAATCGAAAAGAACAAAAGAAGGGGAATTCTTCCAATCCACTCAAGTATTTTTAGGTTAAGCAAGAAGAAAAGTTGTCTTGTTTGTCTCTTTGTTTGTCCATTTATATGCAAACAATGTGAAAATACAACTAAGCTCTTGATTTGCAACTCTATGGCATGCACCTTCTATGGGAACTTGATGTACCTTTTGATAATAATAAATAATAAAAAATAGTGCAATTTGATACAAAGTTTTGAAAAGAAAAAGGTAGAAAGAAAGTGGTGTATTCTTACACACATTCGTGGTGGCTTCCTCGGATTTTGCTTGGCATTTGTCTTGTCTTGATTGTTTTCATCTTATAAAAGTAGATTCCTATTATATTGGGTTTATGTCTAGTTATTATTTTTTTTTTTTTGGATCGAGGTAAAAAAAAATTCTCTATTATAAGATGGGATTTACCAAAATTTCCGTATTAAGGTTTTTTCATCATCTCGATTAAAAGAAACTTGCGATTCTTCCGTTGTAATTTTTTCAAATAAAATCTTAATGTATTTTTTCTCATATTGCTTCTTAAGGAAGAACAAAATATATTCGATTTATATGAAGTACAAGAATTATTTCTCTTCTATAGTCGATATATGTATTTTTGTTCATTTCGTAACATAAGAATTGTGCTGCATTAATTTTATACTATTTGTGAAAAATATTTAAAAATAATAATAATAGTATTTTCTTCAACTAAATAATGCTAAAAGAATAAAAGAAACGTTACATAAGAAGTCTTGAAAGAATTTGCTATAATAGGTCACTTACCTTGTTTTTAGTGCTGTTTTTGTCAATTTTCCTGTTAGAAAAACTATTTTCTATAAAAGAAGCCACTTAAATAAATAGTAACTCACCTAAAGAAAATTTCGGTAAGTTACAAATGGGGAAAAAGTAGGGACTGAAAATTTATATGAAAGCTCGTCCTGCCTGGTTGGTTCAGCTTGAAAATTTGCGAATTAGCTCGGAACTCGGTCTGGTTATAGATATTAGATAAAACCACGCCGTAGGACTTGGTTGACGGAGTTTTCTTAAAAGAATGAAAAAGTAAATGTTAAGAAGCTATTTAGCGTCGATATATAGGATGCTATGTTCGCATAATTATGGAACCTTCATGTTTTTCGAGTGAATGCCTAAGCCTTTTCTAACATGTAATGAATTATTAAAATGAGAAAGTCGAAACCTCAATTTCCAAGCTAATTTCAATAGCATGAATCATTCCTGCTTAAAAAGTCAATTGCTTTTGCATTGTTGTTGTTGGGTTGACTTCTGATAAATTGTTTGATATGCTAAATGTAGACCTCGAAAAATTGGATACTTTGATAGTATTCAATATTATGTGCTAAACGTGCACTTTAGGACTTGACAGACGGTACAAATCCATGCAATAAATGGTTGCATGACAAGTTGAAAAAAAAATAATAATAATAATAATAAATACTTAAATCTATATCGACTACTATTAATTTCAAATTCGAAGTTGATTTGGATGAGTTCTAGATGAGTTAGGTTGAAGTCTTTTGATTTCAAGAGTAGGTCAAGCCTTAATATGTTCTATATTTATTGAATGTGAGATTTATCCCCTACATTAAGACTAAAACTCTGCTTCTCAAAACAAGAATCAAGATTTGGACAACAAGAGAGTGTCTACAACTGTTTAATTTCTCTAGCATAAGAAAATTTATCCAGTCCTATGCACACAACTCAGGACAAAACAAAAAGAAGAAATGACATACAGACAAACTGTGAATTATTGTTAGACCCAATTGTTCTTTAGTGCAAAATCATGGAATCTGAAGGAAAGCTCCCCAGCAGTATCCCTTTCGAGCATAATGTTTGGTTCATCACTGCCTCTACTCTCAGTTGAGTCTTCTTCTGGAAGAACCTGGTTTTCATTTGGAGGGTGCGTAAAATGAAGCTCTCTTGGCGATGAAGGAGGATTAGTAGACATGGCTCTCGACCTGATACTGCCTACATTTGCAAATTTTACCGATGGGTCCCATATAAACACATGCATAAGAATAGGCACTTGGTGTGGCGATGCAAAGAGAGTTTCTGGCTGAGGGAAACGGTATCAAAACACCGGATTGCCCCAGTCGGAGAAACCATCCAAGGAAGGACTTTTTGATTGGTTATTCGACAGACAACTAGGAGTCGGGATGCTGTAGCTGCCTGCTTGTACAGATTGCTGAGACCCGATCTTGAAGAAGGCGTGTCAGCATCGCCTTCAATAACTGATGATATGTAAATGAATCCCTGTGGATTGAAATTTTAGATAACATTAAAGAATCTGCATTTCTGATGCTTTCCTATGTTGCTTCTTTAACGTAAGATTTAAGGTTTCGTACCTCTTCTGTTCTGCTGATGGCAAAACCAAGCTTCGTGTCAGTGTCTTTGATTTTGATTTCTATTGGAATCTCTCCAGCAAGTGGGGAGAACCACATACGAACAGCTCGGACTACGCCAATGTCTACCCCATGGTAATCCTCAAAACCGTAAAGGCTTGTGTTTGCAAGATTTGATAAATCAGATAGTGAACCAGCATTTACGGTAGAAGAAGCTGTTTCTCCAGATATCTAAACCAAAAAAAGAAGAAATTTTTTGCAAAATTGACAAGAAAAAAAGAAAAAAAGCAACAGTATCATTGTTTGTGCGTCTGTGTTAAGTTCATAATGACTGTAAATTGAGAGCAGACATTTCGCTAAGAGATAAAGCCCTAATCCCAATTACTTGAGCGATATTAAGAAAAAACACAGATTGTATTGGTTCATCCTTAATGTGAGAGTTTTATTCATAGGTTTGCAATTTCACGCCGCGAGTCTGTCTCTCTGACAAACGACTCCTTAATAGATCCTTTATATATGTAAGAAATTAAGGTGACAGCCTATGTATGACAAGCTCAATGTACTCCCGAACTTAAAATATAAGGTCAGTCAATAAGATAAATTTACACTATGATTAGGCTCCAAGTTGTCATAACACATTTCAACTTACCTTGGTAAGTAGTGATTCAGTCTGGATGTTCATGAAGATAGCAGGGACTCCCGACTCTTGAGAAGCATTAATCCAGGATTGCGCTCGTGCAAGAGTGTCCTCCAGATCGTTGTAACGGAAAGCAACTTTGTCTGAGGCTTTTGGTAAGAATAGGATAGAGTAAAAACTGCTGGAATTGGGAATAGACAGCATTTCTTGCTTTCTTCTCTCCCATGGATATGAGACATATCCATCTTGAAGTGTAGTTCTCTCTAGTGCATTCACCATTCTTGAGGTCCTTGAAGCTATAGGAAATTTATAGATTTTACACATTAGAAGCGTGAACAGAGTAAATAGTAAAAGACAAGTGAAAAAGGGTTAGAAGTAAAGTTCGTATTGTTGAACGCTTAAACTATCAAAAAGGGGACAAATTTACTGTTTGTCTTCAACGCACCCCCTCAAGTGCATGTCTAATTCATACTTCCCTGAAAGTTATAACATGTACCCAATTTTCATAACTGCAATTTCAACTCGCAACATTTGACTACTCTGCTACCATGTTGAACTATATCTAAAAGCTTAATCTTAAACACTTAAAGCGAAAAGAAATTTATGTATTAAATTTTGTCTTTAACACTTGTAACCCACAAATTCAACCATAAAAATTAGCTTAATTTCATTATATAACATATTAAATCTATACAGGAAGTGTGCTATGGATCAACCTTTTAATACTAAGCACTGGAGTTAATCCAAGTCAGATCAAGAGCCAAGGGTTCAAGGATTGGTGATAGAGAAGGCTGAGAGGAAAAAGTAAAGAGGTATTCTAAAATATCTTCCTTAGAAATAAAAGTAAGATCAAGAGCTATTCAAAACTAACCAGCAAGCTAAAACACATTCAGTTACCTAATTACAAGAGTTCTAGAGGAAGCCAGCTCTTGTTACTTGTATAATAAGGAACATAAATTAGTCTTTTGTCAAAGATCTTAACACTTCAACTTTTAGATGAAGTCGTTTGTACATCCACAAAGGTCTAAAGTCAGTCTTGATTTCATGTCAATGTGAATAGTTGTGTTTTATTCTCTAACTTTTTTTTTACTGGATTTGCCTCTAATCCCATATCCAGATTCTTCTTCATAAGGTTTCCCTTCCGTATGTAAAATCTCTATCCTTAATGGGATTGGTCGCAAATAGGGAAGAGTGTGAACCAGTCCTCGTGATGTATATCACCCAAGGTGACTTTCAACAAGTAATCAATTGCTTATCTTATTAATGATTTGTCTTTTTGTTTGTCAATAAATTTGGTATGAAAGAGTGCAATGTTGTTAGAGGAAATGGAAATGTTATACTTGCTTTTATAAATGGGAAAAGACCTAATAGAAGGCGACACCCACCAAAAGAGAAGTAGAATAAATCAATTGAATGGTTGAATTCATATATTTATCTGTCTAGCTTTTCAACTATCATCACTAAATTAAAGATAAATCAAACAAACCTTTGTTTTAGTTTCATTTTTCTCCTTAAATTTTACTTTACAAAGTCAAACACTTATTTTAATAATACATTTCGAAAGGTCTACAAATTCTACCCACTTATCCACCAATCGTTTCTTGAAAAAAAAAAATAAGTAAAAATAAATAAAACCAAAACAAAGCTAAATATTCCAGTAAAATTTAAGTGAATTCATATTCCTCAAAATTCTCCATTCCCCAACCATTCAAAAATAAAAAATAACTTGCAGAAGAAAAGTCATTATATAGCAAAGGCATTGACAAAGATAACAGTGCTCCCTATATAAATTATATTAGATAAATAGAAAAAATATAATTAGCATTATTATTTCTTTTAAGATTGTGTATAAAACGAAATGATGTTCATAAAGATTAAGATCATTTCAAGTCAAAGTGTCAAACTATAACGTTCATATTATTACCCTCGCATCAGGTGTGTGAGACACGCCTTTTGACAAAATATTATAGCCGCCGCCTACTATTGATAAAAAATTCATGTATCATATTCTTGATAAATCTGTACTAAAAATGAAATAAATAATTTATTCAAGTTTCTATTTGTTTACCATTATTTCAAATTTATTTTTTTAACTTTTTTTCAATTTCACATTTTCACGATAAAATATTTTACACATAAATTAAAAAAAAAAATTTATTTTTCAACCATATATTCTAAAAAAATTATTATTTCGAAACTCATTTTTCTACTTTAACGATAGACAAGTAAATCACTAAAGTTAATAAATTCTAGTGATAGCTCACACATGAGCCTCTGTCGTTTAATTTTTGACAAGACCTATCTTGCCCTGGTCGCTGATCCCCAGGTGAGACGGACCAAGACAAACTCGTCTCCCGATAAGCTTGTCCTAGTTTGATGACACCAACAAATTTTACATCGAAAATAAAGATATAGATGAAACAAAAATTTGGTGTACAAGAAAATGGAAGATAAAATGGGAATAATGAATTACACCAAATTTGTTATAATTGAATACTGTTACACCAAATTTGGTGTATCATTAAACCAGAATATTCCATCAAATTTGATGTACTATCTTTAGGCTTTTTGAAGAGTTATTTCGATTTTGCATCCATGGAAAACTTAATGGCCTTATCTTAAATTATCTAAGAAGATGTATTAGTTTTGGCATACATTTTGGAGGGGGGGAAGGGGGAAGGGAAGAAAAAAAGAAAAAAAAAACAAATTGAATCTAACCATGAAAATACCTTGTAAATGGAAGCACTCGGTTTCGGTCCGATCACAGAACCCGACAGCATAATTCGGGTCATTAATGGCCCGTATCATGTACTGCTTCTTCACCCCAAACTGATCGTTGGGCACAATACACGCCTGCAACTCAGCGAACTCGTCCGAGCCGCGCCTGATTCGGACATGAATCGAAGTCTCCTTCTGCTTGAATGAGTTATGAAGAATTTTCTGCACTCCAGATTTCCCATTTTTAAACGGTGATTTAATAATCATATTTCCGATTCTGATTTCCTCCACTATATCTCCGGTCTGTAGCATGTCGCCGGCCCATTCGTCCGCCTTTGAACTGCCCTTTAAGCATTCAATTGAAAGCACCACCGGCGAATTCTTCGGCGGTGTTGAGCTCGGTGAAGAAAATTGTGAACTCTCAGATGAAGATGACGAATATGGTGATCGATCCATTGGCATTTTTTTTTGAAAATTTTCCTTCTTTTTTGCACAATTTACTATCGATTTCATACAAGAGTACGAAAATCACTGTATGGATGAATTTTAAACTGCAGAATTGGGTTCTTCAGATATTTATGTATCTGTATTATGGACGGTATTGGGTGGGGATTGGAACCTGGAAGTCAAAATTGCGGGAGAAAAATGATTGGAAGTTGAACTAAAGAGAAGTTTCAAACAAGTACCACATACAGAGCCTAACAACAACTCGCACAGTTTTTTGTCGAACTATGTTATGTTGAACAATTCATCGAATCTAACTTAATTTTTAACATTTTAATTGACGAATTGAAGTAACGTATGAACTTGATGAATTTGGTTTAGCTCGATTTATGATAGGTATCAAACTATCAAGCCAAATGACAATGAAGTATGAAGACGGTTCGGGTTTGAACACCCTTATAAGCACATCTGCACATGTATAAACACATGTGCAAGCATGAGAAACACTACGCAAGCAATTGTATATTGATAAAGTCAATCTATGTGCAGAAATAAAAACCATTGTGAATTTTTTATATACATTGCTTCTATAGTTGTATCATCCTATATTTTAGTGCGCCTTTTGAAAAGAAATGATTATTGTATTACAAAAAATTGATATGTAATTGGTATTTCGACTCGAAACCTTCATATAAACATGTAAACATTTTTGTGCCGACAAGGCCGTAAAGAAGTTACATGAGTTGTGAGCCTTATTTAATACTAATGGGAGAAGAATAGAGAAAATTTACCCACTCTTGCTCTTTTAACCTACTTTATGTATGTCTCTGAAATATTTACGATATATTTGATTAGTCTCGTGAGGACAAATAATAATTTTTTATCTTTCACTCATCAATGTAGTGAGATATCACCTAAATTCTTCATCATTTGAAAGAGCAATTATAGTTAGAACGTAAATCAAACTAAAAAAATTAAAAATTAAAAAAAAAAATCCATAATTCCAAAATTGGGAGATTTCTTTAACATATCAAAATTTATTGATAAGGTTTCTACTTAGGAAATGTCTATTCTTGAAGTGTCAATTTTAGAGAAGAATGCTTAATTAATAATTCAAATTAAGTTAGCCAATGGCCAAAATTATTGTTGAAAACTCCAAAATGATTTGTCTCCCAAACAATTCATATGTGCAAATTTCCAAGGAAGATTCCCCATCTAATGCACACATTTGACTTTATTATTCTTTTGATGTGACTTTATTATTATCCATGAAATTATGTAAATATTTACAAATTCATCTTAGAAAAATGTCATTTGTACATAACATTGTTCCATAGAACTGCACCAAAAAATTTCATATTGTGCGGGCCCTCATGTTGTGATAAAAAAAATGTCAAAAAATCACTCACCCACTCCCCATTGTGTCTTATTTGTTGCATTTCTGTGAGGGGTATTCTGTATGAATAAATCTTCTTGTACCGCAAGTTTTATCGCACCATCACATGGGTGCAGTGGGTCCCGCCTATTTAAATAATATTCCCCCCCCCCCAATATGAGTGTGTGCGTTAATTCGTACGGTACGTATAACCTAACTCATTCTGTACACCCAACAGGATTGTTCATCTTATACGGTAGTAAAATTTTTGAATGTAATGTCTTGTCCTATAACTAAACTTTAATCTCGATAGACTTTTTATTAGTTACACAAAATTTTCAACATCTACGATTACACTACTATATTGAGATTACATAATTTTTCTATACATCTCGATTATTTAAATAATTATTATTTTTTCAATTTATTAGCGATGTAATATTGTGTCGGTCATACCCAAAATTAACTATGGCATGAATCATAGAAACTTCTTGAAGTTACATAGTATGGACCCCTCAATATGCTTGATGTGAAACTCATGAATAACTAGTCAAGATTCAATTCTTAATTTTGGTCTCTTTGTAAGGGTCAAAGTTTGAAAACACACACACACAGACTTATATTGACCATTTCTCTATGAGCCCATTTACTGGCCCACAAACTGGGCTACAGTCCAGCGTGAAATATGGGCGAACTTTTTTCATGAGGAAATTATATCCAAGTTCAAAAATAGGATAGATAATTTATTTATACAAAAATTAGGTATCAATAATAATATTTTAAAATATTTTAATATTATATAATAATATTACAAAAATCAAATCAATTATATAAATATACAAACCCTAATTTAAAATCTCACTTTACCCTCCCCCCTCTCCCTCTCTCTCTCTCTCGCTCTCTCTATCCCCGCCGCCACCCTCTATTAGTAAACTACCAACAACCACCACCAAACCCCCACCCAAAACTCCGACTAATCAACAGCTAGGTAGATCGAAGGTGGTGATGGTCGATGGTAGAACTAAAACTGTGCCTGCTCGATTTCTGTCATTTCTACGTGTGTGGAAGCCGATTGTGTTGGTGCGATGTGGGTTGTGATGATGGTGGTTGGTGCTGTTACGACGATGATGATGGTCGTTGGTGCAGGTGGTGGTGGCGGCCAATTTTGTGGTATATGTGTGTTGATTTGTGTGAGTTCTATGGTGGTTCTGTGATTTCTGCGTGTGTGTAATTGATTGTGTTGGTGCGATGTAGGTTGTAGTGATGGTGGTTGGTGCGATGTAGGCTGTGGTGATGGAGGTGGTGGCGGTGACTGTTACTGTGCATGCGAATGGCGGTGGTTGTTTTGGGGTAGTGGTGGTTCTGTGATTTCTGCGTATGTGGAACCAATTGTGTTGGTGCAATGTGGATTGTGGTGATGGTGGTTGGTGCGGTGTGGGCTGTGGTGATGGAGGTGGTAGCGGTGACTATGCGTGCGAATGGCGTGGTCGTTTTGTGGTAGTGATAGTGGTGCTGGGAGGGTGTGGGATTAGTTTTGAGGTGTTGATGTTACTAATGAATGGCGACAGTGGTGGTGCCGCTGGTGGAGGCAAGGGCGAAGTCATGGTCACATATGATTTGATGGTGGTCACAATAGTATGACTTATATGTTAATGAATTGTGACCTTACTGTTAAGCTATTGGACGGCGACGGTGGTGGAGCCGCTGGTAGAGGCAGGCGCGAAGTGGTGGTCACTTAGACAGTGTTTGATTGCAAGGAATTTGGGTAGAAAAGGAAAATGTTTTCATTTTCCATCCTTAAATTTGGTGTTTGATTGCATAACTTTTCCATAGAATTTATTTTCACCCATTTTCTAGGTACAACCATTAAAGCACATTTTCCATCTTTTATTTTCCTATGGGTATGATGGGAAAATATTTTCATCTTTTTTTTTTTAACTTTTTGGCAATGGAAATATATTCTAAATCCAATGGTAAAATTTTTTATCTATTTAATTGTCAATTTGCATAAAAAATAAAGCCAAACGAAAAAAAAATTCAAAAATTATTTTTTTTTTAAATTTTTTTTTTTACTTTTTTGCAATCTAAACAAATTTTAATACAGATTGTGAAAAAATTTATCTTAAAATGTAACAATTTGCATGAAAAATAAAGTCAAACGGATTAGGTGAAAAATTATACCAATCAAACACCATTAATTACAATTCTCTCTAAAATAAATTCTATTCAATTTAATTTCCTGTCATTTATTTTCTTTCCACTCATGCAATCAAACGGACCCTTATAATATTTGGTGGTGGTCACAATATAGTGTGACTCATATGTTCGTGAATTGTGACCGAAATTAATTGTGACCTAAAAAGTTAATCTGTGACCTATTAAAATTTTGATTTGTGACTTCGGAAATAATATGTAACCTATTAAAAATTTGATCTGTGACCTCGGAAATAAATTGTGACCTATTAAAATTTCAATCCATGATTTCGAAAATAATTTGTGACCAATAGAAATTTTGATTTGTGACCTCATAATAATTTGTAATTAATTAATTTGATAATATGTTATCAATAAATGAATTTGTGACCAATTTGTACAAATTTGTGATTTTTATATATTTAATTAATTAATTAATTAAATCATAAATAAAATTTAATAGAAATCTGATTTTTGAATATTGAAACCTTTTACCTTATTATTGAATTGACCATACTAAAAATCTTATTTATGTATTGTTCCCTTTTTTCTTTTAACTCTATTAAATTGGTCCAAAATTTTAATTAGAAACAATACACAAACCCTACATATAAGAATCATTTTTCAAAACTAACAAATTTTGTTAAATTATTTCAAAAATCAAGTGGTAAATAAGTTTATTAAATATTAAATTATAATATAATATTCATTAATTATTTTCATCTCATGTCATCTTACTCATCACATCCTATCACCCCACTACACCACCTTTCCTCCACCTCTCCATCGGTTCAGGCGATCGCTCCAGCAATTGGTCCGATGGCACTCCGGCGACTACTCCGGCAGCATTTTCGGCGGAGCTCCGGCGACTGCTCCAGCATTTTTTTTTTAAATATGAACTTCATTTCAAAAGCCTGGAAAAGTAAAAACGGCAAAGACACACATCATCATTTCAGATTTATAACTGTGTTATATGTGATCATACATGTATTATAGATGACCAATTCACTGACTTTGTTTTCGGTGTGACTAACTGTGACCAATTGTGACTAACTGTGACTAATTGTGACCAAATGTGTATTCAGTGTGACCATCTGTGACTAGTCAATCTCAAGTCACAATCAACACAAAATTGGTCATAAATACTCACAACAAGCACATATTTGATCGCATAGGATCACTACAAACAAATATGCACACTGCATACAAGTATTGCAATTCGCTGCCACCATCAGCACAATAAACACACACTTGATCATAGAAAGTTACAATTAACATACAAATGATTACCACCATCACCATTACATCCACTCCATCACCAACATCGTACCACCACCGTTTAATCCAAATAATAATCCAAATAATTGCAAGAAAATTTACGCACTCTTCTGCTTCAAGGAAGAATTGTGGTAGCCAACTCTCAAGTTCACTTTTACAAATGTTTACTCTTGACTGGTTGATGTGAATTCCACTGCAACAACATCTATATTATGGATGTGCCCGCAAAAATGCCAACAGTTGTCAGATTTCCAATAGCCATAGTGCGGTAAATGAGGTACTCCATCAAGAAATGGCCAAAAGCATATATGAAGGATAAAAAGGTTGCCAAATACAGAGGCTTGTTGTCAAGGTTGAATGCACAGAGAAAACATAGAGTGCAAGTCAACAATGTCCAAACTCCAAATGTCCGTCTATGAACTTCAATCATTGTGGTTTGGGAGAAAATAGCAATGCGAAGAGCCCAAATGTTGAAGAATCCGAACCATACTGATGCTTAACGAAGTAAACCCACCAGCATCAACCACCATCGAAGTAGCTTCATCTTCACACACTTCCTTTGTCAACTGTCGAATTTGAGTTTCAAATAAAAATTTTGGTCAAAGATCTGGTTCTCGTTGTACGCTCGGGGAAGAACCAGAACAATAGCCTGCAGTCCAAGCTACAGGCCCCTTTATTTGCAATTCGGGGAGACTCTAATCATTGCCGAACTGCTGCGAGCGACTGCAGTTGCTAATGCAGTAGGTGACTGGTCTCGCAAAACTCCGGCGAGAGAAGTGGTAGGTGGGCGGAATCTAGAGGGTGGGTGGGGAAGAAGTCATCGATCTGATTTTTGGATAAGAGAGTGCCGATCTAATTTTTGGGGAAGAGAGAGAGAGAGAGAGTGTGTGTGGGAGGGTTCACAAATGAATCATTAATTTGTTTTAATTAATTTAAAAATTAGTATTTACCACATGATTATTGAAATTTAATCTTTCACCCACTTGTTTTTGAAAAATGTAATCTTAATAAGAAGGGTTCTAGGTAATTTTCCCATTTTAATCTTTCACCCACTCCGGAAGTTTGCTTACAACATAACTCTAAATTTTAGCTTAGTTTAAAATCCAACCTAGTTCTACTCACGACCGCAGTATCAGCATAAGTCTTCTAACGAGGGATGGCAAAATGTATATGAATATTAAAAATTAAGTATTGGTTTGTCTATTCATGATGTACTTACTGTATTTCAGTATATTCAAATCATGATCTCTTTTAACGGGTTTTAATTATTCGATTTTTGACATGTAACGAGATAGTGTCCCAAATTTTCAGTTGAACCAATCGGTCCGATACAGTTCTTATAGCATTGTTAAAATCGGAGCTACACATCCTCGCGTCACTTTCGAGAATCAATAAGTGGGCTTGATGACATGATATGGTAGTTGGGAAATTGATTTTAAGAATTTGAAAGGTGCTTTTAAGTGGGTAGTTGAGAGCCCACTAGCATTGAGAAAATGTTTTTACTATTATGCCTAAACCCCTTGTCCCCAATCGGAGTCCCAAACTGCCACACAGCTATGATGCATACATTTTCATTTTCCCTTGGAAAATAGAAGAAAAGGCAAACAACATTATGTCATAAATGCCAAGGTCATGTAAAGACGCAACTCAAATATATACGATAATAAATGATCTGACGAATACGAATCACAAAGTTAGTATGGTTTAATAACTCAACTCATGCATCATACAAGAGCTGTGTATGAAACTACGAAATACTGTGAGTCACCATCGTTGTAATAAACACAACAAACTAGGTTCGACTGGTGAAATAGTTAAA
The DNA here is from genome assembly GCA_019395295.1 of Osmanthus fragrans. NCBI lineage: Eukaryota > Viridiplantae > Streptophyta > Magnoliopsida > Lamiales > Oleaceae > Osmanthus > Osmanthus fragrans. The sequence goes on along the minus strand of CM033355.1, from coordinate 26,472,965 downwards.
CCAATCCGATTACGTGCAAAAAAATTGATATTGTAAAACTTGTTAAAAGAAGCTTAGAACCAGTAAGGCCCGGAAAATTTTCCCTGGAATGAAGAAAATGTTTTCCAACTTTCACATTTTTGCCATGAAATTCATTTGTTTTTGCTCACACGCCTACATTTTCCCACTTTTGGCTGAAATTCAATTTCCACCATTTTGGTAGTTTTCCATTTTCCACCTTTTTTCTTTTTCTTTTTTTTTTTTTTTTTTTTTTTTGCAAGAGAAACAAATTATATCCCCAATTTAAAAAAAAAAATATTATCCTTTTAATCGACAAATTTCATGTAAAACAAAATCAAACGAACACCAATTTTTTTTTTTTTTTTTGACAATCCAAAATTTTTTTTGTCCCTAATTGTAAGAAATTTTATCCCTTTAATTTGACCATTTTCATGAAAAATAAAGCTAAACGGACACCAGAAACATTACATTTTTCAGGTACAAAATTTTTACCAATCAAACACAATTAATTACAATTTTTAGTAAAACAAATTTTAGGCAATTCAATTCCTTACAATTCATTTTCTTTCCACCCAAATTTCACATTTGCCATCAAACGGACTCTAAATTCATCACCAAAATCGGATGAAGCATAATCGATTTCACCAGTTCTTTCCAAAAAAAATATATATATTTATCACTATCTAGCATGATTGCTGCATACTATGAATGAAACTTAAGAAAAAGGTGAGGTAAATGGGATACAATTGGAAAGCATTATAGAACTAGACAAACTAATAGGTGGGGCCAACTTCTAATTGTCACAAAATTCAGAATATACTTTTCAACTCAAAAGCCACTTAATATTGGACCACTTCACACAAGTAGAATGACAGAATCTACCTCTATCATTCAATTGTTCTATTGTTCAGTATTACACAGTCCGCTTTCACAAGAACGCACAAAGTTTGTGGATAATTTATGGCCTTAAAATTTGAACAAAACATTCAAACTGGGGAACTCGAAGAAAGAAATCTTTTACCTTTATTTGGACTGCAAAAGAATTGATTTTGGGTAGCCAAGGGCAGTCGAAGCACCTTACAAAGGGTTAGATGATCTAAAGTTGTTTCCAAGAGGCTAACATCAAAATGACATCAACATAATATCAGCAAAAGACAAAAGGGAATTGGGGGAAAAAAAATCATTTTTAGCTTTGAATATAGCAAATGAAGGCAGCCCACTGAATGAAAACATAATGTTTCACTTTTTTCTTTTCAATTTTTGCCTGCAATCATAAGGATATTGATGTATTTCTGTATAACATTCCTAAAGTACAAGGAATGTTAGAAGGAGGGTATTATGCCAAATGCTTTTCATCATTACATTCGTTTGTAATGAAAGAGTTGGTCAAGTTCCTCGACCGAGACACAAGAAGCCACATAAATATTATACATGAAAACAACATATGTTTGGTATACAGTACTGGAAAGTACAATGAACAAGATTTTGGCTTCTTTCTTGTTCTACATTGTTCAGTTTTGAGCAATACTCCTACTGAACAAGCCATTATTAGTTCTACAATACATCAGTTTAGGTCTCTCTATTCTTCACCCCACCAAAAGGCTAACCTAATTACCTTTTTTCTGATAGGTCCTTTTGTTCTTTCGGGGTGAAGTCCGACAGACGGGGCCTTTTGTCTATGCCTTTTGTTTAGCTGAGCAAGAGCACTTTGCATGATTATCTGAAAGGGTCTAAAAAGTCAAAGAGAAAAGCAAAGCGTCACTAACAAGGATCCAGAAGTGGATGTTATTGATGCTAAGGGATTGTGTCCACTGTAATTCAAGCTTTTAAGATCTATACCTTAACTTGTGTCTGAAGATCCTTAATATAATCAACAGCCAAATCCAACATATCTGATGTATTCGTTTGCTGCAAAATTAAGTACAACCTCAAGAAAAGAAGAAACAAGAACTGGACGATATATAGCTTCACAATTACATGTAATCAACGACTTTACCTTTTCCATATTGGGAACAAGTTCCTGTAGCTTCCTCATCCGTTCACTGATTCGTGTTCTTCTCACCTATAACAATTACATAAAAATTTTAAGTACAATTCATTTATCTAAAGTATAGATTCCATATTTTTGTTGACATTAAAAACAAGTCGACTTCTATTTGCCAAATGGTCATAAACATGATAAAGTATAGATTCCATATTAGAATGTTTTTCATTTATAATGATAAAAGAGAATCAGACGTTTGGCATTACCCTTTCTGCGATGCTACGTGGGTGAGTAGCAAAACCTCGTTTTGCTCTTATCTTACAAGGTACCGACTCCTGCCACATTTTTTCCATTGCAGACATCTCGGCAGAACTACTAGGCAAACTTAGATGGTGGGACAATAGAGTAGTGGGACGATTTCCACCTTCAGAATTCTGCTCGGCGTAGTTGTTCTTTCTCATCATAAACAATCAGTTGGAAAAAATAAACAATGTTTTATCATCAGAAAAATACCTGATCATCCAAGACGTTTATATTTGAAAATGTCTTAGTTTCATCATCTCCTAGCCCTTTCATAAAATCATCCGAAAGAATTGATGAATCATTCCAAGAAACTTCCGGGAAACCTGTGACGTAGTTGCCATCATTAGCACGATCTTCCTGAAAATGTCCGTCACCTGGACGAGTTTCTCCAATGCTTTTACTCCCAATTTCGGAAATGGGAGTCATCATCCCCAAAGAGGAACGTTTCATTGAGGGGTAAACCATTTGATTCTTAAACCTGCTTGCAGAAGAAGATAACGCTTCTGCACGCCCACTATTCCCAGCTCCAAAATTCCCCAGGCTTCTCATTGCTCCAAATTCTGTGAATCACTAAAACATTTTCAGTGATGTGTCTCAAACTTTTGTTGCAAAGTAAAATTAGTGCATAACAAAACAAATTTCAACTAGGAATCTATGCCCAATTTAAGCAACAATGATGATCATTATCCAAGAGAAAGGAAATGACAGTTTATTTCGAACCCTTTCTCATTTCTGATTCTGATTTTTTATGCATATAAAGGTCTAGTCTATTTTAATAGGTTAATAAAAACTAAAATGGGAAGACATAGAAGCTCCCAACATTTTCAAATATAAAAAATCAATAAACGAGTATTCAATCTACCATAATAGGCTTCCCACCACGGGTATAAATCCCCAATTTGTATACTTAATAGCAATGAGATCAATGATTAATACTTTCAGTTAAGAAAAATGCAACTACTAGCACATGAAGCAAATTATTAAAGGAGATTCATCCCGAATATCTTGTAACATGATTGATAGAAACTAAAGCAAAAATATATATATAGAAAGCTAAATTGCTACTCAAGAAATTTCTAGAAAAATTACCATTATCAATATCTATATTAGCGAATAATCCAGCAGGCGTACTGCTTTGTCGAATGAGATTTGAACTGCGGCCACCACCATCCATTCTCATATGCGCCACACGATCTGAATTAATTGAACCATGCAATCTACTAGAAGAACTTGCATTCCCTGAACTATGGCTCTGATACGTCATCTGGGAAGCTGAAGAACAATCATTACTCTGCTGCTTCTGCAATTGTTGCTGTGGTTGATGAACATCAGTTTCATTCTTGATTGGTTGCACAAATTGTGATTGGGATTGTGATTGCAGACTCATATTAGATGAGTCGTTGTGCCCAATGGTATCAACACTATTCATGAATCTTTCAAAAATTTGCTGTGTTTCAGGACTCGAAGATCGAGCATTAAAAATCTGATCAAAATCATCTCCTCCAAATCCACCACTACTAGAAGTACTATCTAAAAGACTTGTTAAATAAGAACTTGGCGCAGATCGATACCGCTTCAATCCAGAGCCAACCTGCTGCTGCATCTGCATATTTTGCCGCATCTGTTGCTGCTGATGTTAATGGTAGTTCATCAAATTACAGTAAACAGGCACTTAACTCAAAACAATTGACCCAGAACAGAAAGAAGAACGAGAAGACAAGACAAGAAAAGTAGCATATTTACTCTGATGGAGTAAGAAATTGATAAAGGGCCTTTACGAAATAATGAATTATTAGTTAATAAAATTTTTTACTGCTTCTTTAAGCATATTTTGCTATTAACACAACCACCTTGCATACAAAAATTTACTGAAAATTACAGACAAGGCAAAAACCCATAGATCTCCCATATAATCACCATAAATATATATTCCCACAATCTGCTACATAATATTGAATTAACTACATCATCAAAACTTAATGGTTGAACAGGTCAGGATAGGATAAGAAGATATAATAAGAATGGGAACCCATCAGTGAGAAGGAGAATATTTATGAGATTTCAAAGACAAAAGAGAGAACATAAAAAATAGCAAAAGGCCACAAACTCCTTATAAACGCATACGTGTATCTTTTCTGTGCGGAAGCTTTTTCCTTTCTTTAAAAAAGGACTGCTTTGTTATCCTCTCCCCAAAAGGTTTTCCCAGAAATTAGAATTGAGCTTAAAGCAGAAGCCACAGTGGAAATGGAGGTGGCGGCAGCCTGGCACTATTCTACACTTTTGGAGAGAGGAGAAATATACGGTATACCTATATAATTAATTAATTATACATATAGAGTGAAGAAAATAGTGCAACCAATGGGAACTCAGGCAGAGCAGGATTTCGACTTTTCTGGACTGAAATTCGTTGAGAAAAATGCAGATTTATGTGTGTTGTAGGCCTATCTTACCGGGTTGAAAGATGCAATAAATCTGACAGTGCCACCTTCTCGATGAAAGATCGGTTGACCTTAAAATTTTACTTTTAGCAGTAATTACTAAATTTAGTTAAACTTAAGGAAAGATAGAAATAGGTTTTGAACCTCCAAAAAAGTCCAGTTATCCTAATAAAATGCAGTTACTAACCTGTTATAACAACTTAATCCGATCGACTAGTTCAACTGAAAAAATAAGAAACGTAAAGATCAAAGACAGAAAACTTAAAACTTATCAAATTCACTCAAGAAACCATTGTTTCAGTCCCATAATCAATTCGTTCATAATCGAATTTGAAATTTTGTTAATTCTTGACAATCGAATAGATCTTGTTTTGATCTTTATCGTTTTCAAGTCAATACATGGGCTAATTTTCAAAATGTTAGTTTTAAAGTTGTTTATATTTTATTGAACTACTCTGTCGATGTTTGCTAAATAGTTGACAATAGAATTAAGTCAAGATCTTTAATTATTACGATTCCATGTCTTGAATTACATAATTGGAAATTTAGATGTAATATAAAGAACAAATTTATTCATTTAAATTTGGCCTTTCTACATCTTCAAGTTTAGTCTATAGGATTTGGCTAACTATTATAATTGGGCCTTGGGGGTGACCACGTGCGTGCGCATAAAAGTATGGAAGGACCACTTTTAAATAATTGAATAAAGCAAATAAGTCAATCAAAATTTGTATTAAACAAATGGGCCCCAGTTGATTTCATGATCAATCAATAAGAACTGATTAAGCTAAAAAATAAAAATAAAAAACCTCCTCTTTTTTTATCAGAGATTACATAAATAACTTTTTTTTTTTTTTTTTATGTTCTTTGATTTGTCATTAGTTATGTATGTAGGGTAAATTTGCAAATTTGATCCGACCATTTTTTTTTGGTTGCATTCTTATATCCAATTTTTATAGATAAAAAAAGTTAATCTCAAACGGCATTCACCATGAATTCTTGCCATTTACTAAACATGTGACCTGCACGCGATATAGGGGGTTGTATAGTTGGTCCATGTTCTTCATTTATTTAGAATATAAAACTCAACGTGATATCAGAATTAAAAAAATATAAACGAACGATTCAACTCGTCTAAAAACTCATAAGAGAGGTCAAATTCTAACATAAACATTCTCAAAGAAGTTAGAATGTTAAATATAGTAATGAACACACATTCTTGTCTCCAGCCTTTCACATATAAGCAAAGTTCATCTCGAATGATGGTACCATCAATTTTTGCTTTTAACTAAAAAAAACATGTGACCTGCACACGTTATAGGAAGGGTTGCATAGTTGGTACATGTTCTTCACTTATTGTAGAACTTAAAACTTAACATGGTATTAGAGTTCATAAATTTCAAACGAACAATTCTGCTTGTCTAAAAACTCAAACGAACATTGAAATTCTACACATAAGCATTTTCGAACAGGTTATTATATTATGAGAGAATGTTATATAGAGTAATGAACATACATTCTTATTCCCAATCTTTCGTAGATAAGCAAAGCTAATCTCGCATGACGATTCCCACCAATTTTGTTGGTAACTAAACATCTTACCTGCATGTGATATAGGGGGTCACATAGTTGGGTCCACATTCTTTGCGTATTGCGGAGTTCAAAATTTATCGTGTTATTAGAACTCGAAAAAATTCAAACAAACAATTCGACTCAGTAGTCAAATTTTAACATAAGTATTTTCAAATAAGTTACCATCTTACGAGAGTATGTTAATTATAATCTTGAACACATATAAGAGTCTATGAAATTCTTAATACAATTGAAATTTTAAGAACAAGGATCTAGGGATTGCATAGTTGGGTCCATGTTCTTCATTTATTGCAGAATTTACGTGATATTAGAGCTCATAGATTTCAAACAAAAAATTGATTCATCCATATAACTTAGGCGATACTTATTTACATCTTTTCGAGAAAAAGAAAATCATGACCTATGGGCTTCCTACCTCCACACAATATTGCTTCCACAAGCTTTCACAAACTCAAACGAGTAGTCAATTTCTAAGATAATTATTTTTAAATAAGTCACTATTTTGCAATTTTTAATACGGTTGACTTTTTAAGACGGATGTGAAAATTCAATAAAAAACTTACAATTCAAAATGAGTTGCAATTTCCACATTATGGTTATCATCACAATTAACATTAAGCCCGTGTTTGGTACAATTAAAAATTTTGATTAAAATTTAAGTCAAAGACTCACAAATTTTCAACAACGCCTTTTATCAGCATTTGTTAAAATATGCTAAAAATATGGTTTTTAATCTCTATAAAATAAGGGCTAAATTATATAGAAAGTAAAATTCAACTGAAATAGTATCGTCGGTAGCTTTAATTTATTAGTCAAGATCTTGAAAGAAAATCAAAACCACGAAAAGGGTCAACAAAATTATATTGATTGCGTCGGGTCAAGGAGGCAACATAGCAATCTATAACCACAGATTTTATGCTGTCATCTAGAATAAAGGAATCGAGTTATACGCGACTTAAAAATAAGTTTTTTTTTTTTTTTTTAAGTTAACTATTTTTTGTTAAAATATATTTTCCCCGAACGTAATTATAAGTGTGGCCGAACATGCTAAGAATGTTGTTCATTATTAAAATCCTAATCGATCATGATTTTTTTTATTAAAAAAAAAAAGTCGATTATAATATTATTTATTCGATAATTTTATTACATCTATTGTCATTGACAAAATAGATATAATTAAATTAAAAAAAGTCAGCAACACAAGTTAGAATAAGAAGAAATATCATTTGATTGAAATCAAACTGTAGTTAATTTGAAATAAATTTTTGAAAATAATACATTATATAATGTATTTTATTGAAATAATTGTGAAAATAATATTAAATTATATAGCCACCTAGTTTTCCACTAAGAAATCTATTCCCGTGAATTTCATTCATAATAATTGAAGACAGCCAGAAGTGTTGAGGGATCATTTTTGGTAAGAAATTTACTAATGGATTAGATATAATAATTGTGTTGGAAGAAAGAAAAAGGAAAAGAAAATTTTTTTTTTGCTCATTTGATATTCGTTCGCAAGAATTTTTAGTCCTAAGTAGTTCAAGTATACAAAAAATTTAACGAATTATGTATAAATTTATCTACATACAAAGTGATTTTATATTTTTACTTTTTAATTTATAGGTTAAATATTTTATGTGTTATTTGTAATTCAAATTAAAGAAAAATAGTATGGGTAATACTATAGGGTATTATCTTTTTCGGGGCGTTCGAGATCCGTTCGCAAGAATTTTTAGTCCTAAGTAGCTCAAGTATACAATAAATTTGACGAATTAGATATGAATTTATCTACATACCAAGTGATTTTGTGTTTTCATACCTAATTCGTTAAATTTTTTGTGTATTTGAGTTACTTAAGACTGAAATTTTTTGCAAACGGATCTCAAACACGCGAAAAAAATACATTATGATATTATCCACACGATTCTTCTTTAATTTGGATTACAAATAACACATAAAATACTTAACTTATAAATTAAAAAATAAAAATATAAAATCACTTGATATATAGATAAATTTATACCTAATTCGTTAAATTTTTTGTATATTTAAGTTATTTAAAATTAAAAATTCTTGCGAACGAATCTCTAACGCGTCAAAAAGTAATTTTCTTTCCTTTTTCTCTCTTCCCTCTCCGCCGCCCCCCTTTTTTCTTCCTTCTGCAATCTGCCCTTCTCTCTCTCTCTCTGCCCCCTCTTTTCTCTCTCTTTGAGATAATTTCTTTTCTTTGGTGACACGTCAAACAAATTCCAAACCCTATTTTTTGTTTGTCATTGAAGATGTCCGTCTAGCATAATTGTTAATTCTTATAAAATTAGATTGAGTCAATTATTATCCAATCTAATTTGAGACATACTGAGTATAGAAAGTAGTGCAATTCGAGTTCTTTTTCATGAGACGTCAAAAATATATAAATATATATATATATATATATATATATTTTTTTTTTTTTTTTTTTTTTTTGATACCCAAATGTTCCAATTTCACCACACTAAATCCTGGACCTCGAGTTTTTGGCCCCTCTCCAACCCGATGAGGTAAACCGCAGGATAAGCCCTCCATAGCCAGTATCCGTGCGTCCTTCTACTTGTTGCCCCAAGAGACCCTCCTTCATGGATCTTACAACACTAAGCTGCTCTATCCAAAAGTTTTACATCACTTGACTGCTCCTCCCAGGATTCGAACTCCCCACGCTGAGTTGGCAAGCTCCAACACACGATCTTTGCCACTTTGAATGTGCCCTGAGAGGCATCAAAAATATACATTTACTTGTACAAAATGATGCTCAAATGAATTAGAAATTGAAACTCAAAAATATATCAATTGGAAGTAATTTAGGTCTTTCAGGGAAAGTAATAGAAACTTGTTCCACAAAAAAAAAAAAAAAAAAAAAAAAAAACGAATAAGACAATAATTTGTTAAAGTGTGACAGTTACAGTATGCAAATCACGGTTCGAATTGTCAAATCAAACCCGTAGCAAGCTCCAATTTATTTATTTATTTATTTTTTTCCAGCTGTCCAATTGAATAACGGGGCTAACCTCTGTAACAGTTGGTCACTTAAGTATTCTATGGAGCCTACTCTATGGAGCCTATTATCTATTTTCATCAGTTCCCAGAGCACCGGAAAAAATCTCATTTCTCTAAAATATTTTTTTCGTCCTCGGTTTGTCAGGAATTTTTCTGTTTTTATCAGAATCTTAGTGATAATTTTCTGATTAAATTAAGCCCGTTTGATTCAAAAAAAAATTTCAAATTTTAATATTTAAAATAATATTTTTTTTAAAAAAAATATGTGATTGAAAAAAAAAAAAATAGATTTATGTATAATATTATTTTATGGACGACTGTATAGTTGAAAATAAAAGAGAAAAAAATAGAAAAGAATCGAGGCCAAACAAAGGCTAAATTCGTCAATGTGGAAGTTTAGTGCTAGGGTTTCTTGATAAATATTGATAATTTTGTTGATATTATCAATATTGCTAAACGAGCCTAGACGAAGTTTAGGAGTAAAAAAATGTTTTTAGATTTTAAATTTTTAATCATTGTAAAAAACATTCAATAATTCATATAATATATACCAAACATCTAAAATTATAAAATATTGTATGTACTTAATAATTCCTACAAAAAAGATAAGTTTCAAAATCATAGTTACATAACATAAATAGTTAGTAGCTTAAATCTTATTTAACTCTTTATCGGACTCCAATTCAATATCTTCTTCTTCATCTATAAAAAAAAAAATAAAAAAAAATACATTTAATGAAGATGAAAAATTTTAAAAAAAAAAAAAAATTAAGTGATCAACATTTTCGTTGACCACTTAATTCCCGTTTAGGCTCAAGGCGAAGCGCTTTAGTCATGCTTCGCACCTAGACACGCTTTTTAGAACACTGATAATAACTAATATCACTTGGGACAAAAAATTCGATGGGACAAAATCTCGATCAAGGAAAAAGAGTATAACGCGTATTTACTCCTCCTGGTTATAATATCACTTGAATAATACTTCAAGTATATTAAACCCTTCAATGATAGTATTAAATTTATATCATATAAGTTGACTATAATCACATTTATTATATGTATATCAAACTTCATGTATTGTCACACTAATAGAATAGAGACTTATGATTACATCTACCACTTGATAATTTTATCTATTTATACAAGTTTTCGCAAAATTTACTATGTAAAGAGTTGTATATTTCATATTACTCTTTTTTATAATGACTTAACTTATTGAGATATCTCAATTTTCAACATATCGAGTACTTGAGCCTCTTCTGGAGGTTTTATAATTTGTTATATATAAAATACTTATAAAAAGTATATGTCTTCTTAATGAGACCATCTTTGTTAATTGTTCCATTTTCGTTTTGAAATTTTTTGTGTTAGAATAGAATATTATCACGTTTCAGGCGTGTCATAAATATATCAAATGCAATGCTAATAAATTATCCTCCTAGAACATCAATTCATGTTAAAAACATTTAAAAGTGGTGCGTGAAATATTGTTGATCTCTTTGATCAATAAATGCATCAAAGTGTATCATCATTCGAACTTTTGGCTCGAATTATTTTATGCAAGGATTTAGATAATAATAGATTTGTATATTATTTTTAATTTCTTAATTCCTCTACCTAATGTCGAGAGAATTGTTTAATCGATTTAACAATAATTTTCCCAATGTTATAAAATATAACCCATTTGTATAAGGGTTCAAACTACGCATTTATTATCAACATTTTTTACTTTTCATCTCAGTGTATTGTGGTGGATCAATTTTACATATACTGTATTATTAAAATAAGTTGATGGAAAAATTAGGCTCTGGTCATAAGTTAATTATAATAAGGAGAACTATGATATTGACATGATACATAATAAAATTTCCTAAACAGAAATGGAAAATACTTTGTTAATGTTAAACTATTTAGTGGCATACTAGCTTGCACTCATTAAAACGTCGAGATTTATGTCCACTAGCATTAATAAGACATCGTCTTGATTATAAAATTTGAAAATTATGCTCACAATTAAATTTTTGAGCAGTAATTTCTCAAATTTCAAGTTGCGAATATCATGCATTGATTTTGTCTATGTATCAAATCTATTAGATACAAATGATATTTAGATGGTTAATGTGGTAGGTGTCGGAGTCCCATATATCACCCTAATTAATTTTCAGAAATGTGGGAAATTTAGCCATTATTTAGTTAGTGATGTTTAATGATCAATTGTCGATAAAGAGAACAACTGATATATTGGATTGAACAACCAATAGTCCTTAGTTTAACTAGTTCTTCATTAAATATCCATTTTGAATTTTGAATTTCGCATCATTATTGATCTAGTGATGGTTCAACTAGTTATGTCAAATAAATTGAATGTCTGGTTCAATATAAAATATAATTCAATTATTTAATTTCGAAAAATATAATTAAACATTATATACTTGTATAATATTCAATAAAGTAGACAAACTTATCAATGTTAACATGACATTAGTTATATATTTTCAAGGATAAAAATAAATTCAAAATTATACATCCTTCGAAACATGTGCTATTTCGAGAACACGTTATATTTTATTATCCCTCATTCAAAATCAATATTGATATTTTTTTGAAATATTGGAATCGTAGTATCATGCTCCTCAGGAGCGATAACACATTACTTTTTAAAATAATAAATTGTATAAGAATTTACTCATTGGGAGTAAAAACATAATTTTTAATTATGCTCTTCGGGAGCAACTAAAAAAATAGAACATTTGTATATAAATACGTATATAGAAGAATGTACATAAAGAAATAGACTAATTTAATTTGTGTTTTTACCTAAAAGGCAATCAATATTTCAGAAGAATATTGCTATACACTTGTTAATGACATACACTTTATAATTCTTGTTGGGACATTTATATAAGGTGGATTGTGTTTTTTCAAGAGTAACATTTTAATATTCTTATGAAATGTTAAAAATTATAGTCTATACTTTTCAAGAACAATTAATATTATTTTGAAACATTGATTAATATGATTTCCTTTCAAAAATAATATACAAATTTGGTTTCATCATTGATTAATTAAATAGATGCATAAACAACGTCATAATTGAATTTACATAAAATTCACGCAAACAAGATTTACAAAATAGGATATGGATACATATATGATATGATATACATACAAAATAATCAATAATTTACTTTGATTTTTAGAAATTCGTGTTGATAGCATGTTATAAAACTACAGAGAGAAATAGAGAAGCTAATAAACTTGTGTATTTTTATTAAGAACCAAAATCCTATAAATATAAGGAAGAATTAGGGTTATAAGGAATGTAGTAGTCATAATGATTAAGGTTGCAATGGTATAAAGTCATTTATAAATATAACTATATTTACAACAATTTTGTTTTTTGTCTAACATCTAATACAACCCAAATTCACCCCTCTAGTTTATATGTCTTGATGATAAGTATTGTTGTAATTGTTTTGTGCCGAAAACTTTTCAACTTAATTTGACCCTCTTTAAATTTCTAATTATCTGATTACTAACTTAAGTGTTCAGTGATTAGCAATTTAAGAATATATGTTTATTTTTTAAAAAAAGTTTGTTACAGTGTCCGCATGATTAACACTCTGGTTGACACCATACACACATATGGGAGGAAATATTATCTTATCAGAAATGCTATTTGTACAGCAACTGTGTACAACACCGTGCACAGCTATGACCGAGCAGGTGGGGTCTGCGAATTTTTTAATCGAGGGCCTCACTCCTGCATATGAAGAAGCTGTATACCGTGCTGTACTTGTAGCTCTGCTTTTATTTTATTCATGCGGGACCTACAAATGTCATGTGAGGACGGTGTCATTCGTGCAGTCATCCATGATGTTCATTTAGCATTTTTATTTTTAAAAATCATAAAATGTCGAATTTAGATAAACGTTGGGATCTGCGTCCAATACATTTGTACATATTGGGCCTTTTTATTCTTTGAGTTCTTTAAAAAAGGTCCAAATCTATGCAACAAGGGTACAAACTAAGCGTAAACTGAGGCCCACGTGATTTATTCAAGTGTAATTAACACAAATAGCCCTAAATGAGTAAAAATAATTCCGTTGGGGTGCAAAGTTCTTTTTTAGTTGGCTACCATTTTTATTACCAGGCTAATTACTTAATCATGGAAACATCAAAAACAGGATTAAGATTATATTACCTTAATAATTTAAAATCATTAAAAATTAAATTTGTCGCAAGAAATGAAATGAAGATTTTTGCATTGTTTTAAACTTGTTAAACGTGTTGATACATTTTCTAGCAGTGCGACTTAAACCTTTAATCAATAGACTCGTTGCTTTTATAAACTTCCATTCCTCCATTGATATTAGTATTATGACATATTTGTTAAAAATTATCACGATTTGTGTATTTTTACGACGAAATTAGATGCTATTTTTCAAGATTGGTTCACTAACATCTACATGAAAATGTTGCGTAAGTTCCTCCATGATTTTCGTGAATTGTATGCATAAGTGACGAGCAGATGAAGACACATAGAAATCATCTTTTTGTTCCATGTTTCATGGCATGTCTTCGATCTGCACATGAAAGTCCCATGTGGGATATCAACTCCACCAAATAACACCTGAAATTTGGGATGGTTTCCTATGTCCATTGACAATGTGTTACGTTAATGCACTGTTTTCACAAGGCCGGGGAATGAATTTGAAATGTCACTGTCCATTTGACGAGATTTCTATTTCTTGTAGAAAAGCTTTTCGAAGAAATTTACCTACGATCAGCTCTCTCTAAAAATTCTTGTAATCAAATAAAAAACTTTTAGAAAATTAATCGAACATGTTTTCAAGTAGCTTTTGACTTTTAAAATCCCTACTAGTTGGATCCTTAATTAATTATTGGATAAATATATATGTACAAACACGTTTGTACAAAAGGTGTTACTCCCTCTCACAAAAAATGTGGATCCTATGTGAAATCAAAATGTCAGTTGTGTGGTCCCCACCCCTATTGTGTGTAGTGTGTAAGGAATTTTGTAAATAATTTTGTACATGTAGCATGATCCTTAATTATTGGGATAATGAATATTTTAGAAAAGATATAGAGATTAAGGTTGCACATTATATCCATCACTAATGTTAATCATTATAAATTGAGATTAATTGAAAAGGACAAACATTTATTTTAACATCATTGAAATGAAATATCTTTTGGTCCACAATTTTTATTTTGGCTTTGATATGATAACGTGATTGATTTCAAATGCTGCATTTACAAGAGGAATACCACGTGCCACATCTCAAGAAAAATTATGAATTTCCAAAATTTAAAATATATTTATGTAATATTAATTGTAATTAAGAATATATTATTTTCACCCTATTTATCATAACATTTTACCGACATTTCGTTCTTTTCATTTATCATTTTATCTGAAAGATGATTTTTTTGTAACTTCGTTGATTTTGTTTGATCGAGTTTCATATATGCCATGAACATATATATTTATATTCAAATTTTTGCACTGGTAAACAAAAAATTATTTTCTTTTTATTATTTATTTCGAAAATGTTTCCCAACATTAATCTATTTTTATATTCTATTCTTCATTTTCTACTAAAAATTTTCATACCATATCAAAAGTTGTTTAATTTTAAAAGATTGGGTACATGAAAATCCACTTAACAAACTGTCATTACCATAAAATAATAGATATATTTTATTTAAAATAAGAATAAAGTTTTTTGTCTAGAATAAATTGACATTCACTCATATGCGCGTGAATCCCGTGTAAATAAAAAAGTCCAAAAAAAAAGTGGAGCTCTCATTGCGAGTATTCTGTCAACCTCTTCTATACGAATAATAGAGTTGTTAAAATAATGACTAAAATCTAAAATATCTTTAAACATTATTTTAGCATTATCAAACTGTCATTAGCAGCATATATCATGACAGCTGCTCATCAGACCAACTTAAATGTTGTACAAAATCTTTGTATGACTATTTTTTTGTAATGTTAATTATTATTTTGTTCTTTTCCAAAGTTGTCATTATTTTATTGTCTTTAGGACTCACCAACATTACACGACTTTCAAAGAAAAAATGACAATTTTGCGAATCCTTTCTGTGGGCTCCATTAAAAATAAATTTTGAAAAAAATATGAGCGATTTTAAAAAAAACGTGTGGTTAAAACTTAAAAATAAGAAAAAAAAATTGAGTTTACGTGTAATATTATTTTATTGAAGAATGTGTGATTAAAAATTAAAAAGAAAAAAAATACATTTTTTTGAAAAATGGAGTCCAAACATGGGTGAAACAATATATTTAAATTCAGAAGCTACACCAAGGTAAACGCCTTAAATTTTAATTGTTCTGAATAATGATAAATCGTCTTACAATATTGTTTGATCATGTTTAAAGGCGATTCTTCTAACTAGTTTTTTTGACAGGATATTATCGAAACAACAAATTTTTTTGAGTTTTTCCGAACAAGTTTCCTTTTAAAAATAACACTTCAATACTTTGATGTGTACAAACAAATAGCATAGACATGCCATTAAGAAAATGGCCCACAATAATAGAAATAATCAATTTCAAGATGCTGATAATTCATCTACTCTCTAATAGGTAATAACATTTAAATTAGTAAGTTTTTCGAGTATTGCTTTGTCAAATGATGATGTTTGGTCTTGCTTTTGTTGACAACTTGTCTTTATTGTTGTTTATATTAAAACTTTGAGCTTATATTTTTCATTAATACTGCATAATATTGTACAACCAATCTTCGAAAACATGGCGTGTAGACATTAAAAATAAATAATTTGTGTTCAAAATTTGAATAATTTTGAACGTACAGAATTATTCATACAAAAGAAAAACAGAAAACTCGCATGGTGTGGGTCCCATGTAAGTTTTATATTGGAAAAAAAAAAACCACCCCTTGCATGTGTATGTTTTGAATTTCTGTAACATTTCTGTGGAAAATTTCTTATACGTGTAGATTTGTTCTTGAAATTTTACTTGATAATCCAGTTATGAATTAATAATGATCCTAAGAAAAGACATTTGGTCCTGTCAAAACTTCGGGTCCACCAAAATATATCGTTCGGACAGAAATCTAAATCTTTCCCTCCCCTATTAAATTAACCAGTTCGTACCTCAGGAAAATGTCTATTTTTATTTTGAATAAAGCCATTTATTTATCAATAAACGTACATTATTGTTGATATTATTCTTGGTGTCAAGATTTGATTGGTGATTTTTTTAGGATAAATCTATTTGTACATCATAATACACATCATAGTGTACAACCTCCTCACAAATTAAGGGGGCCCACATGAATAAAATAATTGTCGATTTCCTTATTGTGAAGGGGCTGTAAAAGTGTACAACACTACATCAAGCAGACCTCTTTTTTTTTTTTTTTTTTAACTGTTCAATTGTATGTTGTTACGTGGCATAATGTAAAATTTGATGTACACTATGTTGTATATCAAGCATGATCGATGGTTATCTCAAAATTTGTCCATTTGTTGCTCTGGAATAGGGGATCCCCCACTGTACAGATCCAAACTTATCTTCTCACTGTATCAAAAATGGCCCACAATAATAGAAATAATTAATTTCAAGATGTTGATAATTGATAATTCATCTACCGATGTTAATTTAACACGATCTGACAAGGTGGCTCTCTTGTTAAGTGTAGGCTCCCTTGGCTCAGGTTAAGCGGTTCAGCGACAATGGCTTGCAAGCACCACGGCTTGTATTCAGGCTAACTAGTGGCCTTGAACACCATTCTACCTCATCTTGATCGAAAAAATGTCGCAGGTCTAATGAAACACGTTGTGCACTCACTCAAGTCCTTGCTTGAAGTTCTTTCCTGTGTGGTAAAAGCTATTGACTAAGATGGCAAGACATATTTTATTCACATTAAACAACTTAATAATAATAATAAATAGTCCAACTGCGCATTGAATGTACATAATAAATTAGATCATAAAGCAAGAATCTATATACATGAAAAAATTACTCCATTGAGTTAAATTATAAGGAGAAAAGAATTGAACTCAGTTTAATACAAGGTTGAATTGAGTTTCATTAAAAGAAACTTGAAGTTTGGTCGGCAAAGAATTTAATGTTTTTCTCACCTTAGTATGGTATGCATTTGCTTCATCATCCTTGCAATGCCTCGAATCTAGACGCCTAACTGATACATGGTCCAACATCCCTCGTTGCCTTTAACTCTTCATCATTATTGCACGTCTGGTATGATGGATCCGACTGGAATGTACTAAACTTAGTAGAATAAAAAAAAAGACAAAGTATATTTCTATAATATTTTGTTCGTGCATGTTTAGCATAATGTACTAGATCACCACACTAAACGAAATTAAGAAGAAAAGAAGTTAAATCGTGTAGGTTATATTTTTGCACTATGTACCATTTACAACCTTAAGATCTCACCATCGTATAAACATTAGTTCTAACATGACTTGTACATATTATTTCGAATGATTAATGTTGATCTTCAAGTATATTAGATCTAGCTGTTAACAGATCTCAAATTCGATAGCATTCACGCTTATGTTATATGCATACTTTGATATAGATATTAGACTACACGCGATCGTAGTTCCAATGGGGCACGACGATCATGAACACCTCTAATCTCAAGTAAGATGATAATGAATATTTGGATGTGGGAAAGATACAATGAAACATATTATGTGGTGCCAAGTGTTGAGTTTACACTTGCCTAAACCTCAAGGGCAAACTCCAGTTGTTACAGTGCATGTATTCTAATATAGTTGTGAGAGAGTAAAAATTACTTGAATTTCAAGTTACTAATTATATGTCGAGAGTCAAAGAGAATTCTGGAATAAATCGTCTTTATGATACTCATTATACCTCGTATTTGCACGAAGGTCCCGAGGCATCCTTATACCCTCATGTTTGGCAAGCTTACAATTATTATATGGACTATATACCTAACTCATGAAAATCCCGCTAGAACACTTGAATAGGATTCAGCTTCTTCATAACACATAACAAAAAAATTCATAAAGAAATGCAACTAAGCAAAGACTAATTACGATTATCAACCATGCTACCTTACCACTTTGATTGACCTCATGGATGACCTCGACCCCACCACTTCCCTCACATGGGGGGCAAAAATATTAAATTTAATAAGGTGAGACCCGACCCCATGTGAGGGGAGTGGTGGGACCGATATCATCCATGAAGTCAATCAAAGTGATCAAGTAGAATAATCCTTATGATTATATACACACACACACACATTTCATGTCATATTATAGTATGGCGAGAGAAGAAAAACTCCCATATCACAAAATTAAAATTAAAATTATAACAATTAAATAAAGTGATTTATTTCAATCTTATCCCCCTTACCATGTTGACTAGTACACCCATACCGACACACCTCACGTGAGGGTCAAAATCGTCACAAAAGATTTCCACCTATATAAATTACCCTTTGCCAGCCCATTCTTCAGCCTGCATGACAGTGAAGAGTGAACACTTCACATGCAAACTGAGTTCTAGAGAGAGAAAGAGAAGTATTGAGTTCCAGAGAGAGAGAGAACAATGGGATTTGCAGCCCTTTTGTATATATTAGCTGTGTTTCTTACACTGAGTTCTGTAGCTAATGCCTGCCCGCCGTCGGACCGGGCAGCTCTCCTGGCCTTCAAGGCTGCCCTGTATGAGCCCTACTTGGGCATTTTCAACTCGTGGACGGGCTATGATTGTTGTCACAACTGGTATGGAGTGAGTTGCGACCCGGAGACTCACCGAGTCGCTGACATCAACCTCCGGGGTGAATCGGAGGACCCCATCTTCGAAAAAGCCCACCGGACCGGTTATATGACCGGGACAATTTCGCCGGAGATTTGTAAACTCACTAGACTTTCAAGCCTAACAGTTGCAGATTGGAAGGGCATTTCGGGAACAATTCCACCATGTATTGCTTCATTGCCATTCCTCCGAATCCTCGACTTGATCGGAAACCGGCTCACCGGAGAAATCCCGGCTGATATCGGCAGACTAAGTCGACTCAGCGTGTTGAACGTTGCAGACAATCAACTCTCCGGAACCATTCCGAGGTCACTCACCAACCTGTCGTCTCTAATGCATCTCGATCTTCGATCCAACAAAATTTCAGGTACAGCTAACCATCTCATCAAAAAGTTTAATTCATGATCTCATCTATGGTCAGAATCATTTTCTCGATGTGAAAAAATTACAATCTTTAATACATGAGTGATGAGTAGGAGCTGATAAGAGGCCGATCTTGTGTTCGGTTAATACTATTTTATTGACTATCTCGTTTAAAAAGCTTTCATGTATTGTACACGCTCTCTCACATCTAGACGAGTTCAATTTTTTCGGAAAAACCCAACACAAGTGACGAAGTTCTAATGTATTCATTCAAATTTTATCTTGAACAGGTACAATCCCGCGAAATTTTGGCAAATTAAGAATGCTGAGTCGGGCTTTACTCAGCAAGAACAGATTAAATGGGCCAATCCCATACTCGATATCCTACATTTATCGTCTTTCAGATTTAGATCTTTCTTTGAACCGACTTTCCGGGCAGATACCCGATTCATTAGGCAAAATGGCAGTTCTTGCAACACTAAATCTTGATGGGAATCAAATTTCTGGTACAATTCCTCCTACATTGATTAATTCCGCCATCAGCATATTGAACTTGAGCAGAAACGGGCTTGAGGGTTATATTCCGGACCGTTTCGGGCCGAGGTCATATTTTATGGTATTGGATTTATCGTACAATAATCTTAAGGGAAGGATTCCTAAGTCAATTTCGTCTGCAACTTATATTGGCCATCTTGATGTTAGCCATAATCATCTCTGCGGACCGATCCCGGCGGGTTCTCCGTTTGATCATCTTGAAGCCTCATCATTTACTTACAACGATTGTCTATGTGGGAAGCCACTTAGGCCTTGTTAGATTTAGATGTGCAAGCTTGGCTAAGCTTAAAAGTTTACTCATAAGTAAATAAGTAAGTTACTTTTTAACTTATTAGTAAGAGAACTAAAATTAAGTTACTTTTAAGTTTAGCCAGAATTACGGTCTATCTTTAAAATTATGAATATATCGTGTAGTTGATTTTCCGGCCTATAATATGTGATTCATTTTCCTTATGGCTTGAGGATCTTGGATTTATTATATTTATTATTATATATGTATACTTGGTTTGATGAATAAATTTATATTTTGTGAAAATTAATGTTGTTTTTAAGTTTGGGTCAACGTGTTTTTGTTGATCAACCCTAAGTCAATTCATGCAAAAATAGTGCTTCTCTAAAACATCGTCACTAAAGACGTGTTTGACATGATAGACTAAATGAGACTGAATAGAATTAATAGTTGGTGCTTTTCTTGTAATTTTAATTTTTAACCCACCAAATGTGAATTTGGATAATTTATTCTAAAAAAATCCAGGTTTTAACTTTCAATGAAAACGAGAAAAGGTCAATGAAGTTCGACATGTTAGACTAAATGAGGCTGAATAAAATTAAAAGTTCGCGCTTTTCTTGTAATTTAAAATTTCAACCCACTAAATATGAATTTGGTTAATTTATTCTGTGAAACCCATCTTTTAACTTTCGATAAAAATGAGAAAAGGTTAATAAAGTTTGCAAAGTAGGAAATATCATTCAGGCACAATATGAGTTGTCATCGCTTGTTTCGAATTGAACCCTGGGATTTGACAATCGATTTAATTGCTCCAAAGATTGCCGACATGGACATTCCAACTGAAGAATCACGATTGAATTCCTTGGCATTTATGATATATTCAAGGAATTTTAAAATTCATGGTAAGGATTGTCACTTTACTATTTATAAGAATTGATACAAGATCATGTCCATCTTGTGCATTGATTAAATCCAAATCAATTAATTCTATGGTCTTTTTCTCATTATTTTTGCACCTCTAAACTATATAATATGTCACAATTTCGCAGTTGTCAATCAAGAATCAGCTAAGACATCACACCACATCACACGTGATTCCATTTGTGGCACTTCCTATTAATTAGGCTTTGAAAGGGGGCTTCTCCAAGTCATTGTCACACATCGATTTTGCGTTATCGAAACTGGGTTTAAAATTGTTCAGGATAACTCATTATCCTAAACTCTTCTATTTACATGATATTAATATCGACGGTTGGGCGGAGGTGCCGGTTGACATCGAGGTGCTTTTGATAGAACTCACTATAGAATTAACAGTGTGTGAAAACAAGCGTGACATGAATGAACAGTAAACCTAAAGCCCCTCTTTTAAGAGAATGGTAGATATACTCGCTTATCATTCAGGATGCAAAATTCTGTCCCTGCCTCATTTACGGGGAAAAGAGGGCAATCTTGGCATCCGTAAGTCCTCCACGTGTGTAATTTCATAGATAGGCAACTATCATGTTTGGCTAACGTTTATAAACAATCAAATCATTTTTATTCACATTCTGTGGACCCTGCGTACTATTAACTTACATATCACTAATTTATATCTATTTATAAATAAAACCTATTATAAACATTGTCCAACAATATATTTTCGATGACTCTAATTATGTTGAACTATTTCATCTTAAAGTGGGTAAACTGATTGAGAGACGCCATACTAACTTATTTGTATTTAGTTGGGACGAGCATCCGAACCCGATTCATATCGAACCCATTGACAGTCCTATAATCAGCCTCGTATCTTTTGTCTTAAAAGGGGCTCACGATGCTTGAAGCATCAGTCCAAATCAATAATGTTCCACACTTGTTCGCTTTTGACATGGAAAGTATACTGTACAATCTATTAAAGCAGGGCATTGGCCTCTTATCTAAAGCAAAGATGTGCCGAATGGAAATAGGAAAGTCAGAAAAAATAAGAGAACACAAAAGGACTTAACCCCACTAAGAGCAAACCAATCTCTGTCAATAATGCAAACTTTTTTCTCAAGTCTCCAAGTGGGTAATATGTATCATGCACAACACAATTATTTAGCGGTAGATGCAAAAAAGGAATTCACCTAGTCGACCCTAAATTCATTGAACTCGAAGCGTGGTTCAAAATTTAAATGACCTTGAACCAATGAAGACTTACCAGCATAAGTCCTAGTCCATGCCCACGTGTTGCAGCAAGTGATCTAATTGATAATAGTATCGATTTCCATTCATTGGGCAACCAGATGGTCTAGTGTTTGTAGGTATTATGCCCAATGTCCAATCAACTTTGGGTATAAGTACTTTTGATATATGTTTAATGCATTTATTATGGCAAGATCTATTATATTGAATAATAGAATCCGTAGATTCAAATATCGATAATTTGTTAATTACAAAGAGTTGTGATTGTGAGATACAAATTACATATGATTGAATCTTAAATCATCCGTGGTCGTAAGTAATAACGAGATACGGATATCGTTATTACGGATAGACCACCACGTGTGACGTTCCTTACTTGTGAAGTAAGTAGCTGATTTCACAAGTTAAAGTATAGTGACACTTAAATGAGCACGTGAATGTTTTGTTATAGAACAAAACATTGGAGACCCGCTGAGAGATTCCACATGGATAACTATTTGAGTGTCAGTGGTTAATCTCTAACGTTTGGTAGTGGAATTGATCCTTTGACTTGATATCATCATAGTACCTTATGTGGGGACAGTCGTGCTTTGGTGATGCTGGAAGTTGCTCTGTCAATGACTGCTAATACGATATCGTTCGGGTATGTCAAGAATCATATGAAGGTTGTAAATGATCAATAGAGGATTCGTCGCTCTTAGATAGTAAGAGTTTATGATCTACATTTCATCCAGTTAAGTTGATAACGAAATCCTTGGCCAAGGTGTACCTATAAGTCGAAAAAGAGTTTTCGACTTATATTAACTTAATAAGTGGAATGAAAGATATGATCGATAATAGAGACTGACACAAATCCATATCTCGTAATTGATCGGATCATATTGACAAAGGGATTATAGTTTCACGATAAACGAACGAGTTTGATTTTGTCATACCACATGACATTTCCCATCACATGTATTGCCCTGACACATTGCTAGATGTCAATCTGGGATGACGAATGTGAATTAGTGATAAATCAAAAGGGTGTTTTGATTTATCGATTTTGATTAGATCGAAATAATAATTCACGTCGTTAGGCATCGTGATTGGGAACCTAATGTGTCACACACAAAAGGAGAACTAGAAGATTGGGATCCGCCAATTAATTAATTGACAAGAGTTGAATAATTAATTAATTGGATTGCTTATTAGTAGGCCCGAATTAATTAATTGGATTAATTAATTCATGGACCGGATTTAATTAATTGGATTAATTAAATATTGGATCGGGTTAAGTTGTAGGACCGGCCAAGCCATTTTGGGCTTATATAAATAAGCTGCTAGGGTTTGTAAACAGATGATGGATTTTCATTATTCTTGCTAGCACAAGAAAAGTAAAATCCTAATTCTCTTAATCTTGTTCCCTGTGTGGATTTCATTGGAAGCTGGATAATTGGACAGCTGTGAAAGGCAGATCAAAATTGTTGGAACTACAGGAATAGCAAAGAAGTTTGCAAATTTGAATAAAGGTATAGTTTCTATCTAAACACAAAGCAGATCCGTGGTGAGAATTAAAATTTATTTAATTTTTCGCTGTGCATGATAAGTAAATTCCCAACAGTGTTGTCCTTCATTTCCAGGTGCAGAAGAAGTGAACACGCATAAGTATCGACACAATGTAGAATAGCTTAGCATCCAAGCCAAATAAAATGGAAGTAACTATAAACAAGACAAAAACAAAACCCAGTTCACCTATGTTTTTATAGCCAGCGTAAAACTCGGTCAAATTTTATGACATGAATTCCAATACACACTTTCCTGTACTTAAACTAGAATGTGAATTGACACGTGACGCATCGTGCTTCTGGATGTGAAAGTATAGGAGTATTTACCTTGCCACTTGTCATTTCCTCAATAGTCCATTAAACCAGTAGAAATACCATCATAAAGTTAACTCCCCTGCAACAATATGAAGATCATCTATCAAAGTGCAAAGACGAGAAACAATGCCCAATACGAATAGAAAAAATCAGGCTCAACAACGTCACCCTGGAACCTATTTAAACTGGAATGGACAAAGGATCCCAAGGAATATCACCTTCACTTTTTGAGGCTTAGCCTTAGAATACTCAAAGAAACCGAACAAATAGAATACTCAAAGAAACGGAACAAATTCTTCATTCTTTATATGTTTTATTGAAATTTACAAATTATTATATCCAAATTTACAACTAAGTATTAAAATACACAGTGTACGACTCATCCCTCAAGCTTAGTAATGGAGCCAGAAGAAAATTCCTTTTTGCCCCTTTGGCCACAAAGCTAATAGGATGATATTTGCTTATTCCATCTTTCAGCATAAAGCTCGTAGCCTGTTTAAATCCAGCATCCGAGAAACCAGAACTACAGTTGAGCTTGACACTTGCACCAGAACCATAATCCACGCCACTATAAATATAACAGCCCTGCTGTTTTTCAGACTGCAAGGAAACTGTTCCATCTTTTCCATCCAGTCCAGCTACCAAATGGAAACCGCATGATCGTTTTCCATCATATGACGAGATATCTGAAACTTCAAGATCTTCACCATCCCCATGATGCAACATGAGCATGCCTGGAAAATCAAACGGTTCGAGCATAACTAATTTTCCCAGAGCATCTTTTGCTACATAAAGATTTTCAGTTACAGTGTCCTTCAAGATGACTCTAAATGTAGCATGAACGGCAGAATCAGTTCCAGATTCGGGAAACTTCTCCATTTTTATTAGTTGATCAGAGTTTGTAAGGACAAATGTTGTGTACCCCAATTCTTGCGCAAGAGTAATCAAATGAGAACTGTAATCAGCGGGTACTGGACTTATAGAATCCGAAAAAGAAGTGGGTGACTCTGTTTTAATGTCCCAGTCACCAGTAGACAGTCCAGCAAGAAGGTAAGGACCATACAGAAACGCCTGAAGAGAAGAATATTCTGGACGGTCATCTGAAATTGTCATTTACAAGAGTTCGTTAGCCTCAGTGCAAGAAATGAATCTTTCTTCATATATGAAACACCAGCAAAAAATGAGAATACTATGATGATTATAGGAGCATCCTCAGAAGATACCTTTAATGGCCTCAGTTCTGAGACTCATAGGCAGCTTGAGAGTGATTTTGTCCCCCGAGATCCAACTTTTAGTAACTGACAGAAAATTGCCTGCATTAAGGTGCAATAAAAACAATGAACTCCTTTCTATTTGCTTATCAACTTGAAGTTAGTTTATTATCCATGTTAAGGAAAAAACAAAAATAAAGGTACTTATAATAAGAAAGATGAGGTTCATACCTGGTTCTGGCACGGACAAGTACTGATCATTTAAAAATGCCATTGCACCAGTTGAATATGCCCATGAAGGTATCCTCAAATTTAAGGTAGATGGTGTTCGTTCTTCTCGCTGCATTGAGTAGACATTTAAAAAATATTAGTACAGGATACTATTGAATAACTGCAGCAAATACTGAGGGAAATAACTGATTAATTCCATCACTTCCAGAGAAAATGGAGCTTAAGATTTTTTGAATACACAGATATTGATATTAAGGTAAGTAATCATTAGAACATACTATTATATTCTCCAGTTGGAATGATGTTCCATGTTACCAAAATGCATAGAGTGCCGTGTGCTTGCCCAAGAAAATATATTATTACAGGTTTACGACTTATGAGACATTCTAAATTCCTTGATACTCAGGAAGTAAATCGTAGACGATTGATACCTCCTTTGGGAAAATTGTCAACGTTACTTGAAGGCGGTGATCCCATGAAACAACAGGCTCTACACTTAGAATCAACAAAATTTGTCCAGATTTCCAATCAAAGGAGCTAGGGATATACTGAATGATGTAAAGCCCTGGATCTTTTCCCTCTTCTTCAAAGTATATTGAATCTCCTAATTTTGAAAATGATTCAATTCCTACAGCAGAAAAGGACAGAAAGAATGTTAAAAAGTTATACAGCACATATTGGGACATTTGAAAAAAGCCAAAACAAAACAAAACAATATCTAAGGAAAAGAAGAGGAAAGCAACTTATTAGAGTAATTAAATAACTCAAACCAGAAAACAACACTCAGGTAGACTTGAACAATACAAAATTCTACAGAAAATTCAGAATATGATTTTTTCTGAAGAAAACAGAAGAAAATGAAGTTGTTGATACTAAAGGTAAATTGCACACCGGTTCCATAACAGCACCAAAAAGAATTAAACTTTGTTCCCCATCCATGGTGGCTTCGAGCCTTAGAGCCACCCGGGTGTAGTGGAAGCATGTAGATCATCACTCCGGGATCATTTCCTCTTTGGATACCCAGAACACCATTTGTCAGGGCTCGTTCATAATAATCTGCATATGCCATTTCTTTGGTCCATCTAAACAGGTGACGAGAAACCTATATGATCAAAGTTCAAAGCACAATGAGCTTCGAGCATTCACCATAATGATACCGTGGATCAAGAAAAAATGTTTATCAAAGTTTAAATTAGAGTCCCATATTTCTGAAGTCTGAACTAATCCAAAGTTAAAAATAAAAATAAAAGATATACACACCTTCAGCATGTTATAGGTTGTACAAGATTCTTCATTCTCAGTTTCTAGAGTGCTTGCTAATCGCTTTGGATCTGACCTACAGATAATCGAGAAAGTGGCATAATAGATAGTAAGGAAAGATGCAATTTAGCAGGCATGGTGAATTGTTCAATAACAATCAATCTTTGTACCAGAACTCGCCAACTGATGTTCCTCCCGTTGCATAGCTATGAGAGGAATTGACTATATCCATGAAGAATGTTCCTATTTCCTGCAAGCCATGTAGCAAAAAAGTTGAGTTCTAAAGATGATTTTTTCCCCCGGTTATTGAACCTAAAACTTCTAGCAATAGCATACTCAGAACTCATCCATAACTTATTGTTATGGACCACAAGGCAAATAAAAATTGAATTCCCACAATAACACCGTGGGAAGTCAAGTAATCTGGAAGGGAAAAGACCATCTTTAAGCAAAAGCAGAACCAACATGAAGGTATGTTATTCAAAGTTTTAGTTACAGTAACATACTTTACCCATGTCAAATGATATGTGTCTAACTCTTTGGGAAAGGATACTACTATCCAAAAGTCAGGTGCACTAAGGCACTACTGAAATTTAGTATTTATAACAAAGAACTAAGATATGTCTTCTCATATATCATTCAATTTGTATATAGTCTTTCTAGTGAATGCAATATTTTTCATTTTCCCAACTTTTTTCATTTTATTGCCTCAATGAGACGGTGTATTTACATAAGCTTTAAAGCTCAAGCCCAGGGCCGGAGAAAAATTATGTTGGGGTGGGCAAATCATTACTTTTTTCTCCAGACTTAGCGGTGGTCTGGAGCCTAGGGGAGCTACCCCTAGCTCCGCCCCTGCTTAAGCCAGTTGATGCTTTGTTTTAACCCTCTCATCTAAAAGTTAAATCTGCAATAAAAGAACAATTTTATTTATTTACATTTAACTTAAATACGCCCCTCAAGTGCAGACTAGATACATCTTTTCATCTAAAATTTTCACAATTGCTTTGCCAGTCAAGTTTGATGGTTTAAATCTCTTACAGGAAAGAGTTATGCCTTCATTTGTCACTCACCTGTTTATTACTTGAGACAAACGATATAAAAACATTACCTCATAAAGTGGGTCACCAGTAATTTCATACCGCAATTGAGATCCAATGACAATAGGAATATGTGTGTTGGAATGGAAACCAGATATATCATCTGCCTATAAGTAAAAAGAAATATAAATCAATATTAGAAAAAGGTATACAGAAGATACTCATTGATAATTTTAAGTTTCAAGAATTAAAAGAAGTATGGAAAACTAGAAAACTCAATATCAGAACATAAGCACAAGACATTTGAATGTGATCAAGAGCTACGGGACAAAGACTAGGCTTAGTTCTCTGTTTAGAATCTACTACCTCAGATTTTAAGGAATTAAATAATTACAGAAATAATTTCAACTGCATGACCCAGCAAGAAGCAACTTTTGATGAACAACTTGAACGCAGCTAAACTTTGACATTTCTCATATTCGACCTCGTTTATGAGTTTGTCTAGCTTCGACGTTTTGAACTATTGTAAGTGAATCAATCACAATATGATTAACATATTCTTTTACCTGCATACTTGAAGGACACTTCCACTAATATATTTGGAAAAAAAGCTTCAATAAATTACTTAGAGCGGGTATCAGTGAATCACGAACTGTAGTTAACATATTAGTTACTTTTACTCTGTAACACCACAAATTACCTCTTACACTTCGACCTATTTCCCTTCTCCTTACAGTAATTCCCCAAGCAATTATGGATGAGAAGAAAAGATAATAGTACAACACGAAACACTTGGAACTTATTACTCAAAAGTACCTTCAGTGCTAGCAATCCCAGAAAGCATGGTTTGTCAAAGAGGTGAGCCAACAATAAATGCTTTTGATCTCCCTGTGGCATTCCCAAAAAATGGAGATTTTTAAAATACAGCATAACTTGAAATATAGCAACACCATAACCCATGAACTATTTTCTGGTTTATTATCTAAAGCATCAAAATTAAGAAGATAAAATAGGTTTGACTTAAATATGTTTGTTGAATCAAGGACCGGGAGAAAATCAATGAACTCCAATGTGAATTTGTTGCGAAAATTATCATTTTCTGGTTTATGCATATGTTAATTCCAAATATTCACAAGAAGCCAGCCTATGACAATTTTATAAATTGGAAAACAGTTGGGGGGGGGGGGGGGGGGGGGGGAGTAAATAAGGCATGCTGACCGTTAAGCTGTATAACTGATACAGAACATCATTCATGCCACCTGTTTCTTCATTGAGTGATAACCAATGTCTTTCAATGGTATACCGCAAAATTACATTTTGCACGCGGTTGTAGAAGTAACTGGCCATCCATGTCGCCATATTCAAAGCTTGAACATTATCAGCAAACATATACTGATCCAAAAGACCTGCCAATAACTACAACGTTTTTGACAAACAATATTAGTAACCGTTCTCAGCAACAAAGTGAATACTAACAGCAGCTTTTACCTTGTGAATTGTATAATATGGTGCCCAGACTTGTTGTAGAGACTCAAAGCGGTCAAACTGCTCTGACGGAAATGCCGAAAGATACCCTGTTCCTATCTTCCTCTGGCAGTTGGATAGAACTGAAACCACCGAAGACATTTTTTCTCTGAGATTATCATTATGTGTGCTAGCCCACATTTTGGCAGATGCACTCATGTAATGCCCTTCATTAAGTCAGATACAACAGTTGTCAATTACTCATTACAGCACCGCCAAGGAAAGGGTATGCATAATCGTAATATAATTCACTTTTAAATCACTATGAAGTAACTGAAATCCAATCTAGTACAAGATGGCACGAAAAAATATTTTATCTTTCAAACATTAGCAGATGATAATGATAACAAGTCATCTCCAACACTGATTTCTTGTTATAAGTTCAGCATATCAATCTCAATTACCTGAGATTCATATAACAAACAAGAATGGAACAATTTCATTGGTAAGTACAATTACAAATCACTAGAAATCAAACAAGACATGCTGCAAATTATACTAACCCACAAAATGACCCCTAAGCTCAACATCCGGAGCCTCCCAACCCCCATATGGCTCGCCGAGAGTATCCAAACCAGCTGTTTTCCTAAAACTCCATACCAATCTATCAACATCCAACATCAAAAGATACTCCAAATTAGTCTGCTGTGCCAGACCATACACCGAATCAAGGTCCAATCTCACATCATCCAATGACACTTCCTTGAGGAAACTACCACCAATCCCTCTAGTCCCATCAGACATCTTCATTTTTCTGTACATCATATTCCAACTAAACTCATCCTCCTCTCTCAACATCTTCCTAGGAATCAATTTGGACCAGGCATAATCATCACTAGGAATCAAATGAAGATGGGCAAGATTTTCTTCTTTCCAAGATTCATTCTTTGAGTATAACATTTCATATCGAAACGTGTGTGATGAAATTGAAACACCTTCATTAGTACATACCTTACTACTCAAAACAGACATAAACAGCAAAAACAACAAAAGAGCCAATTCTAAAACATTGAATAACACAAAAGACTTCATATCTCCTCCCCAAAAATCGCAACAAAAACCAGAAAAGCTAGAAAAATCTAATTAAATACAGAATTATAAATCTTATTCTTTCCGATGGTAAATGGAAAAAATAAAAAATATCGATTTTTTCGAATTCAAGAACAATACAACACTAAATTCCCCATCTTATCTTCACCCAAAAATTAACGCCGTTGTAAATTGAGGCTACTGGATACTTATCATAAAATAATTATTAATGGACAAAACCCAGTCAATGTTTTAAGTGACTAGGATAAATGGGGCAGCTAATAATTGCGAGCCCCACCCTTTGCAAACACTGCTGTACAGCATGCTTTACAAGTAGTGTTATTCAGCTAAGAATAAAGTTATGTGTACACTTCATGGTGTACATAATAGTTTACACCCTTTTCATATGAAGAGGGGTCCACGAATATTTTATTATGTGTGGGCCCTCCTTCATATGAGAGGAGTGTAATGTATTTGATTATGCATTATGTACGTATAGTATGATTATTCAGCTAATTATACATGGCTCATGCCATGGGTAATAATAAAGTGTACATAAGATTATCTATTCCCCTCATATAAAGATGAATCTCATTTGAATAAAAGGGAGGTGAATCCAGGGAGTGAACACCTTTATACAGGGACGGATGCAAAGGGACAGCTCAACCTCTCCCCCAGCCCATAAGGCAAAGTATATTAGTCCGATTAAAATTTTTGTAACTCGATCTCAAATTCAATCTTGAATCCGTTCTTACTCCTATATACACTTAATTATGTACAACAAACATCATTCATAATGAGGGGATAGTTAATTCCCTGTGAATTCCCCGTGCAAAATTCCTGTGGGGAATTACTCATTTAAGCGTGGTTTGCAGCGTGCGTCAGTCCTCGACAGCCTTTTTAGAAACTCTTTGGTAATTCTCCGTGTGGCAGTATTTAAAAATTAGAGATATTTTGAGAATTAAATTCACCGATAACCGCCCAACTTTATACTTAAATCCCGTTTAATTCTTATTTTCCTCCATAAAATAAAAAAATATAATCGTCATCAATCACATTCAGCCATCATTTTTTATTTTTTATTTCTTATGTGGGATCCACATTCGCTATGGTAATTTAATTTAATTTTATTTTATCATGACCATCCAATTTCGTATAACATTTCATCATGACTATCTAATTTTTTTCAACTATTTTCACTAATTTTATAAAAGGGTAAAACAATAACTATATATAAAAAAAATTTAAAAAAAGTTTTATTTTATAATATTTTCTAAGTAACTTTTTTAAAAATAAGTTATTATTTTTTTAGGAACTTTTTATTTTATATTATTTTTCTGAGTAATTTTTTTTAAAAAATAAATTTTTATTTTATTTTAAAAATAAGTTTTTATTTTTATTTTTGTTTTTTAAATTTATTATATGATACAAAGTTACCGTTTTATCCCTTTTTAAAATTAGGCCCTGTTTGATAGCAATGATTTTTCATGGAAGATGGAATTTTTTCTATTTTCCACATTTTAACTTGTTTGATTGTACAATTTTTTTAAGAAATTAGTTTTCGACTTTTATTTGATGTTACCAGATTTTCTTGATTTTTAAGGAAAATCAATTCCCACCATTTTTGTGATTTTTCGTTTTCCATCTTCTTCTTTTTTTGACAATTTAAGTAAATTTTATCCCCAATTGTTAAAAAAAAAAAAAAAAAAAAAAAAAAAAAAAAAAAATCTCTTTAATTGACAATTTTTATAAAAAATAAAGTCCAACAAATACCAAAAATTTTCCTCTTTTTTTTTTTGCAATCCAAATAAATTCTATCAATTTAATTGACAAATTTTATGAAAATAAAGTCAAAGGAATATTATAAGCAAATAAAGTCAAAGGAATATCATAAGCAAATAAAGTCAAAGGAATATCATAAGATAGAAAATTTCAACATTTTTCAGGTGGAAAATTATATAAATCAAATACAATTAATTGATAATTTCTAGTAAAATAATTTCTAGGCAATTCAATTTTCTGCAATTCATTTTCTTTCTACCCAAATTGCATTTTGCAATCAAACGAACCCTTAGGATCTGTTTGATACAAAACTTTTCCATGGAATTGACAATTGAATTTCACGATTTTTCAAATTTGTGGTGTTTGATACACCAAATTTTCCATGAAATTGAATTCCTACATTTTCCATGAAATTGAACTCCATTGCACGTTTTGCTTGGAAATGTTTTCCCACCTATTAGATGGTTTTTTATTTCCATTTTTTTTGGCAATTAGAACAAATTCTAGACTTAATGGTAAAAAAAATTTCATTTAATTGACAATTTGCATGAAAAACGAAGTCAAACGAAAAAAAAATTCAAAAAAATTAAAATATATTTTTTATACTTTTTGGCAATCCAAACAAATTTTAATACAAATTGTAAAAAAATTTATCTCAAAAAATAACAATTTGAATGAAAAATAAAGTCAAACGGATTAGATGAAAAATTATACCAATCAAACACAATTAATTGACAATTTCCGGTGAAACAATTATAGGCAATTCAATTCCCTAGAATTCATTTCTTTTCCACCCAAATTCCACTCTTGCAATTAAACGAACCATAGTGAAAATAGTAAAAAAAAAAAAGAAAGTGGACATGGTTAAATATTATATAAAATTGAGTAGCCATGATGAAAACGTTATATGAAATTGGATGATTATGGTTAAATAAAATCAAATTAGGTGACCATAGTGACATTAAGTATAAAGTTGGGTGGCCATTGATAAATTTAACCCGATAATTTAATGAATACATCAACTATGGTAAGGTTGCTCACTGATTTTTTAAAAAGTTACTCGTTATTCATTTAATTTTGTCATATGTTATTATTTACTCGACGAAATTTAAAATGTTGTTCATTACTCACTCAAATTTGAACAACGGATATTAGCGTCTTCTAAATTGATGTTTTAACATCAATTATACTAAATATTTAATCGTATTTTTACAGTATTATTTGTTTTGCTTAAAATACAATAGACAAATGAGTCTTTATATTGTATCTAAAAATAATTTTTTTTTTTTTTAAGATAAGCAATAATCAAGAATAGTTTATGTTAATTTGAAAATAAAAATGCGATAAAAAAATTTAAATATAAATGTAATAATATGTAAATGTTATGAATATTTCGTACAATTAAAATATAATCTAATTATTAAAAACTATGGCGTAAATATAAACATCCATTAAAAAATTTGCTTATAACTAAATAAGTAAATTACGTAAAATGAATAATATTACTTATAAATCAAACTTAAATAATTATACTACTTATTTTAAAATAATCTCTTTATTCAAGGGTGTCGTTTTTGGTGCTCGCCCACATTTGGGCCGAGGCACTCATGTAATGCCCTTGGGTATATTAAAAGGGTAATTTTCATAAGTAAGAGTATAACTTTGGTCCATTTCACTAATAAGAAAATAAGTTTTAACTTTCAAAAATCAGATTTTTATTATTTATTATTTATAATTTCATTAATTAAATATATATTTAATTAATTAAATATATTAAGGTCACAGATTTATATAATTTGGTCACAGATTCACAATTTAGTTAGTCACATATTATTTTCGGTCACAAATCAAAATTTTTAAATGTCAAAAATTATTTTACGTCACAATTCAAAAATTTTATTGGTCACAATTTGTCCATCGATCACAAATTCACAATTTAATTAGCCATATATTATTTTTTGATCACAAATCAAAATTTTTAAATGTCACAGATTTTTTTACGGTCACAATTCAAAAATTTTAAAGATCACAATTTTTTCCTTGATCACAGATGAAAAATATATAAGTCACAAATTATTTTCGAGGTCACGAATTGAACTTTCAATAAGTCACAAATCATTTCTGAAGTCACAATTCAAAAATTTTACGAGTCACAATTTGTTCCATTGGTCACATATCAAAATTTTACTCGTCACAATTTATTTATAGGTCACAACAAATCACGAATTAATTTTTAGTCACAACTTATCAAATTGTTTGTCACAATTAAAAGTCACGGTCACAATATTCAGGTCACATATCCAATTTCGAGTCACAGGTGAAAGTCACAATCACATTTTTCCACACAGCCAATGTCACAGCAGTTAGCACCATCTCCTCTACCACCACCGCAGCCACCAAAACCCACTCCGCCACCAGATCCAGTAGAAATCTCGCCACATCAACCACCCACAGCCTCACCACCGCATCACCACCACCAACCCAGCCTCACCACCGCATCACCACCACCAACCCACACCACCACATCACCGTTGCTGCCCGTCACCACCTCACAATCTCCACCGTCGCTGCCTGTCACCAACAAAATAATCCGTGACCACCGTCGCTGCCCGTCACCACCTCACAATCTCCATCGCCGTCGCTGCCCGTCAACACCACACAAAATCAAACTCTAACCCTCACCGCCGCTCACAAGCATCACCGCCTCACCAAAACACCACCACCACAACCTCACCGGATCCAATCACAACCAGAACCACCGCCACTAGACAGGCACCACAACCAAACATCACCTACCGACTGTAGTCATCGACCATCATCGCGACTGTAGTCATCGCGACCACTGCCAAAACCACCACACAATTGCCATCACCACCTCACAATCGCCGACACCTCGCAAAAACCTACCCAAAATCACCACCACATAACCGCCACCACCCAAAATGCCACCACCACATATCACAAAATCGACAGTAGACAACCACACAAACACAACAACCACGCAACACATAACACAAAACACAGTCCACACCCGATTTTGTAACACTGTAGGTTCGGGCTTCTTGAGGCGGCGCTCAACCCTCACTTCCATCGTCGTCGCCTTCGCCGACTCTGAGGGTTCCGTCGCTGGTAGTGTCGAATTCCGGGAAGACGAGCTGCATCTGGCGACGGCTTAGAGGGAGGCGACGGTTAGAGAGAAGCGACGCTTGGGGGGCGGGGGAGAGAAATGTAGAGAGAGAGAGAGACGTGCCATAGAGAGAGTGTGAGAGAATTAGGGTTTAGAATATAAAAAATTAATTAATTAATATATATATATTAATTAATTAGTAAAACATCTGATTTTTGAATAGTGAAACTACCCCTCTTATTTTAGAATATTGAATTTTTAAAGTAGGGAAATGTGTAATTTCCACATATTAAAATCGAATATCAGTAAAGATAATTAACAATTTACTGCAGAAGCTTGCATAGTGCATATCTAAAGTAGTACTAACATACAAACAATCGAACCAAGTACAGAAAATGCTGAAAAGACGTCGATAGACAATGTAATTAAGAATCTTAATTGAGTCATTAGGATGAAAAGCTCCACGTCAATCTATCGACCTCCAACCTCAGCAGATACTCTAGATTAGTCTGCTGAGCCTGTCCAAATATCGAATTAGGATCCAATCTCACATCGCCCAACGGTACTTCATTAAGCAAACCTGCAGGGATCCCATTAGTGGCCCCGGAGTTCTTTAGTTTTGGATACATCATTGCCAAGTTGAATTCCTCTTCCTTCTTCAACATCTTCCTCGGATGCAAATTAGACCAGACAGAATCATCGGACAGAGTCAAATGATAACGCGAATACATCTCCCGTTTCCATGTTTCATTATCAGAGGTCATCAGTTGATATTGAAGAGTATGAGTTGATAATCCTTCTATAGAGTTAGTACACACCTTATTACTCCAATCACACCTACTTAGATGTAATAAAACTATCAACACATTGAAGAATAACAGTAAAGACTTCATTTTTAGGCAATGTTTGAACCACAAAAAACCCGAAAATTAGACTGAATTTATTAAAAATGAAGCACTATTACTTCTCAGTTACTCAAGAAGAATAGGACAGCTATGAAAAAAAGAACGAACTTTCTGGCGAAGAAAAAATGTTTTGTCGTACAAGAAAAAGAAATAACTCAAATAAGTTGTTGTCAGAAAGTAAATAAATAGAAATAATCACTAAATTTAACTAAGCAATGAGCATAATAAAAGAAACCCTTTATAGAATTCAGAAAATGACGAAAAACAGAAACAAAATCACAGTTATTGTACTTAAATATCAGTTTTTCAAGAAGGCATTGCCTATCTCATATTCTCATGCATTAAGTATATATAGATCAAGAAAACGATAATGTTAAGAGTTTATATCTAGTGTACATAGATCAAGAAAATTAAGAATCAAATGAGTAATGTATAGCTTAGGATTCAAACGTGAAATGTAAGTGTATAGATATATAGAAGATTATCAGAGTGTATGTTTTAAGTATATATAGACCAAGAAAATGAATGATAATTAATAATTTGATGAAGTAAGTTTAGTCGGTAATTGTACAACACAAATCCAATGTCTGTGGATCTGATCTCCTACTTAGGGTAAAAATTGCCTACCGGAGCACATGATGTCTTCAGATATGATATCAAGCTGTATTTTTTTGACTTTTCAAAAGAAAAAAGAAAAGTTTGACTTGCTGACGTAGCATCATTTCTATTCACAATAAATATTCACTTATTCATCACTTATTTCTATATCCGTATAATTTCAATAACTTATAATTTATCCAAACAAGCACAAGTTTATCATTTATCTTATTGTAACCATTCATTTGGTATTTTAGTTATTTTAGTACTCTAGTTATTTTATTGCAAATTGAATAGACACGATATTGACCCCGAAATTCTTCATTTTTTGAAACACGAAAAACCAGAAAAATAAACTGAATTTATTAAAAATGAAGCCATATTACTTATCTCAATCAATCAAGAAGAATATAACAGCTGTGAAAAAATAACAAAGTTTCTTGTGAAGAAAAAATGTTTTCTTGTACAACAAAGTCTCCAAGAATGCATTGCCTATCTCATACTCATGCATTAATGAAATATATGACAAAATATATGGGTTATCGTGTCCAATTCACAACACCGACTCAATTGATGGGATCGACATAAGTTAGACAACAAATTAAGAAAGTAATCTTTGGTGACAACTTACGAGTTGGTGTTTCCAGTTTGGAATACCAAACATGCTTTGTAACGTCGTGTTGCAAGTTGAATAACAAACATGAAATTAGACAAAATATTACCCCAAGCAGAAAAATCTGAAAATACACTAAAAATGATATTGTGCACATCTTTATTTTTACTCATTCACCGTTCTCAAACTTTTTTTCAGTGAAAATTCATGGTGCAAGAGATTTTCCAAATTTCAAGACAATTTCGTGCAAATGTAACAAAAATGAATTCCACGCATTATGTTTGGTATGCAATATAAAACAGGAATGAACAAGTATATACATAGATAAAAATAATGGACGAACAAATTTTGAAATACGATAATCTCATAAATATTTCAATATTACAACAAAAATAAATCATGAATCTTATCGTTGTCAAAAGCCGGTCTAGCTATTCAGATAAAACACTTACAGCAACAGAATTATACGAACTTTTTATGAGTTTACTTATTCTTGCGCCAAAGAAACATTTCTCAAATACTTCAGAAAGTTTGCACGAACTTGATCTCATAAATGCTCTGTGGTCTACTGCTGGAAAAAAAATTGGTCGAAGGGATTATCTTGCTATAGATTTTATACAGCAGCAGGGACCGTACTATCAATAGACTTCAACACTTGTTCGCCCATCTCCTTGCATCCCACCAGATTCTGAAGAAATTAAGTGAAATATGACTGTGTAGATGAAGAAAGATGACCAACGACATATAGAGATTTCCAAGCATGAACATAAGAATACAAGGATAAAAACATGACTCAATCAAAAAGCTTCCCAAGTCTACTACATTTTCTCATCCCACACAAAAATCCAGCAAACGATTAATTTGTGTCCGTGATGAAAGAAAGAAGGAAAGAAAACTTAATCAAGCACTCAGAGTGTAGTTCATAATGAACGTACCAAACCAGCCGAGTGTATGTCACCAGTACGGAACCCTCTATTTAGAGTATCCAAAACAGCAGCCTCGATCCTCTGGGCAGCCTTCTCCTCTCCCAGGCCATACTTCAGAAGCATGGCAGCACTAAGCACTGTCGCCAACGGGTTTGCTTTGTCCTAAATTGTTAAAATATAAATCACACCATCAAAAACTATGATTACTTCTGATTTTTCACAAATACAGAACGTATTGGGTAAAATAAAGTAACAGTACTGCAAAAATCAAACCTGCCCAGCTATATCAGGAGCCGAACCATGTATCGGTTCAAATAATCCAGGCCCCTAAACAATCAAGCATTCAAACATGAATATATATAAGAAAATAGGAAATTTCTTTTCATTTGTAAGAAGATTATTAATCCATTCATACCGATTCTCCTAGACTAGCAGATGGAAGCATCCCTATACTTCCTGTGATCATAGAGGCTTCATCCGATAGAATATCACCAAATATATTGTTTGTAACAATTGTATCGAACTGCAATATCAGAAATTAGAGGTCTAATTAAGTTTAGGTTCATTTTCATGCCATTGAGAAGCCCAAAACAGAGAACCATAGACGAATTAAACCTGTTTTGGATTTCGAACAAGCTGCATGGCGGCATTGTCAACGTACATGTGCGAAAGTTCAACATCAGGATACTCTGAGGCTATCATTGAAACTCTTTTCCGCCACAGCATGGAGGCCTGGCCAGTACAGAAAAATAACAGAGCATTAAGAATTTGTTACCATCAGCTCAATTTTGCCTTAAAAATCACGACCAACTCGTTAACATAAATGTCCATGACATGCCATCAAACTTTTGTATTTGAACCATATAAAACACACATATAGGAAGGAATAAAACATATAAAAATACATATAGAAGTCTGTGTCATTAACCAAAATAGAATATTTACTTTCAAACAAATATGTTAAAGACAACAGTATACAGCTCAGGATAATAATAATCATCAGTCTCAAAATAGTTTTGATCTTGAATTCCAACCAAACAGTGCATGAGGTCATTTGTGTATAACCAAAAAGAAAAGATTGAAATGAGAATTAACGGTTGGTATTTTGTCCTAAGCAACTGAGATTCAGCAGTGTTTTTATACCACCTCTAGCTTCCATTATTGCCAATATGATAGCAATTAATATTTTGTTCAGAAACAGAAATATTTTGATAAAAGAAACATAGGCAACTAACTTAATGATCTTTATCTCATAAATATTTTAGACCTAAAATGCCTAACTTGAAAGAGAGAGACAAGGAGGAAACGTGGGAAAAAGTAAAGGTCCTGGTAAATTACCTCCAAAACATTTGCTTTATCAACAGAACAGAGTTTACCATGACGTTTCCGAGCAGTTTCAAATGCAACTCGAGCAATGCGATCAATCTGATACAGTTATATTTCACATAAATGTTAAAGAGTGAAACATATGTAGTGCTGAATGTCAGTTTCAGAATACTCCGAGATTTCATCAAACGAGGAGAAATAGTTTTGCGTAGTACTTAATTTCAAGAAGACCAAGAATATAATAATCTTCTGAAAAAGAAAAAAGAAGAAAGATGACTGTTCTGTTCTTGTTTCAACAGCCAAGACAATGGCCAGGCTGCTTGGAATAGATGCAAGGAAATTGAATATTAGCATGTTACAAAGGAATTCGGTAGTAGGAGAAAGTTGAATGGAGTAATACCTCATAGGCTGCATATACCTCAGTGTTGAACCCAAGTTCCTCACCGTTTTCATTTGTGCTGAAACCCCTTGGTTTGCCAAAATAAATACCTAGTGGAAGAAACATGATATTATTAGGAAAAAAAATTCAAAAAACTTTAAGTAAAGACCATGTAATGAAATTTAGAAAATATATGATATTAGTGAGACCACACTAACCTCCTGTGAGTTCCCTCACAACCATCAGGTCCACACCTTCAGCAACTTCCTTTTTTAAAGTTGAAGCATCCACTAGCTAATACAATTGGAAAGCAGATTATTGAAATCAAGATTTAGCACCCACATTCTAGATTAAAAAGAGAAGTTCTCATGTAATAAGCAATTATTTTTTTCTTACAATAAGTAATAGTTAAATGATGTGACCAAAAAAATTTCACTGGACATCCAGACACTGTGATAGCACAAATCGACTGAGAGAACAAAATGAAATCAGATATGAATTATTTAGTCCATCATTCCATATTAGATTCTTCCAGTTTCATATTTTGGTTAATCAGAGTTTTTCCCCCATTTACTTACATGAAAATTGGAATTGATTTTATCAAGAATCTTTACTTGATAACTAATTCAGTTGATGTAATATGTTGAATACACCCACAAGAAATAATTAAAGAAAACCGAAAAAGTTTTTTGACCAGACCTCCAAAATGACTAAGTTGCTGAAAAATTTATCCCTTACACATTATTTTAGATTCACAATTAAATAGTGTTGACGTTACGCTGGATACCAACTTTTAAAAAAAATAAAAACTCAACAAAGAAATATAAACAATCCCACCTCTCAATTCATATCAACCCTCTCAAGGCCCATTCAAATGAATTTAAAACAAAATGTTGTTGAATTCAAGAAACGTCTGATTTGCCACACAACAAATATGCTCCAAAACCTTAAGTTTGCCAAGAAAAGTCAACTGTAACATTTAATTAGAGACTGAAGGTGTATTTTCAAATATGATACTAAGTCGTCATAGTTTCTAATTGAATCACAGGCTCGCTCAAAGAGACCCAAGGCTAACACTCCACTGATGAGTAACAATTCATACATGCGCGATAAATTATAAAATCATTCTTAAAAATATAAATTATCGAATTGAAAGACACTAAATAACAACCCAACATAAATCTTTTACCTGGGGTAAAACAGTGGCTGGCCGCAAGTTAGCAAAAACCTTAAGACCTTCCCGAAGCTGAAGCAACCCTGTTTCTGGCTTCAAATGCTTCTCATTTTTATCCCATTTATACCTTCTCGTCAAATCCACAAAGTGTTTAAAAATAAAAAATGAAAAAATACAAGAAACGCATAATAAAACAGAAAGTTAAGTTCACATAAGATCTTGATAGTTTATGTTATTTATACCCTCCGATAGCTCCGAGAAGAACGGCATCAGATTGCTTTGCAGAAAAAAGGGTCTCTTCCGGCAATGGCACTCCGGTCAAATCCAAGGCGGCACCACCCATAGGCATTTCGTTGAACTTAAACTTAATCCCTAAGATCCATATCATAATACCAGTTATGTAAATATATTGTTTGACTGTGAGAGGGGGGGAGAGAGAGAGAGAGAGAGAGAAATAATTAGTCTTTTACATTTTTATTTAAATTCATACCTTCAAGGGAGGCGACAAGCTGAAGAGCGTTCTTGGCGACGGAGATGACTTCAGGGCCGATGCCATCTCCTGGAAGGAGAGTGATGGAGTAGCTTTTGGATGGTGGAGAGGCAGAGCAACGGATTGTATTGAATTTCGGGGCATAATTGGTGGAGGACTTGGTAGGGAATACGGGTTTGAAATTGAATTGGAGAGAAGCTGCCATTGTCAGTCACGTAGAGTAGAGCAAGTCAAGCCTGTCGAGATTGCGGGGCAATGAACTAACATGTGACAAGGTGAATTTAAATTAGTTTTCAATGTAAATATATAAAATACTTTTGACCCTCATTTATCTGAGAATTCATTTTTTTCAAAACTTATTTTTAATCGTACATTCTCTAATAAAATAATATTATAAACAAATTTAAAAAAATTTCTTAATTTTTAACAACATATTCTTTACTAATCTACTATTCCAAAGTACGGGCTCAAACAAGGGCAAGCCCTAGTATTCAGCGGTAGCAAAAATTCAATATGTTGGGTGTTGAGTTCACTTTTGGAATGCAAAAACTTCATATAATTACTAGAAATCTTCCTCCACTAACAATAAGAATATTAGGGAGGATAGAGTATAATTAAACAGATTTTAGTTTCTTCATTTTTTCTTCCTTGGACATTGTCCATCGCTACCTAGTCCTTCACATGTCACATATTTGATCACTTGCCGAATCTGTTCATAAGTCACATGTTAAGCGTATAGGTCACAAGTCACCGATTCAAGAAATTAAAATAAAATTTACACTTGATTTTTGCACTTTTAAATTTAATCTCTGAAAATTAATTTGGTACATACTTAACACCTGATTTACTATTTTTTTTCCCCTTACTTTTAACCAATGTATTGTGTCAAAAAAAATTTCGAAACTTTAAAATTAATGTCCAATTTTAATTATTGTATATGATACGTGAATTTGCTGCAAAGTTGATTCAGCAACTCGATCATCAATACATCTTGTAAGATTGACTCATTCAAAAGGTATTTAATAATGTGATACGAGTTCATATAACAAAGACAATATCTCATTGATCAAGATTGTGATAGAAATGAATTTACATTTTTGATGTTGAAATTGTGAGCTTTGCCACGTGTTGAGTGTCAATCCGGTGGATTCGCGACCCCTGTAAACTTTTACATTTTCAGTTTCTATTAGTTTTTTCCCAAAAAATAAAAAACCAAAAAAATTTAAGAAAAAATGTTTTACACCTCTAAGCTCGAGCGATGAACAGTTTGATCATCTCCACAAGAAACGAATATGTAGTCATTCAACTTGCTCTTTTGGATCAAGAGCTTCGCTTCGTCTTGTTGGTAAACACTCTTCTTCCTGGTACATTCCCGTCCCTAGCTCAACACGATCAGATTGAATACTCATCTCCCCTTGGGGAGTATCTCAATCGTCGCCTACATCACTACGTGCATCCAGTAAAAATCTATCATCCCGGGATCTAATCTTGATTTTTTCTGCTTTGAGATCACCATCTCCTGATTTCATTGCCTTTGTGTCATAAAAGTCATCCTCCTTTTCAAGATTTATGTCGTCTTCAATAAGGGTATCTTCGACTCTTATAATCTGTGTGTCTGCATCGATGGCAAATTCGGAGGCATTTTCTGTCACTGAGTCTTGATCTGACCTGATGAAATCAGTCGATAATCTTGCAGCATTAGCATGAAGTGATTCTTCTCCAG
The DNA here is from genome assembly GCA_019395295.1 of Osmanthus fragrans. NCBI lineage: Eukaryota > Viridiplantae > Streptophyta > Magnoliopsida > Lamiales > Oleaceae > Osmanthus > Osmanthus fragrans. The sequence goes on along the minus strand of CM033355.1, from coordinate 26,429,288 downwards.
GGGTATCACTATTTTCATTTTCTAATAATTCTTTCTCTTCAAGTTCTTGTAACTTCTCAAGAGCTTTCATAGCAGCATTCCCAGGCCATCTGTCATCGTTCAAATCCCTGCAAATTGAAGAAAAGTACTTTAAAAACTTCATGTTTTGATAAGCAGCGACATAGGATATTAGGAATCATAAGTTCTAAAGTTTTCATTGTTATAATCAAAAGAAGTTACCTTACTGGATTAAATCCGGAAGAAATGAAGGATTCTAGACGGGATATGATATCCAAAAAGGCATTTATTATGTCATCAGACAAGTATCCTCCAAATCTTGCAATTTCTACGAGAAACTGTGTATCGAGAATAAACTGCCATGGATACAAGAGAATTTTACTAAATGAAAACTAAAATGTACATACTAAAATGTGATCATAGAAGACGAATAAGTGCAAAATCCTTTATACATATTGGACTACATTCATATCCATCAATAATTTGCATCATTTCCGGAATAAGTATGATGTTTTTTCATCAAACACTAACATTGGTGGCAAAATTAATGAAATTCGACTAAATACTAGGACAGTAGAAAAAGCACAAATGCAAACCTGCATGAAATCGGCGCGATGATCAGCCAAATCCTTTTTGCTGATTTTCCAAATTTCTGATTTACTTGAAATCAACGCAAATATGGCTCCCACCAGCTCCTCGAGCAGACCCATCAGCCAATTGTTATCAACACAATCATCCCCAACAAGCTTTTGTAATTTCTTTAGCTCTAGATACAATTCCTGAATTGAAAGGTCGAGAGGCAAAAGTTCTTGAGCTTATACATGTACCAAATATGGTTGTAAAACGACATTAAACACAATAAAGAAATTAATACATTGCATTTTTTTCCATCGTAATTCTTCCCTCTACGGAAGAATAAGAAACAAGAAAAGCTAACAATTTTAGAACTTCAAAAAATTTGAGAGAGACAGAATATGGAGTGTTAAAATATTATGCCATTTGACCTTAATTTGTATAACAAATACTTTATTATTATTCTGGTTCCAGAAAACAAGCAGCGGCTATACTTTCAAAATCACTTGCCATAAATAATGAGGATAAAACATCAAAACTTTCCCTCAGCTAAAATCTCGCAAATACCCAGAATTTTTAGGATGCCGTCAAAAAAAAACACACACACACAGGAACCATCAGACAAGATGAAATGAGTTCAGGTGGATACAAGAATTTATCTACATAAAAAGTCACTTCAATTTCTAAAAGCTTGAGCATACCAGGTGAGTTGGAGAGGGAACTAGATTGTAAATTTTTGAATTGTCCTGCCAGCTGATGCGACTTTCTGGAATACATTGATGGTCGACATCTGGAGATAATATGTTATCTATGAATTCCTCAATAAAACAAGTTCGAAGTCGACTGCATGTGTCTTGAATGAACAGTAGGTAATTATCAATCTCAAAGTCCAGGTCGTGAATGCCATCGAAGATATTTTTAACTATGCTGGCGACAAATTGCACTAGAGTTGACAAACTGGCTAAAATGGAAACTTTCTGTACTGGGGCCTCTGGGAAATTCACTTTGGAACCTCCTTTTTCTGAGACGTCTGTATCACCCGAAAGGGCACTTTCAAGGATAACAATATACGAATTGAAGAGGTCCATGATTCCTTTCAGAACTGAACTTTCCATTTGAAAGGCAACTAAAGGTGCAACGTCCTCTTTGAATGACTAAAAATATAGGAAAACTTTTAGTTACAAGTTATAATATGTCATTAAGGAAGGACAAATGTCCAGTCGAGAGTTGTTCCACTGTCTAAAGTATAGAGACTATAGTGAGCAAAATAGATACTGTGCTGCACATATGCATCCCTGAAACCTTTAGTCACTAACCTGGAATAATGTCACAAACTTCCTCCCGCTGTTAGTGAGAAATAAGTACTCTGGTTGTTGATCAATGATTGCACAACTCCTTTCTGTTATAATTCCGGGTTCAAAATATCTACCAAGAACCCAAGTATCAGTCAATGTGAAAATACTAATAACTTGTCTGAAATGCTCTATATGGACCTGCAATACTTCTTCGATGCAAGGGCGAATGCACTTTATCAAAAATGGTTGCAGGATGATCTTTTGACTCTCCAGCAAAGAGCAATATGACATTGCAATCTGCATAGTATCTACGGCTGTTGAAAGTCGACCACTTATTTCTGATATGGAGGTAACGAATTTATTGAAACAAGCAGCGACTACTCCAATTTCTTCACCAGCCCACTGAATAAGGTCCGAAGCATGAGGAGAAGTTTCTCCATTTAAGGATACGAAAATTCTTGCTGCTTGAGAGATCATAGAACATACAAATTTTGCTACTTCCTGAATATATAGCAGGTCTAGAAATTTTTTTGAAGATTGCAAATCATGAATACCCAATTCAATACGTGAATGATAATACTGGAGCAGTAATTGAGTCGCAAGATTGCTATCGCCAAGTTGGCACAATCGAAGCAATGCCTTCTGCAGCTCTGGTGCAGACACCCTGGAATTTTCTGCCACTAATGTGATCTGATCAGAAAGCATAGCCCTCTTCTCCGATATCATGGAGTTGTAGGACATTAACTCATTGGAGGAAAATTTTTGCTCCAACCGCGAACTTTTGAAATACCCGTCTTCCATTTCAAGGAGTGCAAGAGCATCATTGTGCCTGTGTTCTGAAAGAAGAGTATCCAGGAGTTCGGAAACATTTTCAGCGTGAGTCTCCAATATGCTTGGAGAAGATAGTTGCACTTGTAGAGGTTCTTCATGCAGTGATTCTATAGTTTCTTCTGATAGAACTTTTAAAGCAATGCCATCTCTAAGATCTTGTACAAGCTTCTTCTGTGACGAGGCCTGGTATTTCAGTTGCAGCAGTTCACTTTGCAAGCCTTCTATCTCTTTATATATTCTGCAATATGAATAGATTAATCCTTGTTTACCAGTGTCAGGTTTCACTGAGGGCCTAATTGATTAATTTAGAAGGGTGCAATTAACAAGCATCAAAATAAAGGCCATAAAAGTTAACCTACGCGATCTCCTAAAGTTGAAACACCAAACAATTATCACATAGTAACTAAGATGAGACAACTAAAACGTCTTTGATAATTTCATCATTACACAATGCCCTATTGCTGCCTTATGCCGGTCAGGGACGCTAAATAGTAAATAGATACCAAACGTGAAAAGCATTGTACTGTAGTGAAGACTAGTTTCATCAGTGATGCAGGTTCAAGTAGGACACACATTCATGGATCGAGATATGTTGAACCACCTGATTTAAATGCTCAAGCTATTAGATGACGCCAAATGTATATCGTTTAAATATATCTTCAACAAGATATGAAGCCTGAGAATCTCCAATGAAGCAAAAATGTCAAATTTCAAAGCAAAATTTTTGATTATTTATGCAAAAATTTGAGCATTAGAGAAACAATAAAAAATTAAATTGACATCCAGAGTTGTCCCCATGGTTTAAAAATGCGGTAGTGAGGCCCACCTCACCGTGAGGCGCATGTAGTATGCCTCGAGGCGATATTTTTTAGGCTAAAAATATGAGACTCATGCCTCTAAATCTGAGGCACACGCCTCATGGAGCATGATGCGTCATTTAAAATTTGAAAGGACCCTTCTTAAAAAAGAAAAGGGCTCATTTAAAAAAACATTTTGGGCCCAAACAAAACAATAAAATACTTAGAAAACTAAACGACAGCCAAAAATTAAAGGACCAAAAACGAAAATTCAAAATCATATATCCTATTTACCATATGCTCCAACTTTGATTTTTTAATATTTTTGTATTCTTTTATAATTCTTTTACTTAGATTTTTTATTTTTTGTGAGGCTTACGCCTCATAAAGAAGAACGTCTCAATACTTATTTTCGCATTTTTAAACCTTCGCTGTCCCAAAAAATTTGTAACCTTGATGAACAAATTCCCATTTTCCATTTTGCAAATCCAATAACAGCATCCATTTAAGACCAAAAAAAAACAGTTAATTCGATCAAGAACTAACGCAAGAAAGGCTGAGTAATTTGAAAAGATGCTCTTCTGAAAATCCAAATCCGACTCCTGCTTCAATTCCAGAAGTTCCGAACACAGATGCTGAACACCCTATTAGATCACAATAAACAGACAATATTCTGATAAATAAATGCTTACTCGCAAACAAACATATATAAATATACAGTAAGAATGGGAAAGAAACTAGAATCGCAACCAAATGCACTCCAGTTAAAGATTGTTCAAGAATCAGTATGCTTTACCTTAGCAGTCATGGATTGAAGCTCGGCCTCGACATTTTCATCGCTAGCTACAGAAGAATAATCTACACTTGTGTGGCCTTCTGAGGAATTATCATCGCCCATTTCTTGATTATGATCTCTGAATCGAAATCTTGAAGTGGAATTGGAGGTCGATTCCATTGAGGATTTCTATTATTTTGATCATACGCTGATGATTGAGGTTGAAAATTTTCAAGATAATGCCATTTCAAGTGTAAATAAACGGTTTGGATTTTTGGGTCGTCGTTTTCTTCCGCCATTGGCAAGCTTTGATTTTTTCGCCTATGTGCGTGTAGGATTAATGCAGACAACGATTTGCAGGCCATGAAATTTTCAAACTTGTAGTGATATTTGGATTTTCCCAAAAGATAAAAGTTAATTTAGGAAATTGGCGCAAAACGTCCTATATGTTTCTGTGCAAAACGTCCCTATCTTTCATTTTTTGGTGCAAAACGTCTCTACCTTTCACTTTCTTGGTGCAAAACGTCATTTTGACCAATTTTTAACTTAAAATGACTAATATACCCTTCTATTTAAGTAAAACAAAAAAGAAAATAAAATAAAAATCAAGAATAAATTGTAATCTTACTCCTAAACTTTCTGAAAAATGCAAATCAATCCAAAACTTATAAAAATATGAAGAAAAAAAAAATCTCTTGCCCCTTTTCAGCCGAATGCATGAGCTCATCTTCTGGCGACTTCCGGCCGCCCAAACTTTTAACAGTTGGTCCCAACATGTTCTCCTCATTACCCTCTACAACTAGATACCAAGAAATCCCCATAACTCATTGTAATTTGGCCTGAAATCAAATTCAAAAATTGCAGCCTGAAAATCGATCAAACACCCACAACTTGCCGTCTGGCCACCCAACCGGCCGGAATCCACCACTGGTGGACTCCCCTCATCAAGTCGAAGCTACATATGTAAACAATTTCCTCCAACAAGCAACCAACACCAACCAATTTCAAAACAAAAAAATCCGGTCGCCTGAGCTCGCGAAAATGCTACAGAAACGGCCAGATTTCGGCGCCCTCCAGACGACCCATGGTGGCGGACGACCTGAGCTGGGTTCGCCTTCACCTGATGCACCTAGCCCAACCATGGGTCAGCGTCAAATGCACCTGGAACCCGTTCAATTTATGGAAGCCTTGAAAAACTGGTGCGAAGGATACGGGTTCAGCAATTTTGATGTTTCAGGCTGTTGAGTTGTTGTTTGGGGTAGATTGGTTCCATGGTTGAGGTCGCCTGGTTGTGGGCTGTCGACCGATGGTGAGTTTCGATCGGGGTGGCGGCCGGAGATGATGTTTTCGGCGATTTTCAAAATTTTTGACAGCTAACTTTGAGCATTAATTCCGGCCAAAATACTTGATGAAGTTGGGAGAGGTTGGATGGGAGTTGAAGAGGAAGTTAAGGGCTATCGACCGGTGTCCAAGTCCGGCGGCTTTGACGGCTATAGGTGGGCCGGCAGGCGACGGTGGGGTGGGGGTAAGGTGGGGGAAGAATTTGAAATTTGGAGGGTTATTTGCACTTTTTAAAACGTTTGGACCTATATTTGAAATTTGTTCTTTATTTTTCTTTTCTTTTTTTTGTTCTATTTAAAAGGAAGGGTATATTGGTCATTTTAAGTTAAAAATTGGTCAAAAGAGCGTTTTGCGTCAAGAAAGTGAAAGGTAAGGACGTTTTTCACCAAAAAACGAAAGATAGGGACGTTTTGCACAGAAACATGCAAAGGTAAAAATAATTTGCGCCAATTAGCCTTGAAAAAAATTTGTATTATTTAAACAAGAAATGATTGGAATTATTAAAGAAAATGAAAATATGAACATTCTCGAATGACCTGATGGATGAATCATCCCATTTCTAGATAGTTTTCCAATAAGAAAGTTACAAGAAAACCTTAATTATGATTTTCTTGAATTAAGAGTATCATAATTAAGCCCTTGGTTGGGCTCCATTATTTTAAATTATAATGAAATGAATAATAATATTTTGAAGAATGTATGATTAAATTTACATGTAATATTATTTTATTAAAAAACGCGTGATTAATAAGAAGATAGAAAAAAATGAATTTTAATTTAATGAAGGCCGAACAAGAGCTTTTAGCACATTGATGATAAAAATTTATCTTGCCAAATGAGATAGGAGATCGATTCTATATACTAGGAAAAGTATAACATGCTATTGCATATTAATTTGTTAAATATGTTAGCACTTGTAAATTGTAATGTTTAAATTTCGTGACTTAGCTCGACTTGTTAATTGAATTATTTCGAACGATGACCGTTTGAAAATTTTATCAAAATATATGGCCTTTGTTTATCAACCAATTTATTAACAATCTGGTTACTTTCATATATGTCATCAGCAGATGATAAACAGGCTTCTCCACAAGCTTATTGTAAGTATTCTTGAAAAAATTCAGAATGTGCGCCATTATTAAAATATTTTCCACTCGGACAAAGTTTGTAAGTTCGAAAAGATGTAATGTGCATAATATACAATGTGTAAAAAAGGGCAGATTCGGAACTTTGGAGTCCGGACTTCCAAACTGTATTTGTGTAGGCCACGCCGGACACGATGTTGTGAAAAACGGTGAATTAGAAGGGAGACAATAAAATGAATATATTTTAGGGATAATTGCAGCAGTGGTCCCTAATCTTTACGTTTTCTTGTGGACTTTACCCTAACATTCACTTTGTATCACCCGGAGTCCCAAATTTTTCTTAAATTCGCAGCTGAGGTCTAAATGGATGGTTTATTTGACCGTCAGTTGACCAATAAAATCTGATTTTGACCATTTTAAAAGGGTAAAAATGTAATTTTATTATTTAACCCTATAATATAAAAAGAAACTATTCATCATCTTTCCCACCCCACCCCACCCCACCCCACCTCCCAAAACCCAGTTCCCTAGTGGTCGAAAGGAGAAAAAAATATTTCCAGCGACGGAAATCACTACCGTTTCCTCGATAGCAGGCTTCAGAGCTTCGGCGAAGATGGAATCGAAAGTGGGTCGAAGGTGGAATCGATGTCCAGTGTCGGTCGAAGGTGCAATCAAAGGTAGGTCGAAAGAGGAATCGATTTGCAGTGTGGAATCGAAGGTGGGTTGAAGGAGAAATCGATTTGCAGTGTGGGTCCGCCCAAATCTAATCTCTTTGTTTCGCCTTATTCACTGCAAATTCATCCTCTACCTTAGCTCCTCATTCGTTTCAGTTTTTTCGCTGTAGATCTAAAGTGAAATTGATTTGCTGTGTTGGAATCGATTTGCTTCGAATTGCTGTGTTGGAATCGATTTGCTGTGGTGGGTGGTGGCGGCGGTGACTGTTTCTGGTGGAGTTGCCGAAAAAGAAGATAGAGGGTTTTAATTGGGCTGGGCTGGGCTGGGCGGGGCGGGGGTGTTGTGTTTTTAGTTTTTTTATTTTTATTTTTTCCTAATTTTGTTTGTTTTTTATAATATGGATTTATAGAGTTACTATTTTACCCTTACCAAATTTGGTCAAAATTAGATTTTCTGGTCAACTGACGGTCAAATGAAAACCATCAATTTGGACCTCAGCTGCTTATTTATGAAAGGTTTGGAACTCCGAATGGTACAAAGTGAAAATTAAGGTAAAGTGTACAAAAAAACGCAAAGGTTAGGGATCGTGACTGCAATTATTCCTATATTTTACTATGGGCAGGCGAGAAAATCTCTCAAATATTTGATTTTCTCTCTCTTGAATTCTCGTACAAATAGACGAAGAATTAAACCCTGTGTACAGGGACAGACACAAATGTGGGGTGGGTGATTAAAATAATCACCCCCTAGGTGTATGTCTCTGCCATTATCAGGCCCTGTACATGAAGCAGGGTTCAACAGTCAAATTTATTCTACTTTCTGTTGTCGGAGGGCATCCCCTTTTTCGTGTAGAGGAGTGTGTAATGTGTCTCTCTCTTTCTTGGAAGAGGATAAATGTAAAATGCGCAGTGATTATCGTTCTTCGATGACTACTGTTGATGTTCGAACGGTGCAGATTTCGAATCTGTAATAAATAATAACGATTTTAGTAAAATAGCAATATATAAACATATTATCAAATTTTTACTCCGTTTTCTTGATTTGAAATTGGAATGTCACAATTTCCCTCATTATATGGTTGATTCTTAATATATGTGAAAAGATTTATCAAGTAATAACTGGCAAAGAATAAAAAAATCTTTCTACATGTACATTAACTTTGACATTGTGGATCAAATCTATTTAAGATTACAGTTTATACATTAATTTAAACAATACTTTAATAATCAATGACGAAGATTTTAAAAACTCACATAATGTCAACAACAATGTCAACTAAAAATGTACATCGAAATTAATCCAAGAATAAAATTTGTCATTCCCAATGCATAATATTTTTCAACCCCACCACCTAAAATAGAAAAGAAATATTTATAGATCATTCAAGTAAGTTCAACATAACAACGTGAAAAGGAAAGGACCATAAGAGCCTTAAGCAGCTAGTCCGTGCTATCTTGTTCAAAAACTTCATCATTCGCTGAGCTCTTCGTCCTTGAAGCTCAACCGAGTTGATTACTTGTACTAGCTGCTCTGCTTTAATTTCATCGACTAAGGCAACTTCTCATCTTGCCTAGTCAAAACGGCTCCGATACTCGATAGTCTTATTTATACAAGGATTTTAATTTGAACTGCTTCCAGAACTACATTCACTTCAACATTTAATATTTTGTACATGGCTTATGAAAGCAGTATAGGCTTCATCAATTTCCTCATCACAAGTAAGTCCGACATAACACACCGAAAAAGTTCCTTTCAAGAACACGAGCTTTCATATTTTTCAGCACACATGCAGCTTATAACAAAGACAAGATTCAACAACAAAATTCATACTTTTCTTATTTTTCAGAAATCAACGTGTGAATATAATACAATGAGAATTTATCAAAAGCACGAGAAATTTACAAAATAGCTCATCATCTGAAAGGCTGCACAGGTTCTGTCTCTTCGAGGAGTGTAGCAGCCTCAAAACATTCAGCGGCCTCCAGTGCCAATGCCCCACCCTCGTCCTTGTAAAGGAGGCCAAGATTATGCCATGCGGAAGTATTCATTCTGTCGAGTCTAAGTGCTTCTGTCAGAAGGCTCCGAACAATGGCCGAAGACTGCCCACTGATCCGTCTGAGAACCACTGCCTTGCAGACTAGACTGGGGACGTGCGTTGGATCAACATCCAGAGCACGCATAAATGCCGTCAGTGCTTCTTTGTGGTGGCCCTTAGCTTCGTGAAGTAATCCTGCATACATCAAACGAAATGAATCTCTACAAGCAAATAAGTTCACTCGGCCAGATGAATGCAAGCACATGAATCTTAATGAAGGAATCTAGTTACTTAAATATTGGTGCGACCTAAAAGGGGGATGGGACATTAGAAATTGAGGCGGCATCTAAAACTTGCCACTTATAAGTTCATGTTTGTACACAGTATTATGCTCCAATTTGAGCCTCATTATCCAATTCATTTTTTATTTTTATTTTTGTTCTCATTTTCAACCACACATTCTACCAATAAAATAAGTTGCACCTAAACCCAAAATTTTTCCTCACTTTTTAACCACACTTTCTCCAAAAAATCACTAATACAAAATTCATTTTAACATAAAAATGAGGCTTAAACAAGGGCTATATATTGTACAATGCAGTACAACATACAGAAATTCAGGCCCTGTTTGATTCCCATTTTCATTTTCATTCTCATTCTTCTACTCATTTTCAACCACACATTCTTCAATAAAATAATATTTTCCATCACATCAAAAACTTTTCCTTCTTTTTCAACCACACATTTCCCATCATATCACTATTTCAAAATTCATTTTTCCCAAATAATATCTATCAAACACACTCTCAATTTCTTTTCTCGTATCTATTGTCAAAAACTATCTAAACCTCCTTACCAAACAATAAGCATAAGCACCAAGTAAATATCAAAATCATCCCAACAAGACCGACACCATCTCAAAACCATTTAGATTGAAGGGACTTTTCTTTATACATTGGCGAATACAAACTTCCTGTCCTCTGCCTCTTCAAAAAGAATCTCCAACCATGAGGCACTATCATTCTGGAAGGACACCTCCATAGGATAATAAATCTGATCCTCAGTGAACGGTATGAAAAATTGATTTTCTACTCAATCACCCTACAATCAAATATTAGACAAAAAGCCTGATAATAAATACTTGTATTTCATTCATTTTCTCAACTTCTCTTCGACATCTGTGTTCTTTCAACAGAACCTCTTCAGAATCATGGTGAAGTTACAACCTTAGTTTGCTCCTCTTATAATCTCAAAATTCTCTTTGTTCCTATCAATATTTGTCAATTGTCCGAGACAGAAGCTTTTTTGTACATCCACTATAATCGGTATCATTTGATTACTTTTGAAATATTAAGGAGTTACTGAAACAGTAAACTAACTTAACGAACTATACTCTTGGAGACCATTGCAATTGGTCATCCGTCATCATATAAATGATTTAAATATAAATGCATTCATGCAAAACTGAAAGACCACTTTGGATGTGTCTTTTCTTCCCCTCTTTTCCCTTTAAGCTTTCCTTTAAAATGAAATGAAAACAGAAAAGTAGACAAGATGGGTATAGGAAACGATATAAAGAAAAGTGAGTATTATGTGATTATACCAGCTGTATGCCATCGAGAAGCTGAGAAAGGACTAAGTGCTTCAGATTTAGAAAGACAGATCTCAGCATCACGCCACTGGGACAATCTTATGTAGATTAAAGCCAGATTGTGCCATGTTTCCATCTCTAAATTCTTATGGTGGTTTCTGTTTTCCTGTCAATTACATAGAAAGAAGGGCACTTCAGTCTAAACATAACTTCTTCTTTTATCCCAGGTGGGAAATGAGTCGATATGCATACAAAAACATGTCCAGCCAATTTTTATAGAGTACAAAAAATGATAAAAATAAGCTACTAGCTGACAAAAACACACTTCTGAGAAAATGACAATGCCAGAGATATAGCTTGAAAATAACATGGACTGTGATAGCAATGAATACCCCCTACCCCCCCCCCCCCCCCCCAATTCAAACACACACAGACACTTCTTCCTAGATTAATATTGTAGAAAATCTTACTAGAAAACACATTTAATTAAGCACAATTACTACTAAGCTGAAATACTTAATCTGGGAAACAGAAGAAAATAAGGGAGAAAGGAAGAAAGGAAATAGTTGAAAAGTATCAATAGTAAGATCCTTAGTGAACAAGGAAGAACTCAATTTAAGTCCATCTGAAGGGGAAATAATCCAATAGGAAAAGAGGGCAAGTTTTGGAGAGTTAAGAAGTGGTAGAAAGCTATGGCTTCACAAAATAAACCTTGTTATTTTCCTTCACCTGATACAGCCAATCATCTAGCTGAATCTGCAAGGTTTGAGACGGATATATCCAACATGGGAACATGATGCAAGGCTTCTATTCAAAGTGTACAAGCATGTTTGGATTTGCTTCTTTTGTAGAAGAAGACAGCATTTTTCGACAGTATCACCTTGATACTGGCCAGAAGTCCAGAAAGAAGCCAATTTTGGCTTCTTTGTTGGCTTTTAAGCTAAGCCAAACATACTTGCGGTGTACTTAACAAATTGTCTACAAATTACCCCTTAAGCTTAATTACCATCTCAAAATCTATCGACTTTATTCTGCCACAATCAATTGAATTTTGTGCCTTCAGAAACCAAACCATAAAAGAATATGTACAAGTGCTAATGCAGCAACTACATGTTTGATGTACGCTACTCATATATATAGTTGTTGACTTTATTCTGCCATGATCAACTAAATTCTGTGCCTTCAGAAACCAAACCATAAAAGAATATGTGCACGTGCTAATGCAACAACCACGTTTGGTGTAGGCTGCTCACATAAATGATTTATCCTTAATAACAAAAAGTATTAGGTTATGTATTATCCTTGCGAGGAGGGGATTTAGCATCATCGTAAGAATTCAAAAACTACATAGCTCTTTCAAAATTATCTCAATTTTATAAGGTATGGGACAATAATATGCCAACTGGAGCCCCTAGTAATAAATTTGAACATTCCAAATACGTGCAGCACTTAGCTCATTGAAACCGTCCACTTGATGCAAGCTAAGAAACCTAGCAAGCATCATGGATATTTGGGCTAATGGCAAAGTAAGGTCTGTTAACCGACATAGGCACAACCTACGTAGCTGACACACTTGAGGAAGCCTCTGACAAAGAGCAAAGGAGGTGACTTCCCAACTTGGCATAATCCATGTAGCTAATACACTCAAGGAATCAATGTAATCTCAACATGCGTGCAAGATAAGTATTAAATTACCTGAAGTTCTTAAATAATGCTTGCCTCAATTTACAAAATTACTCAATACAGAAACTTAGGAGGAATTGTATTAATTATGCATGATGGACAAGACATCAAAGTCGTTTGAAGTACAGAATAACAAGTCACCCTATGGAAAGTAGCAATTCATGCCAGCCTGGATGCATCAAATTTGTATATATTTATGCAACATGGAGATTCAAACTATTGTAAACATGCTGACATGAAAAACATTTTGCAGGCAGCCATAGTCGAAAGATAATCTTTATTATGTCTTATTTTGGAAGGCAGAGGGAGGTGTCATTAGTGAATTGTGAGAATTAAGTGGTGACATCAAATTTCTTTGACAAAATTTTTATTGGTATGACATGGTACAATTAGATCCAGTATATATGTAATACTCTAATTATGCATAAAAAGTTCCATGTAAATATTTTATGTACACAAGTTCTGAGATTTTATGAGAACGGTTCATGATTAAATAGATACATAATATATGTTACAACCAAGCTTTCTTTTAGTCAAAGTCAATAATTGACTAGTCAAAGTCAAGTCAAATAAGGAATAAAATGAGAAAAATTATTTTGGTGGTGTTTATTTCATAAATTCGCAATACTTGAGGATTTAATTGGATACATTTTAAGTTGGGAAATTACATTTCTAATAATGGAAGTATAAGGGTCGAATAATATTTTTAAATGAGAGTTGAGGGGCTTCTTTTGCAAGTTTTGACTCGGGCCCCATTTAAATAGACATTTTGACCCATTTTTATTCGAAAACACACAAAACACACAGTAGAAGGAGAAGAACCCGACAGAGAAGGAGAAAAACGTAGAAAAGAAGAAAAAGAAAGGAAAAAAGAGAAGGAAAAGGAGAAAGAAAGAGAAGAAAAAGAAGAAGGGTAAAGAGGTATTTTAAGTTTGAATTTTATTCTTTTATGGTCTTTATTTTCTTCAAGAGATAGAGATTATATTATGTTAAATTTCTAGGGTTTTGACTTGGTTCGAAAATTTCAGATTTATGGAATAAGGGTGCGATTGGAGCTCAAGTTTCTTGGTTTTTTTATTTTCAATTTCATTAAGGTGAGAAATTTCAGCTTTTAGCAAACCCTAGATTCTCAATTGGATTATTAAGTAACGATATTTGGTGAGAAATGATGGGGTTGATGAAATACTTAGTGGGATGTATGAATTATGGGACAAAAGGAAATTTAATTGGTGGAATTATAGTCACTAGTGGTCACTAGATTGAAGTGAGTATTACATTAGGCTTGGAATGAAGGTTATGTCGATGAATTAATTATTAGTAAAGGGAGTAGAAAGTGTAATTAATCCCTATTATTTAAATGAATAAATTGGAGAATTTCTTCAAGTATTGAGAAAATTAATTTAAATAGTATAGCATTAGATATTAAGAATTCTTGTTTCGATGATGGTTAAATTGGTTATTCATATCGTATTTCAGGTGGTGACAAGGAAATTGAGAACGTTTATCAGTCAATTTAGCTTGTAGCTCGTACTTTGTGAGTGAAAAAACTTATTTTTCAGAAACAAGTATTTATTTAAATTATATTAGATTTGAAAATTATTTATTTCGCTCAGACAGTATGACAGCATGATTTTTTTTACAATAATGTGCAGCCTGTTATTTTTAAAAGTTAAATTTCATAAGCATGTTATATTAGTATTAAATATTTTAGCATATGTAAGTTATTTTAAAAACCACCAAAACATACCCTAGTGATTTTACCCTTGTCTGCACTGGTGTAAATGTGTTTCCACAGTGTATGATGACATATGGTGATTTACCCGCTCTGCACTGATGTGAATGTGTTTCCACAGTATACGACCAGATTATCAGAGGTCTTAGGGACCCACTCTCGTACACACCTGCTTTGGGCCGTGTACTAGGGTGCTTAGCCTTTGGGGTAGCCTGCGTACGTATGACCAGATTATCGGATTTGAATGGCTTTGTCTTGTACATTGAGATTACTCTGTACATGAGTAAGGCTATTCTTTGGCGTACTTATTGGTGTGAGACTTTAATATATCATATTATGCTTATTTAGTTGTAGATTTACAGATTTTCAGAATTATACAGTTTATCAAATTTCATAATACAGAATTTAGTTCATGTAGTTTACAAAATAAAGGTTTTTATGACTCCATTATATTTACTTCTAAAAGTATTATCAGCTTTCAGAATGTTTTTAAAGTTGCTAAGATATAAAGATTTTCAGAAAGTTAGCATAAATGGAAAAAAGAATATTTGTTTGCAAAATTATCCACTCATTGAGTTACAAGCTCATATATTTTATCATGTTTTTCCTATCAGGAGGCCGCTAAACTTGAGATACTTGGAAAGCCTGTTGAAGTCTAAAAGCCTGGTCATCATCATTTAGTTGTATGGTTTTAACTTTATCATGGCATGTAATGATTTGTTGGGGAGTCTTGTGTATTTAACACTTGTTCTAGTATTTTGTTGATGTGCACTTTGTTGTTGGGTGTTACTGGAGGTAATGCTTGCATGAAAACTTAATGTTTTGTGGTAGAAGTACTCGGTCAAATTTGGTTTCATTTTGTTTTGTTGTGATGGCATTGGTGGAAATGGTGGTTTCCAAAATAGTTGGTATGAATGTTTGTATGAGGTGTTTGTTAATTTCCAGGTGGTTTTAGTCCATATTTTAAAGTAAGCTCTGTCAAATTTTTATAAATATATACCACAGTCAAAGCAGGTCACAGTTGCCTTGGTGGTAAGTCCAGCATTTAGCTGGTATCTACCATCGGCGCACGACACGTGTCTAGTCCATTAGGGTGATTCGGGACAGGTCGTGCCAATATAGGTACTTGAATCCTAGTATATATACATGTTATCATATTTATTTTAAGCAAACCAAATGATTTAGTTGATACAACTACAAGATTTGTGTAGGTGTTCAACTCAAGTCTACTTATCCTTAATGTATATGAATACAAAATCTATACCACCCTTCAACTAAATTTTAGAGCAAGTTCTCTGTCAAATTTTAAGCACTTGAACCATTATTAAAATTTCAATCTACGTAGTTTAAGGTTAACTTGTATCTTGTATGGGTCTTTCTAACAGCTTCTGTCAAAATTCTCCATAAACATGGTTAAAACATCCTCTTTGTCAACAAATAGGTTTCAACCAACCAAGCAACAAGACATCCAAGAGTCGCTCGATTCATTTAAAGACTTTAAACACCCCTTAAATGTTACTAAATAATGTTCATCATCAGTTGTAAGGAAGTGAAATATATATGTGTGTGTGTGTGTGTGTGTGTGTGTGTGTGTGTCTAACAATTGACCGACAAACACACCTTTTGCTTCTTCCCTGAACCAAAGGTTTTCCTCTGAACCTGAAGAACAGCGAGAAGCTGAGTATAAGTTTCTATGGCCTCCTTCTCTAGTTCCTGTGCAATTTGGAGTTTAGCCTTAGTTTGCAGCAATTCTCCCTGATCCCATTTTCCAGTCTGATCCAGAGCTGCATTAATGATGATTTCAGCATCAAGAAAACGTTTCTGAGCAGATAAAATTCGAGCCAACAGTATCCATCCTTTAAGGTTAACTCCGCCTTCCAATTTAAGCAAAAATTTTGCATAGTGAAGTGCCGTATCCAACTTCCTTTGCTCGGCATTTTCTAAACAAAGGTGGTAAACAATACTGGGGTTGCCCATTCTTGTCATTCTCCCAGCAATTTCCAAGGACTTGAGAGCCTCAGATTGTCTTTTAGCCCTCTCACTATCTTGTATACATGATCTAGAATTTGCCGAATGTGAGATGCCTAGCATGCAATTGGCAACACCCACCAACTGGTCGCATCTTCCATGCAAGCTCTCAATTGCCCTGCAAGCAAAAGAAACTCCGTCTTCTGCAAATTTTGAGCTCTGCCCACATATCTTTGAAGCAAATAGTAAAGCCGGTACACATGTAGGATCCTCATGACTTTTCAACATTTTTTTCCATAAATTCAGAGCAGATAATTCATCGCCTTCTCCATGGTAACAGAGAGCCAATTTATGATACCTTTCTTTCCGATTTACAACCCCAGGCAGCAATTCTTCCACTTGATTAGCTAAAGCCCTTAGTCCACCTGATATAGATAATGCATAGGAAAGGTGATCCAAAATTGATGGATCCCACTCAATTCTGTTGAGGGTAACTTTCCTTAAAAGAATTATCAAAAGAAGAATAGCTTCCTCAGTATTGTTTCTAGGTACAAAGGAACTGTCCATTTGGGATCGCAGACTTGGGGGATTTGCTTCATCTCCACTATACAGAAGAAAAATGGCAAACTCTTTTTGTATCTTAGCCGTAATTTGTGCATCAAGGTTCCATTGATATAGAAGGGCCCGACGGTAAGACAAAATAGCTTCACTGAGATGATCAGCGAGTTTCCATAATCCTGGAAGCAGCTCTACAGCCTTGTTTATTGTTTCCTGCAATTTACAGTCACCACCAATGTTTTCAGGCAAGCCTGCTGGCAATGAAGATTCAACAATGTCAAGGATAACTGTGCACGATTGAGCAGCTTCTGCAAAGATGATAAAATCATAAATCAGAAAACCATACATAATTTGTCAATTCATCAATCTCGCAAATAGTTTTTACCCTCGTTATCCAGCACCTTTTCCCTTTCCCTGTAAAACACACACACAGAGAGAGAGAGAGAGAGAGAGAGAGAGAGAGAGAGAGAGAGAGAGAGAGAGAGATGCATATATTGGAACTTCCGAAAATTAGGATAAGCAGAAGTCCATGTAACAGTTACTATCTTGTTAACTACAAACAGTAATTTGTAAGCAGTGTTAGACATCATTGAAATGCTCAGAGAATTTTCAGGTGTTGTTTATATAGATGGCTGTAGCAATCATTACCATTAATAATGGAATTACTATGCACGAAATATTGCATTTGATACTACTCAAAAAAAGACAATAATAAGTCTGATACACACCAAATAATCTTTATAAATCTAAATAATTCAAATTATTTAGGTGATTACAATAAAGGAAAAAGGAGAAGATAACAAAAATCTAAAACTGCATGAATCCATAAGATACTGTTGAGACGAATATTAAATTTGTCCCCTCTCTAAGATCTTAAACTTTTAAATAAGGTGATTCTATTTGAAGATAACAAAAGGACGATTCACCAATTAGAACACGAGCTACCTTTATACCTCCCAAGTGCTTGTAATGATTTTGATTTTAGAAACATTGCTTCAAACAGCAAGCTAACAGCATGAATTGACATTGGTGGTGTTGCAAACTTTTGTGACCGCCTCTTACGAGTTTCTTCTCTTATAGAAAGCGCAATTTTCACCTTTGGAGTCACTGCAGCAATGTCTATCCCTTCAAACACGTGTAAGGCCGCTTCTAAGTTCCCTTTCTGATACTCATACCTTCCTAACAGCGCTCTGGCCTCCTGGAATGATGATTTCTTAGTCATAGTTATAGTAAACAAACAAGTTACCATTTTTTTGCAGCACAAATTCTTAAGGCATGTTTGCTTATGCTTAAAAGTAAGTCAAACATACTTTTAAATTACTTATTTGACAAGCATGATTTTTACAGACGACGCTTACTTTGCTAGAAAATCTTAACTTCATTTCTAGAAAAATTTTAAGCACAGCAAAACATGCTCTCACTCAAAGACTCAGCTAGCCAAGATACTGGTATTTTAACTCTGATGATAGAACAGATTAGTAAAAAACAGCATTCGATATATGGATGAGCAAGAAAAGCAAAATCAAATTGAAATGAGTGAAAATTCAACCAAAGATACGGATAAAAGAAACATCAAAAGGATGTTAGCATGAGAAGAATTAGAGAAACAACCTCATAATTTAAAGAACCACTTTCTCGCAATGATGATTCAGCTTCTTCAATATTGCCAGTTTCAGGTTTCCGTTCAACTTCTCCTGCTTGAGATGAATAAACACTGTGTGTATAATCCTTGGTTGCAAGAGATTCAGAAGAAGGGACCATTTCTTCTCCAAGTAACTGTTCCCTTGAGCAAAGACACTGCATTATCTTTCCCAACTTAACACTAATCCGATCCCTCCTCCTTTCTTTAATACGGTTCTCATTCCTCATACTGTTTCAGCCCTCCCGCAAATCTTCATAACCATAAGAGAGATAATTAAAAATAATAACATGCAGTCATATTTACAAGCATCCCATAAAGTTTCTTACAATCAGTGCACTATAGTTAGAATTGCAAATAACTACACCTCAAAATACAGAAAGTTCGCTTGTGTTAGCTACTAGTGATATGTTTCATAAGGGGACAAGTCAATACTGGACAGAATAAACAAGAAGAAAAAAGCTACAATCTTGTCCATTTCTGTAGTACACCTGCATACCATTCATATACTAGGACTTATTTTTCCAGCAATCATACAAGTAAACAAATCCCAAAAAAGAATTGAGAAATGGGAACTTTAAACCCAATACCAGACTTCAAAATTTCGAGTTCTTGTTAACTGTCTTATGAGTTATGACCCATTTCAGAATTCAACTTATATCATACTACCAAGTGATCTTCAAAATCACAATCCAAAACTCCCAGACCCAAAAAAAAAATCAAGATTCTTCAAATTAAGAAATTTTCATGTTTAAATTGTTTGATTCAAATTAAATAATCCATTAAAGCAAACATAATTAAATACCAATTAAAAGAGAAAAACATATACACATATTTACCTCTCAATGTCGGAATAACAATACAGAAAGCGGATTCTCGAAGCACACAGAACATCAACACCAACCCACATCTCGTCTTATAACCGATCAAAAATTCCAATCTTCAAAGAAGATAAAATAAAATACTTCGATCAAACAAGATTCTCAAAAAGTTTCAAGAACCTTTTATTTTATTTTCCTATTTCTTTTGTTCAAAGAATCGAATTTTGAACAGAGGCGTTAGAAAGAAGACTTGATTTACTAAAAAGGGGCAGAAGTAATAGAAAAATCAGGAATTGAGAATATTCAATTCTGTTAAATATTGGTGATGGGGATTTGGGAAACGAAAATTCTCTAGAGTCAAATTTGTATTTTTTTTTTTTTTTTAAGGGTTCTAAGCTAAAGCACGTACCACATGGATAAGCTTCCATTTCATGAATCTGTGCTGTCTGCTTTTGATGGTTACTAATTCGATGCTGACAAAAAAAAATTCAATGAAAATTGAAAAATTATGAATTCGTGTTATTAAAATTAATTATTAATTTTAATTTTAATTAAAAATTTAATTTTAACTTCCATCAAATAATGACATAAATTGTCAAGGTCAAATTTTACATTTCAAATAACTTTAAAATCGTATTTTCGTGCAAGATTAATTGGATCCCAAATAACACAAGAGTCTTTACGAGTTTTTGGTATATCTCTTACTTATGGTGTCGCACATAACATGACAACAAAATTTTTAGATCGTGTTTTGAGTGAAATCAAGGTTTAGAATTCAAATAATATGAAAAGTTATATTATTCCATTCTTATTATCATCGTCCGAGTAAACTTAAGATTGAAGTGCATTTCCCAGTGCACCACCTTTTGCTTATTACGGTTTGGTTTACCTGTGTATTTGTCAAGATTTTTATGAATTTTTCATCTTGTACTATTTTTCTATTAAAATGTACTGAATTTCCTTCTTTTTTTTTTTTTTTTGGATTACGTCTCATTACTGACACCCCCACATGTCCTGTCCTGAGCCTTGGTGAAGAAGGTAAATCGCAGATTATGCCTTCAAGAGTATATGATAGAAGACTGTTTGTACACTTGCACTTACTCAGTAATCAAATTCATATTTCAGGATTCGAATTCTTGACGCGATAATCTCCAGTAAAGTTGAATTTCTCCACTTTTCTTTTTTATCACTTGGAGATGTGCCTTGTGAGCAAATTTTCTTTTGTTTAATTGAACAACTCATGGGTAATCTAGATTCTAGTTTCTTTGCCCGGCTTCCAAGATTTAGATGGATATATATTAGTAGAACTACGACAAAAAAATGCTTCAGGTCTAACCTCAAACCTTTTTCCTTTAAAAATAACTAATAAATACGTGTGGACTGTGAAAGTCCCATGCAACACCTAACATTTGAGGGTTACATATTTCATCATATGTATTTATAGCACATTTAATATTTTAGAAATGACGATATTCAATACAGTTGATGAAGAAAAATATGATTAAATTTTGATTTATTGTTATATACAATGTTGTTTAATGTCACATAATATATATATATATATATATATATATATATATATAATTCGTTCTTAGCTCATCTTAGAAAGAATCTAAGGAGAACTACTAGGTGATGTTAGATATAATGAGCACTAGTGGTCATTTTATGTTAAGCACCGATGACACATCATACAAATTTATTGGTAGATAAATTTATAATGGGTTTAGCATTTGAACTAATTTTAAAATTCACTATTGAATTTATATGACACGTCACATGTATTTATCATGAGATGGGTACAGATGCTCATTAGATCATGAGGAAATTACAAAATTTCAAGTGTTTACAGATTAAAATTCAAAAATTAGGGACCAAATTTTATTATTCACAAATCAGGTATTATTAAATATATCCATCATTTTCAGACCCCAATTTCAAATCCATTTCCATTTTCTCGTCTCTCTTCTCTTCTCGCTGATCTCTCTTTTATCTAAATAGTAGCGGTGCTGGCCTTGATATGAGTGGCACTTTTAGATTGTCACAACGATTTGAGCCCGCAGCCATGATTTTTGGGGGGTTCTTCAAGCGTATTTTTTTAGGCCATGTTTTTGGGGATTTTGGGGTGTGTTTTGTTGGTGGTCGTGGTGCTGGTTGTGGCGATGAGGTTATTGTGGTGATTGTGGAGCCGATTTTGGGTGGTGTTGCGCGAGACATGAGCGCTGGTGCTATAGCAGTGGTGATGTTTCTGGTGTGCCGGCAACTTTTTGGGTGGGGATGCCGCGATGAAGCTGCTCACCGCCTCTGATAGCCACTTTGCGCAGTAGCGCTTCGTTGTGAGCGTCGTTGCACAGTGGTGCTCGCAACGCCAACGCCGCTACTTTGCATTCTCTATGTGGGTGGTGGTGAGGTGATGCTGGTGGTGGGGTTGTGACAGTGGTGGAGGTAGCGATAGTGACTGGATGGGACTAAAGTGTTTGTGACCAACTATTTGGTCGATTTGTGCCCAGTTATTGGTGGTTCGGGATATATGTGACCGATTATTTAGTTATCTGTGACCAACTATTCATCTGTGACCTAAACATTTGATAATATGTGATTGAAAAAGAAATTGTGACAAACTAATTTGAAAATATGTGACAAAAAAAAACTGTAACCTATAATTTATGACATCGAAATAAATTGTGACTTGTAAAAAAAATTATTTATGACTTCGAATAATTTGATAATATGTGACCAATAAATAAATTGTGACTTTAATTATGTATCTATGACCATTAATTGTATAACTGACTCTATTATATTTAATTAATAATGATTTTTTAATTAATTATATATATACCTGAATTTTGAATTTTTAAACTAAGTACTTGATTTGTAAATTGGTGTAAACTATATACCTAACATATGAATTTTTCCCTTAGATCATTTCTGTATATATAGATTTTTGAAAGAAAGATCTCCATTAAGAGTTGGAACAAAGAGTTAAACATAAGTAAATTGATTGTGTTACCTTTTGGATTTGGCCCAACCTAGACCCAGTAACATTTGGGCTGGGCTGCTCAACCCGAATATTTTTCTAGCTCACTATGCAAAAAAAATTCAACATCAGCAACAACTACATCAAATTGAACGGTATTCGACTATATCATATTTATTTTTTATTATTCGACAATATCATATTTATTTTTTAATATTATTTAATCTTATCAAGTTTAATGTAACTTTTTACACCATGGGAACTTGTGTTGTGTGGACAAAGGATAATGACTCTTTGACAATACTTTTGAAAAGTCAAGAATTACTTCTGAAATTAAAAAACAACTTTTGAATTTATTTGAATAATTTTTTGAAAATATTTTGTTTATATATAAGAGTTTAGAAAGAAAGTTGGTTTAAAATAATTTTCTTTAAAAACTTTTCTACAAAAAGTAGAAGCAAAACAGAATCATTGTCAAACGGTTCCCTAAGTCATGACCAGAATGAGAAAAGCAAGGTGTTTAAGGAAAGATGAATTATTAATTTTTAGGTACCTAAATTATACTTTGGGAAAAATGTACCATGTTCTCTAACTTTGCTAGCAATTTGATTCTCAATCTAATTTCTTTGATGGTATGTTCCTAACGTTTTCAACTTTAAAGTATTGTTGGTTCCTATTTGAGTTAAATTAATACTAATAGACATCTCACTCTTTCATTCTCAAGAATGATTATGTTATTATTAAACAAATATACAACACGCAAAGAAATAGTACGTGTATCACACGTGAAATTGTATTATGTGAACTGATCTTAGTTTTGTGTATAGATTGTCACCTAATGAAATATTTCTCGGATTTGTGGGCCTATTTTTATTGAGCATGAAATAGACTTAATCAAAATGTCTGGACCATATATTTATAATGATTTGTGTATGTTTTGTAAAGTTTTTTGTATATTATAAATCGCATGTTATGTGAAATGTGTGAATAAAAGTTGTAGATTCTAATGAATGTGTGAATAAAAATGGCATTTGATCAACTTATAAGTTAGAAAAAATTGTACCAAAATATTCGTTTGGAATATAATATCCGGGTGCATTAAGTTTATACAAGCAATTCGATTTGATTAAAATTTAAATGATTTGAAAATTCATATACTCAAACGAATCTCCATCTTCCATGGGCATAATAAGTTTAATAACCAATATGTAAGAATATGAGTTATTCTTCTTAACTTTTAGATAAAATCACAAATTTTAATACGACCAATTACATAAAAACTAGTGTACTTTAATACGCAAATTTTGAAGTTATTAGGATACCAAATTTGCAGTCCCATGTTGCTTGTCATAGAATAGGGGTGGGGACGAGGAACACGATCCCCTTATTTTGAGATTTTTTTATTTTCTTAAATTTAAATAATATTTAAAAAATAAATATATGAGTAAATGAAAATTTTGATAATAATATCTCATTGGTCACGAGTTATTAATTAATCACATATTCACAAACAAAATTTATCTATAGATAATATATACACAAAATTAATATCAACTAATAAAATACATTTGTGTCAACTAATAACGATATATTTGTGTGCTCGTAATTCACATTAATATTTTTTTTTTTTTTTTTTTTTTTTTTGTATTATAATACATACCCGTTTGATAGAGATTTTAATTGAAAATATAGCCGTTATGTTTGATTTTCATCTCACACATGGGATCCACTAATATGGTAAGCAGTAAAAAGTTAGAGACGATATTTTCAAACAAAATCGATCGAGAATCAAAATTCTATAAACGGTAGAAATTATTAGTGTAACTTTTTTAATTAATAGAATTTACCTAAAAAAAATAATAATGAATTATTTAAATATAATTAAAAATGATTAATTTTGTGGGGTTCATAAAACTCCACAAAAGAAAAGCAAACCACAGACCTGTTGATTTCGTAATCACTTTAGGACAATGCTATATGGCCAGGGTCAATGAGCAACTCAAAAATAGGGATTTGAAAATGCTGATGTGGCAGAGTTAAAAAGACATAAATATCCTTCCTCTATTCTTTTAGTTAACAAAATGTTCTAGTTTCTTAATATAGGATAATTTAAGTTTATTTTTCTTAATAAATAGAAAAACCAATTATGCTCGAATTTAGAAATTTATTAACTTACTAAAATATTAATTTCTAAATTAATTTAAACTATATAATTAATTAAAGATAAATGCACAGATATGTTTCTAATAATATTTAGAAAATAATTAAGTACAATATAAAAATTGCAGAAAATAAAGGATAACTAAAATTTCATAATTAGCAGGATTGCAAACATTAATACAAATAATTAACATAAATAAGAAAGATCTTACAGTATTGAAACAGAAGGTAAATGCAGAGTAATATCAATGAGATTTCCCTCAAACTTGCATCCATATGTTTGTATACTCAGATATAAGTGATCGGTGTTATTTGAATTTAAGAAAGTGGGTTATGATCCAACACGACTTCCGCACACTCATTGGTTTTCTCTCTGACTCTTTTGCATATCTCACAGTGGATCTCACGGAATCACAGTTTTCCTTTCAACTCCTTGTTAAAACATCACCATGAATGGTAACAGGGTTCTAATGGCTTTCTCAAACAACGCCAAAAACTCCTACAAATTGAAACATGGCAAAAGATACTTGCACAAATCCTCAAGGTTTTTACCGTTGGAGTATAAGTAAGATAAGAGTTTTTGAGAAAATAATAAGGATGAAAAAGAAATGTTTTGAAACAACTTTGATTTCATAAACACATCACACTAATATCTCTTACATAAGAGTACACATACATATTTCAGCTACACTCTTGGTACTTTCTCTAAGGAAATTAGAACTCCATAGAGATTACTTTATTACACTTTTCACTGAAGAAAGACTGAAAATGTTTACAAGATATGAGAAACTGGGTAGAGAGATATTATTTTTACTTAAGACTTGAATGCCTTCTTCTGAGAATTCGTTTTCCATTTATAGACTTCAAAAAGCTTCTACAATTATCCTTCATTATTGTTGCTTTAATTGTGTAGGGTCCTGAGAATAAAGTTCTTTTGTCTGGATCCTTTGAGAATTTTACTGTGGCATAAAGTTCTTTTGTCATAACATGAAAATTATTGGGGTAAACCCACAGTTTTTCTTTACCAGAATCTTTCTGATAAAGTAGTTATAAAGGGGTCCCTTCTACTTTTCCATATGTGACTCAAACCACTCATCCGAAAATTCATCTGGATCTAGAGAAATTGGTGAGATGTCACCTTCAGTGCAACAGCATTTGCACTTATGTTTTGGATAACGCCAAAATTGTTTACACGGCTCTTCTCTGGTCTCCTGTGTCCCACTAACTAGTCCTTCAAAGATATGATCACTCAATATGTCGAGATAGTGCCAATCTTCTTGTTTAGTGGCTGCCACAGCTTTACTGTAGATCATGTGGTTTTGTGACTCGTACACCCATATGTTTTGTGTTTCTTCAATAATTTTTTGGATATGCTCAAACTGCTCCTTGTATCCCTTGGCTCTACGAAAAGTTATCATCTTGATTATATCTTCTGGTGTGGATTCGATAACTTCACTCTTTTCAGGCTAGAGATGTTTGGTAGTAGTAGCCATTCTGATGACATGGCTTGCTGGAAGCATCCTATACCAGAACTTGCAGTGAAAAATCTGATATAAATGTTCTTATGTCTAAGAACTTGACAATATCTTTCAATAGCACAGACTACATCTTTTGGTAGCATAGAAATTTCTTTTAAGGATTCTGATGGGTAAATACAGAGTATATTTCTCATTTCATACAGAGCACGAACCCAATAAACTGGAGCTCCTAGATAGATATTAACTTTGTTATATGTTCCATGCGTTAGAGTTTTCATCCATCCTCCAATACTAGTATACCAGCAGCAGGCAAGATTGAACAATATGTATGCCAGAATAAAATCGTTTTTATTTTTGATATCCATAACACCAGGAGTGTTACAGGCCTTGATAATATTTGAGCGATTAAGTTCTGGTATAGAGATACTTTCCTTCGTAAGTTTTTTCTCCTGTGAGGGAGACGAAGTAGTATACTCTTTGACGGATAGTTTATGAAGTTTTAATGCTTCTTGTTCAATATTGGCGTTAGAGCCTTCAGATTTATTTGCACTAGGGCCTTCAGATAATACAGCCATGTTGGCCTTTTCCGATATTGGCTTAGCAACAGCCATCTCCATCATCGCTATCTTGGATTCTATTGCAGCAACTTTCACACTCATCTTGAATTTCAATGTTTCGAGTTCCTTCTTGATTTGCTCCATTCCTGGTTAAGAAATCAGGAATAAAATTGTATTTCCCTTTAATATGGACAATATCAAAATTAAATGGCGCAAACCACATTTGCATTCTAATAAGTAGCCTTTCAGCTGCACTTGTTCCAAGTTTATTAATTAACAATGGTTTTACCTGAGTATTATCCGTTCTAATAAGAAACCTTTTAGGTAACAAATAAGGTTCAAATTTTGCTACTCCTCTTGACAGCTAAGCATTCTTTTCGATTAATATCATATCTAGTTTCTGCATCCTTAAAAACACCTGAAGTATAAGCAACAAGTTCTTCTGGGCATTTACACAATGGATTACAAATAAATTCTCTATGATTATCTTTTCTTTTGAGGATTGTTCCCCAATGTAATAGAGATGTATCAGTTTCTAAAATAAAGAAATCGTCATCATTAGGAATATTTAATTCAGGTAGATTTTCACATACTTTCTTTATTTTGTTTATCATTTCGATATTTTCTTCTGTCCATTCCCAATCAACACCCTTTCTAAATTTTTTGGTAAAGTGGACTTTGTATTTAGAGCAATTTTTGATAAATTTTTCAGAGTAATTTAATAATTCAATAAAACTTTGCAACTCTTTTTTATCTTTAATTACTTCTGAAAATTCGATAATCTTCTTACCAATATGAGGTTGTTGAAATATTTTTTCTTCTGTAAAAATATATCCTAAAAATTCGATTTCAATTTTAGTTATTTCTGCTTTTCTTTCAGATAGGGTTAAACCATATTTTTTGGCAATATAATTGAACTTCTTAAGGTGTTCGATATATTCTTTTAGATTTTTACTATGGATAAGGATATCATATACATAAGCAATGCAGAAAATTTGTATAGGTCTGATGATCTTATCCATTCTTTGTTGAAATATAGCAGGAGCATTCATTAATCCAAATGACATAACATTCCACTCGAATTGTCCTAATGGATTAGGGGTTGTAAAACTAGTTAAAGGTTTAGATGCTTCGTCTAATTTTATTTGCCAATATCCTGATTTACAATCAAATTTAGAGTATATTTTACTTCTTTGTATTTGTTTTATTAACAAATCTTTTATTGGTAATTTATAGCTATTAGGTATAGTTATAGAATTTAGGTCTCTATAATCAATTATCATTCTAGCTTTTCCTCTTTTAATTTCATTATGGTTTCTAACCATAACTGCAGGACTACTATATGGACTACTTGATTCTCTTATCACTCCTAATTCTAAGAGTTCTTTAATTTGTATTTTAAATTATTTTTTATCTTCTTCGCTATACGGAAATTGTTTTCCAGATATCTTAGTATCTGGACTTTTTAGTTCAATGGTTGCAATAGGTTTATTTTTGTCCCAATTGGCTAATGGATGTTCATGATAACATTTTTTTAATTCTAGTTTAATTTTTTCTAACTCTTCTTCTAAATTGTCAATTCTTAATACAGAGATTTTTTTTATGATTGATTTCGGTATAATATTCACCACGATTACCTACAGAACTCTGATATCTAAGCTTATGGTGTATTAGTTGATGTGCAATTTCAATGACTTTATAAATTTTTGGTGTTTTAATTTTGTGATTGCAAGGTATAGTGAATTCAAAACTATCTTTATATTGCGTAAATGGGCTATATGTATAAAGAAAATTTTCTCCTGAAAGGATATCACATCCAATTTTATCGGTTGCATATATTTTAGGAATAAAACATTCTCTATTTCCTATAACTATAGGAGCATTTTCTATAAAATCTCTATAGATTTCAACAATATCACTGGCAGTTTGGCCATAAGTAGTTTTCTTATAGTCTCTTTTATAATAATGTTCAGGAAATACATTTCTTTTACATAGGCAAATTTCAGATCCAGTATCAAGTATAGTATGAAATTTTATCATACAATAGTCTGGTAAATTGAGAGTTATCTCAATATATGGACTAAGTATACTAGTTTTGATTGATCTAATTCCTTGTATCATATAAATTGGTTCTTTGGTTTTATTAACCCTAAGAAGTGTTTTCTGTTTATTTTCTATAGTTATTTGTAGGGTATTTTTCTGGATAACATATGGTGATACCTTTTCAAGGAAATTCATTCCAGGTAATATTAGGTTAGTATCTTTTCCTTTCCTATAATCTTTATGGATTTTAAGATTTAATTTAAATTGTTTTCCTTCTATATTAGTAAAATTTAGTTCAAGATTAACAAATGTTTTGATTTCATATTTAATTCCATGATAATCTGTAAGAGTTATTCCTTGTGATAGGTTTTCTTCAGATAAATTATCAACTAAGTATGCTCTTATATGGCTGGTACTAGCTCCTGTATTGACAAGAGCTATGATTTCTTAGTAGTTATTTTTATTATTGATATATTCTGTTAAGATAAAGAAGTTATCTTCCTCACACTTTCTTAGATCAATATCAATACTAATTCTAGGTAATGTTGAGTAGTTTCTACTTGTAGATGGTCTACTAGAACTTACGAGTTCTCTAGTACTGATACATCTTTCTATTCTTCTATTAGGCATTCTAACTACAAGTTGTCCAGAGTTACTCAAAGTGGCTAATCCTTGATTTCCTACATTACTGTCTATTCTTCTAGCTCGTTGATGAAAATCAAGCAATATGTGATGAGATCCCGGTTGGGGGAATCGTATGGAACTCGCGGAATGAATTCGAAAACGCCGGGAAAGCCCAGATTCAGGTTTGTAGACGATAGGATCTTGACCCGAGCCTCACGACTCAAGAACTTAAGGTATATTAACCTTAAACCCGTTGAAGTGCAGAAACTAGAACCCCGATTTGCGAACGCCACAAAGGTAGTCCAATCCTTTGATAAGTTCTGTTGTCGAAAGCCACAAATATTAACACGAAATATTTGATAAGTTCATTTTTCATGGAAGATCCATTGAAGAGAAAACTCAACTTTTATTATCATTCAAAACTTTACTTACAATGAAATAGAATTCCTATTTATATGGAAAACTATGGAAAACCCTAAAAGCACAAAATATCAAGAGTCCAAAAATAATAAAACTTGCCAAAATAAGAAATATAATGACATATGGAAATTCGCGAAAAATATAAAATTGAACTCGAAAATACTCTATGCGGCCGCATAGAGTATTTCTATACGGTCGCATAGAAATAAACCCTGCCTCTTCTACGCTCTCTGTCTATTGAATGCGGTCGCATTTCCTGGGAACCATGCGGCCGCATGGTTCTTCATTTTGGCTCCGAGTTCGGCTTCTTGATTCGAGCACCTTCCAACCCCTTTCGGCCTTCGACCCCAACATCAAACTTGTTCCTTGACATGTTGTCTTCAATATTATAGACTCCGTTGCTTGAACATATAAATGTATGACTTTTATCAACTCTTTGAAGTCTCGACTTGGCTTTACTCTCCCTCTAACATGCCTCGGGTTCTTGATAGTTTTCGGCGCATCCTGGATCACATCATCCCCTCTCTCTTAGAAAGGATTCGTCCTCGAATCCATTCCTTGCGATCGTGTAGGAGAGAACCAACCTGCTACCCAGCTCATCACTGCACCACCTGGATCAAATGGAAATTTCTTCATTCCATAGCATAAGATTAATACACGGTGCCCACCCTTCTCGCAGATATGATTGTATTGCAGCACAACCTTAATCATCCATTGTTGTTGCATGAACTCACACGTACAATGTACAGCCTGAAGGAAAGACTTAAGCAAAACACAGTTGAAACTGTTAGTTCCAAAAACAAAATATGGGTCCTCGTACTCATGATGTATCGTCTCCACCACATCATGCTTAACGATGAAACTTTGCTCTGCACTCCCCACAATATTTTCAACCATTTGCTCAACACACTCTTCTAGTGTCTCACCCTCATACTGAACAACCTCACATATTTTCTCCTCAATGTCAACTGCATTTTTCAATTCATCATCCTCCAGCTCGACCTTCCTATCTCTAGGTCCCTCTTGCAATTCAACCACGTCGCTCTCTTTCAATATGGTCATCTCACTCTCTTGCTTTTCCCTTTCCACTTCACCCCTCACTTTACATTGGTCTGCATGAGACTGTACTAGTGTCAAACCCACCAGAGTGAAGTGTTTCCCATCCTGAAGAAACCTATACGTGTTCCTCCCCATATCATACATAGCCTTCCTCCCATGTCTCCAAGGTTTCCCAAACAAAATATGAAAGGATTTTAATGGGACTACATCACACCACACCTTATCACTATATCCCCCAATGGTGACATTCACTAAAGCCTGTTTGATCACATTTACCTTCCCACACTCCTTCAACCAAATCAACCGATAAGGCCTAAAATGTTGTTTTAAAGGTAATCCCAATTTTTTCACCATAGTAATACTGACCAAATTAAATATATGCTCCTTATCAATGGCCAAACTGCACACCGTATCGCCCACAAAGCACCGGGTTTGAAAAACAAGTCCCCAATCATAATACATCCTTAACGTAGGCGTAATAAATAAAATAAAATAAAATAAACTCAAGAAAAGAATTGGATGAGTGAGAATTTAATTCAAGAAAGTGGTTCTTGAATTTGGATTGGATTGAACACAATGAATTTTGGAATAAGGATAGATGATAGAATATTGGACAATTCCCACAAAATAAAAAAAAGAAATTTTTTTTTTAAATTTCCGACGTGAACAGTACGGACGTGAACAGTAATTTTTTTTTTTTTTTTTTACAAAACTCGAAAATTCGACTACGAGAAAGATAAAAAAAACGGAAGTTGATTTAGACTCAAATTGAGCACAAAAACAACTTTTGACTCTTTTTTTGAATTTTTTTGGATCTAAAACTCATAATATTTACTGGACACATGAATACGAAGAACACAAAAAGACTCAAAAAAAAAATAAAAAAAATAAACGATATAACCTGAATCTAGAACCAGCTCTGATACCACTTGATGAGATCCCGGTTGGGGGAATCGTATGGAACTCGCGGAATGAATTCGAAAACGCCGGGAAAGCCCAGATTCAGGTTTGTAGACGATAGAATCTTGACCCGAGCCTCACGACTCAAGAACTTAAGGTATATTAACCTTAAACCCGTTGAAGTGCAGAAACTAGAACCCCGATTTGCGAACGCCACAAAGGTAGTCCAATCCTTTGATAAGTTCTGTTGTCGAACGCCACAAATATTAACACGAAATATTTGATAAGTTCATTTTTCATGGAAGATCCATTGAAGAGAAAACTCAACTTTTATTATCATTCAAAACTTTACTTACAATGAAATAGAATTCCTATTTATATGGAAACTATGGAAAACCCTAAAAGCACAAAATATCAAGAGTCCAAAAATAATAAAACTTGCCAAAATAAGAAATATAATGACATATGGAAATTCGCGAAAAATATAAAATTGAACTCGAAAATACTCTATGCGGCCGCATAGAGTATTTCTATACGGTCGCATAGAAATAAACCCTGCCTCTTCTACGCTCTCTGTCTATTGAATGCGGTCGCATTTCCTGGGAACCATGCGGCCGCATGGTTCTTCATTTTGGCTCCGAGTTCGGCTTCTTGATTCGAGCACCTTCCAACTCCTTTCGGCCTTCGACCCCAACATCAAACTTGTTCCTTGACATGTTGTCTTCAATATTATAGACTCCGTTGCTTGAACATATAAATGTATGACTTTTATCAACTCTTTGAAGTCTCGACTTGGCTTTACTCTCCCTCTAACATGCCTCGGGTTCTTGATAGTTTTCGGCGCATCCTGGATCACATCAATATGTCTTGTGGTAAGGAAATATTATTATCACTTAACATTCTTGGGGGAGTAAATTGTGCTAGGTTTCTAAAGTCTTCATGAATTTTTATAAATTCCCCTGAAATTTTATTGATTTCCTTTTGGTGTGTAGTAGTAAAAGCATATAAGGCTTTACAATGTAAAGTTACAGCTTTACTCCTTGGTGGCATCATTAATCTATCAATTTTGTGATATAAATTTAGTTTTAGACTTAAGTTTTCATCTGATAAAGACATGGCAAATCCAGGTCTTATAGTAAATATAATTTTCTTATAAACGAGATTTCCAGAGACCATTCCTAATATAGTATCCATAGGATCATGAAGTATTCTATTATCCATCAAGTATATCTGTATAGGAATATCCATTCCTTCTCTAAAATATCCTTTGATCATAATTTGGATCTCTCCAATAACAATATTCTTTAATCTATCTCTAGTAAATTTTTTAATATTTGCTAATTCTCTATTAACTCATTCTCTTGTTATAAGAGGTATGGTAGTATTACCTTTAAAGGCGTTAAAAACGGATTAAAAGAAGAAAAAGACAAAATATAAGTAGAAGGGTAAAATGAACAAAATAGCCAGAGAATCTTTTCTGCATTTCTGGATTTAGTGAATAGTTCTGACAGAATAGATTAATCCATCACTTTATCATCCGCTTTTCCTTCCTCTGTAATTTTTGCAAACTTCAGGTGACCTGTTGATTTCGTAATCACTTTAACATCCGCTTTTCCTTCCTCTGTAATTTTTGCAAACTTTAGGTGCAAATTATCATATCCTTCATTCTATAAAGGGTAACTGCAAAATTTAATTACTACACCACATATAATTACATTATAATTAAAATATAATTTCAATAAATACACCACGATCAATTTACAATTATACTCTTAAAAAAAACCCTAACACAATAAAAATAAAGAACGAAAAATAAATGTATGTTGTATACATTCTTCCAGTATTGATAAAACGATAATCTTAATAGTCCCGGGGAAGGAGACTACTCCGAACGAAGGAAAAATAATTGATAATTTTAATCAAGTGCCTTTAAAATCAAAAAATACAAACTGTAAACTCAGCTGTTCGTTCTCACTCTTCTTATCGCTCTACCACTTCCTTATTCATCACTTTCTCTCTCTTCTTTTCTATATTGCAACTCTTCTTTGTCTAAAAGAAGAATAAACAACGATTTTGCCCCTCTCTATATCTTCACACACCAATTGTGTGTCTGCATAAAACTTTTTCTTCGGAAAACTTCTTTGATGCCAATAGAAGAAAAAAAAGAAATTAAATTTATGTTTGTTGTGTGATTAATTAAAACTATATTAAACTCCTAATTAATAATTTTTCTTAAGTCTATTTAAGAAAATAAGAAATATTTTAAAAATGGTGGTGCACTTAATAAATTTTGTGTTGATAATATAATTACCCTTTATCCAATTTCGAAAACCTGTTCTTAATTTTAAAATTTCTGCCTGATTTAATTTATGGCATATTTTTCCATTTGTTAGATTATAATATAGTACTTTTTTCTACCTCTTAACAAAAATAAAAAAACTATTCGATGGCATGTAATCTAGACACGATAAATAATCTATATCTTTTTATGTAGTCGATTTGAATCGTTGTCATTACCTCTAACTTTTCATTTATGAACTTTCATGACTTATATCGAAGAAAGATGACTAGACTTAATACCTAACCCTTGTTTGATCCTCGTTTTTTTCCAAAATACATTTTTATCTCTATTTTTGTAACCACACATTATTCAATAAAATAATATTACACGTAAATTCAAAACTTCTTGTTATTTTTTAACCACATATTCTCAATCAATCTATTATTTAAAAATGTTTTTTTAGAAAACAATGTGGCTCAAACAAGCCCTAAGTCTGAATTATCAGAGCTCCCTTTAAATTTTTAAAAAATATGATTACATTTAAACCTTTCTTTTTTTTTTTTTTTTAAAAAAAAAAAGTTGGTGACTGAAAATGAAACTATGTAAAAAGTTAGGAAACCTCTGTTCATACATTCTTTGTGTATGAACATTCTTTGCGTAGTTGAGCAAAATAGTGGTATTGGTGAAATTTTATTCGCGGTAATTATAGTGAATGTAATTCAATCGGGTAACTTTACTTCAATTTGTTCAACTGGATAGTACTCTTTAATTTGATTTTAATTTGGTTTCAATAGGATACTTACACTTTAATTTGATTTCAATTAAGGTAAATCTATTCAATTCCACTAGCAATAAACGATGATCATCGTTTATCACACGCAATCGTTAGTTGTGATGTGAAACAAATATAATTTTATTAAAATAAATGACGAAACTAATTTTTTGATTGCTATATTATCAATTCCCTCAGTCCAAGTGACGGAATTAAAACGGAGTTACATAATTAAAATTAAATTAATATATAATTACCCGATTAATATAGTTAAAGTTCAATTACTTAATTGAAATAGAGTGAAAGTATAAATATCATATATAGAATTTACCCATGATCACGGTGTGGTGGTAGTGCAGTTTGATGGAGACGTTTTTAGAGAAACAATACAAACAAAATTGAATAATGCTAAACAAACATAGTCGTTGACATGACGGTTGACACCCCCTTCACATGGGTGTGTAGGTCCCACGTGAATAAAATAATATTTTCCCTCCATGTGTGTGGTATCTGTCAGCCGTTATGTCAACGACTATGTTCGTGTAGCATTTCTCAACGAAATTAGTACAAACCTATATAATCAATCACGACATTTGAGAGATCGTGCCTCGTTTAAGAAAAACGGCCCCTCTACATAAGTTTTTTTAATATGTACCAAAAAAACAATGTTTAACTTACGCAAGTACAAATTAACATATGTACAGCCATCTTAACATTCTTAACACAATTCTTATAATCATTAAGTAGGTTAGAATAATACCGGTATCAAGTGCTTGTTTGATAAAATTTTATAATTTTACAACTTGTCAAACTTTAATATTAATCATACATTTCATTAAATTCATGACTTCTATCAATTTTTCAAATCGATTTCATAATCTTTTATCAAAATTTATTAAAATTTTATCTAAACCCATTTATAAATTTAGAACATCTTAAAATATACGTACAATAGTAAATATTTGTTCATTGTAGGGTGGGCCAAAGGCTCAAGATAATTTGTCACGCACCTATGTTCATTTCTTATTTACAGATTTTTTTCTCAAACTAACGAGCCCCATTACCCCCGCGGGCCATAGCTCTCTCTGTTTCTCTCTAACTAAAGTTTAAAAATACGGATTAATTTCACAAACGGTCACTGAACTTACTTAAAAATTACAAAACGATCACTGAAGTTTAGAGGACTTTTACTAATGGTCACTGAAGTTTAGACAATTATTGGAAGATTATTAAACTGAAGTTTTTAACCCCGAAAAATTTATATTTCTTTATTATCCAGTTCAACATATGGTATATAATAGACATAAATTTGTTGAGTCAAATTTTATCACCATCGATTTATGAAAATGGTACATATAAATTATTTATGTATATGAAAAACATTTATAATTGTAAAAAATTTAAACGTGATATACATCCGATGATTGGATGAAAGACACATAAAAGAGTCATTTATTGGGAGTTTTTAAATAGTTATAAATTTTTTAAAGCATTTTTTTATATACATAATAATTTATATGTACAATTTTCATAAATCGATGGTGATAAAATTTGACTCAACAAATTTATGTCTATTATGTACCATATGTTGTTGAACTGCATAATAAAGAAATATAATTTTTTTTTGGGGTTAAAAATTTTAGTTTAATAATCTTCCAACAACTATCTAAACTTCAGTGATCATTAGTGAAAGCGTTCTAATCTTCAGTGATTGTTTCTGCAAGTTTGTAATTTTAGTGATCGTTTTGTAATTTTTGGGTAAATTTAATGATTGTTTTATAATTTTTAGATAAATTCAGTGATCGTTTGAAAATTAACCCTTAAAAATACATCCAAATACGTTTAGGGTCAGTTTGATTACAATGGTGGAAAATGGATAGAAAGAAATTGGATTCCAGGAAATTGAATTGCTTGGAATTGTTTTACCGGAAATTGAATTAAAGGTGTTTGATTGGTATAATTTTTCACTTTTCTATTATAATACGTTTGATTTTGTTTTTCATGCAAATTATCAATTAAATGGATAATTTTTTTTACCATTTGGGACAAAATATGTTTAGATTGCCAAAAAAAAAAAAAAAAAATTATTTTTTTATTTTTATGTTTGGCTTTGTTTTACATGGAATTTGTCAATTAAATGGATAAATTTTTTTTACACTTTATCTTAGAATTTGTTTCTATTGTTAAAAAAAAAAAAAAAAGGTGGAAACCAATTCTCACCATATAGCAAGGAATTGAATTTTACGGAATCACGCTTCAAATGATTGTATCTTGAAAAATGGTGGAAACCAATTTCATGGAAAAAAACACTATCAAACAGCACAAAAATGAAAGTTTGAATTCGATTCCAACTTCTTGAGAAAATTTTCACATATCAAACGGAGCCTTAGTTACACATATTCAACTTCGGTGAAGAAAAAAATTAAGAAAAAGAAAAAGCCTTTTGGATCTAGTTTTCGTCGTGGCTAACGGCACGCACTCTACCCCACACCACCTTTATATATACATCCCTCTCCACCCAACCCAAACCCGCAAAGCCCCTCTACCCTTTAGTTTTTCTGCCCCCGACTACCCCCAAAATAGCCATAGAACAGCCATGAGAATACGGAAGCACGCCAAGATTTCTCCATTGGTATATGCTGCATCTTCATTGAAATCAGGGACTGTGCTTCAGACCCATGTTTGTCAGCTGAATCAGTCACCTTGGGATGTTATGAGTTTTTCGCCACCATCAACTCCTCCACCACCTGGTCCACCACTGCCTCCGCCGTCGTTCCAGGCTAGTTAAATTTAGTCTATACTGACTCCGTTTTGGTTCTATATACAGATCTGTTAAAACCCATTTGTGATTCTTGCCAAATGTCCCTTCATTTTTGCTGTTATTCTTTTTTCTTCTAGGGTTTTCTTAAAACCCACCATTAGGGTTGATTAAAAAATGTGAATCAAAGGATTTTTGTAGTCTATTTGGGCTTGGGAATTTGAATTCCTTTGTGGGTTTTCACTGTTTTGGTTTATTATAGCTCGGGTGGTTCCATTTTTTCGACAGAATAATTTTTATGCAGGTAAATGGAAATGACGATTTTGATAGAAATGGGAGCTTGATAGAATCTATGACAGGTTTTGAGAGGTAATCTGTTTATTCTATGTTTAATTTTACGAGTTTTTCAGCTCTTTATTGATACCGAAGACATTTAGGGTTCTGTAATCAATCCGCATTTATGAATTTTTCTATTTGCAGATAATAAAGTTTTAATTTTTTTGAAATTTGAACTGAACTACAATGTTGTCCATTGGATTTCTATTAACAGCGCCGCGTCCATGAAAATGGCTATGGATGACGTGGAGATCGAGGATATGAAATGGGATTATTCCGATAGTGGCGCCATCGGCAAGGCGGAGGAAGGGGTAACAAAGAAAGACAAGGATATTTTTTTTTGCTGCAAAACTGATGGGAAGGGATGGAAATGCAAGAGGAAGGCTGCGGAAGGGAACTCCTTATGCGAGCACCATTTATCTCTGGTACGGAATTACAATAACTGGGCTGCACCGGCAGCCAAGAAAGTCGATAGGATGGTGGCTGACTCTCGTAGGCACCCACGGGCCAAGAAGGCGGCTTCAACATCTAATCCATACGAGTTCTACTATTACTCGGGGTTTGGGCCTCGTTGGGGCAAAAAGAGAGGCGAGAACAATAAGATTAGCAACAATCGTGACGTACCTAAAAATGTCGATCAAGAACGTGAAATGGTACAATCCTCATTGCCCCGAATTGACAATGAAGAATCCGATGTCGAGGATGAGATTGAGTATGAGGAGGAAGACGAGGAGAGCAGCGAGAGCGAAAGCAGGAGGAAGAGGGCCCGGAAGCCGATTAAAGCCAGATCGTTAAAGTCTCTGATGTGAGGAGAAATTTTGGTGTAAAATTATGTGGCATATGATATAATGGCAGGTTCCTTTTTCTAGTCTTAGGTGTTTTCATTTTGCATAGTTTTTTGACTAGCAAGTCAAGAGTCTGTCCTTGAGTTAATAACACGGGTAAAATTGTAATTTTGTCTTTTAATGCATTTTAGCATTTATGTGTTTATTGATGTTTTGTGAAAAAAATAAAAATATATAAAAAAAATCTACTAATTAATAGGATAATTTTGCAATTTAATTAATTAAAAGTTTTAATCAAAGCAATTTCATTTTGTAAGTATGAAGCCATGTCAATGAAACGTGTCTTCATTATGTACGATTTGTATTAACTCAAATAAGTCAGAAAAAGTTTAAAATAATTATTTCTAAAAATAATTCTCATAAATTTACGAGTAATTGGACAACGTAGACACCCCCACAAAAAAAAAAATGAATAAAAGAAAAGAAAAATCATATATAATAATATAGAAAAAAAAAAAAAAAAAAAAAAAACCTAAAATGCCATTTCTTCCTATATTTGTGGAAGTAGAAACCTTTTTTGGTATTTTTTTTGTAAAGCCCCTATTTTGGTAATTTATGCGTTTTATAACATTGAAAAAATTTGTTATCTAAAAGTAATTTTTTTTTTTTTTTTTTGTGGAAAAAGAGCCTTTTTTGGAAAGCCCATTTTTAAATGTAAATTTCTCCTCTTTTGGTCTTCTCTGTCTGTGTGTGTGTATATATATATATCGCATGTACAGATACACGTATGCATGCAAATAAAACTTTGATGATCTTGATTTCCCATGTGAGGATCGATCATTTATGATTCTGTAGTTTGTTGCAGGCCAGGTGTTTGATTTTTTGTCTACTCAACCTCTGTTTAATTCTTCGTCAACGTTTACTTGTAAATCTCGAATCTAATAACATACTTTAACTGGGTTCCATTACTTTTTTTCTTAAAGTACTGATTACTGTATAGCGTAATGAGATTTTTGCTTCATTTTATGTATAATTGCTATAATTTCATTCGTATCTCTGTTTAGTGAAAGGTGTTCATATAATCGCTCCAATTTCAATGACTTACGTGGTTCCATGCCTTTATACAGCCTCTTAGACGGAGGAAAGAAGGGACTTCAACAGGTTCGTTTGTCTATATTGAGCAGTGAGTTTACCGCAGAAGGTTGATGAGGAAGTTCGTTCCTTTCGGCGTTAAATACTAAGTTTGGCGTTCATTCTTTGTCGATGTTGTCATCAAATTCTTGTTGTCTTTCAATTTTCCTGTTTCCATCGACCGTGATATCCAAATACACTGGAAAACGATTGGATACGTTTCCATCTCAAAGAACTGTGAGCCAAAATGGGACATGAATTGTAGCCACAGCCCTAGTTTGAAGCCAAAAAGAAGAACTCAGCTCAAGAAAATGAAGTTCCTCATGATGACGAAAAAAATTCTGGAAGGAAGTTCCCTACTGTGATCCCAAACAAGCCCAAGCGTGTTCGTCAGAGTGAAGCATCTGCAGTTGAGGATTTTGTGCGTGATTCGCTTGAATGAACTTTTGAATCAATCTGGCAGCAGAATTTGGATATCCTGAAAGATAAAGTAATGAAAGATAAACTTGACAATGACAATGATGTTGATTCGAATTGTAGCAGTGATGATGAGGACAGGGACAGGGAGGGGAGAGAGGCGAGGATCCAATATGAAAAGAGATGTTGGTAGAGGAGGAGAATCTGAATTGGCCTCTAGATGCTGATGTTGGGTTGGGAATCGGAGTGTCAAGAGTATTTCGAGCAACATTTATGTAACCAGGGGCACGAATCCCGTCCTTGGGGCTTGGCTAACAACTATGCCAGATTTTTCAAAGCTTATGTAACCAGGGGCATGAATCCCCATTCTACTGTGAAGTAAAAATGATCCAGACAGAGCATTTCCAGGCTTTTTAAAACAAAAAAAGCACCAAGCCCGATTGGATATGCAACTTCGCCTAGAGTTATCCACTTTGTAACAAATTTCAGGGCAAGTGATAACTGGAAAGCTTTGAAAGAGCTTGAAAAAGCAGCAAAGTTGTGCTGGGAAGCCAAGGATCATCTGCCTCCTCGGGTAAATGAAACTCCTCATTTGTCACTTCTTGAATCTCTTTTAAGTGAATTCTTCCTTTTCTTCTCAATTCCTATCTGTTTGTTATAATACGATGCCTTTAATTCCCATGATTAGACTGTAAAGATAGATATGTTTTGAAGCATATAACATTAGCTTCCAGCTTGTATGTAATCTCTAGTCTCTACTATCAGATCAGTTTTTTTCATCAAGATGATGCTGCATTACAGTCATGCCAAGATCAAGAATTTGGAAATTCTCTTTAACTCAATAATCGATAACTGATGAGTTGCATATTAAGAAAAAGAACTCAACCGTAGATTAAAAGTACCAATTTTTTTTTTTTTTTTTAAATTTTTATAGCTAGAATCAGACCAAACTATATTGTTAAGCTTGGTTGTAGTCAAATGCTTACTTGGGGATGGCAAAATATGCATTAATTTGATACCCGCGGAGCTTCTACCTGAATGTGCGGGGATTCCCAGTGTAATCGGGCGCAGGGTGGGGGGAGGATGGGGCAAGTACATGAAACATGGTTCCCGCCTCCGTTTAAAGTCCATTTCAAGATATTTGATTGTAATCACCCAAAAAAGAAAAAGAAAAATGAGACTTTGAAAAGGAAACTTTAACTATTCTACAAATTGAAAAAAGGAAATGATTTTCACCAACTCAAAACATTAAAAAAATTTAAAAATAATAAAATAAGTAGGACGATAAATAGGGCAACCCCCCACCCCTCCTCAATCCCCGCTCCACACTGCCTTAACAGGGGATAGGGACGAGCAAAGGGGTGGGGACAAACTCAAATGGGGTGTGGGACGAGAATAATTGCTCATATCCGTCCTATTGCTATCCCTAAATACTTATTCAAATTGACACTTCAAGCCGATGTGAAGGTTGAAACAACTTATGTAGAAACTTCATGTCAAGACACATCATCCATTTTTTTAATGCTAATGATGCATGCACTTATTGTAAAAGGGTAATTAGCACAAAATATTCCCATTATTTGCATTCATTGAGCAAATTGTCCTTATTGTTTCAAATTTGACATTTGCACCATTATTTTAACTTTTTTTTTTTTTGCTTGTAGAACTGGTCCTTTCGATCAAAATTCAACAATTCCTTCTATAAAATATGGGTAATTGGTGCAAAAGTCACTATTAGTTGCCTTTATTGTGCAAATCGTCCATATCATTTCAATTTTAGCACTTGAACCCCTCAAATAGACATTTTTTTAGCACAAAAGGTTCTCATCGTCTATTTTCTTCAATAAAGGATTATAAAATGACTAATTTACCTCCTCTTTAAATAAACACATAAAAAACTAACATAATAAAAATAAATTGGAACTCCAGTACCATGAACAATCACTGATACGATATTGAGAAAAGAGGAAATTAGGCTCATTACTCTAAAAAATTAACAAATTAGATTTACAGAGCTGCTGTAGGTACAAAAATTCAACAGAACACTCACAAAATTAGGCGGACAAAATTTTTTTTCCCAATATTTTATATATGATCCCACTCCATATGAATGAAAATTTAAATTTCTGTAAAAAAAAAATCTGTTAAAATTGTCTGTGCTCACAGCTTAATTCTTAGATTTATACCTTGAAAAGATTAAAACATTCTCATACCGTATCTAATATTTTCATCTCCTTCCTTCGTATCATAATCCACGTTCACATCCACAAATCCCACCCCAACCAGAACCTCAATCGCCACACCCTCATCTCCATTTTTCATAACATCACCTTCCAATTTACTTTCTTCAAATTAAATTTCATCAATTCCTCCTCTTTCTAGTTCCTCGTATGCTTTTTTATACGTTTCCTCTGCCTCTTTCTTGCTTCGGTGGCAATGGTAATGGTGGCGATGGTGATGGTGCTTTCGAATTTTGGAAGGCTCCTCAGAGTCTTTCGAAACTGGGAACATCAATCATGCAAAATGTGCTTGTATTCAGCAGATGGGGAAAGATTATTATTTCAAATTTGGGACTTCTACTTAATCGGGAATTTTTTGTTATTATTAACTCACGTTTGTAGAAAAGGTGATTATCATAACATTTGATGAAGATTTTTGTTAGTTGAGTAAAAAAAAAAAAAAGCCAAAAATGTATAGTACCCTTTATTATTTTTAAACTTATTTTTCCAGGGATTAGCTTAATAAAAGACAACTACTTGAGGGTCCAATTTTTAAAGTTCGACCAAGGTCTCAAATCTCAAGTACGGTCCTCGTTAGCTTGCTGGTTTTGTTGTTTGGCAATATATAGTGG
Source organism: Osmanthus fragrans (assembly GCA_019395295.1). Lineage (NCBI taxonomy): Eukaryota > Viridiplantae > Streptophyta > Magnoliopsida > Lamiales > Oleaceae > Osmanthus > Osmanthus fragrans. The sequence goes on along the minus strand of CM033355.1, from coordinate 26,386,343 downwards.
AAGGTGAGAGGATATGGCAAGTTGTCACGGCTCCTGCTTTTAAGCCCTTCTCCATCAATAAAGGCAGCAGAGTGTAGAAATTCAAGTGCTACTAGTGGGTAATCTCAAGGTATTAGGGCAATGAGGATGGAAATGCTGTTGGAAGAGTTGTACAATGTGTGGTGTAGAGAAATGTATCAAAAGAGCGACTGGCAGATCGTGGTATTTCAAAATAGTCGATGTGGAAGACAAGCAATGCAATTATGCAAGCTTCCTTGGGATTGGCATGTCGATCATTTAGTTTATATTGAGAAAGGAGTGAGCGCTAAATGCAATTTGTGGTCGGTCTACCCCAAATTTGTAAACTGCTTTTGTAACTGTTGTAAGAATGCTTGTTCTTGAAGCTTATGAAGAACTATAGAAATAAATGATGATAAGGAAAATGGAAGTGATGTGAGTGTAAAACTTGACTTGGGTGAGGAAAGAGGGTGTGGGAACTGAAGAATTGGGTTTGTGCTAGGGGGCAGAGTGAAGAATTGGGATCGATGATGGATAGTTTGTATATGATTAACAAGCTCTTATGAAAAGTGATGGTGTTTATATATATATATATATATATATATATATATATTTTTTTTTTTTTATTTGCATTTTGTGACATTTTCATTAAAAAGCGACATAGCATGTGCCACTTTTTTTTTTATTAAAATGTCCCGGACAATCAATTTCTAATTGAACAATACATCTTTGATTAAGTTTTTAATTTGTTTATAAGAATATCTTTTAGATGTTAATTTTTATCATTTTTTGAGTGACAAACATCAAATTTTTAATAAAAGTGACATTACATGTCATTTTTTAATAAAAAAGTGACATTAAATGTTTGTCACTTTTTTAAATCAATGTAGCTTTTTTTTTTTTTAATTTGTTTCACCATTTTTTTTTTAATTCGTCACTTTTTTGGATTTTTGTCACTTTTTTAGAGTTTGACACTTTTTTTTAATCACCTTTTTTATTTCTATCACTTTTTTTAGTGATAAACATCACTTTTTAATAAAGGTGACATTATATGTCATTTTTAAAAAAAAGTTACACTTAACTTTTAAAAGTGACATTGTGTAACTTTTTTAATTAAAAAAGTGACAATGTTTATAATAATAATAAAAAGTGACAATTTTTATAATATGTCACTTTTTTTTAATTCGTCACTTTTTTGAAATTGTCACATTGTGTCACTTTTTATTACTCCCAAATTTTTTTTCATATGATTTTTTAAAAGACCCTTAATTTTAAGGGTATATTTGTAAGTTGCCCAATAAACTTTGTCCAATTAATGATAAACTCAATGTTAATTATTAAGTTCACTCAACAACTTAGGACATAATACGAGAAGGAAAAAGCTATATGAACTACAAAGAAATCCCGAATTGTTTACTTCATGCTGATATGGCAATAAAAAATAACGACATGTCTGAGGGAAATTAAAAATCTCGCTAGCTGGCAAATTTTTTTGAATAAACCCTCTCCCCTTGCACTCCTCTCTCACGATCCATGTAATCGTCGGCAAGGTGTATGCGAAATCAAACCTATGAAATCGTGGGTCGATTTCAAACCTGTGAAATCAAACATCTGACAAATTTATTGCGGATTGCTTGAGATCTTGCTGGTACTATGAAATCGCCGTCACATTTTCTGTGAAATCAACCTTAAGTACTGAAGTTACACTCTCCAAGTTAGTACTTACGCACTTCCCGTTTTGTGTTTGGGAGACATCGAGGGCGATGCTAATTTCTTCCCCTTGGATTGTTCAAAGCCAGTTTGTTAAAATACATGTCTTTCATTAATGCAATCAGTTAAAGCCCTTACACTCCATAAACTTTGAAGTTCATATCACTTAACACACACTTTGGGTAGACCATAAACAATCAGTATTACAATGGCTCTAGCTTTAGGATAATTTATTGTGCTATTGGTGTAACTTTTAGCTCGTTCACAGAATTCAGTTGGTATACATAATGATTTTCGATCACCAGCCCATGCACCCCACCGCAACTGTCTAGCTCGTTCACCAGCCCCTGCACCCAACTGCAACAACCATAACCACCACCACACCCAAGTCACTCTCCAGTTAAACCTCCCACTTCACAACACAGTAAACAATCAGCATGCAACCAGGCCCACCATCAGTTAAGCTTCCCACTTCTGGCCATAAAATGAAGATTAAATTTTAAATATCTTACCCATGCTGTCGTTGGTGTCGCAGTTGTCGGTGTTGGAGTTGTCGATTTCCCCTTCATCTCCGTCTCCGTAACGGAACATCTGAGGGAAATTAAAACCAGAAAATAGGAAAGAAGCATGGATTATTAGTTGGGCTCGTTACGGACCGTGATCTTGAGGAAAGAAGCAGTCTTGATGATTTCTGGTAAAGTTTTATCTATGAATCTGATGATATTATAGGCCCAAGCACCTGCTATAGCCCGAAGAGTTGGGCCTACCATGTATATCCAAGTCGCCAGCATTGACGACTGAGTTTTGAGGTTGCTCCATTTTCGCCAGGAGCTTCTTCACTGCAGAGGTAAATGGAAATTACGGAATGACGAGATTGTTTCAGAAAATGGCGCCTTTGTAATTGGGGTTTTTTCTTTTCTTTTTTTATAATTGTCAAGGGATATTTTGAATATTCAACCCAGCCACCTCAGCATGTAGTAAAGGATGTAGTAATGCATGGAGTACGTCTAGCACTTTCCATATGAGAAAAGAACCATGCTTCATGTACACCGAGCCATATAACTCGGTGTACAAGAGGCTTAATTCATGAGAAAATTACCTTAAATCCTACATTTCAATTTTCAACATAAAAAATCAGGTTATAATTGAAATTTTTTTTTCTTGCCTTTTCAAAAATCAGGTTGTAATTATTTTTATAAATTAAAAACATATATAAACCTCACTCCAACCATACCACTTTTTATACATTTTATAAAAACACTTTTTATATATTTTATAAATTAAAAACATATATACACCTCACTCCAACCATACCCATCCCACTTTTTTTTTTTTTTTTTTTATATATATATTTTATACATCCGTGCACACCCCAACCCCCAACCCACGCCTAGTGAGAAAGAGAAATGTGTTTTTTGGATTTTCAGCCGGCTAAATGAAAGGGCGAAATCAATTTAGGAGAAGGAAATTTTCTGTGACTCAATATCAAATAACCTTTGGATTTGATGTTTAGAACAAGAACTTGATTGAATTATACGTTCTCCGATTAAAAGTACCAAAAAAATTATTCTTATTCCAACGTTGAAATTTGGCCACTCTGTCAAATGCCATTAGTCAAATTAACATTACAGACTAATGAGAACATAAATGGCTGAGGTGGCACTCACAAGACATATAATCCAATCTATTAATGCACTCCACGTCAATCACAAGACGATGATGCACTTATTAATTGTCATCTATGCAAATCACCATTAATATTTTGAACAAAACTAAACACAACTTAAGCCACATTACCTCGTGCGACATAGGGGCAATGTGATGTCGTTAAAAGTTGATAAAGTTAGTGAGTCTCATGAAGTATGTGATGAAAAATTGTATAAAGTATGGTTTAAAAAATAATATATTCCGACACCCTCTCAAAGGACTCTATAAACTTCGAAGTTTCTCCACACCAAAAAAGCCACTGAAGTCCACAAGAATCCACATTAATGGACCACCTTACTAGTTTTTGTAGCATTATCCATCTTTTAATGTTGATGATCCAATTTGGATAAATATATGATTGAAAATTTAGTTTGATCACAATTAATATTTTAGTAAACAAAAGATTTGTCAATATTTGGCAAAAGTCCAATATTACGCACGTGAAAGTCGATCAAAGATTTTGCTCATACGTCAATGCCACCATCACTATTTCTATGCTCTTTTTCCATTTCCATCACTCGCAAGCGGGAAACCCAAGTCACCATGATCTAAAATTTGAGATCTAGTTGATATCGAAATTCTACATTGTCAATCTCACACAATTTTAACCCCTTAATTGAGCTTATACATATAAAGAGATAGCGGCTTTGGGCATTACGGTTGTGATGACAATACAACATAATATGTTATACTTATTACAAAAATTACTATATGGTATCTAACTGGAAAAATAATAATAATAATAAAATAAAGAAAAAGAAAAAGAAAAAATCCTTTTGGATTTCGTTTCATCACGGTTAGTGAGACCCACCCTATCCGACACTACCGTTATGAAATATCAACAATGACTCCATATGAGTGAGGAGACAAATAATTGGAGCACATAATTCACGATGCACCCCTATTTGATTACTTTCATTTTATCCACCATAGTTTTCTTTCGAGAACATATTGAATCACTTACCAAAAGTATATAAATACAAATTTTCGCTTCAAAATCCCCTACTTTGTGCTGAGCCTGTACTTGTGGTTGAAATTTTTCGGCGTAAGATTGTTGATCATTGTATATGAAGATTCTAAGGACCATGGAGATGAAGATGAAAATGAATTTTGGTTTGGTAGATGCATATGTTTGGTAAACATTGAAGGTGAAATATTACTATATTAGATCATTGGAAAATTGAATGTATTGATTATGCTGATGTTCTACGCTGGTGAATCGTAATGAGAATTCAGAAGAAATAATTTTCTCACTCTTTCCACAAACCTGAAAACACGGAGACGTGTGTGCCACAAACCTAGAACACTAAACGCGCACACATAACAAGTGCACATCTTTTACTCTAACTCTCTCTCTTGAATATGAGGGCTTTCTACGGAATATCGAAGGTTCAAATCTCTGTGACAACTGGAAGACACAATTATGTTGGAAGACAGATATCCTGTGGAGGCAAAAATTATGATGCGCTTTATCGTCCTTCTGGGGGTACTGTCCACAAATTGTAAAGGGATGTCCATAGGGAAGAGAATTGCATCTCGAATGTCTGGTCCAAGTGTGTATAAGTTGTGATCGCGTTCGAATTTACCCGAGTGGTAACCAGAGGGAAGGACACCACTCCTTAGAATTAGTCGAGCGAAACTTGGACACATGAGTTAAAAAAAAAAAAAAAAATTGACTTTCAAGTTTCAAGTACATTGAAACGAGGCGAATTGCTAGAATCGAATAAACTCATTCGTTGTATTTATAGGGTAATATCTAGATTATTCTTGTTAACATTTACATACTAATCCTTTGTGTCAATTTCTTGTAAAGAATGAGGTTGGAAAGTGAAAAAAACAAAAAAACAGTAATGAACCACAAGCAAGATTTAAGAATATTATCAATAATTTTAGTTGTTAATTAAAATGAACCGACACAAAGTCTTATCGAACATCAATCATTGGAAAAGAGATGGAGCAACACGACCAGGCTAGCCCTCGTGAATTGATAGCTCCACCCCACAAGATAAAAAAGCACAAGGCAGAGTTCAATATCATCACCTACTATCATAGTTATCGAAAATCATGAGAGACCTAAGAAATTGTTCGACAAAGTTCTTAACAAAAGTTCAAAAAAATTGATAAAAAAAATGTTGAAATCTATGTTGAAAAAGTTGTCGTCGTGTGAAAGTGATTTTTTGAAAAGTATTTTTTAGAAAACGTGTAATTACAAGACATGAAAAAACGTGAAAATCTATTAATTTTGGAATGTATACTTAAAATTTTGGAATATTCACTTTCAAATGAGGGACAATAAAAGTTGTGAAATGATTAAAATTGAAATTTGACTAATAAAATAGTTCATAAATTTTTGCTTATAAACATGCAATTTATCAAATAATAATGTTATAGAGGAGAAATTAATATTTTGTTTCATAGATATTTTATTTTCAGTTTAAATTAATAATTAATTTTAACTAATCATTTTACTTAATTTTTAGATTATTAGAAGAAGAAACAATATATCTTACTCATAAATTTGACACACTTATTTGACAAATAATCATGATATTTAATGCTCAATATCTTATAGATCTCAAGTAGTTATAATCAAATCTATCATGATCTTTCTATATATAAATTTGACACATTTATTTGACAAATAATCGTGACCTTTAATTTAAATTAATCCAACGTTCGGGATGTATTTCATTAAGAGCTTGTGTAGTGAAGATTAAAATTAAATTTTTAGTAGATTATATATGATAGAAAATTTTGAAATGTATGATTGAAAAGTTGTGGGACCCATGAAAGATGTGGTTAATATTGATTATTTGATTTTAATTTGAATTAAAATTAGATTTTAATCGAAAACAAATAGGTTTTAAGATCATGAAAAAATTAATTATAACTACTCGAGATACTTCACTAAGATCATGAAGCGTTAGATTCATTTAAATTAAATATCACGATTATTTGTCCTGATTAGAACATCCGGCCCGAGTATCTATGTATGTATGTATGTGTATGTAGTAACAACTGAATATTGTAGTAGCATCCCGTGCCTGCCTTAATCTTTCACTCGCAATTTAGGGTTCGATTCCGTTTATTGCAAATTATTTCGAATCTCCACTTCAGAAGGATCTCAAAACTCGCCGGAAAATGGTTAGAGGATTGTTGGGAAAACTCGCCCATCACTCCCTCTCCGTCGCCGGAAAATGGCAGCAACAACAGCTCCGCCGCCTCAACATTCATGAGTATCAGGTTCCGCCTCTCGGACTCTTTCTCTCACGCACACACGTATTCACTCATACAGAAGTGTGTGCATTTGCGTGTGTGTTTACGAATTTATTGGTCTTATTTCGACGTGGAAAATAAAATACGCGTGATCTATGTTAGCGAAAAGATCATTAATATACTTGGAAAGTTTTGGTGCGATTGGTTTTACGATTTTGCTGTTACGTGGTGTACAGATGTAATTATGGACTGAGGAATTATAGTTAATCCCTTTCTTGATCAACAATCTGGGCATTTCTGTCTCTGTCTTTTGTGCAATGTATAGGAATAATGTGCCTGTATCTTTTCTTGATATCAGGGAGCAGAATTGATGAGCAAACATGGAATCAATGTTCCAAAAGGCGTGGCAGCTGGTTCTATTGATGAAGTAAAAAAAGCAATTCGTGACGTGTTCCCCAACCAGAGTGAGGTATTGCAAGCAAAGATTTCCTTTTTTAACTCTTTGTAACTTGAGGATGCTTAGAAAGTTTTTGGCCAGTTATGGAGATAATATTACTTGACTTTCTATGGTTAACCCTTGGTCTTGCAAATGCTTACAGTAATTGCTGTGAAGAGAAAATGTTTCACGAGGTGAAATTGGGTGCTGAGGCGTTTTTTCTTCATGAGGAACGTAAGCCTCACATTAAACAAAAAAAAATGGAGAAAAGTTATTGTAATGCAAAATAAGCTCATGATTCGTAATGAATAATCTTCAAAATAGAACATTTAAAGTGGCAAAGAAACAAAAGAAAAATAAGAAACTATTATTTTACTTGGTGGGGACACTGGACTATTCCATTGTTGTCTACGTGAAACACATTTTTTAAATATTATAGTGGGCATTGGATTATTCTTAAAATGGGTCGATTAAGAATTTTTATGTATTGTAAGCCACAAACCTTGAGGCAGTGTTATTAGGCTTAAGCCTCTAAAAATTGCCTCAGAATCAGCATCTTGTGGTGTTTTCACTAGAAAATGGGCATTCAGGCGGGTTTCAGTGGGTTTTTTTATTAAACCATGAAGAGAATATACTTAAATTATCTATGATGCAGGTGGTGGTGAAGTCCCAAATTCTTGCTGGTGGCCGAGGCTTGGGAACATTCAAGAATGGTTTCCAGGGTGGAGTTCACATTGTTAAGGCTGATCAGGCTGAAGTTGTAGCTGGTATGAAGGACTATCTCTCCATTTTCTCAAGGAATTCCTTGAAGCATCATATATCTGTGTTTTATGTATTCTCTTATGCACGATTTAACTTCTGGCCATCTCTAGCTTGATTCTCCTAGGAAATGGGTTGATTGTTCATATATCTTTCATTTGAGAAACCAAAAAGAGAAAGATAAAAATATTTCATCATCTACAGAAGTTTTGATAGGCCATATACGGTATACCCTTTCCTTGGTGCTTGAGGTTGGGTTAGGTTTGTGGGTAGGCTGACACACTTGTATTATTAAACAGCTAGAATTCATTTATCAGGGATACTATTTGTTCCTCGTCAGTGAATACTATTATTTTGTTTGAAGTAAATTGTGCACATTATGGAAGTAACTTTTAAAAGATTTGTATACGTGTGGCAGGGAAAATGCTTGGCCAGATACTTGTCACCAAGCAAACTGGGCCTCAAGGAAAAATTGTTAGCAAGGTTTGCCATTGATTACTTATTCTGTTTATTGCAATTTTTCATAAGTGCCGACATTGACATGCACAAGTATGATATTATGTTGTCAAACATGCATACTCTGTCATGTCCAGTTTTTTAGGAACCCTTAGTGCTACTTCTTATTATCATTAGTATTATGACAATGATAACCATATGTAAATTTTGAGAAGCAATTATGTCTTGCCAAACTTCATTTCCTAAAAATTAAACATAACTTTTCCATACATGATCTTACATGGTATGGACTATTTTTTGATCTTCTAAGGACTGTAGAAAACATACCCTTACACGTAGTTACATAACATTTGGTGATCTAAAGTACTTTAAGGAGTAAATTTTTTTGAATTTGGTCTGATATTTATAATGATCGTTTCCTCTAATCTTGTTAAAATTTAATTCAATGTGAAGGTATATTGTACCCATTTATTATCGTTAGAAGGGTTATAATACTCAAAAAATCATATTTAAATTCATGATATAAGCATCCTGACATACTGACACAGGATAGTTATTTTGAAGATATATAGATGCATAGTCATGTAACTTGCAAATCACTAATATGCCCCCCTAAAGATGAAATAGTACATTAGAAGCAAATTTGGATTTCTTTTTTTTTGGCAACAATGTAAGCACTTACTTAATTTTAGCCAGAGGAGTTAGCATGTTGAGATGTTTTGTTCTTTGATGCCGAGCTTGACCAATAGGGTTTTTAAACTAAACATGGTGTGAATGGGACTCTGATTTTTTTATGAAATGAGATTGGACCTACCTATATGTATCTAGGTTTCAACTCATCTGTACGTGTGAGCGGAGGATGTAAAAGGTTTTCAAGTTTGCTTATTGAAGGTTTAGAGGACTTTGTATATAACAGGATTTGTGGTGGGAGGAGTAGGGGAAATTCTTGTAATTTCTATATCATTTTGGCGCCTCAAAACCATGATTGTAAACTTGATTAATTTAAACGTCACAACTTTTTCTAGTTGTTTATTTTGTACTTCGCTTTATATATTCCTATGTCATTGTAATTTTTTGGGACTATAATGGTTTATTATTTGTAGCCATTAAGTATATTGCCCATCTGCCATCCGCAGTTTGCAGATTATCGCCTCTAAACTTGTAATTTGACATGGAAATCATACGTGCCTACTCGTTAATACAAGTGTTTGAAGATAATCAACAGTTTGATCATACTCCATTTCTTTCCCTAGTTAAACCTAATGCACTTTGCCTGGATATAAAAGTTTCATTTCTTTATTGTGCCTAGTATGATGATTATACTAAAATCATTACATGTAACTTTTCTTGCAGGTTTACTTGTGTGAAAAGTTGTCACTCGTGAATGAGATGTATTTTGCCATTACTCTCGATCGTAAAAGTGCTGGTCCTGTAAGTTTCAAAAAATTGTAGACTACCTAATTGAATACTTTTTCCAACTAGTGCAGCTGATCAAATGTGCTAACATTTTTCACTTTATTGCTTTAGTTCTTTGTCTATTTAGATTATGGCTTCCTCAAAATCTCAGAGATCTTTCTTATTTGGCAAGCATCCTTTGTTGCATGTATCATCTATTAACCATCCTGAATGCGTCTTACTTGGTGTTATCATTGAGTATCATCATGGTGTCTCATTAAAGTTGATCTAGTTTCCAACTTTTTTTCTCATCTAGCTTTCCGATCGCATTTGCTTTTCTTGAGTTCATTGCTTAGATGGACATTTGTCAGTTTCAGGATGTAATTGTTGTATTAGAAATTCAATTGTGCATTTTATTTTATGATATACTAAAATTTTGGTTATTTATTTAGGGCCAAATTGATTATTCTTACTCACAGTGGTGGGATTTATTTGAAGATACTATCGACCTGACGAAATGTATTAATATGCTAATTAGTATATGGATGTTCCTATAGCTTATTATTGCCTGTAAAAAGGGAGGAACCAGTATTGAAGATCTTGCTGAGAAACATCCTGAGTTGATTGTTAAGGTTGCTCTCTTCACCTTTGCTTTGAGTGCCAGCTGGCTGTGGAAATTTTGCCTTTTGGCTGTGTATTCCTTTTACTAATTAGAACTTTTTACTTTTCTTGGCCCAGGTACCTATTGATGTTTTCACAGGAATCACTGATGAGGATGCTGCCAAGGTGGTCGATGGTTTGTCTCCTAAGGTGGCTGACAGAAATGCTTCAGTTGAACAAGTGAAGAAATTATACGAACTTTTCTGCAAATGTGACTGGACATTGTTATAGGTAAGAAATCTTATTTGCATTCTCTCAGAAAGGTTTCCTTTATTTCTGTTGATTCCTTGTATTCTCTAGGTTTATAACAGGCATAGGCTTCTGTAACTCTTGCTTTATATCTCAAATGGCACCAAAACTTTTTGGGCAGATCAATCCCATGGCCGAAACTTCTGGTAAACAGTTAGTAGCTGCTGATGCGAAACTTAACTTTGATGATAATGCTGCCTTCCGTCAGAAAGAAATATTTGCTCTTCGAGATCCAACACAGGAGGATCCTCGTGAGGTATTTCCCATTATTTACTTTGTCTATGAATGAACCTTGGTATAGTGCTTTATGCATGCTCACAGCATTCAAGATGCCAATAAGCCTTTGTTATTGATTTTTTTACTTGTCTATAAATTGTCAGGTTGCTGCAGCAATAGCTGACTTGAACTACATTGGTTTAGATGGAGAAATTGGTTGTATGGTGAATGGTGCTGGATTGGCTATGGCTACCATGGATATAATTTAGTTACATGGAGGAACTCCTGCCAATTTTCTTGATGTCGGTGGAAATGCTTCTGAAAGCCGGGTTCCACTATTTTTCTTTGCGAAATATCATTATTTCTTTTGCTTTGAATTGATATCAAGTATACATGTGGGTTTATTTGATTTTTCCTCGGCCGATCCTAATAATCAATTTACGAGTTTGCTAATTATAACAAAGACTAGAGTTTTCAATGGTTTGAGAGATAGCTAGTTGAACAGAAATATTTGTTTATTGTTTGTAGTTATGACTTGGGTTATTTTAACTGCTTTTTAATAGGTTGTTGAGGCTTTCAAAATTTTGACATCAGATGAAAAGGTTAAGGCTATTTTGGTGAACATTTTTGGAGGAATAATGAAGTGTGATGTAATAGCCAGTGGAATTGTCAATGCTGCTAAACAGGTAAAGACTTTCATTGTTTTATGACTTTACGTACATGCAAAATAGGCTCTTGTAGCTTCTGACCTTTTTTTATAAAATTCCTCCTGACGGTTAAATCAGTCCTCTTTAGCCTTTTCCTTGGGTCATTAAATCTGAATTATTGTGTCATTCCATCTTTTGCCTTTTTCTCTTTTATATTGGCTGTTATATCTGTCCCAGAAGTTTTTAATCCCAAAGAGAGCAAAGAGTATGATATTATTTTATTTGATGAGTTCGTACAAAATTATCGACTCATGGAAATGTTAACTCTCCATTTATGGGAGTCATTGCAAGATTCTAACTCTGTTGGGTTTCCTTTCAAGGTTCAACTGAAAGTACCTGTAGTTGTTCGTCTTGAAGGAACCAATGTTGATCAGGGAAAAAGAATTCTGAAGGTGAATATAAAATCACATCTCATGCATTTACTTTCTGGAAGCTAATTGTGAATGTGCACGAATTCATAGTAAACCATTATTTTTTCAATTCATGTTGCATTAATAGGAAAGTGGCATGACACTAATAACCGCTGAAGATCTGGACGATGCAGCTGAGAAAGCAGTTAAAGCATCAGGAAGTTAAGAAAATCTCGTTGTCTATGTTTCTCTACATTACTTGAGTATACTCTTCTTTCTCCATGGCTTTTTTGAGGTTAAATCTTATGTATACTCATTCATTGTCTCAAGAAGGCTTTCAACCAAAAAAAAATTCTTTTGTCGCCATTGATATATGGAGAAGGCATTTAATTGATCTTGATTATAATAAAGAAAGTAATCAGTAACTTTTGTTTGTTCAAATTTTTAGTAAATTGTCAGTTACAAGCGAGTTCTACGTGTTGATTCAAGAAAGTGCTTCTTTCTATCCTCTTTTATTGTGCATTCTTCTTTTTTCTACTGTTTTGCACCAGAATGTATGTACCCTTCTGTTTTTTTGGCGTCAACAATGTTAGAAAACACGTACTAAAAAGCAGTGAATATGATTGGCCATCTTATGCTCCTAGGATGATCTGGGTAAATTTTTGTTTGTATTATTGTTCATTCTTGCCCAGTTTAGTATGTCTAACATGCTTGAAGTGTTTACCTATTGCTATCTAGTGAAAATAAGTTCTGTAAAATTAACTGAAGCAAAGCGCTAGTTAAACCTTTCCCATTAACTGGATGATAGGTACAAATCATTATGACAAATATATAGCTATGGCACAAACAAGAAGTAAATGGATGTATGAAATAGAGAAACTCGGGATTTGTGATCCAGACAAGCTTGTTTCACTATCCAGAAGTCCTTTTCTAGTTTATGGGAAGGGTCGTAGCACAAAACGCAATCCATGAGAAAGGCAGAGTACAAAGGAAATAAAGAAATTCTAAGTACTTTTAGCTGGAAAAGTTTTTTCCTTGAGTGATTCTGCAATTCTCTTGGAAATACAGTAAGCAGTTGATTCAATTGTGATCATTGGATTAACACCAAGTGCAGTAGGGAGTACACTTCCATCACACACAAATAAGCCTTTTGCTTCCCAACTTTCTCCATATTCATCAACTGCACCATCTTCCTCATTAGCACCCATTCTGCAACTACTCATCTGGTGTGCAGAACAGTACATAGTCCAATACTTTTCGGCCGACCCCGGCCCTCCAACTGCCATAACTGTCTTCAAAAACTCCTCCAAATCCTCATTCTTAGTCCCATTACTGCTAAATCTTTGTCCATCACTCTGGAAAGTGCCCACTTCAGTAGCTCCTGCTGCAATCAAAATCCTCAAAGTCTCTCTCAATCCTGTTTTCAGATTATCTTTGTCTAGTCGATTCAACTCATATTTTATCCTACCTTCCTCTTTCACCTCTCCCGAACCCAAGTCTCTGACTAATGTAAACAGCATGGCAGTTCTTGAATATTTTGCCATCCTGTCTTTCATGTCGTGCCCAGAAGTCCACGGAAGGAAAACCGCAAATGAAGCAGGGCCGAATCCAGCACTTTCGACAATAGTTCGGAAATTGGATTCTTGAGTAACAACCTTATGAATGGAAGTAATGATTCCTCCCTCGAAGTTTTTACCTTTAAGTTCTGATAAAGATTCCGGGAAATATCCCCAGGCAAATAAAACGGGGTGGAGATGAAGATTTCTGCCGACATTTTTGTTATTTAATCCACTGGAAACCAGTAAAGGTGGAGTGAAAAGAGCCCCACAAGAAGAAACTGAAACCTTTGCCTCAATATGCAGCTTCTTCTTGATGTTCTTGCTTTCAGTATTTGCAATTACTCCCACACATTTCTTCCTTTTGATCTTTCCATTCTGATCTTTCACCAGTAAGAACTTCTCGGCTTTACATCCTGTTAAAATCACTGCACCATTCTTGACAGCATCGACAAGCCAAGAGGAATCGGTTCCTTTTTTATCTCCTCTCCTGCAGCCATAACCACAAGAGCCACAATAATGATTCTCAGAGGAATTTCTAGCAACTCCTTCGACTTTTAGGCCGAGTCTTTCGCACCCTTTTCTAAGAACTTGATTCTGGAAACCTTCCTCTGCACAATTCTCTGTGACTCCGATTCTCTTCCACACTGCGTCCATGGCAGATTGATACTCAGCACTACCAAACAGTGGAATCTTTTCTTTATTGGACCATTCATCAAGAACATGGCTTGGAGTTTTAATGCAAGCAGACCAGTTTACTGCAGAACCTCCCCCAACTGTTGATCCTGCCAAACATATAAATTTCCCGTCCACACTCGGAAAAATTCCACCTGATGCATACAATTCATTCATGGAAGGTCCTTCCAGACCGGAATAATCTTCCGGCACAAAGTAGTTACCTCTCTCCAGGACGACCACTTTCAGGCCGGAATTCGCAAGAATTGCTGCTGCAACCCCTCCTCCACATCCAGATCCGACAATCACTACGTCACATTTAATTTTTATCGCTTTTGTCTTTGGATCATCAGTCACATGTATGCCCTTCTGAATGAATGATTCCTTTAGTGTTGATTCACTTTGGTTCATGGTTTCTACAATGCCCTTTTCAAGAGGTCTCTCCTTTTCTTCGCTCGAATTTTCCACAGCCTCTACATGGTATCCAATTGCTTCCCATGCTGGATTTTGTGAGGTTTCATCAGCCTGCAACAAATTTTGAATATGAACTTCATATATGTGAAGGTTAACTTGTATTTGAAAGCGATGCTAATACAAAATCTAGTGTAATATCAGCCTAAATGTGGGGATTTTTTAGTCGAGATATCAGCCTAGTCTTATTCTGGTTTAAGTTATGAAATTAGTGTTGAGTCGAGATATAAAAAGCAGTGATTAGCAGAAGCATTACCAAAGAGAAAAAGGTGTAGAAACTGGTAACTTTAAGCAGGTAGAAGACTGTCCTTAATGGAAGCAGAAAAGTTCCTCTTGACCATTTCTGGAGTATAGCTTCTCTTTTCTTCAATGGCAATTCAGAGAACTTGTGAACAAAGGGCCATTTCCAATCCAAACAACGATGCCCACAAAGCAAAAGTGTTCCCAATCTGGTTGATAGAAAATTTAGCACTAAGCTTACAGTGAACACGCCTTTAGGTATTCCCCTCTTCACCAAAAGCTCTGCAGTCTATCGACAAATAAGCAAAAACTATTAAGATTGTAATTCTTTCAAAGTTGGACTCAGGTCCATATATGTGATCTCTTCACGGAGTAATTAAGGAATAAGCATGTTTGGCAAAAAAGTAACTATCTAGAATCCACAAATCGTGTCGACCAAAATTTGTGTATGGGTATAAGCCAAATAAGTTAAGAATTCCAACTTATTTGACTTATAAGCTGCAAGACCCATAGTGTTTTGTGGATCTCAACTTATAAGAAAGCTACTTTGTATCCAAACATAAATCTTTTCTATGCATATTATGGATTTAAAGAAAATTGAGCTAATTTTATGAAGTAAAAGAAAAGGCAAGTTTGTGGTCTAGGCATACCCTATATGAATCAAAAGTTTATGAAAAAGTAACCCTATTTATGTTTTTCATAGTTCATCGCATGCCCAAATATAGGGAAAGGGGTGCGGTGTGTTGACCGCCAATATAAAACCTTGTTTTATAGAGAAAGGAATATGTAGTTGCTAAAGATCTAACTGCATGAAGCTAGTGAGTTAGCAATGAACAGAACATAACAGAATTAACAGAGTCAATCGTCCCGAAATTGGTTTTTAGCCGTTCTTGATTGTTGTTGCATGTGTCTCAAAGAGAAAAAATAGTATCACAAGAAAAAATTACCTCATCAGGGAATGGAGGAAGAGAACCGGAAGACTCGTAGTAGTACGAGCAAAGTGACTTGTTATGCAAGTTTCCATTGCTCATGGTATCAACTGGGATTGGAGGTATTATGGCTTCACATACAGCAGCCAATGATTGAATCTGAGATGAAGAGAAGCCATGGTTATAGCTTCTGCTCACTCCTCCCCTCAGCAATGGATGACTCTTTCTGACTTCTTCCATTTCACTCTCTCTCTCTCTCTCTCTCTCTCTCTCTCTACTATCTCTCTCTCTGTATTCTGTTATTCAGCAAACCTTTAAGCTGTGTTATCTTATATAGTACTAAGGGCCCGTTTTGCAAGTGGTTCAAGAGTCAAAAATTGTTTTTAGACTGAAAAGTTGTTTTTGTAAATGTGTTTTGTTTTGCTACGAGAGCTTTTACAGGAATTATTGTCAAACAACGTCTAAATATGATTAAAATTATGAATTATTTGCAATGCATCGAGTTTCCCGACACCCTTGTTGAGAAGGAACCTACTTTGCCCTTTTGTGGAGAATGATGAATGAAGAAAAAGTACAATAAAAGTTATTAATTATTTTGTAAAATCTTGATTGAGTTTCACAGTTTTTAGGTTTGTTCATAATATTTAGAGTCGTGCTATTTTGTCCACTTGGTTGATACACTCCTCTCACATTAGGGAAAAAATATTTAAATCACGTGATCCTACACACTCGTGAGGGGGTGGTAACCAAGTGAGCAGAGTAGCATTTTTCTAATATTTAACATGCCTAAAAATTTGTAGAAAGTGTAAGAATGTTAATATTATTTTATTATTGTCTTGTTTCGCAATTATTTTACAATTGTTCGTATTTTAAATACGTCATAAAATCGAAATTTTTCTTGATGTTAACCTAATAATGCATATTTTTGTTATCTAGTTATAATTACATATTGAAATCAAATCAATAAAAAAGAAAGAAAGATTGATTTTAAATTCAAAACATAGCTCCCATTTAGTAGAAATTAAAATCCATTTCAACAATTAATTTTAATTATATATTATATGAGATCCACAACTTTCAATCATTCATTTTATCAATTTTGATAAAAAAATTTCTTACTTTTTAACTATACATTTTTCAAAAAATTATTATTCAAAAATCCATTGAAAAAAAAAAAGTTGTCAAATAGGGGCTATATTTCTCGAAAACAACTATTATTTTATGAATAATGCTATTTGTACATAATGAAGTAATGATACATACAGATGAGATGTCAAAAAGAGAATGAGATAGTTTTCCTTTTTATTTAATTGAAGAAATTTCGACCCAATTATTATTTTTCACTTTATGTGTACGTAGATCATTATTTAAACAATTATTCACACGTCATACAATCGTTTATAATATTGATATTTCTAACGCGTACTTGCTAGATCTAAAAATCTATGCTTGAATTAGACAAAAATCTTAAAAAAAATCAAAAGATATATCAATGTGATCTATAAGAAAACACAAGTGTCAAATTTTCGCGGGCAGAGGGAGTTTTTTTTTTTTTGGGGGGGGGGGGGGGGGGGGGGGTTTGTTTTTACTTCTTAGCCCCGCTGAAATTTGAGAATTTCCTTTTAGAGATTTCTTATTATTGCTTTTGCTTCTAATTTAACAAGTAGGATCTACCAAAAGATTTTTTTTTTTTTTTAATTATTCTAGCTTTTGAACTTGCTTTAAAATTTTGATGTATGAAGACAAAAATCGCTAGTTGGCGAAGTGTGACGTCCATCCATTCATTTTTGTCCATGAAATGAAAATGCGATTAATGGAATTACCTTGTTTATAGGGAGATGCATTTGTGCTATTTTTCGTAGTAGGAGACAACATTGATGAATTGACATGTGAGGATGCCCTTTGCCCAACGTAATCGAATATTGAAATGATAGGTCACCAAAAATTTTGTGAGTGCACATGCTTTTAAAAAATGTTTATAGCATTAAATTTACAATCATGCTGCTTGTATAGGAAGTGTTTGATACCCTCCTTGACAGAGCACTCACATTAGAGACGAGGGAAACATTTTTTTATCATTTTTTCACACGAATCTCACACGATATGTGAGTATTTGTCAAGAAAGTTGTAAACCATTTTCTGTACAAATGATTTTTTTCCTTAAATTTAAGACTTGCTTCATGTAAATATCACCGACAAGTAGTATTAGGATTGATCGAAAGAGTGTACTGATTTACTATACTGCGACAATATTCGTTAGCTTAAAAACAATGTTAGTGGACTCACGATGGAGAAAGAAGCAGCATGGTTGTAGGTGACGGTCTTAATAAAGCAAATTGCATTGTGTTGTTAAATGAACTCAGCATCAAATTTCGATTATGATAAATGGGACATATAAGAACTATCCGTTCTCTTTCTAAAGTGTAACATAAATTTTAGGACAATATAAAGAACGGAATTCAAATGGCCCAAAAAGTGTGCATCCATAGTAATATATAATGCAAGAGTGTGGCCACTTTATTCTCATCCACAAGGATAAATTGAAAAGAAGTGTGCATCAAAGGGGCTAGCCCATCCCTTAATGGGTAAATGGGTAGAGACAATTGGGGCTGCCATCACCTTAAAGGGTCAAGGTATCGGCCCAATTATATTGAGAGAACAATTTTTCTTGGACAACTTACAAAAATACGCTTAAAATTAGGGTTTTTTTTTTGAAAAAATCATATTAAGTCTTTTGGAAATAAAAAAATACAGTGCAAAATTAAATGTCATTTTTAATAAATAAAAAAAAGTAACACGATATCACTTTCAAATGTCGTGTTAAAAAGTGACAATGTTACTTTTATTAAAAAGTTATGTTTATCAATAAAAAAAAAAAGTGATAAAAATTCAAAAAATTGACAATACTAAAAAAAGTAAATTTAAAAAGTGATAAGAATTTTTTTTTAAAAAAGTGGCGAATTCAAAATTATGTAAAAAAGTAAAAAAGGTTACACATTAAAAAAAAGTGACAAAAAAAAAATGACATGATAGGAAAAAAAGTGACAAGCACTCAAAAAATTTTTTTATTAAAAATGACATACAATAACACATTTATTTAAAAATGATATTTGTCACTTAAAAGAGTGACAAAAATTTCAAAAGAAGTGACAGACAATAACTCGAAAAAGTGACTAAACATTGATCAAAATCTTAAAATATATTATTTCATACAAATTCAATCATTCCTCCACCACTCCACCACTACCAAGGCCAATCCTGCGTGCAAAAGATCACTCAAAACATGACATCAAGCACTAACATCTGATTTTAACTGAGACTTCATAAGAATATATATACAAACACCAAAACATAACATTTGCGTTCAGTAGCAATTCTATTCTACTAAGAAATCACTTGTTATAGAAATAAATACATAATGACAATGATTCAAACATTGTTCAACCAAAAGTAAAATAACTTCTTTTTCATTTCTTTCTTGAATACTTTTTCTACATAATTGTTTTTACATTTTCTCATAAGTTTTCACACTTGAGCTAAATAGGGATCGTTAGAATATGAACAATGATAAATACACGAGAGTTACAACCTTGCTCTATACAGAAAGTTATAAGAAACAAGAATTGTTTTATAACCAACAATTCAACGAGGCTGCTGTATAAAATAGGGGCTGCATTAGCTAGTTCCCTTGGAAACCTGGGGCTCCTCTCTTTCGATATATTCAATTTCTTGATTAATTAATGCCTCGACATCCTTTCTTAAACCAGACATCCACACCCAAATTATAGTGAAGGAGTACAAAATATCATTTAAGCATAAAAACTACGATAAAGCGAAGATAAAATACAGCACAAGAATTCTAGTTTTCCACATTTCCTTTGCGGCACATTACACTCGTACTCTCTAGTATGTCCACCAGTCTGAGCCACAGGCTTCTAACTTTTTCTCTGGGATCTGATTATATTTAGGTCTTGAGGTTTGTAGGAAAGTTTAGAAATAACTATGTAAATTCTCGTACTTAATATTAAATTACAAATCGAAGCAGGGGAATGCGAGACAAACAAACACACATGAGACAACAAAATATAGGTATACCTCAGATTCTCAGTAAGCAAGAATTACAGCTGATGAATTTTTGCTATAAGAATATTGATTACTTAAATGTCTAAATATTCCAATTCAGAAAAAAAAAAAAAAAAAAAAAAAAAGGCTCACTCAACAAGTAAATCGTATATATATAAAAAAAAATGAATGCAACATTAACCTTTTTCAAGCTTACACAATACTGACAATTTACAAAAAATGGTATTACAAACCTGCACAAGAATTTGCTAATACCATTTTTGTTGTCAGATATGCCCCGACATCCTTTCTCAAACCCAGTGCCACAAGCCGAATTGCATCTTTAAAATCCTCAGTTATATCTCTAACCTTTGTCATTCCTTCTCAATTTATACTCGCAGAAACTAATAGACCTTCACAATCATTTGAGACCTTTAAAAAAAAGAAAAAGAGAAATATATCAAAATAGAATCGAATACTAATATTTCAAGAGAAAAATAAAATGAAGGACTAGATCAATAGCTCTTACCATTAATGGTGCAAAGTAAAGAGAAACTTCAAGAAAAAGTCTACAAAGAGAGAAATAATTATCAATTGGAAACATCATGGCCACTATGGAAATGATTCACTTGTTGATGATTGTTTTTTTGCCTATCTTTTTCATACGAAGGAATTTGAGTTGCGAAATTTGTGGCGATTTTGAGATTTGTGTTTGTAACCAATAGTAGGCATCGTGTTGTTTGGGGGGTTTTGGCGTATTAATTATGGGATTAGACATTTTATTTAGTTTTAATAGTATTACTTTTAAGGTGTATTGGCCCTAATTTTCCCATTTTTCTTTCTTTGGATTGGCCTAGTTCTCCAAATTTTCTTGGACCAAGCCATGCCTAATTGCATCGATAATTAGAGAAATGATACTACAAAATATGCGACTCGAGATGAAAAGGACGAGACGTTTTGCTATGTAAGTTTTTGACACCACCTTAATATATAGCAGTTGCCAGTGAAATTTTTACCATTAGAGACATTTAAGGTAAAAAAAAAAAAAAAAAACGTGAGGTAACTTACGTGTCATTAATCGACCAAGCCATGCCTAATTGCATCGATAATTAGAGAAATGATACTACAAAATATGCGACTCGAGATGAAAAGGACGAGACGTTTTGCTATGTAAGTTTTTGACACCACCTTAATATATAGCAGCTGCCAGTGAAATTTTTACCATTAGAGACATTTAAGGTTAAAAAAAAAAAAAAAAAAAAACGTGAGGTAACTTACGTGTCATTAATCGACCAAGCCATGCCTAATTGCATCGATAATTAGAGAAATGATACTACAAAATATGCGACTCAAGATGAAAAGGACAAGACGTTTTGCTATGTTAGTTTTTGACACCACCTTAATATATAGCAGCTGTCAGTGAAATTTTTACCATTAGAGACATTTAAGGTTAAAAAAAAAAAAAAAAAAAACGTGAGGTAACTTACGTGTCATTAATCACCCACCAAGTGGGATAAATTTCTAAAACAATGTGAATTGGGTCCCACTCCCACAACACAGTGAATATAAGGGTCCGTTTGATTGTAGGGTGGAAAATGGGTGGAAAATGAATTGGATTTCAGGAAATTGAATTGTCTGAAATTGTTTTACCGGGAATTGAATTAAAGGTGTTTAATTGGTATAATTTAATTAAAGGTATTTCTATTATAATACGTTTGGCTTTATTTTTCATGCAAATTGTCAATTAAATGGATAAATTTTTTTACCATTAGGGACAAAATATGTTTAGATTGTAAAAGAAAATTATTTTTTATTTTTACATTTGGCTCTATTTTGCATGAAATTTGTCAATTAAATGGATAAATTTTTTTACACTTTATCTTGGAATTTGTTTCTATTGCTAAAAAAAAAAAAAAAAAAAAAAAAGGTGGAAACCAATTTCCACCAAATAGCAAGAAATTGATTTCCAGGGAATCACGCTTCAAGTGATTGTACCTTGGAAAAAGTTGGAAACCGATTCCATGGAAAATAAAGGCTATCAAACAGCGCAAAAATAGGAAGTTGAAAAACGATTCCTAGTTCTCGAAAAAATTTCCGTTATCAAATGGACCCTAAAAGACCCAGAAATGGAATTCGCATGCTCTGTAATTTCCATAAACGATACGGCGTACACTAGTAAATCCAGCCACTAGGATTTTGACGCGTGGTATTGATGCTCTTTAACGTTAGACATCGGTTTCGAGAAAGGGACAGTTGGGGTGGCAAGTCGGCTGCGCCGGCGCTTCCATGTCGGTTGCACAGCCGCTTTTATGTCCGCATGTTATGGGACTTCCTTTTTTTGTAAGATGACTCTCTCCTCTCTCTTCAATAAAGGCGCAAATAATGGGTTAATTACACAGATGGTTATTCAACTTTACACCTTTGGAATTTAAAGTACTTTGTTGCTTATTTTTTAACTGAAAATCATATGGGACTTCAACATTGCAAGATCGTTTTACAATATGTTTTATAAAAGTTTTACCAAATTTTGATACATATTTATAAAAATTGTGAATCCATGAAAGGTGTGAAGTTTGACCAATTGAAAAATCGATAAAATTTTATGAAAGTTTTCTCAAAGGAGCCCTTCATTAGTTCAATTAATGTGCACTCTTTATTTTCAATTAATTGTGTTTTAGAAGTTGATCAGTCAAAGAAGTCTATTAGTTTTCCTAAATTAATTATTGGAGTTTAGGTATTCTAAGAGTCATTACTGGAGTCAAGAAGTCATTTCTTTACTTTAAATAGAGTTAAGAATGCAGCTTGGTGAACAGTTTTTATCATCAATATTATTGTAAGTTTATCTAGAATCCTCTTAAAGGTTTTTTCCAGGTTTTCCCTTGAGAAATCTTGGCTCCCACGGTGTTTGGAGTGTTTTAATCTTGGTTACCTCACTTGTTTAAGGTTCTGCTGACATTATTTATTAAAACACATGAAGACATTTTTTTCCCTTTGATTGTCAATACGTGTTTCCTTAAAACAACATTAACTCTAGGTGGTGAGTTGCATCACTGAACTAATAGAAAGTTAATGGTGTATATGATTTTTAGTTTATAAGTCTAACACGTAACTAACATGATTATATTACTAACGCGAGACTTTTAAGTTAGTAAGATAAATGGAAGTAATCGATGTCATAACTCATAAGTAACACCTTTATGTAAATTTGAGTTACAATTGATATAATTAACCCCCACAATTATTCATTGCGGGCTGGTTATTCAAACTTTGGAACAGAAATGCTGCAACCTTTTTCCAGTGTGTTTTATTTGATTAAAACACGCTTTTTCTGGTGTAGACTGCTGCACCCTAATACCAAAGCAGAAAAGCGTGTTACAGTCAAATGTCTCCTGGTTAAACTGCTTCCTGTGATGGACTGGTCATATTCATTCGACCCAATACTGGTTTGTTAAAGGTACGGTCTTCTACTAAAAGTCTGTTTTTTACGCTCTTCTTTTTTGTCATTTGATATCCACGGACAAAGATCCTCTTGTACCCCTACCCCATAATTCATATCTTCTTGAAAACCATTCTCTTTTCTAGCTATATAATATGCAACCCTCCAAAGTACTGTACATTCGATTTCGAAGCAGTATCAATGGCGCAATTTATGCTACATTTCATCTTATTAGGCTTTTTTGCTACTAGCTTTGTCATTTCACAGCCAGCACTTGACTCGGCTGAGCAAGAATCAGTCTACCGAGTTCTTGAATCCATCAACTCGGAGGTTTCATGGCGGACACTTTTCCCTGATGACCTCTGCATTTCCTCCCCACACGGCGTCGTCTGTGAATACTTCTCCGACACCACGTCGTTGTCCGCCACCTCCGTCACTCCCCATATTACTGAGCTGAGCTTTGGTTATGTATCAGACTACTCTCCAAATTCACCTTGCAATTCCAATTCTACTCTTGACCCTTTACTCTTTTCTCCATTAACTCACTTAAGAAAACTGTTCTTCTACAAATGCTTCACTGAAATGAAAATCCAATTCCCAGATTTTTCTCCATTATCTTCTCGAAACTCTACTGTAGAAGAACTCATTTTCATTGAAAACCCAGCTTTTTATGGTTCAATCAGGGACCATTTAAGCGGTTAAGCAGTATAAGAAGGTTCATTTTGACAGGAAGCAATGTTTCTGGTGAAATACCAGGTTGTTTAGCTGAGTTAGTGAACCTTGAACAGCTCTCTCTTTCAAGTAACAAATTTGAAGGTGAAATTTCAACAAATTTTTTTCAGAAGTTAAAGAAAATGAAGATTCTTGATTTAAGTGGAAATGGGTTGCAAGGTAAATTTTCAGAATCCATTGGAAATTTGATGGAGTTGTTAAAGATTGATCTGAGCTTCAATGGATTTTCTGGGAAAATCCCAGAAAACTTGAAAGATTTAAAGAAGCTAGAATTTTTAGACTTAAGTTACAACAATTTTGGTAATTTTGGAATGCCATTGTTTTTGGGTGAGATGAAAAGTTTGAAGGAAGTGTATTTAAGTGGGAATTTTCTTGGAGGGCAGATTCCAGAAATATGGGAGAACCTCGGGGGCATTTTGGGAATAGGACTTTCCGAGATGGGACTTGTTGGGAATATTCCAGCGTCGATGGCGGGGCATTTGAGAAATGTGTGTTATTTAGGGCTTGACAACAACAAACTTGAAGGTACAGTGCCTAAGGAATTTGGGACGTTAGAATTTGTAAGTGAGTTGAATTTGGAAAATAATAATTTGGGTGGAAGAATCCCCTTCAATGCTGGTTTTGTATCCAAACTTGGAAAAAAGTTGAAGTTGAAGGGAAATTTAGACCTTTGTGTTGATGAGGGTTTGATGTTTTCGAAGGTAAGTGGTAGTTTGGGGCAGCTTAAATTGTGTAGCAAACATGACATTCCCAAAACTACCCTTTTCGACTCGGGTTCTTCTCATCCAATCCCTAGGCTACATTATTCATGTTTTTTAATGTTTATTGGGTTTCTGTTTTTCTCATCTTAAGAGAAAAAGAGAACATACTAAAGTTGTAAATTTGGATGTACACTCAATCTGGTTTTTCATTTTGGTACATTTGAGTTGCACTGAAATATTTTCTAGAGTTGTGCTACTGTTTAGAAAAATCCTATATTTCTATTCCATTCCAACGTGTAGTACTCGATGAGAATTAGACAGTTTTTTGAGCTAAAAGAACATGACATCTTGTACCTTGAAATGGAGTACTGTGATAACAAATTATGATAAAATATTGCCTGGAAAAACGTGAATCATTGTATATAATTAGAGATTTATACTCTACAATGTATGTTGAATGCTATGCTAAATCCATACATAAAAAGGAGTCAATTTTTCCAAAAGGGAAATGTTTAGAATGATTGGCTTAAATCAAGGTTGGTTTGTACAAAGATTCAGGGAGAAAATTGATGAAACTAAGGTTTCATTTAAGCAGGTGAACTTAAGTAATAAAATTACCTAGGACCAAAAAAAGTAGAAGAAAAAAACATCAATATCCATCACTGTTTTTCTTTCCTTGATCTTCCTCTATAAATGGCTTTACACTTGAACTTTGATTCTGCTCACTGCAAGGGGATCCAGGATTGGACGACGAGGTGCCTTTCAATCTTGATCGGGTCGATTTACCACTGATTGACTCTTTAGACTTCTTTCTACGTGATTTCTTGAGGACGAGTCGCTTGATCCTTGGCCTACTTCCTGGTGTTGTCGACTGGATATAACGCTGCCTTCAGACGAGTCCTTGGAGTGTCGTTGTGATTTGCCTCTGGATGATGAATCTTTCTTTTTTGGGGGATCTGATGAACCTTCTTTCGAAGAATGGCGTCTTGAGGATTTTGGTACGTCGGATAGGTCCTTACCCGAAGAATTCTCTTTTCTGCTACCTTTCGAATCTACAAAACGCAAAGTAACTTATGCTGTAAGCAGCCCGACCGTCTAAAATCGTCATTTTCACGAACAAGTTATGTAAAAATAGATTGGATCAAACCTTCAGAAACCCATTTAATTTCGGGATTCTCTCTTGGGTCTCCAGGGGGACCTAAATGTGCTGATTGAATTCCTGTTGATGATGTGAAATCTTTCATCTGTGCAGGATCACAATACAGAATCACAAATTTGTTCAAAAATAACTATTTTCGAGTCGACAGAACTCTGCATCGAGCTCTTCTCGACTCGTGGAAACGTTCTAATATTTATGGAAACTAGATTTATACCCAGCTCGGAGAATCAACAGTAGTTCCATCCCATCCTATATGAGCCACATGCTTTACATCTGTGGGAAGGCCAATCTGAAATTCTTCCTTTTTTTTCTTCCTCTGCATCAAAAATAACAAAAAATTCAATAAATTTATCGCAGCACTTCATCTCAAGAAATATACACTGAAAATCTTGAAATTCTTCAAAAATCATCGTAATAATTTGTTCAAACCAGAAACTAAGACAAGACAAGGATTATTAGACTCACTAAACAATCCATGTACAAATAAGGAATCTATTTTATATCAAGAAAATGCACTTGAAAATCTTGGAATTCTTCAAAAATCATAATATGTAGGGATGTGTTATAGTAATTCGTTTAGACCCAAGACTCGTGCAAGGAAATGATATGACCTTAAGAATATGAAAGTGTCACTCACCAAATATCTGAGAAATGTATCGAAAACCTTTCAAAAGACCTTTCATCCTGGTCGACACGGTTATGTTCCTTCTTATAATTCAAGGAAGATGCATCGATAATTACGAGAAAATTAATCAACCCCTTTGGAAGAAAAATTCAGTGGCATCCCATGGATTTATTCATGCAATGTAAAAAAAAAAGCAGCAGCAGCAACGCACCCTAGACTCTCAAATCTTGATGCTTTTTATTTGAATAAAAACTTCAAGATAGAGAGAGACCAAAAATGGATTTTGAAAAATAATCTATAATGTGAAATAATTTCCTTCAAATGGTAGAGTGTTTGTACATGAATTATGTGTTAATGGTGCGAAAATAAAAATTTGAGATATCCAAACCAAAACCTTTAATCAATTCAATAGCAATGCATTTCTGGCTGTTAATGCCAGTTAATTGAAGCCAGAAAATCATCGAAAAATTAGCTTTTGAAGTAAATCTGTTATGGACATATTTATTTTCAGAATATAAAATAAAATAATTATTTTCACTAGGAAAAAGGGTAACACGCCACGATTTCCTATGTCTGATTTTAGATTAAATGATATTCACCATTTCTTTTGGATAAAAGCTAATAATGTTTAGATATTTATGCGGTTAAAGATACAAATAAACGCATCTCTCATAAATTGTTTAATTTTTTAATTAGGTAGGTTCGATGTGGTATTAAGGGAAGGAAATATCTCGAGTTTAAGTCGCACTATTACTCAATTTGGATTTGATCACATGCTTGACCAAACATACATGTAATGCATAGGTGAAAAACCTCCCTCACAACTCTATCCTTTCATGCTCAGATACTAGTTCATGCCAAGTTTTCGACACTAAGCCTCAAGAAATGATAGAATCTGTTTTAATGAGGTCGACTCTTTGGCCAACTCCTTCGTAACCTTGGCATTATATTTCGGCTAAGTGACTTCATAATCTCAAAAGGAATCTTGATCTGGTTTGGAAAATGACTTTTCTAGTTATAAAGACAAACAATAAGTTCAAATTTAGTCAAACGGATCAAGGAAATTGGTGACCTGATGATAGGGAAGTCGGCGATCGAAGCCCGATAAACGTAGGCCATAACTAATAACAGTCATAAGGTAGTGAAATTTCTTGTCGGGTAAGTTCTAACTTGCATGAAAGGCGACAAAACGATGAAATAGAGGTAAGGGGCAAGCCCATAAAATGAAATGATAATAGAAGCCCATATTGGAGCCCATACAAATGACCCACAAGTTCATAGTCGGGCCTAAACGAAACGAGAATATAATAGAAGTCCATACAAAAGACCCATAGGTTCATAATTGGGCTGGATTGAACCGTCCAACTAGGTCTGGACATATCTCCCGAATCGAATCGAACTGAATCGAGCCGGACCCGAATCGAGCGATTCTTCATTTCTTTGTAACTGAAATATCTGAACGGATATCTGAATCGAGAACCGACGAGTTCGATTCGATTCTCGGTTCTAGACCCAGAACCGAAAAATCGAATAAGAATCGATTTTTTTTTTTTTTTTATATATGAGAAAGATTAAATTATTTTAACTTTTTAAAAATAAATTAGCAAAAATAGAGTTTGCATTGAAGACATTGAGTTCTATGAGAGCATTGAAACATGTGATAAAATATATATTATATTTTTTCTTAAATCTTATTAATTGAACAATTTTTAATTTATTTATGTTAGTTAATTGTGATTTTTCAATTTTTCTTTTACAGTTTCTTAGTATCTAGTATGACAAATCAATCAATTGATAGTTAAATCAAATAACTGGTAAGTACTACTGTATTAGCAATATTTTAAAATATTTTATCTCTACGAGTCTATGACTTCTAATTTATATGGATCATCGATATTTTAGTATTACTAATTTACTATCTACTTTTTATTATTTATATACATTGATAAATTAATTTTATTGGACAATTTGTTATTTATATATTATTAAATTGGAATACATTAATTTGTAAAAACTAAGATTAAATATGTCAGACTGTAGTGTTGTTAAAAATGTTAAAAAAATTAATTATAATATGAAATCGAACGAAATCGAATCCGAATGATTCCAAAATTATATTTGGACCCAACGATTTTATTTACTCACTATCCAAAAATTTTCAGTTAAATTTTCAGTTCGAACAGTGGCCAGGCCTACGCCCAACAATCCAAACCAACAAAACCCTAGCAAAGCAATAACTCCTCCATCACAAATCCTAAATTAAACTGTAAACTACAACCTCTGCCTCTCCCTGCACAGAGTTCACGCAGTGATTCCCCGAAAATG
Source organism: Osmanthus fragrans (assembly GCA_019395295.1). Lineage (NCBI taxonomy): Eukaryota > Viridiplantae > Streptophyta > Magnoliopsida > Lamiales > Oleaceae > Osmanthus > Osmanthus fragrans. The sequence goes on along the minus strand of CM033355.1, from coordinate 26,357,574 downwards.
GTGAGGCCCTCAAAAAATTTATGCCCTTCAACATTTTCTATACTATCTCTCTGTATAGATTTTGTTTATAAAGTTTCAATTTCTCTGCAATGTAAATGATTTTTGGGTTGTTTCTTGTCTGTAGCCTTTCAAGAGGTATGTGGAGATCGGAAGAGTGGCCCTTGTCAACTACGGCAAAGAATATGGCCAGCTTGTCGTCATCGTTGATGTCATCGACCAGAACCGGGTATTAACAAATTTTTCGTTTGATTTGTGAGTTAAATACATTTTGACTTTAGTTCATTTTAATTGGATTCTTTTGGAATCAAATTATGTTACCTGTTATTATCTATGTCATTCGCATTGTTTTGTTTTTTCAGTAATCTTTGCTGCACTGTGTGGATATAAGTTAGTGGATTTGACCAAAGTTATTTGGAATAATACTTCTTTTAATAGATTTGATTATTGGATTTGGACTATACGTTTTTCTTGGATTAATTGTTTGCACTATCTTTGGCTGTAATTTGATTAAAGAATCGAAATTCATGATTCTCTGTAGCTGCGTGTTATTTATAATTTATGGAACGCCAGTGTTGTGAATAAACATTCAAAATAAGACGTGACATTTATGGTCCTTCAATCTTGTTTCTGTGTTCGTAAAATGAAATGAATCTTGCCTGACTATGCATTTTAAAAACGTTATAGGCTCTAGTGGATGCACCCGACATGGTTAGGAGCCAAATGAACTTTAAGAGGCTTTCTCTTACTGACATAAAGATTGACATCAATAGGGTTCCGAACAAAAAGACTCTTATTGCCGCTATGGAAGTTGCTGGTTGGTGTTAAATTTTGAATACCTTACTCTGCATTGGTTATATTGTTCTGTGAAATGAATTTTTATGACTTTTTTTTTTGCAGATGTCAAGAATAAATGGGAACACAGTTCCTGGGGGAGGAAGCTGATTGTGCAGAAGAGAAGGGCCGCTCTAAATGATTTCAACAGGTTCAAGCTGATGTTGGCAAAAATCAAGGTTGGACTTTTCTTGATAAGAGTACTTTTTATATTAATATTTGTGTGCGCTCTCTGAGAATAGATAAATTTAAGGGCCTGTTTGATATGGCTGCCTTTGAGACTAAGAAGCTACTTTTTAACATGTTTGGAAATGCTTTGTCTTTTAGAGGAAGCTGGCCAATGGTAGCTTACTCAGAGAAGCTGAAGCAAAAGCATAAGCTTTGCCAAACGGACCTTAATAACCTTAGGAAAGAAAAGTGAATATCAAATAACAGAAAACGTCACTTTAAGTGATGTTGAACAACATGCCCATGTAAAGAACTCAACACCAAATGAAAGGAAGCAGTACTTGCAGTACATGCTGCAAAATTTCAATTTCTCCTAGCTTTTGTCGTAATCCAGAATCTAATAACTTCAATGATTGAAGAATTACTGTAATTGTTTCAAGTTTATGTTATTATATAATGTACTTGTGCGCCGAATACTTGGTTTTCTTTTCTGACCTTTGACCGCTGGTGGTGCTGATCATCTAATATTTTGATGCTGCAGAAGGCTGGCATTGTGAGGCAGGAGCTTGCAAAGCTAAAGAAAGAGACCGCAGCAGCATAAGAGTTATTTCCACCCAAGTTACGGATATCAAGATTTTGTAGGATTTTGAAAGGCATTTTGTTTTATTGTCCTGAGGTTTACTTGTTAATGAATTTGTCACTAGAAGAGAACCTTCAAATTTTAATGTTATCTTACTCTTGACCCCAGTTTCTCATCATATTCCTGACCCCTGTTTCTCATTTACTGTGATAGTCTTTCCTGATTTTTCTGCATTGGGTTTAGGAACAAAAGCTATGCGCTATAAAGACAACATGGAGGGTTTCATATTATAAACATTCTATGTGATGAAAATTACAGCACATAAAATTCAGTACTTCCTTGGATGAGAATTATGCATTACAAATTACAAACAGGAAACAAAAACGCGTGACACGACACAATTCCACATTTACAAAGAGTACTATTTATGCAAATGAAAGATTTCTTTCACTTGGCATTTAACGTTCAATGAAAACCACAGGCTTACTTCCGGATCGAGAGGAAGTCAAAGCTTCGAAGAGGATCACTGTGAGTGCCTTTAGTAACTGCAGTACGAGAGAGAAGGCAGATGATTTAGGTTCAATGCCTGGATAAATTCTGTGTGTGGTAGAGACACGACCACTGCTTGACATCAATCTACTTGATTGGCCGTCGGTGGGTCCACCAGAGGAGCTTGGCCTGCTGCTCGAAATTGCTGCTATCTTTGAAGTGCTGCCATTTCGAGAAGCTTGGCCTCTTTCTGAATCGGGTTGCTGCTTATTAGAAATCATGAGAAGAAACTTTCAGTAAGAAATTTGACATGAGAAAATGATACACAAGGGGAAATCACGAATAGAATAAGTTATGTTTGGCCATGATTAGAAGTTTGAAAATTGTAAATATATTACTAAGAAAGTAACCCTGCCTATTGTCAGAATAAGTAATTTTTTTAGTTACAAGAAACATTTAAAAGTTTTACTTGCTTAAAAACTTAGCCAAAACATGCTCTGAAACCTAATTTTATCATGGGAATGGGAAAAGATAAAATACCACATCCTTGGATGAAGGCGCATCTTCTGATGCCCTGTGTCTTGAATGTTCACCATGACGCCCTGAACCTGCAGGGTTTCTCTCTCGAAAAAGCTTCAACAGCACCTGAGAATCTATCTCGAATATCTTGCCCCACTAGATGAAACAACCAAATCAGAAGAGACTATCAATAAATCTACCAATCACTATTAAAATAGTAAAGAAACCAGAAATGTTACTTCGAATAGTGTAAACAGTTCAAAAATAAAAAAAATGAAATAACTAAGTACTTGGGACAAATAAAATGCAGAAAATCAGCATTCACCCAAGCTCGTTCATAGTTAGTTCATAAGTTCATTTAGATATCACAAAAATCTTCATTTTCAGGTATTCTTTCTGCTCAACATATGTACCTGATGTTTTTAATGGTCTTTCACCAGATGTTCCAGCCCCTGCATTGCCACTGGGATTCTGGAACCAAAGGCATGAATTAGTTTATTATCCTTGTAAAAGATGAAACAAACTCTACCGTGTGCAAGCACGTACTCTTGCTTTAGAACTGGTGTCAATCTGAGGATACTTCAGTATTGTCCAATCAAAAACATAATCAAATTGGTAACCTGTGGAGATAACAAGTCATGAAGCGGATATTGCAACCTATGCCTGCTGAAATACAAAGTACTCGAGAAGGAACTCAACAAGAATCACATAGTTTTAGTATTTGTTACCTTCACGAATAAACAAGTCCCTGAAAAGCCTCTTCAAATAAGAATAATCTGGCTTGTCCTCAAATCTTAATGATCGGCAATAATGAAAATATGATATGAACTCAGAAGGATATGATTTGCATAGTACCTGTAAATAATTTTAAAATCATATGAACATTCAGCCACTGACACTAGTAAGTAATATAACAAAGGGAGACCACCAAATTCAAAGAGGTTGTGCTGGGATGAAAATGATGGAAAGATTTAGCATGCAGGAATAGAGGAAAATAATAGTTAATGAAAATAAACAAGAATGAACTCCATCAAATTAATGATACAGACAGTGAAAAAATAAAATCTTTATGCATCTTATATATGAATTTGTTGAAATCACATTTTTTTTTAAAAAATAGAAGTCTTCCCGTAAGTAAAAAATATCAACTTAGCTCCTATATCGAGGACTAGTATCAGCGTGGAAATCAAGTAGATGTAAATCGTGAGTCGAGGTAGGTTTACAAGGCAGGAAAATTAATCAAATCAACTGTACCAAGTACCAAGACTTTTAAGTTAGTGTTATCGATGAAGCATTTTGAGCACGCTTTGGAAGTCATGCAAGTTTCAAGCAGGGATATCACCTAAAAAAATATGTACATAGCGTGATGTGTACCTCTACTGGAGTTAACATCTTCTTTTCACTAATCTTGTCATATTTCTGCTTTTTGGTGCCAGCTTTCAGTCCCTGCCAAGGAAGGCTGAGATAGGGGGAAAAAAATGTAGAATATTTTAGAAAATACAAAAATTTTAAACAATAGTTGACTAAAGATTTAAAACAGGTATACAAAATGCCTAACAAATATAACAGCCCTTGTATGCTACCAACCTTCCTCTCAGAAAATACATAAGGACATAACCAAGAGATTCCAAATCATCCCTTCGGCTTTGTTCTGCAAGCAAAGTTAAACATGAATTAAATAAACTGAATTAGATAGAATAAAAGTCTTAGACGGCATGTGTTTCTGATTAGGAACAATGTAGAAAAATATGGTGCATCACTTGCCAACTCCAAGGTGCGTATTAACACTGGCATAGCGAGCAGTACCGGTGAGATTCTTGTTTTCCCTGCAAAAGAATATTGAGAACTTAGAACAAGAAGTATGTCAAGGGCGATGACTAAACAACTGTGTGGAAGCATCAGGTATATATATGACATGACTTTTATACGTATCCCTAGACCACGACTTTAAACTAGTGAGCACATACACAAAAGGTACCTGTATGGTATGTGCTTGTGAGTCTGCAGGTCCCTAAATTTTTTGGCAAGACCAAAGTCAATGATGTAAACCTGCAATTAATGCTAGGAACTGTCGTGATAACATATACCACCATCATCCAAATTGAATTCCAATTCAAAATTTATACAATATAGTTAAATGAAAAATATAAAATCTATGATATATATGACAGAATAAAGAAAAATTCCATCCTTCCCTCATTGAAATGCTGGATTCAGATTCCCGGAGGATATCAGGGTACAAAAAAATAGGTATATTTGATAAACTGAAAATAAAATACTTGACAACCACCTTGAGCATGCTCATATAATTCAAAAAGAGCATAAGACCCACGAATGATTGTAACACTTACCCGATTTGCTTTGCGTCCTAAGCCCATCAAAAAGTTATCAGGCTTTATATCACGGTGAAGAAATCCTCTTGAATGCATGTATTCAACTCTATTAATCTGAAAGTAAAATTGCAAGTTGGTTATTCTAGCAATAATTGGCAGCTAGAATCATAGTCTATGGGAAACAGTTTAAATCCTTACTAATTGATCCGCCAGCATTAATACAGTTTTCAAGGAGAACTTCCTGTTACAATAATTGAACAGATCTTCCAGACTTGGTCCAAGAAGGTCTATAACCATGATGCTGTATTCATTCTCAGCTCCAAACCACTTCAGGTTGGGAATTCCCGCTGCAATGAGAAGAAAGCAACAACAGAGAGATTAATAAGTTGGAAAAATTTAATGTTTTATAATCATACTTCATCTGGAACAGAAATAAAACAGAAACCAAAATAGTAGTACTCCTACCATCGTAAAGATACAAGTTTTTTAAAAAATTCAAATTCAAATCATCATTTAACTCCATAGTTTATAAAGCTAGAAGAGCAGGTTAATGGTTCAATTCTACTTTGATTGCAAATAATTTTTTGTGGAAATATGTAACATGTGTCGAGAATGGCTAAGGGTTGCAGATACATGCTGCTAGAAAAAAAATATCACTTGGCAACAAATTATAGAAACTATTGTTAATCAGAATGCTGTTAGTCATAACTTATTTCCCATCTTATCCAGAATTGCAAATGAGAGAGAGACTGCCTTACTTCCTCCTTGGAGAAGCATATAGACTTTTGACTCGTAGTGAAGTTGAGGGTGCTTGGTCTTCACAGATTCCTGGTAATTGCAGTAGTTACAATAAAAATTATAAGTGACTATTATAAAATTTTATTAAAAAAATACATTTAACTCATATCTTCTCAAGTTTTATGCTATAAGTAACTTGTATCTTCTTCACATGAGTGCTTAGAGATTTTAAGAGTCAAACCTAAGTAGTCATATTGAAACAGCATTATCTTCATAACTAAGAAAGATGCATGTGATGACTATTAATTTCTTCACGTATCAAGAAAAGAAAGGTTTAGTGTTTACAAGTTGGTCACAATTATACAAGTTCACATTCTAAATTGAAGTAATTACGAACGAAATGGTCCACGATCAAACATGTACAGTTTAGGATCTCGTTGTTAAGCTGTAAGTTTGTTGTCATGGTTGACAAACTTCGCTAATTGTCCTACAAAACGAGAGGTTGACCTAAATTTGTTCCTGCATCTCTATTATTCTTGTTTCATCTAAATTATTTCTTCCCACTACATGCAGGATTAAAAAATTTATGTAGTAAAAGAAACTTTGAGTAAAACCATAGATCCAGTATCAGGAAAAAAAATATAAAATTGCTTCAAATGTTGATAATACAATGAAAAGCCCATTAGACATAATACATTACACGCTATCAAATAAATCAGTCCAAGGGATTTAGTTGCCTGGACCTTAAACAAAACAAGCAAGACCAATAACAGATGGAGGGGGAAAAAAAAAGGCATACCAGCTTGACCCCTACTTCTTCTCCATTTTGTATGTTCACACCTGTGTCAATGATGCATAAATGATCCATGAAGATGAACAATAATCCCTTAACAGTACCATAAAAAACCCAAAAAAGAAAAAGAAAAATAAACTCATTTAATTAACAAGTCTCATGTAAAATGAAAAAAAGTACCTAAATAGAGTTCACCAAATGAACCGCTCCCAATTTTCCTCCCAAGCTTAAATTTTCCACCCACAGCATGCTCCATGGCAGTTGATTTAATTCAATAATTCCCCAAATTCCAATAGAACCCCCAACACCCAGAACTTAATTTCTTTTTTTCCAATTTCAACGGCAGCTCAGGATGAAAAAAAGAAACCCAGATTACAGCCGATGAAAATTCTGCAATTAGGATAAAAATCCTCCACCTCCCAAAAACAAAGTATCCAAAAAGTCACCGTCCCCCACACTGGATCCAAGAAATCAATTGATCAAAAAGTTTCCCTTTTGGATTCTTCAACTGCATCCTTGAACGTATACACAAACTCAAATCAAGAAATTGCAATCAATCATCATTGATCGAAAAATTACGCACAACCATTCAATTTCCAAACAGATATTATTGAAATTCAGAAAGTGGCCGTTTCTTTGTTTAGTTTTTTCATCGGAAGTGGGATTAGTTGGAGTACGATGATTATGAGGAAGAAAATTGGGGGAGAAAAATAAGCTAGAATTGAGTGATTAGAGAGAAGGGAAAAAAATAGTAAGAAAAAAAGAAAAGAACTGAAATAGTTAAGGGAGAAAACACAGTCTATGGTTAAGAAAGAACAAACTGGATATGGGGCGTGAGCGTTGGGTGCGGGGGCATAGATATAGAGATTTATGACACAAGTATTATACTTTGTTTAATAAAGCTACTTGTATATTCTATAACAATTTGAATGATATTGTGTACAAATTCAAATATTCTTTGGTGAAAAAGTGTGTTGAATTCAAAAATTGTTCAATCGTGTGTCGACACATGGCACAATATCAAATTTAATATCAAATAGAATGTACAAGTAGAATGATTGATACTTCGTTTTCATTATTCATCCATAAAAATGAAAAATATGATCGTTATTCAGTCATCATTTTTTATTTTACATTTCTTATATAAAGTTTATAATAACAATATTTTTCATTCACATTTTACAAAAAATGAGAATCAAACGGGACATGTGCTACATGTATATAAAAATTTATAATGATTTATCAATGATGTGGAAAAATTTAATTGGATCAAAATTTTATCAATTAAATAACTTTTTCACTTTAATTTTGACATCTCATTATCAGCAGAGATATATGACTTGAAATAACTTTTTTTTTCTTCTAGTAATCCTATTTATAAATCATTGTGTACGTGATAGTTTACAGATATATGAGATGAAAAAGATAAAAATAAATCAGAGAAATAAATAAAATAAGCTCAATTATTATAAGAGTAATGTGTATAATTAGTCATTTTCTCTCTTAGGCTCCATTGACAAACGTGCACACCCTAATCATCAGATTATTTTTCTATTTGTTTATTTATGCAAGCGCATTAGTTTAAAGAGGTTTGACATCAACCAATTTTGTTTGGAGTTGGTCTGTTGGTGAACCAAATTTGAAGACTAAAGGGCGTTCTTTTGTATTTTAATTTTGTATTTTGAGTTTTAAATTTGTTCTGTGTTTTGTATTTTAGGTATCTATTTTGAAATTGTTGAAAATACATTCTTTTTGTCATTCTGAAAAACAAATTCTCAAAACGTCAAAATGAAAAACACGTTTACTTCGAAATTTTGAGAATCTATTTTTTTATAATATTTTATTGAATAAACCACCGTAACACCACCACATAACCACCACAACACCGCCACAACACCTCCACAAACACGGCCAAAATCAACACCACCACCACCTCCACCATCAAAATCAGCCAAAATCAGCAACCACCATCAACCAAAATCAGCCAAAATCACTGCCAAAATATTGTAAATCATCGACCATGTTTTGGGCCACCAGCAACCACGGCCAAAATCAACACCACCACCACCATCAACTATCGACATTGCCACCACCAACCATTGCGAAAATCAACACAATCCACCACCACATCACCATCGTCGACCGCGTTTTGAGCCACCATCAACCACTGCCAAAATCAACACCACCACTACTACCACTACCACCATCAACCACCAACCACTGCAGTAAAAACCCCCAAAATATTGTTCGAAAAGAGAGAGAACTGAAAATGGGTCACGCTTAACGACGCTGCGTTCTCAACAGCGTCGCCTCCCGACGCCGGAGCCTCCCCACGTCGGAGCCTTCGTCGCCGGAGCCTCCCCACGTCGGAGCCTTCGTCGCCGGAGCCTCCCCACGTCGGAGCCTTCGTCGCCGGTTGCATTGATTGCTCCCTGCGTCGGCGTCGAGAAGAGAGGATCCGGTTGTGGAGAAGAGAGAAAGGGAAGACGGGAATGAGTGAGAGAAGGAAGAGAAGTCAACGTTTTCTCTCTTGTTTTCCGTGTTTTGTCATTTTTCCGTGTTTTCAACACAAAATGCCCAAAATGACTTTTCACCGTTTTCTGTTAAAACTCGTTTTCGAAAATGGAAAAGAAGAAGCGTTTTCGTCGTTTTGGAAAACAAAAAACAGAAAACGACCCCAAAACGTCAAAGAGAATGCACCTTAATTCTTCTCACATTTTTCCTTCTTTATATAGTTATTATCTCTACAATGCTTTATTTTTGCCGTGGTTGATTGTATCAATTGAAATATGTCATATGCCTCAAAGATTTAAAAGTATCACATTGGGAGAAATTTTAGATTTTTGGTGGAAGATTAATGAGGTTCTTCTCAATCTTTATTTTTAGGTCGAGATTCGACAATTGAAAGAAAATTGGGAAAATCCTTCAATTATTTAAGTCCAACAATTTCTATGACCTCTTCAATACACCGTCTTGAACATAAAAAAGGTCAATTGTCCATATTTCCTACCCGTCGAAAATGTGGATTGCATAAACAATTGTCACGCTTCTTTAAATTTATGACAATAAAAGAATCAATTCTACTATGCTGCCATGAAGGATTTGACACCTTCCCCGATAGACCCTTCACAATAGGGGACGTGATTTTTTTTTACTTTTTTATTCACGTGGATCCCACACTCATGTAAGTATATGATAACAAGCGTGTCAATTTAAGGAGAGTCCTTAAGCCCATAAGCAAATGTACCACTTTAACAACTTCAATCTTGATAGAGACTTTCAAGCTAAGACGTTATGAGTAGTATGTAGTTAAAGCCTATAAGAAAGAAGATCTTAATGCTTTAACGATCGAATTTTCCTTTACATGAATGAATAAATATATTAGTAAACATTACATTTTCACACTTTCCCTAAAATAAAAAAAGGGAAAAATTCATAAGTCAAGTATGAAGTTTTAAATTTAAAAAATGCAAAAAATCAGATATTTACTAATTAATTAAAAACATTGATTGATTAAATATAATAAAATCATAATTATACAATTAATGCTCATATATACATAATTATATGTCCCAACTTATTTATTGATCACATATTATTAAATTAATTGATCACAAATTACTTCGAGATCACAAATTAAAAATTTTATAGGTCAATTTATTTCATTGATCACAGACAAAAAAAGTAATAGGTCATAGTTTATCTATCGGTCACATATTTTTAAATTTGTTGGTCATAAACTATTTTTTAGTCACAAATTATTGAATTTTAAGGTCACAGTTTAATATTTTGTCACAAATAATTAAATCGTTGATCACATATACCAAACACCTCACCCTCAATCCCAATCCACCAACAATACCTGATCACAAAGCAATCAAATAGTTGGTCACAATCACTATTACACCCCGCTCCCGCCAAACACCACTACGACCACGGCCAACAACAAAAACGACCACAAAACACAGTCACCGCTTGTACCACACCACCACACAATCGCAAACCGCCATCTCGCCGACACCACTACCAACAAGAACCACCAAAATCCCCAATACATTCAAAACACAACTACCACCACCACTCCAACAACCAAAAAAATACCACCACTACCCCCAACACCGCACCACCATTGCTAAAGTCACCCCTATCATAGCACGGCAATCGGTCAACATCACTGCACACCGTCCGAGCCACCACCGCACACAGTACCACACCATGTACTGCACGTACCCAACCACCGCACTATCACCATATCCACATCACCTCACACCTCCACCACTAAACCGACAATCACTACACCACTCAATTTTTTTATTTTTATTTTTTTAAAAAGAAGAAGGATGGATATGTAGACGCACGATGTGGGTGAAAAATAATGTTGCAACTTACGGCGATTCGCGCTCCTTCTGGGTGATATGTATCGAGGATAGGTGATGGGGCTGGGCGACAACGATGGACGACGACTAGGGAAAGATGGTGAATTCCTGAATGTTGGATTGGTACAGAGAGAATGGAGGGAGGCGATGAATTATGGAAATGAATTAGGTTTTGATAGATGGGGACTTGATTTGTAAATAATGAAACTTCAATCCTAATTTTTGAATTGTTATCTTTAAACACTTGGAATTATGTAATTTTCACAATAAAAAAATTCTAGTAAATCCAACCTAGCTAGGACATCTAGATCAATAGTGACATTTTGTGAAACAAGCAGGACAAATAGTTACCTTATAAGGATGAAGAAGAACCATGTAGATCTGGACTCGACATCGTTGACCATATAAAACATTGTGCATCTACCACTTCAGATCAATAACAAGCAGTTCGATCAATTTCTCCCGCCTAATAGGATTGACCCCCCTCGAACTAATCATTACACTTAACATCAAGAGAAATGTGATTGCCTTCATTTTTATTAGACTCCACTTCATAAATAGGCAAGTATATGTTCGAAGGATAACAATATGCAACATAATCTATCATAGTGACATGAATACCTAAGAAGCATAATAAAAAACACCAAATGGAGCACTCAAACATCTTAACACCAATAAAAATGGGTTGGCATTGATAAATGATAACGTAGTGTAATTACAGTAATCAAAGATCGACTAGCCCAATTAGAACCAAAAAAAAAAATGGAGTAGAAAGATGATTTATCTGATGTTTGTCTCCCAAAATTCAATGTGTATAGATAATATGTTGTAAAAGATTCGAGTGGACGAAAGAGGATGCATCTAAAGTGCACCAAGCATGGTTAAAAGAACTTTAGTCGTGCTCGTAATGAGGCAAAGAAAAAATCAGTGTCTAATAAGTTGTTCAATAGTGGAAAGGTCATGGACTGGACCAGTTTGGGTTAGCAAAGAAGATTTGAGTGATCTAGTTGATCAATGGATCATTTAAAATTGGCTGAAGAAAGCTAATTCAGTGACCAAGTAATAGTGTGCAGGATTTATTTCATTTTCTTCTCTTCTATATGGCAACAGAGGTTCAAATACATTGGTGAAATCTTATTTGCATTAAGAATCTTGGAACCATTTTATCCTATTAGTAATTAAACCAAGGCATTTTGCTTGGTTCAATTCAATTTTCCTCCCCTATTCGTTTTGGTTTGATATTAAATTTGCATACAAAATTAGTCAACGTCCATAGATACAATTCAGAATAAAATATTAATAATTTATTTATTTTATATGAACAAAATATAATGGTTAGTGTTGAATTCTCGTGGCTGCAAATTTGTGACCGGTCAAGTGTCCATCGTAGAGTCGTGTCAACTAATTTTCGATCGCAGTCGACAATGGTCCTCATAATTTTTGTCGCTAAATGAGTGATAAACACACATCACCAAATTTTCTGAATCCACTTTCATGAAGGATTTTTGAAGGTAGAAATCGGAGACTAAAGATTATGTGATTATAAAATTTATAGTGATGGAATTGTCCATCGCTGAAGCCCCTTTCCAATAGTGAGTGGTGTGAACCAAGGATTCCTACTCTAGTTTGGAGATACAATTACTTTTTGGATAATTTACAAAATTCCTTACATACTACACACAATAGGGATGAGGATCACACAACCATCATTTTTGAATTCACGTGGGGTCCGCATTTTTGTGAGAGGTAGTAACACATTTTGTACAAATATGTTTGTACAATATCTTTATCCTTACTCCCCCCCTTACCAACTTGCATGGATAATGAGTTTGGTGTCCCGAGATTTTGAATTTGGGGATGCCTTCTTTTCATTCTTAAAACAACAAAATCTGAAATAACCATCACACACACTTACAGATAGAATGCTAGATTATATATGAATATGATGATATTGTTAGTGCACTATTCGATAATATAAATCATTCAACTAACTGTTGTTGATCTTATCATCTCTTAGGGAAATTTCTTTACAATAAAGCCATTTGCGTATATATTTCGAGTTTTGTAAGTAAGAATTGTTAAGTAAAAAACATTAAACTGCGAAAATAAAAGAAAAGGAAGAGGATATAATCGGCAATAAACAGAAAATTATGGGCACATTTGGAATTTAATCTAGGCTCACTCAGTCTTCTCTACTGTTGACTTGCGCACAGTAACTGGGAACCGAGTCTTTCTCCCTCGGCACTGATCAGAGATCTCCTTGATATCAATCTATAAAATTTCTAGGGTTTCAGTAGAATCAATTATCATAAATTTACCTACCTGATTTTATAGAATTTTCATTCCCAGCAATGGCCAGAAATTCTGGTTTGTTGGTTCTAGCTTCGGTGTTATTAGCATCAATTGTATCGATCTGCGATTCAGCTGCCATCTTTAATCCGATAGCTGACTCACATCGATCTGCTGCATTGGAACTCTTCTCTCCCCCCGATGGATCTTTTGGAAGGTCAATTTTAAACCCTCCCAAAACCCATTTGTTTCTTAATATGCGTTATATGTATATAAATCCCCTTTGTAATTTTTTTTCTATGCTCTTTTTGTTGTAATTTTCTATTGAGCCTATGCTAGGTTGTTTTTGCTGGTTTGGGCAGTTTGATGTCTTTTCTTTTCATGATCTGAAGAACAAATGGTGTTTGGTGTAATTGATTAGTTTGGTTGTTGATAGGAACGGAGAAAAAACTAAACTTTGGACGAATTTGTGATCTTTACTTCTTGTGAAATCCAAATATCAATTTAATATAATTACTAGATGTCTAGGTGGTAATGTGGTAATACAATTACTAGATGTCTAAATGGTAATATAATTACTTGGAAACCAGACTCGCTTCTTCTCATTGTTGTTTTAAGATTGAAAATGAATGGAAGAATTTATCTTGCTTGTGTTTCTGATTGGAAATGTACATGAATTATGAAGTTGATACCGTCCCCGCCTTCCACGTTACATGCAAAATGACAACTTTGGATTTCACATTTTTTGTTAAAAGGGTAAAACCTGAAATTTTCTTTTTCAAGATGGTTGAATGTCTCTCTTGATTTACTCCTTTTCAGCTTGGAAGAGACATATGAGGCTTTAAGAACATTTGAGGTTCTTGGAATTGAAAAAGAGCCTCTCACAAGGACTTCAGTTTGTGCATCTGTAGCTGACACCCTTTCGTCCACCTCATCATCTTTAAAGGATTTGTTCCAGGCGTTAAGAGTTAACGGGATACTGAAATGCGAGCTAAATGACAAGGCTTTTGCAGTATGATTAAGCTACTTCTGTTCCTGCTTTTAGTTCAAAAATCATTCTCTTCAGTTTTATAATGCATTGATGCACATTTATACATTTTGCCAGGAAATTGTGTCTAGACTTAAAGATTCTGTAAATTCTGCAAATTCTCTTCTTGATTTCTATCACTCCATTGGAGGATTAATGCTTATCAAGGTAAAACAATTTTACTCATTATGCTCTTTGAAACTGAATCTTCTTTACTAAAAGTACTCGTAATAGGGTTGGGCTGTATTTAAAGCAACCCAAAAAATTCTTAAAACGCTCTAGGCTATGAAATAAACGTGCCCAAAAGTTGAGGGTCGTAAAAATGGCCCATTAGGGGTAAGATTAGGGAGAGAGTGCTTCGATACCTGGGGCATGCACCTCAGTGAGCCAAGTTATATGCCTTAACATGGCACTCAATGAGTTAATTTTGAGGCTTTTAATTGAAGCTTTGCATGAGATGCAGCTCAACGAGTGAACCTCAGATGCTTTTGGAAACATTGCACAATTTCCTTTTCTCATTCATTTGTTTGTGCAGGATCAGACTTCAGAAGTAGATGTGCATCTTGGGGATGCTGATAGATTTTTTCGTTCTATAAAGGTGTGTTCTAGACACGTTGCATGTTTTTTATCAGTTAATTTTTTAATACACTTTTTGCTTTCTCTTAAATATTTTCTGTATTTAATATATTGCGAATGACTTAGTGATACTGAATTTGTGGCAGGCTCTCAGCCAAAGTGATGGAAGGTGGCGTTACAGTTCCAACAACCCCGAGTCTAGTGCTTTTGCTGCTGGTAAATACTTGTTATGATGATCAGTATTTTTTTTGTAGATACTCTTAGTTGTAAGTTAAGCTACTGACTAAACAAAATATCTTCATTTGGCTGAACTTTTTTTTAGTGCCGGAAGTGAAATGTTTATTACTTCCGGTGGTTTATTACCTTCTAAATGCTGATAACTTGCTATGGTTTAATAGGTATGGCTCTTGAGACCCTGGCTGGAGTTGTTTCATTGGCGTCTTCTGAGATCGATAATTCTCTGGTATGTATTATGTTTCTTACTTTCTTCTCTCATAAGAGCCTAGTGTATTTAAGGAAACCGCTACGGTTAATTTTTGCCTGCAACTGTATATATAGAGATAGCCAGTTATGCCTAAATGATTGGTTTAGTATTCCAATCAGTTCTTGTGATAGAGCCGTTTTCTTATTGAGATATCAATCATTTATATTGGAATTGTTTTACCTTTATCTGGGTGTAGAGGATTCTGTTCATGGATGTTGCCATGTATCTTGTAATATTTATCACGACATTAATCAAAAACCATTCTCTGCATTGTGACTGGGCTATATTTCATTTTTTCCTTATGATATCTCTCCCATAACATTACACTCAAACATATGCGTGTCCCTTTATCTCAGAACATTTGATGGCTAATATGCGTGAAGCTATCATTGGTGTTCTGATCTTAGTCTGATCTCTATGCCAGGTTGCTACTCTGAAAAATGACATAATGAAGCTTCTTGATGGTGTTGAGAGATATGGTACACTTCTATTTTTCTTTTTTTTGATAAATACATGTTTCTTTTACTTTGCTCTTATCAATTCTTTGATTCTGATGTTTATGTTGTTAGTGTTGCAGTTTCTGATTTTTCTGCTTGCTACTTTTAATAGTTTGTCTTTAGAATCATCTACAGTACAAAAAGAACAAATGTCTTTATTGTGGCTGAGATCTGGCTTTTTCCTTCAAAATTTCCATCTTTTTTAATCTTAGGCAGATACTCTAAAACGTACCGCGACAGAAAATTTTAGCCCTATCAAGTTTCTGTAATGCAGTTAAAATATAATTCTTTCACATTAGTTGTTTAAGGAAACAAGCATATTTTGGTTGTTAGCTACTGTATGTTTGAAACCCTCAACTGTGCTCATTCTGGCTTCTTTAGTTTTTGACTTCGATATTTCATCAAATTTCAGATTTCTGCTAGTTTCAGTTCTAAATAATGTCCTAAAGTGAGACTTAATTAGGCAAAAGTCATACCCTTCGCAATTTTGCTTGGGAAGGAATTGGTAGCTGTTGTAGTCTGTAGTTAGTCCATTGGTTCTAAAGACTAAATCATAGTTAAAGTACGAAGTTTAGGCATCTATGAAGTAGGGAACTTCGTGACTATCAAACCTTCATTTATATTTATTCAAGAACAACACTGTCAACACAGACAACATGCCTGTAGCTTCTTTTGTCGTAACTGAGGTGTTAACTCAATGTAATAAATTGAATTATTATAGTTTCTTTCTTTCAGAATGTGACTTTGATGTTATATTTTTAGATGATGGCGCTTGTTACTTTGATGAAAAATTTGTTGATGCACAAGGGCACCAGGATCCTCTTTCAGCTTCTTCGTCAGTAGTGCGTGGGATTACTGCTTTTGCAACGGCCACCCAAGAAAGTTTGAATGTGCGTTTGTGAACATATGTTTTGCTACTGATTCATTTAGCGCATGTTTCTTTGTTTGACCTTCTAAAATCTTTGGTTTCAAATTGCAGCTTCCAGGGGACAAAATATTGGGTTTGGCAAAATTTTTCCTCGGTGTTGAAATTCCTGGCAGTGCCAAAGACTTGTATCACCAAATTGATGCCTTGTCTTGCCTGGAAAACAGTAGGTAAGTAGTGACATAAATTCTGTCTTCTGGCCCTCTCAATGACTTTTACTGCTTGGTCTGTTATATGTATAAATATCTCTTCATGCCATTTTTATGCATGCCTTTAAATTCACTATTTCGAAGAAATCCAAGTTTCAACATTGTTTAATCTTTGCTAGTTGCTTCTGGTACTTTAGTATTTCCATTTAATCCTACTGATACTGTACATCATTGAGATGTTGAGATCTGCAATAAGTACGACTTTTTACTTGGATATAATCACTACTCACTTCCAGTTGTGAATTTGTTGGTGGGGCACCAGTTTGTTATATATTGTTCTGAAAATAATTTGAATCTTTTATTTACTGTACAGGGTATCTGTTCCTTTGATTTTATCACTTCCAGCTACAGTGCTTTCAGTTTCCAGGAAAGACCAACTGAAGGTGTGGCACCTTAAGCGTATTCTCGTGTACTTTTATTCCTTGCAATTTTACATTTTTTTATCAGCTTCCCTTCTTTCTTCTTTTCCTGAAATTCTTGTATTTGTTTTCAATTTTATATTTCCACGGTGTTAAGTAAATATTTGCCATATGAGAGAGTACACCAAAACTGAGTGCTGTTTTTCATGATCCAATAGATCATGAACTGCAGATTGCAGAATAAGCATCATAGACTGATATTGTCTTGTGCATATTTTTTCTTATTTAGCTAGCTGCATTTTTTGTTTTAGGTAATGGTCAACACCATATTGGGTTCTGCTGGCCCACCTCTATCTGTCAAGCTCATGCAGATTTTTAGCTCTGGTTCAAAGGATGCTTCTGTCATTGACCAGGTGCTCCCATTTACTCAGAGCTGTATGTAATGTTCTACTGCTAATTATTTTTATCTGCCACTTAGTACACCTTATGTTGTAAGAATTTTGCATTTCCTTGATGCAGGAACTCAAGTTTGACCCTGAACGTGCAGTTCACGTCCTAGAAACATTGCCAAAGAATGTAGATGTTGGAAAGTACATATTTTCTTTTGAGGTACGTTTTTTATTGCCTGATATTTACCCTCTCATTTATCCATGTCAGTCTTCCCTTTTCCTAACACACTCTGATATTCCTGGCTCCCTATTGGCAGATTTCACTTCATGATCCAGAACATGAGAAACGATACATAACTGGAGGACGAACAAAAGTACCTGTATACATAACAGGACTCATTGAAGTTAACAATGCGGAGATTGCTGTACTTGACAGTGATATTGGGAGTATAGAAATGCAGAAAAAGTACTTTCTTTACTTCTGTTTTTCTCTTTTAGGCATATACCATTATCCTTAAGTTTGCCCCTATCTATACTCTTCTCAGCATTATTACTTCTAACTTCACTGGTATGATTGTTTTCTTCACCTACTGCACTTTATACTGAGTTGAGTTCTCTTATTTTTTTTTTTTGGGTCATTGGAAGGACTCCATAAAACGAATATTGTGGAAATAAGGGATATTGAGGTGGATGTATCATAATACAAGAATGGATGAAATAGGAAATGACAATATAGACCAACTGGTGGAGAGGTGACATCCAGTGTACACTGTAAATTAAGTGAAAAATGACTTGGGTGGTGGTTGGGACATCTCTAACTAGATCTGAAGAAGTTGACTACAAGAGCAGTGCGATCCTAGACAATTTAGATGAGGGAGGGAAAGAGGGAAAGGTAGACCAAAATTAACATGGCTTGACGTGGTTTTTAATTATTTGGTTGTATTTGATCGGCTTATAAATGTAGTGATGAACTGAATGAAGCAGCTAAAAATGATTTATGTAGCAGACCCATCACTCTTTTGTTTCTCTATTGTGGTTCTCTACTCCCCCTCCCCTCTCTCCGCCCTCCTTATAGTTTGTTTGTAAATTATTTTGTATGATTTTGTGGGTTGTTTCACACGTGTAATCATTTGGTTTTACTATTATAATATATCACTGTTCTTGGTTATAGTTCCTTAAATCTCAAATTTTATGTTGTCTGCAGCGCTGCATTGTAACTATGTCTATTGTATATTAGTTATCTGAAATTGATTTTACACAGTTTTATATTGGAAGTAAATGTTTTCAAATTATGCAAATATAATAATGGATTCAAAGTGGGCGAAAAATTTGCATTTTCATGTGGTTTGGATATTATTTGCTTATTCGTGTTATCTCCATGCTTCTTGTTAGCATTGATGTTTTTACTCTGAAATTAGTTTGAACAGAAAATTTTTTATACTCTATTTTGTAATCCAGGCTAGATTTAGCTAGAGAGAATGATGTTGCTTTATCTGCAAACCATCTCCAGAAATTGCGATTATCCTTTCAATTGAGTACTCCATTCGGAAAAGCTTTTAAGCCGCACCAGGTAGGTAGTCAACCTTGTGAGCCTCTTTAAGAACATTTAATGCAATTCGGGAGTGTTAAAATTTCCGTTGCAAGCAGGCATTCCTCAAGTTGAGACATGAGAGTGGAGTTGAGCATACCTTTGTGGTGGGCAGCTCTGGGAAGAAGTTTGAGATAATTTTAGTAAGTGGTCCTTTGCTTTTTTCCACCTATCTTTTTTGACTATGAATTTCATCTGCTTAGATGCTCAGTGGGATTTTAGAAAATCAAACATTGTCTCAACCATAAGTTGTTTAAACCTTTGTGGTATGTTTAAATTGTAATTTGTGCTTGTTATTATTGTTTTGCTATTTAGCTTAATAGTTTTGCATGTTTGTACAACAAATTAAGTTGAACATCAATCATTAATTAATAAGTACATCAATGGTTAATGAATAGTTCCATATGTATTACTTGCTTCCACTTCATTAACAATTCACTCTAACCCTTGCACAATTTCTACAAAGATCTAATTTTGAATGTTTAAATTTCACTTTTGTCTTGTAGGATTTTCTGGGACTGGTTGACAAATTCTTCTATTTGTCGGGTAAATATGATCTTCGACTTACAGTTGGCGACTCTGTCATGGTAAATGTTGTATGAAGCTGAAGTGCTACATTTGTCCTTCCCTACCCATCCACCTACACACATGTACACGTCCATGTCACGTATATGTTTATGTGTTTATATTTTTCTATTTCAGGAGAACTCTTTTTTAAAACCTCTGGGCCATGTTGAATTAGATCTTCCAGATGCACCTGAGAAGGCTGCTCGTCCTCCTCCACAACCTATTGACCTATATTCAAGATATGGGCCTATGTCGGAGATAATTCACATTTTTAGGGCTCCTGAGAAAAGGCCTCCTAGAGAGATGTCACTTGCTTTCTTGGGCCTTGTTCTTTTGCCATTCTTTGGTTTCTTGGCCGGGGTACCACCTTATCTAAATTTCCTCCTTGCATATTTGAATGGTTTTCTGAATTCTCTTTTTATAGTCATCTGCTCTGTAGCATGTACACTTTAACTAAGGTAGCGTGCTCGTGTTCGATACGTGTCGGACTCGTGTTGATACCGACACTTGGACACTCTGCAATAATCATTTTTCTTTCTTACTATAACTATTTTATATTTTTGACTCAAAGTTATTAGTAAATAACAAATAAGTACTTATATTTAAAAGATTTCAACAAAAAAAATAAATAATGAGTATAAAACTAAATTTATACTGTATAAATGAAGAATTTTAAAGAATTTAATCAACGTGTTGACGATGTGTCGTGTCGGTACTATGAAAAATCACGTTTCGACGCATTCAACACGTATCGTGTCGGACACATGTGTCCGTGTCAGTGCATCATAGGTCGTCTGTAATCTTCCCTACTAGTTTATGAGATTATGGCTAATATTGCAATCTATCTGACCACAGCTCTTGCACCTACGCGGGAACCTGAAGAATTTGCCGAGGTCAACTGTTCCTGCAACATTTGCCATTCTCTTCCATTTGGGCATTGCATCTGTTCTTTTACTATATGCATTATTCTGGTTCAAGGTTTGTATCTGGTTCTATACGCATTCTTTTTCAATTTTTTTGTTGCATTGGAGTGTTGCATGTTGATGATTTAAGTAATCATTTGCAATTGGAAAAAGGGTTCTGGACTCTACAACTATGCATTCTCTGTGTTCGTGAAACCTATGTCATTTTCGTGGCAGTGGTTTTCTTAGCCGACGGAAATAGTTATAACACGTTAACTGGCATATTCAGTCCGATTGACTACATATTTGTTTGCTTTCTGCTTGCAGTTGGATCTATTCACAACATTAAAGGCACTTGGGTTCCTGGGAATTTTCTTGATGTTTGTCGGACACAGGACCCTATCCCACCTCGCTTCTGTATCAGCCAAGTTGAAGTCGGCTTGAGATATCTGAACGAGTGTCTAGAAAACTCGAACCAAGTAAGCTTCTCACGAAGAACTAGGTTAGAAGTCTGATTCAGCTCTGTTGTAGGACACAGCTACTATTGGAAAGAAGTCTGATTCAGCTCTGTTGTAGGACACAGCTACTATTGGATCAGAATTTTCGTCGCCAAAATTTTGATAGATTCATGGATTTTTGGAACTGTAATACATGATCGTTTGCTCATGGAGTCTTTAACTGTGGAGAACTTATTTATGGTATGTCGACAAAATAGTTTTTGGTGACTGCCCATAAAAAAACAAATATAGAACTGTCACTAAATTTATATTCATCCTTCTGTCAATACTCCCGTCCATGAAGTTGCATGTCATCACTAATGGAATATCGAACTGATTCTTATGTTGCTAATTTTTAATCGATGAAGCCACCTTTTTTTCAGCGACAATTTCAAGATTTGCAAGTTTGAAATTGCCACATAAAACTAAATTTGAAATAGTTTGATGCAACACAAAGGGTTTGTTTGGCAGGTTTTTGAAAAGTTAAAAACTGTTCTTGAGATTAAAAAATTGTTTTTGAGTCTATTTGAATAAATTTTTTGGAAGTCCTTTATTTGGTTTGAAGAATTTTTAGATGAAGCCAGCGATTTATGGTAAGTTTCCTCGTGAAACTCTTCTGCGCAAGAAGAAAAAACAGAAATGCTGTCAAAGTGGCAGTTAATTAAAGCAGTAAGGTCAATTTGATGACAAACCGAGAGGCCATGCATACAGCAAATTTGTTTTGTTTTGTTTTGATTAATAATTCAAATAAGGGTCTGAATTATTCCAAAGAACAGTGACTAGAAAACGGCTGTTAAGCCGTGCCAAAATCACAAGACACACTCACTCGTGTCTCTCTTTAATTATTTGTTCATTAATGGCAACAAATTATTGTACAAGAAAGCTTACTATTGATTATTTTAGGTTTTTTTACACGTGTTTCTTTGTTAATCATGTTTGATCCCGTCTAATCTTTAATGTTGAGAGCAGTATCATTTGTGTTGGAAAACAATTTTTTCTAATAATCTTGAGACGCATGTCTTCATTGGAGTGGTCGATGATTGTGCCGATAGCAACCGATTACATTATTCGTTAGAAAGTATATATCAACCAACAACTTATCAGCGTCCAAATTAATTTCGACATGAGTATATTATCTTAAAGATTAGGAACTTTTTTTTTTACCTTTTATGATTTTAACTTTTAGTTTGCGTGCACATATATGATGTTCTTTAAGCGATACTTGTCCCGTGGTGACTGGACGAGAAGATTATAACTTTTTGTTTGCGTGCACATATATAATATTTTTCGCAACGTTTAAAAAATGTTGCTGTATCCTTTCACTCTACGGCAATACTGACGTTTGCAACATTCGTTCAAACGTTGCAAAAGGTTTTATTTTTTTGTTGTTGCTGTGGTGGTGTATAGCTAAAGCCTAAAGAGCTTAGGTGTCCTCCTTTATATGGTTGCTTTGCAAGAAAACCAACCCTCGGCGTCTCCTCCCTTCACACGCTAAATGACTTCTTCTCTACTTAAAAGGAGATAATACTCACAATTATACGTATACATTAATTATACCTACACATTATCTACTTAAATTCTGATTTCAGTGCAGAATACGTACATCTTCAAGTATAAGCCGAATTCAATTTTTATCAAAAATTTAATACGTGTATAATATTGTATTAATTAGATATCGTTCATGGAGTACAATATACATACAGATATTCGGATCGAGTTCAAGATATCATTATAATTTTTTATTTTATTTTGATGGATTAATTAAAGAGAAATGACAATCGAAAGACAGATCGATAGAGATTGGGATTGATCGAATGATTTACAAAAGTGATATTTTTGTCTTTACCTTAACAAACATTTTTTAAACTAATTGCATCTTTAAATATTTGCTTGTTAATTAATTAATAATATCGTGCATGCATTTTTGTCTGTTCACAAGTTCTATTTAAATTGCGGTTTCTATCATCAAGATCACGCCTTTTATTCGATCATGTCCCCATGACAGTATCGTTTCGAGGTAAAAATATAAATAAATACATATATATATATATATATATATATATATATATTTGCAATATTATTAAGGTTTAAACTTTAAGGAGAGGTAGTTAATGTAATATAAAAGTATATAAAGATCTTGATTTTAATTCTTTTCATCACATATTTATAAAGATTTACGTGTTAGACGTTTGATGAGAAAATAAAAAGAGCCAATATAGAGATATAAACATAAAAAAATATTTATCCAATAATCTCCGATAATATATCAACGTGTATTTGTATATGTATACACACATTTAGGATGAATTCATGTGATCGGCGTAATCCACCTTCCTCTCCTTATGCTTCGATGGCTTAGCATGTGGATCTCAATTGAATAAGAGGCATATTTAGACGAAAGAGTCCTCTTTCCGGATTGATCGTTGTGTAATCAATAAAAGCTTGAGACGCCACCTAGTTTGATTAGCGTAGTGTACATATATTATGCGGGATGGATCATTCTACTCATAAAATTGACACACTTATTTGACAAATAATTGTGACCTTTAATTTAAGTCAATTCAACGCTCAATATCTTATGGATCTCAAGTAGTTGTAACCAACTTTCTCATGATCTTCGTGAAATACATACGGAGCGTTTGATTGGTTTAAATTAAAGGTCACGATTATATTGTCAAATAAGTGTGTCAGATTTATGAGTAGGAAGATCCGTTCCGATTATAGTAATATACATTAGTATATACAAGAATCACTGTAAGTAGATAATCAATGCAAAAAAAAACGTTTGAACATGCAGATTAATTATAGAAAACATTACCATCTTTTCTATGTATTTTTTGTCAATAAAGGAACTTTATCTGTTAATCTGAACTTTTTAGTAAGATATCTCTAAAGAAAGCAGTTGAATATAAAGCAAAACTTTCCCATTTGTCAAAAAAGTGTGCAGCTTGTCCGGGGTTTCTGTGTATCTTGCTGAGTAAGCACTTCAATAATTATCCCAACAGATCTGGCTTGTGTATGAAGAAGATCTATTCACGGAGACAAAAAGAGCCATGACGATATCTGGTCACGGACATGTGGTATAATTATGAATAATACTGTCCATCTAGCCCCTATTTGGTATGGATTAAAATTTAAATTTTATTCTAAGTCAAAGTCAACAGTAAATTTTAATTATATATTTCATAGACCCACAACTTTTTAATCACATATTTCATCAACTTTTATCAAAATCTGCTAAAAATCCGATTTTAATTTCCTCCAAAAATGGGCCTAGAATGATATGATCACCAGTTTACGTGATAGCTGAGTCACTATCCAGAGCAGATTCAAGATTGGACTAAATTTTTTTAAGCTGAGCTAATATGTTAAAAAAGAAATAAATTTACATATAATTTTTCTACTTATTAAAAAAAAAAAAAAAATCCTATGGAATATTGAAAGGACCATATTGTGTGTATATAATGATGTACACACAGTCTTACACCCCCCTCGCATGGAGAGGGGGCCCACACATAATAAACTATTTGTGAACTCCTCTCTATGTGAGAGAGGTGTAATCTATTTGGTACACCATAAGGTGTACAAATAATTAATCCATATTGAAATGGGGTGGGGGAGACTATCCACCCTAATTTTGCCCCTGGTCACTACGTCGCATTGTTCAAATCTGGCTTATGTATGTGGAAAATCTATTTATGTAGACAAAAAAGTGAATATTATTATATGTGAAAAGTCGATGGCATATTTGATACATGGTATAATTATGAATACTGATATTCATCTAGAACGATACATATAATTTTGATGGAAAATGTGACGGTGACTCATCTACCACATAAACTGGCGATGATCAGAATTCTATTATTCTTTAACTACACTTCTAACCATTTTTATTATTTTATTATTATCGACTAGCGAAAATCTATATCACCAAATATAATAGGTAATGATATTTGTAAGCATTACAATGTGGCAGTAAGATCAATGTTCTCCTATACCTATAAAAATGTAATAATTCATTTGAAAATGTGACAATAACCCTATTGACACATTAGATACCGATCATAGCATTATTCAAATATATAATCGTTAATTGTGATAATTACCAATCTAGATAGCAGTGTACTATTCATTATACAACGCAATAAAATGCATCACAAATTCGTTGATAATTACCTTTACGAGGTGTAAAATATCTCGATCGAGATAGAGAGAAGCTAATGACGTTGTAAACGGGCTCAACAAGCAGCTTCTCATAATTATCCCAACAAATCTTGCTTGTGTTTATAAAATATTATATACAAAGACAAAATGAGAGGTGATGATTACGTTGTAGAAGATCCAGGTTATATTTTATGCGTAATATGATTAAAATCTAACTGCTTTTTTATTATTATTTTTTCAATTCTCTACAGATACCCTTTGATTTACTTGTTCATTTACTCGGCCCCACCCGTCCCTTTCACATTGGAGCCGAGTAGGGCACATTTGTCGGAAGTGGGTTTGACTCTCATGTGAGAGTATCGATGGGGTCGGATAATCCAAAGTGTAAGTCAAAAGGTACAAATTATTTAATCCTTTTTATTATGAGATTATGGAGAATTTATTTAACCAAATATAAAAAGGCAGTAAATATTAGTTGAGCAAGAAGCTTGTGATAATTATCTTTACGAGGTTTAAAATATATCTAGAGAGAAGTTAATGATCTTGTAAAGGGCTTCAAGAAATAAGGGTAAATTGCGATGGAGGTCCCTCACCTATACAATTTCTGCAAACGAGTCCTCACATTTTACGTACATACCAATAGAATTCTGAATATTAAACCTCAATACAAATCTAATAAGTTCTTTTAAAATAATATGCATTAATTTCTTAGGGTATGGAACTTGTACTTCTGCAGACTGCGGTGGGATCGCTCGGGTTCAAGGTTTTTTTTTTTTTTGGCAATGGATATTGGAATGTGGGGGACAGTGGTGAGGTTTGGGGTGGACTGTTATGGGAGTGTTTTTTCGTTTCATGTAATTTTTTTTTTTCAATTAAAAATAAAGATATAAAATATAAAAACTGTACATTGCATGACTTGCACATTATTTTAACTTCAATTTGGACCATTTCTGTTCAGACGTAGTACTTTTGCCATATTAATGAAATATTGAAACTTGACGTGTAAAAAAAACTAAATATTGAGGACTTGTTTGCACAAAATGTAAAAGTTAATTTGCCCTTTACAAATAATTAGAGACAATTAGGGAGACATTGAAAACGACTTGACTTGTCAACTTCTTAGGCGAATCTTTGGATGGTAAATTATTTTAATCGTGAGCCCCATCCCCTATTAGGGGGTGCTGTGCACCGTGCAGTATAACCTGCATTTCCCGTAAATTAATTAATAAGGTATGTTAATGTCATTTTTGAGGGCCCACACACATGTCAATACGTACCCCACCTTAAATTCCTTTGCTGACTTGGCAAGGAAAACTAGGACCCCCCTTAGGATTATATTTTCTCTCAAAATTTCAAGATTAGTATTGAAACACATGGACGAATAAAGTTAGCTTCATTTGAATAGTCACGCTAAGAATGTGAATTGTGCAAGACGATCAACTCAACTCGAGTTGTGCATTTGATTGTGGTTGAGTATGGCAAATGGCTCTTAGTAAAAATGAACTCGGTCTAGTTCAAACAATCTTAATTTGATCGACTTAGACCATTCGAATACTAGCTGGGGCTTGGCTCTTGGAAGAAATAAATTGAAATCATAGAATCAATAGAATACAAAGATTTCTAGAACACACGTATTTAGGGATTGGGCTAGGTGAGTTTCAAGAATAACAGTATTCATTGTTTTTCGCGATGATCACCAATTTAGGTGGCAGTGATCTTCTTGATTTCGGATAATGAACCAGGGGATCCATTGTCACTTAGATCGATGATTATCAGCACTATTACTTGATTTACATATGGTGAAGGATGTGTGTGATGGCGGCGTGGGTGTTTAAATATCGGGGACCCATTTGTGCAGAATGAATAGCTAGGGACCCACTACAAATTTCCCTTCAGAAATAATTACTTATGAAGGGGCCCACTACACAATACACATGTCAATATGGCCCCCTTGAATTCCTTTGCTGACTGCCAAGATTTAGGCAAACTAGGACCACCTAGGATTTTCTTTACTTGTCTAAGATTATTATTTTTTCCTCTCAAGTTTCCAAGGTTATGTCGACACACGTTGTCAAATTTGATTTGTCGGGGCACTCTAATGAAGAGTTATACTGGATTATGCTCCAAGGAAAATTGATTAATTTGTATTATTTGTTTTTGCTACGGTGTGAATTCTATATGCTATAAGTAATTATTTTCATTAATTTGTTTAGTTTTTCTACGATTATACATAAAATGTTATGATTTAATATTTTTGTTTGATCTATTTCCTTTAAGAATTTTATCACCAAAAGTCATAAAGAGAAATAGTTAGTCTGATTCGAATTTATTATCTGTACCGATACATTAATGATTATGAATTATTGAGGTAGGCAATTAATTACACTTGAAAATGAATGAATTAAACCTCATATGAACGGTCTCGATAAGCGTGTAAATTGAACAAGACGATCAATGGAAACCATGATTGTGATTGAGTTAGAAATTGGCCGTAGGTAAAAATAAACGTGACCCGATCCAAATAATCTAGATATGATAGTGTTAGATAATTTGAATGGCATGAGCTTGACTCTTGGTAGAATACTCTCAAATTGCAATTAAGCAATCTTGATTATGGTTAAATTGGATATTTTGGTACACTCCAACTTGAAATCACTCGAGCATGTCAAGTTTTGCAAAATAGAAATGAAGAAGATCCTATTTGATTTAGTGAGAGCACATTCGACACCTTGACACTTATTGTTTAATCAACACAGTTTTCAATGTATAGAATAATTTTCTCCGTGTGTGTTTCCATTCACGTTCACGCCCACAACCTTCTTTTCTCACCCAACCCCACATACTTCTAATGTTTCACAAATTATTCTTGATTTTCATCAATTCAAGAGGGAGCCAAAATGAAATAATTAATTATGAGAATGACTTGTGATGAAAGGTCCCATTTTCCCAATTTAAGCCCATGACTTATGGAAGTGAATAATCTAAATAGACATTTAAAACAAATTATTGGATAAGAATATAAAGCCGTCACTCTTTCACCAACTTCACACGCACCAAACAGGGAATTAAACCCTAACCCTAAAATTTTCAACAATAATTGTTTCTTCCTTCTTAGATTAGAAATTGGGATATCCAGGAAACTCTTTATTTATTTTTTTCAAAGAACAATTATTATGTTAGGTGATTCTGACGTATAATATGAATGATGTGGCATATATAAATCACATCGTTTGCAAAGATTTTTTTGTCTTTCTGATGGTAACTTCAAGGCATATTTTATGTAAATTATTTGAAAATATATTTCATGAAAATTGATAATTTTTAAGTTCATGTGATTGAAAAGTAGGAAAAAATTACGGGTTCTTTCACAAAATTAATTTATTGTGAGAATGCGCGATTGAAAATGAATTTGAAAAAAAAAAAAAAAAGAGTTTTAAAGAGTATGTACCAAATTATTATTCTTATATTATTAAACAAATTAATGAATATTAGATAAAAGTATTTTGATTATGTAGATTTCGAATATACTTGAAATATAAAATAAATATTTTTCTACTATATTTGTATCCTTAAGCTCGGTTAGACAAGAGAATAAAAAAATTTAGGGAAAAATAGAGATCTAAATTAGCTGTGATGGAAAATGTAACGGTAATCGCTCGCGCAAAATGTAACAATTAGGTAATTATTTGTTAGTTTTTTTAATATTTTTAGGTCTCAGTCTTTGTAAAATTAGGCACCTATGTCACCCTTGAATCGAATCTGTTATTTTACATGTGAAGGTGATAAATGATTTGTATATGGACACTATCATCATATATTTCAAATGTTATTTCTCCCTAATATGACAGTGAATAATCTATTATTGAGTAGATAATAACATTAACATTTGGAGTTTTATAAACAATTTGCTTGTATTTGATATTTTCTAAATCCTTATGTAGGGAATTAATTCTTCTATTAATTAGCCACATCGAGATGGAATTAGTATGCTCATCTTTTTCACGTTCACATCATAATTGAGTTTTAGATCTATCGTTCACGTAAAAATTATCACTCGTAATCATGATCATTGTTTAAAACTCATTTACGACACGTAATATTTATGAAAAATCACTTTGAATATATAACATTCTTTTTCATTATTTCAATCTTTTATGCCAAGAATTTAATGTAAAACAATGGACCCATTCATAGTGTCAATACCTAATTATTTCATTATATCATACATTTATGATAAGTATAATTTTGTCCTCATTTCCAATATCTTGTCAAGAATTATATATCTCTCGAGTTGAAATAATTTTCTTAAAAAAAAAAAAAAAAATTGAACAAAATTCTTAGAATACTCAAACCTTTCAAATTTCGAAAAATAAAAAATTATTGATATTCATTATTCAATGCCAATGATTATTGGTATGCCCCAGAAGAGAAACAATTTAATGGCCCACAATTTATATTCATCAAAATTATTCGTTTAGATGAGGATTAGACAGAATGGACTGCCTCATTGCATGATTAGAATTTCTACATCAAATGGCTGTCTATATTTGTATTTTTCCTTCAAGTTTTAATTTTCATCAGTGTCTCTAATCATACAACATATATAGCATGCTTAAAAGGCAGAACTACGTATGTCATTTTTATTTAAAATAATTATTTGGCTTGAGCCCTCTGTTTAAATAATTATTATTTTTTTTTCTTATAGCATTTGTTTAAATAAATAAATAAATAATTACGCAATATACTTTATATTATCATAATTATCAAAATTCTAATAAATCTGAATCTCCGTGTCCATGATAATCTCACTAGACTTTTTTTTGTTTCCTTCTGACTTTCTTATAAACAAATTAGTTACGCAAAACCGTAACACCTGGATAAAAGTTGATCCTTGGTGTTTGTTTGGGAGGAGATTATTTGAAGTGAGAAAACCAATTTTTGGAGAATGTGTGGTAAAAAATTATGGAAAACTTATGAGTCCGCAGACAAAATAATTTTTTTACGAGAATATACGATCGAAAATGAGTTTTTGTAAAGATGATTTTCAAGTAAGGTGAATAGACAGTAAAATTTTGGTAATCTAATTTGATCGATAAATTACATGTCCATTTTGTTTCTTAGTTTTGTATTTACCAACCTTCACCCCACTCCTCACCTAGACAAAAGGTTAGAAAATGTGCACAAAAATGCATTTTTCTATGTTGATTTATAGTCAAAAGATGTATTTTGGAGGTTCTATCCCAACATAGGATTTGGAATTTACTTCTAAATTGCCCGCAAAAAGATTTCTTGTGATTTTGGTTTTTCTTGAAAGTTCCCACAATACACGGCCATATAACTAACTACACAAGCATAAGCTCCTAAAATAATGTAAAAAAAATTCGAGTTGGCTAAGGTACTTGTCAACCCAACTATATATATATATGCATGACCCATTTTCTAGTATACATATATTTTCTTTTTTTCCTTAACAAATTTTAGAGAGAGAGAGAGAAGAAAAAGAGTAGAGCCTTTTTCGGACAACATATTCATCTGCAGCTAGAATCTTTAAACAGGATATTAATTATGGGATTAAGAGACATTGGAGAGACACTGCCACCAGGTTTTAGGTTTTATCCAAGCGATGAAGAACTTGTTCTTCATTATCTTTACAAAAAGATTGCTAACGAACAAGTTCTTAAAGGTACTTTAGTGGAGATTGATCTTCATACATGTGAGCCATGGCAGCTTCCTGGTAAATTCTCCATTCTCTTCTTCACTGATCACCCGCCTTACCTGGGGGTGGTTCTTGGTTGTTTCTTGTTCTTGAATAACATTTCATAATGATATTTCTGTGTAACTTTCTCTGAATTTTGTTGTAAAATTCTCCTTTGTTTTTTTTTTTTTCCTTAATTTCTATTTGTTTTTGTTTTTGTTGTCCCAAAAATATAATAAAGCGTGTGGAAAAATACACACTGATCCGATGAATGATGAA
Organism: Osmanthus fragrans; assembly: GCA_019395295.1. Classification (NCBI taxonomy): domain Eukaryota; kingdom Viridiplantae; phylum Streptophyta; class Magnoliopsida; order Lamiales; family Oleaceae; genus Osmanthus; species Osmanthus fragrans. Next base: position 26,326,297 of record CM033355.1, on the reverse strand, counting down.
TCCACTTGGATTTTTTGGCTCAATAATGAGGGAATTTGACTGCATGAAAATTATATATAGCTACAAATAATTCTTTTTCTTTTATAATATATTTAATTTTTTTGAGATAGATGACGATATATATTTTGGATATGGCATTACTTTATTTTAATTATTAATCTATTTGTTTTAGCTTTTACAAGGTTAAACTTATCTTTTGGATTGACTCATAATATCCTAGTGCTTGTTCAAAATTTTATCGATTTTTCAACTGGTTAAATTTCAATTTTAATTATTTGTTATATGGGAACAACAACTTTCATCAACTTTTCAAATACATTTCATCAACTTTTATCAAGACATACTAAAACTTTTGTAAAAGCTGTCATATAGCCCCTTAGTATACATGTTTCCTTTTAGCCATAATTGTTCCTAAAAGTTGAAAGGAATTTAGAAAAGGCCCTTATCTTTTACTGAAAAGAAATGTCTTAAATTCTGGGTATATACCATATAGGTTCAATGAACTTTGCTTCCTTTTGTAGATGTATATGCAGAAGATAATGCTTAATTAGAGAACATTTTCTTTCTTTAATCTCTACTTTTGATTATAAGTAATTGTTTATAGCTTATTTTCACATAGGAATTGTCTTCAAGACTAACTTTCTTTTAGCAAAATATGTATTAAACGTGAAACATGCTAGTATAAAAATTCCTTTTTCGAGTTAATTCTATTATTCATTTTGGCTCAACAAAATCCATTGCAAACCGAATAAAAAAAATCAAAGAACATATATTTGATCATTCCTTAAGAGTAGTTTTTTTTTTTTTTTAAATTATTTGAAAGGGAAATTAATAAAGGATTCATAAAATAAAAAAATAAATGTAAAAATGACATGAATGTAGTAAAATATCCTTATTTTTTTTTAAAGTCATGTAGGGAGGAAATAAAGAAGAGATATAGACTTCCTACCCTATCTAATTAGTAGAAAAGATTCAAACACATTTCCCTTTCTTTGATATGAATTTCCTAAAAACTTTATGAAAGCAAAGCCTTGAGAATCTTTGTGACACATAACCAACTTTTGTCACTTCGGAAAATATTGTCACACAAGCAGTTATAATTAAATAATCGAAACGCATACAAAAGCGTATGTATAAAGTTTCGTAAGTTAATGCACTTTGGATAATAGTTATGTACATTCTTTTTTAAAAATTGTGTTTACGTTAGATACACGTCAAGCGCATCCTTAGTATAGTACAAGACTCTAATATATGTTCATTATTTTGTAGAGGTGGCAAAGTTGAATTCGAACGAGTGGTACTTCTTTAGCTTTAGAGATCGCAAGTATGCAACCGGGTATCGTACCAACCGGGCCACCACCTCGGGCTACTGGAAGGCGACGGGAAAGGATCGAGCAGTGCTCGACTCAAGGAGCCGGGTAACGGTAGGGATGAGAAAAACTTTAGTTTTCTACAAGAATAGGGCCCCTAATGGAATAAAAACAGGCTGGATCATGCATGAATTTCGGCTGGAGAACCCTCACGTGCCTCCTAAGGTTAGCTACTATAATGTTTTGCTCCTCTTTTCTTCTAGTCTATATCTATAGGTAGAGAGAGAGAGAGAGAGAGAGAGAGAGAGAGAGAGAGAGAGAGAGAGAGAGAGAGAGGTCATGTGAATGTGTTGACGCAAAGGCAAAGAAATTTGTGTCATATCAGGTGACAATCATGTTGTAACAGAACTTCTTTTATACACTTCATTGAAAACAAGTCTAAAATATTCTTTTTCTTTAGGTCATATTAAAATTCTTGTACGCATCCATTGCTTCTTATTCGTTTCTCATTCTTGATTTCGGCTGTTTTTATTTGATCCAATGATAATTTTTGTTAGATTATTTTATCTAACAGTTACATGCATTTTAAATTGATTTTTCCATGCAAATTTCCTTTTTCTATTTTAATAAATGGGTTACCAAATTTTTTTAACATAAGACCTTTGTCGTTTTGATATATGTCACATTAAATTCGTTAGATTATTTGACGATATATAATAATAAAAAGTCTAAAACATTCTTAAACACGTAAGAGTTATAAGAATCTAAATTGAAAAAATAACAGTTATTACTGCATTAATTAAAGTAGGGTTTATGGATATAATATATATAATTTTTTTTACGAATATTGACAGGAAGACTGGGTGTTATGTCGAGTATTTTACAAAGGCAAGAGTGAGAATAACAACCAATTAAGCCCAGAAAATTTCTATGATTCAACCACTTCTAATATGGCTGCATCTCCTACTACAAATGAATATGCATTGCCTAATTTTGGCCAAGACATGATTACTTCCTTTGATCAAGGCCAAAACCCTAGCAGTCTCCTCGACTTATCGGCTCCGGATGTCGACAGGAGAGTTTACCTTCAGCTGTCACAAGAGATGAATATTGAAACTCCCTCCAGCCTCAAAATGATGCATACTAAATTTGAGGATGATTATGGATTCTTACTCTATCCGAGTTTCGAAGAGTCGACATTAATGCGAGATTTCGATGAGGAAAATAGCCCCGTTTTCATCTGAAGATCTTAGTTCAGTTTGGTTATAGCATCAGAAATGTCTGTTTGTGAAATTGTGAGAGATTAGAAATTAGGCAGTGGTGTGTTTCATTTGAATTCATATTCCTCAAAATGTCTTGTGGGTTGTGTATAATTATTTCAAGATTAATAACTTGTAGCTGGATAAAGATTCTGTGTTAATTGACTGTGTATATATATATATATGTATATGAACATTTTCATGAAGTTGTCAATTAGAAAATTATATGTTCCTTGAAGAAAGAATCTACTGGGGTTGTTAAGTATTTGATCACTTCAATTCTCCGATTAGACATAGCAATTGGTTGACTCAAACACGAAAATATACTAAGAACAAGGTTTTGTAATTTTTTGCTATCTTTTGTAAATTCGTCTTCAACCATCAAACTGGAACATATTAGCTATTGTCCCGTCCCCATTATTTTTAAAATGTATTTTGTTCACTACACATTTTCCATCAAAATACTATTTCAAATTGTTTTTTGGGCAAAAAAATGGGGCTCGAACAGACTTTGGTCTTTACCCTTCACCTTTATAGGCTAATAGCATGTGAGTTGCACATGTTTAATATTTTCAAGGTTAAAATGTGTAAATACTTGATTTTTTACAGCAGTAAATACTTGACTCTTCAAAAAAAAAAGAAACGAGTTTTAAAGGTAGAAGACCAGTTTGAAACACGGGCTTTAAGTTGGGAAAAAACAAAAAGTTTGAGCGAGCTGTGGATATTATAGACAAGAGGAAATTACACAAATGCAAGTTTTTGAAGATCCAATTTTAAAAATCAGGTTTAAGTTTTATTTATACAAAAGCCGGGTCATATATCCACATTTTAATATTAATAATAATATTATAAATTAAATTAATCAATCAATCCATCCTGTCCATACAAACCCCTCTCTCTCTCTCTCTCTCTCCCCCCCCCCCCCCCCCCCCCCCGCCAACCCCATATCCTCTCTTCATTTTCTTCTCTTAACTCTTCATCTTCTCTTGTTTCATTTCTCCCTCAAATTCATGTATTCAGATGTAGTCCGTGGATATTCTTTCTAACGGTGGTGGTGGCGATTACCCACGGCAATACTACTACTTATGAGGCTATAAATGGAAACCCCCGAAGTCGTACACTCGACGAGTCCCGACCTTTCCCCCCAAAGAAAATCTCTACGGAGAGCTCGGGGTCACAAGGTCGGGGTCATATGTCACGGACTTTGTGTCTTCAGATCGGGCTAGGTCCTTCGTACTAATCCTACGGTTCGTTTCAGCATTCTCCTTGTTCGAATACCTTTCCCGGTCCGACTCCAACGCAGGTAGAACAGTTTAAGTGAAACACAAACTCTTTACAAGATAAGGATCACAAGCGATAGAATTCTTATACAACGCAACCACTGACATGTATAAATAGGTGATCCAAGCTCCTTTTTCAGGTTACGAGAATTCTTATTATTTTACGATTTTATTGCCTTATGCAAATTTTTCCTCTCTAACTTAAGCATCAGAGGGGTGACGAGGACAAACCTCGACGCCTTTATTTCAGGTCATTGGAGATCCTGTTCGCGTTTGATCATAGCAACCCGGATCGGAAATCATCAGGTACTATTTTTGGTATCATCAACTACTATACCAAAGCGAACTCACTACCACCATCACATCCTCACCAACCGATGAGTTCAATTGCCCTAATTGTAACAGTGAATTTCTAGAAGAATTTGACCCGCGCGTTACCCTAAAACCCTAACACTTTTGATTTGGATGATGCTATCAATAATTCTTTTTTCTCTTATAAATTTTAGTAGCTTTCCCTTTTGTTATAAAAAAAATTAGAAAAACTTAAGACCTGTTTGATTGTCCATTATTTTTCATGAAAGTTGGAAATAGAATTCCAACTTTCACTTTTGGCTAGTTTGATTGGCAAACCATTTTCCACCCAACCCCCCCCCCCCCCCCCCCCCCCCCCCCCCCCCCCCCCCCCCCCCCCCCCCCCCCCGACCCATTTTTCACCTTTTTAATTAATTGGGTTTCCACCATTTTGTTGTAATTCATTTTCCATTTTTTTGTGGCAATTTAAACAAATTCTATCCCCAATTGTAAAAAAAAATATATCCCTTTAATTGATAATTTTCATGAAAAATAAAGTCAAACGAATGGTATTCAATTTTTTTATTTTGATAATTGAAACAAATTCTATCCGCAATTGTAACAAATTATATTCTTTTAATTGACAATTCTCATGAAAAATAAAGTCAAAATACACCAAAAAATAGAAAATTTCAACATTTTTCAGTTGAAAAATTATATCAATCAAACACAATAATTGACAATTCTCAATAAAACAACTTCTTAAGAATTCAATTTCCTGCAATTCGTTTTCTTTCCACCAAAATTTCACATGTGTAATCAAATGGATCCTTAGAAATGGATTGAAGGGAATAAGATAATGAAATTTATTATAATCAAGTAGTAATGGAGACGATTGTGGAATATAATAATAAGATAACCAAACTTTTATGCTATTTTTAGAATCATTATCGTATTATGTTTTAAATTTTTTTATGATTTAATCCTTGAATTAATTTTAGTTATTATTTTGTCACGATTAATTTGTTATCTAGTTCGACAGATCTTGCTTCCATGCTTTCAAGAATAGTTCCCCAACATGACACCATCAAAATTCAATATCTAGTCAATGGAAATACTTAAATTGCCAAGTGGTCTCATTCTCGCAGAAAAAATAGAGCATGGGGAGTAGTTTGTGTCTCAGTCCACATTGACCATAACTAGGAACAGTCGGTATATGTCTGTGACCGTGTCAAAGATAAAATTTTGATAGGACAATGTCCAAGAGCATCATATAGATTTTTTTACTTTGTTCGAAATGTTAAGACTCCATAACTCTACCAACCTTGAAGAGGATTGGAACAACTCATAAGGATCGGTGTTAGAGATAGATGTAGCAACCCAGTATTCAAGATTGAATTAAAATCGCCTGCCATCATGTTTTAAATTTCAATTTGTCTTATTCAATTACATATAATAATTCATTTGAATTTTTGTTGTTTTATTTCCAGCCAATTAATTCTTGAACTATGCTAGATGTACAGAAATGGATAAGTTTTTTTTATTTCGGGTGGGTCTCACATCTTTGTGAGATTTCTGGTACACTTATGTGAAACAGTATCCTGTACAAATGGAAAAATCCTTAATTCTTTTATTTCCTATTCTATTTTTATACGCGTGGAGATAAACCACCCTCACCGTTTGCCACCCACACAAATTAATTACTCAACTATTAGGAAGCAAACACGTATCGTTTACAAGGCTAGTCAGCTGTTAGTCTGAAAAAAAGGTCCTTTTGTATATGAATAATGTAAGTACTTATATGTTTATGTCAGACGGAGGAAATCACCTTCGTACATTTCGACTTGATGTCATAAAGGGCCACCCAATTCAATATTATTGCACTCATAATATTCAATTAAATGTATACGGGTAGAAATAAGCAAGAAGTCACATCGTGTTTGTGTCGTATGTGTGGTAGGTTGAAGGCGGGATAATTACAGTTGCAATCCATTATCCCGATTTGCTCTGTTGTCCACAATGAACAATATAAGGTATGCCACTGTCAATGAGTGTGTGTCAAGTGTCCGACTAGTGGGGTCATGTTTAAAAAGTCGGACACTTGACAATATCTAAATGGTAGTGAGCAACATAAAATTTATCTACCGTGGACAACAGAGCAGTTCTGTACATTATCCAACCTTAATCTTTGAAGGTGTTCAAAAAATAGAGGATAAGGGTTGAGAAGAAGAAGAAGATGTAATTGTAAAGAAAATGATTATTAACATATATTAAATCACAAGGTAGGATGATTATTAAATTAATAAATCAAGGAAAAAGAATAACATATTTACATTATTATATAACAAAATAAGACGATTATTAAATTAATACCGATGTAAAAAATAAATATGAAATTTTAAAAATGTGTGTCTAGGAATCAGAGATAATTGAGTAGACATGTTTACAATTAAGAGGACAAGTCTTGGACAAACAAAGGTCAAATTAGTCGGACAACAAACATTTTTCTCTCCGAACTATGCTAACAAAATTTCATACTCCACACCCTCAACTCGTGCAATCTTGGGACTGTCAATGGATCAACAACCATAAACTATTATAATTTCTTTTTTTTAAACACATTTTTCTGTTTTCTCTCGCTCGGAAATGACATATTTGGATGTGGTATTAGACAATATATAAACGTATAATTGATAACATCTTTTTTTTTTCATCTAAACTAACTATGACGGAAAAACTTAGAACATATTCGAAAACATATCAGACAATATTTTATTTAAATCTAGGTATTTGTCACTTACATGTTTCTATTGCTTTGTCTCGGTTGGATCAAGATGCAATGAAATGTGCATTAAATGTCTCCCACCCAATGTCCACCATGCATTGAGAATGTGCACATTGTGTAATCTACAAATGAATAAATTTATATAGCTATATTTTTAATTTTCCTCAATCCCAATGAAATTTTGTAGGATTAGTTCAAGACTGTTTTTCAAATACGGTCAATGTTCAGATAGAGAAATAAATTATTTATCTTGAGATCAACAGAGTTAGTTTAAAATTAAAGTAGGTGAGACTCAAAAATAAGAAAAATTGCAGCTGCCATTTTGTACCTTTGCACTCTTGTCTACGGCTTTCATTTCTTGACATCCTAGGTCTTACCATCGTCAGATAATAGTCATTTTATGACTCAAATCTAGGAGCAGGACCGCGACTTTGATTGGGGATGCCATTAAAATGAAGGCTAGAAACGAAAGTGTAGAATGACGTAAAAATGAGAACGATAGTTATAAATTTCTCTTATCAATGTTGCCTTTTGACAACTCAAGAACCGTGGAAAAAAATAGCCAAACAATCTCTCGAAAAATATTTGCAATGAATTAGACATTTGATTAAACTTATGCCCTCCTCTTGAAATTGATTAGAGAAAAATAGAGTTACAAATTTATCAGGTTTGAATGATTCAAGATCTGAGTAAATTTTGCTAGTGTGACTGTTGTTTATGATCAAACTGGAATTCATAAGAACCCAATATTATTTTATTGCATGCAGTCTAGCCCAGGAAAAGTACAGATATGTCATTAGAGTTAGTAAATATTTCTAGTTTCAACTCGAGCACGAGCCTGTGTGGACTTGAGCAATGACTTAAAATTCTCGGATAAAATTTATGGACTTCGAATATATACCTAAAGTTTGGCACAGAACAGAAGGACACTGACTAGCTAACATCTTGTACCAAAAGAAAAAGATAATACTCTTTCTTAGGTTAAGCTATTTCATCAATTTCTTAGGCATTATTCTACATTGACTAGGTACAAGCTTGCCCCAGTCCCAACACGTAAGTTCTTAGTTTTCTCATTTTTTTATTTTTTTTTCAAGAAAAATTGAAATATGTTTAGTTCAGAGAGGTCACAAATCGTTTAGCGCCAAAAACTATCCAATTTTACACCTCTAATTCCTAAATAATCTTCGTATTATTTTTGGTAGCAGAAAAACTATGATTTTGTATTCTCTCACCCTCTCATGTCAAGTAACTTAAAACCTGGGCCAAAATAGGAATATTTATACAAAAATACTAGTTTTACTTTTTGTACACCCAAAATGTTTGTGTGGTCGAAATAAGGATAATCAAGATTTAATTGCAAGCAAATTTAGGTCAGAAAAACATTCTGAAATAAAGCCTAATTTTTGGCAACCTTATTTGTTTTAGTACAGTGAATGACTGTTTGAAATTGAATACAAGATTTAATTGCAAGCAAATTTAGGTCAGAAAAACATTCTGAAATAAAGCCTAATTTTTTAGTAACCTTATTTGTTTTAGTTTCAGATTCAGAAAAGAATCCCAGATATTCGTATTGTCTCCATTCCACTGCCCTTTTAAATCCAGCATCTTACACCAACATTTCATAACTTCATCAACTAGCTACCTATAAATGTAATATTATGGAGCCCACCATTGATGAAGCTTTCAGTCCATTCAAGCTCTATCTCTAGGATGTGAAAGAAGAAGGATCTAGATCCAAACAGTAGGGCCAAGAGAGTGGCGTGGTTAGCCAGATAGGAACCAAAGGTGATGAGAATCATGGATGACAAGTTAATAAGGATCAATTGCATCTTCTCGAGTGCTACGGATCAATTAGAAGAGAAGATCCTAAACCAATAAGAAAATGAAAGGAATATGAAGTATGTGCGAAATCGCAAAGAATGTACAAAAATGCGTATAACTTTCAATTCAGTTATCGAATTTTCGCCCATAAGTACAATCCAGAAACGTCTTTCGATTCTGCATAAGTTGGTCGAATGACTTTATTTGTATTTGTTTTAAGAATTAGAGTTTTATTTTGATTAAGAGTTTATTTTATGTCTATAAAAGGAACATATTCGTTGTACAATAAAGACATTAATTTTTTTTAGAATTAATCCTAGTGTGAAAATTTTCACTTTCTATATTATTCTTAATTGAACAGAACTTATCAAATAGTTTCAATATTTGTGGCATTCAAATTATTCGAACTTATCAAAAATTCATACTCTTTGTATCATACAACAAATTCATAACAATGTCATAGACGGGATCAAGATATCGTTTGTGATTATTTTGGTTCGTTGATTCAATAAATTATTAAGTCAAGTTTCAAACCGGGATTTTAGCTTTCTTGGAGTTGTGATTCAATCTTTTGTGGGTTTCGGAGCTATTATTGTCATGTGTGTTCACATCAAAAGGTCTTTTAATATTTATGTTAGTTTTGTTTAATGTCTAAAAGTTTAAGGTATTAACAAATAAACCAAGTTTGATCAAATATTAAACGTTTTTCAGTTAAATTTGGATGATATTTTCGAATCAAACAATGTCAAGCATATATTTTCTCCTACATACTAACAAATCCAAGTAATTAAAAAGAAGAATTTTCGTACTAGTATCATATATGAGTCTTTGTTACTATCGTTCTAATTGTGGAGTTCCACTCGCCTCGACAAAAGCAAATTTATTGATTTTAACTTTTATTACGCATGCACAATTTTTATAATTAAATTTATTGAAATTATCTTAAATCATGGGATGTATGTACTTGAAAGTTGAAATGCTGGTTAAAGGAAAGTAAAAGATATATTCATTGGACAAAAGGAGCGAAGAAACAACCATACAGAAAACCATAGCTAGAGGGGGCATGGGGTGACGACTGAACAGTAACCTTGATGTACATGCAAAACAAATGTGAACAGAGAATGAGCAGTGAGGAGTACAGTGCCGACCCGACCAGAGCTCTTCCATCAATGCATTTGCCGGTATATGACGGAGATCCAAACTATTTGTTTCCCAAGAAACACCAAAATACATACATATATACCTCTACCCCACCCCACCTCACCCACCCCATGATGTTGTTTGTATCTGTATGTCTACCTTTCTCTCTCTTTTACAGGGTTGTTTGGAGTGGTAAAATGGGAGACAACTTCTAACCCTATTTTCCGGACCTTATCTTGGTCCATTCTCATTTATAAATGATTCATACTTGGTGTATAATGATTTTAACAATATTGTTAATAACATCGGTTTTGCTATACGTACATCTGGGATGACAAACTCCCTCACGATAAGAGCCCGTGATTTTTTTATTGGACGCCCTCCTCTCTGTCTTGTGAGGGAGTCTGTAATCCCGTATGTACAAAGAACAAAATCCTAATAACATTGGACAGTTTTAAAAATAATTCATCTTTTTCACCAATACTTTTTTGACAACTGCAATATTGTCAATAATGTTGTACAAAATGAATGTACAAATAGATTATCCCTTGTAAATGGGTTAGAGTTGAGCCCTTGTATAGGGTGGTTTGCCAAGCAGAAAGTGTCAACACTGCATTGAATGTTGGGCAAAAAATAGATTTAAACAGACCAATACAGTATTGTCACTCGATATTCTGTCAAACTACTTGATAAACCCTGTGTAAATATAGCATGATTCAATGGATTATAGGTGAAATTACATTTATTTAGTTGTACATTTGTCACTGTTAAATAGGGACTTGTTGTTACAAAGTTCCAAGATTATCTCTTAATTTCTTTTTTACTCTCTTGTTCAAATTCACAAGTGATATCTTGTCTCTCCTTTTTTATTCAATAGGGTTTTCACTTTATATCATTTCCGTGTCATTTTCTTTAACACCCTTACTCCTTCCCACTAGTTTTAAATTTGGTGTTTTTGTTCAGTCATTACCTTTTCAACTTTCTCTAGTCAGTTGTATTCTTGTTTTAGGCCCCCTCTCTCTATAATCACATATTTTTCTACATATCATCATGACTGATCCCTACCCTAATTATTTGAATGGAGGATGGTTCAATCTCCGGTACCCTAATAATCACTTATCTTCTTCCACTTATCCTTACCATCTTAATTACTCCACAGGTTTTAACAATGTTTCTTGGTACCAATCCTCACCCCCTTCTCCAGCAATCAGAGAAGCTCTTCCACTACTGAGTTTAAGCCCAACAAAGAGAAGTACAGATCAAGAACAAGGTTCATCATCTTGCAGTACTGCAATGGAAATGGACAAGATCATGACCAAGAACATCAATGAGGAGAGTTTTATGATGGATGCTGATGATGAAACTGTAACTGTTGATTTGAATTTAGGGCTTCCTACACCAGATGCAGCTGATCTGATCTCAGGGCTTTCCTCTTCTTCAAGTACCAACAAGGATCAAGAAGTTACTGTGGCTAATGGATATGGCACTAGCCCTATCAACAAGGGTCAGTATTGGATCCCAACCCCTGCCCAGATTTTGATTGGTCCTACTCAGTTTTCATGCCCTCTTTGCTACAAGACCTTCAATAGATACAATAACATGCAGGTATGTTAGTTTATGATACTAAAAGCTCTAACTTTTTTCTTAATTTAACCTCTCCTTTCCCTTTATGTTTTCCCCTTTGATTTTGCAGAAAAAGAGGAAACCCATCCCTCTCTTTATTTTGTACACATCTTTTCTAGTGTAATTTCAACCTTTCACTTTTTGTTTTGTTGGATAGATAGGATCATCAGTGATTAGATGGGTCCTTAAGAGTATATTTTCAACAATTTTCTTCAAACTTTCGCCTTAATATTTTTTTCTCATTCAAATTTTCAATTGTTAATTTCTTTCTTCTTTTCCCTTTTCCCTTTTCTCTTTTTTTTTTAATGCATGACTTGAGGGGTTTTTTGGGATCTGTGTAAATCTACTTGGTCGAACTGAGAACTGGTCAGTGCCTCTCTTTATTTGATTGAACAACACAAACATTATGCTTTTTGTCCTTGAAGTTTGTATTTTCACACATTGGTAGGTGTGTAAAACTGAACATTTTCCAGTTTATTTCTTCCTGGGTTCAGATTATTTTCATCAAAGATCAGGAATAAGAAAAGGTTTCTCAATCTGAACACTCAACCTTAATACAACAAAACGCAGCTCAAAATACATTAAAAATCCCACACTTTTGTTGGTTTATGTGCAATCAAGATTCAAAAGACTTTATACTGCTGAAAACACCACACATTACTATTGCTTTCTTGTGAATCAGAAGCTCAGTAGCTCAAAACAGTGTTCTACAGTTCTTTAGTTTCAATCTGGCAAACAAAATCTAAATAGAAATTCCAATAAAAATTGCTACATTTGTGAAAGTATGAACATTTTCAGATATATGTTCTTTTCATTTTGGATGCATGCTTAGTATTGCCAAGAGGCTTCTTGACAACCTCTTTTGGCATTTTTTTACGGTAGATTAAGCAATATTTAACAGTATTCAAATGAAAAAATAAATAAATAAATAAATCTTACTAGTAGCACTGCTGAATGTTAATATGTAGTTTAAGTATACAACTAATATTTTAAAGCAAATTTCAAGAATGATATGAATCAATGGAGAAAGAATTAGATGCTGGTAGTGCTAAGTTTTTAGTTTACATTGTGACATTAATATATCTGATAGTAATTTTTAGAGGATTAATTATGATTAATTCTTCCCTTTTTAAATATTTTCACTTAGATGCATATGTGGGGACATGGATCTCAGTATAGAAAAGGACCAGAATCTCTAAGGGGTATACAGCCAACAGCCATGCTTAGGCTCCCTTGCTATTGCTGTGCACCAGATTGCAGGAACAACATTGATCACCCAAGAGCAAAACCCCTCAAAGATTTCAGAACCCTTCAAACTCACTACAAAAGAAAGCATGGGATTAAGGCATTTATGTGCAGGAAATGTGAGAAAGCCTTTGCTGTGAGAGGTGATTGGAGAACCCATGAGAAGAATTGTGGAAAATTATGGTATTGCACTTGTGGCTCCGATTTTAAGCATAAAAGGTCTCTTAAGGATCATATCAAGGCATTTGGAAATGGCCATGCAGCTTATGGTTTTGATTGCTTTGAAGAAGAGGATGAACCAGCATCTGATATTGAGCAAGACAATGAGTCCTCTCAGTAATTTGTATGAAAAAAAAAAAGTAATTATTATTATTTGGTCATTTAAACATGGTTGAGTTCTAGGTCTAAGTTGGATGGAAATATGCAAGAGAATCAGTTGAAGAGCATATTTCTTAATTTTCTTTGTCGCAATTTCTTATGTTGGTGTTCCAACGAGTATTATCAACTGATGAACAACCAGTTTGTTAAGAACGCTTTGCCTTTTAACACTTATGTCACTGTTTATTTTTTCCGTTTTCTAATCCTAATTTGGCAGTTTTTTCAATTCAAAATTATGGATAAAGATGAAATATAATAGTTATGACATTTCCACTGAGAAAAATGATTTCAGTTCTTTTAAGGAGGGAAAGTGCTTTGACGGATTATTTCTCTTTTTTTTTTTTTAAATTGTTTTTCAGTTTAAATTTTCGATATAGCAATTAATAAAAGTAAATTTTGTTCCCGATAAAATTTGATGTAATGAAGGCTAATCCGCAAGAAGTTTGCATTCAACTTGATCTATTGCTACATTTATCAAAACATCCAAATTTAAATTAAGGCTAAGCAAGAGCGGACCTAGGGGGTTCTATAGGGTCAATTGAACCCCCCCCCCCCCACTTAAAAATAATAATAATAATAATGTTTAGAGGCTAAGCGTAAAATTATTGATTAACGTAAATTCGAGAAAAATATTAGTTCATTTTATTATTATTTTATAATATTTCTTTTTTTGTTTCTTAGTAGCCTACCAGATTTAATTACATAACTATGTCATTAAATGTGTCATATAATGCAGCATGAATTATTTTATAATAATAGTTGTTTAAAAGTACCTAATCAGGTACCATTTTATTATTGTTCCTTGAATTTTGTGAAATCATAATCGTGGGTAAATAGCCTAGTACCTCTTTCAAAGAGCATTGGGGCCTTGCCAGAAAGTTGGTAAAATAATTAAAAGACAAATCTCTTCGCGGACAAATGAGATTCATTTTCTGAAGAAATTGGGTGACAAATTTTGGCTCTTGAAAGTGGCATAAATTTTATTAAACAGAGAATATACATATATAATAATATTTTATATATACATACACAACAAAAAGGTACAAATATACATGGTTCCAAAAAGCTCGCCTACGAGCGAAGTTTGACCTTTTTCACTTAATCACGTTTTGTTGTTCTACTCTTAAGCTCCTACTCTTAGGCTCGTAAAAATTGGAAATATGACTTTCCAACTAGCAACATTTTACGCTTTTTAGAACACTACATACGGAATTACACAATTAAAAGCAAGTCAATTTTTAATTATTTCTAGGTGATTAGTCAATCATGTCAATTATCCTATGGTTTGAATGACACATTTAATAATTAAAGTAGTAAAGAATACCAAAGAAGATGATCAGGAAGAAACTCCAACTGAGTAAAAACTTCAAACACTTTGCTAGTCAATAATCCACTGTAAACGATGAGACTTACGGTATGGTCCAGACTCGATTAATTCTTAGACTCCTATGACCTTCTTCCTGTAATCACATTGGCCCTCCTAAACTGATTGCTCCCCATGCTAGCTCCCAACCCCTGGTATCGTTTATCTTTTGTAGATCTCCAAGAACAAACCTCGTTCCGCAATGTCAAAAATAGTAGCGCATTTTCCCAAAACTCCAGTAACTTTGAATACTTATTGGTGAATGTAGGTTTGGTGTGTGTTTGATCAATGATATTGTGTGTTTTGATCTGTGGTTTAATATGAAGGTTTATTGCTTGAATTTATGGACAAAATAATCAATGGTGGTTGAATTTATAAATCAAGGAATGTTTTGGATTTTCAAGAAACTGATCTCCATGAAATAATTATGATTTAACACACCTTTTGGATGTTCACAGGCTATTTATATATGGAAAAGTGTTTTGGATGAAAATGAATTAAAAATCAGTGTTTGAAGGAAAATAGAATTCTGGATGTCGACTCGTCGTTCGAGCGTTATGCTAGCGACAAACGAGCAATATCTAAATAATATCAATATTTTGATTATAACTTTCTCTCCCGACATCAGATTGAGGTGATTCAAAATATGTTGAAAAGCTGACTCAAAGGTTTACAATTCGTCTAGAAATAGCATTCTCCAAATTCAAATGTTTTCAATATGAAAAATGCATTTCAAGTTGCGACTAAGAATTTGAAGCATAATTTGTGTGACTCTTTAATACTCTTTAAACTTCTAACTACATTTCCTTAACCATATTTGATTTTCTTAAACATCTTTGACATCTTGAACTCTTTCAAGACCTATATTATCAATCTTTAAATATTTTGACTTTGATTATAACTCGATAAACACCTAATACAATTCAACTAAAAGACTTAATATTGACTTAAGAAATTGCCAATTACAATTTGGATTCTGTGACAAAATCATTTATTTCAAAGTCAAAATTCCACTACAATCTACCTAATAGACACTTTCCAAACTACATTTCAGCAACTTGTCAACCTATTTTCTGAAACCCATGAAAATCACAATGCCACGTAAAAAGTAAGAGAAAACTAACAAATATCATATAATTAAGTTATATAAAATAATATAATAAAACATGTGTAACATCGAAACATGCAATATCATGTGAATTATAGAAATAGAAATAAATCATAGAATTTTATATCAATGTAGACAAAATACAATACTATATCAATAATAAAATTTCAAGCTTTAAAAGGTCATCTTAACAATATAAAAACCTCAAGAAGATAAATGTTATTATAAAAATTACCTTGCATGGATACACAGACTGCCTAGTAGAGTAACAAGGAGCACAAAGACATGTATTTGAGAAATTCTATATCATCGAAAGCAATATATCGTAGGAAGAAGATAAAACATTCAAAAATAAAAAATATTTATAGAAGTTCACTTCAATTTGAAACTACGTCTTTTTTCGTTGCTGCAATATTACTATTATAAAAAGAAGTTTATCAAATAAAACTCTCATATCCTATTACCTCTAAAATCTCTCTTTTTATGATGATTATATAATCGTAATGACCGCTTTTTATTTATCAAAAAAATTAGAGCAAAAATGAAATTACAAATGTACGAGATTACACATCACAACTTAATACACGTGTATGAGTAACCGGATTAAAAAAACAGAGTCTTCGACGAGAGGATCTTGGTGGCAGCTTTCTAATCAGTAGTTGGGACTACAATACGAGCAGGGAGTGGGGTTATGATGAGTCAAAAGGCTATTGAGATGTCATGTCAAAGTATAATATACTCGAAGACTGGAGGAAAACATTCAGATGCATGTACAGTAAACATGGAAGTATCATCGGAATTTGTCGTAACTCGTACACACACACACATATATATAATTATACATCTAACCTTAGATTTTTGTTAGGCTATGTAACCTTGATGATGAAAACTACAAAAATTCTCTTTAGATTGATTTTCATTCTGATATTGGTAATTAAGACCATTCAAGTCTCAATCTCTGCGATCATATGCAAGATAATATATTACAATAAGGTTTGATCTTGCATATAACAATTCCAAGTTGACAAGTGTCAAATCTTCCTGAGGATGTGAGTTTTTGAAAAAAAAAATTCTCTTTTATTCTTAGAGTAACTTTTATTCATGGAAAAACATCTTTTTGGTCCTTGTTCCACGGATGAGTCTTGTGGTCAAGCTTCTTTTTACCTTTTAGCAATCGAGAGTCAACGTCCTTCCAACCCAGAACTTTCCCGAGCCCATTTAATTTTTCATAGGTAATTCCCATTTATGAAACCAGTGCACAAAAAAAAAAAAAAAGGTTCCCCTTGACTCTACCCTTGGTTCAATTATACGCATCCGGTACCTTGATTGTAGTAACCCCACTATATAAAGCATTGCAATTGATTTTTCGATGTCATTTAGTACTAAATTAACCCCTATGACGGATCGAGGTATTAATGAATGTCGACCATCCTTTATTGAGTTGTCTTGGCTATTTTAAAACCCTTGTTGTGATAGCTTGAGAAAGATCAATTACAAATTTAATTTATGAGCCTATGCCTCTAGAGATAGTTGGAGAAACATTTCTCACTAAAAATTTTGGATTGAAAAGAAAAACTTAACTTTGTGTATGAAGTTAGGCATGTGGGAATTACTTAATGATTTAACTGAAACTTAGACATTTTCCGTCATTGAGGATTGATCGTGTAATAATACGCCAACTGGTCACAAACCAAGACAATAGGTTGTGGAGCATTGGTGGAGTTTTCCCATAATTGGGTGTCTATAATAGCAAGGTATGGGAGTAATTCAATATTCGTACAAGTTAATTTAATAGAACAGTAACAACAATTGTACTTCGCTGAGAAATGGGCTTCAGTATTCAAATGTTTGAGGCTTTGAGCATGTAATGCATCATTGTATCATCTGTCACCAGCGGTGCTTTCTTTATGAAGTTCCCTTTTTTTTTTTTTTTTTTTTGGATTACGTCCCATTACTGACGTTATCATCTGTTCTATCCTGGACCTTAATATGAAGGAAGTAAATCGTAGATTATACCTCTAAGGATACAGAGTAGAAGACTGCTTGTACACTTGCACTTACCCAAGAACAAAATTCATATTTCAGAATTCGAACTCTTGACGTGGCAGCCTCAAGCAAAATTAGATTTCTTTAGCTGATTAAATAGTTGACTTTGAGTTAATTTTTTTATCAATTTTTTTTAACTAAACCAAATATGTATGAAATATAGGAATTACTTTTACACGTACAGGATTCAATCTTTAATCGGCCTTTGTCCAAAGTAGAACTTTGGTTTTTGGTATTTGGTATTTGGTTTAGCCGTTTAGACTAAAGTAGAGACAGCATCAATTTGGAGATTTTGTCCTGTGATTTTTTTCAGAAAATTGTGAAAACACAAAGGATCATACAATACAATAGAGTTGTATATGCTCGACAAATCCATATCGTGATATATTAAAATGTGACACAGCCAAGAAATTGCTAACAGTCGAAACTTTCAATTGGCACAATAAAATGATTTTTAGTTATTTTACAATTGTATTTTACATGAAAACAGTTTTTCAATGTATCTCATAGAATCCTGTACTGCCTTTGTGAGCTGTGATGAATAGAGACAGAAGACAGTAAAACAAGCCTTTCTTCCCTCATTCCTATTGCGCGTTTGTTCATGATGTAGTTCTCATGCGCCATGGAATGCAAGACCAACGCCTACAGACTTAAATCCTCCGGTAAGCTGATCTCAAGAAAATACAGGCTGCAAAATGAAGATAAAAACGTATAAATTTTACTTTTCCTTGTTGTTTCCTTCGGGGGGACGGGGAATAAGAGGAAGAGGATATGCAAATAATAGAGCAGAACTCGAAAATCTAAACCACAATCCATAAAATGGCTAACCATGGAAGCTGAAAGTCGAAAGTTATCGAAACAATAAGCAATTAAAAGATAGCAGTTTGGAAAAGTGCTTGTCTGGTAGTGCTTACTGAATGTGTGGATAATATGTGGGTAGTAAGTTGTGGGTCACACAAAAAGCGTGGATAAAACGTATGTTTGACCAATTTATGCTTTTGCCAGACATGCTAATAGATTTCTAAGTCCACTTTTCTTCATCAAAACTGAATCTTCAAACTTTCTTTGATTTCTTCGTGTTTTTACAGTATTGGCAGCTCGGTGACAATTGTCTAAACATGCTTTAATCTTAAACAGTTAAAAACTGCAATCTTTTTCCGGGTGGGGGTGGTTACGAAGCTAAAAATGTTTTTAATCGAAGCTTCCAGTTAAACTAAAACTCTGTTTTCATTCAGAAAAGCTTTGAATATTTAGTCAAAAGTAACGGACCTAGCAGACATGAAAGCCATTCCAAAGAAAACGGCCTTGACAGCTTGCTTTTGTCCAGCATAATCAAACGCCAATGGCAGCATTTCGTGCAATGTTAGAAAAGCCATCACCCCGCCAACTGGAAGCATCACAAAATCCGTAAAAAAAATTCACTAGGATTAAACCGTAGAATCTCCTTAGTTAATAAAGCTCAGGAAACATGTATACCTGATCCCAGGAGCCCCTCCAAAATTTCAGGATTTAAGCTACTCGGGAATAGGTAAGCTGCAGATTATTTACAAGTATCAAACTCGAGATCTGAAAATTTGACATTTATTTAATTATAAATATATTTAGGTTAAAGTGCAGGGGATGGACCTGCAATAATTACACCAAGAGGCTCAGCTAAGCCAGAAAGGGTAGCTAACTTGAACGCTTGCCATTTGCTAAGATAAAAACACAAAAATACCAATACAGGGTGTGAATACAAGATTTCAAAATCATGAAATAGCATCCACTTTTCATTTCCTCAAATCTTAGGTTATATTACTAGCATCCACTTTTCATTTCCTCAAATCTTAGCTTTCATATGCTAAGTTCAGTTACTCAGCTCGAGTTGAAGTCTCCAAACGTGAACGTGTTTACAAAAGAAACATATTTAAGTTACTATTTCGCATTATACCTTTCGGTAGCAAAATAAACAGGAAGTGCAACTGCAACCCCCTGAAATTAGAAAAATCCAGATGTCACGAAGAAGAGCAAACATTATGCCTACGGTTCCCAAAAGTGTGTAAAATGCGTATTCAGATGTGACACGTCACCATTTCTTGATTCATTGCAATATGTGGGGGAATCATGAAATAATTGTTTGCAATCCAAAGGCGACTCAAATTAACTTTGAGACAGGATGCTCAGTATTGAGAACCTCTAGTTAGTCAACCTCACGAAAATAACATATTCTACGAGTATGCAAAAAACTAGTAACTCAATCTCAAAAAACTTCTTGTACTATCAATTTTTAAATAGTTTGTATATAGTTGGATCGGTCCACCAGTCAGTTTTTGGATCTTAGCAGAAAATATTCACAGCCCAGCAACTAATGAAACTATAGAGCACTCAAGAAACAATTTGAGATTGTGAATACATGAAATGGAAAACCAGTTACTGTCTTAAAGCCAATATGTATAGTGCACTTTAAGAAGTAACTTTAAATATCAACACGGAAGTATACACAGGAAGATATGTCAGTAAATGTCTTTTAAGCTAAATTCTTTTGAAAGATTTACTATTTGAGTCCCATTCTCTAAAACCTCATTTTCCCCCAAATTCATTTTCAATCACATACTCTCAATAAAATAATTTTGCAAGTAAATCCAAAAATCACTATTACAAAACTAATTTTTCACAGGGGGGGGGGGGGGGGGGGGGGGGGGGGGGGGGGGGGGGGGGGGGGGGGGGGGGGGGGGGGGGGGGGGGGGGGGGGGGGGGGGGGGGGGGGGGGGGGGGGGGGGGGGAGCCTTAACGCAACAAAATCTGGAGAGAGAGAAAATCCCAAAGTAATTAGGGGCAGTTCAGTGATTCTCTCATCATTACATTGTGTTTAAAGAGAACCAATGCATTTGCAGAGTTTTGCTTTAAGGAATCTGCCTGAATTGAAAATTTTCCCAAATTTTTATATCCCAGAAGAAGTTCCCATTGAAAGCAGAATGTAATCGAATTTCTGTATTCATGCATAGACCTTACCAGACAAAAGAGGGTGAACAAAAAGAACCATTTTTTTATGTCGGATTCTATGATTTCTGTCAAAACCTAAACAGGCCCCACCATAAAAGAAACTGGACCAAGGCACATAAGGAATCAAAACCAATGAAAATGTCTTGCATCCACAAAGCATCTCACTGCACTATCATATATTTCATGTACATATTTATGTATTCATATATACCTTATGAGGAGAATTACATGTCATGATATAAATCAAAATCTACATCATGCTGGAACACGGACATTTTTAAAAAAAAAAACCACGACATCAACACAAAAGAACACTATAATTGGAAAATACCTCTGGGATGTTGTGTAAAGAAATAGCTAGTGCCAAGTTTAGTCCGACCCGAAGATCCTGAGAGAGATGAACAAACAGGCAACTTGAGAGTTCGTAGCTTATTTAACCTATGGTCTTTCGAAAGCAAAAGTCTTAACAATCCTCTGATTAACAATCTTGTAGGAAAAGTCACAAATAGAAGTATGCCATGTGACATCTCTAAACTAAGTAATTCATTTAATTAAAGACTTTGTTTACATTTTTATTGAATATATATTGGTGTCACGGGACTGATTGACAATATACACCAACATATGACTATTTTTTAGTTCAGAACTTCCATGGAGATTAATGCAAAACCTCAAAAAGGTCGCTCTTCCCAGTTCTGAGTATCAATCAGAAACCCAGAGTTGCATCTAAAATAATTTATGGATAGTGAGATACCTAACTAGGCCCATCTACAGTTGACTGTTAAATAGTCGCATGCATTACATGTGAACACTGTTTGAGGGGTAAAATAGGTACAAAACTAACTTTCATTTCAAGTACAAAGACTAGAGGGAAAGTATATATACCTTGATTGACCCAAGGAACACTGCCATTCCCTCGGGGAAATTGTGCAAGCTTATACCTGGGGAAAAAATAGAATAGTAAACAGTTTCAGTCTGAGGAAAAATATCAACATACATAGAAACTTCAAGCAGTAGGAACTACTGCAAGGAATCTGCATTGTAATTCAAATGACTAGTAGCCCTCTTTTTTGGGAACCCTGAAGTGAATGACAAAATTTTGATGACCAACCAAACACAAGCCAATAAGAGGAAATAGAACATACACAATACTGCTTTAGCAATAAAGCTGCTACTCATGCTAATTTCTTTTAAATGTGAAATAAAATTAGCATGAAAGTTAGTGTCAGACAAGAAGAATGCCCAAGTATCTCAGGTGTTTTCATTCAGCAGTATTAGCTTGAAAAGAAATGATATAAGGAAACATATTAAATTTTTCCTTTGCATCAAAGTTGAACTTAAGTAAGAATATAATATTGATAAGGGCTGAGAAGTCAAAAAATTAATAATTACTTAAAGACACCGTTAAATTGGGACAGGGGAAAACCATGTCTTTTGGCAACAAGAATTGGGTATATTGGAATTTTGATTCTTGAAGAAAAGAATTAATTGAGATCAATAACCATCAAAAGGGCAACAAGAATTGTGCTCAATGGAACGTGTTGGAACCCACAAGGTAAATAACAAGTAAGTTTTCAGATAGAGAGTTTTGAATAAATCAAAATGGGAATAGAAATAAATAATACTCAGTTCACAGAAATGATGCATAATACGTTGAATAGCTGAGACCAGACCATTCCATGAATAAGAACTTATACAAAGTCCAAACAGTAGCTTGAAAAGGACTGGGTTTTATACAAGCCTATGATTACTAATCTAATTAAAAGCCAAAAGAACTTATCAACTCAAATCAAATCAACATAGCTGTATTCCATATTATTTATTTGGATAACACAGATCCAATTTTCTTATTATGCTTTTTCCATCAAAGAGAATACAAGTTAAAAAGGCAACTTCTAACTATGGTTAACAAGTTGTTCTCTATGGAAGAGAGTATGCTGAAGGATAAAATATCCATAAGATTGAAGTAGTGGAAAGGAGGAATGTTAAGACGGATGTTTAGCTACATTAAATGGATAAAACAAGAAATAAAAATATAGACAACAAGTGGTGGTGGATGCAATAAGGGATAAATTAGAGGAAAGACAACTTCTAGGTGACTGGCAACGTGTCTTGCATCCGCTAAAGAAGCTCAGTTCATAAAAGTCGTAAAATCCACAATAGAATAGGTTACGCAAGAGAGAGAGAGAGAGAGAGAGAGAGAGAGAGAGAGAGAGAGAGAGAGAGAGAGAGAGAGAGAGAGAGAGAGAGAGAGAGAGAAATTAATATGGTCAGATGTGGCTGAAAAAGTTCTAATTTTTTTTATTCTTTTCACAAATGAAGCAAGGACCAAATGGACTTGTGAAGAAGCATTCATCTTAAATTTAATTGTTTTACTCCTTAGAAGGTGCAAGAACATGTACAGGTTTCAGACAAGATTCCATGCAAATGGTATGTGGCCCAATCTTTCCAATTTCAGTATCCAAATATTTAAAGAGACAATCGATTAACCCAAATGACATTTTCCCTTTGCTTAACTGTTTGAAACTATATTCCAACTGAATTCACAGTAACTATAGCAACCAAGAGGATATTATTCCTCATAATCTGGAGGAAGGAGAAAAATTAACACAACAGACTGACCTATAGCTGTGATGATTCCACTAAGCAAGACTTGGCGGCGATGCTTTTTCGTCATATCCTTGCCCTTTTCATCCCCATTTTTCTGTTGTCAAGCAAAAATTATTTTGTTTGAAATTTAACCGAAAACTATCGGTCTATCACTGCAGTAGCAAGCTTTAGCGACATATCCACTCATTTACAAAAACAGCAACATTAAACCTTTTTGCTTTTCACATCCGAAATGGGAGCAAGTGTTGGTTCAGGGATGAAATTAGCTATAATGGCAAAGAAAATGACCCCTGCAAAGAACTGTGAGGCAAACATATCAGCAATTAACATTAAATAGTTTAATCAAATTTAGCGAAGCGATGTAGCACAATATTTAGAAGATGCCTCACCCAGAGATTTCCCTTTAAGAAGCCAATAGAGTTAATGGCATTATGGGCCAAATCTAAGAAAGATATGCTCAACATAAGACCTGCAGCAAAACCCTGATTTTGAGGGATGCTGAAGTTAATTCTACATAGCCATTGAAACATGAAAAACAGAAGTTATGAAGTTACGGAACTTAAAAGATTGTTGATTGATGATCATATTTTAACTGGTATATGTCCATGTAACTATCATTTAAAATACTGTAGTTCCTGAAACGTTTAGTGATTTCTTTTGTAAATGTTTGGTTCCAGGGGTCTCACAACCTAGAAAGGAAATAATATGGTAACAAATTCCATTTGGACTTACCTGCAAAAGACCAAGAATCTTCAGATTTGGCGTCGGATTAATAACGACAAAAAATGCACCTGTTAAGAAACACAATAAGAAGCATAAGCTATATTTTCTCTGGCTTATATAAGATTGCAGCGACAAATAGAAGGATGATTCTAATCTCGAAACTACAATAACCACGTGGAGGTATACTATTGGCCGCAAAAAGGTATGCAACCGCATGTTGTTCCAGAAATACATCAAGATAATTCCAAAATTCCAACTTTAAAAGATTGTAAAGCTTGAAACTTGAAGCTAAAAGCCGGGTTGACTGAAACATCACTCAATCGATATGTTGATTCCTTGTCTTAACGATATCGCGATTAAATAGGTCTTTGCATTGTCAAATAACAGGGGCACGGTAAGTTAACGATTGCAGATTACTTAGCCATAACCGTGAATATATTAAAATATGAGTAGATTATTAAGGCCTTCTACCTGTATTGACATTCTCAATGTTTAACTCAAATCATACATAAGAAGAAAGAACAAACAAATTGTTTCAGAAACCCAAACAAGACAACAATTTAAAATATTATTCCACTGCACAAATGAAAAATCACATACCTCGTCATCAACAAAAAGACGCTGAATTGAAAATTTAAAAAATTATCAAATAAGCAATAAACCCATGTAAAGTTCTTGATCGTTGCATTATAGAAAAAATCATTCAACTGCATAAGTTCAAACTCACTCACCAATAGAGGTGCTCAAGCCACCCAAAAGCGAAAGACCAAGAGCAACTAAAACTTGCGAGTCCATTAATCCCATCTTCTTCAAAACCCACACTCCCAAAAATCTCGAGATAATATGTATTTCCTCTTCCTCTCCTCGCTTCTATATAAGTGTTGCAGAAAGAGTTAGTGGGTTATTCAGATAAACGCTAGAAGGCAAGATCTTTCCCTTAAGCGGCTTTATACAAATAATCAACTGAATTAGCAAAACATTACATTAACGGCACTTCAGAGGTAATGGGCTTGTTGGAATTCCACTAAATGTACGAAAAGCGTTGTTGAAATCATAGATACGAGAATTTATATATGCACACTCAACCGGGGAAGGGAATATGTACAGTGAAAGAAAGAGATTGTTTAAGGTGCCGAGTTCAAGAAATGCTTAAAGGATCCTTGGCCAATTGCATTAGCATTTTTCTGTTGCTGGCTAATGTCACCAAACTTTCTGGGTAAAGAATAATTTAGTGGGGGAAAAGCGATAAATATAAAAGACCATTTTTTGGAATCGACTGATAAATAGATACAAAAAAATCAAAGTCTAAGATAATGCTAGATTCTTTGGTGATATCTCTCGACTAACAAGTCAATAACATGAATCCAATTCCCCGACTAATCAAGACAATAAAACGCAAGTGATATGAGACATGAATATTTTGTCATCCTTACTCGATTTTATTATTTTGATTTATTTGAATTTGATTGTTCAATTACATATGTATTCTAGTTCGATAACTATGATCAAAATGGACAATTCGTCCATAATATTGACAGAATGTGTGACCAAATACTTGTTTGATTTCACCAAGCAATTTAAAATGATATCGTAGAAAAATTAATTTAAGATTCTCAGTTTCATCAACATGAATTTTCCTTGTTCAAACATGGAGTCAACCATTGTGACAACAATGTGGCACTACTCATAAATATTGATCACGGTTATAGAAACAATGGTCAAAATAAAATAAAAAATTTAAAAAAAAAAAAATATATATATATATATATATATATATATAAGTTGGTGAGAAAGTTTTTATATATTAACTGATTGATATCGCTTTCATGCAAAATTTGACCTCATGGTCCACGCAAGTTTCAATAAAGTCACAATTGAGTACCTTTCATCCCAATCGCCTAACGCAGAATTTTAATTGAGCTTACTAAAATTTGATTTAATCTCAATTGAGTCACTAAATTTTAGTTTAATTTCAAATTTCACTACCGTTATATTCTATCACATATAATCCTCCAAACTATTGAAAATTACTTCATTAACAGTCATACCATAACTATTCTCCACATAATCTCTACATGGCACATTAGAAGCGAAAAGAGTAAAACTGACAATCCCTTCGAAGTTCGAATAGAAAGGCTAAAATCTTTTCTTTTCTTTTTTAATATTTTTAAAATATGACGTAGTAATAAATTGACATAACAAGCGAGGAAGATTAGCTGTCAGTTAACAATTATCAACAATTTGGGAAAAAAAAAAAAAAAAATTTAATGATTTTTGTTGGTCAAATTCAGCTAAATTGCCAAACTCTATACATTTTGCTCTTGGATCCAACTTTGGTTACAAGGCCAATGGAGTCGAATTAATTGGGCATCCAATCTTCATTTTGTACATGTTCTAAACCAAACTCATTTTTCCTAGATTATATAAATCAACGACTAGGGCTTCACTTTTCATGCACAAAATCAAAAATGGCAGATTTAGATTGTAATATAGTAATTTTGGTGTGTCTGAACCTGGAAATTTGACGGTACAAACCATGAAAGTGAGAGATCAGATTCTCCTCCTCCTCCTCCTCCTCCTCCCACTCAGTTGTACATTGCTCCACCTGTTTCAGAAAGGACTTATCCTTTGTTACTTTTTTGCCTCGGCTATTGTATTGGTTATAATGATATCTTATTGCTGCTCCTAAGGTATCCCCTCTCTTTCGCACGCCACAAACACGAACACAAACTCGAACACGCACATGGACACGGAGAGATCTCGACTGGTGTTATCGTAAAATGTTAAAGTGGATACGCAACGCGATAATAGTCATGTGAAATGTACAAGTGCATGATCATTGCCCTCAATAATGAAGTAAAGACAGCTGCCAAAGTCACAGATTGGCTATGCATAGGCCTTCCATCCGTGCTCCTACAAAAGGTGCAACCAAGGCCTCTCCCAAGTTGCTCTATTGGGCCACGGGAGAGGTGGTAAGATAGCATTTTCTCTCACACTAGCCCATGTCCCGACCTCCCTCAAGTTCATAGCACTACTAGGAATCGACCCGGTTGCCTGCCCTAGCCCGCCAACCTGGCCAGAATCCACAATCCTTACCTACATCCCTTGCTCTTTTGCTCTCTCAATCCCCTGCTTGGGTAATCAGCAAAAGTTCATGATATTGCCACCTTTTGCCCCGAACAGAATTAACCACCCTGCACTTATTTTCTTGCTAGGGATTATGGACTCGCGGGATCTTTCCATTTTTCAGATTGTATAGAATTTTTTGATTCATCATTCATATTCATGAGTCGTTCATTAGAATATCAGAATCGCCACACTCTATATAAATAGAGTATAGAAATCAGATGTGATATGTTGGATGAGTCGAAGGCGGCTTTGGCTAGTTTGGTGAGTAAGAGTGGAAAGGGTTCCAAAGCATTGAGAAAGGGTGTTAGAGAGATTGTGGTGGCATTTCTTAAGGCTTACTTGAGTGTTTTTTTCAAGTAATTGTTGTGCCTTAGAATGAATTAAGAGTATTTATCACACTATAACCTCACCCAGAAAAGAACACCTAGCCCGGCTTTCTCTATGTTTCCCTTGGTGGACAGTCATATAAAGTACTAGATAGCCCAAGAATGTGAATCTTTCAACTAGTAGCAAAGCAAATAATAATATAAGATAGCAGAATCTGGCTCAATAACAGTTATTTGGACACAGAAAGAGCGACTTTTATCATTGAATTACTGCAACAACTCGAGAATTTAACCCGAATTTTCTCTGAAGTAACATTCTATCATAAATTCTAGAAAACCCACTAAGCGTCTCTTCCCTAAGCACTATTCATCATTTGATTGAGGCTAAAGCATCATGACTGTCTTAAAATTCATTTATTTATCGCATCTCGTTTCCTCAAGGAATATTCCACCTTTTCTTCTATTAATCTCCATATAAAATTATAAATCCACTAGCTATCCAGTTCAACAAAACATTCTATTACGACCACAAAGACACAAAACTCAGATGTCTACAAATAATGCAGTCAATCAAGAGGGGCAGTAACAACTCCCTCAGTTCGACCTTGTTTGTGCATATAGAAAGATCTACTTATATTGACACCTAATTATGATTTCATATAATTCTCACATTACCCTTCTTAAAGCAAAATGCATAAAAACATTTAACAAGACAAGAACAAATAGATCTACACAAAACACGACTACGCCATGATAAGCCATACAACTACTGAAGCTAGTTAAAGTTATTTTGGCCAAGGTCCCATGCTAGTCTCGTTAGATGGAAACATATTCTGGCTGCTCAACAATTGAATTGGGTGTTGTCAAGACGTTTAGAGAACGCGGTACAAGCATGGAGGAGAAAATTGAGAGATAAGAATAGTAAACTTGTTTGGGATCTCATTCCAGGGTGTATTGTATGGTATGGTGTGTGTGTGTGTGTGTGTGTGTGTGGAGATAAAGAAACAACCGCTGTTTTGAAGATCAAGCACGGTCAACAGAACAGTTTAGGGAATTATTTTATTTCAAATTGTACAATTGGTTTAAGGCTGCGACTACTAACCCGATAGAGGGGCTGCCTAATTTTATTATGTTTTTATCATGTTTAAAATGATTATGCACACCTTGTGTATTATCATTAGATTAATAAAATGAGAGATTACTTATAAAAAAAAAAAAAAAAAAGATGGAAACATCATATGTTCTACGTGTTTTTAAATGATTCCACATAAGTACCGGCATAGCAATCACTTTCTATTCTTTATGCATTCATTTTAGGTCACCTAAAGGCAATTTATCAAAGTGAAAATGAGATTAGTATTTTTGTCCAAAATAAAAACTGTGACAGACAACACAGGAGAAAGAGGATACTATGTATCACAAATACTATGAGCCACAGTGCAGATATATGTTACTTGGCGTCTTATCAAATGGATAAAATCATATTTCCACATAATGCAATATAAATAATTTCAAATAAAGGGTCTTCTGTAAATACAGTTATTATTACTAATCTGAGTTAGCAACAATAAGAAATGAACTGCAAGGACAAAGCATTATACTCACAACAGCAAATAGTCAAAGCCAATTGTAGTATTGATGCAAACCAAGTTAAAGAGTTTACTCCTTGAATAGAATTTTTACTTAAATCTAACCCATACTTCTAAAGGTCATACTTTTGCTTTTCCACAACTCGACCACATGAGAAATTAAAAATCTCTCCAAAATTGTGTAGCATAAGTTGAGTGTAGTACGCTACAAGGCTAATAATATTATTAACTCCGTCACATAAAGATGAGCTTGTTTCTATTTTCACACTGATTAAAAAAATATAATTACTATAGTTGAAAATATAATATTTTCTAACCTTTTTCCTAATATATCCCTCCATTAAATAATGGTTTAAATAGGCTTAATCTATATCTGTTGATAACAAGGTAATATTTAAAAAAAATAAAAATCTATACTTTCAAACAAACTAGAAGCACTTCTCCAATTCACCTCACCGGAGGCCAAAAGAAGTATACATGTCTAACTATTAGTGTGTCAAAGTAAGCACGATTAACAAAAACATGTGTGACAATCATATGATAGGAGTGCATTGAATATCTACTGAGAGCAGAAATGATGGATAAATACACCATTTGATCATTGCTAACCGTAAACAATTCATCAAAAACCCATTCATTGTCAGGGCACCAATTATAATCCAATCAGCACGATCAAAAATCGCTCTACAACAACAAATAATAAATTACCTAACTCACCTCAATGAATAATTTATCTACTCCTTTCCTCGTTCTATTTGATTCTCATGTAAATGTAAAAGCACAAAAAATTTTAAGAGCCCAAAAGAATTGTTACCACCATAAACTGATTATCCTGCAACTAAGCAGTTGCTCCATCGGAATTAGTGTCAGGTTTAGCATTGTACAAAGCCTCCTCTCTTCTTTTCTCCTCTTCAATTAGCTTCTTTTTATTCTTCTCGATTGCAGTTGCCACTTCAGCCGGCATGTACTTCTCGTCGTGCTTGGCCAAAACCTCTGTGGCCGCGAAATAGCATTCCAAACTCCTTGCCTTCTCCATAATTCCCAATTTATTGCTATTCCTCAATATGCCCTCCTCCTTTTTCCTAATTTCCTCATCAAACGGTTTAACAAACCCCTCCACCACAACTGAATGACCCTCTCGGAAAAGATCCGGCAAACTGCCTTCGTATTTGACCAAAATATCCGTGATCAAATCCGTAATTACGAATTGGGTTTCTGGGGACGAGGGCAATTGAGCAACACTGTTTTCTAGTACTAACCCGCCAAGCCGAAATTTCGACTTGCTAGGGTCAGAATTGTACTTTTGCAGGGCATCCGACGGGGTTATGTAGAAGACTAGTTGATCTTGAAATTGATTGAGTACTATAACTATAAATCCGGTAATGCAACTGAATGTGAGGGCGTAGGTCCAGAGGCGGCGGTTCTGGAGCTGGCGGGCTCGGGTCCCGATGTCGGGCTTGTTCGTTCGGGTAGGGCGGATGGGGCGGGTGGATAGGAAGCGAAGGTTGGAAGGGAGGGAGGGTTGTCGGAAGTGGGTTAGGATTGGCCGTTTGTGTGGTTTGAAGAGGGAATATAAGGGGTGGGGATTAGAGACGACGGTGATTGAGGTGGTGGTGAAGTGGTGGCGGAGAAGGGAAAGGGTGTGGTGGCGGCGGAGGAGGTGGGGAGTGAATCCGGACGCCATTGGAAAATTGAACAGTTTTTCCGTGGAGAGTGGCGGAAAATGGGATTTTCAGCTAATAACCGTAAGGACTCAAATACAACAAAATTCACAAACAGGGGACCTGAATGTAAATAAAAATCAATTGAAGAACCAAGTATTACATTATTCGAAGTTTATGGACCCTAAGTGTAATATGTCTACTTTAATCATTTTTAAAACTATTTCTATCAATAAAAAATTACTTTTTAAATGTAATTTTAAAGTACGTCAAAAGTAAAATCAAAATTCCGAACAATTTTGAAGTTTATGATGCAAAATGTTGGTTTGAACCAACTCATACATTACCATTTTCAATTTATTGGTGTGTACGGTAGCACAATATTTGGAGAAGCAACCTTGAGTTTAAGACATTTTTTCAAAACTCGTATCTATTCAGCCCTCATTTGATCCCCATTATTTGATATTATAATTTTTTGAATAGTATTTTTTTTTTTTAAGAATGTGATTATAAAAGAAGAAGAAATTTCGATTTATGTGTAATAACATTTTACATAAGATTGTATAATTGAAAATAACAGAGAAATTATAATGTGAAATAATGATGGCTCAATTTGAAGCAGTGGCGGAATCAGGATATTAGAGTTGATGGGTCCTAAAATGAAAGATATTGAGATGAAAGAGGGGGGAGCACGGGGAGTGCCCTCCGAAATTTTTTTTGGAGTTGAGGGTAGCACAAACATTCATAATGATTAAAGAACCTGTACAATTAAAATGATAGAAGTTTGAAATACATATTATTTTTCATTCTTAAATTGCTGCAAAAATGAAAAAATTATTAACTCAGAAACGCTCATCCGACCAATTACAACAATAGGTTGGCAAATTGAAATCAGAACTACTTTTTAATTGTGTTAGGCTGCTCGAAATCAAATTCAAATATGTAGACATGAATTTCTATTCAATTTCGAGGCATCAACCCATGCTACCAAACAGTTTCTTCAACAATCAGACGGATCTACTATAAGAGGTGAAAGCACTTCGTTTGCTACTGACAATTAACAATCTCAGGAAGAACCAAATATACAACTAAACCAGCAAAACAGACAAAGGAACAACACCTTAATATCAAAACAAATCACAACTTTCAACAACTCTCCGAATTCAAATCTTAATTAACCAAAATTAATTTCCAAAGTCAGATTTTCGATTTTCCATCTAAATCTGTACTTATATCTAACATGTTATAATGAAAAATTACATTATACTTTATAAATGTTATATCACAAAATCTATACTTATATCTAACATCTAACATGTTATATCCCAAAATTGTAAAGTATTTTAAATAAAAAAAAATGAAAACTAAAAAAAAAAAAATTGGAAATATGGTTGGTCCTAGGACCCACCAGGTCCACTGGTGGGTCCGCCACTGATTCGAAATCAATAGTGGGTACAAATAGTTGTTTCATGTGACATGATGTTCATACAATACTATCATCATGTGATCGTGATGTGCACAGTGTTGTCACGATGCATACAAGACTTTCATCGTGTAATATGATGTGTACATGATGCTCTGATAAGTGACATGATATGCATATAGAACAGCTTCAAACTATACATCACTATCACGATGTGAACAAAATGTCATTATTACGTACGTCTTGACCATATAAATAATTGCCAAATGTTGAAAGATCATATACCTAATAAGACTCGATCTTTGGATGGGGCATAGTGTTGTGTAATCTGCTTCATCGAGGCAACCTAAAGGAATCAGCTCTTTAAGGAAAAGATTTTAAAAGAAAAAAGTCCAAGAAGCGAGACTAGTCAAAGCAACGACTTACCTCAGTAATATTGGACAAGGAATGAGTTATCCTTCATTTTGGAGGTTGAGCCGGATTGTTAACAAAGTTTTGAGATCTCAACGACCGATCAGTAAAAAGTGCAAATCGATCTATGGCCTTTTCTCAAGGAATAAAAGCCATTAAATCAAAAGGAAGGATTCCGTGCTTCGGCTTAGATATCAAACTAGAGCTAACCTATCTTACGTACTCGATTGAGGTGTTGGAAAGTCGTAAAGCAAGTAAACCTATGAGGGTTAGGTGTACAATATTTGGCCGTAGGTGTACAAGGGCAAAGAAGTAAATGGAGAAACGAGACCTATGAGGGTTAGGTGTACAATATTTGGCCGTAGGTGTACAAGGGCAAAGAAGTAAATGGAGAAACGAGAAGTAGTGATCGCCCACAGCGTTGCCTAAATAATCAATAAAAGGTGCTGGTTGGGTAAAGGGTGTAAAAAGTAAAAGACTTCTCAGAAATCAAACAGCTGGTATTTATAATTATTTCTCATTCATACTTTTCAATCGTTTTCTCAATTTTAATTCAATAAATTCTCAAATACATCAGATCAATCAAGACAAAAAGAAACTATAGCCCTCCCTTTTTGCTGATCTCTGTTAATTAACGGTTAGTCTCTCAATATTTTTCTCTTTTTTATTTCTGTTTAGATACTTGTTATTATGTGTGTATTTTGAACATGGATTATGGATCTGTAAATCTGAGGAATTTCTGAAGTTGGGGTTTTGATTAGCTGTTCAAAATTTGAGTATCGCAGATGAAGATGTGGGTTATTCTGATTTTATTTTAATTATGTTGTCTGTGTTTCTTTGTTATGATTTGTTTTTTTTTTTTTTTGATCGTCTTTATTTGAGAACCAAAAAAAATATTTTTTCCCCTTTTAGTGTTAAGGTTTTTTTTTAATTGATTTTTATTTTGTTTATTTTGTAAACAGAAGTTTATTTTTTTGTTATCTGTTGATTAGACTGGTTCATATTGTTGTTTTTCAAGATTATTGGCTAAAGATGGGGTCTTTTTCGAAAATAAAGATAAAATATAGCTTCTAAATTGTCATTTCAGTTTGTGTTCATGGAATTATATATTTGTTATTAATCTAGAAGTCCCTGCAAAGGCTAAAAGATTCGTTCAAGTGTTAATTTTCTGTTATATGAATATGTACTTTCCACTGTATGAGCTTGCTTTTATGTTATTGTTTTTATTTTTATATATTTTTGTTTGAATGGCTTATTTAGACTTAATTTCCCAGATGGTCTTCTAAATTTTAAGCTTATGTTTGGTAGATATTTTTTAAAACTCATTTTTCCTCAAACTTATTTTTAATTACATATTCTTCCAATAAAATAATTTTGGACGTGGACCCTTAAACCCCACATTTTCCTAAAAGAATCTCTTTTAACAAAATCTGTTCTCAAAAAAACAACATAAATTTAGTTGCTTTCCTAATTTGTAACATTTACGGTTAGTTGCGTTAGGCTAGCCGTTAGATAATGGAATCTTTAGAGGGAAGAGGATAAATTTGGTAAGTCGTTATACGCATGTTGTTAAATTCATGTCGTTACACGTGTCGAAGAAGATAAAGTTAGCATGTAGTTATACTCGTGCTGTTGAATTTATTATGTAGCTGTTTTGAAGTTGATATAAGTAAAAAATATTCTTTCCTTTCAACATGGAATTGTTCTCCTCTCGAAGTTTACTTCGAATTGAAGTAATAATATTGTAGACTCATATTAACTATTTCGATATCTCTTCTTCTCTACCCTAAGAATTTTTGTGAATGATATGCTTCCGTTCTTCCATTTCTATAAGATGGAAAATTTAGTTCTATGAAGTTATAGTTTTGTGAATTTTTATGACTGTTGCAGAAGAAGTTTCGAAATGGAGCATGACGAGACCGGATGCCACCCCCTTCAGGAAGGTCCCATTTTGTGCGTCAACAGCTGTGGCTTCTTCGGGAGTCCCGCGAACATGAACATGTGCTCCAAATGTTACAAGGACCTGATATTGAAACAAGAACAGGCAAAATTCGCGGCCTCATCAATTGAGAACATCGTCAACGGATCCTCAAGTGGCAATGAGAAGGAATCTGCTGTTGCTGATACTGCAAATGTCCAAGAGGACTTGGTGCAGGTGAAGGCCATATCTGTGCCATCATCCAATTCTTCTACCTCTTCTGAGGCGGGCGAGTCTAAGGCAAAGGGCGGCCCTAGTAGATGCAACTCTTGCAAGAAAAAGGTTGGCTTGACCGGGTTCAAATGCCGATGTGGTAACCTCTTTTGTGGGTCCCACCGTTACTCGGACAAACACAACTGCCCATTTGATTACCGGAGCGCAGGTCAGGATGCTATAGCAAAAGCCAACCCAGTTGTCAAGGCAGAGAAGCTCGATAAAATCTAAGAAAGAAAGCTACTTCGGAGTTTAGTCTGTTAAATTATGGCGGATCTGTCTGATTAAAACATCTGCTGGTTCGAAGTTCTGTATCCACTGTGATTGGACAGGAATTGTGTTTCTTAATGCTTTGTATGTTCTGGTTTGGTGGAAAACATTGGGATTTGGTTGGGTTTGTGTCAATTTAGATCATATCTGAGTGGTATATGCAATTTCTAAACACCCATGAGACTATTGTGGTCTGCTTGTAAATTGTGATGCTCTCTTATAACTTGCCTTATATTGCATAAATTCTCATCTTTGTGGACATCCATCCACATTGAAATTGGAGGACTTGATAGTACAAGAAAACATAAATTGTGTACTTACCCTCCATGTATCTCTTATTACAACCAGAAGTCTACAATGCAGTTTCGTTAAATTACAACAAACTATCACAAAAAATAAAAATAAAAATAAAAAATTGATGTTTGACTAGCTTATAAGCTCATGCTTTTAATAGCATTTCCAAACAAGCACTTATCTTTATTTGTTACACTCCTAGTGGAATGTCAAGGAACATTTGCTACCCCCAAGATTCATTCCATAAGAAAGCAAAGACTATGATTTGGAGAGGGAAAAAAATGACTTGGAGGACAAATTCTCCACATGCCTTTTATTACCAGTGTAAGTCTAAAACAAATTTTTGTTAATTTGCGACAAGGTTGTTCAGCCCACGACTAAAACTGTCACTAAAAAGTTGAACTCCGAGCAAGAAATCAAGATCTGAGAGAAATCCCACGGGATTCAGCTTCAAGATACTTGCAAATCCTCTCCATAACGTCTCTACCCTTGGCACTATTCTGTTGGAATCTGTCCACACATCTCTGCTCTATCTTCTCTGCCATTGATGCCAGAGTCGACAAAGGCTTTATCCGTATGCTTGTTTCCTGCTTGCAAATAGTCCACTGATTTGGGTTCTCTGGATGGGGGTCGTATCTGATCTTCTCTTCCACTTCAATGAATTTCTGGAGACTGATATTACGGGTTGCAAGTTGCATTGAACGAGATTGTGCATCAACGACAGTTGATTCAACACAGTGGCATATATCCTGACCAATGATCTTGCGAACAAACCATGGTCCTGGAGCATGGATAGTAATAGCTCGAGTTGTGTACAGCTTCCCAGAACTAGGGTCAAGCTTGTGGTTCAGAGTGTCAACCTCAAGGATGTGAGATAGAGTGCGTTTGTTCTCGGCGTCAGCAAACTTGCGCCATGATGCTGCTGTGACTCGTTCCCATGGGTGCCTGTAAGTGTGTTCTTGGGAATATGCTCTAACCATCCCGTTTCTTCTCAAGTACTCTACAAGGTAAAGAAAGGTAGTAAGTAAAAAAAAAAAAGCACGAAACACATCAAATTTTGTTTCCCTCCATCGAGCTCTTTCATGCACACTAGAAACGGGGTTACCAAGAGAGGGCATACCGTACAACAACAGATAATCCCAGGAGTCTTACCAAAATAACTGGATATTGCTATTTACCATATAGACATGTACATTCCCCAACCCACTCTATGCTCCTTTTCTTTGGCTTCTTTGTCGTCCCTTTGTGAGCATGTTTGGCTAAGCTTAAAAAGTTACGAGTATATACACAAATTTGAGACAAATACTAGACCATTGGTCAATGTCTGAAATAAGATACTTTTTCTGACAGTGAACAAGAATTACTTCAAGAAAGCACAGCTTCCATTTAGAAGTAAGAAAAAATTGTTACTCAAAAGTAACTTATTTTATAATATAACCAAACAGACGTAGCACCGGATGACAAACTATCCTAACTCTTGGTGATACAGCTTGACAATAAGACTTAGTTAATTGGTTTTACAAAATATAGTAACCTATACAAGCACAAGTGGAAACTTGCAACAGAGGAAAGTGAATGTCATTTCACTGAATTCTCACAACTTCAGGCACACATAGGCAAAGTCCTATGAAATGTTTCGTAGTCACTAAAGGATCAGTATCAAACCCAATTCATAACCACAAAACATTGTGCCAATCCTAAGAATATTCTTAAATTATATCACAATATGTTGCATTCCACTTATTACCTGATATTTCAACGTAAAAAAGACGGACATAAAGTTCCACAGTCTATTTGGTGTCATCAAACTAAAATTCCGAGTTTTGAGATGAATTTGAAAAGGGCATTTTCCTCAGTGATATAACTCAACAAAATCTTCTAAAACCTGAAAATTAAAGCTTCATGAGGCTATAACAATCATATTTAAAGAAAAATAATCCTTCCCATAGATACTGAAACCAAAAATTCTAGAAACCAATAAATCAAAAAAAAAAAAAAAAAAAAAAAAATAATAATAATAATATACGACCAATCGTTTATAACAACTTAAGTCTCTCCTAAAATCTGCACTTGAAATCAATTCTAATTCCATCATTTATTAACCAAATGATCGAAAAATCTCACCAAAATCCCATCGAAATATCTGAATCACTTGCACAATCAAGCAATGCGTAGAAAAATAAATAAACAAATCAAACATTTACACATCACATCAAATAGAATATAAATTAATGAAAAAGAGTAAGATCAAGACCAACACACCTTTTCCTCCGAAGTAGGTTCAAAGCTGATGCCCACAGAATTATATTTATACAGAGTAAGTAGAGCACAGAAATTGATCGTGCCCTATCACTATGCACAGTGCCGATTACGTTTATTGAGAATTTTTCAATTTCGGATATTCATTCGAACATTGCAGAGAAATGTTCGATCCCTAATGCTGAGGCGGATACTGCTTGCCACGCACTTATTTCCTAATACCCTAACCCATTAATATAATTTTTTTTTTACAGAAAACAATGGGCAAAATGTGGGCCAAATGTCCAATTAGTGTAGTCGTGTTTTAAAAAGTAAGGATACTTGACAATATTTAAGTGGCAGTAGACAACATAATACTTATATAATTTTTTTTTTTTTAATACAAATAGCATTATTCTTCCAAATAATTTAAGGGAATAGTATAAAAATATTTTTTTAATTGTCACGGTCATCCCCAAGTTTCTATTTGTTACGAGGATATAAAATTTTTTATTCGTTTTACGTAATTTATAAATAAGTAAAATGTAATAAATGTATTAAGTGCGAAAAAATATTTGTGGTTCGTTTCAAAGTATGCTGATGGAACATTTTGACACAAATTATCATTAACGATCATTTAACTAATTAATAAAAAAATGAGAATAAGAATATAATGCAAAAGGTGAAGACAACAATCAGCGAAGAATCAAGACTTTTAGTGCAATAAAAATGTAGTAAAATGAAAGAAAATTATGATGATAATCTTAATTTCATTTTTTTTTCTAGTTTAGACATTTTACACCTAAATATATATATATATATATATATATATATATATATATATATATTTGTTGAAAAATGATCTAAATTAAGAATGAGTTTCTTTAACTAAAATCCAGAATCAAAACCAAATGTTGGAATAAGGCCGAATCAGCCAGTTCCATCCAGCTTAGTCAGGTTTGATAATTCAGGATAAAAATGATCAAACTCCAACAATATTGTACATGTTTGGAAAGTGATTATAATCAATTTAAATTATAAATAGATAGAAATGAATATCATATAAGTGGGTATACTTGTGAGTCTCTATAATATGTGTGGATAAAAGTGATTTGTACGGTCATTTCTTCATTATTCAAGGTTTGTGTTATGATTCGGACCAAACTTGAACCACTTTGTTAAAAGTGGAACAGTTCTGATATAAGTTTGTTGCGAAAAACGAAAAATGATACCAAATTAATCTAATACCAAATTGTGGGAGAAAATAAGAGATTAAGCCACAACAAGAAGTAATGATCACAATAATACAAGAATAAAATAATTTGTAGAGAATGAAGATTTTATTATAATATGGAAAAAGAACAAAACGATTTTGTGTTTATGATTTGTCTAATTTGTAATGAGATTAAGCAACCCAACTAAATTGTAGAGAATGACCAAATATATATAGGGAACAATTCAAGCCTTAGAAGTAGGGTTGTGGATGAAATTGAATGTCCAAATGTTTCATTATCATGATCTCTTAATGTCCAAAACAAATTTCAACTCTGAATAGAGTTTCAAATAGAATTTCAACTAGAATTTATCAAATAGATTTTGAATAGAATTTCAAAAGCATTCCAAATGGAATTTCTTTTAATGTGCACATTAATTAGAGCTCTCAATTTATCTTTAACCTGGTGATGACGATGAGGAGGAGATACTAGACAGGCGGCTTCACAGCTTCTTTTTCCCTCGATCATTCGTAGCAGGGAAGATTTTTATGGAATGTTTGAGAGTCATGGGGTGTGCCATGATGTGTGAGTGAGAGAGAATGGTCTGCAGTATTGTAGATTTTGTCGATGGAACCCTGGTCGACACATTGGACGTGTCCTATATTAAAAAGTGCAAAAATAAGGATATAATATATGAATTTAAAATTTAAAAGTATTTAAATCGTCGTGTTCATGTCCTTTTTTGAAAAATCACGTGTCGTTGTGTTCATGTCGTGTATCGGTATCCCTGCAACATAGATGTACATCTCTAATTGACTATGAGTATTGAAGCTTAAACTTATACATATGCCATCTTCAAGGAAGCCAGTTTACGTTCTTTGTTTGTCCTAAGTACTCATCTTTATTCCCATCTTCAAGGAAGTCTAGTCGCAATTGAGATCCTAAAATTGCTACCTGGTGTAATCATGGACACGAATCCATGCATTTTGAGCTCTCCGAAGAACCGATTGGAAACTGTTCCCGATGAAGCTGGATGTGCATTGGCTGCTTCCGTAAGGAACATGGGTGGGTTGGAGTACTTGCAATTTATTGTCAAATTCTTGAAGGGCATCTTGAAAAGAGGATATGAACTGCTAGTACAAGGTTACACTCATTTTTTACATATGGGCTTATAAAGAAGGCATTATCAATGAGGATGATGAATATGAAAATATATATGTTCCAAAGGCAAGTAAACTAGACGAGTGAGGAGCGAAGCCGAACGGTTGACTCAAATAGATTAATCATCAGTCATCACCGAGTGAAAATTTTATCATTTAGTAACAGCATTTGCTCGTGTAACTGCAAAATTACATGAAGAATCTAAGTGTATTTGAACTCTTCTGAAAGTTTATTGTGCAAGTGTTTTGAGTTCAAAATACGAAAACTGCATATTAAATACTTCATTCTTGACTATTGCAGGAGGTTCAGTATATCCGAGCAGTTAATGGATGGAGTCGTGTATTAAGTTGTTGACAGTGCTTCTATTAATCTGTGTAGAGTACTGAAGTTACATTTTCAGCAGATCAGCAGCAGCAGATCTTCTGTTAAAAGTTACAGAGTGACGGAAAAAAAAAAAATCTTGCAGTTTATTGGGAATAATGCTTAGTTTGTTGGAGGATTGTAAAACTTTAGCCTAAATTAGCATAGAAATAGTAACAAACTATGCTCCCATTCCAAAAAGTTCTGTTTTTTGAAAATCTTATTGAATTTCTATTTGGGCTGATCACCAAATTGTAGCCTCTCTCTTTCCATTACCAGGTGATCTGAAACAATTAGCACAAGAGGTTTGTGTATCATTAGAGATAAAATAGGAAGGCATAATCCTTCTTCACAATTCCGAATTAGGTACTGCTTGGTTTAATCATAGAAACGTGCGAAAGACAAAGAAATTCTAAATATTCATGCCAGCAAACAAAGATGTTATGCCTAATCTGAAAGTTGAGCGTGTAACAGAATCAACAATTATATCGACGTTCATTTATGGAAATAGATCTGAACACAGGTGACGCGCAATGTGGTGGTGCTAGGTTTGAAGGATAGGTGAGAGAGGTGGTGGTTGTAGATGGTGAGATCGCGATTTCAAATTGTAAATGAATTTTTCGATCAATGTTGGCGGCGATAGTTGTGTAGAATGTGATTGTGACAATGTTAGATTGTCACCACGAGATTACTTGATTATTGTTGGGCAACGGAACCCAAAAGGGCCACGGGATCTCAATGTATCGTGCTTGCCACGAGGGGTAAAAATGATGGGCACCAGGCTAGGTTCACGGCCAAGTCCCATTGCCCCGTCTTGATCCACTTGACATCGCTAAGACAATATATTTGTTCATATACTATTTTCAATGAACACTTTATTAGAACTTGAGGTTTCATAAGTCAACATTATTAATACGAGTAATTGAAATCTCTTCCGGTGATCTGAATTTTTGTACATAAACCAATGTTGAATTTTATCATTAACATGTTCCCCCAAGTGGTGGCATGGAATCTGAATGTTCACTCGAATTTATATTATAACGAGTAGTTCAAGTCAATTTATATTAATAATTTTATAATTAATTGATATGAGATTTTACCCGCAACACACTATACATGTAAATTAAAACTTTTTGTTCCTCGAGTCTAAATGTAAAAGTTTTATTACTAATAGAGAGATTTAAATACAAAATATCTACTTATTATTATATCATATTGACTACCCTATTAAATTTTAATTGTTATTGGAATAATAAAATTATTTATTAATACATATATTCAAGACATAAAAAATTGAGAGAAAATCTCTCTCTTGTACAATCTAGGATCAATCCAAAAATTATGAGCTCATTAAACAATAACTATGTACAATCAGTGGCTTGCACATGCTCGACATATTAAATATATAAGTCAAGTTGCACAAGGTGTAATTGGAAATAATTTTTATATCCTCTTTATTTGTATCAAAATTCCAATTGTTTCCATTGGTCTCGTGGGGTTGTCGAAGAGAACGCAAATTTATGTGAAAAAAAAATAAAAATCAAAGAGTGTATTTAATATCTCTATCAATTTGATAAACTTTTAAATTTATATAACCTCCGTTTGGTATGGATTAAAATAAGTATTTTAGCAAATTTTGATAAAAGTTAATGAAATGTGTAATTGAAAAATTGTGAATCCAATAAAATATGTGATTAAAATTCATTGTTGACTTTGATTTAGATAATTTTAATTTATATGGTTATAATTCGTACCAAACGTGGCATAATATTAACACTGAATTAATGAGGTCTCATTAATTTAAGGTCCATCATATATATTCTCTATTAATGAGGTCTATTTTTTGGAGATTTGGATAAAAGTTTTTGAAATTTGTAGTTGAAAAGTTGTGAAACCTATGAAATATGTGGTTAATATTGATAATTTGGTTTTAATTTAAATCAATATCAAACAAGGGCATAATGTATAAATTCTTGTCTTACTACTATATATAACCGCCTATACAACATAAGATTTTGTTGTTTATACATTCGAAGTTGACAATCCGGATAACAGCCCCCTCACAAGAGAGGGAAGGACCTCGCGTAATAAAATAATTACGGGACGGGACGGGACTGTCATCGGGGGTTGACACCTCGAATGTACACATAGCAAAACTCATACAACATAATATGTCGTTTGTAAAAATACTACTCACAAATAACATTATTTTATATGATTTAGTAACATAGAATTGATATTTTTTTCTTGGAGAGTTAAATAATGATTTAGTAATATCCATGGAATACTTATTAAATGCATTTTTTGATAGACCTTTTACGACGAGGAAATGATGAAACCAGTATGTTTATTGAATATTTTCATCCACAAAAACGTGATTTTTAACAACAAATTTCTTGATAGGTTTAAGTCCAATTTTTTTATAGTAAATATTTGTAACAATCATTTCTTGATTATTTATACCTTTTTTTTATTAAATTAATTAAAGTCAGTCAACTTTATTGTATTTTTAATTTTGTAAAATATTATCTAATTTTCTAAACTTATCAGTCTAAATGAAAAAATAAAAGATTTAGAAAATACTACTAAATTAAGCAATATAAGATGTTTAATGTATTTTTTAATTAGCTTTATGAGATTCCAAATCAATTATTTTAAGAAATAATTTAGATTTCATGAATTTTTCAATCTTATAAGAATATTTATAATAGTACTTATTCTAATTTAAACTAATGATCATAAAAGATGTTTCTTAAGAAATGAAAATGAAAATATATTTTAAATATATAACGTAATAAAAAATTTAAATAATATAAAGCAAAGGTAAAATGAGAGAAATATTTTCTTTTTGGCTGACGCAAATATGTAATGAAAAATAAACTTAACGGACATTAATTGCAACTTTTATTGCTTAATTTATTCAGAATAGATTTTTTGGAGAGACGAGGCATGACCTTTAAAATAATTTTCAGTAAAGTCATAGATTGTTTAAAAACTGTGACATACAAGTAAAAATAGACAGTTTAAAAAAAAAAAAAAAATCTTTCCAATACAAGTTGAGACTCGATAAAGTTGACGTGATAGAAATATACAAATATCTATAGTCTCGTCAAGATTCAAAAACTTTGTTAAATTCAACAAAATTAATAATTTCTTTCTAAATTTAGACGTGATTTTGTTATTATTTTAAGAATATAAAGGATACTATGTATCTAGAGACTTAATCTATATATATATATATATATATTAGATATCAATGTCACGTATCTGAAGTCTTTAAACTTTCAATGTACCATATCTAGATAGCAATTTACATAATGCATTTAGATATTCTGTAACTAATAGAATCCTTTCAAGAATGATCATGGACTAAATAGTTGGTTATTTAATTTTGGAAAAATCTATATGTACTCATACATGGGTTACAAAATGAGTTACTCACTCTCACAATGCAGACCCCACGTAAATTAAAAAATGTCGACTGTGTGGTCTCCACTCCTATTGTATGTAGTGAGTAAACTATTTTGTAAATGTGTGAGTACGTATAGCATGATTTTTTTATTTTATGACTAAAGAGTAGAGTACATTGAATCGTGACTTTAAATTTGAAGTTATCTTCATTACACCACTCCGAGCTACAAAACTTGGAGGCTGGATCATCCAACATTGAATATGATCCTTGGCTAGTGCTAAATTGAATTTAATTGTCCCGATCAGTCTATAAAAAATGGAAGAAGAAAAAAGAAAACCCTAGCGGTGCCTTAAATCCTTAACAGGTAAGGTTCATGTATGATTCCGAAATTCCAATTTGATATGCTACATTGATATTTAGAGGGTGTTTGGTGTGGATTAAAATCAGATTTTTAGTAGATTGTGATATAAGTTTTTGAAATGTGTGATTAAAAAGTTACGGGAATCAAGAAAGATGTGATTGATATTGATTGTTTGACTTTGACTC
Source organism: Osmanthus fragrans (assembly GCA_019395295.1). Classification (NCBI taxonomy): domain Eukaryota; kingdom Viridiplantae; phylum Streptophyta; class Magnoliopsida; order Lamiales; family Oleaceae; genus Osmanthus; species Osmanthus fragrans. The sequence continues at coordinate 26,282,108 of CM033355.1, read as the reverse complement.
AAATTAAAATCACATTTTAATCTGAAACAAACAGATCATTAATCCTTTTCCTATTTCGCTAAACTTAGAACATTGAGTTCCAAAAAACATGTATTTTAATTTTAAATTAATGAACAAAATATTCATGTATATCCTGATAATCACAAAGAGACTAATTAAGATTACAAGTTAGTTAAGAACTAATTAACAATTTAGGTTCATCCTTAATTACCATTTGAATTGTAAAACGGCCAAGAATTTGTTAATAAAAATAATTAGTCTATTATATGATGAACAATTTTGCTATATGTACATTAAAGTTTGATATATTGGTTGACATTATTTGATGTGGCAGGTATAATGACCATTGATTTTAACAGCACTTACTCAAATTTCTGGCCAAAATTCTTAATTCTTATACATAGGTCGATGTCAAAGTTAATGTAGAAAAAGATTAATTCTATGATGAATTTGTTAATCATCTAAATTAAAAGTTAACGAAAGACATATATATATATATATTTATTTATTTAAAATGATTTCTCAAATATGCTCTCTCGTGTGCAAGTCGAGTCCTTAAAGATCGATGTGTATATACTTTATGTGGCTATGACTCTATGTTAAGTATCTTACGCATCTAAAAATTTAATTTGTTAAAGAAAAGTATGTATATTTACTTAAAAAATTATGTTCAACAATGTCCACAGTAACTTGAGTAATTTATCAATATTTCATCACCAAAGGGCACATTCATCGAATTGGAAAAACCCTAGCTACTTAATTACTTGTCTCCATGAAATCCTAACCCTATAGCCAAATTTAAAACCCTAACCTTATGTATACAATAGAAAGTAATTTGAAGTAGCGGAAACATTATGTTTCTTCACAATGCTTCATCTCGAGGCGACACGAGCACTTTACAGTTGTTCTCTCGCACCTTCCTATTATAAATTGTAAACATTTTTTCTCTTGATTTTCGTGTACAAATTTTTGCCAGAAATTCCCTAGTTTCTTAGTTTTTCACTAAACAAAGAAAATTGACCCTGAATTTTTCTCATTTTTCTTTGTTGCTCATTGCATCTTTCAATTTTCAAGACTGGTGGTGGTGGGCTGCTGGTAACTTAGCCACGCACTTGCTGAAATGACAAAAATCGGTGGCTGAATGCTGATGGAAGGTTCTTGTCTTATGAATATAGATATACACAAATTAATTTTGCGACCCATTAATTAACATTAAATGCATTAAAGGAATGGTTAAGTTTGACAAATCACTTGTATTAATTCTATTAATTAAGGTTAATTACTATTAACCTTTGATTGGGACTTTCTAGGCATTGATATCTAGTATATGTACATACATCTACACTTCTTGGACATTATTACCTCTGATCCATCCACTTCTTGCAAATATAAGAATTAATTTAAAGATTTCATTTTAAATTAATTTAACAGATATTAGAATTTAGAATTTCTGTGAAAAAAATTCTTCTAGATGAGCACAAACTCGCATATGTTTCGAGAAGGTAATATGGTAGCAGACGTTAGTTAATTATGTGAATTTCACTGGCTAATGGTAAACATTGTAGAAAGTACACTGATCATCCATCGGCAATAACTCTCGAAGACTTGAATTTTGTATAAAAAAATATATTAACTTTTGAGAAGAAAATTGGATAATTTAAATTTATTTTTTCACAGTGAAACTAAATTTGGAAGTAAATTTAGAAATAATGTCCAACTGAAAAGTTTGCCGGGAGCGGCAAGCATGCAAACCTGTAAACCGGATAATGAGCGGGCAAAAGGCTACAAGAGATCCAAAAGGCTATGTCAACTGACACGTGGCCATCACATTCCTTCGAACCTAGCCGCAAAACCTGAATCGGCGCGGCGGTCTGTCCATACAATTAATTGGCTGCTATCGAATCCCACACCATTTTATTTTCCACCAACTTTCAATGCCTTTCTTTTTCACACTTTCCAAGATGATATATACATACATGCATATTGTATATATACTAGAGAGAGAAGAAAGAGATTTCATAGGGCAAATATCGAAGAGAAAGAATCCACTTTTCATGGCAAGTTTCACATTCTGACATTCAGTAAGATCATCTCTTTCTTTTAACTGTCTGTTCTTTTCGATTTTCATTTTTTAGGGTTTTCAGTTTTTCATCTTCTTGTTTCTAATGATATTCTTTTGCCTTATTTAATTTTTATGGTGAGAATGTGTGTATACATATAGGTTTGGAAAAATTCTTGAGGTAGGGTTTGGGTTAAAAAAGGACTGAAGAATTAAGAAAGCGAGAGACGTGGGTCCTGCCTCCCTAGTGTGGAGCATTGATCAATTAACTCAAAATAATATGTATATTTATATATACACAAATGTTGGCTAGAAGAATTTGGAAAGGAAATGTGTGTTACAGCTGAGAAAATGGCATCGATGATAATATTTAAATAAATAAATACGTCCCTTTTTCTAATCATTCCAGTTATGTGATCATGTGAAAGATTGTATCAAAGACGTGAAAACTCTAGATTAATTCAAGATCTATGTGTTATTATTGTGAGATTTTATACAATTCTTCTACAAGATAATTGTTGAAAAATGGAAAACAATTGGTATATATATATATATATTTGTGATTATTTCTTTTTCATTGTAAAAAAGAAAACTCTCTGTGTGTGTGTGTTTATACTTATTTTACAGGTTATTAATGGTGTTTGAAATTTGTTTGACTGGGCCTGTGTGCGGAAGACAGAAGGCACAGAAACAAAGAGTTTACTGGGATACATGCACAGCTTCAGCTTCTCCTAGTTAGTAGCGGAGGACATACACTGCAAAACAAATAAATTAATAAAAACTCTTTTTTTAAAATTTAATTGCGATTTCCAATTCAATGGTCAACAGATTTCTACTTGGAAAACCCCAATTAATTGTTGAATCTCATATTTTATTCATCAACTACGTCGCGTTTGTTGTTTCGAAATGAAGTAATTCTTTCTGCTTATTTTCACAGTACTTTTAATATTAATTTGGTCTAATACTTCTTTTATAATATTGCATGTCCGTACACATTTATCTTTAACACATGCAGGTTTAATCGGGGATTTACACACTGGTTTTTCTTAAATAAGACTCTCCTGTGTTTGACTATGATGAGGTTGATGATCTTATTCGTCATGCTGGGTTTACAATGCAAAATGAAGTTGATGAACAATTTTTAGACTAAGAAATGATTTGTATGGTGTGGAATGACAGATTTTGAGGTGTTATTTTTTACACACAACGAGGAAGAGAGTTCCCATGAACCAAGTGGGGGGTTTATTGGATTCTTCCAGTTGGAATTGTGGGTTTGTCTTAAGGACCATGGTATTCTATGTTATTACACCTCATTTATATATACTTCCATAAATATTTTTTATTACATGAAGCTATGGGTGATTTTAATATTGAACTTTATCGATGTACGTAATTGAATTTGAAGCTCTAATTTTGTCCATTATATTGTTTAATACTAACTTGATGCGAAGCATTACAAAAGTTGAGGTGGGCTTTTTGGGTAAGGGGGTTAGCCTCCAAACAACTAGCATTAGGGAGTGGATTCTCGGGCAAGATCTTGAATGATATAGGGTTTGATTGTGTTTCTTGTATCGGTTATTGCTTTTGAGAAAAATTGATTATACCTTCATCTGTTAGTTGATATTAGAATTGGAGATCCATGTTCAATTCTTTAAAACGGGGAGAATGACGTGAAGTACCACTTATATAGGGTGGAACTATTATGTAAAAGAATTTTGCCCCAGTTCCAAATGAATAGTGCTTGAGTGGATTTTCGACCAATGTTGGATGATATAAGAAGTGGTTGCATCCTTGTAGTTAAGTCAAAATAGCCCCTGTTTGGCCCCCTTTTCATTCAAATTTTAAGGTTTGGAATAGTGTTTTTTTTTAAGAATGTGTGGTTGAAAAAAAAGAAAAAATTTCTATTTATGTGTAATAATATTTTATGAAAGATTATGTGATTGAAAATAAGACTGAAAAACAAAAAATGAAAGAGAATAGGGGCTAAAATGTATTAATTATCATATTAGGGCTAATGCTATGTATTAGAAGAATTTGGTTATTAATTTAAGATGACTAATGCAAAGGAGTTTGGTAGGGACATCTGAGAAATCAAGATATTTAAATAGAAGTAGTGTCTCTTTCCATTTTCTCTTTTTCACCTCTCGTCTTCTCTTTCTCTCTTAGTTTATTTCATTCTTCTGCTACATCACAGATTTACTAGAGAGACAGAAAGAGAGAGAGAGAGAGAGAGAGAGGTTGCATTTTTGCAGACTTTCTTCTTTAAGGTAAAATATATATTTTTCTTCGGAGGAAGACTTGTCTGATTTTAACTCACTTTTTTGTTTTTGTCATGTGCAGAAATTGATTGACACATTAAAACTCATCTGAAAATTCCATAATTAGGGCTCCATGAATTCCAACAATTGGCTTTCTTTTCCTCTTTCTCCCAATCACTCTTCTTTGCCACCTCACCTGCAAACAGCTCAGTCTCATCAATTTTCTTTAGGGTTAGTGAATGATAATATTGACACTCCACTTTATAACCCGGGTAAGTTTTTTTATGATCTTACATTTCTCTACTTAACAACTTATGTACTAATTAACATTTTCTTGAATAATAATTTTGCAGAGTGGAATTTGATTAACACTGAAGGAAACAATGAATTACCTAAGGTTGCTGATTTTCTCGGCGTGGGAAAATCGGAACACCATACAGAACTTGTGCCCTATAGCGAAATCCAGTCGAGTGATTCCGATTGTCTGTTCTCCAACAATAGCCTTGTGTCGGTGCAACATTCTACGGCGGTTGCCTTAGGCAACTATGATCTTCAAGAAAATCCTTGTAACCTGCAGTCATTGACACTTTCTATGGGTACTGGTAACGGTAAAACAAGTGAAAACAGTGCCACTGCTAGTGCTGATAATAGTAATACTAGTATTGTTGAAGCTGCATCAAGGAGAACTTCGGACACTTTTGGGCAAAGAACATCGATTTATCGAGGTGTAACTAGGTGGGATTTTATAGTTGAAGAACCCCCTTTTTTTTGGCTTTTTTTGGGTAATAAAATTCTTGAATTAATTTTTGCAAATATAGACATAGGTGGACAGGAAGATATGAGGCTCATCTATGGGATAATAGTTGCAGAAGAGAAGGCCAATAGAAAAGGGCGTCAAGGTAAAAAGTTAATAATTTCTTGATCAAATATTTATTCTTTCTTTGCTCAAACCCTATTTCAATAGTCACTAACGTCCCTTTTCTTTTTAATTTTGTTTCATTGTGTCTTCCATGGCCTGCAGTATATTTAGGTGAGTTAATTCTCTTTGCCAATTACATGGAATTTTGGTAAACGGTATTGGACAATATAACAAACTTATTCATGTCGAATACTGTTGTCGCATCCAACTTGTCAAACTTGTAAATAATGGATTTTCATTTTCTTTTCTATTTTGCCTTCGAAAGGTGGGTATGATAAGGAAGAGAAAGCAGCCAGGGCATATGATCTTGCTGCACTGAAATACTGGGGAACATCTACCACTACCAATTTTCCTGTAAGTAATTGATGAATTTTAAAATAAATAAAAAAAAAATTCAGGAAATTTTTTTTTGAGGAGATACATGGCTGCTTTTTTATTTTTATTTTCTGTTTCCGATTTGGATCAAAATAATTTATTTCCTTCGTATCTGCAGATCAATAACTATGATAAAGAACTCGAGGAGATGAAACATATGACTAGACAAGAATTTGTAGCCTCTATCAGAAGGTAATGCACCGTGTGATTGATATCTTATTAGGTTCGACAACTATATATAGCTGCTGAAAATCACAAACAATTTCGACCTCATATGAAACATTTTCTTTTTCAAGTGAAATTCCCTAGTTGTTGGCTTAAAAAAATAAGTATTTTAAAAGACATAATCATTTGTATACAGATTATTAAAGGTAAAATTATTTGATAAGATCATGACAAGAGTAATATTTTGGCAGACTGCTACTTTGAATCTTTCTATCCTTAGTCAATCATACAATTTCTGACCTTGAAAGTCACCTAAAATTATTGTTAATTATTTAATTATTATCTGTCAGTTTGGGTTTCAGACTTAACTATTCATTATTCTGCTATTGAAATTCCAGGAAGAGTAGTGGCTTCTCCAGGGGGGCTTCTATGTACCGTGGTGTAACAAGGTAATTAAAAGTTAATTATTCACTCCATATATATGTATACATCACCCACTGCTCTTCTCTCACAAACTTATTCTTTGTCTAAATTTAATGCTTGTAAGCAGGCATCATCAGCAGGGAAGATGGCAAGCAAGAATAGGGAGAGTTGCTGGGAATAAAGATCTTTACTTGGGAACTTTCAGTAAGTAAAAACTTAAGTTGTGGTCTTCAACACATAGCCTCACATACAGATCTTATTTATATTGTTGTTGTTTTCTTTCACAAATTTATAAATTTTGTTATTTGCTCAAAATATGAATGTAGGTACTGAGGAGGAAGCAGCAGAAGCATATGATGTAGCAGCAATAAAGTTCAGAGGCCTAAATGCAGTCACAAACTTCGACATGAATCGATATGACGTAAAGACCATTCTCGATAGCAACTCTCTTCCTATCGGTGGAGGGGCCGCCAAACGCCTCAAGGAAGCTCAAGCAATCGAATCATCAAGAAAACGAGAAGAAATGATAACTTTAGGCTCAAATTATCAGTATGGCAGTTCAAGTTCAATCCCTCTAGCCTACCCTCTGATGCAGCAACCCTTTGATCATACACAGCCTTTACTCACTCTACAAAATGAAGATCTTTCCCCCTACAATACAAATCAAGATTCACATTATCAGAATTACATTCAAACACAGCTTCAATTACACCAACAATCAAGTTCTTACAACACTCAGTTTTACAACAATTCCCTCCAGAACAATCCAGTTTTGCTGCATGGGTTGATGAACATGGGGTCTTCTTCTGTTATGGATAGTAATTGCTGTTCTACTGGAAGTTACAGTGGAGGCTACCTTGGGATGGCGTCGAATTCCATCCCGGGCAATGGAGGTGGATCAGCTGAAGAACTGGCACTGATGAAAGTGGATTATGATATGCCTTCTACAAATTATGCTGGATGGTCTGGAGATTCAGTGCAGGGATCGAATCCTGGTGATTTTACAATGTGGAATGATTGAAATTTTAGATATCTTTATTAATTGTTGAACTTAGTTTCTTAAGGCAAAAACTGCAAATTTACTTTTGATAATTTTGTTACTAGAATCAAAAGTATGACAGGAACACGGCAGTATTATGCATTTGTTTGCTGAGTGTTTTTTAATGCAGTTCCTGAAAAATATTGCAGCTATCTCTTATAAAATATATTTTTTCTCTCAATTTTGTCATTAAAGATGATGAGATGTAAGAATTGTTGAAAATGAAGAAGACAAGAATACAAAATTTAGGTGGTTCAGTGCTAAACGTCTGCAGCAATCACTAAGTACATAATAAATAATTAATCTACTTGTACAAAAATGGTTGACAAAATGCCAAGTGACGGACCCCTATTTTTTCTTTCAGTCAAACCGTTTTGTTCCGGTGTTCTAGGTGCGAAATATTGGTGAATTATGTCATGCTGTTCACAAAAAAAGTTAAAATCACTAGAGAAATATTTACCACCTCTATCACTCCTTAAAGTTTTTATTTTCTTATTTATGTGATTTTCAACCTCATTTTTATATACCTTAAACATATCAAAAACCTCACTTTTATATTTTATTAGGTAAACATAAGTATATCTAGTGCAATCATCAATAAATGTAATAAAATATCTATTTTCACATCTAGTTAACATGTCATTTAATTCACAAATGTCCATATAAATTAATTCTAAGATTTTAGAAGTCTTTTTTAAACTTTGATAAGACTTTTTAATCATTTTTGCTTCTACACAAGTTTTACACTTAAAAACATCATTTTTATCATATGAAATTAAATCACATTTCATCATACGTTTTATAATACTTTTTTCAATGTCATAATCTAGCATGTCATAATGAAAATAAATCAACAACATAAGCAAAGTTTGTTTTATTATCATTCAAGTTGTCAATAGTACATAACTTGATCATTTTTTTCACTAGAATAACATTTTCTAACAAATTTTCCATTAAAGAATAATACAAATTTACTGGATTCATACACTTTTGATACCCGATTTTTCTAAGAGATTTTCACTAACCAAATTTCTAGTCATGTCAGGAACATGTAGTACATTGGTTAAAATAACGGTCTTGTCGGAAGTGAAAATTATATTCATATTTCCTTTTCCAATCACTTTAGATCGAACTTCGTTACTCATTTGAATCTCTTGGTCTCCATCAATCTTGAAGGAAGATTTATCGTATGATACATGTACCGTAGCACAAGTATCATACCACCATCCGGGAACATTTTCCTTGATTGCATTTATTTCACTAACGTTGGCCACAATTTTATTTTCTTTGATGAAGTTTACTTTGCTTTCGAAGTTGTTTTGTTTTCGGCATCTACAATCTTTTACACAGTGACCAGACTTGCCACACACAAAACAACCTCATTTTGTCTTCTTCTTGAACTTGTTGAAGTTCATTGAAGGTTTCCTTTTATTGGATTTTGTTGGTTCAATTTTCTCTACTGCATTTACTTTGAAAGTGCCTTCATAAGAGTTTTCACTCTTATCACGCACTCTTGACTCTTCTTCAATGCATAAATGTTTCTGCAATTGTTCCAAGGAATAGTCTTCAGAACTATACATGATTTTCTTCCAGTATCCTTTCCAAGTACCAGGGAGTTTTGCAATAATTGCCCCCACTTGAAAAGTCTGCGGGATTTCAATCACCGCCTTCAACTTGATGACTAACACTTGCAATTCATGAATTTGGGGAAGCAAATGAATATTTTCTAGAAATTTAAAATTAAAGTACTTAGAAATTTTTAAAAAAAATCTTCCTACGCTTTGTACTTACTTTCTAATGCTTCCCATATTTCTTTTGGCGACGTTGTGTTGGTGTATAAATCATATAAGCGATCTGACAATGCGTTGAGTATATGACCGCAGCATATCAATTCATCTTCTTGACGCTTTTGCCTTTCGGCTCTTACGGCTTCCGTTTCTCCATCAGTTGGTTCCGATAGTAGTGTCAACTTCGGATCAAGAACGTAGAAGATTTTCAATGCGGTAAGGAGAAACTTTAACTTATCTTACCATCTTGTGAAGTTTGAGCCATCGAAACGATCCAAACAAATCAAGTCTTGATTAATCAACTTTATGATAGCCATTGTTGTTTCACTCTCCATCGCAGAAAATATATTGTTTGAGATTGTTGTAAAACTACACTCGTAGGAGGAGAAAACAACACAAAGAACAGCAACAAAATCTGGAACAAATTTCAAGAACAAATGCTCAAACACGTGATCGTTATCCTCAAACAATATTTGCTCCCTCTACAGTTAAATTGAGATGCTAAAGGGTTTTCCGACAAATGGTTTGAAGGATTTATCAAGTCTTGTTGCAAAAATATTAAAGCACAAGTATTTCTACTCAAAACTTAAGAACACAATAAGAAATTTATGAATATGAGTATAAGTAGAGATTTGATCTTGATTTGTGGAGAGAATAATGAAATCATATGTTTTTCATTGTATTTCACATTGAACAAGGCTCCTCAATATATAGGCCTCAATATTATACACGAATTGATGTCAAAAATATATTGAAAATGCACCAAATTCAAGTGACCAACGATAGAAAATCGTTTCTAAAATAACACTATGCAACCGCATAGTACAAAACTATGCGATCGCATAGTTATACACGAAGTCTATGCGATTGCATAGACCAAAATTCGGCCTTGATGTTCCACTTCACTAAAATAGCCATATGCGACAGCATTGTACAAAACTATGCAATCACATAGTTATACACGAACAGGGACTTGAAGTCTCTGCCGAAGTCTATGCTACCGCATAGGATTTGGTCTATGCGGTCGCATAGACCAAAATTCGGCATTCATGTTCCACTTTTATTTGTTGGTTTTGAACAACCAATTTCTAAACAGTTCTTCCAATTAGACAAAATCGCGGTAGCAAGCAGTGGTGGTCGATGGCAGTGGTAGTTTCATTTTTTCTGGTTTTGGGTTGAAGGGTTGGGAAGATGGGTGTAGGGGATGGGTTCTTCTTCTTCTTCTTTTGGTTTTTGATTTAAGTTTTTTAATTGTTTAATGTGATAAATATAAAGTTATAATTTTGCCATTTTAAAATTAATTAAAATGTGGCCAAACTTAATTTTGGTGGTCAACTAACGACATTTCTGGATGGAAATCAATCAAAATGGCCTCACATGCAACGGTTGAAAACGTTATGGATGACGACTAAGACAAATGAAATGTTTGAAGAAAGTCTGCTAGTGCTTCGAAGGTTTGAGACTTTTGCTGCAATTATTTTTTTTCCTTAATACACTAACATGCTTGGTTGACTCAACTGTGAGCAATTGACATGTTTAGTACATTAAGTTAGTACAAAATTACACAAGATAATTAAGAGTTTAAATTCCGATGATTTTTTCACACCCAATGTAGATATCGTATCAGACATTGCTAATCTATTAAAAGTGTGATTGATTGGCATGAAAAATGTTTCATAGAGAATAAAATATTTTCCCTATTTTGAGGAAAACAAAAATATATATCTCCCCAAAAAAAATATTTTTCTCGAAAATAAGGAAAACATGATATATATATATATATATATTAATGTAAAAAAAAAAAAGCAGTCTAACACTCCAAAATTTGAAATTTAGGTGAAAAAAAATGTCATTTTCCATGGAAAGTTTTCCAATCAAACACACCATAATAATTATCAATTATGAATCGTGTCAATTTAGTCCTAGAAATGGAAATAAAGTGATATGAACTTGCTCATGCTGAATAATGAGTCTCTGTTTTATTCTCAAAATTCACTATTCTTTTTTTAACCACACATTCTTTAATAAAATAATATTACACGCAAATATAAATTTTTCTTTAATTTTTACCACACATTTTCTATCAATTAACTATTCAAAATACATTATTTCCCTCAAAATGGAAATCAAACATATATGAACATGAAATGAAAGGAATGACACCACAATGAAAGGAATGTCATGATGGTTTAATTAATTAATTTAATTAATTCTTGAAGAATTAACTTCTTTAACTATAATTCTAATTTTAACAAACTCATTTTTTAAAAAGATCGTGACTTACACACAACTACTCTACTATATGATGTATACCTTAACGAAGGCTTTTTATCGTGTCTTTATGTAGATTTAAAGTAGTGTAAGAGAATTATTTCGCGATTTTTATTTTTATTTATTATGGTCCCACTCAATCTAATTGTAAAGTGATCCAACTAAATTCATCTATGTGTTCATAATGATTCTAGTTGTAAAGCGACGTGAAGCATAACGAACATGATTCACCCACATGAATAAATAATGTGCGAAATATATTGAATTTGTCATAGCTCAATAAAAAAGATAAAAACATGCTAAAAATATAGGTTGGGTTATGAACTCCACTAGTTAGGTTATGGATGAAATGATCAAATTGAAATAAAAATATAGGTTAGAAGATTAAATTGAAGTTGAGTAACCAATGTGGAATAAACATAATTGGGTGAGTTATAATGAAAATTTAATTCATTTCTCAATTGTCATCCAACACGCAGCACCTCAATTGAAACTTGAAACCCCCAGTCCTGTGCTGAGGCAAATGAATGAGGCTTGGGCCTCATTTTTGCCCAGGTTTATTTTATTTATTTTTTACATTGAAGGGGCCCTCATGCCAAACCAAGGGCAGTCCACAATTCAACTGACAAGCCCAACTCTAAATATCCAATAGAAAAAATTCATAATTCAAGTGTATAGTTTACACCAATTCACAAATCAGGCACAAAGTTTAAAAATTCAAAAATCAGATTTATATATAATTAATTCAATATATTTATTAATGAAATATAATAAAATCACAATTATAAAATTAATGATCACGAATTTATAATTAATGTCACAAATTATTTATTCGTCATATATTATCAAATTAATAAGTCACACATTATTTCAAAGTTACAAATTGTAGGTTACAGTTTTTCAAATTCGTTGGTCACAAATTTTTTTCAGTTACATATTATCAAATTTTTAAGTCACGATTAGGTACTTGATCACAGATAAATAAATAATTGGTCACATACAACCAAACATCCATTCTCAAATCCCAGTACACCAATACTTGGTCACAAATCGATCAAATAGTTGGTCACACACAATCTTCATCCCATCTGTCACTGCTGTCGCCACCTCCGCCGCCACAACCACCACCGCCCATGTCGTCACCACAGTTGCCACCACACCAACACTTCCCTTTCCTAGTCCCCACAGTCGCCACCACAACACTACCACCACTAGATCTCCAAATCGCCGCCAACAATCCCCAAATCACCCCTGCACCACCATCACCCAATCTCCTGCACCATCATCGTCACAATCCCTTGCACCACAACAATCCCCAAACCGCCCCCGTCCAGTCACTGTCGCTGCCTCCTCCACCGTCACAACTACCACCATTACAACCACCAACAACATTACCTCACTACTATCACCACCACCCACATAGAGAATGCAAAGCAGCGGCGCCGACTTTGCAAGCACCACTGTGCAACGACGCTCACAACGAAGCGATACTGCGCAAAACGGCTGTCAAAGGCAGTGAGCAGCTTCATTGCGGGATCCCCACCCAAAAAAAATCCCTAAAGCAGCAACTACCAGCACACCAGAAACATCACCATTGCTACAGTATCGGCGCTCATGCCTCGTGCAGCGCCGCTCATATCAAGGCCGGCGCGCTACTGTTGAGAGAAGAGAGATTAGGGAAAAGAGGAGGCGATGTTACGTTTAGAGAAAGAAAGAACAGGAAATGAGAAACTGCTGGAAATGGTTTGAAATTAGGGTTCGAAAATGATGGGATATATTTATTAATACCTTATTTATGAATGATAAAACTTGGTCTCTGGTTTTTGAATTCTAATCTTTTAATACCTGAAATTTTGTAATTTCCTCATATCCAATCACCTTAATCCATTTACCCAACCCCAACTTATATATCCATAATTCATTTATTACCCAACCCAACTTAGGGTACGTTTGATACCAAATGTTCTATAGAACTTGGAATTCGAATTCCAACTTTCACTTTTGGTTTGTTTGATTAATCAAAATTTCCATGGAAATCGTTTTCCAACTTTTGAAATTTTCCTTGATTTCAAGGAATTTTTTTTCCCACCACTTTGTTGGATATTGAAATTCCACCTTTTTTTTAAGTAATAGAAACAAATTTTAAGATGATGTGTAAAAAAAATCTCTTTAATTAACAAATTTCATGTAAAACAATGTCAAACGAACATCAAAAAAATTTGGCAACTTAAACAAATTTTGTCATCAATGGTAAGAAAATTTGTTCCTTTAATTAACAATTTTCATGAAAAATAAAATCAAACGGACACCAAAATATTATATTTTTCAAATAAAAAATTATATTAATCAAACACCTTTAATTATAATTATCAATAAAATAAATTTTAGACAATTCAATTTTTTATAATTCAATTTTTTCCACCCATATTCCTCCTTCCTATCACACGAACCGTTATATTATATCAATATCACAAATTCCCAATGCGACACCAGTCTCCGGACTCCCAATATTTCCAATTACCGAAATCCATTTTTCCCAAACGGCGAACGTAACTCCGGACTCGTCGGTCTCGCCTCTCTTCTTCTCATCTTTTCCAGTTTTCCTCTTCGCCGGGAGTCTCACCATCTCCAACACTTGGAACCACGCCAAGGTTATTGGAAATCAGTATTTTTTTTTTGGCCCCACTGGAACTTGAATCTTGATAAATCTATTTGAGTTTTAAATCATTCTATTGATTTGGATCACGGCAATTAATAATAAATTCTCGGAAAAAGTTGAAATAAAGAGAAATTATATCTTTTATATCGGTTTTTCCTTACTGCGTCTGCTTGTACATTGCTAGTTTGCTATTATGTATTTTAGCTGTGTAGCTTTAGTTAGAAAGATTTTGACACTAGTATAAATTGTTTTAGATCCTGCTTGCCATTGGATCTCTGGTTGAACAGTCTATTGACATGCCCAAAGTTAGAAGTGGTAAGAGTGATAATCTGGTGAAATAGGTCTTAAATAGGGGATCTGCCTCAACAACACGAGTACTAAGATTGTCATTTGACGGGGTAAATCTTTATGTTTGTGGCTTCATATTCGTTTGAGTAATTGTGTAGCACGATTTATGGAGGACCTTGTGTAAAGGCTTCATTTTCCTTACTATTTTCTCTGTTGGTCATTTTTATTACTTAAATTTTCCTGCTTAATATGAATTTTTCCTTGCATGATCATGTTTCCATTTCAATTCTATTGGGTTATTTAATTTCTGCCTGTTCTAACTTCTATGTTTGTATGTTGTGAAAACTGAAAAAGGGGAAGAAGTTGCGAATTGAAAATTTTATTCACTTGATTTTCCCCCAAAAGTTAATGATTTTGATTTACATTTTTCTTTTGATAGTTAGTAAAATAAATCTTTAATGCCAATTCATATTTGTATTGGTATTTGATGTTAAATTTTTATTTTAGGCTCGTGAGTTGTGACAGTGGAATTTTCAAGGGTGTGATTCCATAGTTTTAGTCAAAATTCTACTTCTCAGGTAAGAAATGGTTTGCCCTAACTTGTTATTGAAGATACTAGAAATGTTTGGAGCCTTGTCGGCTTATATAATTGCGGCTTGGTCAGCTTATATGATTTATTATTGTAGGATCAACAATTGCACAAGCGCATGTAATAACTATATTGAAAATTCTAATTATGAGATGATTGAGATATTTTGTAATTATCTTTTAGGTTAGCAATAGGTTACATAATATATCGTTGAATTTTTTAATTTTTAAGTTAGCAATAGGTTACATAATACATCGTTGAATTTTACATTTACGTTGATTTGGGGGTCTAATTTATGGACTTCTCCTCTGGCCCCAACAATCACAGAACCGGCCTAACCCTAAAGAAGTATCACTATGAGAAGGGCTCTGCTGAGGAATTTCTCTCTCTACGCCCGTAATCTCCATTTATCTCAGAAACATGAACCGAAAAGTGTGATCCTGTACAATGGAAGTACCAATTTCAATACTAGAAATGTACCGCGAATCAGTTGCTTCTCTTCGAGATTCCGATTTTTTTCATCTGACAATGATGTCACGAAAGAAACTGCAGAGACGAACCAGGATTCATCTAAATCTATGGTCGGCCGAACCGAAGAGAAGAAACAAGAGGCTGCCGAGGTCCATGACGTACCCAACAAAGGTGAGAACCCACTGATTGAAAAATATATTTTTTTAAAACAAGTTTTTTGGGGATTGAAATAGTGGGATTTATTTCCTAGTTCATCTAATTCGCATTTGAGATCGAGGGAAACTGCATTGTATCTTGATGTATTGTGTAACTTTTGAAGTTCAATGTTTACAAGAAGAAAAGGGATATATATATATATATATATATTTTTTTTAATGATTAATAAGATTGTTCATAACGAATTATTGAGGAATGCCTATATTGATAACGTTGGAGAAATTGGGAATTGTTAAAGTGTGATTTGATTCCTGTTATGATTGCTCAGTCAATTAATAGTTTCAAGCTCTACTCACTAGGCTCCTAGTGGTTATATTTTTCGAAAACTGATCAAGTAGATTGCACAATGTCCTGCTCCGCCTTTTCTGAATTCGGATATAAAGCTTTTGTCTTTTGATGAACTACTTGATTTACTATTGCTTGTCTAGTTTTTCTTGAATCAAAATGTTTTAAAGAATAAGATTTAATTTCTTGGGTATAAATCTGAATTTCCTTGAATTTGTAATACTGGCTCCTTCCTTATAAGATCGTGAAACATGTCATATGTTTGGCGGGAACTAACTTTTTGCAGCTTTATTTGTAATATTGTGTTTGCAGAGTTGAAAGTGCAGATAGAGGACTACTTCAAGAATGCCAACGAGGAAGCACTCCCATTAATCCTTCAGAGTATTCTAAAGAGGAGACTTTCTAATAAGCACGATGACACAGATGATGAACTGATGGGAGAGCTTCAAATGCAGCCGATAGATAATGTTAAAGACCAAGACTTTGAATCTGATTTTGAGGATGTTCATGAAACGGATGAAGAGATTGATGATTTGTACAATGCAAGGGATATTGTGGAGAAGAAAATGGCAGGTGATCCGTACTTTAATATGGATGACAAGAAGTGGGATGACATGATTGCAGAAGCTGTCGAACATGGGCATCTGAAGGATACTAGGGAGTGCGAGGCAATATTAGAGGACATGCTTAACTGGGACAAACTTCTACCTGGTAATATTTCTATTACTTTTCGTGCATTCAGAAATTTTCTTTGATTTCATCTTTCATGGTGGTTTTTGGATTGATCAAAAACTTTTTACGCCTCCGAAAGGCTTTGATTTTTGGGACATGTCAATCTTACTTCCATTCTTCTTTCCTTGCACCTTTGCATTTTAGATTCATAGCTCTTTTTTTCTTGAGTTATACTGTTGATGTAAACTGAATATATTTTTTATATTTCATTTGGTCTATTTGACCATTTTCTCGTATGAAAAGTTATATTCTACCTATTTTTCTGCTTTAAATTCCAGGATACATGAAAATACCACCATTACAGCATTTTATGAACTTAAAACACATAATAAATTACCACAAACAGCCTCAAGAAATGCAAATGAGGAATACTTGTAATTATATTTCAGATGGGTTTTTAGTAATTGTCCTCTAACTAGTAAGATTTTGCTTGCAACTGAAGTTTCCCTATATTGCTATATAATTGGCCTTTTTATATGTGCATATGGTGTTACCTGTGATATAAAACTTTCCTGTGCAATCTATAATCTAATACACAGAAATTACTTTTGTATTTGAACAAGCAATACCTTATTTATTTGTCCTAAATTTTCGAAGTCCCTAATATCATCTTAAAACATGCTAGATTAGTATGTTTGAAATGATAATGATATATGCATTTGACATTGTGGATTGTAGCATAGTGATGCAATTTCACGGATTCCTCTATCAAACATTGTGGTAATTTTTTCCAATACTTCTTAGATTCTGTTCATAATTTGAGTTGACTTCTATCATTTAACATTTCTCAGACAAGATAAAAAAGAAGGTGGAAAAGAAGTTTGACGAGATAGCAAATAGGATTGAGAAAGGTGAACTTGAAGTTGAAGAAGGCTATGCATTGTTTAAGGAGTTTGAAGACCAAATGGTAATGGAATGTGCTAAACTGATGGAGGCCGAGGCTCCTAAGCAGTTTGATGAGATTGCTATGCCCGAAAAGAAAAAAGATCTTGATGACCCACCAGGTGAGGGTCCAATTCTTAGGTGGCAAACACGCGTGGTCTTTGCTCCTGGTGGTGATGCATGGCACCCGAAAAATAGAAAAGTAAAATTGGCTGTTACTGTCAAAGAGCTCGGTCTGTCAAAGCATCAATTCTGCCGACTAAGAGAATTAGCAGGAAACCGATACAATCCAGGAAAAGATGAACTTACCATAACCAGTGAGAGGTAACTCAGTTGCAGATATTGTGATGCTTTTTCTCATCAATGACTATATGATAATATGCTTAAATGTCTTGTGAAATTATGTAGCATCCGATTCTCGTCTATGGAACTTCCTCTTATTTTGGATAATTATAAATTTTAATTGAACTAAGTAATATCAGCCCTAGTCTAGATTGTATCTTTTTTATTACTCACAGCTTTATGGAAGTTTGGCTATTCTTCAATTCAGCATTATCAACCTGTACATTTTTGTCTATTTTTAACATTATGTTCTCTACTCAGGTTTGAACACCGGGAGGAGAACAGAAAGGATTGCCTCCGGACTCTATTTGCGTTGATTGAGGAGGCTGGTAAAGCTCGGAAACTGGTGGAGGACGCTGGAACTTCAATCATCAAAGAGAGACTTAAAGCTAATCCAAAGTTCATGCAGAGGTTGCAAGCTAAGATAGCGAAAACTAGAGAACCTACTTCATCACCTGCATGAATTAGCTCGACCACCGGGGTTGGTATTTGAATAACAAAGTTAGATCTTCGGATAATTATTTCAACATTACATCTTTTGAAGTAGTTTCCTCGTTTATGTAGAAATCATTTTCGACCGGAAATTATAGTTGCTCTGTTCAGTTCATCCTTTATGGATCAGTAGGTTTTCTTAGCTTGTGATGAGAGAGAGCAGAAGATAAAATGAATTAAGTGTATTTCCGCAGTAATTAAGTTATAAAATGAATTTGCAATTGCATATAATGCAAATTAAACCAGTCTACTTTAAATACAATTTTAATTATTACACAAATATCATCTTTATTACAATAAATAACATCACTGTTATTTCTTTTGACGTCACTAGACTGAAAAGAAAAATACATTTCAAATAAAATAGAGTCAAAGCATGAAGCAATTTCACCCGAAAATGATGAGACTACATACTGGAAGGACAATTAGGCAGAGAAATTGAGAAACTCTATCGAGACATTCCACCTTCAAAACTTGGAGGCATTGTGAAATTTGCAGGTTGGTTCCATTTCTGTTCTGAGCATTGTCTGTCCATCCTATTGATTCATGTCATGGAAACAAATTGAATTAGTATCCATCCTTTTGATTCATGCAATGGAAACAAATTGAATTAGAATCAATCAAGGAAATAACAAAAGAATCATCCATTCACAATTTATATTTATATTTATTCGTTGTTAAAGCCTCAAATATTTGAGAGTAATAGATTATAGGGCTTATATTTTAGCTTCAACACTGGAATGCTGGATGGATGAATTTATTTTCTACCGAAATGTTAAGACGAGAAAATTAATATTTGCAAAATCAATTATAAGCAAAACCCATTTATTTCAAAGGAATAGATAAAAATAATTACTTCTTTTGGTAGAAAAATAAGTGTGTACACACACACACACACACTCATATGTAGTTCCTTCGTCAATTATTTCGACATTCCGGCCAAAGGTGATGCAGAGGCAGCAACAAGTCACACAACCGGTAAACACGATACCCAAATCTCCTCAATTGTGAATGTTATACATGTTACAAACTAAGCCACGTTGTCACAATAAAAGTTGAGCTAAAACCGTTACAGAAAGATGTAATATGAGAGTTTTTAGAGCATGAACAACGATGTTCAGCCCACATTATCTAAACTTCATCAACCTCTCCTCAAACTCATTTTCAACCACACATTTCATAGGGTCGATAACTTTTACCAATTTTTCAATTATATTTTGTCTTCTTTTATTAAAATTTACTCAAAATCTGATTTTTAGTTAAACCAAATAAGGGCTAAAACTATTTCTTTAACTTTGATACTACCTTTTGAGATTCATTAATTTGATATTTTGTGCACTCATTTAAAAGTTGTCAAGTTGTACAAATTTAGCCCTTTGTTGTCCTCCCATATTTCTCTGTTGCGTTAATTGCTGAATTTATTATGAACGGTGCTCAACAAGCACGAAATTTTTTCATTTATTTCTTAATATTGTATACTGGTATCTTATTCTCTTACAGAAAATGCTTTAGATGCACACAAAAATGCCCATAACACAAATTTTCTTCTTTATATCCAAAAATTATATTAACTTAAGTGGAGAATTAATATAAGTTAACTTCAAATTTAATTGTACTTTAATTCCGTATCAATCATTCTAATTGCTGCTTTTCACTGGTAAATATATGGCCGACAAGGCATCATCAAAATATTCAAAACTTTTTGCTCAAAAGTCACAGGTTCCCAATTTTCATTTTTCACAATGAGTGGAGTGTGTGTACATGGACAAATTACTCATGAAGTCCTCAACCTTTCATAAGTATAGCATATATGTCTTCAACTTTCATTTGTAGTACAATATCCTTACTTGACGGGAACGTCCATTTAGACATTAAGCCCATGTTTGCATTAAAAAAAATTCATCCCTCATTTTTAAATAAGTAAATATAATCAAATATAAAAGTCCGACAAAAAAATTAGCCATCATTTCAAAGCTCAGTAATAGAATGTTTGGATAAAACCATTATTAATAGAATGTTTGGATAAAACTGTTATTAAGATATGATATGCTGATTAATTGAAGGTAAAGGATAAGAATGTAACGAAAAAAGTTGAGGATACAAGTGCAATAGTGAGCAAAGATTGAGAACTTTTATTACAATTAAAATATGGTATGACAAAAAAAAAAAAGTGGCATTAATATAATTACCATGTTATTTTTGGACAATTTTACCTTAAGTTAGATATCACGGGCTTGCCGTGTGGTCATTCAACGTCTAAACAAATTTTCTCGGTTAGGTGAGAATATCTCGTGCGTAGTGTTAAAAGATTGAGGAGATGTACGTCACAAATAAAAAGTTGAAGACATAGCTTACGCACTTATAAAAGATTGGGAACCCTAACGGAATTTACCCTATACATATTTCTTCTTTCTTACCTTTCACTTTGAACTTTCTTTGGTGAAATGTTGCATTTTTTCGTCCCAAATGATGGCAGACATGAACACGTTACGTGAAGCTTGAAAAGTATATTTTGGGTTCAAGAAATCAAAGTGGGGCAATTATGTTGAAGAGTGGCTTACATATCGACCTAATTAAAATTATTTTTCAAGATTTCTTGCTACTTAAAAGTTAGAAATTATGTGAATTTTTCAATAAGAAGATGCCAACATCTGTAAAGCGTCACACTTGATATTCCAATATACTCCAGATATTGTATAAAATTGGTAATAGGCAAAAATCCGTATATTTTGGTTCTACTAACGCTTACATTCTTTTGATTGCTTGTAGTGCACCTCGCACATGCAGACCACAGTTCAATTTCTATCTTCTCGTGTCCAATTGAAGAAGTCGATAAAGACTTCATGAGGATTGTAGTAGACGTTTTCGATCAAGAAAGAATGCTCAGAAAGCACTCTTTGAAGAAGACAATTAAAAAGTTGTTTTAGCTTCCGGAATATTCTTTTCCTTTTTGCTTCCTTTAATTACATTTTTTCTCTAAATTTTACTAAGATGTTTAGATTGTGACATTTAGGTACATGGCTGACATATTTTATCACTTGTCTTTAATAATAATAATAGTAATACTTATTACTATATAGCCTACTTTACCGAATAAGTCGTAAGTGTAAAGATATTCACCCGTAGTTAAATGGTACACGAAAAATCTAGATGTAGAAGTATTTTATATGCTTTGGTAAATGATGGGGGTGAGGGATATTTTAAATGACTACCTCTCCAAGTAAGTATAAAATTGAGTAGCCTCTAAGGTAATCAAAATTGGTATCATAAACTAGAACTACATTTCACATTCCCACCTTCACATTTAAATCTAAGTAAATTTGGATTATAACGCCTAGTTTGAGATAGATTGCTTCATTAGTCGATCTTTTTGGAGCAACGGGTCATATCACACATACCTTTGAAATAATTTGTATAGTCTGACATAACATTAAATATTGTATTTGGTAGATAGTTCGAACTTAATTAATTTATGCATCTATCTAACCCCGTGTCAAATACGAAAAAAAAATATTTTTTCTTAAAAAAAGAGAGGAGTATATGTCAAATAGATGGAGGGTCATAGTAAACCCTCTCTCAAGCTAATAAATAAATAATGAAGAGAAATTATGAGTAAAAGTGTTTGATCCACCAGCACTACATACATACCTAACATGATGGCAACTCACAATTGTAATGATCTAATTATAAATGTAATCTACTTTCTAATTATAACCTAACACTAAAATATTTCAATGGATCTTTAGGATTTACCAGATGAAAAATTGACAATTTTAAAAATGTCAATTTCCTCTCCTTATCCCTCATCATGAGCCCTATCCATTTGAGACTAATTATATAAATTCTCTTATGTATTTATTCGGTGAGACTCAATTGTTAACAGATCTAGCTCCTCTCTGTCCACGCGCATATTACTTGGTCACTTGGACATTGAAGTTAGACTGCATGGACGATAGCTCCAATGGGTGCGACGGTCGTGTGCACTCCGACATTCAAGTCAAATGATGAAATATATTAAGTGTGGGAGAGATATAATGGATGAAAATATGAATGTGGGGTTTTAGGTTATACATATTGTGTGTTTAGTTACCTTTTTGGGAGATGATCGAGTATTTGTATGTGGAGATAAGTAGAAAAGATTCCCTCTACGTGTTTATAGGTGACATCATCCTAAATGTTCACTCATCAAGTTTAATTGTATCAGTCGATAGCTTATTATTGAATATTGCCTACGAAGTTGTGATCTAACAAGGCTTCGCTGCTGCATCGCTTTGAATAATTATAATATTTTGATGTATCTAAAGACATAACACAATTGTCACAAAAGAATGATTAGTGAAAGGTTATGCGAAGTGGGCATGACCTTGCGTAACCTTTTATTTAGCAGGCTACCACCATTGGTAGATGTAGAGGGATTGGGCTATGCTACTGCCCGTCCGCCCAGCCCACCTCACCTTTAAAAAAATAAAAATAAAAAATAAGTAAGAACATTTTTTTTGTGTAATTTTTTTCCCCATATTAGTTTGCCTTAAAAAAAATTCATGAATTAGCCCTTGACTACCTCGTGATCGGTCTAGTAAGTAGAAATGTGATCAATCTATGCGTCTTAACAATCGAAATCAATTTTGAACATTAGTGATTGAGACTGGAGATTTAATTCACTCCATTAAACAATACAACGCACGATTCATCAGTTTAAAAAACTCTTGACACATTTAAGATGATGAGTTGTAAACTTGTAATTAATAGAACTTGTGCAAATGTCAAACATCATGTCATGCAACTAACTAAGAAACCTAATAAATTCGAAATTATAATAAAAAATCAACACAGGTGCAACCCACGTGCAGGCTTTAAATACATCGACAATAATACAAGAAATCATTCCAATAAAATAAAATAAAAAGGTTATTTGTCAATGAGTAGAATTAGACAATAAACCTCAATTTAAGGAAATTTTTCACCAATTGTCGCCCAACTTATTGCTCAACTAGCAAGATAGTCCTTATTCTTTAAAGAGAAGAAAGTTGATTTCCAATATTTACTTATAGTTGCACAAAGTAGTTCCGAACGACACTTAACGATTTTGATCAAAGTTAATGAAATGTGCAATTGAAAAATTGATGAATCTCATTAAATGTGTGAATAAAAATAAGTTGGAGGGAAAATGAATTTTAAAAAATGGAAGAGAAATATAGGCTAAACTATCCAAATTTCGTTCAATCACAACTAGACCTTCCTAAAATATGATTTATTTCAAATTTGGACATCAAATCAAGTTTGAATACAAAATCGAACATCATAAAATTGATTATATGAGCAAGTGACTATTTAATAGAAGACCGATTATAGTTACACAACTATATCACAAACTTACGAACCAACTTGCTAATATTTAAACAATAAGAATAATTCTAAGTTTACATTGTGAGGTTGATATCATTGTGTACATCATATTGGAGTCCAAAGAGTTGTGGGCAGGAAAGTGTGTTTATTTATTTATTTTTTAAATTGTCCAATGATATGTTGTCACGTGACACAATGTAAACAAAAATGTCAAAAATTATGTACATATAACATGATTGTAACAATAATGTTGCTTTACAAGGGCCATATCAACCCTCACAAGGGGCAGCTGGCCCCCAGGGCAATACTAATGTAGCAGAGTCCATATTTAAAGATCAAAAATCCAATTTTTTTTTATTTTTTATTTTTTCAAATTTTAATTGCCATGAGTTAGAAATAACTTATAAGCAACTTTTACTTGAATTCGAGCATAACGAAACTTGCCCTTTCTTTCTCTTCCCTATGATCACCTCGTGTGCCATTGGATGTGTGTGTGTGTATATATATATATATACCTCCTTGTCTGTCAAACATGTCTACAAACTGATATTCTCTCTTATCTCCCAAAAATTGCAATGGCTACCAATACAGCTCCTCCGCCGCCGCCGCCGGAGTTGTTAAATTTGGACAACCTGCAACCCATAAAATTACTGGGCAAAGGTGCTATGGGCACAGTATTCCTCGTCCATCGCAAGTCAGATGACCCCTTTGCCCGCCGCCCCTTCGCCCTCAAGGTGGTGGAGAAATCTTCTCTCCGCCACACTTACCGCCGCGCCCGCCAAGAAATCTCCGTCCTTAGCCGCCTCCACAACCATCCTTTTCTTCCGTACCTCATTGGATCGTTTGAAAATCATGAAATCATTTGCTGGGGCATCCCGTTTTGCCCCGGTGGTGACCTCAACGTGCTCCGGTACAGCCAAAGCGACCGTGTTTTCTCGCCGGCAGTCATCCGCTTTTATTTAGCGGAAATCATTTGTGCTTTGGAACACCTCCATGGACGAGGCATTGTTTACCGGGACTTGAAGCCGGAAAACATCCTCGTACAACAATCTGGCCACGTGATGTTAACGGATTTCGACCTGTCGACTAAACTAGCCCCAAGAAAACCAGATAATCTGGAATATTACAACTCTCCGGAGGAAAATTCGCCGGAGAATTTAAAGTACACTCATCTCGCCGGAAAATTCGCGCGCTTCATTATTTCGAAAGGAGGAAAGCATGCATTCAACAATAACAAGACAGGGTTGAAGAAGGGTAAAAGTGCCCGTGTGTCGCCGGTTAGCCGAAGAAACCCAGATGATTTTCAGTCGAATGAGCGGTCTAATTCATTTGTGGGCACGGAGGAATACGTCGCGCCGGAGATCATACGTGGCGCCGGCCATGAGTTCGCCGTCGATTGGTGGGCTCTTGGTGTGCTTGGCTACGAAATGTTATATGGAACGACACCATTTAAAGGGAAGAACAGAAAAGAAACATTTCAGAAAATCTTATTGGGCCGACCGGAATTCTTCGGCAAGCCCAATCCATTAACAGACTTGATTAGAAAGTTGTTAGAAAAAGATCCCACGCGCCGCCTTGGGTATCGGAGAGGGGCGTGTGAGATTAAGGAACATGAGTTCTTTCACGGGTTGAATTGGAATTTGTTAACGGAAGTTGTACGACCACCATTTTTGCCGTTAAGAGACGAGATCAGTTTAACTGACGAGCAAGTTAAACGTGGTAGTGGAATTAATTTTATTGAGTACATTCACAAGTTAAAACTCCTGCCTTCACCTATATGGTCTCCGTCACTTGACGAGTATCGACATAATGTTTCTTTAACGGAATTCTAATGTAAGTCTGATGAGGTTTTTCGTCCCCTTAATTTTGAAGGAGATGATTGTACAAAATAATAAGGGTAGGAGAAAAACAGGGGTGATTAAGATTAGTGTTAGTGGTTAATGATGCAAATTATAATTAGATGTTTTGTATTTAATCATATTTCATTGTAATAAGCCTTTGTGGTGGCGCGTGTTATACAATTGCCATTGGTATAGGAATAAAGATGCTTGAAACATAGGCTGAGAATTTTGGGATTAATCATTGATTCTTCTTTTTATTTTTCCTTCTCTATTTAGATGCAAAAAATAAATTTTGTAAAATAAGCAACTTAAAATGTGAATTTAATTTACTTTTAGGTAAGTATATTCAACATGCTCTTAATCGAAGGAAACAATTATGCATAAGATAAATTTATGTGCCAAAAATGTATATCAAATTATTTATCAATAACAAATAAAAAAATATTTTTTAAATCGGTTGACTTATCTTTCTTTTTAGGTCGAGGCTTTCAAATCCATTGATTTCCAATTTATAAATCAATCAATTTTTTTTGGAGAGAAGGGTAATTTCGACGACATTGAGAATGTCATACGCGTAGTGTAAATTATAGGTAAAGTAGTAAAATGTGCATACCAAATTAATAAATACCTAGGTAAAATAAATTAGTTGGAGAAAAGGCTTATTTGACATCCTTGGGATACCTATTGTGGTCCAAATATTTAGTCTATTTGCTTTTTAGGCTAGATGAATAAGCAAGTTGGTTCAATTAAATACTATTGCTACTTTAAATTGTTTAGAAGCTTAAAAGGTGTGCCATATATCATTGATTACTAGACAAAATGTTCTGAAATTAGGGGACTGAATTTGATGATAGTTGATATAGGGATATTAAATGGGTTGAATCGAAGTACTTGATCCATCCACCATTAAGGTTGGCTCAATCTATTACACGAGCTACAAAGCTTCTATATGGGATAAGTCAACTGCGAAGTTACTCATTTTCATAAATTTTGGCTCGACTCACCTCATCAACTCGCCCCTTGATGGAAAGATTCGAGTCGGCTCGTGAAGCCATTTGCAATTCATGTGTGTATTTTTTTTAACTGAAAATTTACATTTTCATTCTCAGATGTCGAGCCGACTGATGAGCTGACTAACTTAATTTTTTTTATCAGAAAAGTAACTTTCTTATTTTTAACTTAAAAATAATAAAATTCTTTAACCTAAAACTACTTTTTGACTAATTAAACTTTTTAAGCATAGATATTAGAGAAATATTCTCCTAGTTCTCTTTCAAGAAAGTCCTAAACTATAATTTGGTCAAGTCTTGTAGCATAGAATCATATACCCAGATGTTAAAACTGACCAAAAAGTGATGGGTACAAATAATTAAAGCATGGGATGATATTGTTTTGTCTATTTATTGGTATACTATTATTGAACAGAATTATACAAAAAAAAAAAAAAAAAAATACACATATCTTTATATTATTTTTGTCTAATTCTTCTCATTAATGTAGCTTGATTCGAAGATAATTCCTCATATTTAGCTGGAATCCCAGGGATCTTGATATTGTGTTACTCATATTTTCTCAATTTTCAGCTAGAATCCAACAAGTGATCATATCTGAAAGCAAATTGTAGTGAGTGATCTTATTACACCAAATTAAAGATGAATGACTCGAATACAACTCTGCTCAAATTTGAATGACTTGCAATGCATTCAACCGTATTTTTTTCGTATGTCTCGATTCATCAGTATAATCCAGCATACAAAAAATATCGTCCCCTTCTTTTTTGTATGGTAGTGCTTGGTATGAAGTGAAGAGCCAGCCAAACACTATTGATTCACTAATCAAGCAAATTGAGTATCCCTTTTGCCTGTTAGGGTATCCAACACTTTTCCTCGTGACTTTTTTGTAGGGTCCCTTAGGTTCCAAAAACCAAACAGCCCTTTGTCTTATTCTACAGATTTTGGATTCCAGCATTTTATTACACAAATGGCCCTCATTAACAATCAGATTCTTCTGGATGGAAGAAGAAGAAGTCGCAATTCTTTTGTAATATTGCATATGAATGTCTTTTCTACTTAGCTTAATGGAATAGCTAAACGTGGTAAATTTGTTACTGATAGAAGGCCATCAGGCACATGGTATGTTGAATTTAGGTTCAGATGATTTGGACATGATTCTACACCATGAGTTTTCCCTGTCCACAGTGCAAAAATATTAAAGGACATGTTTGGTGTTCAGTAGTAAATTGGATTGGACCGAACACAATAAGGATGCAATTGTAAACAACACAAATTAGTTTAGGGTTCTAACTTCGAATTTTGAATGTACATATATTTTAGGATACTTGCAGTTGCAATCCCAAATCTTTCAAACTTTCTGTATTGCAATGTTTGGTGGTATGAAGTTAAGAACCTCGTAAACTATCTATGATCATTACCTAATAAAAAAATGGAAATCGTACTTGATAGATTTAGAATTAGTTAGGATAATAGACAAACTGACAAACATTTCACATGCCTCTTTACCATAATCCTGTCCAATCTTTCCAATCCAACGTCCAAAAAACATAATCCCTACCGTATGGTAGCCCTTGGCAAGAAGTGAAGAACCAACTCAATAGCCTAATCAAGAAAACGGATTATCCCTTTTGCCTGCGAGCTCTGTGTTGAATAAATTTTCCTGTCTTTACTGGGTCCCCTAGGTGCTAAAAACCAAACAGCCCCATTCTATAGATTTTGGCTTCTAGCATTTTATCATGCATCATGGCAAACAATTCTTCAGGATTGAAAAAGAAGAAATTCTTTTATAATAAAATATTGCATATGCATCTCTCATCATTTCTTCCTACCCTATGTTTCCAAAATTTAAGAAGAAGAAACGTTGGGCTCCATGTGGGTTGCAACCCTAAAAACATAAATGAAACATCCTCGGCAATTCCGTATACAATACTAAGTTGGATTGGACGGTATAATTAACAAGACCATAACTCATTTTCTCTACTTAATAAGTGTTGGCCAATAACTTCAATGTTACAAGATGTGAAAAAAAAATATATGCTGGAGTCAAAATGTGGCAACTCCTTTCCGATATTCGAGCCTTTAGTTAGACTCCAAATATTTCTTCAGCAAAGAACAAACTATTATGCACCTGTGACTGCAATTTAATCCACACTGAAGATACAGTAGTAAGCACTCTTAACCTTATTCTAGTTCTGCCATCGAACTCAGAATTTAGATGTTCAAAGAGAAAGGGGGCTAAACCAGACTAAGAAACTGGAAGGGGGCAATACAGGGTTGGACTCTAATTTCCCAGAAAATTGATTGCCAAAGCATCTAGAGAAAACCATACAAGTAGTTCTATATTTTTCAACTTCAAGATTTTCTCTGGACACCTGAATGTTATGCTATCCAAAAGACTAGACAAGATTATAAGATAAATTTTTTTTTTTTTTTTTTTCTAATGACCGCGACTAATCCCACGGGACCCTGATAATATGTTAAAAAAATCACGTGGTCGCCAATGTGCTTTAAATTCCATCAACTTCGGTTCAAAACCTAAGGAGATCTCACTAACTACGGATCTGCTCTGACTACGCACTCCATATTTAACCAAATACAGGGCTGAGTTCATAATTCAACTTGCAAAACATGACCTAAATGCAATCGGCAGAAACAAATATTAAGGCAAGCAAATATCAGACTAGCTACTTCTGATGATAATTTTACAAAATAAAGGTATGTAATGATCAGAAATTTATTGATTCATTTTCCCATATTACTTCAAAAAATTCATCTCAGAATCATAACTTACAGATAAAGAGTAGATTGCACTATGGAAAACAGTTTGAGATCTATAAACTAATGATTCCAAGAGTAGAGAACAGGCTCAAGCATTCTTGACATATATTTAGAGTTGATTTAGAATATTGGCATACAGGTCCACAACAATCCAGCGACAGAATAATATCAACATACAACCCCTTGATGTTAAAGCATTCCAATTATCATCAAATTATGCTATGCTCAGCCTTGTTTTCACTGTTCACCTAATATTTTCACGGCGCCTCACATAACGAGTTCGATCATTGTATCTTGGTCTGTCTTGAGCTCTCTGAGGCACAGGCTCTACTCTCCTCTGTCTCTCAGGTGACCTTTGAACTATCTCTCCATCCACGAACAGCTCAGCTGTTGAACCAATGAAAAACATATTAAGAATATATCTCATTCTTAATCTTCAAAGCAAGAGGAAAACATAAACACATTCTTTCAAATGCTATGTTACATAGTGATGCTTTAATATCTAACGTGACTTCAAGACTCAATTAAACAGCAATGGTGCTCAAAATACTTTTAGGATAATCTAAATATGCTATAAATATGACTTGTAGTCCAAATTTTCTTTTACAAGTAAACATTGAAACAATACCACTTGAGAACTTTTATAAACCAAATACAATACATCAATGACCCTGAAAATAAATTTAAGGCACAATTTCAGTTTTCTTAACATCTACATCGTCATATATAATTTTAAACAAGGGCATGAGCCAAACAAATATATGATTCTATTCAAGAATAAAATCGCACCAGAAAATAGATAAAACAGATCAGAGAACAAACAATTTCATCTAGTAGAAATCTTCATCTTCCTGTTATAAAACTCCAAGCTACAGATCAACCCTCCTCAATTCCATGTCTCACCATTCTCGTCGTACTCCTAAAAAACCATTCTCTTTACCCCACAGCCACACACATCCCATCATCCAAGTTCTAATCTCTAAGAAAATAAATAAGTAAATTGTCCTCATTCCCCCCAACCCCACCCCCAACCCCACCCCCACCCCCACAAAAAAAAAAAGGAGCACCTATTAGATCAAGAAAAATGATCATTTTATCAAAAAACAGGTGATACAAAATCAAGATTAAGAACAAAGACAACCCAATTTTTATCAAGCATTTGGACAAGATATACACAGAACCCTGTTGCCGTAGGAGCACCTATTAGATCAAGCAAAATGATCATTTTATCAAAAAACAGGTGATACAAAATCAAGATTAAGAAAAAAGACGACCCAACTTTTATCAAGCATTTGGACAAGATATACACAGAACCCTGTCGCCGTTGTACTCACATGGCAAGAAAGAATCAGAAATTTGCAGAAAAATAACCCCCGAAATGAACTCAACTTAAAAGCTCTGCAAGCCTCAACAACCTTTTCGAACAACCATGGATGGGGACAATTAAAACGATGAAAGCAAAGAAGTCGCGATATTTGGATTTCGGGATAGTGATATAGACAAAACACTTCGAAACGAATCTGGCGACTATGGGATTTTTGTTTTTTGAGATATTGGGTTGGAGCATGGGATCTTTGATATCTAAGGCTTCCATCCCCGAACTGGCGATGGCAAGCTGCTTGTGAGTGGTGTGGCAGTGGATGGTGGAGTTGCGACAGCATTTTTGGGCAGTGTAGATGGGTTTGGTTTTAGGAGGGGGAGGTGGAAGATGAGGAAGCTTTTTTCTTCTAATCTTACTTTTTGCCCCTGTTTAGTTCAACTAAAAAAGTTTATTAAAATCTAAGTCAATGTCAACCATTGATTGTAACACACATTTCATGGGACCCCAGAATTTTTCAACCGTACATCCCATCAACTTTTATCAAAATTTACTAAAAACCTAATTTTTATATAAATCGAACAGGGATTTATTATTTTTTCTTTATTGA
The DNA here is from genome assembly GCA_019395295.1 of Osmanthus fragrans. NCBI lineage: Eukaryota > Viridiplantae > Streptophyta > Magnoliopsida > Lamiales > Oleaceae > Osmanthus > Osmanthus fragrans. The sequence continues at coordinate 26,250,950 of CM033355.1, read as the reverse complement.
TATTCTTCTGTTATAATTTAAAATAAGCGCACAAATGACTATTAAAGAAAGACAGATTTTGTTATTGTCAAACTGGCGTTTCCATCAGCTAAGGATAATGGTCCAACCGTTTCATAGCTTAGGGACCCAGTGTGACAAAAAAAAAGGTTCTGGAACCCATCGTCAAAAGGCTGACAGGTTCTGGACCCCGGCTGGTATTCTTTTTATTTTGATCCAACATTATTGTATTGCAACTAACAAAATGCAAAATAATTGATTGTCACACTCAGATCCATCAATCTGATATGATAAAAAGAGTTATGTTAAACAAGTAAAAATGGAAATACTATTATACTTGGAGTCACAACATCCTTATTTCACATTCAGGGAGTCCATATTCATCAGCTGCTACACAAAGTGCAACCTATTACTTGTCCATAGTACCAAGAGTGGCTATTGGTAAAGAGTGGTATGTTGCATATCTGATTCAGAAGGGGTTCTCCCACCATATATCTTAATAACTTCCCATTAGAAATTTTGAGTTACTATTTGTCGTTTTAGAGGTTTAAGTAATACACAAAGGCATGCTCCAGCAATATAATTTTCCACTCAGTAGTATTCCACATTAGGAAGGCACTGAGAAATTGCATATTCCATTCCATCATCAATTACATCTTGAATAAAACCCACTGGCATTGAGTGATGCTGAAAGTCTTCTCAGAACTCTTAAGTCTTAACTAAATGAACCAAGTTACAAGCGGCAAATATTTAAATTTATATACTACATGTAAAAAACAACTAGGAAATTATGAAACTCATCACTAGAGAAACTAAGCCGGCGTTTGGTAGGGATTAAAATCTAAATTTCAATCTAAGTCAAAGTCAAAGTCAACAAATTAATTTAAATCACATATTCATCAAAATCTACTAAACATCCACATGTCAACCACACATTTCATCAAATTTTATCAAAATCTACTAAAAATCTAATTATAATCCCATCAAACAGGGGATAAATATAAATGCATAAAGATTGTATAATGCTCTTTAATGAGAAAATGGAAATTCACAACAGAATGTCCTAGCCCTGTTCTATTAAACTGAGGGTATCGTTTTGAATTTTACTCGAACTTTAGAAAATTGAAGTACATAAAAATTACCAATAAATAAGGCTTATATGATAATTGACACAACCACACTATATATACCAGATGCCAACTTGGTACAATTAGAATGAATATTACAATGCAAACATATATTAATATCAAAAGCCAGTAGCGAATATTGGATGAACATACCAAATCCACATGTAGTATGTTAATCAAATTGCACTGAGATTGTGACAAAGAAATTATGAGAATGATATATGACGGAAAGAAACGTATAGAAGATAAATTACCTCCATAGTCCTTATTCTCAGCATCAACATAAGAATCTGGAAGAACAAACAGAACACCAGGCAATCCTACACAAAAATGGAAAAAGTTGAAACAATGACATAAAAAGCTGTTTAAGCCTAATCATGTCTGATTCATATCAATAATTGAACTAAATTCAGAAGGAGAAGAAAAATCAATTGCCATTTGCCAATAGGCAAGAACTAACCTTCAAGCTTGTTTGAGGTCTCCTCATCAATCTCACATCCAAATCCAAAGTACCTCTCACATGACACATTATATATCTTCTTTTTAGCCTGCTCCTCACTATTAAAACCACCAGACACAATCAATTACCAGCTAATAAGTATCCAACAATATTTAATATCAAAAAATCCTTTTCATATAAGAAAATTCATATTACTTCATGTCTCACAGTTTGCTTTCTCAATCAACCGACAGGTTATTAGAAACTATGACACTGTGCTTCACAGCATAATACTGAATTTTCTGAAAACTTCTATAAAGTTATTCATAGCATGTTCGGCTAAAAAAAAAAAAAAGAGTAACAATGCTTCAGCTTTTTAAAAAAAATGTGTATGGTTAGTACATTTTTTAAAAGTAACCCAATCCCTACAGTCAAATTTTTTCAACATTCTTTAACGACAATAGAAGGCATAAAATTTAACCAAAGATGTAATTTGCCTGAAGATTATTTCCATTACCCAAAATGTGAATATTATCAAATACTAAGTAAGAATATCAGGCTATTAAATATAAAGAAATATCCACCATCAAGAAAGCATAAAAGTTTAACCTTCCAACAACTTTAGCAAGCGTTTGAATATAACAATCAATCATCTGCTGCTTAGTCGCCCCTTCACCACCAGGCTTATCCATGACAATAAGCCAGTGTTCATAATCACATCCGGGGAAAAGCGGCGCCATTTCCGTGGGTGGGCGGTCACCAAAGTTCGACCCCGAGTTCAGCGGCGAGTAAGAGGAGCCGGAACGATTGACTCGGCATCTGACCGTGTTGTACCGGGTCAAGTTGGGAGAGGTAACCTGCAGGGAGTGGGATAAGGCAGATGGTGCGACAGAGCGGGTGGAAGAAATGGGCCCAGTTCCGGGGCGAATGTAACCGGGTTTAATAATAGAGAAAGAGAAGAGGCGTTTCTGGAGAAGAAGAGAAGCAGTGACACCGGTTGATCGGACGGACAGGATTGATCGGGCTATAGCGGCTGCCATTGTTCAGCGTGCGTTTGAGTGCGAGAGAAGTGGAAATGGTAAGGGTTTAGCAGTTTAGATATGGTGATTTTTAAGGGCTTTGGAGAAGAAAAAGTGAGATTGCCTACAGTTACGTTTCTGCATTTTCGTGCAGTGAGCAACACGACTTTTATTGACTGGTCACTTCCACTTTCGAACACGTGTAAGCTCCAACCTACATTTGGCCCACCAAATTTTCGATCGTTTTCCCCCCTTTCTGCTTGAACGTTCTCCTCTCTCTCTCTCTACTCTTTAACAGGTAAAACAACAATCATGAAGATCCTTCAACGTTAGACCCCTCCAAATCATCTTTAACTCGAGCAAAATCCAGTCTTTGAACCCAAGAAAAAAGAGAGATTTTTCGGTGGTTCTTGAATTGCGCTTAATGGGTTGTTTTCTTGGGTGCTTTGGTGGAGAAAAGAATTTTAAACGCCGCAAATAGAAGGTTAATCCCTAGAAACCAAGTTAGACCCTTTTTCTTAGTTCTTTCCCTTATCTGTACTTCTTGATTGTTTATTAATTTTCTTCGATGTTTTGATCTCTTAAAATCGAATAAGCGGTCTTAGGTTGTGGGGTTATCTTTTGGTTCGACTCTTATGAGTCTTCTTTCTTGATGGAGCTTTAAATTTTCTTTTTCACCAAATTTTGAGTCCCATATTTTTTTTTTCCCATAATGTAAAGCACAGATAAGTTCTTGATTTGTGCTTTGAGGTCACGATATTCTGTATTTCGTCTTGAAAACATTGAACTTCAAAAGTTACACAATACATCAAGATACAATGCAGTTTCCCTCGATGTCAAATGCGAATTAGATGAACTAGGAAATAAATCCCACTATTTCAATCCCGAAAATCTTTTTTAAAAAAAAAAAAAAAAAATACATTTTTCAATCAGTGGGTTCTCACCTTTGTTGGATACATCTGGACCTCCACGGCCTCTTGTTCTTCTCTTCGGTTTGGCCGACGCTAGATTCAGATGAATCCTGGTTCGTCTCTGCGGTTTCTTTCGTAACATCATTGTCAAATGAAAAAAAATTGGATTCTCGAAGAGAAGCAATTGATTCACTGTACATTACTAGTACTGAAATTGGTACTTCCATTGTACATTATCACACTTTTCGGTTCATGTTTCCAAGAGAAATGGAGATTACAGGCGTAAAGAGAGAAATTCTTCAGCAGAGCCCTTCTCATATTAAAGTACGGATCACCTGCCATTTTCTTCACCACAATATCCCTTGCATTGTACAAATCATCAATCTCTTCATCCGTTTCATGACCATCAAAATCTGATTCAAAGTCTTGGTCTTTAACATTATCTATCGGCTGCATTTGAAGCTCTCCCATCAATTCATCATCTGCGTCATTGTGCTTATTAGAAAGTCTCCTCTTTAGAATACTCTTAAGGATTAATGGGAATGCTTCCTCGTTGGTCCTCTATCTGTACTTTCAACTAATAAAGCTGCAAAAAGTTAGTACCCGCCAAACATATGACAGTATTGCAAATTCAAGAAAATTCAGATTTATACCTATTCTTTAAAACATTTTGATTCAAGAAAAATTAGACAAACAATAGTAAATCAAGTAGTTCATCAAAAGACAAAAGCTTTATATCCGAATTCAGCAAAGGCGGAGCAGCACATTGTGCAATCTGCTTAATCAGTTTTCAAAAAGTATAACCACTGGGAGCCTAGTCTGTAGAGCTTGAAACTATCAATTGACTGAGCAATGATAACAGGAATCATATCACACTTTAACAATTCCAATTTTCTCCAACGTTATCAATATGGCATTCTTCAATAATTCGTTATGACTGTTAATTGGTTCAGTAGAAAGATATTGATCTTTATATGGAATAATGTTATCTAACATCATTGGTACTAAAACATCATCCTTATAAATGACATTAAATAATAAGTTTAATGAAAGTGTCGGCGGCCTATGAGAAAAGAGTTGGATGTGGAAGAAGAATAAGTTTTACATTTTCCATTTTGTTTTTAATTTCTGAAATTTTTTTATAAATTTTTAATAATTTTAATTAAGAATATACATGCCGTTTTACCCTTCTTAATAATAGTCCAATGAAGTCTTATTTTTCGGTCAATTAACAAACCTTTGGACAGATTTGGCAGATTCCTCCCAAAGGCCCTTATATTGCCTATTTTCGTCAAGGTTTGGGGCTTCGGCTCCATTCCACCTTTTTCTGAAAAAATAATATTCTACGACGAACAATTCATTTATTTTCAAATCGATCCATTTACTATTTATTATTTGATTGACTAATCCTTTATATTGGAATAGGTGAAGGGTCAAAATGTTGAATCCACGAGGGGATGAGTAGAGAGAATTTTGAATTAGAGTTCTGAATTTTAATTCATCCTTCGTCATAATAACATCTTGGGGTTTATAGCGATAACTTGGTATATCTACTATACGCCATTAACTAAAATATGTCTAATTAATTTGTGGGCCGTGGGGATAGGATGTTATCCAAATGCATTCCAAGTAATTGTAGTAAAATGTCTAGTGTAATTTATCCAAAATTAATAATGTGACATCGCACACGATATAATCAAGATAAAAATGAATAGGGTAAACAGCATTGATCATGAATCTCTCTCTTCTAATGTATAGCGAAATAAAAGAATATCAATGGAGTGACTTGATTTAAATATAAACACAAATGCAACGATCTGATTTTAATGAAAGTTACTATAAGTCAAATCCTCAGCGGCTGGATGTACATTAAGAACATATTATTGATGAATCACAAGTACAAAGCTTAACTCTCACAACACATACCGTGGAGCAAAAAGGGGGCTTCATTTTCAAACCAAAATTCCTCGGTAGGTCATATACACGACTCAAAGACAGCATGCCAAAAGAATCCAAGACAGGCAAAAGTCGCAAATTAAGTTACTTATAAACTAAAAGTTGAGGAGAACACAAGCTGATGCCCATAAGAATTCATCCTAAGGACAAACAGAGTTCTACAGTTCCTTATCAATTCAGTCTTGCGAGGATTTAGACAACCTAACTATGCACTTTAGCACGCTTGGATGGTGGCAAATTGGAAGAGCCAGCTAAATTAACCTCACAATTTCCAGCAATTTCAGTCTCGCCATCTTTATGTTTCTCTCCCACATCCTCATGATTTTCCCCTGCTGATTTCGCTCTTGTTTCGCAATTGTCGACTGGTACTTCTGAATCATCTTTGGAGGGAGCATTTCCCACTGCATCCGCGAACTCCTTTAATGGGTTCTCAGTTGCAGATGAAGTCTCCTTGAGCAAGTCCATACCTGACTTACACTGCTTCTCAAACATCATCTGAAGGTAACGCCCTTGTTCTTCTATTCGAAGTTGCAAATTTCTTTGAATCTGCAGAAGGATAATTAGAAATTAAGTATGAAGGGAATAACCAAAGCTGCTAGAGTCACACTCGGCAATTTAATCCTTAATTTGCCTTTGAATATGTACATTGAAACGACAGTTGTAAAATCTTGACAAAGCTGCAGCATTTTCACAAGGTTGCAGATTTGATAATTGGGATCTTATCAAACAAGACAGTAACCGTCACCCTTAAGATACTTTACTATCCACGAATTTAATGATAGTTGAAACAAGATCCTCAGCAAATTGTCAGACATGACAATAATACAAGACTGCATTAGTATATATTTATATATATTTCTGGATTTCTGCAATATTTCTAGCAATTGATCCAGCTCACCGCAAGAAGCATGGATAAACAATGTATCAATTAGTAAATGTTGCATCAGCCACATACGACTTGGGAACGTAATATATGATTTAACCCATATTATATGCCACCTTCAAGTTAAAACCAATATGCTGTATGAATTCATACCTCAAGCTGCTCATGAAGCTGCTTTTGGACTTCCATTTGCATTCTCAAAGCTTCAGTGATCTCAATGCCCCTATTCGAAAACAGACATGCACACAATCAGCAACAAAACAGGATATAGCAAACGAAAAAGAAATTCGGTTCAGTTATAAATGTATTCACATCTTTGCAATTTTTCTAAGATATTAAACTTCAAAATATTTGACAAGTTCCTCCATTCTTGTTGAAACCAGAATTATATTTGCTAGATCCAGATTATCCACACACGTCACAGATTAATCTTCCAGCTGCTAACATATTTCTGAATACTATGTGACTTTAGCACAACAGACATCCATATTTTCTAACTAACTACTTAATCATAATGCATAATTCTGCGTCATAGATCAGCACCGTCCTCTTTCAATCTCCTTTTAGGAATTGAAAGTCTATTAATCCTATTCTCTTGACAAAATCTAAGAGAGATTATATCTATCTATCCATCTATCATCCATGTCATTCTATGATAATATCTGGGAGAAGAACTCCATAGAGCTAAGATATGAAGTGTGGTTGTCAATGTTTGGTCACCTGTAGAAATGCAAAGGTAAGGGAAACAATCACACAATAGAAAGAAGAAATGAGGCACATCTCTATTCAAAAAATTAAAAGAAGCTGAGTGTAGAAAAGGAGGTTCATCATCCTACAAACACGGGCAAAGCCAGAAAATCAGAAGAGGAGGCCAATTAAAGGGAACATATTTAAACTAAGAGTTATATTGAAATTATTAAATATCGTGCTCAGAGGTTCAGATGCAAATGATTCTCCAAATCCAAAATCTACATCAACTGCAAGACATGAACTTAAGTAAAAGAAGTAACTTACGTTTTCATGTCTAGAGATGACAGATCTTCAATAGAGGTCGGGTTTTTTTCTGAAGATTCTGCAAGGAATAAATAGGTTTCTTAAAGTGACGACAAAGATTACTCTTCATATGTATCATAAACACATAGCATATCCAAAAAGCCAATTGACAGTCATGAACCAGAGACATCATTGAACAAGGTCTGTTCGTGATTAATGCTAAGTGAAACAGGGTGAAAAGAAAGATATGTTCATGGTGCAGGCATTGCATTAAAGTTCAAGAGTTATGAAGGGAAAGAATTTTGAATTTAAATTTTTTGTGGCGACCTTTTTTTTAGTATTGTAGCAGCATAAAGATACGAAGTGTTGTAATATACTCAATTCTAACTTTAATATCTAAGTATGTGATATTCACATAGATATATATATGTTGTAACTTGTATACGTATCAAAATTAGTCACAGTGACAATTCTAACAGATAGAACTACAAATGGCATTTACACTGAGTGACATTAATTACTACGTATAAGAATTATTAACTTCAGTACATAAAATGGAGTTGGCTCTGATGAAATTTTATTACTTGTTAGAGATTATGAACTTATAGAATTAAATATTTAGAGCACTGACTGCAACATGAAACTATATAAATCAAATTATGAAAATTATAGCAAATGCACACCTTCTGCTGTCTCTGGTCTGTATCTAGCTGTTCGGTATTTCTGCAGTTCAGGAAAGAGATAACAAACTGAGTAGACAAGGATCCACCAAGAAAAAGGTAATGACACAAGAATACAACAAACCTGTAGGTGGCTTTTTACGTGATAGATGGTCAAACCTTCAACTTTCATTCGCTTTAGGACACCCTTAGGAGTGGCTCCTGTGGTCAATAATAGAATGAGTGATGTGAGTGGCTGCCAGATATTTTATACCAAATGACTTTTAAGTGGTAAAGGAAAAGTTACTTTCACTTCCACCAAGCTTGTTGACTGCCTCCACAAAGGCTTCATGAAGTTCTGGTGTCCAACGCATTCGTTGCTTGGTTTGAGCACAATTTGCAGAAGATGATTGAGCAACAGCCGTGCAAGTTTCTCCAGGTGTAGCTGGGAGCTGATTATTGGGATGCTGCATTGATAGATTTGTTGGCAGATTAGACATATGATGATGTATCTGCATTAACAGAACAAGGATCAAGAACCCAGTCAATTCATTCTCTAAAAAAAAAAATTGTAAGAAAAGATGGATGAATAAAGAAAATAACATCAACCTTTGGTTCTGGAACTGCAATACTTGCATCAGCAAGGAGCTCATTCAAATCAGTAGTCAAAGCACCATTATCAGTGATAAGCTGATTGGCCCACTCCTCCCAATCATTATGTTTAGTAAGATCCTCAGATGGAATGGCAATGCCACTGCAGTTGCTCCTTTCTAGTTGATTATTCTGGATAGAGGAACTTATTGGATAATCAAGAAAATCAGGCAGTGTATCTGTACACCAAGAGGAGTTGTTTTCTTCCTTGTTATAGTGACTTGATGCTGCGGATCGAGGAACTTCAGAATCAACAGAATCAGGCAACATAAGTGATGTCCCACAATTAGTTGATTGGGATATGAGATGAGATTGTCTCGGATGGTTTTCTTGTTGCGGGACAGATGAAAAATGAAGATCAGTAGAAAATCCCGAGGATGAAGAAAATAAATGGCCAACTACCCCACTGTTGGAAGACATTGGTGAAATGACAGCTGGAGAATGTTGCATGAACTCCCTCTCCATAGAGACCTGATGGGAGTCTGTTAGTTTAGGATATCTTTCTCCCAGAGGAGTTGGCAGTACAGGAAAAGAAGAAGGCATCATCCCAGAAACGCCAAAGTTACTAAGTTGTCTTGCACCTGATCTTTGAATAGATAAAGAAGGTTTTGCATCCATCTTGACTTGTATAAATAGCAACTTCAGCTGACGTTCTACAAAATCAGGGTAATGGAAACATTTGTTTTTCTTTAGATCTGCTCACAGTCTTGCCAGAAATTTTTGAGGATCAAAATGCTGAATGCAGTATAAGCTCAACTCGATGTCTTGAGTATGAATGAGAGCTTCTATCATATGCTCCTATGGCACTATGACCAACAGGTGAGAGCTTCTATACTACTAGCAACAAAATCAGTCATCTCATTCTCTCCCCAAAGATAATAGCAGAACCACGAATTATACACTAGACAAGGTTAGATTCATCTAAAAACTTGACTTCACTTTTTCGCATTATGATCCAAAGGTCATGCATCTTACGAAGTTCATTTTTACTCAGATAGGATATCCAAATACGAAAAATGTAAACTGTCCCTGATTAGAAAATATTATTGTAATACTACGATAACAATTAAAACCTGCATAGACAGTTTTACATGGCATATCTCATCATTAATTGTTAAACATTTGCCCTTGTAGACCTCGAAAACCAGTAGCTTGTGAATTCACCTAAAATGAATGTATGACTTAATGAAGCCTAAAATTTGAAAACTGGAATGAAAGATAATGGAAGCACGTGTGGCAATGCAAGTGAGAAAATATTGTAACTCATTGACAAGCATCATACTAATGATTAAAATTCATTTAATAAAGTTGTCGGCTATTCTATAACTTTACATTAGGATAAACTTTACCAAAAAAATGCCAACCTCATATGATCATATCAATTCAACAGGCCTGAAAGAAAAATTAATTATGAAAAGAACTTAAATAAAATTAATTATAGGAGGCATGCATAAAACAAAAGCAGAAAAAATACTCACAAAAGAGAGAAAAAAAAAAGTTATAATTCAATTCTTCCTTAACAAATATAAAAGTCCGAAGCGTTCTAACAAATACACGAGCAGATAAAAACCCATAAACTTAAAGAATCCGATAACAACCTCTTGAAAAGATAACACAGAGTCGACGTGGATCATCGTTGAAAAAAATCTACCAATTACAATTACAGAAATTGCAATTTTGCATAAATATCGAAAGGGTATAGAAATTCTTACCTAAAATCGCAAAAGAATCACTAAATGAGATTTGAACAGCTCCTTATCAAATTCTTGTGCGATCAAAAATCTAAGGCACACGCCCATATTAGTTGATCATAGATATACATATATATACGTATAAAAATAGATATACACGCGTGTGTGTTCTTTGTGGAATTCTAACCGGTGTATGGGGAATTCCGTCACCGGCGAGTGCCCAAAAGAATTGAACGGCCTTACTTTGCCTCTTCGGTTTGGGTTTGGCTAATATTTATACTCCGGTTGAACTCGAAAAACGCGAGTAAGTTAGCGCGTATACAACACGTGTGGTTTTGCAATATAAAAAATACAACTTTAAACTCCGTAAAAATAAAAAAATATGATTGTTATCCATCACATTCAGCCACAATTTTTAACTTTTTGTTTCTTGTGTGAAACTCATAATAACTATATTTTTCATTTTTATTCTACAAAGAATGAGAATCAAACGAGACTTATATTTTGTAGTGGATAGTGGAAATAAATTTTAAACCTTTAAAATTGAGTGATGCTACTTTGCCCACTTCATATATCACTTGGTTGACACACCCCCTCACATTAGGGGGAAATATTATTTAAATCACGCAGGATCTACACACTCATATAAGGAGGCTGTCAACCAAGTTGACAAAGTAGTATTTTTCTTTTAAATTATCTATAGATAATTTTTAACCAAAAATAAGTGTGTGACCATAAGTGACCATTTTTTTAAAAATAGCAAAGTGGTGTTTTAACATTTAATTAATTTATAATGAGATTCCAAAATTTTCAATAATATGCGGTGCTATTCCAACTGTTTAATGAATATATGCCGAAAAGACCTCTAAAATTTTGTCAAATGAAAAATAATAAGAAGAAAAAATTTATAAACACATTCATTTATCTATATGTATTATTAAGGCGACGACAATTGTAAGACTCACTAATTCAGGCAATGGAGGTTTGTTCCATATACGAAGTTAGAGGGTTAGGATTGAGGTGGGTGGATAAGGGAAGATGAATATTTTTTATCAACTGACAAATTTTGTAGATGTCCTTTCGATACACATTTATTAAAGGTTTGAAATTGCATTGTACATTGTTGAGATATTTTGGACATTCGATATAAATTTTTCTCATGCTTTAATTAATTAAATGTTAAAATATCACTTTATCCTTCTTAAAATTGGCCAAATTATGATTAAATGGTTGACTTTTTGTCAATTGAAGAATTTTCGAATAAAAATCGTTCATTGATCCTTCAATCATATATTTTTGAAAAGTTTAGAACATATATGTTACTATTTGAAGGTTTGAAATCTCTGCTGCAAATTTTCCTTATACTTTTAAATTGTTGTTTTTCAAGAGAAAATCATAGTTATTATTTAATGGATAATTAAGTATGTATTTCTATTTAATTTTGAAGTTTAGTGTGTGTCATGTTTGCATGTCCCACTTGATTGGGTTGTGACAATACACTCCAAGGGTATGCAATTGGGGGTTCAAGAATTTTTATCTTTTAAGATATATAATTTTATTATAAATATGAAATGTAATGCATTATAAAAAGATTATGCTCTTTCAGTTGGCCCAAGGGACAACTGGGACACCACTGGATCCTTCTATCGGTTCGCACAAATCTGGTTCCTATTAACAGCAAAAAGTGGGTCGGACACGCGTCACTCAGGTAATGGGCTGTTATTTCATAAAAATATAATAATGGGTTGCCCTAGAGTAATGCCATTTCGGATAATTAATTAATTCGTTGAATTTAATCAGATAGCAATCGGCATATCCGATCCTTAGACGTCGAGCTCGACTCATGTTAACAAATTATGCTCAACTTGATTCTCATGAGTCGAGTCATCCACAAACCAACTCACGAACCCAAAATGAGTCTAACAGTGAGCTCGATCCATTGCTCATCTTAATTCAAACTTGAACTACCTATGGATCGAGCCCATGAGTCAAGAAGCGGTTCGACACATTTGTCACCTCAAATGTAGCAACGTTGAGAAAATAAAATTTGACAAATTATTTGAAAAATGAAAAATAAGTAAAACCGGATGGGAAGAAAAATTAATTATGAGCAATTACCCAAAATCATTTGTCCATGAAAAATAATGAAATGTGGCCATAACTTTGCTTTCACCAAAAGTAACATTACAAGGACAGTCCCTTGCATCGACGTTCAATTTATCTTTTATTTTAATTATCGTGAAATATTGTTTTTCAGTCTATTTTAACATTATCTAAGAATCACATAATACGCTCACCACACATATCTACGGGTGCACAATCACGTACATGCATGCATACACATTTGACAATTTACAAATTTAAATGTGAAGTAATTATAACAAGTCGATAATATTAGAATCTCAAATAGAACATCACAAAGTGCATATATATACTTATACCACACCCACAAAGCACTTGCACTAGCATAGTGCAATGGATATTACCATCTTGAACAAATATTGCTTAGATTTTAAGAAACATAGTACAAAGAATTTGGAAGCTTGAATGTTCTTTTGGCCTTTGGATTTCCATCAAAACTGCTCCATTGATCACCAATGATTCCCCATATATTGTACCCCTCATTAACCAACTTTTGTCTAGCTTCTGCCTTGTATTGTTGTACTATTCTGTTTTCATCACTCAGGTCCCTATTCCAAGTGAAAACAGTACAATTAAATTAAATGAAAATATGAAACATATAACATCTATTCAACCGGCTAGACGACCCACACTAATGACTGCGCATACACACATGAGGGGTCGGGATTATTTTATTCACAAGGGAACCACGCATCTCATGTGAAGGTGCGATTATCAGGGGTGTCATCCGTGCGGGTTGAGTGACATTATTCAACATTCATTAGTCACTAGGATCTTATATTAAAACATTTCATTTTTAATCATTTGTATTGCTCTCTCACAATCCTGTTTCACAATTTAGACTGCTCTCATTTTGCTCATCGCTACTACGGGAATCGTTTTTACTTTCTTTTCCTCTTACTACTAAAATGTTTCAGTTCGTCGGATTGGATATAGAATTAGGGTGAGTTGTGGAATGTACTAAGAGTGGGTATCACTTTATTTAAAAGCTTGTACTATGAGAAAATGAACAAATTTTATCTTCAACATGTCTCTTTATATATATAGATTAATTTTATATTCAAATGTCAGGAACAATGATCAACACAACTTGATTCTACTCATATCATGTTGAAACATTTCATTTAAAGTATTAAAAGTTATATTCTCAATTCAACTAAATAATTGGGAAAAACAAAGAAAATTTTTTGTTGGAAATGTACCTTAATATAAGACCAGACCAGCCATGATATCCAACCTTGAGAAGGTTGTCTACAGTGGCATCTCTTAAGGACTCTCTTCTGGTTGAAATCAAGAAAATCTTAAAGCCTTTCCCTTTAATCTCATGGAACAATCTGAGTGTAGGATCAAGAGCTGGTGCTTTGCAATTCTTCATCCAGCCTTCCAATGATGTAAGATTCAATTTCTTCCCCCTAAAACACTCATGATCAAGACAATTAACAGTTACAACTTGAGGACAATATAATTGAATTCTAATGCACAATATTCCATAAGGGGTTACGGATGTCAAAGTGGGATGCACGGTATTAAGACTCAGATTTTCATTTTAAAATGTCAACTTTATTAAAAGAAATAATCCAAGTTCTTATACGTTGATTTATTTTTTCATCTTTATTCGATGTGAGATTTAAATTAGCATGCCCCACAAGATGATGACTTGTTTGTGCAAACCAATTTTAGAGTCTTTTTGCTCGTTTGAGTCTTAATTAGTTGGATTGAATTACTCGTTGAAGTTTAATGAACTCTGATACATATTAAGACTTGAAGTTTTATATGCAAAATCAACCTTATTGAGAGAATTAGCTAGCTCATGTTGCTTTATCTTCATCTTTATTCAATGTGGTAGTATGCCTCACTCAACGGCCACCTCAAACAACCTCATTGTAACAAGCCGAGCAAAACAATGGCAACCTAGGCTCAAACCAACTAGTCACAAGACCAAGCCATGTCAAACATGAGCCCCAAGCCTTTCGGCACAAACTTGTGCTTGTTTTTTTAAGTGCTTATAAATTGTGGATTACCCAGAATATGTAATTAGTAAGTGGATAGTGATGTCGGTTTAAGTTATAATTTAAGCTTTCCCAAACATACTCAAGTAAAGCAAAACACGAAGGAAGAGAGAGAGAGAGGGGTTACCCAAATCCATGACTCTTGAAGTATGGCACAGTGGACAACAATGTGTCATCAACATCAAAGATCCATGCATCTTTCCCTTCACCACCTTTCACAGAATTACAGCAACTACTCAAATACACTTCACATTCTTCAATTGCCCTCTCACAATCTGCTTTGTACTGACTTGAACTCATATATTTTCCTATATAACCAATGCATTCTTGAGGGACAACCTCAAATTCTCTTATGTTGTTCAACTCAACATTAATCCTCCAACTCTCACAGTATTTCTTCACACCAGAACCAGAAACAACATTATTTTTCTTCCTTTGATTAAGAATGTTCCAATCTGCCACTGCTGAGCAAATCAACAAGCTTATTACAGCTAAGAGAAAAAAGGGTTTTCTTGCCATGTGAATATTGACAGGAGAGAGATCTGAGAAATATTTACCTAATTTTAAGAATATTGTTTTGAGGTACCTTAATGATTTCTCACATGGGCTGTGGGGTGTGTTATGTTTTGTTTTTATTCATAATGGGTTAGGTATAATCAAGAATGAGCTTTAGCACTAAAATATTCAGAATTTAATCTGCCACCGATTGCGGTAGGTCGATGTACTAATTGCCAAAACTCTATACTTTTCGTTACAAAACCCGATAAAGATGATTATTTTGTGAAAGAATTTTTGGGCTTGTAATGAGCTTTTGAAATTTATCGAATAATTGGAGACAAAAAAGAAGACTAGAAATTTGTCAACGAAGTAAGATATCTCACTAACTCCAATTATTGTATTCTCTTTAATTCTGTGGGATTTTCTTTATTATTTGGAATACATAAACTCGTGTGAGACAAAAGTCGCTCTTCGTTGTTTCTTGATTGATTATACAAAATTTGGAATTCTCTTTCAATAGAGATCTCTACCCGATAGTGTATTGAATCAACGACAATTGATTAAGATGTTCATATTTTCTCATTATTTACTTTGCGTCAATTGGTGTGAGAGACACTCAATTCAATTCCTAAACATGCCTCCCAAAACCGGCTCATTATCAAAACAGGTGGTGTTGAGCATGTTGGGTAATTTGGGTGCGCGACCGACCCAAGCGATCAATTGTGAGGTCTATAGATGGTCGCTATGGGAATTCTAGTAACGGAAACGAGGTCGACTATGGTTCCTTCAGGCTGCCCTCGTCACCTTCAGGAAGTGGCATACGATGGAGGCAGTGGTGGTCATGGTTGGGGCTCGAGTTTCCGCAACCACAGATACCAATGAATATCCCTTAGCCCCTCTTCATCCAGGGAGACTACATGGGAATTGGCCATTGTGATTTTACCCTAATCACAAGGATTAAACAGACAAAAGCCACAAAAAGAATGGTAAGTTGTAACGTTGCCCACTCGTTCCAAGAAGGTTGCACGGAAATAAAACGCGATGTGATACGACATGATACGTGAAATTGCTATTTTAACGAAACGTAGAATATGAAATGTAGTGAAAATATTGTGTAAAACGTTATCTTTTATTTTTAAAATTCATTTAATATTAGTTTATACTTTAATCACTCGTTAGTTTTATTGAAGTATAAGAATTGAAGAATGAAATTACGTAAATTAATAGTTGAAGTTGTAACTTAATTTTTTTGCTTTTAAGCCGTGGATTATATGGAATGTGTGGATACCAGTTGTGGATCGTAAGAATAAAAAGTATATTTGACCATTTAAAATTATAATTTAAACTTTGTCAAGTATGGACTTAGTCAAAGCTTACAAAAAGTCTAAGGTAATGTGCAATTCTTGATCTAATTTTCCATAGATTTTGGCAAAAAGATTTTTCAAGGTTTCAAAATTTTATTAAAAATAAAAACAATTAAGAAACCTTTTTGGAGTTTATGAAACGCTTTCTACAGTTTTCAAAAAGTTTCAATTTTCAAAACATGTCCGAAATGAAAATACTAGCATCTTTGAAGTTTTCGTGCAGCCATCCAACCAAACACAAAAGTATGAACCAAGAAAAGAGTAGTAAGCAGACTATAAAATTCTATTCGATTTATACAACTTTATATCTGCCAAGTTGCTGATTTCTTTATCTGATTAAGTTATGGAACTTCAACATGAGAAGAAGTTTAAACATAAACAAGAAGAAACTGGCTCCAGGCATTCATCAAATTGTAGGTGGGATCTGGAAAATTTTCAATCTATGATCAAATTCAAACAAATAATATAAGTTTCTTGAAAAATATTAACATTTAAGCTAGTTGTGGTAGGTAATATAAGTTTTATTAAGAACTATATTGACCTTGATCTTAAGGTATGCTAGATACAAAGTATCCCAAACAGACAAAAATAAAGCTTTCTTAATGCCTTCTTGACACCAGAAAAATCAAACCATTTAGTACCGAGTACCACACAACAAGATCTCGACTTTTTCTTTCTTAATCATATTCACTACCGTCAATTCCAGCATACCTTGCACTGAATATGTACAAAGATTAGAATCACCGGGGAGCTAAGGGCGAAGGGTTGTCGTCTGAGCAACCTTCATCAAAGTTTTGAGAGTAGCTTTGAGCATCGTAGTTGTATCGTATTGTGTTGCTTTTCCTCCTCAGAAGCTGATTCCATTGTGATTTGAACCTCCAAATTAACAATCTTGCATCATATGAACCATGATGACAACAATATTCCTGCAATCTTTTTTTAAAACTAATCAGTCTTAACTGCAGAACTACTGCACATAATTTTCCTTCTCAATTTCAGTATTTGAATCTTCAAGCTTGCAAGATGTGAAAATTTCATGGTTGAACCATCAAGGACCATTCATTGAATATCTGCAGAAGAAAGAGATTTGGCAATTTAACACTCTTATGTGGGAGTAGCCTTGTAAAAGTGCTGATATTCTATTAGCAGAATAACTGATATTTGGACGTAACTTCACTTCTTGAGTAATAAAATGATTCATATAGTCGATTCAAATTTATCTAGAACAAAACTTGTTATTGCTCGTAGGACGTAAATTTTATGTCCATTACAAGTGGCAAAGATTTTTTATTCAAGATACCGCACGAATCGTGTAGTTTTTATTATTAAAACAGTGGCAAAGTTTTTTTATCCAATATAAAGGAGGTATAAGAATAACTAATATTGGGTGTCATTTTATTTTCAAACGGAATTGTTAAAAATGATTTAAGTAGTTTATTCATGTTAAAAAATTCGGCTTTTATTGTAGTTTTCACATCCACTAGAAAATAATCTGTCAACACAAATTTGATGCCTGTGGGACTTGATATGGCCCTCTACTGAAGATATGAAAGAAGCAAAATGTTGTATGTACAGAAGGACGGATGCCTCATTATTGAATTTCTCCAGACGCTTGCATGGGTGGGTTCCATGGTGTAATAAAAAAATGCCCAAAAATCACCCACCCCTGCTATTGTGAGTATTCTGTGGCATTTCTGTGAACCAAATTTCTGTACACAGCATCGTTCGATAAACTTATCCTCCTGCTGTAACATCAATGGGACCGTGATAACATATTTTGTCTACATAGATGATCAGATTCTAAAAAGATGCTCTGCTTTTTTATTTCATCCTTTTATATATTCTCCATGGATTTTTACTCATCTTAAGATATCTTCTCGAAAAGCCCTCAAGTCCACCCAATAGAGTTGAGAGCTGCACCCACATGAACATGTTTGGTGTGTAATGCTCGAGAACACTGTAAAGTGATGACGAAGATTTGAAATTCTTCCGATTTCCATTGACAGTTCAATTCAATATATCAAACGTCTTATAAAACAATAAAGAAAATATATCTTCCTTTGGAAGCATGTTGATTCAAAATGGCCCCTGGTCCCTGGACAAGAGAATCATAGACTCGTATGGATTAGAAGCACAAAGTAAAGGGGTCGGTAACCGAAATTACACCAAACGACAGAAAAAAGCTGAAAGAATCGATACGAAATCAGCAACCATTTATCATAGTATCAAAACAAAACCCGACCAAAGCATCAGGTCACTGGTTACTGAGGCAATGCAATTCTTATAGTGATAAATTCATTACCCACAAACTACACAAATTCAATATGCTCTCCGAAGTGAATATCCCAAGAATAGACACAAATACAAAACAACATACATAGCAAAACTTTATAGGCAATAATCCATATTAATAGAACTAAAAAACATCCATAGAAAATAGAAAACCAGTGCACAATCTTACTTTCCACAAAAATGGAAATGTTTGGTATACATGTAGTAAAACAAACTCTCACTCTGGATCCTTAAAAGAATCACATAAATTTCTAAACAAAACTCGATAAATGAAAATCCCAGACCAATTTAAACTTCTACGTCTAAACAATCGCATTGGCAGCACTGGCAATCCTAGGCCAAAGATCAGCACACTCCTTTCCAATTGGGCCAGTGATGGCAGAACCTAAAAACACCGAAGTGAAAGAATAAATGATAAGAAACACAGACAGAACCACAAATTTCAAATGAGGAATGTGCCTCTGGAAATAACCAAAAACAGCAATTCACCATCTATTTTTAAAAATTAAGTATTACCTTTCATCTCACCCTTGGGATTCACAATAACCCCAGCATTATCTGCAGATCAGATGATAACAATTAAGAGAAAAGTTAAGAATTTCAGAAGTGATGTAAACAGGAAAAAAAATATAGCATCTGATGAAAAGAAGTTCAATTTCTTCCACGCATGAAGGGCCTGTTTGGCATGGCTTTTCCTTTTGCCTCATGCAGAAGAGCTTCCTCACAAAACTACCTTAATTTTTGTTAGGAAACTAATTTCTCTAAGAGCTTCCTGTTCACAGGTTCAAGCAGATTTTGGGTTCAAAAGCTCCTTTTGGCTTACCAAAAGCCATGGCAAATGGACCGAATAAGAAAACTATTCTTCTAAAAGGTCAATTTTTTGTAACAGACATCACGTTCAATACAAAGAAATAAATTCGTACACTCTAATGAACGAGAACAAATCATGCAGCATCAAGAATGCAACATAGATGCTTAATCTCTGTAGAATATATCGTGCTTATCATACAAATAAAAGATTTCAAATTTCTCAATGTCAAAGTAAAACAAGCAAATTAATCCAAAAAAACAATGATTTTGCCATTTGCTTCAGTTACCACAGAATAAAAGCAACATATCTTTACCATTGCCGTCAATTTATGTAATAATTTGAAGTATAAATCAACAAAAAATAGTTGAAACAGTAAAAGTGAGACATTGAAATATTTCAGTATTACAAATGAAAGAACAGATATAATACTAGTATCATCATCCCAACACCACAACAAAGAAGTGTGTGTGTATAATACCTTCGAAGTACATGAAGACACCGTCCTTTCGGCGCCATGGCTTGCGCTGCCTGACTATGACAGCTGGCATGACCTTCTTACGCAGATCAGGCTTTCCCTTCTTAACGGTGGCCATCACCATATCACCGACACAAGCAGACGGAAGGCGGTTGAGCCGCCCCTTGATGCCCTTCACCGAAATGATGTACAGATTCTTCGCTCCGGTGTTGTCGGCGCAATTCACCGTCGCCGCCACTGGCAGACCCAGCGACATCCTGAACTTGTTCCCCGCCGATCCTCCGCGTCCTACACAAAAACGATTCAATGGAAATGTTATTAAAAAAACATTTACTTGGACAAAAGATTTGAAAATTGAAAGAAGATTGTACCTCGCTTCGACATTTCTGCCGATTTCTCTCTTCTGTAGGGTTTATTGATAGGGAGGAACGAGGGTTTTTTTATGAGTTTAAGGGTGTTTGGACATGGACCGTTACAATTAAGGGCTTGTTTGGTAACTTATGGCCCAGCAGCCCATTTCAAAATGACTTTGGAGACTAATTTTCGTACATATATACAAGTGGGAATTAAACAATGCCCTACTTTTCGAGATTCAATTTCTAAAATAAGATAGAAATTTTAATTATATAAAAATCAGATAATTAATATATATAAAATAAATAATTTTACTGTTAACCTAATTCTCTCTTTCCCCATCTCTCTCAACACAGCTATTGAGGTATAACCCACAGACCCAGCGACTTATCTCTTCGTCTTCGAGAGACCACCACGGCGGCGTCACTCCCTATCGTTCGTAGCAGCGCTCGACGTTGCGTCATAGCGCAGTGCGGTGTTCGATCGTCGTGATTTTGGGAACGATGAATCTACAAATGGAAGCGATGATTGTTGGCGATGGTAGCGGTGCTGGTGGGATGGTGTGGCTGTTATTGCCCATGGTGGATCTCAAATGCGATTTTCAGCAATGGTGGTGGGGTTGTTGGCAATGGTGGCGGTGAATGTGAGTTTTGTTGTTATCTCAGGTGCGATTCCAGCAATGGTGGTGGTTGTGGTTGTTTTGCCCATGGTCGTGGCGGCGATGATGGCAGCGGCTGTGCTTTTGTTAGAAGCGATTTGGGTGGTGTTGGTGAGGTTGGGAAGTGGTGTCTTGTTGTGTGTTCGATGGTGGTTTTTGGCTATGGTTGTCGGTCCCGGTGGCTGTGTGGCTCCGTCAATTTTCAGATTGTGAGGTGGTGGCGGTGGCGGTGCCGATTGTGGATTGGTGGCGGTGACGTTGTTGTTGGTGGTGGTGGCAGAGGCGGCGGTAATTGTAGGTTTGAGATTTTTTTGGTTGGTCATGGTGGCGTGATATAATGGAGACGATTGTCAGGATGGTCACATGTTATTTGGTTGACTGTGACCATTTAATTAGTTAATCTGTGATCAATAAAAAAATATGTAACCAATGATTTGAATAATTTGTGACTAAAAAATAATATGTGACCTAAAAAATTGTTAATTTATGACCAATAATTTGATAATTTGTGACTGTATAATAAGTTGTGACTTATAATAATTGTGATTTGTGACCGATGAATAAATTGCGACTTATAGAATTTTTAAATTGTGATCGTAAAATAATTTGTGACACTGATTTGTGACCTCGAAAATAATCTGTGACCTATAAAATCTTTGATTTGTGATTTCGAAATAATTTGTGACTAATAATTTGACAATATGTGATCAATAAATAAATTTGTGATCAAATTGTATATATCTATGACCTTTATATATTTAATTAATTAATTAAATCATAAATAATTTTAATAAATATGATTTTTGAAAAATTAAACTTATTTTCTTATTATTGAAATGAATCATACTTAATATTATGAATTTTTCCCTTGATTTTATGTTGTTTTTTCTGTTGATTGTAAATTAATGGAATTTTCGGGTTTGATGTAAGAGAATACAATTGGTTTGCACTTTTCTATGATTTTTTAGACAGGCAGAAAATATTTTTTACTAAGGTCCCGTTTGATTGGGGTGAAATTGAGTGAAAAAGGAAAATATTTTTCTTTTTCACCCTTAAACTTGGTGTTTGATTGCATAACTTTTTCGTGGAATTCATTTTCATCATTTTTCTAGGTACAACCATTTAAAACACATTTTTTCATCTTTTATTTTCCTATGAGTATGGTGAAAAAATATTTTTTATCCTTTTTTTTTTTTTTTTTACTTTTTGGCAATGAAAACATCTTCTAAATCCAATGGTAAAAAAATTTATCCATTTAATTGACAATTTGCATGAAAAATAAAGCCAAATGAACACAAAAAATTTCAAAAATTATTATTTTTTATTTTTTACTTTTTTGCAATCCAAAAAAATTTTAATTTAGATTATGAAAAAATTTATCCCAAAAGGTAACAATTTGCATGAAAAATAAAGTCAAACAGATTAGGTGAAAAATTATACCAATCAAACACCATTAATTACAATTACAATTCTCTTTAAAACAAATTTTATTCAATTCAATTCCCCGACATTCATTTTCTTTTCATTCATTTTCCACCCTTGCAATCAAACGGATAAAACCAAATATGGATCTAGTGGAACTACAGATTCTATAATTGTTTGTACATATTAGACCAACCAATCATGCTATAGGTACATATTTTTTTGAAAGAAAATTTTGACAGATAACACCTTGCACAACAACGTTAGAAGATGTGAAAACATCAAAAAAAAATAAAAATAAAATAAAAAGCCATCAAGTTTAGCCACGTTAGCATTGATATCAATTCTGTTAAAATTTTCATGTGCTTTGAGCTTTATTGTAAGAACCTTGCTCGGTGAGTGTTGTGGATCATTATAAGGAAAATGTGACATCATTTCATTAAACATTGATAAAAGAAAAAAAAATTCAACTACACAAGTATTGCATGTGTAACCCATGATATAGGGGAATAGCCCTTATTGTAAACCAAATAACAATAATCGGCCAAAATATATGTACAAGGGTATTGGATGGGAATTAAAATTAAATTTTTTAATAAATTGTAATAAAAAAATTTAAAATTTGTGGTTAAAAAATTGTAAGACCTATAAAAAGAAATGTAAATTGTTTGATTTTAATTTAAATTAAAATCATATTTTAATTAAAACCAAACAAGCGCTGTGACTATATCTGAACAATAAAAGAAGAGCAGATTTCTATTCGATTCCCACGCTCCATACCCGGCGTGGAAAACACCTCGTTTATTACCAATTTACAGCTTTCAAGTACTGAAAAGCCTTCACTCGCTAGAATCCTGTCACCCTTCTCTCTCCCTCTCTCTTTGAAAACATAGCCCGTTTCTCCGTAGGGTTTTGTGTTTTTTCTCTCTCACACAGTGGCGCACACTTCCTGAAGCTAAAAGGTAATGCTGGTAAGAATTTACTTTTCTATTGAATTTTTTCATGTTACAGATTTACATTCTGTCATCTGTTTTCAATTTACGCCGCTAGATTGCTTTAGGAATTTTTATTCTTTCAATAAATGTAATTTTTTAGTTTCTTCGTGTGGTATGGACGATCGGAACTTCATTCTTCATGCATGAATTGTCACGAACGCTTACAGTGCCTATATTTTTTCTTCCCCTTCAGTTTTTAGGGTTTCTAGAATTTATCGCATAGAACATTGCCGTTATTTTACTTCTAATCCGCTCTCCTCGAAGAAGGAAAATTTTCCTTCTCTTTGATTCATAAAAAACTGGGAACTCTTTCCTAAATTGAAATGTGAACATTTTTGCCACTTGAAAGGCCATTTGACATGACTTTTGGTTTTGCTTCTTTGGAGGAAGTTACTTTTTGTTTGGAAACTAATTTTTAAAAGAGCTTCCTATTCGAGCGGCGCCAAATCTTTCTATGGATTGCTTCTTTAGCGGTCAAAGTGCCTATGGTACCTTTGTTTTGCAATACTTAATATGGTCCAAATTCAGTGCAGAGGCGCAATACTGGGCTATATCTGCAGCCATTAATGCACTCTCATAAAAGTAGCCAAATGGGTATAAAAGTAGCTTTTGGGTTTTAAAAGTCATGCCAAATGGGCTCTAGGAGCATAAGACTCTTTATTTATAAAGAGCATTTTATGTATTATAGAGACTATTTTTAAATTTAGAGAGAATTTTTATGCACTTCAACAATGCTCTCTATTTTGACCCTTTATTTTGTTTTTCTCAAGAAACATTCATCGAATTTTTCTCATATTTTATTTAACATAATTTTTTATATGACAATGATCAATTAATTTAGATGCGGTTTAAATAGTTTAAAAAGTAGAGTATTGAAGTATGTAACTTATTAAATGCAATCATTGTACATTAAGAATAGAGAGTAAGTTTGACTCTCTAAATTTGGAGAATAATTTATTTGGCTATGCAGCCTGAGATTGAAATGCATGGAATTAGGAAATTCAGTTTGGGAGCTTTAACTCCGTTGTGGAAAATTTGTTTGTTGGGTTTTTTATTTTGGCCTGAGATTTAGATAGGCCGAGCAAAGAAGTTGGTCTAATAAGCTTGGTTTGAAAAGAAGCTGCAAATGGTAACTTGATCATTGTCTTTCAATGCTGCTGATTGGGTTTTTCTTCAAGTTGGTCCTCAAACTCTATATGAAGAACATAGGAACTCGGGGCGAGTGAAAAATTTGATCATTTTCGAATGCGTTTGATATTGGGGATTCAAAATACATGTGAATCAAATGAACTGGAAACAAGCAGTGCTTAGGTTGGGTTGATGTAGACTTGGCTATAGCCAACTCCAAATTTTGATAGTTAACTTAAATCCAAAGTCATAACTATCAGTTTTTACTTTCAGAGCCCAAGCTATAATTAAGTTTTTTGTCCTGTAATCATTTGAATAAGACAAACAGTGGGCATAAAATAAAAGTTTCGCCTTTGTTTTACAAATCAATTCTTTATAATCCTCTCATTGTTTTTTGTTTCAATTCTTTAGTTAATGCTTAATTATCGCCCACGTCGAATATTTCTATACTAGCGTGCATTTCTATATTCTAAATCTGGTGGAAAACAATGATATTTTCATTTTTAGTCACGTCAAGTAATTCCGTCAGATTATTGTTGTTTTAAATGTTTCTTTGCAAACAATGTTTAAAAAGACGTAATCGGGTGCTCGGCATTTTTCATTCGCTGACGAAACGTAAGCCTCAAAATAATGATAAATTTATTAAAATGCAAAATAAGCTCTTAAGTCTTAACACATTATAAACAATCTTCAGAATTCACAATAGAACAATTTGAAGTTGCATACAAACAAAAGAAGAATCTATAAAGAAGCTACCATTTTAGTTGGTGGGGATGGTAGACTATTCTCTAAATGTGATTACGATAAACAATTTTTTAATGCGCGGCAGTGGGTTATTCAAATTTGTCCATTAGAATTTTGATATTTTGTGGGCCACAAACCTAGACGCGGTGCTGTGAGACACGTGCCTGTATGCTTCAAAAAAATGCCTAACAATCAATGCCTTGCGGCATTTTTGCATGCCTCCTCACTCTACGCCCTACGGCAAGTTTCAAATGGGTTTTTTAAACCATGTTTCGAAATGGTAAAATTGTGCTGATGTGGTTTAGTCATAAAATGATAGGTTACAAGAACATGCCACCTCTGTGCGATATGTTTCTTTGCATAAATGTTATGGATGCATTGGATGGTTTCACAAAAAGGAAGACCCATCACAACAATTTGGAATGTGCTAATGGGATTCAGGCTTTCTTCATGCTCTCCATTTATGTCAAATCATTGTTTCTTTTAGAAGAAGCAAGGATATATGTTGTCTCAGTCTCTTATCGATATAGTTTTGGTTTTCTTGGATGGTAGTGCAATGGAGATGTTAAAATCCCACATCGACTGATTACAGTGCCTAGGACCAATTTATATAGTGTAGGCAAACCTCACCTTACAAGCCGGTTTTGTATCGGTTGAGTTAGGTCCAATTTCTTAAGATGGTATCAGAGCCCATTAAGCTCCAACGAGCAATTCGATCCTTGTAAGACTCAAAAGTATGAGCATATGGATTTCAAGATTGGTCTGCTCAAACAAGCCACCATCTTGCGGGGGAATGTTAAGGGATGAAATCCCACATCGAATAATGATGAAAACATAGACTAACTTATAAGGCTTTGTGCTACTCCTTTTAACAAGGTTGACCTTTTAAGATAGAACCCCAAGTCTTAACATGGTATCAGAGCCAGGCCCAGTTTCGATGTTGGGCTCCCAATATCGGTTTCCACAGTTGTATAGCAAAGTCCATGCTGTGCGTGAGGGGGGTGTGTTAAAATCCCACATCGACTGATTACAGTGCCTAGGACCAATTTATATAGTGTAGGCAAACCTCACCTTACAAGCCGGTTTTGTATGGGTTGAGTTAGGTCCAATTTCTTAAGAGGGGAAAATGGAAATTTTTTTCTTGCCAAAATGTAGAGTCTGTAATCACAATTGACAAAAAAAAAAAAAAAAAATGGTGATAAGTCCTGTATTTGAATATAACTGTTGTGTATATCTGTATACGGTTTTTGTTTTGATTGATCTTTTTTTTACATTTGTCGGTTTTGCTATTTTTATGTCTATTAAAGCTTATTGTGTATTTCATATTGGAATCTAAGATTTAGATTGGTTTTATATGGCTTATTGCGTAATGTGACTGCTTTTTATATGTTCTGATCTCTTTTTCGGAGGTTGAAAGTCGCTTGACAATTATAATCACTATTACCATCCCCAAATTGAGTTCTTCCTTTGGTTTTGTGATCAATTAGGCTTTTTTGTTCCATGGTTAATTTCTTTTTTATTATGTAGCAATGCCCGTGTGATATTCTTCCAAACAGAAATTTCTGGTTTCAGCTATCAAATCTCCAAACAGCAAAGCCTATGTGATATTCTTTGGAGTCCTGAGAGATGTATGTTTATTATCTGGCCTTGATATAGTTAAGTCTATCAATGTTGTGCATTGTTAGCACAGTATGCCTTTAAGGCTGTGAACAACGAGACTTTCTGTTGCTTGTGAACTTCTCAGCTTCATATTTTGCTGCATTTTGTTTCCAGTTAAAGATTGGTGCTCCATTGACAGCCAATCAGTGGGCTGGTATCCCAACCCCTTCTTAAAGTGGGGACCAAAATTCAGGATCTACTCTATTCTTGGCAATCCATTTGCCAATGTGGTGAATTGAATGAGTTTTCAAGCTTTGCTGCGTACTTGATGTGGTGATGATAACTGGGCATCCTAAGTTTCTGCGATCTGCTTGAAGCAGTTTTTATTATTTGATATCTGAGTACATGCTTACCTGGCTTTGTAATATGAATTATATTTTATATTCCTTTCTGCAGGTGCATTTTGATTCCTTCTGAATTCAGAAGCTGCGACGTAAAATCTGTTTGAGCAAACATGCCACCAAATCCAAGAGTTGCAAAAGCCTTTCGTGCCATGAAGGTTATGGGGATTTCTGAGGACAAGGTGAAGCCGGTACTGAAAGACCTGCTAAAATTGTATGATAAAAACTGGGAGCTTATTGAAGAGGAAAGTTATAGAGCCCTTGCCGATGCTATATTTGAGAGAGAGGAAGCTGAGGTATCTGTTGGTGGCGCAATCTCCCTCCCCCATTAGATATTTTTCCTTAGATTTATTTCTGTCTCCCTGTTTTGAGTTGTTATTTTTACTTTTTTCTGTTATTTTCCTAATCTTTCATTAAAAAAAATGATTTTTCAGCATTCTACTGCTAAATTTGTTGATTTATCTCATCTTTTAGGCAGCAGGGCCTTCAAAGAAGATTGTGAATAATGAAGTAAGTACGTTTTTCTAAACAGGCTGTACTTACTTGATTCGTTTCTTAATGCTAATATATTTTTACTGTTAATCTTTTCTCTCTTATATTTTGTCAATATTGTACTTCTTTTCAATAGCAACAGGACTATTTGGAGGAAGAAGCATGGTTGAGTTGTTATCATTTATTACTTTTTTCTGTTATTGTCCTAATCTTTAATAAAAAAAATTGAATTTATAATATTCTAATGCTAACTTTGTTGATTTATCTCATCTTTTAGGCTGCAGAGCCTTCAAAGAAGATTGTAAATAATGAAGTAAGTGACCTTTTCTGTATTGACTGTACTTTCTTGATTCGTTTCCTAATGCTAGTATATTTTTATTGTTAATCTTTTCGTTTTATCTTGTAATTTGTCTATCTTGTACCGTTTCTTATAAATAGCAAGATGACTTTTTGGAAGAAGAAGCACTTGTGGAGTTGTTATTACGTATAACTTTTTTCTGTTATTGTACTTGTCTTTTGTAAAAATTGAATTTTCAGTATTGTAGTACTAATTTTGTTTATTTATCATATAATCTCTTTTAGGTAGCAGGGCGTTCAAAGAAGATTGTGAATAATGAAGTATGTGACCATTTAGACTGTGCTTTCTGGATTATTTTCTCTATGCTATGTATATTTCTATTGATAATCTTCTTGTTTTTCTCTTATATTTTGTCAATCTTGTATCACTTACAGCAAGAGGACTATTTGGAGGAAGAAGCACTGGCAAACGAGGAGACTGTACGACCCTTAAAAAGGTTGCGACTAAGATACCAAGAAGGTCAACCTTCCTCCCACACTACCTCTAATGCTAGCTTGCCAGTAACTGCACTTATCATACCTAAAGAAGAAAAGGATGAACAACCTGAAACCCGTCTACTGAACCAGAATAAGTCCCCCAGCACAGTGGGCTCACCTCAGGCCAACGCTGGTAACACATTGCAGGTTGTTGCATCCCAGTCACTTGGTAAAAATAAAGGAAAACAACCCGTTTCTCCTAAGACTTTGATGGTCCAAGAAAGATGCGATCCCTCTCAGCCCAGCGGTGTTGATAAAAGTAAGCAAAAGACCCCATTGAGAACTGAACCTAGTCCTGCTTCTCATGCAATGCGTCTGAGAGACAAAGGAAAGGGCGTTGTTTCACCTCAAACTTCATCTGGGGGGAAGAGGTCAGTTTCCGAGAGGTTATCTGATGCTGTACGCATTAAAGAGCCAAATGTCATGTCTGACATTGTTGTGTCACCGAAAGAGAAGGCCACTGCAAGTCAGGCTTTAATTAAGCCTAAAGATGAGCCAATCACAGATGACGTGCCACAATTAAACATTTCTACTGCAGTCGTCCATCCAGGTGCAGTATCCTCTTATGGCTGATTATTATTTTCATGTTCCCACACTGCTCTTTGAAGCTCTAAGTTCTTATTAACTCTGTTGAGCTGAGCTTCTTAGATTTCTGTTCTTTGATTGTAACCGTTTAAATGGAAATATCTCTCTTATGCAACACTTCGATTGCTTTTGTTTTGGCTCTCAGAACTCAGAAGTGTGTGGAAGTGGTTTGGAAGTTCAGTACATTGCTTGTAGTTCTAAGTAATAGGGAAGCAATTGGGTTGGTGTTAGTTATTAGTTGTATCAAAGTTCAATACATGCATGTAGTTATTAGTAAATATGGATTTGTCTATATTATTTGATGTGTCAAATGCAGTGAAAATTATCTACGTTGGATTACATTTGGCATCCCTCATAGTTTTCGTGACCTGAAAAAGCTAGAAAATCTGAAAAGAAACATCAGATAATGAGTTCGGCCACTTGACCTTCGGTGGCCGATTCCCCTAATACGGTTAGCCAGTTACTCTTGCTCTGAGGAAATTATGACTGGGTTTGAATAAGCCTAGTGAATATCTTATGTATGGAATGGAATAGCTGGGGGGTGTGGGAGAGGATTATACAGGGATGACTAAAGTCCTCCGAGAGAGATGGGAAGGTGTCACATGGTCACCAAGCTCTTTGGCTTGTTATTACTGACCTTTTGTCATACGAGCTTGGTCCTTCAAGTTGGCGATTTTTTTCAGTTACAGATTATCTTGGTGGTAAATGATGTTGACAGTTTTCATGTCGTTCGGCTTCCACATGCTGGAGCTCTTGCCTGGAATTTTACTTGGTTGTTCCTTTGGGTTGTGTCATTGTGATATGTCAGTTCCGGACACAACTGGATATATTAGCTAAGTAGCTCCTGTTTTCTGCCCTTGGGTGACCCATTTGAACTACCGCTTATATTATTGGTGCATAGTCCTCGTTATCATGCATAATTGTGACAGGTCCGATGACTCAACTTGGGTTTACAGATTACCTCTTCCATTTATCTCTTGTATTTTGTAAGAAACTGTTGCTGAATTTTGGATTCTGATATTTGTCACTCTGAGCATCCTGGTTTACAATTTGCAGATCCATCAAACAAGGGAGAATCATCAAGTAGAAATGTTACAGTCGGAGAAATTGATGGTCTTGAATCCTTAGAATCACACTCCATGCTTGAAAATGTTACAGCTGATGGAACTTCTGCTTCAGAAAAAACTAGAAACAACGGTGATCTGGCTATAATCTCAGGTGACTGTTCTTCTAACCTAGAGATTGCTTCCTCGCATTTTGGAGAGGTGAGAATTTCTTTGAGCTGTGACCTGGCTCTTGGAAGGCCTGGCTTCCACATGCCTAGTCTTGATGCAGTTCTTAAGTCCGTGGAGGAAAAATGTCTCAGATCATACAAAATTTTGGATCCAAATTTTTCAGTGATGAATCTTATGAAAGATATGTGTGATAGTTTTCTGAATTTAGGATCCGAGTCCACTAATGAAATTTCAGAAAGCATAGATGTCACATCAACAATTGATCTAGTTAAAAAATCTTATGCAGCTGATGCTCTAGGTGCTACAGGCTTGTGCTTTAGTTCTTTGAACGGTTCAGTCAGTCCTCAGTTTGATGAGGAGGTAGCTCTTCCTCGAACGCCACTACTGCCTCCACCTTGCCATGGCGAGGATGATGGTACACAGTCTAACAATATGGATAGTGGAGATGACGGTGAGAAACGTAAAGATGACACTGAGGATGGTTTTGAAGATACAAACTCCCAGAGTTTGGTGGTCCTTCAGCAGCATCAATTGACCCCTGAAATGATAAGGCCTCTCCATGATGTTATTGACATAGCAAAGGGACAAGAAAGAGTGGTAATTACACTGGTGAATGAAGTCAATAATGAGTTTCCACCACTTTTCTACTACATACCCCAGAGCGCAGTTTTCCAAAATGCATATGTGAACTTTTCTCTGGCTAGTATAGGTGATAGTAATTGTTGTTCTGCTTGCTTTGGTGATTGTCTATCTAATTCCACACCTTGTGCATGTGCACATGAAACCAGAGGCGAGTTTGCTTACATAGCAGATGGCCTTGTCAAGGAGGAATTTCTTGAAGAATGTATTTCTATGAACCATGATCCTGAAAAGCACTGCCAGGCTTTCTGCAAGGAATGCCCAGTGGAAAGATCAAAAACTGAGGATACCATTGAATCTTGCAAAGGTCATTTGGTAAGGAAGTTCATCACGGAATGTTGGTGGAGATGTGGCTGCAATAAACAATGTGGCAATCGAGTGGTGCAGAGGGGCATAAGTCGTAATCTACAGGTTTGGCTCCCATCTCAGTCCCTTGCTTCTTTGCTGATTGAGTCTGAATTTGTAGTGCTTTAATATTGATCTTTTAATATTCTCTCTACGTTTTCCTCTGTCTAGGTTTTTATGACCCCTGAAGGAAAAGGTTGGGGGCTACGTACCCTGGAGGACCTGCCAAAAGGTGCCTTTGTTTGTGAGTATGTTGGAGAGATTTTAACCTACTCAGAGCTCTTTGATCGTGTTTCGAAAAGCCCCTATGGGAAGGGGAATTCAAATCCTGTACTTCTGGACGCTGACTGGGGTTCAAAAGCAGTTCGAAAGGATGAGGAGGCGTTATGCTTGGATGCTACAAATTATGGGAATGTAGCAAGGTTTATTAATCACAGGTGTGTTAGTTTGACAATGATCATGTTTGCCTAAGTTCAAAACTAAGTCAAAATATTTTTTTGAATGTTTTAGAACATGTTTGGTTGTTTTAACTTTTCTTTTATTACTTTTAGTTGTAAAACAAGCTTATTTTCAATTTAACCAAGATATACATGCTCAAAAAGGTTTTTATTTTTTTAATTTTTTAATTAAGCAAACTTGTAAGTAAAATACTAAAATGTTTCAAGCTAGCACTTGTGCATTACTCTTTTCTGTTGAAATTAACTGTTGGATTACCTCGCCTTTTTAATTTGTGCTGCAATAGAATTTAGTAACTCAATTATGTATGCTTAAAATATGAGCACTGTCTTCCAATATGAACTTATTATTTCCAGTCTACCTGGAAAAAGAAACAACAGATTAAGCCTTATTCCCAATGAATTTGGGGGTTGGCTCTTTCACCACTCCATCAATTCAT
Organism: Osmanthus fragrans; assembly: GCA_019395295.1. Classification (NCBI taxonomy): domain Eukaryota; kingdom Viridiplantae; phylum Streptophyta; class Magnoliopsida; order Lamiales; family Oleaceae; genus Osmanthus; species Osmanthus fragrans. The sequence goes on along the minus strand of CM033355.1, from coordinate 26,218,707 downwards.
TGATACATCTATTGGAAGACTTAAAACGACTATATCCTTACCTACCACATTAGGCCATGTTCATTTGGTCAAACTTCCTCAAGCCCTTGCTTGTCCCCCTCAAACCAAAACATGAAATGATCTAGAAAGACATTCTCACACGTATGAGCACTAGGCATAATTGCATAAAACTAAGGCCAACAAGATTTGTAAATAGTTTGATGCATTCTCTCCACTGAAGAGTTCACTGGAGGTTTATATCATTGACTCTAACTTGCTTCATGCCATCAAATATCATAAAAGAGTAGCATTGAGTTCTGAAGTTCTTAGATTAACTTTTCAGATTATACTCATACTATTCTGCACTTGTAGTAACCCCTTCACACACGCGCGCACACACACACACACGTCTATGAAGTTGTATTTGCTTGAATAAGTAATTTCATCATTCAAACAAAATTATCCTTTTATCTTTCTTCAGCATCTGCATCTGAAGAATAGGAGAACAATAGTTCAGAAATACTTCTCTTTCAAAATCAGACTTGTATTTGTATTGAATAGTGATTTTTCTTAAAATCCTTTTATCTGCATCATGCTAGATGTCGAGACTCAAACTTGGTAGAGATACCAGTGCAAGTGGAGATCCCTGATCACCACTATTATCATGTATGAATCCCATCCTTTTTTCCTCCGCGCGTTCTACATTAGTCTATTCTCGAAGTTTCCTGGAGTTAATTCATCAAATCAATAATTTAATTGGAATCAATAACTCAATTGGATTTTATGTATCTCATCACAGTTGGCCTTCTTCACTACGAGAAAGGTGAATGCCATGGAAGAACTCACTTGGGTGAGTGATTTATTTCATTGAATCATGCCTTTATTTAAATTTACTTTTCTCAGTTCCAAACAAGTATATATAACTATCACAAATAAGAGAGATACCTCCTGAGTGTTTCTTATGCTTGCTTGTTTGCTTAATTCAGCTTATTGCATCACATATCTGTTTTATCTGGCTATATAACATTCAGTTGCATATTCATGATGTAATACAATATAGATATGTAATAAAATTATTGTTTTGCCTACGAATGTGTTGTTCACTAAACAAGTTTATCAATTGCAGGACTATGGTATTGATTTTGACGACCATGACCATCTTGTTAAGCCATTTCGATGTCAATGTGGTAGCAACTTCTGCCGCAACATTAAGCGTTACAGTAAGCAATCACATATAGGTCTCCTTGTTTCAGTTTCCAATTTGACCCGTTGAGTTTAATGCATCTTGTAGAAAGACCTCATTGCTTTTCTGAACTATGAATAGCACCTTGTGGCAATATGTTTGCCAATTTCAGGCAGGTTAATCAAACATTTGAGCTCCTAACTTCTACTGTTTTAGGATTTTCCTTGTTTTCAAGAAAAATATGGTCACATGATCAAAAGTAGGAAAATACTTTTCATGGAAAAAAAATATTAATCAAACAGCATAAAAGTAAGAACTTTGGTTAAAAAAATGATATTTTTTTGTGGAAAATATTGACAATCAAACGCTTTCTAATGTAACTCATATTTTCAACTATATCGGTTTTAACAAATATGTCATGAATATGTTGATGAATCTCAGAAAGTTTGTGTATAGTGTGCATAACACTGAGATTAACTTGTTTATATTTATGGGTGTTATCGACTAATCAGAGCCTTCTGTGCCACAGGATCTAAATCAGCATCTAGGGGATGAGCATTTGGCTCAATGGCTGTTGTTTCTGTGTTGCTGTTTTGACATTGTGACCTTGGTCCGTGATAGAAAATCGGTAAATTATAGTAGACTGCACTGGTTTTGATGGTCAAGCTATAATATTTCTATCGACTTAGCTTAAGTATAATATCGTTTCTTAGTTTTCCTTTGTAATGTTGCAAGTCTTGTGTGATAATGAGCCTCAGGTGGCAGACAAGTTGAGTTCGTAGGTATTTGTACTTGAAACTCTATTTATTTAAGCATGTTTTGGATTGATGGACTTTTTTTGGGTTTTTGCTTTTTCCTTTGCATTGCAGTTAGGCTTCACGAAACACCAGTCCTCTCCCCCCAATGTGATGGGGGAAACTTGAGCTTCCATTTTGTTCACTAACTATAGCCTTCAAATAATAAGACTTGAGGTGGCAAATGTGCTGGGCCGCTTGCCCGCGACTCTAGCTGAGCTCACTTTTTTTCACGAGCCGGCTCATGGGTAGCCCAGTCCTCTCCCCCCAATGTGATGGGGGAAACTTGAGCTTCCATTTTGTTCACTAACTATAGCCTTCAAATAATAAGACTTGAGGTGGCAAATGTGCTGGGCCGCTTGCCCGCGACTCTAGCTGAGCTCACTTTTTTTCACGAGCCGGCTCATGGGTAGCTCATTCTCTTTCTCATCTTTGGATTGCTTTATTAATTTTTAAAAATAATTGCTTATTTTTGTGCTTATTTTGCCATTTTTTGACAACCATTATTTCAATTTTTTTTTTCCACGTATTCATTTTCAATTACATATTCACACTAAAATATTTTGCACTTGTATTCAATTTTTTTTCCTATTTTTTAATCATACATTTTCCAAAAATTCTATTCAAAACTCTATTTTACCCAAATAAAGGTTGTCAAACAAGGGTTTTAATTTTTTGAAATAAAAAAATTAGTCAGCTCATGGCTGTCTCGGTTCAGTCCTCAAGCTGAGCCGAACCAAGCTCAGGTGTCTAAGCTCGGCCAGGCCATTGCCACCCCTAACAAGGCTTATGAGTGTTGAAGTAAGATGTGTGCAATTAGATTCATTACTTAAAATGATTGAACCTTGTTACAACTCCCACAAATTTTAAGACCAAAGGCTCAAGGCAACGGCTCTTGTGCACTTGCACTTTGGAAGAAGCAAACATTCAAAGCTTCATATCTGAAGCGAATTTCATGTATAGAGATGATACCTTCCTTTCAAGAAAAAAATGGTAAAAATACATATGAAAACCATTTACAAAAACAACTATATGTACGCAATTTGCTACTATGAAATTTAAGTTCAACAAGCGAATTTCATGTATAGAGATGATACCTTCCTTTCAAGAAAAAAATGGTAAAAATACATATGAAAACCATTTAGAAAAACAACTATATGTACGCAATTTGCTACTATGAAATTTAAGTTCAACAATTGCTTCCAACCAATGACAAGGACTCCCTGTTTATAGGCTTCGATAGCACTTCATGTGTAGAGCCTGAAGGAATCACCGGTCGAATGTTGCCTGGATTCAATGGGAAAAGAATTTTGTAGTACCCATCCATGATGGCTTCAAAATTACAAGTTGTAGCAACTTTGGGAATCTGTTCAAGAATGTGATATGCATGAGTCACATATAGACATTATAAAGGAAAAAAAAAAGGAGTCTCTCAACGAATGCCACAAAAATTGTACTGATTGTGTAGTAATGTCTTCAAGAGTACTATTTGTGACGAAAAAAATAAGAATAACAAGTAATCCATGCATGATCACAAAGTCGAAGTATAACTACTACAGAAGCTCTCCAAATCCCAGTACAAAGTACAAACTCCCAAATCATATCTTTACAAATACTATTTGTTATAAATAAAGAAGTGTAACTCGTGCACACTGCAGGAGCTATCTATCTCCAGTTACAAGCTCTACAAATTGCATAGTAATATCTTCACAAGTACTATTTGTTATGACGATAAAAGAAGAGTATTGCCCTACATGAGCTAGCTATGTCCCGATACCTATGATAAACCTCACATAAACATCCAAAACACGTTATCATAAACGAATCAAAAACATCCTACGGGCGATTCATATGAAAGTCTATCTTGCCAACTCAATCTCAACGGAAGTAAATGGTAAGTAGTAAATATAAGCAACAAGCAATGAATGTGTACCTGATATATATCTTGCATATAACCATGAAGGTTTTGATATTCAATCAGCTTCTTCTTGGTGCACTTGAACAGAACATTATACACAAGATCAAATCTTATCAATGTAGTGAACAAACATACATCTGCAAGGGTAAATATTTCTCCACACAAGAACCTAGAACTTCCCAAATGATCATCTAACACTTCTAAAGTACTAAACAACTCATTTACCGTGCTATCATATGCTTCTTGACTCTGTGCAAATCCGCACCTACAAATTCAAATACAACATGAGCATTGATCAAAATTCACTCCAAAATCATGCAAAAGATTGTAAAAATCGCCAACCTATAGACTCCATTATTAACACTAGGGTATATGATTTGGTTCCATTCGTCGATTTTCTTCTTCAATGAAGGCGGTGAGAGGTCCAATCCTGGATTTTGAGCTACATCATTCAATCTAGAATTGAACAACTCAATAATGTCATAACTCTCATTGCAAACAACCTCTTTTTTATTCACATTCCAAAGCAATGGAACGGAGGACCGGCCATTATAGCCACCCCGGCGTAAATTATAAACCTCTTTCAAGGTTTTACATCCATTGGCCTTATCCAAGCTAGGAACAAGGATATCATTATCGAGAACAGGAACAGTACTATCCCTGAATTCCCAATAACCATCCATTCCGGGGGCTGCAATTGAAACTGGGACGAATTCTTCAAGCCCTTTAAGGGCTCGGACGATAAGGGTCCGGTGGGCCCAGGGGCACGGGAGGCCGATGTAAAGGTGGAGGTTTTGATCAGAAAGGTTTAGGCTTGTGGGGTTTTTGAATTGGGAGGCGGGGCGGGTGTATCGGCCAGTTGGGTCGGAGGGGGCGAGCTGGGACATCATGAGGTGCCAGGCGGCGGACCAGGTGGTGCGGACTGTGGAGATGAGGAGCTGAGGTGGCAGGGACCGGCCCCAGAGGAGTTTAGTGAGGGTGGTTATGGGGTTTGAATTAGAATTAGACATTTTGATTGTGGGGAGATGGTGGCGAGGCTTTATCTTAGTTTTGGCGGCGGCGCGTGGGAAGGGGATGGCGGAGCCCAAGAGTGAGCTTGTGCTGGACATTTTGTTCGGAGTAACTGTATTTCGACTGGTGGCAGTATTTCATCTCTTGAAAATTAAAATAACTACGTATTAAGAGGATGTTTGGATGAGCTTAAGAGAGAGAAGCTACCTTATAAGTTAAATAAGTGCTTAAAACAAGTTTATATATAGGGAAAAATTCATAAGTAAGATATTAAATATGACCCATTTCAATAATAAGAAAACAAGTTTAATATTTCAAAAATCAGATTTTTATTAAAATTATTTATGATTTAATTAATTAATTAAATATATAAAAGTCATAGATATATATAATTTGGTCACGAATTTATTTATTGATTATATATTGTCAAATTAATTAGTCACAAATTATTTCAAAATCACAAATTAAAGGTCACAATTTATTTTCGAGGTCACAAATCAATGTCACAAATTATTTTACGATCACGATTCAGAAATTCTATAGGTCACAATTTGTTCATCGGCCACAAATCACAATTATTATAAGTCACAACTTATTATACAATCACAAATATCAGATTATTGGTCACAAATTAACAATTTCTTAGGTCGCATTGTTTTTTAGTCACAAATTATCCAAATCATTGATCATATATTTTTTTATTGGTCACAGATTACCAGATTAAATGGTCACAATAAACAAAATAACATGTGACCACCCTGACAACCGTCTCCACCATCTCACACCACCACGACCAACTAAGAAATTCTCAAACCTACAATTATCGTCGCCTCTGCCACCGCCACCAACACCGTTACCGCCACCATCTCACAATCTGAAAATTGTCGGAGCCACACAGCCACCAAGACCGACAACCATCGCCAAAAACCACCACCGAACACACAACAAGACACTACCTCCCAACCTCACAAACACCACTTCCAACAAAAGCACAGTCGCTCCCATCACCGCCACCGCCATCGCCATCACTGCCACCGCCGCCACCACCATGGGCAAAATAACCACAACCACCACCATTGCTGAAAATCGCAACTAAGATAACAACAAAACTCACCTCCACCGCCACCGAACAAGACACCACCTCCCAACCTCACAAACACCACTTCCAACAAAAGCACAACCGCTGCCATCATCGCCACCGCTGCCACCACCATGGGCAAAACAACCACAACCACCACCATTGCTGAAAGTCGCACCTAAGATGATAACAAAACTCACCTCCACCGCCACCATCGCCAACAACCTGTCACCATTGCTGAAAATCGCATCTAAGATCCACCATCGCTAACAACCACTACACCATCCCACCAACATCGCCGCCATCGCCAACAATCGCCGCTTCCATTTTCAGATCCACCGTTCCCAAAACCACGACGATCGAACACCGTACTGCATTATGACGCAATGTTAAGCGCTGTTGCGAATTTCTGAAATTCAGTGACCCCTTGAGGAAAGTTGGGCAAAGTTCAGTAATCATTTAGGGTATTACCCTCAAAGTTGAGTGACTGAATATAGTATTTCTGAAGATCAATGACCCATTGGGGGAATTTGGACAAAGTTCAGTGACCATTTAGGGTATTACCCCGAAGTATGTGTGCAACTGTAGAATAAGTTTGATAAATATGATTTTCCTTTTGCACATTAGAACTTGCTATCTCTGCATTTTAAATGTTCTTTCGCATTTTTGTTCTATTTGCTGTGTTTGTGTACTAAGTCACATACCTGTTGAATTGTTTCCTTCTAGATATTTAACTGAATCGTTTTCACATACACACGCATTAAGTTACTATTTTCTTCGATTGAGCTGTTTTTGTGTGTTGTATGGTGGTGGGGGGATACAATTTAAGCCCCTGTTTGTTTGCCATTTTTTCTCGAGTTAGAATGAATTTTTGAGCCGTTATAAGGGTGACAGGGGCCCCACTGCAGCAGGTGTTTCTGACATAAAATAGGAGTAAATTAAATTATTTTATGAAAAGACATTAGTGCCCTTAATGTTAGAATTAAATATTATTGAATTGATGCATTTTCGGTATTTCTTCAGAAAGATTGCGGCTGTAGGAATTCTTGGTCAATTGTTGCGGCTGACACCTCCTTTGTGTGACCCAGCAATGGTCCAAAAATTCATTATAATTTTTCGCAAATGGCTACCAAACAGGCTCTAAGTATGTTTTGGGTTTGCTTTCTCTAGTTGTATTCTTATCATTAGTCTGACTTGCCAATGCAAAACTATGATTTTAGGTTCTTTAGGCTGCATATAACGCATACGGTAGGTGTGGAACAAATCAACAAGTACCTACATCGATCAGTGCCCCAAAATGCTGCATATCCTCCAACTTATTCAGGCCAGGTAACTTAAAACCATTCTCTGAATCGTAGCTTCGAAATGGATAGCTCTTTTTGTTGGATATCATTACATACTCATAGATCTCTAGCTTGACAGTTGTAAATTATTTTGTGGAACAATGCTCGATATTTTGGCAATAAGTCCTCCAATATCGTGGACAAATGGTTAAGTAGTCAAGCCCTTGGGCAAGATGGTGGGTGTACTGGTAGTTTGTTAACTTTGTAGCCAACTTGATTCATACATACCTTTTTTCTAGTCATCTTCTCAAGTATTTTTAATTTTTGTGTTACTGCTATTACCTCTGTGCGAAAATGTTATTCTATTAAGTTATATCTTTTAGACGGTAATAGAAGATTCTCGGGTTGAGGGGCAGCCTGTAGGCTTTGGAGGGCCTGATACATTACAATATGTTATCGTCTAATGTTTGAGACGTGGGGGTCGTTTGATAGGATCTTTAAAAAATCAACAGCTGCTTTTAAGATTAAAAGGCAATAATTTTCATTTTTTGTGAAATTCTATTATAATATTACATTTGTAAATAACTTAATTTCGTTTTATACTGTGGTGCTATTGGAAAATCCTAAAATTGCTCCATTCAAGAAATTGAAACTGACATGGAATTCCAAAGATTTTAGGTCCGTTTGATTGCAAATATGGAATTTGGGTGGAAAAAAAATGAATTACAGGGAATTGAATTGTTTAGAATTTGTTTTACCGAGAATTGTGGATTAATTGTGTTTGATTGATATAATTTTCCATCCGAAATTTTTTTGAAAATTTGAATTTTTAGGTATTCGTTTGACTTTGTATTTTTAATAGAAATTGTCCATTAAAGTGATAAATTTTTTCACCATTGGATCTAAAATTTGTTCCAATTGTCAATATATATATATATATATATATATATATATATATATATATATATATATTAACATACTAAATATCATTTATTTGTCTTTATTTTTCATTCAAATTCTCAAGTAAATTGATAAAAAAATTCTAGAATATGTTTCAATTGTCAAAAAAGGAAAAAATTTAACATATCGAATATCATTTGTTTGACTTTGTTTTTCATGCAAATTGTGAATTAAAGGGATAAATTTTTCTATCATTAAGTTTAGAATTTATTTTTATTGTCAAAATAAATAAATAAAAAAAATCTCGGAAATCCATTTTCCACCAAAGTGGTGGGAAAATGGATTCACCAATATGCTGAAAAAGGGGAGCGTGAGTGCGGGCGTGGGAAAATCATTTCTAGAAAAAAAAAATGGTATCAAATAGGTATAATTGAGTGGAAATGGAAAATATTTTCCATTTTCCTAGAAAATATATGCTTTCAAACAGGGCCTTACTTTGCCAAATTTGTTACCGCCCACTGCACTTAATGTTCAATCATAGCCATTGAAATTGCTTACAACTCATCACCCGGAAAATCATTACCGTTGACGATGATTCTTCCACCCATAAGTACGGTCCGGATTCCATCGTCATTAAAATCGCTACACGACAATAATGTAACGCCAGAAGGATGAGAAATTTTCACTTCTCACCCTCAATCTATTGCTTGAGTAGCAAATTGATTTTCATACTTTAAAAGAGGAAGCATATCCTTAGCATCTGTTTGGTTTGGTTAAAATTTAGATTCGTAGTAGATTTTAATAAAAGTTGAAAAAAAAAATCACGATTAAAAAGTTGTAAATTCGATAAAATATATAGTTGAAAATGAATTTTAAAATTTAAGGACCAAAAAGGGACTTAATATTTTACTACAATTACATATTATGTTCTTAATATACAAAAGTCTTCAAATTTCTATTAAATAATTGCATAACACTCACATATTCAAGTCTATTTGGCTAAATTTTGTATCTCAACTTGAGTTGGCGGTTAAAAAATTGAAGTGTTTTCGAAAAGAGTACGAATAAATGGTGGAGCATTTTGCCCAAGTTAAATGTTTGTCTATCTTCGCTCTTTCCACTTGCCTTTTTTTCTATGGACTATGCTACACAATTCAAATTGGGTTACAAAAGGGGGTGCTCAAGTGATGTGGCGCCCCTCATTTGTCAGAGGCGGCTGGCCTCGACTAGTCCACCAACCGCCTCTTTTAATGAAGGGAGCCACATCACTTGGGTACCCCTTTTTGTAATTCAATTTGAGTAAAGTAACATAATTGTTTTTCTATTATCTATGTGCTAAAATCGTGCTAGCCTTTGAAAGCCTGATGGACTTATGAAGTGGGCAAAAGTTTCATAATTGAGATATGTTTTAAGGCCATGTGATAGTTTACAAAAATTTGAAAGTTTTTCATTATGTCGGGTGCTAATAGTAATCCTTGGATGGGTTTCAATAATTAGTTCAATGAGGTTTTGAGTTTTATGCTTAAGGTTAATGTATTAGAGTATTTTCAAGAGACTTTATATGTTTATAGAGCATATTTTATGATTTAGAGAGGATCTATAAATTTAGAGAGTAAAAATTTTGAAGTACTCCAACAATTTTTTTATATTTTACATTTAATTTTACTACTTTAAAAAATATATTTATTATTTTTCTCTATATTTTATTTTAACTAGCTTTTTTCTGAATACTATATTATTTTTCAACATTGAAATTTGAAATACTTTGAATATATTTAATTATAGAGAATGAATTTTTAAATTAAAATGTTAATTTAAAAAGTTTTTTATAGTATGATTTTAAAAATTTACTTTTTAAAAAACGGAGCATTTCATGTTTAAACTTGAAGATGCTCGCAGCCATAAATCTAATAACACATTCCGTGCATAACTTTTTGATAGTGTTGGAGATTTGAGTTGAAAGTGGAGATTGAGTCCTATGATAAAGTCTAGAAGTTAATAGGATATTCTGCTCTTATATATTGATTATGGGTGTGTTCGATACAAATTAAAATCGGATTAAAATCAAAAAATTAGTCGTTATCATTGATTTTTATTAGACGAATGGGACCCAATAACGATCATATTTTCAATTTCAATTGAATGTTAATATCTATCAAACGAGGCCTTTATCACCTACTTTCTGACAAATTGTAGGAAAATGCTAAATGTACTGCACTTTCTGTACACTTATTTGGCAACAATTTATCCAAATAAAGAAGAACCGTGCTGATAATATAGAAAATGAGTGATGAACACCCTGACAGATTCACAAATGGGTAAACCATTTTTTCTATACAAATGGTTTTTCCCATAAATAAAATTCCACCTCTCTCCCCCCGGGGCACATCCCAAATGGTAAAGATCGTGCGTGTTGGAACTTGCTATCACAGTGTGAAGAGTTCGAATCCTGAGAGGAGCAATCAAGTGATGTAAATTTTTTGAGCATAGCAGCTTGATGTTATAAAATTCATGAAGGAGAGTCTCTTGGAACAAGAAATAGAAGGGCACACGGATACTGATTATGGAGGGCTTATCTCGCGATTTACCTCCTCAGATTGGAGAGGGGCCAAAAACTCGAAGTCCAGAATTTAGTCCGACGAAACTGGAACACCTGAGTTATCAAAAAGAAAAAAATCCACCTCTCTTCTCACTTTCAAATTCAACGCAGTCTCTCTCTCTCTCTCTCCCCTCTTCAATAGATCTACTGTTCTTGCAATATTTCTACATCTCGTAATCTCTACCTTACACATAACAGACTCTCGCAGTGTAATTTATCTTTCTCTATTTAATTTCTGTTTCCCCCTTTTGAAGTTTATTTAAAGAAATGTACTAGAATTCATTGCGCAATAATTTAATGCATACAAAGAAATTCCTTTTATATGCAAGATTAAAGTTAGGTAAAGTTTATGATAATTTTTTTTTGAATCGCATAGGTCTTTATCTAGGGTTTTTCGGATCGGTGTTGGGGAGCGTGAATTGTAGGTAGAGATAATGGCTACTCAGTACGCAGCTCGAGTCACTGCTACTCAGGTTATCAGATTTCTTATTTGTGCGAGTTTATTCTTTTCCTAATTTGTTATTTCTAAGATTGATTTTTTTTTTTTTAAATGTGTTTTGCTGTGTTTGGATTATTAGGTTGGTTCGTATTTTGTTAAGCAGTATTATCAGATGTTTCAACAGCAAAGGGATTTTGTGCATCAGTTTTACAATGAAGCCAGCTCTATGGTCAGAGTGGATGGGGTAACCAGCCAATCTGCCTCTGAAATGGTGGTAAGCTTTTATATTTTTATTATATTTTTCGCCTGTCTAACGTTTCCTTGATAATTTAGTTTTCTGTTTTTTCGGATTTTATTTTGTGATGTGAGACGAGGTCATATTGAATTCATTAATTTGGCTTGAATAAAGTTGGTGTATCGATTTAGATAGTGCATAAACTAATGATAATACAGTGGAAATATTTTGTATAAAATAAAATAGTCAAATTGATAAGTAATTTTTCTCTAGTACGTTTTCAATTGATAAAGAAATCCTGCATCTTATTAAAAGAATAGTTTTTTTTTTTTTTTTTTTTTTTTTTTTTAATAACAAGTGATAGTGAAACCTATTAAACATAAACTTAAAAAACAGGTGAAATAGGTGGTGGGGACTTGTTTGTGTAGACCTTGACAAGTTTTTATTTTCAGGGGAGATGTCTCTATAAAATGGTTTTCAATCACAAATATGGAAATATCTCTGTTACTTATGAAAGTTACCATCTTACCAGAACTGGACACTCTTAGCTGCCTCATTTTTCCTATTTCTGGCACTGACTATTCATTTATTGCAAGATTTTTTTTTTTTTTTTGATATGTAATCTATTTATTGCAAGATTTTTAGAAGCTGACAATTGAAAATAGAAGTTGTTTATTGATTTAATGACTGTTAAGAATCATTTACACAGACAGAAAAGCAGATACATGTAGAATGTGGGTACACATCTTCTTGCTTATGAGAATTCAAGAAAAGGATGCTGTATGTTTCCTTTGTTGCAAGGATCTAAAATTTTTCCCCTTGTGTGGGTTCTTGGTTTAATTTTTTTTGGAGGAACACAGTGTAACATTTGTTTTCTGGACATTTGACACTTTTTTCAACGTATCTGCCTTTTTCTGCAGGAAATTCATCAAATGATCACATCATTAAATTTCACTGGAATTGAGATCAAGACAATAAATTCTCTTGATTCATGGAATGGAGGTGTTCTCGTGGTTGTTTCTGGTTTGTTCAAGTCTACGGATGTCAGTGGGTGGAGGAAGTTTGTGCAGACTTTCTTCCTTGCACCTCAGGAGAAGGGTTATTTTGTATTGAATGATATTTTTCACTTGCTTGATGAGGAAGCTCCCGATCAACTTCCACCTTCAGCAGTACTGGAACAGGAACATGATTATCAACCAGCTATTTCTACTCATCATCCGGAGCTGCCAGGTATAGTTGACTGCTTTGATTTATCTGTGATGCATGAATACTCTTTTCCTAATATAGCAGCAAAGAAAGTCTAAAGGTATTTCATTCATATAAGGAATTTTTCTTATTTACCACACCTCTACTTCTCTCAATGTAACCACATGTATGAAGAAAAATTCTTGACTGGTCTAACTTCTTGTTCCTGTTCAAATAACTAGACGTGGGAATTTCTAATTCAAACAGATGTGCACAAACTTTATTTTATTTATTTCCTTCTAAGTTAACTTTGAGCATTTAAATAGCAATGTTATATTCAATCTTTTAAATTCTTTTTGTTAATGTTGATGTGCAAGAATTTGTGAAGGGGTCCCAAGTCCTTGGTAATGAGAACTGGTAATTCCACTATGTCCGTATTTTATATTATTGGTTCATGTGGTCGTAAAATAGATGTCATGGAAAAATCAGATTTCTTATCCATATGGTTTTCTTAAAACTGTGCCAACTTGTTTTGTTTTGTATCAGGTTCTGACCATGCTTTAGAGGAGGAGGCCGGGGTATATGTGGATTCTGTACACATTGAAGGAGATGTGCCAGTCGAAGAGTACAGTTTTCAAGAGTATCAGGAGGAGCAGGATCCTGAGGCTGAAAGAGTAGAAGAGGATGCTCCTTTGGAAGACACAAATCCCTTACTTCAAAGTGAGGCAGAAACTGTGCAAGAACCTGTGCCTGCCATAGAGGAACCTGTTGAAGAGCCTCCTAAGCTGACTTATGCTTCTATAGTATGTACAACAACCATTTGTGCCAGTTCATGAATTTATGGCATGACATCCATCTGATTCTTCTGCATAATGTGATATCTTCTAAATGCAATGCCAAAGTGTACAAATCATAATTTCCTTGCCGTCTCATCAATATGCAGAATCAGTTGTCAGAAATTTTCTGAGGGAGGATTATTAGGGATATATCTAAGGGCTTGTTTGATTGGCCGTAGTTTTTCGTGGAAGGTGGAAAACGTTTTCCTACTTTTTACTATTCACTTGTTTGATTGCACTAATTTTCCAGGGAAAACGTTTTCCAGCATTTTCCAAGGTACAAGCAGTTGATGCACAAAAGTTAGAAAATGTTTTTTCACCATAGTGGTAGGAAAACGTTTTCCAACTTTTTGACATTTTTTTTTTTTTTTTTATAGCAATTGGAACACATTCCAAAGTCAATGGTAAAAAAATTTATCCATTTAATTGACAATTTATATAAAAAACAAAGCCAAACAAAAAATTTGTCAGGTGAAAAATTATACCAATCAAACACCATTAATTACAATTCTCTGTAAAACGTTTTCTAGGCAATTCAATTCTCTGTCATTCATTTTCTTTTCACCCGTTTTCCACCCTTGCAATCAAACAGGCCCTAAGTATTTTGTCAATACTTCCCCATTTATTGGTGGATATATTTTCTGTCATTATGCTCTTGTTTGGTAGCCATTTTTCCCAAAATGCATTTTTTTCTCTCTTCTTTTCAACCACACATTCTTCAATAAAATAATATTACACGTAAACCCAAAACTTTTTTTTAATTTTTAATCACACATTCTCCATCAATCAACTATTCAACAATGTATTTTCTCCCTAAAAATGGCTACCAAACAGGGGCTATATATTAAATACCTGATACCACAGGTGTTCCATGTCAGCGAGGCATTGTGAATTCCAAAGATTTTACAATTCCTAAGAAACTTGGGCTCTTTTAGAGGTTATTCCTGGAGTCCTTGAAATTTGTACTATATTGGTTGCCCCTCCTCCTTTTTAGTCCAGTGACTCCTATCATAATGAATTGAAGTAATTGCGGATATTTTAAGAACAATTTAGAAGTCAGGGAGACCATCGCCACTGGTAATCCCTGACTACTCCTTTCTCTTTATCATTGTTCATTGAATGTGGATGTTTCTTGTGATACTTTCCCTACCAGCATATGTTTTGTTATAACCACTGGTAACTATACTAGGACGAACTCATTTTCTTGAGACAGATTACTCTCTTGTCGTGCTTATATCCATGATGCATCAATGATTTGTTCACTACATTTCTGACTGGTTATTATTCTCTCCCCATGCTTTCTTGGAAATTAAAAGTTGCGTGCCAAGGGAAAAGTGGCACCATCAGTTAGTTCTAGGCCATCTTTCACTCAGAGCACACTGCCTGCTTCAGATTGGAACCATGCATATCAGCCCTCACTTCAGCAGTACACTGCGACATCTGTTGTAGTAGATACTGATGTGGATGCAGTGGATGAAAGTTCTCCTCAACCGGAAGGTACATTTTATAATTTCACTGTTCCTTTTGGAAGTATAAGTTCTCTGAGTTGTAAGTACATTTTCTACATCGGAAGTATTGCGAAGTTTTCTGTATTTCAGTTACCCGTACCAAAGTTTAACTTGTTGCATCAAATGCAATTGTTGTTTGACTTGTTTTTCCAGCTTTAATCCCGTTAACATTTGTTTAGTGCATAGAGTCTTTGGGGGTAAATTCTTGTTTGGGATTGATAAGCTAGAATTTTCTAAGGTTTTAACTGATATTCGGTCAACATTTCTTCTTTGTCTGCTTTTCATCCTTGAATATCAATGTAGTATGAATTGGAGCAAATAAGTGCTGCTGATTAACCTTTTCTGAATCATCAAATTTTAAGAAGTATATGTTTAATTTTTTGTCCTGGATCTTTGAACAAAAGCTTGTGGTTGGATGAGTTATTACAAGAACTATAATTCATTGAAAAAGACTAGAGCCCCGTTTGATTCCTATTTTTTTCAAAATACATTTTTCTCTTTCTTATTTTCAATCACACATTTTCAATAAAATAATATTACATGAAAATCCAAAATATTTCCTTATTTTTTAACCGCACATTTTCCATCAATCTACTATTCCAAAATGCATTCTTAACCTTTTAATGGGACTCAAACAAGCTCTAGTTATAAGAATTTCATGCAATTTCTTGTAATCCACTCAAAACAACTTAACATAATTGACTGTTGTAATTATTTTCTCAGGGGAATCAAAATCTGTGTATGTGAGGAACTTGCCACCTACAGTTACTAGTGTGGATATACTGCAAGAGTTTGGGACTTTTGGGAAAATTAAGCACGATGGGGTCTTCTTAAGAAATCGCAAGGTCTATTTCCTTTCTTTTCATTGTTATCATGTGGTCTGATTACATCTGTGAAATATCTAAATTTTGAAGTGATGAACAGGATGCTGACGTTTGCTATGCCTTTGTTGAGTTTGAAGACGCGCAGAGCGTTCAAAATGCAATCAAGGTTTGATCCTTTTTCATATAGAACCAGTAAATATTTGTCCGAATGATCAGAGATCAAAGATGGGAGTTGTTTCAATAAGTATTTTTTTTGTATGTACAAAATTTTGAGATAGCTTACCTCACGCTTAGCATTGTTTTCACTTTTTAATTTTCTGTTTTGTTCATGTTCTTAATTAGAATTATGTCATTGTTCAGCTTAATTTGAGCTAATAAGCATAAGAGATATCTTATTATTATAGGCTTGCTTCTTGGTTCCATCTTTAGTCTTTATATTTTTGCTTGAGTCCTGGAGTTTATGAGGCATTTAAGATGTGGATGAGTTTAGGAAGAGAGTAAAACGTTGGATAGAATACGTAGAATGGTCTTTTTACTCGCTATAGAAATAAAGATGGTAATGGAGTTACAATGCAGGTTGGTGTTCCAAAGAGTGTGTAGGTATTTATGGTCTAATTTTAGATACAAGACTTGAAGAGGATCTAATGCATGAGATGTGAATTATGGAACCCTTGATGCATGTCTTGTGTAGACCCAAGTAACCTACAACTCCCCAGAGCTACTATTGAAAAGGGGGGGGGGGGGGGGGGGCGAGAGAGAGAGAGATTTTGGGTTAGGACAATGATGCTTATTCTTATTCAGTTCCGAAAGGGTTCGTTCGTATAGAAAGAAGCATCCTTCACCGATCTCATTCGCATCTAGCCTTGCGTACGTAGCCTTTTAGCGCGCTATGTGCTGCTATGCTGACGATGGAACGCATCGTCAATTCAGGGTCTTTGCGTTGGACAAGAGAGAGAAATTATTATAATCTGCTTAAAAGCAGATTCGATCTGCAGATGTAGCACCAGACAAATGAGTGGCTAAGAAAGGACTCATGTAGTTGGCCCAAAGTTTATTAGAAAGAAGTCTTAGTTTGCTGTTATTGTTCATCTAATTAAAATTAAATGTGTAACTTTTAGAATAAGTCATCTGTTTTAGTCCACTGCTATCATTATCTTACAAGTGATGATATGGAGCTCGACAAATGTGCTACTGCATCCACTAGTTTTCCAGAGTCCTAAATAAGGTTTGGAAATTTCGATTGTCGTCTCTTGTATGCAAAATTGAGTGGTGAACACAATGTATTTTCATTTGTCTAGTTACTACTGGGACGCCAAAAATGATTCTCAAAATTTTCATTTTTTACTTGACACAAACCATGTGTCTGGTTGGCCCGTGGGATTAGTCAAGGTGCGCGTAAGCTAGCTCAGACATCCACGGTCATTAAAAAAAAAAAAACAACAACAATAACGGGTGTCTGGCATTTTAATATTGTCTCTCTTCTAGGCTTCTCCAATTCAGTTGGCAGGAAAGCAAGTGTACATTGAGGAGAGAAGACCAAACACCAGTAGCACTTCACGAGGTGAGAGTATTTTCTGTAAACTGCTTTTACGTTTTTTTACTTTGTTTACTATTCTGTTATGTTGTTGGTTATCTTATGATTTTCTATTCAAGCTGACCTTATTTTCATATTGCTTTAAAACACACACACACAGTGGCTATTTGAATGAGTAACTTTATTCATCGTTAGTAGAGATTGTCACGGGTCTAATAGCATTACTCTTTGAATAAATGGATATTCAAACACTTACATCTGCTTCCCCTGCTATTGTCGTGACCAGGAAGGGGAAGAGGCAGAGGCGGCCGTTTTGGTGGAAGGACTCTCGGGAGGGGAGGAGATCAAAATGCCAGAGACGACAACAGATCAAAGATCAATGGTTTCCGTGGCATATGATGAGAAAACAATGGTCATGAATACGAATAGCTAGCCTCCTTATGCAGCCATAACTTAATTTAGGTTTTGATGGAAGAGGCCAAAGCTTCTCGATTTTACCATGAAACTTCTATTGAAAAATATTTTGTTCCGAGTGGTTTTCTTTTCTTTTTTTCCTTCCCCTTTTAATTCCCTCTTGGTTGTTCTTTAGTTTTTTCCAATTTAAGAGCATATTTTGTAATTTGGAGCAAAGTTTTTAATTTGAAATATTTGTGTGGGTGATCCACAAGGAAACATGAAGCCACATGGATTATATTTCTGGCATTTTGAATATGTTAACGTGGAGAAAATATTGTTTGATTATCTTGTATACTTATAACTTTAAAGGAAAAATAAATTATTTTTCTATCGTAATGGTATTTTTTTTTTTTTTTTACAGTAATTAGAAACAAAATGTGCTAATTAAAAATATGACAGACGAAAAAAGTTGTAAGACATAAGTGTGAAAAAATAAACAAAAATTAAGGAGTTCATTGTAACTAATTAAGAAAACTATGGTGTGAACTTTTACTAATTTCCACAAAAAAGGTTGTACTGGCTGTGGCTTCATTATTTTTAAAATCACATATTTTTAATAAAATAATATTAAAGTCTCGTTTGAATTTTATTAAATTAAATTATGTCACATTTTATTTTTCTTTTTTATTTTTAACAGTATAATCTTCTGTAAAATAATATTACATTTAGGGTCCATTTGATTGCAATGGTGAAAAATAGGTGGAAAGAAAATGAATGGCAGGGAATTGAATTGAATAAAATTTGTTTTAGAAGGAATTGTAATTAATGATGTTTGATTGGTATAATTTTTCACATAATTCGTTTGACTTTATTTTTCATGTAAATTATTACCTTTTGGGATAATTTTTTTCACAATTTGTATTAAAATTTGTTTAGATTGCAAAAAAGAAAAAAATTTTAAAAAAAATTTTTAAAATTTTTTTGTGTTCGTTTGACTTTATTTTTCATGCAAAATGTCAATTAAATGGATAAATTTTTTTACCATTGAATTTAGAATATATTTTCATTGTCAAAAAGTTAAAAAAAAAAAAAAAAAAAAAGATGGAAAATATTTTCCTACCATATCGATAGGAAAATAAAAGATGGAAAATGTGTTTTAAATGGTTGTACCTAAAAAAAGGGTGAAAATGAATTCCATGAAAAAGTTATACAATCAAACACTAAATTTAAGAATAGAAAAAAAAAATTTCTTTTTTCACCCAATTCTACCCGCAAATGGGGTCTTAGATTCAAAAAATTTCCTCGCAATCACTCATTTTTTTTTATTCCACACATTTCCAAAAAATGGGGGCAAACGGGGCTAAACATTTCCTTCCTTGTTTAACGTACACTGATAAAATACTATTTCAAAAATACATTACAACTTACAAGCCAAAATTGGGCTCAAACGGCATGTTATGTTATTCTATTCGTTACCTGAATATGGAAATTAATATATAGATTCGGGCAGTCTGCAGTGCATCTCTTTTTGGCTATTCTGGGACACTCCTTTTGTGTTTGATCGATTTCGGACTCGTATGGACAGTTCTAATTTGGGAGTAACATTTTGGTAATTGAGAGAAATTGGGAGAGAATCCGTCGCTCTACGATCAAAATCGTGAACAGCGATCAATTGGGGGCGTTAATTTACCTTTTTCATCAGAAAGAGATTGTTTTGGTGGTAGGAATTAAAATGTCGGAGTGCAGCTGCCTTTATTGGAGCAGAGTGACCTATGTATTGCAGCAAGAGCCCGAAACTTTCTCTCTGCCCGCTCCGATTCCTCAATGGCCTCAAGGTAATAGCAAAATTATTTATACATGCAAGTAATGAATCTTAATTCTGGTCATCAGTTGAGGGTTAATGAATTTTGTTGATTCCCTCGGTTTAAGATATTGTGATTTGCGGGGATTAATCATGGCTTAAAATGGGTTTTATCTTGCTAAAATAATGTTTGTGCTGTCCATTTTTTACAATGGTAATGTTTATAAAGAAGAAACTCCCAATTCTAGGCCACTTTGAACTCAATTATGTGGTTATGAGGAGACTAAGATAGCCAATTTTTTAGTGGTAAGATTGAATTATATTGCGATAATAATTGTTTGCGCATTTCTAGTTTATGCCATTTAATTCATTTCTTTTACAGGCATATTTTTTTCAGGCATATATTTTGTTGATCAGTAATCAACTTGTAAATGGGTTTCCGATATATCAAATCTAATGTCTTCAATGGAAGGGAATATAGAGCTATATGCAGTTCCTTAGTTTGTATTCTTGTAAATGCATAATGTTGAAATATTCCTTTATATGGAAGTTGGAAAATTATAAACTAGGTGTGTGTATCCAGTTTCACAATAATTTTCTTCTTCACATTTGCCTATAGTCGTTTTTTCACATAATTTATCTATTTGGTCAGAATAAATCAGTGCTCGCATTTTTGTGCTATGCCTCACTTACCAGTAGGGTAATCTGTTTTTATTGGAGAATTGATTGTTCGAATTTTATCTTTTGCTTCTCTACTTTTCTCCTCGTACTGTTGTTCCTTTGTTCAGAATTTGCTCCTTTGGAAGGAATAAAGTCTTCGTATCTAGCATCCCAATGGTGACTTAATTAGGCTCCAACTCTTCTTAGTATTCATGAACATATTGTTTATTTCGAAGTTCCATTTCAAATTTTTGTGTGTTCAGGCATTCTATTTTCTTTCTTATCCTTTATTTTTATATTCATTTCCAAGCTTTTAGTGTTTACCTATTTTCTTTAGAAATGAAATACCACTAGTGGGGCTCTTTGTGAGAACTACAATTTGGAAATACCTTATTCAGTTCTTGCCTATGTTTCATGCATTGAAGGACCTGCAAAGTTGTCAAGTTCATGGTTCTTTGAATGGCTTATTTAATTTTAACTTCTACTTGTTACTTTGTGGTAACCACTGTTTGAATATGCAGGTTCAGGATTTGGTAGCTTGAAAATCAGATTAGGAGAATTAGAGGTTTGCGAGGTAACTAAGTTTGAGTTTGTATGGGGATTTAATATGTCTCAGGACAGGAAACGAGGCATTAGTTTCTATAAACCAATCGGAATACCGGACGGATTCTTTAACCTTGGTCACTACTGCCAATCTAATGAAAAGCCTTTACGAGGGTTTGTTCTAGTAGCTAGGGAAATGTTCAAATCTGAGCCAGGACATTGTTGCTACTCTAGTTCTGACTCCATGCCAGCTCTCATGACTCCTGTTGATTATACATTAGTTTGGTGTTCAGATGATGGTGGTGATGAAAATTTTGATACATGTGGTTGCTTCTGGTTACCCCAACCACCTGAGGGTTATAAATCTTTGGGCTTTGTGGTGACCAACAGGCCAGAGAAGCCACAATTAGGGGAAATTAGATGTGTCCGTGCTGACCTAACAGATAAATGTGAAGCTTATCGCCTGATAGTCAACAACCATTCTAAGTTTTTAAAAGTACCGTTTAAAGTTTGGAGTATTAGACCTCTTCACCGGGGAATGCATGGTAGAGGGGTCTCAGTAGGTAGTTTCTTTTGCAGTTGCCACTGGATCCCAGGAGAAGAGCTGGATATTGCATGCTTGAAGAACTTAGATAATTCATTACACGCAATGCCGAATCTTGATCAAATTCGTACACTAATCAGGCACTATGGGCCTGTTGTCTTCTTCCATCCTGATGAGACTTATTTGCCATCTTCTGTTTCGTGGTTCTTCAACAGTGGGGCATTATTGTACAGAAAAGGTGATTCAATCGGCATGGCAATTGATAGTGAAGGTTACAATCTGCCTAGGGGAGGGACAAATGATGGGGAATATTGGATAGATTTGCCAATTGATGGTCGGAAGAAGAGGGTTAAACGCGGGAATTTAGAAAGCTCCAAACTGTACATACATGTAAAACCAGCATCAGGCGGGACGTTCACTGATATTGTGATGTGGGTTTTCTGCCCCTTTAATGGGCCAGGAACTTTGAAAGTGGGATTTATGAACATTTCTCTTAGCAAGATTGGTCAACATGTGGGTGATTGGGAACATTTTACACTTCGTATTAGTAACTTCACAGGGGAGCTCTGGAGCATATATTTTTCACAGCACAGTGGGGGTGTATGGGTAGAAGCTTTTGATTTGGAGTTCATTGAGGGAAATAAAGCCATCATTTATTCATCAAAAAGTGGTCATGCTAGCTATCCGCATCCCGGAAATTATATTCAGGGTTCCACAAAGCTTGAGATTGGAGTGAGGAATGATGCTGCTCGTAGTCACTTCTATGTGGATTCAAGCACACAATTCGAGATTATTGCGGCTGAATATCTTGGAGATGGAATCGTTAATGAACCAAGTTGGTTACAATATATGAGAGAGTGGGGCCCGAAAGTTATCTATGATTCAAGAACCGATCTGGATAAAATCATCAGTTTCCTGCCTTTGACGCTTCGTTATTCAATTCAGAACATTTTTAGCAAGTTACCTATTGAGTTGTATGGGGAGGAAGGCCCTACTGGACCAAAGGAGAAGAACAATTGGGTTGGGGATGAAAGATGTTAGGCAATTTGATGATTTTCCTTTTAACCAATGTCGGTCTCTTCTGCAGATATGCTATGATGTTCAAAATGTTGAAAAAGAACTGGCGGAGATTTTGATGCAACCGTGTAGTTTAACCGAAGAGAAGCCATCAGGATACTGGTGGTCTTGGTTCTCGCCAGACAAGATGTTGAAGATATGAAGAAGAGAAGGACATGAGTTGCGGAATAATACAGAGCTGTTTTTACTGATAGAATTGAACTCAATTGTATGTCATAATTGTATTGATGATAAGGAGATATTAGGAAACAAGTTAAATGAGTGTAAAATTGTCAAAAGAATAATAGGTCACAGTAATGTATTTGAATTGTATTTTTATGAATATCATCTCGAGCATGTTAGGTTATATTGGTCCATCGTGCAGAGAAGCAATGGAAGTATGGATTAATGTAATGAACGTGTTAGCTCCTTCAGCCAGAAAAGCACGAAGAATTCAAGTTTTGAAAATGAAATGAATCTTTAGTTTAATCCAACTCGGTGGTTAGTTGTAAATCCTTGACTTTTTGCAAATTGTTCCTTGACTATGATAATCTCTTATTTCCTGCTAGTTTTATTCTTACACGGTACTAATGAAATTGCAGTTTTGGATGAGTAGGATTTACTCTTGACTGGTTACAGATTATTGAACCAATTTCTTGAGGATCGACACAGCGCCTACAGTCTTGCATAACTGCCTAAGCTCTAAAACCAGCTGCCATCATCGCTTCTCCGAGGTAACAAATGTTATTTACAGCTCCCTTTTGCTTGAAGTTACAGTAGATTTTAACTCATTATGAACTTCTATCTCGTTTGTGTGTAATAAATTGGGTTCCACTTTTACTTTTCTGGGGAAATAGTGCCCTTGTAGTTAGCAAGAGCTCAAATGGGAAACTGACATAATGTACTCACCTGCAATGCATCGCTAGATGTTATACCCATTGGTTTGCACTGTCATTGCCCTTAATAACTTGAGCAATTTTAGTAATATTCATAATTTTGATGTTGGATTTGATTTATGTTCGGAAGACCAAGCAAACGCAGTGTTGATAATGTAAGTATTATGTCTTAGGTCCAATCAACTTTGGGTATAAGTACTTTTGATATATGTTTAATGCATTTATTATGATAAGATCTATTATATTAAATAATAGAGTCCGTAGATTCAAGTCTCGATAATTTGTTAATCACAAGGAGTTGTGATTGTGAGATACAAATTACATGTGATTGAATCTTAAATCATCCGTGGTGGTAAGTAATAATGAGATACGGATATCGTTATTACGAATAGACCACTACGTGTGACATTCCTTACTTGTGAAGTAGCTGATCTCACAAGTTAAAGTGTAATGACACTTAAATGAACATGTGAATGTTTTGTTATAGAACAAAACATTGGAGACCAACTGAGAGATTTCACATGGATAACTATCTGAGTGTCAATGGTTAATATCTAAAGTTCGAAAATGGAATTGATCCTTCGACTTGAGATCATCATAGTACCTTATGTGAGGACAGTCATGCTTTGGTGATGCTGTAAGTTGCTCTATCAAGGGCCGCTAATACGGCATCGTCCGGGTATGTTAAGAATCATATGAAGGTTATGAATGATCAATAGAGGATTCGTCGCTCTTATATAGTAAGAGTTTATGATCTACATTTCATCCAGTTAAGTTGATAACGAAATCTGTTACGGGCAATCCCAAATGGCCCCACACACACCACGTGGCCGAACCTACAGTCTACCTTCTATCCGAACCCACATGTCGAACTGGTAAGGACGAACCCACAGTATCGAACCGTTATTGATGAATCCCTCGTGGCCGAATTCTTATGCGGTACCGAACTCATGCCACATGAACAGTAGGCAGTATGGTCCTCCTATAGAAGATCTCGTGGAAAAGATCTTCTTACAAGTGGATGATGTGACAACACGCTGCAATTACGGCTGCACCAATCCCGCGTGTCAGAGTTCAAACATAGGAGATTAGAGCATTAAATGGATTGATGCCTATGACAAGAGGCCCAGCTTTAGGATGAGGCCACGTGTCTCTTCATCCAATGGTTCTTACTCACCCTTTTTTACTATAAAAGTTCACACATTGTGTCATTTGAAGGTAATGCTAAATTGGACTCCTAATACTACTTAGCAATTCTCTCTATATTTTACTGCTCTATTTATCTCCCCAAGGCCGACCCCCTTATATATTTTGGGGGCTCACGTTGCAGCCTTCCCATACCCATATATATTACCACTCCAACTGACTTGATCGTCGGAGTGCGCGTGGCCGGCTCCCCCCTCCTTGGAGAAGGCCACGTGCAACTAACGATTAATCTTAGTGTGCAGGAAGAAAGGCTGAACCGGACTTGAGAGGCCTTGGAATCTGTTGATAGCTCATAGGTACACTTTTTGAGGTCAACAAAATCCTTGGCCAAGGTGTACCTATAAGTCGAAAATGAGTTTTCGACTTATATTGACTTAATAAGTGGAATGAAATATATGATTGATAATCGAGACTGACACAAATCCATATCTCGTAATTGATCGGATCATATTGACGAATGGATTATAGTTTCACGATAAACGAACAATTTTGATTTTGTCATACCACGTGACATTTTTCGTTACGTGTATTGCCCTGACACTTTGCTAGATGTCAATCTGGGACGACGAATGTGAATTAGTGATAAATCAAAAGGGTATTTTGATTTATCGATTTTGATTAGATCAAAATAATAATTCATGTCGTTAGATATCGTGACTGGAAATCTAATGGGTCACACACAAAAGGAAAATTAGAAGATTGAGATTTATTAATTAATTAATTAATTGACAAACGTTGGATAATTAATTAATTGGATTGCTTATTAATGGGCTCGAATTAATTAATTAGATTAATTAATTCATGGACTGAATTTAATTAATTGGATTAATTAAATATTATGCCAGGTTAAGTTGTAGGACGGGCCAAACCCTTTTGTAATTATATAAATAAGCTGCTAGGGTTTAAAATTAGTTGATGAATTTTCATTATTCTTGCTAGCACAAGAAAAGTAAACTCTAGTTTTCTCTCTCAATCTTGTTCCCTGTGTGGATTCCATTGGAGGCTGGATGATTGGACAGCTGTGGGAGGCAGATCTGGATTGCTGAAACTACAAGAATAGCAAAAGAGTTTACAGATCTGAATAAAGGTATAATTCCTATCACAATTTCTATCTAAACACAAAACAGATCATTGGTTGGAATAGAAATTTATTTAATTTTTCGCTGCATGTTAAGTAAATTCCCAACAGATAAATGTTACAATAAAGGAAAGACGACTTAGATAGTTCAAATGAAAAGAGACTCTTGTCCGTAAAAGGGACAGAATCTCGATAGAACATATTGAAAATAGGGAATAAAGTGAAATACCTTGTTTATGTCGGGGAGATCAAGAAGACGTAGTGTTGAATGAAACGGAAGAATTATAAATTTCCAAAATAATAGATAGACATACCGCAAATAGAGCCATTGCGACACCCATCAAAAGAGACGTTCCCCACCTTCACGGACAGAAAAAGATTGCAATTAGTTTGATACTGATCGAGTGACATTGCTTCTTCGGCTCAAACAGAGGAATTCTAGCCATTGTCCTACTACAATAATTCTTGCTAAGAAGAATGCCCATGTTATGGCAATTCCACCCAGAAGATAATGAGTTACTTCTACAACACGTCCTTATACAATGCTCAAGACTCTCGGCTGAGTAACAGGAGCAACTTTTAATTTATTATAAGCCCAAAAAATGAAGAATACATTAAATGAAAGACGATTTAAATGGTTCAAGCATGTTTTAGATAGACTTAAAAAGACTTCCGTTCGTAAAAAGACGGATTCTCAATAGGCATATTGAAAAGTGGGAATAAAGTGAAATATCACGTAGTTGTTTCAATTCTTTGAGTGGATGTAGTAACAAAACGAATAAAGTGGCAAAACCCACCAGCTAGAACCAAGATGAATAGCTTGATTTTGGCAGTATAGGTAGCTATTAATGAGTTATAAATGAGAGTCATGTTATAGTACCCACTTGTTTGATCGCTTGAATGATTACACCAACATACATTGAAAAGAAAAATATTATTTTATTTTCGCGAGATCTACACACTCACGTGAGAGAGTGGTCAAGCAAGTGGTCATTCAACAGGGTTAGCGTTTTTCTATAAATGAAGCAGTAGACAAACAGAACAATTCAGGAATTGTCTGCTGTTGTGGTCTAGTCTTGTCTGTCTTTTGACCTCTTAAGGTGACTGCAATTTGAGATTCTCTCAAGTACAAGACTCGACTAGACTTGGCTTAGAGGATATGGGTAGTCAACCAAAATACTCTAAGACTAGCTTTTGGGAGGGAGCACTTTCTCCATTATAGAACCCGAACAAGGTTGAATAGTAGTAGTTTTATTTTCAAACAAAACAAGATAAATTAAGCTAGATGTACATTTATTGTGTCAAAAATCTGGTCATTTATTGAAAAAAAAAAAAAAAAAAAGTGTTGATAAAATTATTGTATAAAAATTTGTCAAATCACATAGGTGTCAAACTAAGTGTCAATCTAGATGTATATGCAGCATGATTGAAACAAGATATACAACTGCCAAGTCAATCAGTGTAGAATATTGTACCATTAACTGTTTGGGACGACCTTCTCTCTTCAAAAATGCTGATCGATAAATGCCTCTCGACCTTCGTTTTTTCTTCTATTAATTTTTTTCAAAGACAAAATATCTAACTTGAATATCGGAATATACTTGTCACCGCCATTGTTTTCTTGGACGGTTGGGAACAACTGATTACAATCTATTCTTATTATAATTAGCTTGATGTTGGGTCTGACTGTTAGCTGATTATACATGTCATCTTAAATTGTGATTTTGACTTATCTCATCACTTGTTTTTGAGGAAAACTGGGGGCCGCGGCGGCTATGACCTGACACTTCTGTCAGCAGACCAATGTGATTTACATCACATTCATAAAAAGGCAAAAGAAGGCCGGAGACATATCCCACAACTATCTAATTGCAGTGTTGAGCTAAAGAAACAAGGTTGGCGTGAAAATACAAAATCAAACATTAGTGTTCTTTGTCATTATGATTCAAGACTAGTAATTCTTTTGTGGGTCCCATTTCATATTTATCTCAAATTTGAAACAACTAAGATTTTTTCCATAAATATATGTACAAATCTACGTGTATCAATCTTAAATCGAGCTTAATCATATCATTATCTAATATATTTTTTCACGCTTGTTATTATTGTTGTTGCTAGTATGTTACAAATCCACAAGAAATAAGGGTATGTTCTCTTTACTGTTTTTTGACCGTTTTCTATTTTCGATTTTTCAAAATATTGAAAAAAACATTCATTTTCCCATTTTTGAAAATGAGTTTTTGAAAAAAGCTGAAAATTTTGTGAAAAAACAGAAAATAACTTTTCTACGTTTTGGCTATTTTCTTCACAAATCTGTCAAAACTCAAAAAACACGGATTGAGAAATATTTTTTCAAAATGATAAAAAGAACGAGTTTTCAACAATCTCAAAATAGACATCCAAAACACAAAACTGAAATACGAAGAGAACGCTCCCTAAACATCTACAAAATTCAAGGACAACCTAAAAGGACTAAACAAATACCAAACCTACGAAATTGACATTTTATTTGACGTTGCTTATTTTGCATGCTAAAATTCTAGTTGAATATTATAACATGACTCGATCATTTACTTGTTCATGAACTCGCAGCTTCACCATAAGCGACGAAAGGGGGGGCTAGTGAAGGTTGACAACCACATGAGGAAGAGCTAGCTAGTGAAATGAGGTTGCTTGAAATTTGAGCTATTTCTTTAGATAGTTTTGAACGCTAACCTCAGAACCCTCAGCTTTATCTAATCTATGTCATGGAGAAAATTCACGGAAACTATGTATCCTTTACGTAAGAATTACCTTAACACTCAAAATGCATTAAATTAGTATACTTGTTCGTATAAAATACATTTCCATAGGATCGACATCATTGACTACAAGTACTATCTAATATTTCATACCAACCATACCCCAAAAGTTGAAGACAACAGGAAAAGACTAAACGAAGACCAAACCCTCAAAATTGGTATTCTTAGACAAATAGCACTTATCTGTTACGCCTAGTGCACTTAATTGTCATAAACATTTTGTTGGGGGCAGAATAGGAAAGCAATTAATATAGTTAGCTCAATCTCATTCCACGTGTTGTTGAGCCGTGTGACCCTATTGGGACCCACATCTTGTCGGCTTGTCGTTTGTTCCTAAAGTCTTGTTTGTCCCCACCCCAACCTTCCAAGTTACGACATCATTTAAACACTTCTATTTGTCGCGATAATTTCAATTTCTCGACAAGGTTACCTCATAGAAGTTACCCTTTGTCCCTTTTACCGTTTGGTAGTGCAAATTGGCCTCCAGAGGAAGCTTTTTTATTTTTTAAGATTATTTTTTTAAGAGAGAGGATTGACTTTCAGTAGTCAAATTATTTTTGTCCAAAAATTCATAAGTATTACTTAGTTATTCAGAACTCATTTATATATTTTTACAATTTAAATTGATTATAAACAATTCTCAAACATATCTAAACAATCTTTAGAGCTCACATTGTGCATCAAATAATCTAAAGGAAGAATTGCATATTCTTAAATTGAATACAACGTAAAAGTGATTTCTTATTTTTATTTTTTACTTAATAGAGAACGATCAATTAAATCTTCATTTCATATTGCTCGTCTTTAGTAGCAAACAACCTTATTTTCAATAATAAGTCAACAAGTAGGTAAATTGCAGTTGTAAAATTCGTTTTTAAATAATACCACGACTCTAAAACATCGATTCATGTATTCACAATACTACGACTTTAACACGTCAATATATGGATCGTTTAAGAATAATAAGATACAATATTTCATGATTTTTTAAACCTAATTTTTAAGCTAAAGTATAAATATTTCTACTAATATCTACTTTTTACATTTTTTAATAACCAACTTTGATAAAGTTCCTAAACCAATTTCAAGAAATAGTGTAGACTCCTAAATTGCATGAAACATACAAGTGACGTTTGATTTTCAAATTTTCTTTATCAAACACTATAAAATATATAACTTTATCACGTTATAGGAAGTCGTTTACTTCTTTTAGTCAAATTTTGTTAAAGTAGAAAAGAAAAAATTGGGAAAATTTCTACTTTTAAGTCAACATAACAAAAGAAAGGTCCAAATTTAATCACTATAAAATAAAATAGTCAATCAAAGGGCTAGACACGTGTTGCGATTTCCCATCGTCCTGTACGAATTTATTTATTTTTTTCCCTCTTGCTTGAACTCTGTTTCAAAACCTCTCACCACCCCTTTCAGTACCCATTTTCCCTTTCCTCCATTCTTCCACGCAAGTGACGCAACCGACCAGTCCTTCATTTCCCCCACCACACAATCATCGCTTCATCCATTTCCACACTCAAATTCACTCTTTCTCTCCATTACCACGTTTAGCCTTGAACATGGAACAACTTATGAATTTTCTGTTATACAAGGCTTAGAGCTGTGCATAATTTTCTTGTTAATTTTGTTCCCGTCCCCATTTTTGTGTTGTTGCACATGATTGTTGATCGTTTTTATTTTTGGCAGATCTGTGCTCGGAGAATTTGTCTGCCCTCCGCGAGCTCTGGGGTACGCGGAGCACACAGCTCCGCAGAACACAGGCTCATTTTTTTTTTTTTTTTTGGGTTAGATAGGTTTAATGACAACTCTCCTTTCTTTTGCTTTTCTTCTCCCATCTTTGATTTCGGATGCCACCACTGAGGAGGAAGAAGATGAAGACGGAGGAGCTAAAGCGCGAGATCGAGGAAAATGCCAAAGTTAATTTCTACTCGTCCAGGACTGTGCGGTACAGAAGGTGATGTTGCAGCTGAATTCGAATGAGAGAACATTGATGAATTAGAACTTGTTAAAGGAGGAAGGGGGAGGCGGTGACTTTAATAGAGATAGGGGGCTATCTCCATTAAGAATGGAGAGATAGCCCCCTATCTCCATTCTTAATGGAGATAGGGGATATCTCCATTAAGCACGAAGATAGCCCCTATCTCCATTTTTAATGGAGATAGATAGCCCCCTATCTCCATTCTTAATGGAGATAGGGGATATCTCCATTAAGCACGGAGATAGCCCCTATCTCCATTCTTAATGGAGATATCCCCTATCTCCATTAAGCATGGAGATAGGGGAGTGTCTCCGTGCTTAATGGAGATAGGGGATATCTCCATTAAGAATGGAGATAGGGGCTATCTCCGTGCTTAATGGAGATATCCCCTATCTCATGGAGACACAACATCAATATCCTGGTTTACAGAGGAAGCAAGCTACGAATGGAGATTTAAATTTTCCACTTTGGTTCACTTCAAGTTATAACCCTAGATATCGGTCTTCTTGTTGTTGGGACAAAATATCGTG
The DNA here is from genome assembly GCA_019395295.1 of Osmanthus fragrans. NCBI lineage: Eukaryota > Viridiplantae > Streptophyta > Magnoliopsida > Lamiales > Oleaceae > Osmanthus > Osmanthus fragrans. The sequence continues at coordinate 26,187,900 of CM033355.1, read as the reverse complement.
GTAAATTTGAGGAAAGGTTGTAGAAGCTGATGGAGGAAATTAAACCGAGCGAGGATATTATACTTTTTATTGACGATGTGCTCACATTGATTGGTGCAGGAACAACAGAGGGGACGATGCTGCTAACGTCTTGAAACCTGCTCTAGCTCGGGGTGAACTGCAGGTTGGGTAACATCATGAAATAGGGCAATTGGACACATTTAATTGTCACTGTAAAAGTGTGAATCTCTCAGTTTTTAAGACATTATGTAAAAATATTATGCACACAACAAGTTCTTTCTTTTAATGATGTCTGTAAGGTCATATTCCATTTTATTGCTTCATTTCTTGTCCTCCCAGTTAATTGGTACATGGAATTTATTTGCTTTTGATAAAAATCTTTAGGAAGCTGTTCAAAGCATGATTCAATTATTTAACAATCGATTTTTCTCCATCTTAAATCTTTATGAAAAATTATCGTACTCAATGAGAAATTTATACTAAGTTTTCTGTCCCTGCATTTCGACTGATTAACAGAGGTTGTTTGAGTTGATGTTGACTGATTTCAACTTAAGGTGACATGTGAAAGCACCCAATAAAATCAGAGATGCCCATTCATCAACCAACATGTATTTTTAATATGTATAGCTTCAAGTCCCCCTTTCTGAAGAAGTTCTGAGCTTCGTTTATTGATGAACGGAGCTCTTGACATTGCTTTGTTTTTCTCTCCTTAGATCTGGGTGAAAAGATCCTTGTTGGATGTGTGGTGTCTAATATACTATAAATTTTCTCCTCGATCATGGTAACGTCGACAGGCGGTCTGTGCGATACTTTTTTGTGTTATAGTAGTTCTTTGGGAAACTCGCACATGTATTATGTCGTCCTAATATTTCCTCCTATATACAAGGTAGGTTGACTCTCCTTTTAATAGAAAGAGAAAACAGAGAGAGACGTGAGTCTAGAAACACGTCGTAATCCTCTTCTTTGTTATAGTGCAATTTTGCACAGGCATTGAGTGCACATAGCGAATGAATTTACTTGAAATCGTGTGTTTTCTTGCTTTCTTTTTTCTGTTTCGTGTTAGTATTTCTCTCGATAATACAGGATTAAGTTATATTGCAATTTTGCACAGGCATTGAGTCTACAACAAATGAACCACTTTAAATCACGTGTTTTCTTGGTTTCTTTTCTATTTCGTGTTATTATTGTTCTCGATAATATAGGATTAACGATTAATTCATAAGAATCCTTACCTGCTATTGTAATAATGTCCACATTCCCCTTTTCTTTTTCTTTTTTGTTATGAAAAATCTTTTGTTATATATGTTGATTTCCTGTAATGTGTTCCAGTTGTGTTTGCTTTTTGTTGTGGTGGTGACTTCAAAATTTTGTTGGTTGACCTTAAAGTTGGCTTAGTTTCTTGCTGGATTGAGTTTAATGGGAATGTCTGGTATATCTCATCCTATTCTGATTTATTGATAAACTTCAATCTTGTCTAAAAATATTAGCGTACAAGAGTTTGTGGAGCCTTAATCATTTAAAATATCATGCCAAGAATCTAAACAAGTTGGGATAGATTGAAAACTCAAATAAAATGAAAGAAAATGAAACATGCTTCTGGTTTTCTGTGAAAGGTTATCAACCCTGTCAAAACATCTCCAGTGTCTCTTCCTATCTTTCATTAGTGGTCAGATTTGTTTGATAAATTTAATTATTTCTCAGTAGGCCAACACTACGTAACATTTGCAGTGTATTGGAGCTACAACTCTAGATGAGTATAGAAAGCACATTGAGAAGAACCAAACACTAGAGTGACGATTCTAGCCTGTCAAGGTCCCGAAACCTGCAGTGGATGAATCCATACAGATCTTGAAAGGGATTTGAGAATGTTATGAAATCCATCACAAGCTTTATTATACTGATGAATCTTTAGTTGCTGCAGCCCGACTGTCACACCAGTCACCAGTACATAAGGTATTCAGTTTAAAAGTATAAATTTTGTTATCTGTATTACGTATCAGTCACAGATTGGCACATACAGTTGGTAGCTTTGATAGCAATCTTCTAAGATATTAGTTTTTCTCGGTTGGATGCTTATCATGCTGCATCCTACATGTGAAAAGAAATTTAGTATGCATAAATTTTATCATATCCATTGAAAGTGCTGTGTTTTGAATAGCTGAGAAAATGTAGCATTTTGTATTCATTGGTTGATGACAAGTTTCCCAGTTCAAGGTGTATTGCTCATTTTTGCACATGTTAATGGTTTTCTGATCCTATGAACTGTCAAATATTTTCCCCTCCACTTTTTTGGGGTTGGACATGGCTTCTGTTCACTAGGCTTTTCTATGAAAATTATTTTTGTATATTTCAGTGTTTCTACCCGACAAAGCAATTGACTTTAGTAATGAAGCCGGTTCCCGGGTTCGACTCCGTGTTGCACAGATGTGAACACTTGGGTAATAATGCCTTTTTTTTCCTTTTTCAGTTTACTCTATAATGACAATTTCATCTTTTGTAGCTCCCAGACGAAGCCAGAGAACTCAAGAAAAAGCTCAGAAAAACCACAAAAGAGAAGAATGAGGCTGTCAGAAGTCAAGACTTTGAGAAGGTAAGTAATATTTTCTCTGTATTTAAATATCAAAAAAAAATTGTTATTCTTTCTTAAATTAATTTACATTTTTCTCATGTTCATTTTTTGTTCTCTCTGTACAAGGACTAAAAGTAGTGTTTTATTGATTTGAGTTGGTTCATGGTAAAAGGCACTTCATAAGATGTAAAATGATATTGTAATTGTTGGTAATGGTTTAATGGTCTAAACTTCTGCAAACAGAATGATTTTGCGCAAGGTCCATAAAAATCCCTATTTGGTGGAACTTTGAAGTATCAATTACATAAGAGAGATTGATAATTGAATAACAATTCCTATCATAAGGGAAGAAAAATGAAAATAGTCCACCAGTAGATAATTGAGTTTAAGGAAAATTTTCTCCTTTTACGAGCAAGTTCCAAAGTTGTACCTGAACACCAATTAATTGGTTTATGAAGCAATAATTGAAAATAAGTTGCAAATTCCTTGCTAGCCTATTAATATTTTTAATTGCTTTAGGTTCAATTTAGCTAACCATTGATGATGTCATAGATGGGTTATTATTATTATTATTATTTTTTTACAATGTGAATCGATGCCTTGATTTTAATTGTATATTTAGCTTTTCATTTATATTTATTATATGTGCATTTCATGATTTTGAATAAAGCTCAATGAATCGATGCAGTTATAGTTTGTTTTTAACTTTTATCGTATTATGTGCCATCAACAACACTAACAACGACTATGGTGTAAGGGGATTTAATGTTAGTATGCAGTTATGCTTAGTGGATAAGACGTTACATGAGCTTGAAACAATTAACATTGTTGGGTGTTAATATTTTATTTTTTAACTTATGCAGGAAAAATGTGTGATTGTTGTTTGTTTTGTTTAATGTGAACAAAATGGTGCAAGAACAGAATTTGGATTAGAGGCTCAGGGATATGTTAAGGTCAGATCCAGTAAGCAAAATTTCTGAATTTTCCATATCTAAATTTCTTGATTTAGATATAGCATTATGTTCATTATTGTATGCTTATATTGGTGTTATTTTAATCTTTTTTCTTTTTTTAATTTTTCCGAATTTTCCTACGTTTTCGCTATATAAAGCACCTTTGTGCCACTTTGATTGACAGATTTTCATGAGTTTTTTCATCTGATTTACGGCAGCAATCCAAAATGATCAAAGAATAAAGAAGGAAGTCAAACGAGAAACAGTAAGTGCGTGTTGTGGGAAGATAGTGAATTTATCAAATGGATCCAATTCTGAATAAATAAAATATTTTTCATCACTTTCCACTTTGAATAAAAATGGAAATGGTTGAGACATGGGATGTGGAGTTGAAAGGGGGAGAAAAACTAGCACTAAGGTCACTACTGAAGGTTGTTGGAGACGTTGAACATTTTTTATAATTGGAGGAATCATTGGTCTGTTTTCATTTTTATTTTCCATTTCTTATTTTTCTAATCAATTTTATTGGTTTCTTTCATTCTATTATGAATTCTTAATTTATATTTAACATTCACCAACAAACGTGCAACGCACGTTTTCCTCGCTAGTATTTTTAAAAAGGATTAAAAATATCAGGACGAGAAATTGAGAAGCAAAATATCAATACGAGAAATTTGAGTTCCTTATTCTCAGTACAGACGGGTTTGTTGGTGGGTGAGTCGAGGTAGGAGAAGTCTACGATGGAGTGTATCGCACAAAGCAGACATCTTGGACCCACACATCCTCTCCATCATCCCCTGCACCCACCACACACCCGCGCACCCCACCAAAAACCTCCTTGAACCGAACCAATTAACCTCCTTTTCTCTTCTCTGAACCAGAAAAGTTTCTTACTTTCTTATATATATCTGCAAAATTTTAATGGAAAATACATTTCTTGGCGGTGGCGGTGGGATTTCTGGTGGTATATCAACTGTTTCGAGGGAAGAAAATAACATGGCTATATCATCTGAGGAATCTTCTTCATACCCAGATGAGTCTGAGCTGGAGTTAGGCCTTGGCCTCTGTCTTGGTTGTGGTGGTGGTGCAAAGTCTAAGTCTAAGCCTCCGCTGCCGGCACTGGCGGCCGCGGGTCCTTGGGGTCAATATGCTAGAATCTTGACAGCCAAAGATTTTCATTCTGTGGTTTCTACTAAAGAATCTTCATCATCTTCTTCTTCATCTTCTTCTGTGACCAAAGCTAATAATAATCCCTCCTGTGGGGTCAAAAGAACTGCTGAACCTTCTTCACCACCCGGTCGCTCCGGTTCCAGGTAATAATATCATCTTGTTATATGATTTATGGTTGTATTAAAGTTTTGGTTTCTCAATTTTCTATAATGGAATATGTGTTTTATAGTTATAGTGCAGACTTTAATTTGAGGTTTCAGATTTCAGATTTTTTATTTGGATTTTATGTTATTCCCTCTAAATTTGCTGTTCTTCTGCACATGATTAGATTCTGTTGTAGTTAGCGTTTTTCTTATTGATTCTTAAGGAATCTGATGCCTGGAAAAATAAATTTTCTTTGTAGATATAATTTTAGAAAAATACTTGTTGTACATCTTAATCTTTTACGGATTGATGAGGTGTCAAAAAAGAAAGTGGATTGAGTTTTTTTTTTTTTTTGGTTGATGAGATTTTGATCCAATCAAATCTCTAAACAAAGTGTGATATGCATGTAGCATAACCAATAATTTTATATGTATATCTTCCCTATATTTTCCATAATTAGGGTCAAAGCTGGATAAACGAGGAGTGTAGTAGTAGGCTGATAATCGATATAAATCTTTATCGGATCTTATGATATAAATCCTAATCAATTAAAAAAGAAATTTATGTAGCCGACCTGAATACAGAAACAAGGCTTAGGTTGTTTGTTCTTGTATATTTGCATCTCTGATATCACTAAATTTAAGTACGCATGAAAGCACCTTGAAGTGAATTCGAATCAAGAGACATTGATTTTCATCTGTATGTGCAAAGAATTTGTATTGTGATTAATTGAAATCAATTAAGTGTCTATTTAGGCAACACTTGTAGACTTTATGAGATCTCTTTGATATGAGCTTTTCCTCATCAATCAACGAGGCACTTTTCATGTAAGAGCTCTTTAATTTAATTGATACCGCACATTAGATCTGTTAACCCTTTAATTTTTGTAACTGCCCCTGGAATTTGGGATCATTGATGTGGAAATGACACTTCTTTCAATTATTTCTCGTCTCTGTTTCTAGAGCATGGAAACTATGATTGATTCACGATATTAGTTTTTTCTCAACTTGTATTTCATAACCACTATCAGTGTTTATTTGAAGAAATGTAATCAGCTGCCTAAAATTAATCGATTCCTCTTCGCTCGTGCAATTTTATGGAAGCAGCCAGGTTGTGGGATGGCCTCCTATAAGAACTTACAGAATACAAAGCTTAGTAAACCATGCAAAATCACCAATGACTGAAGAAATTACCTCTGCTGTTGATAAATGTAAAAGCAAGAATACTATTCTGGACAAGACAAATATTGACAGCAATTTGAACAGAAATGTTGCAAAGGAAAAAGGGCTTCTCAAAAGAACTTCCTTGTTTGTGAAGGTGAACATGGACGGGATCCCAATTGGAAGAAAAGTAGATCTGAATGCCCATCGCTGCTACAAGACTTTATCTCAAACACTGGACGACATGTTTAAACTCAGTGCAGCAGTTGGTGCTACACGTAAGTTCCTTATTATTGGGGTGAATCACTGGAAATCTGTGTGTTTACTTTGCGTGTTTCTGATTTTCGTGTTGCTTATTATTGCTTTCATAATTGGAACTTGGGCTTAATCCATAACATTATAATTCCATTTTCACGTCCTTTCAATTTGTGAAGAGCTAAGAGCTTTGTGAAACAACGGGTTTGTTAAACCTACTATTGCTCCCGTGCCGCCCTCCCCAGCATTTGTGCCGGTTTTCCCCTTCACTAATTGCCCTCCCCACATTTTTTTCTTCTTCTGAATTATGAATACCGAAGACAAAAATAGAGAGAGAAAAATTATTGAAGTCTTCAAAACAGATATGTGGATTGTCGGTTTGGTCTGCCTTAACTAATGCAAATCCCACATCATTCTACGGTTGCTTGAAATATCCATACTAACTCTGAACTACATTGATTCTTAGCCGATTCTGATGCTTTGTTGAAAATTAGGATCAAATGCAGAGGAGCAAGTTGTCATGACAAGACCCTCGAGATTGATGAATGTTTCATCTGAATTTGTGCTCACCTATGAAGACAAAGAAGGAGACTGGATGCTTGTTGGAGATGTTCCGTGGGAGTATGTCCCTTCGACTTCACATTATATATTTCTGACTGATTCTGCATCTCTATGGCCAGTTTATGTCCTCGTCAAAAACATTAAATTTATAGTCTCCTCCTCTTTTTTTTAGTTTCTAATGAACGCATACCGTGGATACTGTGATTTTATCAGGATGTTTCTTAGCTCGGTGAAGAGGCTTAGAATCATGAGGACAGCTGAGGCTAATGGACTTGGTATGTGGACATTTGTGTATGACGACAGTCAAATGCACACACCATTTTTCTCAAACACACAATATTTAGATGATGTGGTTCAACATGGTATCAAAGAAGAAAAGAAACCACAGTTGAAATCTCTCCGCCATCAGCTTATTAAAATTGTGCATGTGTCACACCTTTTATAAGAAAAAATCGGGTTTATAAGCATGAGAGAGAGCCTACTTTTGCTCTCTCATGCTTATAAGTCGACTTTAAGCCAAATAAATATGCTAGACCTCTCTTTAACTTTAGCCTTTTATTTCTATTTCTGAATGCAGCCCCTGGATCTAAAGAAAAAAACCAGATACAGTCTATGGCACCAATATAAATTATATTCCAAATCTTATTAAGCAGAATGAAGAAGAACGGGAAGATAAATAGAGATGCTGTGTGGTCAAAGAATTTTGTTGAGGCAACCATCGGTTTTGATCGTCTTTGCTTGTATGATTGTGGCACATTTGTTATCGTGATATGCACTTTCCACACATAACATATACACCACTCTCTGGGGGAGTGTTTTGCTATATAAAACACAAGTTCTAGTTTTTCATGTCATATAGGTACACATCCTGCAGTGGAAGTCATTGTAACTATGGGAGTTTCTGCTAGTTTTGTTCTGATTTTTCTGCACCCACAAACTGTTAATCTTATCTTCGTAAATGAAAGAATATATTAGTGGTTTTTGTACACGAGCCTGTTGGGATGGTGCAGTAGTGTTATTGTGTTTGTTAAGTTTCTTTTTTCGTCAAGATTCATACATTGTAAATTTCAACGACGAAAAAAGTGACAAGAATTAGAGTAGGTG